>OY747096.1:36929287-38212888 GCA_963556455.1 Epiblema foenella
TTTTCTGTGGACATACCAAAAGTTAAGGCCTACAAAGCTTAATTTTGAAAGAAAGAAAGAAAAACATTTATTCGTGACGATACAAACATAAAATATAGACAAATAAACGTAATTAAATAAAAAACGAGGAATCGCCACAAAAAGGTTTCGTCTCAGCGTAATGCCGACTCAGGGAGCTGGCGCTGATCTTTCGGCGAAACCTACGTTATTAATGACGGTGTGTGTAGCACGCTTCGCCTAAAAATTGAACGCGACCTATTACAACTTGACACCGCCGTCTTGTCACGTCGGGCCGTCACATGAATGTCCAACTGTCAAAAGGTGCGTTTTGGATTGTAACCCGCATAAACAGTGTCTCCGTTTCTATAAATCCCTGTAATAAAAACATAGCTAACATGCATATAAGCCGTTAACTATTGACCGCAGGAGGGACGACTTTTGTTTTTTCAACTAAATATGAAAAATTAAAAATGATTAAAGTACACGATGACTTTATAAAAGTTTTATATAGTAACATAGCCATTTCTTGATTTTATTGTGCGTAGTAGAATTTAAGCGGAAAAAAGCAGTTTTTAGTTTGAAAATTGTCGTTTTAGAGTGATGTTTGAAACGATATTTCTTAATGAAAAATCCAAATAATACATTTCAAATTTACGATATTAGATCCCAATAGTCCTGTTGTAGTTAGTAACACTGAGAAATGTCAAGATAAGTGTAAATTCAAACAGAAAATGGCCTAAACAGATGAGCGTTTTCTAACTCATAAGGGCTCTTAAACGTTGCCGTCTATCACGGTAAGTTTGTATGGATAGATGACGTCCGGAATCTGCGGGCTCTACAGATGAGGATTTAAAATATTCGAATGAGTCCTACGATATCTACAGTCGCCATCAAATATATCTGTACTCTTCAGGGTGCTCAAAAATATCTGAACATGCACTTTAACGCCTTGACAATAGAGTCATGTTCAGATATTTGTGAGCACCTTGTTCGTTCCGATATATCTGATGGCGACTGTACCTGTATTTCCTATATATGCAACCCGCGTTTTAACGTTGGAAATGATGAGTATTTGCTAATGCCAAAGGCATAGCTGGGCACCGTTAACCAAATACCACCTCTCACCTATATTTCTCCTCAAGATGTCCCTTGCAGAGCAGCACAAGACCGACCTTGAAGCTCAGCACTCTGATCTGACCGGTCCTCTGGCTGTCGTACACGTTGAGCAACCAGTTGATGGACAAGTCCAGGCAGAGCGGCACGTTCACCAGACTTGGGTTTTCTGCGGCTATCACCTGAAATATATTCCCATGATATTAACTGTGAACTGCAAATAAATTGAATGTCAACTTTCTCAACAACAACTCAACTCTCTGTCGCACTTGTAAATCTGTACGTAAGTGCAACAGAGAGGGAAAACTTCGTTTGTGGCTCGCGGTAGCCCCCCGGGTCTCTCTTTAGAGTTCCGTACCCAAACGGAACCCTATTGCTGGCACTAACGCGTCCATCCGTCGTCTGAGACAAAATTTTGCTTTGAACTTGAAAAATGATCCATAGGTCGCTGGTTCATATCCGGCTCGAAGGACCATATTGATGTATGGGCTGCTAGTGCCACACACACCAAGTATAATGTTCTTTGTTTGATGTAATAATAACTCACTAATATAGTCAAAGTAAACACTTTATTGATACAATATAAAACTACTATAAAAGCGCGATATTATGAATGATAGTGCGAATGAGGACACGCGTGTTGAGTGCTAGTTGTAAACGTGTACTGACACGTACTTTAATAGTTAACGCGATCGAAGGTAATTTCGCTGAGATGGCAATGTGCGGTATGTGGACAGTACAGTGACAATATTTTTTATTACGTATATTTTACCAAAAAATACTAATATACTGATAAGTCAGGTTTTTTTACGAAAGATCCTTATTTTTCCTATTGAAACCAACTTGACTTTTGCGGTTGGTTCAGAACACGGTGTAACTACACATTGTAAATACCTATTGTTATTTCTTCCTCGTTTTTCTTTCAACTCTCTTTTGCTGTTTACCACTTACATTTGGTTAAGTAGTATCATTGTAATAAGCATATTTTGGAGAAAATGACTGACTGTCGAGTTTCTTTCGGCGTTTCTTCTCGGCAGTGGTCTCATGAGAAACGCTAGTAGTTTTTGACTTGTAAAAGTACTTGCAGAATAAAGTTCATTTATTTCATTTAGCACTAAATGTGCAATGTACGGCGTACGAAGTTGCGACTGCTTTATCCGGGAGAGGATGTGGTATTTGAACGTACCTCATACAAAGACGTGAGCACAGTGATCATGTCCGGTATGTCGATGAGCCGGTCGTTCTGCGCGCGCAGCCCGTGCGAGTCGAACGCTTCTAACGCCGCGGGCAGTTGTAGCATGTGCACTGGAAATATTCTTTATTCACTGATACCAATTAGACGAGCTCTTAATAATCCTCGCCATCGTCGTCGGGTGACAAATTTGCCACCGCACCCGACACCTACGATGAGGGTACCCAAGTAACACAGTTATATTGAATAAAGTTTAAGTAAATGCATTATACATTAGATTAAGTAGAGTACAAAAACATTTGTGGGTCTCTGTACACGCTGCTACAATAAGAAAATAGATATAAGGCCATTCTAAAACTAACGTTGGAAAAGAGAGCTTATTATAAGATTTCAAGCTCACATGGTCATTTACATTAGAATTACGATTTGAAACGGGATATTTATTTATTTTATGGTGTGTGGGTAGACCACAACTAAAACTCGCACACGTCAGTTAATCCTTGATAATGGCGCTTGCAACAGTGCCGAAATATCGGGAACTCACAAATACGAATATACCTACCTACATGGTAAATATCCCGTTTAAAATCGTAATTCTAAGAGAGCTTATTATAAACTCGACTACTTAGAAGATAAAGACATATGGAGAAATGCCATCGCTTTACCTTAATAACAGATTGTAAAATATATATAAGTTATATAATACTATTATTTACAGTATTTGTTTAAATACTAGTACCTCAACTTTGACGTGTTCAGTACGAATTTATTTAAAATAAATAATTTTGAGTTTGACTTTTGAAATGTCTATTCAGCTATTATTCAAGCAATTCGGACACATTTTTAAATGCTTTAGCCTGTATAACAGGGATGTAAAGTCTGGGTAATAGCTTAGTAATACTGTGATACCCACCTTAATACAACTTTTACTAAGCTGAAAGAGAGAATAATATGCAGAATTTGGCTATATTAATAGCCTTTACTCATACACTATGGAGATTATTGCTGATAAGAGGTGTAAACATTTGCAAATTGCTAATACTCAAAGTTTATTCAGCATGTTGTGTTACTTGGGTAGTTAATTTGTGTAAGATTCCCCCTACATGTACCTTGTTGTTTAAATTCTGTCCTGCCCTCTTTATGTTAGGGAACATACCCAAACTACGTGACCCGTTTAGGGGGGGGGGGGAGGGGGGTCGTCAAAGTACCACTCTTGGTCACCGGGGGGAGGGGGGGGGGGGTCGGTTTCTTGTCACGTAGCCGGTAGAATACTTTTGAGAAACATTCTAATTGAAGCGGACTCACGCGCCACGGTTTAACCCCATCACCCCTCTTTCTTCAGAAACCACCGCCCCCGTTATACGTAACGTTTCCGAGTGGATCGACTCTGGAAACATTTTATTGAAGACATTTAATAATTAATTTAATAAATAGTTCATTGTGTTTCCTGTATTTTGATTTTATTTCTTTCCCCGCAAATATGATCAAAATCATTGTGAAGGTCGGAAAAAGGGATAGCAGACTCAAGCCAATAAACTTAACAAAATTACATTATAGGCACTTGATTGTAATCCTTTTTTAACCGCCCTTGGTGCGCAATGTACTGTTTCTTCTTGATATATTTTTTACTAAATACAATTACAATTGAATAGCTACGCTATACCACGCTTGCACTCTCGAAGTATGCATTTTTAGGGGCCGTATGAGAAAATACAAAGAAAAGCCATTATTTTTTCAACTTTCCGCAAAATTTTTTTTATAAAATATGCTACGTGAAAACTAGGGGGGGAGGGGGGGGTCTTGGCATATACTACGCTTGGTCACCTAGGGGGGGAGGGGGGTAAAAAACGCAAAAAAATTGGTCACGTAGTTTGGGTATGTTCCCTTATCCAGATTGCTACAGGAACTTACTGCATAAGGCCTTCTGCACGGTCCGCAGTTTGAGCGCGGTCCGGTACGCTGAGAACCGGACCTCGTTCAGGTCCGCGAGGGAGTTCATCAGGTCGATCATCTTCGGGTGGTCCCAGTGGGTCGTCTCGAGCTCGTGGCTGGAAGGTTTAAGGTGTTCCGTTAGTTCAAATACTGATCTTTCTATTGCACTCTGATTTAACATCCAAAAGCACACCAATCACTTAGGGTCGTGTACGAGCTAGTATCGTACATCGTATAGCATTTAGTATAAACATTGCCTTATTTCCAATATGTTGACTCGTGTAACCTAGTTTATTGTCTTACAACACTTCAGTGCATTAAAGACGCTCATTAACATGAAACGTATGTTACTTATTTTGACATTATATCTAATCCTGCCTCCTGTGACATACATACATATTTGACATCTTGACAGTGCGAGCGTACGGACCCGTACAGGTCGGTTGCACCAACATACGATCACGGGCCGGTCATCGTCAAATATGGCGCTGGCAGCTGTCATTCCATAGAAACTTGTCAAACTTTCCATACACTCAGATTTTAACGAACACCGCTTACGATTACAGACGGTTCGGTGCAACCAACCGTTAGTGCGAGTTGCATCAATACAATCACAGATCGATCAACGTTAATAACGGCGCTGAGAGCTGTCATGTGTTTCATGACAGCCGTTTACGATTACAGACGGTTTAGTGCTACCCATCCTTATTCTGACATTTCTCCAATGGAGCGCTCGTGGCCCAGAGGAACATGAAGTCAGTTTTTGGATGGGTGACCGCTACTACTATGCGTGGTTACTAACTGAGTGGTTTGAAAGGCACGTTAAGCCGGTGATCCCGTCTGCTGTCTATGATAGCAGCCGTTAAGCCAAGTTAGAGGCCTCCGAGCGGCTTGAGAACTTCTAACCACTTCTAACCACTTTGCCTTCCAAAGCACGAGAGCGTTCAGTTAATAACCGCTCAAAGTGGTCACCCATCTAATAACTGACGTAGGCCGACGTTGCTTAACCTCGCATACCGCTCGCCTCTGGGCCACGAGCGCTCCTAGCTACTTCAGAAATACACCAATAAAAAAAACAATAGGTGATACAACGGCGATAATGTGCGTCTGTTTATAGTTTTAGGCCTCCGGATAAATTGCTATCGTCCATGACGCTCACTTGGGACAAATGGGACATGATAGCCTCTCATACAGTCGTACGTCCCACGAGAGAACCTCTGCTCATGGACGTATAACTCTGGCAATGTTCCTGGCTAATTGGACCAACTCACTTGATATAGTAAGGTACGTTGGCGGGCGTGACGGCGCGCTCCCAGGGCTGCTCCACCGAGCCGGCGAGGAAGCCCTGCGCCGCGCCCGCGCCGCCGTCCCGCGCCACGCCGGCCAGCTGCCGCGCTCGCTCCTCGCCGCCCGCGCAAAGAGCGCCGACCCTGGAATGAGACGGTTCGATTGTAGCTATCTTGATTCTTGATGGATGCGACGAGTACAAACAAATTAATATCTGTTCACGTGCGTTGAACATGCGTACACAACATCAGCACCAAGATCTGGGACAAGAAACTGCACAGCCGCACAGAGAGCGGGCAAAGTGCTAAGACCACGTTTTGTCGACTTAACAATATACACCGAAGAAGAGGATTATTCGTATTAACGCACACATATGTATAAATTAGTATAAATATCTTGTGAAGTAAATAAAGCCTCTTTGAGTTTGGACATTGCTGTTATCACTCTTCAGGTTTCCTCTCACCGTGGTCAAGACACCTTTAACCATCGTTTACGATCAGTCACATGAGTCTGTGTGATTGGCAGTGAGAAAATGCCACCTTTACCCTGTTCCGTCTGTTGCCTTAGGTCTCTTGGTGCAGACTTCCCGCACATGTATATGTTAAACCTATGGTTAGGGCTAGGCATTGTAGGGCTTTAGGGTTGTATAGGGTTGTTAGGAAAATAGGGCAGTTAGGTTTGTTAGGCTACAGCTCTTCCCATTGTTTGTTGGTAAAATCAGCTAAGTGATTTTACAATATCAGTTGTAGTAAGTGAAGGTAATATGTATAATGCTGAAGACGGTCTTCATACGGGCGCGCGGAGCTGCCCGTATTTCAAGCTGCAATCAACCTTATGGCTTGTGTGATAGGTTATGGTTTACATCGGCTGGGTTTCCGCAACTCGACGTCATAATGCGTCTATTTTGCTGGACTCATCAAGGATAATAGATTGGCGCTAGTAATTATACCAGAAAGCTTAATAGACCCGTGACGTTACTGACGACTTCTGGTAGGTAGTCCCTACCAGGTCCCTACTAGGGACCTCGGTGATCCGAAGGTATTTTGCCCGGTATGCTACTACCCCAAAGCATCAGTGACGTGTGGGCGGCTGTTTAATATGAGCGCGTGCGATTTACAGTAGGTATTTAGGGCGCCGAAAGCAGGGATCGTTACCGGTATTGTTACTACCGGTTTTAAATAAGGTATAACCGGTTATAATTGCATTTCGCTATTTATATAGCTAAAGCTTTGATTAGCGGTGTAATCAAAACCGGTATTCAAATAAATACCTCTATTTGACACTTTACCCATAAAAACCATTACCGGTAATAACTGTCAGTGTCAATATACTCGATTATTTGTTTCTGCAAACTGGCGTATTGCAAAATTTGTATAACGTAGGTATTTATACATATTTGTTGCGTTTTAGTAGTAATGTTTAATTGACATCTTACCTTTCAAGTGCAACGAATAGCGGTATTGAATATCGTAAATAGTCTATACATAGAGGTATAGATAAAAGCGGAATGATACCAATACCTCTAATTAGAATAAAGGTATTCTTTTGTTAGCGGTAATAGTTTGTCAAATTATATACAGGTATTAAATATAACCGTTTTTACAATCCCTGGCCGAAAGTGGCCTCCTCCATATATATGAATGCCTTTCCGACGATCGGTTTAGCCTACTGGGTAGTGCACCTGCCTGTGAAGCTGACGGTCCTGGGTTCGAATCCCGGTCATGGCAAATATTTGTGTGATGAGCATGAATATTTGTTTCTGAGTCTTGGATGTTTTCTATGTATTTAAGTATTTATATCTATTAAATATATCGTCGTCTAGTCGTCGTACTGTGGGGCTAGTTCGATTTGTGTAAGATTGTCCTCTAATATTTATTTATTTATTTATTTCCTCATAAGATGTTCTTACCTGGTGTTCAAGTCATCGAGCCTAGCCACCAGCTGCTCCGGTATCTGTATCTTGTCCCTCGCGAGCGCCTGCAGCTGCCCCTGCAGCTCGTCGGCGAGCCTGCGCAGCGGCGGCAGCTGCGCGCGCGCGCGCGACACCGCGTCCAGCTGCGCGCGCGCGTCGCGCGCGTCGCCCGGCCCGCGCCACGACGCGCGCGCCGTCTCCGCGGCCTGCACGCGCCCGGCGAGCTCGTCTAGGGACGAGGTGAAGGTGCGGACGCGCTGAAAAAAAGAAAGACATACTTTAGTAGATTGTGTCTCAAGGGAGCAAAATGATATATTTACGGCGAGGGCGGTAATTGAATTCTGAGTGAAGCGAAAGATTATACAATAGAATCCTGAGCGTAGCGAGGGATTCTATTGTAGAATCTTGAGCGTAGCGAGGGATTCAGGTGTTTACGCCCAAGGCGGAAATAATTTTGCTACCGTGTGACACATACTGCTTTTCACACCGTCTATGAGGCCCGCTGCTAAAAACATGAAATATCTTACAAATGATTTTACTACAGAGTGTCACATACTGCTATTCACACCTATGAGGAAAAGAGTCATTGTTGCCCTCAAATGAGGGAAGAAAAGTACAACTTTGATCCCTCATTCGAAGGCAGCAATAACTCTTTTTTGAATAGCAGGTGTGAAAAGTTAATTTTTTATATGTGAAGTTTGGACCCTCTTGTTCCTGTTGATTTTATTATATTTAAATATACAAAAATTAACATATCCTGCAAATAAAAGGTAACTGATTTGACTACTTTGTTAAAGGAATGAACGACCGATTGATTGAATGAATGTTTAGTTCAATTCATTCTCTGTTCAGATCTTTTAGTCACTCCTTCGCCTTGCCTCACTTTGATCAAGACTTTACTCGTAGATAGACGTGTTCTAGCTTCCAAGTATAAAAATAAAATTAAAATAAATGAAATTAATCTAACCGTTATTCAGTATTTAATTGACGATAAATCCTTGTATACCCTAACCTTTTCAATAGTTCCTAGTTTATTTTTAAGCATATTACGTACTATTAACTAATTATCATTATGTAGATGTTTTCTTAAGTTTTTCTAAAGTCGACGCTTCCTGTAATGCATGCTGTGTTCACCTGTAATTGGTGGCGCAATTAAATGTAAACCATGTACTTTTCTGTGTATAGTGCTAATGACTGTTGTTGCCACTGTTGGTGATCCTAGATAATAAATAAATAAATCATAAAATTCATGAACTATCAACATTTCACCATTCTCCTAGCGTTATCCCGGTATAGTTGCATCCTGAAGGTTGCTCAGGGTCCGCTACCTAATCCCAAGACCTGGCGTAGGCACCAGTTTTTACAAAAGCGACTGCCATCTGACCTTCCAACCCGAGGGGAAGCCAGACCTTATTGGAATTAGGCTTGTCAAGGGCAACTAGACTGTTAGAAGTTCTCAAGCCGCCCAAAGGCCTCTAACCTGGCTTAACGACTGCTATCATAGACAACAGCCGGGATCAACGTCTTAACGTGCCTTCCAAAGCACGGGAGCGCTCAGTTAATAACCACTCAAAGCGGTCACCCATCAAAGAACTGACCTGGCCCAACGTTGCTTAACCTCGCATACCGCACGCGGTACGCGGGCGCCGCTGGGCCACATCAACTTTTATTCGTGACAAAATATAACAGTACAGGTTATTTCACAAAATATAAAGAAATGGACCATGTATGGCTCGACAGATGCCAAAATGTTGCTCACGCGCTATTGTTAGCTCGTTATTCTGTGCTCGTTGATTTATTTTGAAAATCGGCTTATTTTTATGACAAGACGGAACCTAAGTAGATTAATCTGAAATACATTTCTACTTTCTTTCTTCTAGAAAAGGAGAACTTTGTCACTTAATTTCTCTTATTTCTATTAACTAAATAAATATAGGGTCGCTAGGCCAGTTACGCGGCCTGTGTTAGTTTGTGGCCTTCTGAAGAACGAAGTTTTCTCAATTAAAGATTTTAGATTTTTACATGCGCTAAATAAATAGTGAGTATGCGTTTTTATTAGTAGCTATTGACTGGGAATATATTATAAAAGCAAGAAAATATCCTTTCAGTTCATCAACTCATTCTTTCAGTTCAACATCTATCTGTGAGTTCCTTTAATTGGCTTTGTATTATTATCTAAGTTTCTTATCATAATCTAGTAGCTATTGGTACTCCTTAAAATAAATAAATAAACTCATTCAAGTGGCCGCAAACTGGCGCATCAAAAGAACAGGCCGTAAACCCACCTAACGACCCTAGTTCGGCTTCGACAAATCTGACAAGTTCCTCCAAACAAATTCTTAGCGTCGACCGTAGAAAGTATTCCAGTTTTCAAGGATATTCATTAAATAAATCAGGTCCTCAAAACGAAATTCCCTCCCACAAGAATTCCCGAGGGCCAAGATCACCAACTAGTTTGGTGACCTTGCAAGGACGCTGCGCGTGACCTTCGCGCAGCGATCGAGTTACACGGCGCACGCGCCGCATCCGCGATGCGCCTGACACTTATACATGCGTTAGATAGAAATAGAAATATTTATTTTTCCAAAGAAACAAATTTACACAGGGTTTTTTGGGTCCTGAGCTAGAAATCCCTGTGTTACAGGACCCTGTAGAATAATAAGCTTACATTTTTAACATGCCTTCATACAGGGTAAATAAAATATTAAACAGTTAGCAGTTTTTTTTTCTTTTACAATTAAGATGCATTCCATTCGCAAGAATTACCACAAAGGAATAACTGAAGATATACATATACTTTGTAACAAAATTATTATTTATTAGCTCGGTCTGAAAACTAGCGCTGGACATTTTTTTTTGCCCAGTACATGCCGAGACCGAGACCCATTGCCTCAATTTTTTTTATTGTATTATATTTTATATCTTAATTTGTAGTTTCTTTTTGCTGTATTTTTGTTGGCTTTATTTTGTAACTTTAATTCGTGGCAATAAATAATTTCTGATTCTGATTCTGATTACCAGACGTTAGTAAGTTTAGCTAAGGGATTAAGATATCAAGACAGCATGAGGCGTCCTCAATAGTGCTTTGATAAATTCCACTTGTTTATATACTCGAGCAAACAATGGTTATACAGTCTGTATGGAATTTCAACAAAGGGTACATAAAACTGGAGCTGAGCATTTCTAGACATGATCTCTCCTCCTTCTCCATCATTAAGTTAAGCTGGTTAGTCTAGTTAAGATGTATTATTTAGTTGAAATGAAATGAAATGAGAATAATTTATTCGTGGCATAGATACTAAAAGATAATACATTTATAACTATTAACTAATAAAATTGCCACGAAATGGTCCCGCCTCAGCATAATGCTGATTCACTAGCCAGCGCTGGTCTTCCGGCGAGACCATTTTTTGTGGATCACGTTGCTCCGCTGTCCGACGCGGCCTTAACCTATTCTGAACGCACCCTTTACAGTTAGACTTGAAACAACAAGTTTCGAAAAATTATGTCATTTTTTTATTGACTAAAAGTAAATTAAAAACCACCATCAGGCTACCTCAACGCAATATTTCACGATAGAAATGATAGTATGGGCGCATAGTATATGACGTCACATACTATGCTCATTTGTTCAATTAGTGTGGGAGTTTTGGGAGCGTTTTGAGCGCTCGGATTTTATGCTGTACTTTGAAATCCATTTTTGTCTTTTGTGTTGTTCTAATTGTACTTGTTCCATATACACATTTGTTCCTCTCTAAAAACTGGATCGAATGGCATAAAAAATAAATAAATAAAATAAATATAAATAAATATTAGTGGACAATCTTACACAAATCGAACTAGCCCCACAGTAAGCTCAAGAAGGCTTGTGTTATGGGTACTAGACGACGATATATTTAATAGATATAAATACTTAAATACGTAGAAAACATCCAAGACTCAGGAACAAATATTCATGCTCATCACACAAATATTTGCCCTGACCGGGATTCGAACTCAGCACCGTCAGCTTCACAGGCAGGTGCACTACCCACTAGGCTAAACCGGCATATGGAAAAAAATCATATATTGCCTAAAAGATATTACAACCACGGCAAACAAATACGCACTAACTGTGGTAATAACCAACATCTGCGTTGTTGTTATTAGACTTATTAGATACGAAACCACCAATTCACAAGCCCTAGCATGTGCTACAGTGCGTACAATAATATAATAAAATAACTTCTAGAAAAACCTAAACCTACTTCGGTAACATCTTTTTATTCTTTGAATTAAAAGTAGCTAATGACAAACGCCTAGAATGTGACAAAATGTTACTTATGTACCTATGTAGGTAACATTTTGTCACAATGTAACATTTTGTAGAATGTGACAAAATTTTACCTATGTACCTATGTAGGTAACATTTTGTCACATTCCAGGCGTTTGTTGATAATATTTTGATAGGTTAGAAGGTAGTGTTAACGCTGGCCTAGGAGAGTCTCTGTAATGACGAATTAAAAAAAAAATTAATTACTAAACATAAAGATTACCTCGAAACAGGGATGCCAATATCTTATTCCTAATTCCCAAAACGTATTTTTTTTTTACCTAATTGTGGCTTTATAGGCCGGGCTCACAAAGCGATAGGAATGCGCGGTTGGAGAGTAGGCTGGGGAAAATCCAGGGGAAAACCTCCAACAAGACCACGCGTGTGGTTTGAAACACTGGAATACTTTAAGAGTTTGCGCTCCAGTGAGATTGGTTGAGCGGTTTCAGCCGAATCTGAGGTGTGGGTGGAATCGAGCTACTGGAAGAGTCCAGCAAGAATCTCAGCTAGGCCCGACCTGGGTCGGACTGGCTCTAACCGGTGTGCGGCGGTACCGGGACGATTAGGGACTATATGTTACTGTGTTGTTGCGATCACACGATGGACGTCCCAAAATGTATAGGTCCGTATCCATAGGTCACTGGTTTAAATCCGGTTCGAAGGACCAATGTCACGAACTGATATTAAGAATACAAATCTGTATGATTCAATGTGTTAATGAATAAATTTAAAATATTGTCCGTGAAAATGTCTTGCCGGCTTCGTATCACTATTCGTATATACCTACTCAGCCGGCAAGCCCTTCTTTCCCGGCGTCTGCAGTAATGTACTGTTATTACAAAAATATTAATAGTTACTTAATATTTTCATGATTGGAGTCTCGTCTGCCAAAAAACCGCACTGTAGTTTGGCAGAAGAATTAATTTTTGTCAACATGTTTTTTGGTATGAATAAACGATTATTATTACTATTTTAAATAATTAAGTAATAGGGGAAGAGAGAATGCGATAAAATACACAACACTCGTTCTTGTTAGTAGGATTTTGTTCAGATGTCCCCGTTTCCAAATTAGGTCCCCTGTCTTGCTTTCTGTTCCATTTAGTCGAAAAAAGTATGTAAACAACAAGTTTTTGGCACGAGCTTGCAACACATATAAGACATAAGACATAAGAAGTTTATTCGTACATAAAAGTTTACAGGTATAGTTGAACATTTATCATCATTTATAAGTAATGTACAGAGTGGATTTTCCGTTATGCGGTTCGACTGGCCCCTACACTAGGCTAAGCCTGTCCCGTAGGTAGCCAATTCAAAAATGGATTAACAATATGTGCGCGAGAAGTCAGAAAAGATGACAATACAATATAATTATTATTACTAACATATACTAGATATAAAAATGGAAACAAGCATAGAGTCTACGAATAGAGAGTAAGTATGTGTTTAGTGTGTAACAAAAAATACTCACATATTGACTTATTTCAGTTAAATCCAATTAGATTCGTCTCCGCAATCAAAAAGGCTTAATGTTACTTTTTTATTTTTACTTTTGCTTGTTATTCCATCAGTTTGTTGTATTGCTTCTTGTGATATTGTTTTTTTTCTTTTGCTTAGGTTTCTTTCTTTTATCCCTTTTTATTCAAAAATTTTGTTTTTGTCAATTTAATGTAATTCCTATTTAAATTGGTTATTTCGTTTAGATTATTTACTATAAGGTTTATATGTTTGTCATTTTACTTACAGAGCAAAGATTATGTGAACATAATTTCCAGTGGAAACTGTTTTTGGCTATTGTCATCATTCAGATTTTTATCATGTTCTGTATTATTATTTGCTGTATGTTTCCCTTTAAATAAATAAAAAAAAAATATTTCGAACAGCGAAATGACAGTACTTACATACTTACTATCAAATTCATAGAGCCAGTAGTATATCACAGGATATCATAACCCCAATTTTATGACATCGCCTTATCATAAAGTAATAGGCGGTTTCACAAAACAATTTTCCGCCCGACGCTTCAGTATCATATTGGCGGCGCGTAGACATTAGAGTCTCGAGGGATGGTGGAGCTGCTGGGATGCTGTGTATGTTAGAGTGTAGACTTTTATGGGTGGATCAACTATTCTTTGTTGCTCGTTACCATGGTTACGTCTCCTGAGTTACTCTTTAAAACTGTGATTTTATAGGGTTTAAATTTACTAAATATGAGTTTTAGCGATGAGCATAAATCCATTTAGACATGGATCATCCCTTGACCATGCTTGAAGTCCATATTATAAACATTTTTCTAAGAAAATTGGTTACTGTTTTCTCCTCGCTGACGGGACAGAATAACAACAAGAAAAAGTTGATTGACCATTATACACTTTTTATGGTGGAGGATAACGGTCACGCAAAGGGAAAGATTTTTTAAAAACTATTTCATTAATAGAATAAAAAAATACTTTACTAATAATAACGTTATCGTCCGGGATTAAGACTGCTGGTTAGTTCGACTTATTTAAGTTTATGAAGATGATAATAATCTTTTTGATAAAAACTAGCGACCCGCCCCGGCTTCGTACGGGTGCACTATTTAATGGATGTTATTATACATATAAACCATCCTCTTCATCATCATCTATTAAAAAAACCGCATCAAAATCCGTTGCGTAGTTTTAAAGATTTAATCATACATATCATATATAATCATATATAGGGACAGAGAAAGCGACTTTGTTTTATAATAATAATAATAATAATTTCATTTCGGACAGAATCCATATGCGTTAGTTACAGACTTATACACTAGTGTTAGTTAATTACCTTACTACACGTACACTATTACATAATCTATAATTATTTTAGACATGTATGGAGCTTAGCCCATCTATGCATAAGGGGGGAATCCCATCTATCAGCTACTATGTTGTGTTTATACTATATTGTAGTGATGCATAAATTTGTCTTTTCTTGACCCAATTCTCAAAAGCCACAAATTTTCAGTAACTGCGTTTATTTAAATTATGGGTACTACTTCCCAATTAAATGTAAAGGAGAGTCAAAACTTAAATATATGTTCTGATCAAAAATCAAGCCTTAATTACGAGGCAGGGAGCTCGTGTACGGATTTTCGTCGGAAAACTCCTTTGTGCACAATTCTCAAAAGCGCCGCGACTCGTGACGGATTGTGTTTCCTCGCAGCGCAGAAACGTATCGCACACAAATTAGCTACCGCGGTGCCGTGGCTTTCGTGACGTCTAGTGACGATAGTGAATAAATATAGATGTATAGGAGGTCTAAAAATATGATTATGACCTGTATTTAAAGACAAATAAAAAAAATTACAACATAAAAAGCTGCTAAAATACTAATAACCAGTCAAACCCCGGTTTTGAGGTGCAATTAGTAAATATTGATGGTAATTTTTTGATATGCGATTAGATATAAGTATTTCTATGATTATTAATATTGAATTTTTGAGTACCTATATTACATATTTTTAAGGTAAATACTACAATACTGCTTCCTAATCCATATTGGTATATAAATGAATTAAAATCAAGGATTGACTGAGAAAATTAGAAAATGCTCAATAAGAATGTACTTTATATACTAAATAAGTATCGGAAATATATCATCTCATCTTGACACTAAAACGCAAATTCTAAGGAATTTTATATTCTCGTAATTGATTCATCTTAATTCGACAAAAATAGCAAAAGTATAAAAAATAGCATAGCCTCGGCGGCGCTGAATAGTACAAACGATTTTGATAGAGAAAAAAATGCAAAAATACTGTCAAAGATTACCGTCCAGTGTCTTTAACATGAGTTTACATGACCGTACTCGCTAGCGACTGCATAAAAAATTGTAGCAAAAGTACAGCACCTCTGGCGGTTACGCGATAGAACTAAGAATCGGCATAATAAATCGTTCACGCAGTCGCTAGCGAGTACGGTCATGCAAACTCATGGTAAAGGCACAGCCGGTGGGACATTATGCAATAATGTGTCAACCTCCTTTATGTTTTCCAATTGGGTTGACACATTATTCAGCATCCAATTAAGGGTTTTATAAACCTTACGCACGTTCGAAAACGTAACGCATTCACATATCGTGCTATAAGTACATTATTAATTATTATTAAGAGCCTCAAGTGTCCCACTGCTGGGCAAAGGCCTCCCTCTTTTTTCCACGCGTCCCTGTCTTGTGAATTCTCCCACCGCTTCTGATCCGAGACGTCAAGGTCGTCTCTCCATCTCCGACGAGGTCTGCCGCGACGCCGCGCTCGGTTTTGTGGGACCCACTTGGTGGCGATTTTAGCCCACAAGTCTTCCGGCATGCGGCAGACGTGCCCAGCCCAGTCCCATTTAAGTTTGGCGGCGGTGTGAGCTACGTCAGCTATTTGGGTTTTGGAATGCAGTTTGTATTTTTAATGCGATTTGTTAATTTCACGCTCAAAATACTGCGTTCCATGGCTCTCTGGCAAACCTTGAGGGCAGATTTCTGAACCTTTGTCAAAGACCAAGTCTGTACAAGTATATAAGTACATTAAGTACCAGTTTAAAACAATCCCCATTCCATCAGTTAAGTTTCAAATAACCCTTGCTGCAACTACATTAAGTAACAGTTTAAAACAATCCCCATTTTATCATTTAAGTTTCAAATAACCCTAACAGCCTGTCCCACAATTACTCCATTAAGCTCGATGATATCATTGATTAGATGTAATTACCGCTGATAATTGATACTGGAGCGCTACTCCTTCGAAATCCGAACTTCGTATCGTGCCGTCCCTTTCACTCATACAGTATTTAACATGTTTGTATGTATTTAAGTATTTATATCTATTAAATATATCGTCGTCTAGTATCCATAACACAAGCCTTCTTGAGCTTACTGTGGGGCTAGTTCAATTTGTGTAAGATTGTCCTCTAATATTTATTTATTTATTTATTTAATAGGTATTTCTAATTAGATAGGGCAAGTAGCTACTCGTATTTAGAATATTTCAATTAGATAACTCAATTAACAGTAGGTATTGAGTCAATTTGTTGACGTTATTTATTAGACGGTATTGTGGTGGAGTGAATAAACTAATTTATTATTATTATTATTATTGACCGAGTGAAACGAAGGTC
Organism: Epiblema foenella; assembly: GCA_963556455.1. NCBI lineage: Eukaryota > Metazoa > Arthropoda > Insecta > Lepidoptera > Tortricidae > Epiblema > Epiblema foenella. The sequence goes on from OY747096.1 coordinate 36,946,162, forward strand.
TCTGCTTCAGCTTCAACAAAAATGCTTTCGTATGTCCGGATTTCCGTTTGTTCTCCTCTACGGGTCGCATTTTACAACCGATTCTCGTGAAATTTTGCGAGCAGTTTTGATAATTTTTTAGTTTTATTTTTTTTAGTCACTTCGGAATTTTTCAAAAACGATTTTTTTTTCAATGAAATGAAATGAAATGAAACGAAATCATTTATTCTTCAATTTAGGCATGTTACATGCACTTAAACAAATGCTTTTGTATGTTTCTGCGGGCGAATTTCTGTTTGTTCTCATTTACAGGTCGAGTCAAAAAAAAAAACTCGTGATCTACAGCTCACAGAGCCACTAGATAATGCCATCTGCAATAGAATATGCATAAACTCAGAAAAAACACAAAACTGAAATTGTAAGCACACCGCTTTAGCCTAGTTGGTAGTGACTCTGCCTTCGAAGCTGGAGGTCCCGGGTTCGAATCCCGGTCAGGGCATTTATTTGTGTAATGATCATGAAATTTGTTCCTGAGTCTTGAATGTTTTCTATGTATTTAAGTATCTATTTATCTATATAAGTATTTATATCGTCGCTTGTTACCCACGGGACAAGCTTTGCTTAGTTTGGGACTAGGTTGATTTGTGTAGATTGTCCACAAATATTTATTTATTTATTAATTTTAAATGTCACCAAGATTCCGAGAAGTCAATACGCCGAATACGCGTGTTATATAATCCTAAAACTTTAAAGTTCCAATTCAAAATCAGTTCTCAAACGTAATATACAATATTCTTATACATTTCATGCATTTCCTTTCCCAAGTTTATCTCAGTTATACTCCCATAGCGGTCACCATAAAATGCCGATCAACCCGCAAAAGAACTATAAACCTAACAAACAAAAGAAGTCGCGAATAGTGATATCCAGATACGAAACTTATTATACATATTGTACCTTAATCCGTTACGTTAAAGTGCAAAATCTATGCATATCTCTGTACAGGACCAACGAGTAAATGATATGTGGCGACCGCAGATCGGACCACCGATACCCGGATAACCGGGTGGACATCTTGACCGGGTATTTGTGCGTGCGGGTGACAGTTTATTTTATGAACACGATCATTTTCTTTGTGATATAAGGTTTATGGTAGTAAGAGAAAGTCAAGTTCCAAAATCGTTTTCTTTACATATATACATAATACATTATCATAGATTTTTTTTATAATAGAAAACTGGTCATGAAAAAGTAGAATGACCCAATACGCTATATCTGTTACATATCTACACACCTATATGACGACCGCTTTAGCCTAGTGGGTAGTGCACCTGCCTGTGAAGCTGACGGTCCTGGGTTCGAATCCCGGTCAGGGCAAATATTTGTGTAATGAGCATGAATATTTGTTTCTGAGTCTTGGATGTTTTCTATGTATTTAAGTATTTATATCTATTAAATATATTCGTCGTCTGGTACCCATAACACAAGCCTTCTTGAGCTTACTGTGGGACTAGTTCCATTTGTGTAAGATTGTCCTCTAATATTTATTTATTTATTTATTTATTTATTTATTTATTTATATCTACACACCTATATCATTTCTGAAGTACCTACTTAGTAATATGAAGTCTAAATTTTAATAAAGAAAAGTTGTCTGATTACGCCATGACTTTCCGTTCGCTTAGTCTCGACCGAACCCTATATATGTCCTTAGTTACAAATTTAGTCTCCAATCTTAAATCTCCCGTTCGACAGACCATTATTACAGACCATCGATCACCGTCAATAGCTCCAGTCAATAGTTCTAGGGTGTGTCTCAACGGAATCGTGTCGTGATCCGATAACGCAACGGCCACGTGCGACGTGACGCAACCGGCCTAATCATAGCAAAACAGGTATAAAACTAGATATAAAAGTTAGGCATAAGGGTTATTCTACTTTTTCATGATAAGTTTTCTATTACAAAAAAAATCTATGATATGCATTGAATTAGTGTACAAAAATAGGATTTCGAAATAATACCTGAACCTAATAAAAGCAATTTATGGGTAAAAATACTTAAATATTAACATATTGCTGTAAAAGGTGGGTAACACAGTGGTAAAAACCATTTTTTCATACTAATGGTGAGACATCCATGAACCACTGAGTTACTCGATTTATTGATATTAGCTGTGGTTCGTTAATTACCGAAACTATCGGAAGTGATACTGCAATGAAACCTCTTTCTAAATAACAATACAAAAATATGAAGTGAGGGCCAAGTATTCCAAAATCTGCATTTAAAAAAAAGTGTCTGAAAAATATGTACATGAAAAAGTAGAATGGCCCATAAGTCTGTGGTTGAGCTGCACCAAACCGTCTGTAATCCTAAGTACTTAGTTATTTAAATCTCTAAAAAATGTTTTACAAGTCTCTATGGAATGACAGCAGACTTTGGCCTAGTTAATAATTAACTATAATGACGCTTCCACTTGAAAAACATTAAAAAAAAATTAAAAACTGTTTTTTGCGACACTTACAAAAGACAGATAGGTATAAATTCACACACACGCATCTAGACACACACACACACAAGCACGCATGGCATTTAATAATATTAGTATTTCAATATGCACATATAAGTTAATTTTACTTTTTAAACATGTGAATCTTGTCAATCGCACTCGCAGACTACCAAGACACAGGCTCAGCCTAGTTTGGAGTCTGATGGATAATTGTCTAACAAACCCATGTATGAACTATTTTGCTGTATAAATCATTATTATTATTATTATTAAATTTAAATTACTTACTTAAAAACTTATCGTAAACTTAACAGTACCATTAACCTTAAGTAAGTATTAGTAATCGCAATGGGTACCAATGCAATGGGCCAGACAGTTTCTGTCTATCCAGCGCTGATTTTCAGATTGGTCCCTATATTTGCAGGTCGACATTTACAAAGGTTGGAAGCATTGAATTAACATAAAAGCAGTTTATTTATTTCCTAAAGGAATACGGAGCCCTTGAATACCAAACGGAAGGCAGTATCAGCAAAACAAATGAAAGGTTACCGCAAACATATCCGCGTGTGTTATCACTTATCGGAGGTCAATGCCCCGGCCCTTAAGTCGTCCGATAGAACGCAACCTATAATTAACCACACACATGAACCCACACACAGTGAACGGCGCGAATAGTATATCATGGAACTGAGGTTTCATAGTTAATAATAAATAAAGAAATAATAAATAAATATTAGAGGACAATCTTACATAAATCGAACCCCACAGTAAGCTCAAGAAGGCTTGTGTTATGGGTACTAGACGACGATATATTTAATAGATATAAATACTTAAATACATAGAAAACATCCAAGACTCAGAAACAAATGTTCATGCTCATCACACAAATATTTGCCCTGACCGGGATTCGAACCCAGGACCGTCAGCTTCACAGGCAGGTGCACTACTCACTAGGCTAAACCGGTCGTCAAAGTTACGGACAGTTATCGCTATGCTCCCAAAACGAACGGGAGACAGTGCGATGGACAGGAATATAAAGTAGCTTATCGAAAGCTACCACCATATTATGAACCAAGAACAGCTATAATTTTTCCTAGCCTGGGTGTACTACTGCTGGGAAAAGAGCCATGAATGCCATGTCCCGCTCCTGTATCTCCTTAAAGCCAATTGCTGAGGAAACCGTCTAAGTCTTATCCTAAGTCTAAGTCATCCCACCATCTCCGTTTAGGTTCTGACCAGTCTAGGAGTACACACAAATTTTTAAACTTTAAAATCGCGCATCGTAAGCCTATGAAGAGACATTTAAGCGGTTTTGCATGCTTGATGATGGTGTACTATTTTGTAAATAAACACCATCCATTATACAACAATATACTGCTCCAGGTATGGCAATCCGGTACATCGGTTAGTAGTGTGTGTGACACGACCTACGTCACCAGCGTATCGATGGTATGTTAGTAGTACGTAGTACTAGTAGTTTTTGACTTGCAAAACTGTGGCTTTTTAGGCCGGGCCCAATAAAGCGATAGGAGTGCGCGGTTGGAGGGTATCCTGAGAAAAGTCCAGGGGAAAACCTCCGACACGACCACGCGTGTGGTTTAGAAATATTTTACTTAAAATCAAAAAATCAAAATCAAAACATTTATTCTGCAAATAGGCCTCAAGGGCACTTTTACAAGTCAAAATCTATTTAGGTACATCAAATAAAAATAATACAATAATCAAAGTATCATTAATTAAATGGAGTGTTACATGTCAAAAATAAGAATAAGAAACTAATAACAATTGAGATTTGTTAGAGATGTATAAGGTCTCTAAGCGTCAAGATAAAATGTAATAAAGTAAGTACACTAATCATAATAAAATATGTTGAGCTATATCTATAACACGTCAACATGAAAATAATAAAATCTATTAAATAAATATCCTCAGAGATGTATAAGGTCTCTGAGCGTCAGTCTAAAAATAAAATCAAATGAGAACAGAGCGAAGTCTCTCATCATGTCAATTCCACTGAACACTAGTACGAAGTTACTAGTCCTTGCAAACATGAACAGACCGGACCCCACAAACGGCACCCGTTCACGAGTATGACGCGTATCTCAGCCATCTTATTTTATTTATTAATGCGCACGTAAGTATGAGTGCATCGTCGACAGTGACGTCACACTGGTGTCACGATTCGGATTGTCAGACCTTGTTTTCTTAAAGTCAAAGTCAAAGTCAAAGTGATTTATTTGTAAACATAGGTAATACAATATATGGCGGTAGGTACAAAATATGTGCTCATGTTTCGCCTTTAGGCATACAAATTCATTTTTAAATTACATTATATATTAAAGATAAACATGTCAATTATTAAATTAGTATTAGATAACATCAAAAACAAAAATAAAATCAAATTACTTATAATTAATAAAATAAAAATAGTCAACGTTACAAATAAATTATTAAATAAAAAATTAATATAGCTTGTCCAAAAAATAATCCGCTAAAGAATAATAACATTTGTAAGTCAATAGTTTGGTGAGGTTCATTTTAAACAAATGTACTGGCGTCCTTCTTAATGTAGGTGGTAATTTGTTGTAAATTTTGCTGGCAGAACAGAACAGGCTTTTCCGCATAAGGGCAGTGCGAGAAAATACTGAGCAAATGAACTTAGAACTTAGAACTTTATAAACACGTTTAGAAGTTGCTTAGGTATTAGCTTATCAGCTCCTTGCACAGAAGGCCCACTGTTAACAAAACCCCCGTATACGTATGCCAAACGTGTCTAAATGTGGCCATCTCTTTCTGTAGCACGCACTTCTACTCGCTACATCACTTTCTAATCCGGCCGGCCACTATGGACACATGTATTTGTAGCGGCGCAAATCACAGAGTGGGCCGCCTCTGTCGCGGCCATGAAGATCTAGGAGTACAGGAAGTAATTATCGTTGCATGTAGACATCGCAACTAACATGACGACCGCTTTAGCCTAGTTGGTAGTGACCCTGCCTTCGAAGCTGGAGGTCCCGGGTTCGAATTCCGGTCAGGGCATGTATTTGTGTGATGAACACGAATATTTGTTCCTGAGTCTTGGATGTTTTCTATGTATTTAAGTATCTATTTATCTATATAAGTATGTATATCGTCACTTGGTACCCATAGTACAAGGTTTGTTTAGTTTGGGACTAGGTTGATTTGTGTAAGATTGTCCAAAAATATTTATTTTATTTATGATACGTCGTACTGAAGGGCAGTAAATGATTCTGATTGGGTCGGTATTGGAATCCACTAGGAGTATCCCAATTCGTGATTTCAGATTATTAAAAATGTGTTTGAGTTTGAACTTCTCGCCTTGAACGTCACATCATGAGAAGTATGTGAGGATACTTCACACTTCAAGGTGTTCAAATATATCTCAACGCCTTGAAAATAGAGTGGAAGACCATGGAAGGGCGTTCATTTGAAGATCCGACTTTCTCTAACGAGGTTCTCAATTCGGCGGAGTCTCTTTAGGGTTCCGTACCCAAAGGGTAAAACGCGACCCTATTGCTAAGATTCCGCTGTCCGTCCGTCTGTTCAGACGGTCAGCCGTTTGTCATCTTCTCATGAACCGTGACAATTAGATAGTTGAAAATTTCACAGATGATGTATTACTGTTGCCGCTATAACAACAAATACTAAAAAACAGAATAAAATAAATATTTAAGGGGGCTCCCATACAACAAAGTTGATTTTTTGCCATTTTATAGATAACGGTGCGTAACCCTTTGTGCGCGAGTCCGACTAGCACTTGGCCATTTTTTAAATGCATGTTTAATTATTCACCGATTACTCGGAGACTATAAGACCGATTTAGAAATTTCTCTATTAGTTTGAAAGGGGCATATCCTTTCTAGTTGGTCCCATAGTCACCAAGCAGGAATGGATAACGGGTTCCTGGAGAAATCGAGGGAACTCCTCAAATTCAATTGGCACAACTACACCCGTTACAGTATTTTATTCTAATAGAACGTAGAATCCGAATACAGCGACAGTAAAGGGACAGGTGATATTATGTCGCAGTATCAAAATATTGCACAAAACAGACTGTTTTACCTTTTAAAATGTTAAACAGCTACAGTCATGGGACCGATGATATTACGTCGCACTAACAAAATATTGCACAAAACAGACTCTTTTACTTTTAAAATGTTTTACAACTACAGTCAAGGGATCGGTGACATTACGTCGCACTAACAAAAAATCGCACAAAACAGACTCTTTTACTTTTAAAATGTTTTACAGGCACAGTCAAAGGACCGGTGATATTACGTCGCACTAACGAAATATTGCACAAAACAGACGGTTTTACTTTTTAAATGTTTCACAGCTACAGTAAAAGGACCGGTTATATTACATCGCACTAACAAAATATTGCACAATACAGACTGTTTTACTTAGCAAAACTCCCGAAATGCAGTGCCTTTACCATAAATTTGCGTGATCGTACTCGCTAGCGACTGCGTAAACGATTTAGTATGCCGATTCTTAGTTCTATTGCGTAACCGCCAGAGGCGCTGTACTTTTGCCAATACATATTTTTACGCAGTCGCTAGCGAGTACGGTCATGTAAACTCACGGTAAAGGCACAGGTTTCGTTACGGTATTTTTCCCATCCGCTTAGCATACGACCGTGCAGCATGCAAAAACTAGTCCCCCGGCCAACTGGATACATACCTAACTTACCTGTGCTAGTGGCTCAGTGAGTTGTTGTGTTAGTTTCTTAAATTAGTTTTTTTTTTCAAATAATCGCAAAAACGTTGTTATTTTTTACTATTCCAAATGTAAATTGAAAATTACCATTAGAATTCTTGTTTCAATAAAAAAGAAGTGTAAGGCAACTATGTGTTTAAACGCAACATTTCACTAATAAAATTGCAAATTACTCGTTTTTCCATACAACGGGATTGCGACACCATTACACTGTGACGTCACATTTCATTGCCTATCTGTATAGAGCGTTTTCAGTGCTCGTCAGCTCTTCTGTACTTTACCTCTCGTTTTCGTCTTTTGTCTTGCTCTAATTGTAGTTGGTCCCATACAAACAACTGATCGTTTAAAAACTGGTTCGAATGACACCTTAGAAGATTGTAGTCAAATAGCCAATTGGACGAAAAAAAAAGATTTTTTTCCAATTACGAAGTTTCATTTATATTCTTATGGATTTGATAAGCAGTAATAATTTGTAAATTGAGATATTTTGACAGTTTACTAGCCGTATATCATCGTATGAGCATAGTAAGGCCGGGTTTTATAAAGATCCATTAGACTAAATGTCAGATCAAATTTCAGTAACTCAGTACATTTTTTGACATAACAAACCGACGTAAGGTCTAACGTGCATCTTTATAAAACCGAGCCTAAGAGTTCCTTTTGGCGTAAAATAGCATTATCTCGAAAACTGCTACGTAAATTAGGCAGTGCTGTAGCATTTTGAAAACTACAATATGCTGTTTTCTAATATTGTGTGCCATGTTAGTTTAGTAATACTTTATTAAAATTAAACTCGATCTAAACCGTAGGTTAAATTTAAAAAAAAAAATCGGTTTTTTTAACCGCCACATGATCATGGCATGTGATAAGTGTAGATTACATTCGATAGGAAATGTTTTTGGTAACATCCTACAACAAACAAAATTTACAAACAAAATACTTAAATTTACAGTAGTGGCAATTACACTGACGCATTGCATCAAAAATCACAAGTTTTTTAAAAGTGTCAAAATAATATAATAATAATAATATAATATTTTTTGTGGACAATCTTACACAAATCAACCTAGTCCCAAACTAAGCAAAGCTTGTACTATGAGTACTAAGTGACGATATACATACTTATATAGATAAATAGATACTTAAATACATAGAAAACATCCAAGACCCAGGAACAAATATTCGTGTTCATCACACAAATAAATGCCCTGACCGAGATTCGAACCCGGGTTTTCCAGCTTCGAAGGCAGGGTCACTACCAACTAGGCTAAAGCGGTCGTCAAAAACAAAACAATCAAAACAAAGAAACATATCTCGAAAACAATGACATTTTCATTAGGGTCAAATTTGTTGATCGGATAGCTTATGAGGTTCTATCACCCTTCGTTTTGGCGTTGGTTTTACGGACACCCTGTATATTTTAACATATGGAGAGTTTGTTAGATGTTTGCATAGTGCATAGCTTGCATGTTTTTGTTATCCACATAAGGCTGTGTGTGTAATAATAGCGATAGCGTACGTCTGACTCACTAATTGGCCGGCGGCCAGGTATGCGCAAGCGCCGGTACAGAGAGAACGGGCGGAGATACTTCACCAAACAGTCAAGCGTAAAGGATAACTAAAGGATGTGGAAGGATAATTTAACATAACTAGAAATAATTTACACTGTTTTTTTTTTCTTATGTAGAATGATATTATTATATAAATTAATTTTCTTTAAAATTATAATCATAAATTTGCATGCCATTGTAATGGTGAATTGTGCAGTTCTATATTTAATGAATGTATATTTTGTCATCTATTATGTACCATAATTCTCGCAAATAAAATTTTGAGTTTTGACTTTTGACTTAAATAAACAATGGCAACAGACCTGCGATCTGGTCAGAAATCCTAAACAACATCCCAGATCAAACTGTTTCAAACGTCACTTAAAACTTTTTTTTTGTGTAAATTCTACTACACAATATTGTCATAAAATAGCTGAAACTTAAAGCATAGTATCCTTTAACCAGTTCATTGGACTGCTGCCTAATTTAAGTACAAAATATTTGGCTCATACTTAGTTGAAAAAAACAAAAGTCGTCCCTCCTGTGGTCAATAGTTAACGGCTTATGTGCATGTTAGCTATGTTTTTATTACAGGGATTTATAGAAACGGAGACACTGTTTATGCGGGTTACTGGTCCAATCTAAAATTAAGCTTTGTAGCACTTAACTTTTGGTATGTCCACAGAAAAGACGCCGAACATAAGCCCATTTCAAGACTTTAAATAAATAAATAAATAAATAAATATTATCTTACAAAAATCGAACTAGCCCCACAGTAAGCTCAAGAAGGCTTGTGTTATGGGTACTAGACGACGATATATTTAATAGATATAAATACTTAAATACATAGAAAACATCCAAGACTCAGAAACAAATATTCATGCTCATCACACAAATATTTGCCCTGACCGGGATTCGAACCCAGGACCGTCAGCTTCACAGGCAGGTGCACTACCCACTAGGCTAAACCGGTCGTCAATATTTTGTAGACCTCTTTGAAGATTGGTCTGTCACCTCACATCTTTCCTGGCTTCAGGTTTCTCGTGTTCTCGAGTGCGTGGGAGTGGGAACCAGCGACATAGTATATCGATTTGTCTTTGCATCTATAATGCACGTGATCTGCATTCGAGCCGTCGCCTTGTTTTCTGATTTAAAAAAATCTATGTGTTGTCATTCGATATATATAAAGTTCTACGATTAATGTAACTGAAAAATGTTTCTATAGTATTAAAACGCCGGTGGCAAACAAGCTTACGGTCCACCTGATGGTAAGCGGCCACCGCAGCCTATAGACGCCCGCAACTCCAAAGGAATCACGTACGCGTTGCCGACCCTTTATAAAATTTGAGGATGCACTGTTTTTAAATTTAAGATTTATCGAAGTATGACATAATTAATTGATGTTTATTAATTACTTAATTGACTTTTATCAATGTTATTTATACACATTAATTTAATTTAATTTAGCGTAGCTGTTGAAGTATGCAATGTTTAATATAATGACATTATTTAGATGTAATTTTATCACTATTTATAGACTGAGTGATTAAATCACTGACCTAAGTTTTCATATGCCTGATCTGACTGAATATATTATGGGAAGATATATGTACTAACTTCCTTATTCATAAAAAATAACAAACCTCTGCTAACTACAATGTGTTTTGTCCCTTTTCCACAAACACAAATGTCAACATGAAAGATAAAGACAAACTAATATTAACGGCATTTTAGCTAAAGTAGGCTTGATGAACGTTTATGAATAAGGTTAGATCTGATGTAAAATCATATATTCAATTTGAATAAACCATTCATTCATCATCATCATCATCATCATTTCAGCAGAAAGACGTCCACTGCTGAACATAGGCCTCCCCCAAGGGCATGTTTTTTATTTTTCCCTTGGGGGGGATTTGCCATAGTCGCCACGCTTGGCAAGCGGGTTGGCGACCGCAGTTTGATGGTGGTAATGATCGAAGGATGCTGCTGCCCACCCTCCGATTTTCCCTTATTCGCCTCCTACGAAACCCACGGGAAGAGATGGGGTGGCGCAATTCTTACCCGGCAACCACACGGGTCATTCATTCATTCATATAAAAACTACTCATCATTATCCTCCTAGCGTTATACATTTGCATCCTGAAGGATGCTCCGGGATCCGCTCCCAAGATTTGGCGGAGGCGCTAGTTTTTACGGAATCGACTGCCATATGCCCAAGGGGAAGCTAGACCTTATTGGAATCAGGCTTCGTCAAGTGAATGGGTAACTTGACTGTTAGTTAATGACCACTCAAAGCGGTCACCCATCCAAGAACTGACCTCGGCTTACGTTGCTTAACCTCCGCATAACGCACGCGGTACGCGGGCGCCGCTGGACCACGAGCACTCCAATAAATAATCAATAATGAGAAAACTACCATCATCTCATTACGTTGTTCCACGTTTGTCACTATTAATTTCCCGGACTTATCATTATCAAGCAAGTGGAAAAAAACATCAGTGTCATAACTTTAGCTTAATGAAGCAACTGTCAGTCAGTCACACGACATATGAACTCCGTTTCGTAAAATCAAAAATCAAAATCAAAACATTTATTCTGCAAATATTCCTCAAGGGCACTTTTACAAGTCAAAATCTATCTGTATCAAATAAAAATAATACAATAATCAAAGTATCAATCACTCAAATCGTTTATTTGCTGGAATACAGTAAGTACAAATAGGTCTTACGGGTAGTTCTACAAAGTAAGGAATTTTCGACAGCTCAGCTAAAATGTCATGAAAAAATTGTTACAACCAAGTTTATTTTCATAACATATTGTTTACCATACCTATATCTACCTAGTCTCTAAAAATAATTTAGATACTAATATATTATCTTAGGAAAAAAAATATTCAAAGCGTCAAATTCCCAGGATCCTGGAGTGTCCCACGAGCAAAATTGAATCTAATGTGCAATATTATTTATTTTCTACTACATTGAGCCCATAAGTTAAACCAATATAAATGACATCCTATTATTATTGTTACCTAGGTGACATATTACTAATTTATTGTAACAAAAACATTATAAAAACTTTGTCCAGAAGTTGTCCCAACAGTTTTATATCAGGATCCTGCCCAATGTTAAATAAGCGAATATTCAATATTCTATTAGCCGCGCCACCTTGACGTTTAGCTGAGTTCGTTGCCGGTACCAAAGAGACAAAGAATACCACCTATCGTTTTGCACCCAGTGTGTTGCTTAGTCTGCCCGGCACATTTGATGGAGGAAGTCGCGTCATAATCAGTCGAGCTCACAGAATCCTGGCAAGATATTTAATTACGAAATTCATGTGGTAATATGGTAATTGTAGCATTTTGATGTATAAATTGCTTACACGAAGGCTTAATGCTGCTTGATTTTGGTTGAATGTTATAAATAGACGTTATTTTTAAATATTATTCCGAAATTCTCAGGAACCTGGTCTCAGGATCCTATGAAATAAATAGCCAGGATACTGAGAAAATGCAGGATCCTGAGTGTTTATATTGAAAAATATTTTTTGTTCAACATCATATGTTACTTTTTCTGCTTTATACTATGAAGTCAAAATTTATTATTTTATTAAAGCTAATTTTGTAGATTTAATGATAAAAGTTCCTGTTCAAGACTGATTTAGATAAATAATTAGTATAAGTCAAGAATAGACTTAATTATCACGATAGTTCAAGATATTTGGACAATTACAAACTAATGGTTAGAAGCATAGTTTTTATTTGTGAATTTATTATTAAATAAACGTTGATTTTGATTGATATTTGTTTAAATCCTCAGTCTCCTGGTTACAATCTCAGTTTCCTGCTGCTTGATTTCTTAAAATTGCCATAACTCTAATATTTTTGAATATTTTGTCCGTTCCACTTAACATAGGCTAAAAGACCATGTAATCTTTATGATAAACTATATTTTGTAACCATAATGAAAAAAAATCGTCGGGCCGGAATCGGACTCATTTTCGTCCTTAGTTTGTAGAACAACCAAACACATAATACAGTTCCATGTATTCAGCCTGCACGCAGGCATGCAAACATTTGCGAGTGCTGCGTACGTTACGATATAATATGTCAACAATAATAAATTAGCAAAGAGTACAATAATTAAAAAAAAAATAGTATTCACAAAAAGTAATAATTATAAAAATAAATGTCAAATGTCAAAATACCCACGGAGTCAAAAATTACAGCTTCTATGTCAACTTTGATTTAAATAGCTTTTTACACTGTAGAAGCATTTGTCTAAAAGCCAAATGGACAATCATTAAATGTAGTGTTGTAAACCTGGGTTTGAATACTTTAAATAAAAAACAAACTAATGTACCAAATATCATTTGACTTTTAACAGTAGCTTTTCTAGAAGGAAAACTTCATGAATACACCGAATCAGATGGCAGTCGCTTTAGGAAAACTAGTTCCTGTGCCAAAGAAATTAGGTGTCAAAGCGGACTACTGCCTCCATTAATCACTACATAGTATAAAACAAAGTCGCTTTCTCTGTCCCTATATCCCTATGTCCCTATAATGCTTAACGGATTTTGATGCGGTTTTTTTAATAGATAGAGTGATTGAAGAGGAAGGTTTATATGTATAATAACATCCATTAAATAGTGCACCCGTGCGAAGCCGAGGCGGGTCGCTAATAGGATGTAAATGGGAAAGCACTAGAACGATGAATTAATCGTATCTCAGAATCATGATCCAATACAGATTGTGCTAATTGGATGCTGTTATGTTATAATGTGTCAACCTAATAGGAATAGTAGATTGTGTCTCAAGGGAGCAAAATGATATATTTACGGCGAAGGCGGTATATTGAATTCTGAGTGAAGCGAAAGATCAATAGAATCCTGTCCGTAGCGAGGGATTCTACAGTAGAATCTTGAGCGTAGCGAGGGATTCAAGATTTTACGCCCAAGACGAAAATAATTTTGCTACCGTGTGACACATGCTGCTTTTCACACCGTCTATGAGGCCCGCTGCTAAAAACATGAAATATCTTACAAATGATTTTACTACAGTGTCAAATACTGCTTTTCACACCTTCTATGAGGAAAAGAGTCATTGTTGCCCTCAAATGAGGGAAGAAAAGTACATCTTTGATCCCTCATTCGAAGGCAACAATAACTCTTTTCTGTATAGCAGGTGTGAAAACATATAGTAGGTTTAGAATAAAGGAAAAATTGAAAAATTTAGGCACCGAGCAGGATTCGAACCTGCGACCTCCCGGCACTCGCGGCCAGTCGCTCTAGCCAACTGAGCTATAGGTGCAATCGCCACCCAGTCCCAAATTCATCAACCGTACCTTCGTATTAAGCAGTACCGCTGCTAACGTAAACTATATTTAAAAAATATACATATTATTGCATAACAGCCTCCAATTATTAGAATAGATATATGTTGTTCGAAATACAAACGTTCCGAATAAACAAAAACATCTTCAAATTAACCGGGCCATTTTCACAAACAATACTAAGACCGGGCAATCGCGTGCTCGTTAAAGAACCGGCCCGGACCGGATCCGGTAATATCCGGTCCTGATGCACCGCCATGTTTCCCTGTGACGTCACTACGGACTGTACGTGGAAATGTGGAGAGAAATGTTTTTAATTTTAGAGATAGAATGGTTTACTGGAGTAATAACGACGCCTGGGATATTCCATAAAAAAAAATATAAAAATCATCTTAACATCAACACAATTAACACACATAATTGGCTAAGCATTAATATGCCTTAGTAATAAGTCTTAACTTACTTGACTGAGTAAAAAAATAATTATAAAAAAAAGTAAACCGTAACTCATCTATTTAGGGTATTTATTGGGTTAATTAAAATGTAACTTCACATTTTCCTCGAATTATCAATACTTTTGGCACAATTTGAGTTCAAAACGTTTTAAAATTTGTAAGGCCTCCTAAATATATTTAAATTCCATTAGATTTGTCTGCAAACTGTACTATTATCATCTCTATTTTAAGTCAACAAAAAACCCAATAAAAGTCACGAAACAGTATCTGTTTCAAGAAGGTCAAGATATTCACCAAAAAAAACCTATAAAACTGTAGCCCCGAGGGTCCTGACTGAGTCATCGATAACATATGGCGGCCATGAATGAACCTACTAAACATAACAAAATACATATATACAACACTATTTTGCACCCTAATTCATAACACAGAAGGTTCACATTTGGAACAAAATGACCGGAATTGTTATTCAAATTGGCACGAACGAGAAAGGTCTTACAGGAAAGCGTCGTCGAAGCAAATGAAATTTTAAAAGATTACTATTAAAGTCGATATTCGCAAGTAACGTGGGTTGTTGAAAGGCAGAGGTTGTAAACTAGGGTGTGACTAAGAGTAGTTTTTTTAGGAACGTTTTTTGTTTCGTTAGGTCATTGTGCCAGTGAGTGTGGAAGCGCAAAAGTTTGGTCACAGTTTAGAGAATGTTTACGATCGGCGACGTAGCAATGAGGACAAGATAAGAAATACTGTTTTTTTGAGTATTTGGTAACCAATTAGTATACATACCGTATAAAATACCGTTTTGTGTTTAAATCGGCGTGTCCGTGGCTTATGAAATAGAGAATATGCATGCGGTATGAAAGTAATAAAACGTTACTATATGAATCTATCATCAATTTATAGCAAAAAACAGTAAATTAATAAATATGATCAAAATATTAAAAAAGATATGACACTTGTCACGTCCCCCGCGTAAGAGACGGGCTTATGTCTTCCGCACACGAGAAAACGAGATGCAACACTACAGTCTATTCATCCATACGGGTCATATACAACGAAATTGATTGAAAATGTTGATGAAACATACATGAAGGGCATAGTGAGCAAGCTAAACGCAATATTTCACGACCAAAACAGTAAA
Source organism: Epiblema foenella (assembly GCA_963556455.1). Taxonomy (NCBI): domain Eukaryota; kingdom Metazoa; phylum Arthropoda; class Insecta; order Lepidoptera; family Tortricidae; genus Epiblema; species Epiblema foenella. Next base: position 36,961,858 of record OY747096.1, read on the forward strand.
TTACTGGTTTTTCCAATTGTAGTCATCATCATCATCATCATCCTAGCGTTATCCCGGTACAGTTGCATCCTGAAGGATGCCCGGGGTCCGCTACCTAATCCCAAGAGTTGGCGTAGGTTTCCATACAATGTTCCGGATGTGTGCAATAGCGTTCCCGGGGCTCTGTCCAATTGCGAGCTGTGGAACACCCCAGGGGTTTTAGTCCGTGCGAGTCGGACATACCCACTCGGCTTCTCCCAGGCCGGGTGGGATCCATAACGGATTTCCCCTGGGTCAACAAAAAAAAAAAAGGTTTCCATACAATGGTAGTATGGGCGCATATACTCTTATGACGTCGATTAGTATGGGAGTTTTGGGGGGTTTTTAGCGCTCGGATTTTATGCTGTACTTTGAAATCCATTTTTGTCTTTTGTGTTGTTCTAATTGTACTTGTTCCATATACAAATTTGTTCCTCTTTAAAAACTGGTTCGAATGGTATCAAGAAAAAAATGCATATTTTCTATTAACTTGGTTTATTACCAACGACGGAACGGAGAAGGTTTAGAGGTCCGTGTTTTTTGGGCGCCGACGACAAAAAATAGAACATTTTAATTATCGAGTAATTAGAATTTCATATTGGGTTTATTCATAATTTAAAAATTTCGTTGCATTTTTTGAGAAAAGCACTATACAGGTCTTGGCGCGAACAGGGATTGTCAGCATCGTATATCTAGAAGGACTCGTAAACACTCGGCCATCTACAACTAATCGGCCGGCAATCCCCTATTCCCCTGCAATAATGTAATATTCTTTTAATAGCACGAATTAATCAAAAAAGTCGTTCGTTCTTGACATTTCAATTGATTTGTTAAACGCTTCAAAGAATGCATTCCAGTTGACCTTTTTTGACATTTGTGCAAATGTCAACACGCATTACAATACGTGAATTTCGAGGAAGATGCACTGGATTGATAACCATTAAAATGACTGAGCGACAATAGGCGGGTAGAAAATAAAAAGGTTACATTACTAGTAGTGGACTTCAAAACGGGTGGTCCCGGGTTCGAGTCCCTCGCCTAGCCGCATCCGAAACGTGACACTTCGCAGCCTATAACCTAAAGGGGGCGTCCATAAATTACGTGAGATGTTTAAGGGGGGGAGGGGGTCGAGTCAAATCTTATCTAATCTTACGTTGGAGAGAGGGGGGTTCTCGGCAAATATCACGCAATTTTTTTTCTGATTGAAACAAAAAAATATACTATTTGGTCCATTTAATCCAGATTGTACACGCTTATAAGATTTAATCTTAAGCGTAATCGTAATACGATTAAGATTATTCACTAATTCGTTCGAAAGAGAATAATTTCATTCATACTTCGACGTTAACTCTCAGCAATATTGATTACTAGTCTTAACTAGTCGTAAATAAAAGCACGAAGCAATTTTTTTTTTTCTTTTTACAATAACAATCCAACGCGTTTACGTAAGAAACCCACATTTTAAAAAATCTCACGTGAGATTGGGGGATGGGGGAGGGGGTTGAATAAAATCTCACGACATCTCACCAGGGGGGGAAGGAGTGACAGAAAATTAAAAAAAAACACCTCAAGTAATTTATGGACGCCCCCAAATAAACAAGGACTAAGGAACATAACCTAAATATTTCATTGCATTTTTGAGAAAAGCATAGTTGTATTTATAAGCATAGTTGTTTGTTACGTGGGACGAGATTCTTCAGTGGTTAGTTTATCTGCGTATAGTATGACAAACAGCCACACAGGAACGTAATAATGTATAATAAACCTCCAATAAATCCCGTCGATATAATTATAAACTTCTCTTGGAAATGTATAAATAACATATAAACTACGTGGTCATGTACTAAGTACGTGTACACTCACACCTCAGATTCGGTTGAAACCGCTCAACCAATCTCACTGGAGCGCAAACTCTTACCCCCTTATTCATAAACGTCTGTCAAACCTATATTAGTTAACTGGCCGCTAAAGTTCGTTTGTCCTTATCTGTCACTTTGACATTAACGTTTGTGAGAATGGGACAAAGAACTTTTTAGTTAGCAGAGGTTTGTTAAGTTTTATGAATACGGGGGTTAGAGTATTCCAGTGTTCCAAACCACACGCGTGGTCGTGTCGGAGGTTTCCCCTGGATTTTCCCCAGGCTACTCTCCAACCGCGCACTCCTATCGCTTTATTGGGCCCGGCATATAAAGCCACAGTCAGGTTCAAATAAAAAAAAACTAAGTACGTATATCTATATCTCATACATCCAATTTAACAGAGGCGCTGCATTCCCCACAATGTATCATTTAGACCTCAATAAATTCCTATGCAAAGGAATTGCAATTTTGATATCAGCCTTCCTACCCCACACACTCGAAAAACAACCTTACCGAATAGTTCATAAAGTCGACTTCCTATCAGACATATCAATGGATGAACTTACGTACAATTTTGCAAGGATATTCATTTTTCTGTCTGTGGAGATGATGCTGTATTGGTCGGTGATAGGGTGTGTTTTTGTTTGCGCGCGGTGTAGGGTTTATTATAATGTCGTATCGGGCTAGTCGATCGCGGGTAGTGATTGCCGCCCCCGCGGATGGGGCCGGTTGTACCGCTAACCGAGTAAAGTGAGTTTGTTTATTTATCATTTGACTTGACGTGTAAGTCAAAAATAATGTCATTCTTTTTTAATTGTGTTTTAAGCACCACGTTGTTTATTAATCAATTTTATTAACCAGACCAGGTGGGGTATAATCTTATAATTTATTAATCTACTAAAAAAAAATGATCCGTTAGACTCTCTCACTTTGCTAAATTGTAAATTATTATCTGTAACATAGATTAAGTCTTTTTGTTTACTAACAAACTATGGACCACTGATGTCTTATAATAAACGAATTTTATTTATTTTTATTAAGTAGTTTATCATCTAGTTACGTGTACTTCCACAATGTCAATGACTTTAGTGTAATGCTGGGTTTTTAGGGGCGTAGCCAAAATGGCGTAAACGGAACCCTTACAGTTTCTTCATGTGTGCCCGTCCGTCCGTCCGTAAGTCACAGCCGATTTACTCGGAGACTATAAGCACTACAATTACGAAATTTAGTAGGAAGGTGTATTCTATGAACCGTTACATAAAAATAATGCAAAATTACGAAAAAATATAAAATTAGGAGGGGTACACATATGTAACCGGTGGTTGAAAAAAAGTGGTTTTGAATGTGTAATAATAGGTGCCAGTATGGAACCCTTCATTGTGTGTATATAACGCATTATGAATTAAAAATATTACCAACTATTTTATAATTAGATACTACACCAAGTTCTAAGGTATTAAACCTTATAGGAATTACACTCATACGATATAGTTCAAAGATATCGTCATTTAAGACAACGGTACGCCACAGTGGCAGGCCACAACTTTACCTGCAACTTTAACTGTTCGTATGTTTTATGCATAAGTTGTATCACTAGGTAAATCGATGTGTCACAAGTTGCATTATAAACGTCAAAACATTTTTCAATTGTTGCCCACACCACCGATTCAAAATCAAAAATCAAACATTTATTCTGCAAATAGGCCACAAGGGCACTTTTACACGTCAAAATATTAATTTACAATTTAAGAAAGTCTGGCTATAGTAATACATACTTCATGTCAAAATATTAATTTACAGTCCAAGAACGAATAATGTTTTCGAGTTTACAATTATAAAAAATAAGGCCGGATATTATAAAGATCCGTTAGACCAAATGTCAGATCAACAGTACATTTTTTGACATAACAAACCGACATAAGGTCTAACGGATCTTTATAAAACCGAGCGTTAGTGAAGATAAAGTTTCAAAGTTATCTATTACAAATGTTACACTTAACCACGGTTTAACGCTAACCATCCAGTACCATCGGCCCAGGATGCGTAGTAATGGGTACAATCTGGAAACCTGTAGGATAGGTTGTAATCTCTGGTATCTCGTCCGGTGGGCGCGGGTTCGAAGCCCGGGCGAACAACATTTTGTACAAAACGAAGTATTTGCAAGTTTATAACGTTCGCGTGGGACGCTTTTTGTAAAGCACGAAGCTTGAAGAGGTCTCGAAAGTTTTGTTTCAAAGCTAGTACGGAATAACGCATCAAAATCAAACATTTATTCTGCAAATAGGCTACAAGGGCACTTTTACATGTCAAAATATTAATTTACAATTTAAGAAAGTCTGACTATAATAATACATTTTTCATGTCAAAATATTAATTGACAGTTCAAGAAAGAATAATAATTTCGAGTTTACAATTATAATGAAATTAATGTCATACAGTGAAGATAAACTTGCAAAGTTATCTATTACAAATATTACAACATCAGTAAAGTTAGAGATGTAATAAGGTCTCAAGATTAAACAAAGAGTATAATGAAATTAGTATAATATCCCAGACGTGGTCTCTGAGCGTCAAAATTAAGATTAATTTCATATTGTTAGAGAACTATATGGTCTCTAAGTCACTGATAATAAAAACGAATCCACAACAGGATGATGTCTCTCGTCAATCCCCTATAAAAAGACACTAGTATTAACGTAGTCACTATGTCCTAGCAAGCATGAACAGACCGGACTCCACAAACATCGAACTTGAGACAAGACCATTCCAGTGCAAATTACCCCCTCTAACACGCGAGAGTTTGCAATTAACCATCCCGCTCTCTACGAAAGCTCTGGACGTAATTTCCTAAATATTTAGTACATTTTTATTGATTGTTGGAACACTGAATCACTTATGAAAAATCTATCCGGTTATTTCCTTAGAACAGTAAAAAAGTTATCGTTTTTGTAAAAAAAACGTATCACTGTCGTTGATAATTACGAGATCTGCAGCATTCACTTCACACATTTGTTTAAATCTCAATCAATAAAGATCAATAATAACTGTAAACTGTAAAAATGGTTTATTTATTTATTTATTTAAATTTTATTGCACAAAATAGACAAATTGTACAAATGGCGGGCTTAGTGCCAAATGACATTTGGGTTTATTTCGCATAAAACTGGCTTATCCTTAACAAAATATATGACGTAACAGTAAGAGGTACTTGCTCTTATGTAATTAATTATGTAATTTGGGCAAGCTGTTTAAATAAAGAATACATGGCAAAAAAAAAACATCAAGTGTTCCGGCGATAAACTGTATTTGTAGATCAAGAGATCAAGACCAATCTTAAACTAAACGCCTCTCGTGTTCTCGCTCACACCTGACGTAAGCATATATATAGGCATGTACACATAGAAACGTACACACATTCAAACACAAAAAAGATTGGCTAGCACTACGCCGATTTGGGGCCATTTCATGTATGTACCGTGTCTGAATTCTATCTCTATCTTTCTTCCTAAAACAAACTGCTAGGATATGCGTTAATTTTAAAAACATGTTTTACTTTAGGTACCCAAGTTATATTGACCTTACCAAAGCAGGCAGGAAGGGTCCAAGTGAATTCGGTCTTACCTGTAAAAACAAGAAAAATCTATTAATATTTATAATTATATTACATACAAATACGTAGTCGGTCCCAAAGTTCTGTCACTGGCACATTAGGTTTAAATGTAGAACACGATTTTAAGAAAATTTTATTGTATTCCATTTTTGAATGTTTGAAAATTATTTTAAAACAAAAAACAGTCATTCGCTGCAATTTCTCACGATGGAGTGGACATTGAAAGAAAACCGAATAGCTGTTTTAGCATGTAGTTAGCATTACAGATACCTCACGAAATATACAGAATAACAAGTTAATTTCAGTATTGATGTAATGAAAAGTACAGAATAAAAAGTCATCACCCTCTTAGCGTTATCCCGGTACAGTTGCATCCTGAAGGATGCCCGGGGTCCGCTACCTAATCCCAAGATTTTGGATCCCAATAGTTTTTATGGAAGCGAATGCCATCTGACCTTCCAACCCGACGCGAAACCAGACCTTATTGGAATTGGGCTTGTCAAGTTGGTGGGCAACTTGACTGTTAGAAGTTCTCAAGCCGCCCGAAGGCCTCTAACTTGGTTTAACGACTGCTATCATAGACAGCAGCCGGGAGCAACGGCTTAATGTGTTTTCAAAGCACGGGAGCGCTCAGTTAATAACCACTCAAAGCGGTCACCCATCCAATAACTGACCTAGGCCGAAGTTGCTAAACCTCGCATACCGCACGCGGTACGCGGGCGCCGCTGGGCCAGCAGCGCTCCAACGTACACAATAAAAAGTAAATTACAAAAAGTCAGGTAAAAACATTAAAAAGCAATTTCTTCTTCAAGATTTGTCTCTTATTTTCGAATACCATTCATTCTTGAAAATTAACTCTTCCAATTCATCACGCGTCATTAGCGTCACTAAAGTGACACTTCATGACACTTTGACATCACGTGTCATCGTTCCTTTTTCTAGCATAACGGTCGCAGCGCGATTCGACATAGTTACTTGACCGTCCGTGATATTGCCGGTATTAGTGTCAAGACACAATGGGGGCTATCGCGTATGAATTCGCCGCTAGAGGCGCTAGTGTAGCGTGGATTCCCCGAAATGTCAAATGTCACTCTTTGTGATTGCGGTACGCGGGTTAATATCTAATTGGGACAATATGGTGAGTATTTTGCAATACCTGAGCTTGATTATGGCAAATATGAGTTACGGGTCAATGACTGTCAGTGCTTTGAGACAGTTTTGTCTTTCGGAAACTTATTTTCCTCCTTTTTTTCCGAACAAAACGGGACTGCACTACAATGCGGGATGTTCGATATGCCAAAGCGGCCCAGAGATCCTTTAGGGATTAGTGAGAGTCTAACACGCTAAGGATGTATCATCATCATCATTAAGCCGGAAGACATCCACTGCTGGATATAGGCCTCCCCCAAGGAGCGCCACAGCACACGGTCGCGAGCCACCCGCATCCAGCGACTCCCCGCTGCCTTGACCAAGTCATCAGTCCACCTAGTGGGAGGCCGTCCAACGCTCCGTCTTCCCGTCCGAGGCCGCCACTCGAGTACCTTTCTTCCCCAACGGTTATCGGTTCTACGAGCAATGTGGCCCGCCCACTGCCACTTCAACTTGCAGATTCTCTGAGCTATGTCGGTAACCCTCGTTCTTCTGCGGATCTCCGAGTTTCGGATCATGTCCCGCAGAGAAACTCCAAGCATAGCTCTCTCAATCGCACGCTGAGCAACTCTGAGCTTATTTAAGAGGCCCACATTCAGCGAAAATACATAATAATAAGGATGTATACCATACATCATTTTGAGAATACAGGCGTGATTGTATGTATACATAAAATCACGCCTGTATTCTCAAAAGGAGTAAGCAAAGTCTATGAAATACAATATTTATTTTAGGGATGGTACTAGCTTTAATTAAAACTAGTCGAATGGGGCCCGAACGTGGCGAGCTGCGTGTGCGACGATTACTCAGCGTCATCGTGATTAGGTGGATTCCGTTTGTGAGGGTTATTTTTTAAAATTAAACTGTAAACGATGAAGATTTATTTATAAGCAAAATGGTGTTGAAATGTATGTATTTTGAACTTTATTTTTAAATAACAATTTAAACGGATTAAAGGTAGACCAGACCACCCTAGTATTATTAAAATGATTGGACTATTAGGCTACATACGACTATAGCAGAGTTGGGTCATTCTACTTTTTCATGACCAGTTTTCTACTACCATAAAAATCTATGATATGTATTGAATTAGTGTACAAAAATAGGTTTTCTAAATAGTACCTGAACCTAATAAAAGCAATTTATAAGTAAAAATACTTAAATATTAACATATTGCTGTAAAAGGTGGGTAACACAGTGGTAAAAACCATTTTTTCATACAAATGGTGAGACATCCAAGGACCACTGAGTCACTCGATTTATGGATATTAGCTGTGGTTCGTTAATTAACGAAACTATCGGAAGTGATACTCTAATTAAACCTCTTTCTAAATAACAATACAAAAGTATGAAGTGAGGGCCAAGTATTCCAAAATCTGCATTTAAAAAAGTAAAATGGCCCAGTTAGTGGCTGATAGATAAACGCGCTAGAGTTGTTTCGTGGTTGATATGTTTTCAGCAAGTGACATAAAGACAATACAAAAGAGTATAAACAAACCGTTTCTGAGTCAGTTTAAATCTCTGATAATTAGGGCAAACCTTGGCTACTCGGTGGTATGCAGTTATTCGGTGATAGTTTGTTATCGTCTTGTAGCTGAGAAACATTAAAAATAAACAAACGAGGAACATTCCCTATCATAATGACAGCAAGTGGCGTAATTTTAAAAACAGTACAAGCTACATAAAATCAGACGACTCTGCTGTAAGACGATAACAAACTATCAACGAATAGCTAAGGTTTCTCTACGTAATACATGCTTGCTAGGACATAGTGACTACGTTAATACTAGTTTCTTTTTATAGGGGATTGACGAGAGACATCATCCTGTTGTGGATTCGTTTTAATTATCAGTGAATTAGAGACCATATACATCTCTAACAATATTAAATTAGTCTTAATTTTGACGCTCAGAGGCCATGTACTACATCTCTGGGATATTATATATATTTCATTATACTCCTTGTTTAATCTTGAGACCTTATACATCTCTAACTTTACTGATGTAATATTTGTAATAGATAACTTTGCAATTTTATCTTCACTGTATGACATTAATTTATAATTGTAAACTCGAAATTATCATTCTTTCTTGAACTGTAAATTAATATTGTGACATGAAAACTGTATTATTATAGTCAGACGTTCTTAAATTGTAAATTAATATTTTGACATGTAAAAGTGCCCTTGTGGCCTATTTGCAGAATAAATGTTTGATTTTGATGGAAAGCGCTTGGTTCGTGAAAGAGGAATTTTGACCAGGTAAGGGTGGTGGCCAGCCATACGTCTGGATATCCGATGGAAGAAACCATTTACCTACCAAGAGACTGAGGCAAACGAGTATAACTCATCATGATAATCTACGAAGTACGGCGGCCCTCAAAATAGATGTATCAATTTCTTGGAAATTGTGATTATCCTTGTATTAAAGTTAACACTATGAAGCTACGCGAGCGATGGAGCTCGCTGCACCTAATGCCGCGGATGCATTTCACAAAATTATATTAAATTGCTCTCACTCAGCTATTGGCGGAGTGGTCCAAGTCATAAGAGAACGTATTATCATCCTTTTACGGTTTTATCGGTAAAAGGAGCTCTGAGTATAGTAGTAGAATAGAATAGAATAGAAGATAATTTATTTCAGTATAAAAACACAGTAATACAATATATAAGAAAGAAAACAATGGATAAACTTATTATCTAAATTGTACACTGAACACTACACTGAAAAAGGTGAACACTCAGCATAATGCCAGGTACTGCTGGAGTACCCGACGCTGGTCTTCCGTGGACACCTGTAGGGAGCGCAGTTGCGCGCAGCTGCTAAGTAGTATTTAATACTGGCGCTAACAAATTGTGACGATACTTTACGAAACGGGAATGATGCAAGTAAAACTAATAATAACAGAATAAAATAGCATGGCAATAGAAAGTAAAATAACACTATACATGTATATATAATAGGATAATTTGAATACAAACACTACCCCGTAGTTAATTTTTGCTTATTAAGGAGATAGCTCTTAAATTAAATAATTTTTAAAGTTAAAGACTGCAACGAGGTAGCTTGCTTATAAGGTGGCGGTATGTTGTTCCAGCATTTCGTGGCAGTGTACTTAAGCATCTCCCAATGACACTTCAACTCAGCGGGAAAACTGCAGCTTGTTAGAATTAAATCGGTTCCATAAACTTTCTGGTTCTGGACATATCAAATGATATCACGTGAATGGGTCATACACGGATTCGGCTCTTTTCTGTGGACATACCAAAAGGGCTACAAAGCTTAATTTTGGATTAGACCAGTAATATGCATAAAGAATGTCCGTTTCTATAAATCCCTGTAATAAAACCATAGCTAACATGCGCATAGTGTGACCCAAATAAGATTTTTAAGTCCCAATGAGCGACAGTTTTGGCTGCCTTCACAAAGATTTTGTGAACCAAATAGAAAATAGTAAGAACGGGACAATGTCTAACTATAGGTACCTATATTTAGTGTCACGAGAGTTGAGGTCACGCACACAACACATGTCATGTAATGACAGCGGGATTTTTAATTTACTATTCTTTTTTCGTGCTGATAGCAAGTATAGTAAAAATTGCAAAATAAACCAAAAAGTTTCTTTAAACTCTTTTGATAAATATTCATTATAAAAATATATCGAATACAGACAAAACAAAAATATTTTGATCTATTTTATTTATTTAAATATTTATAGTTTATTCATATTTTTGTTTCTCGTATGATTAAAATGAAGATGTTTATTTTTTACTGATTTTTATATTACATTAACTCATTTATTTAATCGTTCACTGTTTTTGGAATCAGTACTTCACGTAGCTGTGTGTGTATTGTTCTCCTCAACTCTCTTGGCTGCCTATATGCACTGCGTTATGTACTTGAGTCGTAAACTTATTCGTTAAAATGTGATTGTATGGAAAGTCTTACAAGTTACTACGGAATAACAGCTGCTGTGCCTTTACCATGAGTTTACAACTTTACATGACCATACTCGCTAGCGACTGCGTAAAAATTCGTATGGGCAAAAGTACAGCGCCTCTGGCGGTTACGCAATAGAACTAAGAATCGGCATAGTAAATCGTTTACGCAGTCGCTAGCGAGTAGTAGCACTAGGTAGGTAAAGGCACTAAGGGTGCACTGGCGCCATATTTAACGTAAACCGCTCTGTAATCGTAAGTTGGTGCAACCCGCCCTAAGTCGTGTATAATCGCTATAACCGAAATATTCAACTTGCACCATACGTCTCGTTGCAACAGGATAAAATTAAAAGAAAAAAAATATCATAAAAAATGTAATTACAACTCCAGTCTCGCGTGCAGCACTCTGCAAGTGAATTTGTTCTAAAAGTGCATAAGTCACTGTGAAAATGTATGAGGATACGTCGTTTAGTTCGATCGAGGTGGTATAAATCACCCGGGGCACGATCAAACTCGGCAGGGAACCGAATTTATGGGTTTCATGAACATTTCAATTGAACTGCTCTTTCACAATGTCTACGATTTGACAGATTGTAAAAAAGTTACTTAGTAATTTAAATTTTGAAGTGCGAAATAAAGTTTTGTGTATTAAGGCTCGGTTGCACCAACATACGATCACAGGCCGGTCATCGTCAAATATGGCGCCGGCAGCTGTCATCCCATAGAAACTTGTCAAACTTTCCATACAATCACATTTTGACGAACACCGCTTATAATTGCAGACGATTTGGTGCAACCTACTCTAAGAAAGAAAACACGTTTATTTAGCACACCTCAGATTCGGTTGAAACCGCTCAACCAATCTCACTGGAGCGCAAACTCTTAGAGTATTCCAGTGTTCCAAACCACACGCGTGGTCATGTCGGAGGTTTTCCCCTGGATTTTCCCCAGGCTACTCTCCAACCGCGCACTCCTATCGCTTTATTGGGCCTGGCTTATAAAGCCACAGTCAGGTTAAAAAAAAAAGTTTATTTAGCATATTACATTCTATTCTATTCTAAAGTAAAAACCTCGTAAGTAATCTCTGTTATTCTTTCTAAAGCTATAAAAAAAAACAAGGTATATAACGGGTACTAAGCGACGATATACATACTTAAATGGATAAATAGATATACGTAAATACAGGAAACATCCAACACTCAAGAACAAACTTAACAAAACACACAAAATAAATGCCCTAACCGGCATTCGAACCCGAGACCGCTCAGCAAGCAGAGTCACTACCAACTAAGCTAAAGTGGTAACCAAGTGGTGGTCTAACTAATCTTTGGGTCATTGTCAGTTGTATAAACAAAAGTTGTCCACCCGGTGGTCAATAGTTAACGACTTATGTACATGTAAGTTACGTTCTTATTACATGGATTTATAGTTACGGAAACACCGTTTATGCGGGTTACTAGACCAATCCAAAACTAAGCTTTGTGACCCTTAACTTTTGATATGTCCACCGAAACGACGGGAACCTAAATATGACAAATGTCCCCTTCACTACATAGTATAAAACAAAGTCGCTTTCTCTGTCCCTAATCCCTATATCCCTATGCTTAAATCTTTAAAACTACGCAACGGATTTTGATGCGGTTTTTTTAATAGACAGAGTGATTGAAGAGGAAGGTTCATATGTATAATAACATCCATTAAATAGTGCACCCGTGCGAAGCCGGGGCGGGTCGCTAGTTATAGATAAAAAATCGAGCCTTGTCGTTTCAAAAACGAACATATTTTTTGAAAAGAAACCAAATTGGTCGTGGCTACTAAATACAATATTGACATTATTTAATTAATTGGAATAATATTTTATATGTAATCACTCATTTTATAAATATTTGCATGTCATCAACTGGCAAAACATGTGAGACTACATTGTTATTTATTAAGTTATACCACATTTGTAACCACCATGCTTTATGCAAATAAATGATTTATGATATGTCCTCAAGAGTTTGTCATTCTTATTGTGTGTGTACTTAATGTCTTAGTTGCCCCAATTTCAGCTACAATACACACATTATTATATTGTGTGCACTAAATCATTCTCCTTCATGTGCCTCCATATTTGGAACTAATTTAGTTATTTAGAATTAATTTAGTACCCAGAATATCCTAACTTGGTACACCAAAACGCTTATCAAACTTGAGAGTCTCCGTCGCATACAAAGCTGAGCTTAAACTCGAGCTTTAAGCTCATATAAACGCTTACAAATCCGCGCTTTAGTCTTCCGCGGGCTTTTAAGTTTTTATATAAAAGCTTCGCAGTGTATCGAATGTCTTGCGTTCCCACGAGACGCGTTTAGGTTTTTTTTTGTAATTTTTGGTCCTTATTTAGATAGAAACAGGTTACCGGTGTGAGAAGATAATCGGTTGATGATAAAAACGCGTGTGTGAAAAGGGGTTATAATTGATTGCTTTTGTCCATGGTTAACATCTTAAGAGGCCTTATAAATAAATAAATATTTTTGGACAATCTTACACAAATCAACCTAGTCCCAAACTAAGCAAAGCTTGTACTATGGGTACCAAGTGACGATATACATACTTATATAGATAAATAGATACTTAAATACATAGAAAACATCCAAGACTCAGGAACAAATATAAGTTTTAAAATGTGTTGATTTCAAATTATGACAAAAGTATTGATAATACCAATAAAATGATTAAAAGATACGATGGTTTTGTAAAAAAATAAAAAAGTAACATAGCCATTTCTTTAGTTTATTGTGCATAGTGGAATTTAAGCGGAAAAAACCGTTTTTAGTTTGTAAATGGTCGTTTTGGAGTGTGTATGTAACGATATTTTTTAAAAATACAAAATATACGTTTAAAATTTATGGCATTAGGTCGCAATAGTCCTGTGCTAGATAGTAACACTGAGAAAATGTCAAGATACGTGTAAATTCAAACAGAAAACTGTCTCGCCTACCCTAACATATAATACCTAGCCAATTTGCATTGTTTTATTTAGATGAAAAATATTTTATAGTTGCAATCAAATAATCGATGAAATAGTTGATTATATTAAGATTGAATTTGATCAGGAATAAGGTTTATACTGAAATTCATAAATATAATGTTACTATGTATTCATCATCATCATTCTAGCGTTATCCCGGTACAGTTGCATCCTAAAGGATGCCCGGGGTCCGCTACCTAATGGAGTTGGCGTAGACACTAGTTTTTACGGAATCGACTGCCATCTGACCTTCCAAACCGAGGGAAAACTAGACCTTATTGGAATTAGGCTTGTCAAGTGAGTGGGCAACTTGACTATTAGAAGTTCTCAAGCCGCCCGAAGTCCTCTAACTTGGCTTAACGACTGCTATCATAGACAACAGCCGGGATCAACGGCTTAACGTCCTTTCAAAGCACGGGAGCGCTCAGTTAATAACCACTTAAAGCGGTCACCCATCCAATAACTGACCTGGGCCGACGTTGCTTAACCTCGTGTACCGCAGGGCGCCGCTGGGCCACGAGCGCTCCTATGTTACTATGTATTACGAAAAGCAATATAACATCATCATCATCATCATCATTTCAGCCGAAAGACGTCCACTGCTGAACATAGGCCTCCCCCAAGGCTCGCCACTTAGACCGGTCCTGTGCCGTTCGTTTCCACCGGATTCCCGCGACCTTCACCAGGTCATCACTCCACCTTGTCGGAGGCCTACCGACAGCTCGTCTTCCGGTGCGTGTATATAACAACAAAAACAAATAACAAATACTATAAAATAAATCGTTTAATGAAGAGGAATTTCCAACACATCCCCGAATGACCTACAATGATATTTATCTTAACTGAAATCTTAATCAACTACGCGAATGCTCATTTAACACATTCCAGCACTAATACTGCAATCTCACTTACGTAACAGTCGCTAGCGAGTACGGTCATGCAAACGGTAAAGTAAACAATACGGTAAAGGCACAGTTTTCTGTCACAAAAAATGATATGTATTGAATTAGTGTACAAAAATAGGATTTCTAAATAGTACCTTTGAACCTGATAACAGAAATTTATATGTAAAATACTTAAATATTAACATACTGCTGTAAAAGGTGGGTAAAACAGTGGTAAAAACTATTTTTTCATACAAATGGTGAGACATCCAAGGACTGTGTTACTCGATTTATAGATGTTAGCTGTGGTTCGTTAATAACCAAAACTATCGGAAGTGATACTGCAATTAAATCTCTTTCTAAATAACAATACAAAAATATGAAGTGAAGGCCAAGTATTCCGAAATCTGCATTTAAAATAAGTGTCTGAAAATTATTACACGAAAAAGCAAAATGGCCCCTCGGCATGCTAGCCCAGAGGGACTGAAATAGTCTTGATTCTCGGTATGTGGTGTTGATTCTTTGAAGTTCAACAAAGCTAACATTACCGCTGGCTAATTTAACCGGATTTAACCGGTTCACTAAAACGGTTAATGACGAAGTGATATATAGATAAAAGAAAGTTTTTAAAATATGATTGTGGTTTTTTTACATTAAACTGAAAAGTCATGGCATAAGACAATTAATTAAGATCAGGAAATCATTCTTATAATTAGCGTATACTTTTTTTTAAAACTTTTTAGAGGATCAAAGTTAAAATTGTACTATTCTAAAGTTATTTTAATTTGTGTATTTAGGGTGGGTTGCACCAAACCGTCTGTAATCGTAAGCGGTGTTCGTTGAAATCTGATTGTATGGAAAGTTTGACAAGTTTCTGTGGGATGACAGCTGCCGGCGCCATATTTGACAATGACCGGCCTGTGATCGTATGTTGGTGCAACCGACCCTTAATCTATCTATAAGTAAGTAAGTTTCCAAATAAATTTCAAGTATGCTAATGATCGATTAATTTTGTCGATGCAGTCAAAGTCTAATGGTACCTTTTACCTTTCCAGACCACGAAGTCGTTACAAGAACATTGTTAGTTTATCGTGTAAATCTATGCTTTATGCCTCATGATATTAGTTCCGCCCTTTGCTCTCATGTGAATTGTGCAATACAGTTAAAAATAAATAAATAAATTTTGACTTTGCCTACAACTAACCTTTTAAGCAGTTATTTCTAATCAAACACGTCGTTATTCAAAGCACGGATGTCTGTTGTCACATGTGTCATGACCAAGCATAAATTAAATAGTTTTTACATACATATATGTATACATAGCCTTAAGCCCGATTTACACACGCTTGGATCGTATGC
Organism: Epiblema foenella; assembly: GCA_963556455.1. Taxonomy (NCBI): domain Eukaryota; kingdom Metazoa; phylum Arthropoda; class Insecta; order Lepidoptera; family Tortricidae; genus Epiblema; species Epiblema foenella. The sequence continues at coordinate 36,977,687 of OY747096.1, forward strand.
AGCTTTAAAAGCTACGTGTTTGATAGACAAATTGAATTGTAAATCAGTCTTTACGCAGGCAACTTTGTTAGTGGGTTGCACCAAACTATCTGTAAGTAATCGTAAGCGGTGTCGTTTTAATCTATACCTACTAACTAGTATAATATGACCTATATTAAGTTTGACAAGTTTCTATGGGATGACAGCTCCCGGCGCCATATTTACACTGAGATAAATAAATATTGTTCGATTTAAAACCTGGGGCCAATTTTTGAGTGTCCAACGCTCGACTTTTCATTCGACATCTGTCAAATCGTCATTGTTTTTTGACAGATCTCGAGTGAAAAGTCGAGCGTTGGACACTCAAAAATCGACCCCAAGATATCTAAAAGATGGGAATATCAAATTCTATATTAATTTTCAAGAAATATTTATATAGAAGATAATATAATTTATAGGAAATTTTATTAATTTCATAGTATAGAAAATACAAAACGGTTTTACTTCATAGCGAAATTAATATTCTTACTCGGAGTGACAGAGTGGTAAAAGTTCTATAACCATTTCCTTGGGTTTATAAATGGTATACTAACATTAATAACACCATTTTTTAAATTCTTATTTTGCATTGTTTTTGACTGTATTATTGTTTTATTTTTATTCGTAATTCATATACACTGACTATCTTTTTGTGAATCTGACATTTTAACCTATTGACATTTTATAAAATAACGTAAATTTTCAGAAAAAAAAAATCTTATGTAATCCAGTACGTCAGATTACTAATTAATGCAAATGACTTATAGATAAAGGATTTTTTTGTATTAGTAAATACTACTAGTAAAACCAGTTTTAGTAACCACAAACCTGTGACCGTTAGTATTAATCTCCATGTCCTGGTATTCACTCAAATTTTACTAATGATTAATATGTTTACTTGTTTTTTTCTCTCAGTTTAACGTTGATCGGTCTTTGGTGTCACCGGCCCTTGATTTGAACTAAATTTTTTTGACTGAAAACAACTCAGAAGAAGTACTCGTTGGTATATTTGTGACCCGTGCTGTCGGATTTTATATAACAGTCTTATTGGATTTTGAATCTTATTAAATACAAAATTAAGTCACTTTTTGTACGGATTACTTTGAGACAACTCGGCAAATCTTAAGTATACAATATTTAAATAATGATCATTATTACAATTGCACTCTGAAATAGTAATTAACATTCTGCCTCCAAGCAAGTCGTTGCAAAAGTGAAAAACAGTGTATCCGTGTCGTCTTTATCGCTTTGACATAAGAGTTAATTTTCTGTGTTGCGGAAAAAGTTATTTCACTATACCTATACAGAGAGCTAAGGAAGTCGTCTACCACATTTGAACCTTAATATACAAGTAATAAAGTCGAAAGTAGACTACTTTCTTGAGTTGTACAAAAGATTCGACAGTTTATTTTTAACATTAATTTGATAAGGAAACTGGTTCATACTTTTACCAAATTCGCGGTTGTTGACTCCAGGCTTTGCATACATTAAGTATAAGTATAACTGTTTCTTCCACAGCGTCTCCTAAACTTGGCAAGTGTTTCGCCAACTTTCAAACAACTCGTGTTATTGTTTTTGTAAATGGAGATTAGTTTGGGAGTTTCTTCGAGGTGATTTCGTTTATTTAGGCCGGGTTTTATAAAGATCCGTTAGACCAAATGTCAGATCAAACAGTAACTCAGTACATTTTTTGACATAACAAACCGACATAAGGTCTAACGGATCTTTATAAAACCGTACCTAAATCTATTTAATAAAAGTGTAGGTAACAGCTGAGGGGCACGGGCTTCTTTTTTTAAAAAAATATTTTCACTTCTCATGTACGAAAAGTGTGTCATATTAGGCTTATCCATCGGGGCTAAAGTAGTACAGTCGCCATCAGATATATCGGAGCGAACGAGGTGCTCACAAATATCTGAACACGACTCTATTGTCAAGGCGGTTAAAGTGCATGTTCAGATATTTCTGAGCACCCTGAAGAGTACAGATATATTTGATGGCGACTGTACATTTAGCCTCTAGGGAAAAATATTGAATACGCATTTATGATTTTGCGGGGTCCACAAATTAATACGCAGTGGACCCCACAAGATGGCTACCAGAACAGAGGCAGACCAAATGGAGATGGCGGGACGACCTGGACGCATTTTCCGAATGAATGTCATAAATAAGGTGGTATATGTTTGCGAGTCCTATTATTATTAATTAGCGACCCGCCCCGGCTTCGCACGGGTGCACTGTTTAATGGATTTTATTATACATATAAACCTTCCTCTTCAATCACTCTATCTATTCCAAAAAAACCGCATCGAAATCCGTTGCGTAGTTTTAAACGTGCATACATAGGGATATAGGGACAGAGAAAGCGACTTTGTTTTATACTATGTAGTGATTGTGGGTGGATGATATTTGTTTATTTATTTTCTCACAATCGAAGTGAAACCATGATCGTCAATACTAATTGTACCGTATGCTACTTTGTACTTAAACAATAGGTTTCTATGATCAATATTAATAGAAACACATTATTCTGATTTCCGCGTCATTCATGCTCACGCCAGCAGCGATAATGTCATCCAGAAAGAACCCAGTGTTGCCAGCGTCACCTAGCGCATTTATAAAATTACACTAATAAATAATATATGTAAAGTAAGCAAGCAATGTTTCCAAATGTAATTTAAAATTATGATGATAATAATTAGAATTATGTATATCCTAAAAGAATCGTCATTAATGATTACTCGAATGAATGTCATAAATAAGGTGGTATGTGTTTGCGAGTCCTATTATTATTGACAGGTTTGACTGTCCAATCTTGGAGCACTGGGTGGGTCAAATTAGGAGCTGCGCCCTATATAGGTGTAAGCTGTACTAACACGATATGGATAAACAAAGTCCGAAATAAAGATTTATTATTATTATTATTAACTAGCGACCCGTACCGACTTCGCACGGGTGCACTATTTAATCGATGTTATTATACATATAAACCTTCCTCTTCAATCACTCTATCTATTAAAAAACCGCATTAAAATCCGTTGCGTAGTTTTAAAGGTGCATACATCCCTATGTAACCCCCTATATAGGGACATAGAAAGCGACTTTGATTTATACTAAGATAAGATAAGATAAGATAAGCGTTTATTGTCATAAACTGTGTACATTAATAGGATGTCATTTTGTACAATTAGTTTCAACAGCTTGCCCATTTCGGACGTACAATATAGATACCTAACATTTACAGTTAATTTAAAATAATAATATAGTATTAATGATTTATACAAGAATATTCATTTAAATTATAAAAGCATTTGAATAATAGCCATTCTCTTAGTTTGTTTTTGAATTTGGGACCCTCTAGTATTTTAATGCGTTCTGGTAAATGGTTGTACATCTTTATTCCAGTTACAAGAGTGCTCTTACTAAGTACATAGCTAGTCGGCCGAACTGTACACAAATCATACTTGTACTGTGGTCGTAGATTTTTTTTACAGTCACTTTTTTTGGTAAAATATTCAGGGTGTTCCTTAACAAATACACAAATGTCTAATAAGTATATGCATGTCAATGTTAGAATTCTTTTTTCTATAAATACAGTTCTTAAAGAATCAGTATTATTATGGTTCTCAGACATTTTTACTATGTTTTTACTATGTAGTGATGTTCCCAAACTCAACATAAATGCAAGGCTCAATGTGTAAATAAGAGGAGATCACGGTATCGGCTACCTTGCTACGGGCATCGACATTTGTCAAGCTTGAGCGCTTGTATCGGCTGGCAGTTTGCGGCTTACCGAGGCCCATTGCGGTTGCCACTTGCCAGTTAAGCACGCAACCTTATATCGGCTGAACTTGAGCTATGGGATTCCTCGCCTCGATGTTCGAAAGTTTACAAGGACTAGTAACTTCGTACTAGTGTTCAGTGATATTGACATGATGAGAGACTTCGCTCTGTTCTCATTTGATTTTATTTTTAGACTGACGCTCAGAACCTTATACATCTCTGAGGATATTTATTTAATAGATTTTATTATTTTCATGTTGACGTGTTATAGATATAGCTCAACATATTTTATTATGATCAGTGTACCTACTTTATTACATTTTATCTTGACGCTTAGAGACCTTATATATCTCTGACAAATCTCGATTGTTATTAGTTTCTTAGTCTTATTTTTGACATGTAAGACTACATTTAATTAATGATACTTTGATTATTGTATTATTTTTATTTGATGTACCTAGATAGATTTTGACTTGTAAAAGTGCCCTTGAGGTCTATTTGCAGAATAAATGTTTTGATTTTGATTTGATTTGATTTTTAACAGATGTTCGGTCAGCCAGCCAGTGAGCCATATTACCACGAGATAGTTAAAGTTCGAGGGGTAATATGGCTTTTAGATCACAGTTACACACTCTACTTTTCACTTCGATTGCGAGAAAATAAATAAACAAAGGTTAACCATCCAAAATTAACAATAAATTCCACGGCGAACTTATATATAATTTGGCAGCATATATATATTTTTTAAACTACTTTGACAGACAAAATATAGACACCGCAGTTCGCGCGCATCATTCACGCGCAAAAAAAGCTAATTTACCTTCTCGCTTCTAATGTCTTCATTCAGTAAAATGCTCCATCTATAATATTTAAGGTACTTTCCCTCCATGTGGCATAGCCGTGGGACGCCCTGTATATGTTGTGTATCGAATATAAGTTAACAACTGGAACAGATATAAATTAAGTAAGAAGATAAAAAAGAATCTGGACTGATGTCGCTAAAGGACACATGTTTGTGACTCAATGATCCATTTATAAGTGTACTGACTCGGACTTATCGCTTGTTGACATTAAACTGTCAGCCAAGCATGTGGGTTAACGACCAACCAACGATTCCTTCAAATGACTTACTTTTAACGATAATGTTGAAATAAAAAATGATTGATTGGTAATTAATTTTTGAACATGATAATCACTGTTTTTTTGAACCTGACTGTGGCTTTATAGGCCGGGCCCAATAAAGCGATAGGAGTGCGCGGTTGGAGAGTAGCCTGGGGAAAATCCAGCGGAAAACCTCTACGAGCACGCGTGTGGTTTGATTTCGAAATCCTATTTATGTACACTAATTCAATACATATCATAGATCTCTTTTTGTAATAGAAAACCGGTCATGAAATAGTAGATTGTGTCTCAAGGGAGCAAAATTATATATTTACGGCGAGGGCGGTATATTGAATTCTGAGTGAAGCGAAAGATTCTACAATAGAATCCTGAGCGTAGCGAGGGATTCTAAAGTAGAATCTTGAGCGTAGCGAGGGATTCAAGTGTTTACGCCCAAGACGGAAATAATTTTGCTACCGCGTGACACATACTGCTTTTCACACCGTCTATGAGGCCTGCTGCTAAAAACATGAAATATCTTACAAATGATTTTACTAAAGAGTGTCACAAACTGGTTTTCATACCTTCAATGAGGACAAGAGTCATTGTTGTCCTCAAATGAGGGAAGAAAAGTACACCTTTGATCCCTCATTCGAGGGCAACAATAACTCTTTTCTGAATAGCAGGTGTGAAAAAGTAGAATGACCAACTTATCAAGTATTTCTATCAATAATCTTACCATTTCTTCCTCCTCCAGAGCCCTAATCAGCTCGTAATACAGCATTTCCGCCTCCTCGGATATCTGCACCTTCTCTTCACACTTGTATGTTATGTCACACGCCATCTCTGTCGGCAGATGCATTTTCATCTTCATATTTCACTTTCACTTGATCACAGATTATCCCATCACTACTCTTTGGCACTGTTTGGATGTTCACTTGTTCCTTGAGTATGGCATGTCTTTGCTCATTAAAACAATATCTTTGGCACTTCTTGGAAGACTTCACTTGAATATATACATCTCTTTATACATCTCTAACAAATCTCGATTGTTATTAGTTTCTTAGTCTTATTGTTGATATGTAACACTACATTTAATTAATGTTACTTTGATTATTATATTATTTTTATTTGATGTACCTAGATAGATTTTGACTTGTAAAAGTGCCCTTGAGGCCTATTTGCAGAATAAACGTTATGATTTTGATTTTGATTTTGAATAAAATCTTATTGATATTGGTCAAAAACATAGGGTTAGTATAAAATGATTTCATATGTCCAGATGTGTGGATTTCCAGATTTCCGGTTGTTCTCCTCTACAGGTCGCATTTCTCAACCGATTTGAACCGATTGCAATTTTGTGAGCCGGTTTTAGGTAATTAATTATATAGAGCTTTTTTGTGAAGTCAGTTTTTGGAAATTTTCAAACACAATTTTTTTTTCAATGATTTTAATTTTCTGCGGGCGAATTTCGGTTTGTTATCCTTTACAGCATTTCTCAAACGATTCTCGTGAAATTTCGCAAGCAGGTTCGATATTTTGTCGACACAGTTTATGGAGAATTAAAAGAGTAGCTACTCGTAGAGAGGTCTCGAGCTCACAGAGCCACTAGTAAATAACTGATCATGATCCTTGAATTTAGATGTTTAAAAAAAGCTCCATCCATCATACAGGGTGTAACAAAAATAGTAACGATCCGATTAAGGGCATATTCGGTATCGTATTCTGATTAGGAAAAAGTAGAAGAATATTTTCTTGATGCAATAAATTTTTGTCACCTGTATGGACAGTTGGCTGACTTGGACGACCTGCCCCATAGAAAAAATTTCTTTTTCGCGTAAAAAAAAAAGTCTTCTATTTTTTCCTCGATACCGAAAATGCCCTTAAACGTATCCTCACTATTTTTGTTACACTCTCTGTATATTAATGACGGAGTTTTTAACCTCAAATCTGAGCTACTCGCACGAACCCACAGCATTATCGAAACAGAGCTCCATTGAATCATTAATTGCGATGATGGGTTTAATTGAATCAAGCCAACAACTAATTAATTCCGTTTCGGTAGAGTAATTGTCTGATACGCGAATTTTAAATACAGTATTCATATTAGTGGAGCTTTAAACTGTTGAAATAAAAGCGCAGTATACAGTCGATATCAAAAATGAGATGCAAAACTCACTATAAAATCTGTCACTACTCTTCGAAACCTCGTATCTCAATACTGAAACGATGCTGACATACGAGTTTTATTTTAACCCTTAAATGCATGGTGTAGGATGCATCCTACATAACCAAAACATGGTCAGTGTTTGAAATCTAGATATGTATGTATTATGTTCTTGTATGATTTTGCAAGAAAAACTAACGCATTTTCACATTTATTAACGATTTGTTGGCAAAACTGAATATAAAAAAAGTTATAAATATTTTTAACCCAAATGGCGGCAATTTAGAAAAAGTTGAATATTGAAGGTTTTCTTCGACTGTGTTTAGTGGTTTTTAACTAGGTAAGTAATTATTTTCTATTACAATTCTGTAACTCATTTCATTACGATTTTACTTTTACAAACTTAAATTAAGGTCTCAGCCAGAAAGTAAAGAATATTTACATATTTGATCTTGTAGGATCTAGCCTACATTATGCACTCCCGGCACTTTGCAATTACTATCGGCACTATCGAAGTTATTCTGGTTGTCAAATTTAACTCGTACATTATTTTGATATTTTTACTATACCCATGAATAAGTTTTTTTTTATTTCATTTTTGGCTAAGCTTTTATCGCCGACTGTACTTTTCTTTCAACAGTCATCAACTGCTCACCGTGGCGTTTCTAAAAAACCCTAAAACGATGGGTTTCATTACAGGGTTCCTATGCCCTCCTTGCTCCATCATCAGATCAGCTCTGTGTCATCATAATATTGGATTGTCACGTGATATACACACGTGTGCAAAATTTCAGCCTGCCTCAATATTGAGTTGCAAGATTCCACCCGAACAAATATAGGTACATATTTAAATATTTACATACATAGTTACAGTGCAAGTTAAATAAAAGCTTTTAAAAGACGCGAAACCTGGTTTTGTTTGCATGGGATTGCATCATTTAAGGGAAACGACGTGTTATTATATTAATTACGTATATTACAAGCACATATTTTCGTAAATGTTTAATTCGTACCTACAAACATTGTGGATTTCAGATCTGTCATAGACCGTGTATAGGGCTATTTGATTTTGCGGGGAGTGCATAATGTAGTATGTATCCACATTTTGGATAGTAGTACAAAATTCACCCAAAATACGTCTTTAGATTTTTTTTCGTATTTTTCTCGTGTTTTTTACGCCATTAGGTATCCACATTTTTATTTTGAATTGAAAAAAAAAAATCATGCATTTAAGGGTTAAATAGGTATTTGTTACTTGGTGACTTTTGCCTCTAACTCGACGAAATATGGACCGGACGAAATAAGTGAACACGACTCTATTGCCAAGGCAATAAGAGTGCATGCTCAGATATTTTATGCGACCTGAAGAATAGTATATTTTGCGGCAACTGCACGTATTTATCTAGAATTCTCTTAATATAATAAGTCTAACGAAATACATACAAATGCAGTATCTAGTAGTGAACAGCCGATAAAATTAACATATCCATTACATACTGTAGGAAATATAATAATAATAATAATGAGTATAGTTTTTGTTTTTAAATTTTGGCCAATCCACTTAAAGGAAACAATACTTTTGATGTGGTAACTGCAAAAAACGCTAATGAACACGTTGCAAAAAATCGTAACAGCCACCTTGAATGTTCAATTGATTATGGACTCTATCTCCGTAAGCAAAAGATTACGAGTGCACTAATAGAAAAATGGTTGTCCAAATGCCTTCTATTTTTTTTTGAACCTGACTGTGGCTTCATAGGCCGGGCCCAATAAAGCGATAGGAGTGGGCGTTGGAGAGTAGCCTGGGGAAAATCCAGGGGACAACCTGGGCCATGCGTATAACATCACATTTTTATTAAAGCTATTTAAACTTTTGGTAATCCAATAAAGTGTTAATATACATCCAGACATTTTTTAGTGTTTTAGTGGTTGTCCGCTGGCGCTAGTTGCGATTTGTGACAGACCACAGATATTTCAAGATTGTTTAAGGTCGCGTTTGTCTGTTTAAATTGTAAATTATGACATTTATTTAATTGTTATGTTGTTTATGCACAGCACTATGCTGATTTGGGGCCATTTCGTGGCTATTTTCTGTGTTTTGGTGTTATGTTAATTTGTACTGTGTCTGTGCCACGAATAAATGTGTTTTTCTTTCTTTCTTTCTTTCAGACTTTATTTACGAAGTATGGTTATCTTTTATGATGGACGATAATGAGGTAGTAAACCGCACAATAGGACAATGAATTGAACACGAAAAAACACAAATACTATACTAATCCTCATCTATATATTACCATTTGTGCAATCAACTCTGTCCGTCCGTTTGTCATCCTACTCTCACATCAATCAGAGTCCGACTACGCTAACTCTGCATTGAAATAATTTGGCAACACTACCTCAAACGTCACATTTTCATACCAATATGACGTATAATGCAGTGTTGCCAAAATATTCCTTGCAGAGTTAGCATGGTCGGACTCTAGAAAGAAATTAAATTGTTTTTAATTGAGAATATAGCAAAATGAGGTAAAATTATGTATAGAAGTTTGCATGGAAGCGCATGCAGTTTTACGCAAATGTAATCGCAAGAAAAGCTGGTTTTAATTGTGTCATGAACATCGAAGTAAATATTAATTTAAAAAGTAGTAAAGTGGATCTTTTTAATTGATCCTTAAATTGACTTAAGATTTTATCGCGTTAAATAAAACGGGGACTTTATCTCCGCCATTTATCGATATGTAACTCGTTTTGGTCACGCAATATCATCGAAATCTCAAAATAACCAAGAACTGTTAATAACTATTAATAACTTATACGGTGTTCATGGTACTGTCTCCTTTTGACTTATAGTTGAGAAAAGAGATGGAACATGAAATGGATGCACTGATAATGACCCTTCCTTAATAATGATGACATGAAGGGGAGGAATGAATTAAGGTTGATGGTTTGATGACTGGCAATCAAGCTTTGTTCAACAGATGCAGATATTAATGTCAGGAGTTAGGTAGGCAAACATAATATTTCTGATTATAAGATAATAAACCGCTAAATCCTGAAACTAACATCCCATGCCTTCGTTTTCTCCATAACAGTGTCTGAGACTGCTGCAAAGAAGGATACTAGAAAATTCTATTTTCCTTTGACCACGAATTAAATGAAAAATGAGGACAACATTTATAGCATCTTGCATAGTAATTAGAGAGATGTGACGGACAGTGAAAAATGTACATGGTTTCACGTTAATTTAACGTATTTGTATAATTTGACATGCGAAATATATTTCGCCATAGCACGTATTCGATTTCGCATGCGAAATTTCTGACCTTATGATTATGACTTTTGAAATATTTACTAAAGTATGAGGCTGGGATTTAAAGTGTAAACACTTGATTTACGAAACATTATATTGTGATATTTGTTCAGGATTTGGTTTTTGTTTCATGTATTAATACAACAAAAACAAAATCCTTAAAGCAAAAATTTGGGAAAGTGTTTTCAAAAAAAATCGCAACACTGTACAAAGCACTAGCCCCTAATAAAGTCATTAACCTCGCACACGCGTCGATGTGTAATATTAATTATAAGGTTAACAATAACCAGGATACGATACCAGCGAGCCAACATACGATCACAGGCCGGTCATCGTCAAATATGGCGCCGGCAGCTGTCATCCCATAGAAACTTGTCAAACTTTGCCTACAATCAGGTTTTAACGAACACCGCTTACGATTACAGACGGTTTGGTGCAACCCAACCTAAATCAAATTGACAACGCATGAAATACATGTGCTTTGGTCCTTCGAACCGGATTAATATTCAAATACAATTCCAACTTCAATCTGACCGTACGAGAACTGATCCTACTGCACTTTATGGCACCTATAAACATGTTTCTAAGCGTTTCATGCTTAACAAGATGACGTACATACATCTAAAATTACGCAGAGCTCATTGTCGTTTTGGCGTGCCAACGGAGAAGACTGATTTAGCAAGGAATTTCTCAGCGCCGGCAGAAAATTTACCGTGTCAAATATTTTCTCTCATTTTACATCATCATAAATAAACATCATAAAGAGTTACTCTTGTCGGTGTAGCTCTCTCCATCTGACTCTATCCAGGGCCGCCTCCTTGACCTCCTTATATGACATGACTGCTAGTTTTCCTTTTATTTGTTTCATGTAGCTTATCCCCCCCCCTTCCTCACTTTCCTTCAATTTTTCCTTCTATGATGTTCTTTATAAAATCGTCGTGTCGTATAAGATGACCAATCATTTTCCCTCTTCTATTTTCTATAATTTCCAACAATTTCCTTTTCTCCCCCACTCTCCTCAGCACTTCTTCGTTTGTAATTTTTTTCGTCCAGCTAAGTTTCTCCATTCTTCGCCAACACCAAATTTCGAAGGCTTTTAAATATTCTCTATCTCTTTGAGTCATGGTCCACGCTTCACACCCATACAACGCTATGCTCCATACAAAAGTTTTGATGAGTTTCCTCTTGGTTTTCACTTTACATGGTACTTCGTATTATGGCTTGGTATTTTGGCTCTCCAACGACTTGAGATTAGGTTGAATACTATATTTATTTACGTATATAAATTTAAACACGTATATATTTATAATATGTATTTATTATATGTCTAGTTGTTTTATATTTATTTAGTTTTGGGTTTAGCTATAAGTTTCCTTATTGAAAAGTTTTAGTACACTGTGCAAGTTTATTAATCTCATTCTCCCACTCTCCACTCAATTCCGCAAAGGTTAGCTGGAAGAGATCCCTCATAGGGATAAGTTCGCCTTTGCACTCTAATCTTATGTGACATGTATATTGTTTTAACCTGTTATTGTGTACAATAAAGTGCTTACATACTTCTTGTATTAGGGTCATTAATTGTCAGTTGCAAAAACAAAAGTTGTCTCTCCGGTGGTAATAGTTAACGGCTTATGTGCATGTAAGTTATTTTTTTATTACATGAATTTGTAGTTACGGAGACACCGTTTATGCGGGTTACTAGAACAATCCAAAATTAAGCTTTGTAGCCCTTAACTTTTGATATGTCCACCGAAAAGACGCGCACCTAATCTGACACTAACCCATTACTACGTAGATCAGAATTGATTTGAGGTGAACCGGTATTTTGGCTGTTTAACTAACGCTTTTCTTCCCTTGTAAGGATGAGCGTAATCAAGCAACCGATAGTGTTGGAAGTATTATGTATTATATCTAAACATGGTTACATATCAGCTTATATACTAAGGCTACTCTACTTGTGGGTGCATGCAGCGTTGCACACACTACACCTGATAAACAGATTATGACTTTGAGATGTAAAATAATAAATTCAAGTGTTTGGCACGGATCTTTTTTTTTATTGAAATTCCTTGCTAAATCAGTCTTTTCTGGCACGCCAAAACGACAGTGAACTCTGCGTAATTTTAGATGTATGTACGTCATCTTGTTAGGAATGAAACGCTTAGAAACATGTTTATAGTTGTCATAAAGTGCAGTAGGATCAGTTCTCGTACGGTCAGATTTGAGTTGCAATTGTAGTTGAATATTAATCTGAGGTGCAATTACTTTTGAAAAATACACATTCCTAAATTTCTGCTTGCAGATTTTTTTTTTAACCTGACTGTGGCTTTATAGGCCGGACCCAATAAAGCGATAGGACTGCGCGACTGGAGAGTAGCCTGGGGAAAATCCAGGGGAAAATCTCCGACACGATCACGCGTGTGGTTTGGAACACTGGAATACTCTATGAGTTTGCGCTCCAGTGAGATTGGTTGAGCAGTTTCAACCGCATCTGAGGTGTGGGTGGGAGCTTTGTCGCTCAACCTAGCCTAGCTGAGAAGAGTCCAGCAAGAAACTCAGCTAGGCCCGACCTGGGTCGGACTGACTCTACCCGGTGTACGGCGGTACTGAGACGAATAGGGACTATATGTGTTAGTGTTGTCGCGATCGCGCTGTGGACGCCCCCGCCGGCGGGAATGCCTAAGTGTACGCGTCGTGTCTGAGTCGGAGGCACGGATACGTGCCTTAGCATACGAAGGGTTAATACTGAATTACTGTAGCTATTTTTACTCCCGATTGTATTTTTTAACATGAATATTACTTTTTTTGGCTTTGTAGGGGTTTCTTGGATTTGAAAAAACTTTAATAAATAGGTACCTAGGCTATAATTTTAAGAATTGCCAACTGCTCAGTTGGGTCTGGTAAGTATTTTTTTAAATAAAATAAATAAATAAAATAAATAAATATTTGTGGACAATCTACACACATCAACCTAGTCCCAAACTAAGCAAAGCTTGTACTATGGGTACCAAGTGACGATAGAAATACTTATGTAGATAAATAGATACTTAAATACATAGAAATCATCCAAGACTCAGGAACAAATTTCGTGTTCATCACACAAATAAATGCCCTGACCGGGTTCGAACCCGGACCTCCAGCTTCGAAGGCAGGGTCACTACCAACTAGGCTAAAGCGGTCGTCAACTAATAATTTACAAGAAAATACAGATACTTAAAATAAATGAGGTAGTACTTTAAGTAATCGATCGATTACTTAAATTGTCGATCGTTAAAAAAATGCAAAACACGGGCCGATTACGTGAACATGTAACCTAGTATTTTGGAAGGAGTTAATTACACGTATTATGTAAAGTCAGACAAAAATCCATTGGTCAATAGAGATGTTGACACCAAATAAGAAAATCAATAATACATTTTTTTTATACAAACGCCTTAACGCTTTGTCTAAATTTAAATCAATAATACAATACAATACAACAATACAAATACTCTTTATTGCACACACACACAGGAAGATCAGAACCAGCTCCCTGAGTCGGCATTACGCTGAGGCGAAACCTTTTTGTGGCGATTCCTTGTTTTTTTTTAATTACGTTTATTTATCTTTATTTTATGTTTGTATCGTCACGAATAAATGTTTTAAATAAATGTTGTGTTTGTTTGTGTTTTTAAATAAATGTTTTTCTTTCTTTCTTTCTTTCACTTCACATAATAAAACAGAACATACAAAAGAAAAAACAAAGATACAGGCAGACGGAGGCGGAACAACAGCCGGTCTTATCGCTGAAGAGCGATCTCTTCCAGACAACCGTTGGGTAGTGGAGAAATTAAATATAAAGCTGAAAAGTAGGTGGTGCATAAACTATTACAATGAGAAAATAAAGATTCCAAATGAACTATTCAATATAAATACAGATACTTAAATAATATATAAATATACATACATATATCAATGCCATAATATAGTAAGAATAAAATAGTGTCAGCCATAATAACTAATTTAAAATTTTAAGGTAGAATATTCTTTAAGGGTCGGTTGCACCAACATACGATCACAGGCCGGTCATCGTCAAATATGGCGCCGGCAGCTGTCATCCCATAGGAACTTGTCAAACTTTCCATACAATCAGATTTTAACGAGCACCGCTTTCGATTACAGACGGTTTGATGCAAAAAAATTACAATTTTTCTCGAAAAAGGATCAAATTCTTAATCCAATACCGAAAAAATTAACTTAATGAATAAATAATTATACAGTTATAAGTCTTCAAAGTTTTAAGTGGGGCATGTTCTGTCCCTTTTCCGCAAAACGCACCTTTGTACTGAACTATCTAGTTACGCATTAATATTAGTGTTGTTTCCTACTAAAAATTACATATAGTCTGTGTCATTAAGCCATATTTGTCAATATTGACCTTAATGAGAAATACGAAAATAAACCAATTACCTTTAAAGCCCTTTTAAATTACCACGTAATTGTGAACTACATAAAACAAGAACTACGTTCGTTCATTTTTTTTAAAGCATTAATACCCATTACACAATTGTTCGAATTTTAACGAGCCATGAGTTAAAAAGGATGCGATAATTTTTGCCAATGACTGAACATTGATGCTTTCGTTAAGTCTTATAGTTTTTGCGTTAGGGCAGACTAAGCATTGGAATATAATTATTAATACATATTGCTACAAGAGCCGTCAAATTATATTTTTTAAAGTAGGGCGACTAGAGCTGCAATTGCGATCTCAGTACATCGAGTCGCCTAAGTTGTTCTGAAATAATAATAATCATCAAATCCGGAATTTGGGCATACTTAAGCGTTTCTGTTAAGCTGAAACAGAGATCTTCGTTTCACTCAGTTAAGAAAACTTATTTAAAAGAGTCAAAGATTAATCTAAGCAAATCTATACTGCAGAATATAAGGAAGACAAGCTTCCCCATAAAATCCCTCGACACTAAACATTATACATACAACGTCATAAATACAAATGCAATGTGGCAAATACAGGGTAATGCCACATTGAATTTAAACTCCTTAGGGATATTATAGCAAACATCTTTAAGTAAACATACTTAACCCTTATTTCAAACACTGTAAGGTTTACTTTTGGCCAAAACACATGCTAAGCACACAAACAGAAATGGATACATTTTCGTTAACGCGTATCGCCTCCGCCCTTTTAATAGCGAGTAAGAGCTTAGTCCAGAGCCTACTCCGAATTTCCAAATATGAACTTCGTATCGTGCCGTCCCATTCACTCATACAGTGTATAAAATGAGGGTGAAAGAGACGGCATGATACGATGTTTGGACTTGGTAGTTCGGAGTAGGCCCTCAGGTGCTATTTCAGGTTTCAAAACAAAACTTGAACGTCTCACTCGCGGAACCCTAAAATAGTTGACTGTTTAGGAGTTGAGGAAGTTCTGCATTAGCGCATGAATCAGTCGGGTTGACGCCTTTCGCGTTGGAATGGAAACATGGGCGTGAGAGCAATGTATTAGGACGCAGCTAACATAGTAATATCACTACATATTATAAAACAAAGTCGCTTTCTCTGTCCCTATATCCCTATTTATGCTTAAATCTTTAAAACTACGCAACGGATTTTGATGCGGTTTTTTTAATAGATAGAGTGATTGAAGAAGAAGGTTTATATGTATAATAACATCCATTAAATAGTGCACCCGTGCGAAGCCGGGCGGGTCGCTAGTTAGGTATATAGAATTTTTTTGTCGAAGCACTTTTGGGAAATTAAAAAAATAACTTGCGAGGTCTATAGCTCACAGAGCCACTAGTGAATAACATCTTAAATGTAGACTAACTTTTGTATTTTGATCTATTTTCGTGTCCCCAGGTAACCGATATAATATTTTAAAAATAGAAACCCCCAAATAATGTATATTTCACCAAACAAAACACCTATATCATGCAGTGTTACACCCCAAATTTCAAAAGGTCGTGGACCTCGCACAAAACTTGCCATATAATTAAGAGTTTTCTTAGGATAGTTACAATGAAAAAAATCGGTGTGTCATAGACATAACAATAGCCGTACGCTCTTTTGACATTGAGTTACACTATAATAGCCATTATTAAAATAAAAAAGAATTAAGTTTGGAATGACAGCAATGCAATTTCAACCTTAAACCTTGAGTGTAACATTCAGAATATATTGACGGGTACAGAGTAATTTTTATGAGTGATTACTTGATGGGTGTTGCCATCACAAAATTATGACGGATGGGATTTTAAAATGGTTAATGAGTAAATTGTTGTGGTAGGTATGATTAATTGACATCTGGTAACTGCGTCTTAAATTAAGGTTAATAAAATGAAAATACATTTATTACGTTTGGGATAAATTATATTTGTTAACTGCAATAAGATCCTTTATAGGGATAAGTTCAGGTTTGTCATTGATATATTTTGTATTTTTTTTTGTTGGGATTTTTTTAATACCACGTCGGTGGCAAACAAGCGTACGGCCCGCCTGATGGTAAGCGGTCACCGCAGCCTATGGACGCTTGCAACTCCTGGGGTGTCACATGTGCAAAGTTTTTATTATTCAACCAAAAAGCACAGAGCCAAATACTTTTGTAATTATATGATTGTGTATATGTGAGAGAGTGTCATTTGTATAGACATATTACTTATAAAAATGTATTATCATCTTATAATTTAATATATATTATCGGAATAGCTAATAAATTGTCACGTTTTATAGGAATAGATATCATTAAAATAAATAAATAAATATTTTGGGGATATTCTTCACAAATCGACCCAGTCCCAAACTAAGCAAAGCTTGTGCTATGGGCAACAGATTTAGATCAAATTTGGCATACAAAAAGTTCATAAACAGTATTAAATTATAGGATACTTTTTATCCCAAAAATAATTACCAGATTGTAATCAATTAACGCCTTAAATGTACCGTCAATATGTGTCACCCTGTATGACTATAATTCGTTTATAACAACATGTCGTGTATTAAACGGACAAGCGGAAGCTGTTATTTCCCGAACAAGAAACCTTACACCGTAAAATGCATTTCGCTCTAATTTCCCGAAAATACGTTAACAATAGAAATAATTGGTGTCAGTATTTTGAACCGTCCCATTTAAATGCATTGAAGTATCGACTTTATACTTGTTAATAATAGGTTTAGAATTCCTTAACGCAGTTTTGGTATTTTAATGATGTAGGAAAGTATACGGAGGGGTTCGACGTTCGACATTCAAACTGTATCGTGCCGTCCCTTTCACCCATATAGTGTATAACACGAGAGTGAAATAGTCGGCACGATACAGTTCGGATTTCTACGTTAGTACAGGCCCTGTACCAGTTATTTTTGGTCCTTCAATAAATGGTATACACATTCGTTGTATGGATGACACATTATACATATTTACCATTCAAATTATTACGACGACCGGTTTAGCCTAGTGGGTTCGAATCCCGGTCAGGGCAAATATTTGTGTGATGAGCATGAATATTTGTTTCTGAGTCTTGGATGTTTTCTATGTATTTAAGTATTTATATCTATTAAATATATCGTCGTCTAGTACCCATAACACAAGCCTTCTTGAGCTTACTGTGGGGCTAGTTCGATTTGTGTAAGATTGTCCTCTAATATTTATTTATTTTCCCCAGGCTACTCTCCAACCGCGCACTCCTATTTATTGGGCCCGGCCTATAAAGCCACAGTCAGGTCAAAAAAAATTTACACATTTACCATTCAAATTCGATGTTATGTATTTAATTAAACTTAGTTTAGTTAAGGGTGCATTTATTGACCGAGTGAACTTTTCTGTTTCAGCTTCGACAACATTGTTTCTGTCAGAATTCCGGATTTCGAGATTTCCGGTTGTTCTCCTCTAAAGGTCGCATTTATAAACCGATTCTCGTGATATTTTGATAAATGATAAATTTTATTGGTAACACATTGGTACAAAAGTACAATAACCGAATACAATATTAATATATGTAAGTATTTCGCATGAAATACTCATACAATTTTTTATTCATTTTTTAAATGGTCAATGGCAGTTCCATAAATTCGTTAAATTTATAAAAGTTTTTGGTAAGAAGCCACGCTTCTAGCCGACTTTTAAAAGTTTGCAGAGAGGGTGCGTCTCTTATAAACCTATTCTCGTGATATTTTGTGAGCAGGTTCGGTAATTATATATGTAGATTTTATTTGTCGAGTCAGTTTTTGGAAATTTTCAATGATTTTGTAAGTTTCTGCGGGCGAATTTCGGCTTCTTCTCTAGAGGTCGCATTTCTCAACCGATTCTCGTGAAATTTTGTGAGCAGGTTCGGTAATTATATAGATTATTTTGACGAGTCAGTTTTTGGAAAATATTCAATACTTTTTATCCCCGAAATCGTCCCTTAAGGGGATGGAAGTGTGTGGAAGAGCGATGACTAGGTAAGCGCCTGATAGAATTAAATAGCAATTGAATTCTATCGCGATGAGCCAGTTCTACGCAGACGAAGTCGCGGGCGAAAGCTAGTATTATAGATGTGAAGGTAAGGTAACCTTGTCTGTCTGTTACCTCTTCACTCTTAAACGCTGAGACAATTGAGATTAAATTTGGTATGGAGATTCAGACCCTGGGCTAAGTTCGTCAGACCCTGGGCTATGTTCGTCAGACCCTGGCCAACGAACGTCTGAGCTATGGTCGTTTATACTGTATGTTATTTCGTGGCTATATTCTGTATTGTGGTGTTATATTTATTTGTACTGTATCTGTGCCACGAATAAACGTTTTTCTATCTTTTTTTTTTGGAAAGATATAGGATTGTTTTTTTGAAACGGACAAAAGCTAATAAAATCGCATTAAGAGCTAACGAATAACACGATTATCAAACGTCAAATGTCAACCAACTACCCTCGTCTTGCTAACCTAATACAATTATCCGACATTACCCCAATGTTGCTAGCTTACGACGTTCCACAAGCATCCAACGCAGTGTTGCCAGATGATTACATTTCTTACATTTTTCGTAACTTTTAGCCGGCTCGCGTAAACATGTAAGTAACTTCTGTCGTTAAGGCAATTTTCGTAACTTTAAAAAGAAAGATCAATTGTATCTAACCGGGACCAAGCGAGACAATATATAGGCTTGAGGAAAGGTGACAAAAGAACCCACTTGGTACGACTCTTGTCTGTCCGTCTGTTGCAACTATGTAAGATATTTGAGATACCCACAAGCCCGGTGTAATTCTGTCGCCGAAGTCGCCGAATCCTAGCTGTATGTGGCTACTCATTTCTTAAAATCGACCGATTTGATAAGTAATTACTGTGATGATTTTGTAAAATGGAGGGTAATTTGTAAATAATTTGTTTAAATATGAGGGTAAGCAATAATATTGTAATACCAGCTCGGACGTTTGATCTTGACTCCCTACCCTTTTTGGGTGGGGATACGAGAACAAAAAGCCGATATCTGGGCAGAGAGGGCATTCTGTTACGAGCGCTAGCATTAAGTTGAGTCTGTATAAGTACACCAGGGAAATAAATCGTAATATTTGCCGTAAGTCAGTGTCTTTCTTAATATTACGAAAATTATAAAAACGTAACTTTTGCATCAAATATGTAACTTTTCAAGAAACAAAACGGAATTTACGTCCCAAGGGCTCAGGCAACACTGATCCAACGCGGAACCACGAAACGGGGCAGAAAGTGAATTTCTCGAAAAGAGTAAGAACAAATCGTTTGACATTGGACACGCTGAGAATACAAAATGGCCGCATTTGTATGCGGAGCGGGGCAACACCGCGTCAGCGGGAAAGCGGATGAATATTATATGGGGTTTTAATGAAACTTTTCTGACATTGATTTTAATGTACATAATTCACATGTCAGGAACGTAATTGTGAACGTTTAAGGCCGGGTTTTACGAGGTAACTTTTTATCATTCATTACGAAACCGAGCTAAAGCTCAGATATACAGTTATAGATATACAGTTTGGTGATATAAGTTAACTTATATCACCAAACTGTATATCTATACGTGTTTAGAGAAAATGCAATCTTAAAGTGGACCGTCTTAAAAAAAAAAATGAACTTTATTCTGCAAAATTAAAATACGCTAAATCAGACCCCACTGTCGTACTCACCCGGACAAAAATAAAAATAGCCCAAATAGGCCGCAATGGCACTAGGCCTATTTGCAGAATAAATGTTTTGATTTTGATTTTTGAACCACTGAGTTACTCGATTTATGAATATTAGCTGCGGGTCGATATTTACCAAAAAACATCGACTGTGATACTCTAACAATACAAAAATATGAAATGAGGGTCAAAGTATTACGAAATGTGTATAAAAAAGTGTCGTCGTAACAAAGAAGAATGGTCCAGGCCCTCCGAACACAAGTCCACCGCCACATGTATGAAGTCCCAAACCACACGCGTGGTAATGCCGGAGGTTTTCCCCTGGATTTTCCCCAGGCTACTCTCCAACCGCGCACTCCTATCGCTTTATTGGGCCCGGACCATAAAGCCACAGTCAGGTTCAAAAAAAACATGTACGAAGTGTAACTTTACGCAGTCAAACCATCGACTCGTGATTCATAATCACACAATGTTGCGCTTCCGCGTTACTATACCGCGTATTGTTGCCATTCATAAAGCTGGCCGATCACTTTACATGACACTGTCCAGTGTAAAGTTTTTAAGAGAGCTCACTCATATTTGGAGCAGCCCAACCGTACTGAATACTGCGGCCATAATAACACTATACTTGCTCTGGCACACACTCAAGGACCCGGACGTCACAGCGTACATCGAAAGATGGAACGCTGCGCTTACGGCGTCCAACTCAGACACGACGCGTACACTTAGGAATTCCCGCCGGCGGGGACGTCCACCGCGCGATCGCGACAACACGCGTGTAGTTTGCAACATTGAGTTACTCTAAGAGTTTCCGCTCCAGTGAGATTAGTTGAGCGGTTTCAACCGAATCTGAGGTGTGAGTGAAATCGAGCTACTGGGAGTTTTATCGCTGGTTCACTAAACCCAGCCTAGCTGAGAAGAGTCCAGCACGAAACTCAGCTAGGTACGCCCTGGGTCGGCCTGGCTCTACCCGGTGTGCGGCGGTACCGGGACGAATAGGGACTACATGTGTCAGTCACCTGATATAAAGGACTCAAAAAGACACATTATTTAAAAAATAAACCACATTGTTCTTCACTGAGAAAGCCTGTTACTCAATTGACGAGTTTACAAATATGCCAAAGTGTCATTGACCCAGTAGCGTCAATAGCACCTAGATAACATCCTGTCATTTGTATTAATATTTATAATTGTAATATGCTGCATGTTTAAAAATCTCATAGCTGACCTGTAAAAAATGCTTATTTTTTACCAATAAATTCTGTATTTTGTATTCTGTATAGTGTCGTCGCGCTCGCACGGTGGACGTCCCCCCCGGCGGTTATGCCTAAGTGTACGCGTCGTGTCTGAGTTGGACGCCGTAAGCGCAGCGTTCCGTCTTTCGATGGACGCTGTGTTGTCGCGATCGCGCGGTGATACGACTCGTGAATAACGCCATGTACGGCGTTATAGCTGATTCCAGTGGCCGCAGCCACTGAACAATGGGGGAATTATGCAGGCACACGCCACCGGATCGGGGTGCACATTCGCAAGGCTACAAGCTCGGGCTAACCGATAATCCGACCTCCGATTACGAACAGTTGTTATGAAAGTAGCTGTCAAACTATATTGGCGCTTGAATGTGAATCGTGCAGCTTGCTATGGTTGTTTGCGTTTACGACTCTATTCGGGATAGATAGGCTTTGTTCGTAAGGAATGTTCCTGAGACAGATTGTTTATAATGCGAATTGCTACAGATACTAAACTAACTGGGCGTAGGTATGCCTAGCCGATTTGCCATCATCATCATCATATATAATGACCGCTTTAGCCTAGTTGGTAGTGACCCTGCCTTCGAAGCTGGAGGTCCCGGGTTCGAATCCAGGTCAGGGCATTTATTTGTGCGATGAACAAGAATATTTGTTACTGAGTCTTGGATGTTTTCTATGTATTTAAGTATCTATTTATCTACAGTAGAATCCGCTTATAACATTTGACCGCTTTTAACGACTTCGAAATCACCACACATTAGATTTGATATCAAACATTTTCAAAGTAAATAAGTCCGTCCGAAGGTACTTTCAGCATAATCTCGTAGGAATTTATAAAACGAAAATACATGCAAAGGTGATTCAATTACAAAATTAGTATCGAAATGCAAGCTTCACACAAGAAATGTGCTTGGTGAGCAAGGTTGCCAGAGCTCCCGAGGATGCACTGCGTTGAGAGCGAGGCACCTAAATGTGTTCCTTCTGTTGTCAACACAGTGCATCCTCAAATTTTATAAAGGGTCGGCAACGCGTACGTGATTCCTTTGGAGTTGCGGGCGTCTATAGGCTGCCGTGGCCGCTTACCATCAGGTGGACCGTAAGCTTGCTTGCCACCGGCGTTGTATAAAAAAAAACGCATATATACGGAACCCTCGGTGCAAAACTAATTCTCATAACTAAAATAAACCTATCGATCGTACACAAGCCGCTCCGAGTCCATTATCAAATACTCAATATAATAACGGTATCCAAATGGCGATTTTCATCGATACAATACATTACGCGTAAGCTTTTAGTGAATATATTATCGAGTCCTGTCACGGTGGGCAGTCAAAAACAAAGAAGTTCAATGACCCCGCATAAAGGTTGTTTATGTATGTATGGTCATGTTGAACGACGAGATGACGAACCTGCATCTTAATAAGTGTGGGCAGAAATTAATGAGTATCCAGACAAGACAATTGTCATGCAATGTTGTGAGATAGTGTAAGCTTCAGGTTTAAGCATGCAATGTTGTAACATAGTGTAAGCTTTAGGTTTAAGCATGCATTAGACTGAAAGACCGTGTGAGGAATGCCGAGATCCGACGCCGCACAAAAGTGCGTGACGTCGGATATGTCATTACCAAACTCAAATGGAGTTGGGCAAGACACCTTGCCAGGCAGAGTGATGGCAGGTGGACCAGAATAGTATCAGACTGGTGGCCACTTAGTGGTAAAAGGAGCGTTGGGCGTCCACCGGATCGATGGGTCGACGATATTAGGAAGATCGCGGGTCACACTTGGATGAGACTGGCTCAGGACCGGGACGAGTGGCGTAGGTACTGGAGGAGAGGCCTATGCTCAGCAGTGGGCGATTACAGGCTGAAAATGACGAAGATGATGATGTAATGTTGTGAGATAGTGTAAGCTTAAGGTTTGGTGCCACCCACCTTGGGTTGCACCAAACCGTCTGTAATCGTAAGCGGTGTTCGTCAAAATCTGATTCTATGGAAAGTTTGACAAGTTTCTATGGGATGACAGTTGCCGGCGCCATATTTGACGATGACCGGCCTGTGATCGTAGGTTGGTGCAACCGACCCTTAATCTCTTATCATTTTTAATAATAAAAAATATCATGAACACACTCTGGGCGTTAAATTCTTGAAATAAATATAAAAAAAAGCTGCTTTATCTCTTGGGTCATTCTACTTTTTTATGACCAGTTTTCTATCGCGAAAAGAACTATGATATGTATTGAATTAGAATACAAAAATTATCTACAAATAGTATATGAACCTAATACAAGGAATTTATAGTTAAAAATACTTAAACAACGTATTGCAGCAAAACGTTGGTACTCGTAACACAGTGGTAAATACCATTTTTTAATACAAATTGAGGAGATGTCTAACCACTAAGTTATTCGGTTTATGGATAGCTGTTATTCGATATTTACCAAAATTATCGGAAGTGATAGGTACTCTAATTAAACCTCTTTCTAAATAACAACACAAAAATATGAAATGAGGGACAAGTATTCCGAAATCTGCATTAAAAAAGTGTAGAAAAATTATGGTCATGAAAAAGAATAATTATTTTTAATTATTTTTTCTCAGTTGGCTAGGGCGACTGGCCGCGAGTGCCGGGAGGTCGCAGGTTCGAATCCTGCTCGGTGCCTAATTTTTTTTTAATTTTTCCTTCATTCTAAACTCTTCATACGCCAGTTATGTTCATAAAAATAAACTATCATATATATTAGTATGATCACTAATTGTACACAATAGCAATTAGCCGCTTCATCGGACCAAAGCCGACATTTCAATAATTAATTAATACATCTAATTAACTTTGGATCATTCTAATTTACCAATTTGCAGCGCGAGCTTCGGCCGATGCGTTGTACACATAAGTATCTAATACGGATAGTGACGCAAAATTATAGTATGTTTATGTACTTTTATTTTATATAGTACACATTAATAGTGTATGTACTTTTATTTTATTCATAATTCTGATTAGGAAAAACGTAAAAATTGTAGCAACGGCTTATTTACGCCCTATCAGTTTGATTAAATAATAACATATATTCTAAAATAAATCTACACAAAGAGATAAGAGAGACAGATAGAGAAACAGACACAAAGAGAGTGTGTGTACAGTTATTTTTATTATTTCTAAAACTAGATACTTAGTTTAGTATGTATTAGATATTGTTCTGTATTTTGTTTCCTGTTTATTTGAAAAAAAAACTATTCCATCATTTCTATATTTTCTCATACACGCCAGAACAATACGTTTATCAATCACTGTGGAATCGGAAGAGTAAAGGTTAGTACAAAATTATTAAAAAAAAATGTTTTTGAAATTTTCCAAAAACTTAGTCCACAAAAAAAATCTATATAATTATTAATGCAACCTGCTCACAAAATTTCATGAGAATCGGTTGAGTAATTTTAAATTTTATATTTATTTATTTTTTATCCCTATGAGGGATCTCTTCCAGCTAACCTTTGAGGGATTGAGTGTAGAGTGGGAGAATGAGATAGACAAACTTACACAGTGTACTAAAACTTATAGCTAAAACCAGAACTAAATAAATAAATAACAACTAAACATATAATAAATACATATTATAAATATATACCTTCTTCTTCACCGAAGGAGAGGCCATTTAATTTAATTTAATTTAATGCGGTAACAGCATATAAATAATTGTAACATACATATTTTAATATAACTGTGTAACTTTATCATATCATTGTAATATATTATAATACTAGTGTTGTAAAAATTTAATATTAATATTAATAAATGGCTATTCTATTCTATTCTATTCTATTCTATTCTATAAATATATACGTATTTAAATTAATATACATAAATAAATATATATAGTATTAAACCAAATCACAAGAAGTATTTGGACATACCAAAGCATTTTTGTCGAAGCAGATACTTTCGTTGACTCGGTCAATGAAGTCACATAATTCTTATTGCTGTCCTAATAGGCCATTAGTTTAATAAAATATCAATTATCAAAACTAACCGCTGTATACGTTATACTTAATGCCCAATGTACTTATTACGAAATTCGTATGCAGTTACGCCTTTTCGCCCTAGCGCGGTCGAGTGCAGAGCCGGCACGTAGGGACATGATGTTATGTCAAACATGCTTATCGATATTTACAACATCATGTTATCAATGTAGTGGGCATTCGACTTTCACACCCCGTCTGCATTTTAAACGGTGGATCATGTTGATTTTATTATATTTTAATATACAAAAATTAACATATCCTGTAAATAAAAGGTAACTGATTTGACTACTTTGTTAAAGGAATGAACGACCGATTGATTGAGTGAATGTTTAGTTCAATTCATTCTCTGTTCAGATCTTGTAGTCACTCCTTCGCCTTGCCTCACTTTGATCAAGACTTTACTCGTAGATAGACGTGTTCTAGCTTCCAAGTATAAAAATAAAATTAAAATAAATGAAATTAATCTAACCGTTATTCAGTATTTAATTGACGATAAAACCTTGTATACCCTAACCTTTTCAATAGATCACAGTTTTAATAATTGAATCCTAATGTTATCGACTTATCGCATTTTGATTTTACAGTCGAGTTATGTTTATATTTTTAATAGATTTTATTATTTTCATGTTGACGTGTTATAGATATAGCTCAAAATATTTTATTATGATTAGTGTACCTACTTTATTACCTTTTATCTTGACGCTTAGAGACCTTATACATCTCTAACAAATCTCGATTGTTATTAGTTTCTTAGTCTTATTTTTGACATGTAACACTACATTTAATTAATGATACTTTGATTATTGTATTATTTTTATTCGATGTACCTAGATAGATTTTGACTTGTAAAAGTGCCCTTGAGGCCTATTTGCAGAATAAATGTTTTGATTTTGATTTGCCTGATTAACCTTTTTCTTTTTCTTATAAAACTTTTGTTCTTAATTATTTGACAGCAGGAGAAAGTGAGAGCTGAAACATTGTAGGACTAGTAGTCCCAACATCCTGAATTATACTAAACTATATACTCTCTCCCCTCCTCTTCTATTAACTTAAGTATTTCATTATCCCACCTATGTTGATATTGTACATTGGTTAAACTTTAAGGAAGAGCGGTGACTCTTGACACAGGCATCTTGATTGCTTAAAAAGAGTCACCAGCACGAATATTTTTTTTTTTTTTTAGTTATTTGAACATTTCCACATAATATATCGCCGGGAATTCATGGCTGTACATTACAAAATTATTTTTTAATACTTAACTGAAGGTTTTTTCTTTTTATCATTTTGATTCTTGACAACAAGAGTGCATTTATATATTTATTTAGTTCTGGTTTTAGCTATAAGTTTTCTTATTGAAAAGTTTTAGTACACTGTGTAAGTTTGTCTATCTCATTCTCCCACTCTACTCTCAATCCCTCAAAGGTTAGCTGGAAGAGATCCCTCATAGGGATAAGTTCGCCTTTGTACTCTAATCTTATGTGACATGTATATTGTTTTAACCTGTTATTGTGTACAATAAAGTGCTAACATACATACATACATTTTATTATGAGTTGGTATATAAAAACCGCAACTTTCGTGTACGTAATTAACATGGCCGCGTAAAGCTAAAATTGGTGTAAAACACGTTTGGCTCCCCAGAAGTGCAAAGATTTTATAAAAAAAAAAAAATTTTTTTTTATACAACGCCGGTGGCCAAGGGTATGGTCCACCTGATGGTAAGCGGCCACCGCAGCCCGTAGACGCCCGCAACTCCAAAGGAGTCACGTGCGCGTTGCCGTGCCGACCCTTTATAAGATTTGAGGATGCACTGTGTTGACAGCAGAAGGAACACATTACAATACAATACAAAATACTCTTTATTGCACACCTCAATAAATATACAAAGCAGGTCAGAAACATAACAGCGAGATATAAGCAGAGGTAGACAACAGACGGTCTTATCGCTAAAGAGTGATCTCTTCTCTGAACTAAACACGCGTATTCAGCGGGTGGTGCAAAAATAAAAACTAGGTATTGGAATATATAAGTAAAACTAAAAGATAACAATGAAAGTAAGACACATATAATCATACATATATACAACAAACTTAAGCGAAACCCAAAAATAAACTACAGACCAGTATCAAATCAAAACAAAGTAGTTATTACGGAAGAGACTAATAATATTTTTTTATATTTTTTTTGAAGGAGGCAAAGAGTTCCAAAGTCGGACAGCTTAGAAACTAAACGAACAGCGAATATACTTCGATTTGTTATTTTATACCAAAAATAGAGGAAAAAGGATGTTTGCGATTACATCAGAATGTCAAGGTGAGTCATTTATTCATCCAACATATGGGCAATTAACACTCAAGATGAATAAATTCAACGATCAATCATTGGTGATTACCAAAAACGTGACACCGTAAATTAATTATAGCTCAATGCATATTAGTCATTCATAAGTATTATACGATACTTGGAAAAAGGCCGTATGTCACTATAGAAACTGTATACGTACATAAACTGTTTGTTTACAAATAAGTAACCTTATTGGTCTTACGTGAAGCGATAAACTTAGATAAATGATTTACCTACTTGCAATTGATGTACAGTTGTGTAAAGTTTAATGTAATTATTGTGGAAAAACTATGATAAATCCTAACTAAAGAACACCCTAGACTTTTATTCTTCGTTTATTATTATACTAGCTACTCCGGCTTCGCACGGGTGCACTATTTAATGGATGTTATTATACATATAAACCTTCCTCTTTTATCACTCTATCTATTAAAAAAAACCGCATCAAAATCCGTTGCGTAGTTTTAAAGATTTAAGCATACATAGGGATTTAGGGATATAGGAACAGAGAAAGCGACTTTGTTTTATACTATGTAGTGATATATATTTTATACAAAAGTAATAAGTAATACCTAGTGACACCTCTTTGAAATTATCAATGACATACAGTATCGACATTTAGATAGTCGATAAAAAAAGCATTCACGCTCTACTGAAAAACAATTTCTGTGCGACAGAATAACGGGGTCTAATCATGTGTCCCATCATCCTGCCTCTTCTTTGCTAATTGTCTTCAGTAAACTTCTATCTATATTCAGTATTGGAGGTTGTCATGATAAAATGTCTCTTGAAGTATTTCCGTATTTAACCCCGGCCGAGCGACCGGCTCCAAACGAGCAAATCGCAAGTAACTTTCAATGATATTACTCCGACTCCCACGCACTGGGATGGAATTGAAAGGGACATTGAAAAAGAAAAAACTTTCCATTTTAAATACAGGCTGTAACAAAACTAGTGAGGATCCTTTTAAGGGCATATTTGGTATCGTGTTCTGATTAGGAAATTAGGAAAAAGTTGAAAAAAATTTTTTTTTGACACGAAAAAAAAAATATTTTTCTATGGGGCAGGTCGTCCAAGTCAGCCAACTGTCCACACAAAGGTCAAAAATTTATTTGCGTTAAAAAAAATTTTTTTCAATTTTTTTCTAATTAAAACACGATAACGAATATGCCCTTAAACGGATCCTCGCTAGTTTCGTTACACCCTGTATATGTAAATGGTCGCAAAATACGGACGGCAACTAAAGATAAGATCAGTTAGTACTTTTGTATGACATTACACCTATATTAAAAGATATATAAAAGCACAGTAATCGGTCAACAAAAACCGGTACTTACAATACTCTTTATTGCACACCTCACATAATAAAATAGCACAAAAAAAACCAAAACAAATATACAGGGAGACAGAGGCAGAACAACAGGTACTTATTTGCGAATGTTGTTTTTTTAGGGTTCCGTACCCGAAGGTTCCAAACGGAACCCGTGTTGTCACACACGTCCGTCCGTCCGTCCGTCGTCTGTCACACTGGTTTTATAGCCAAATGGTTGGAGCTACAGTCTTCAAATTTTTACAAAGTCAAATTGTTGAGTCAAAGCCATACAAATAGAAAAAAAATATTTTTATTTATTTTTAAGGGGACCTCTCATACAGATAAAGGGGGGCGCGAAAAAAATTTTTAACCTACCCTATTGAGTGGGGTAACGTTGTTTAGAGCTGATCGAGTAGATAAATACCATATTTTATGTTTTTAAAAATATTGTAAAATAAAGGAGGTCTCGGGTTCGAATGCCGGTTAGGGCATTTATTTTGTGTGTTTTGTTAAGTTTGTTCTTGAGTCTTGGATATTTTATGTATTTAGGTATCTATATATCCATTTATGTAAGTATGTATATCGTCGCTTAGTTCCCGTAATACACCTTGTTTTTTTAGCATTATAAAAAATGACAGGGATTACTTACGAGGTTTTTAATTTAGAATAGAATAGAATATAATATGCTAAATAAATGTTTTCTTTCTTAGGGTGGGTTGCACCAAATAGTCTGCAAAGTACTGCAAATAGTTAACTAACATTGTTAATTATGCGAGCACAGCTATATATCTTATTCTTTAAACAAATGAACAATTAAAGTATAATCCAACTATGCAGTAACGTGAGTCAATCATAACAAGATAGTGTAAACAAACACACGATACATGAAACGGATCGGCCGCCAGTCTTACATGTAAAAGACGTAACTGTATGTTGTTTAGCACGACATAAGTTTTATTGTCTAGTAGACGGTAACATGACACTGTAGGACATTAATCCGTATTAGAGCGGCCTCAATCTTTTACTAAATGTTAATATTATATAGTTGTTGGATGAAGGTTAGGTCAGTTACTTGATCGTAATCACAACTGTGCCTTTACCATGAGTTTATATGACCGTAAAAAAAATTCTGTAAATAGGCCACAAGGGCACTTTTACGTGTCAAAATATTAATTTACAATTTAAGAAAGTATGACTATAATAAGTAATACATTTTTCATGTCAAACTATTAATTTACAGTTCAAGAAAGAACAGTTATGACAAAATTAATGTCATACAGTGAAGATAAACGTGCAAAGTTATCTATTACAAATATTACATCAGTAAAGTTAGAGATGTATAAGGTCTCAAGATTAAACAAGGAGTATAATGAAATTAATATAATACCCCAGAGATGTACATGGTCTCCGAGCGTCAAAATTAAGATTAATTTAATATTGTTAGAGATGTATATGGTCTCTAAGTCACTGATAATAAAAACGAATAGACACTAGTAAACTCGTACTCGCTAGCGACTGCGTAAAAATTTGTATGGGCAAAAGTACAGCGCCTCTGGTGGTTACGCAATAGAACTAAGAATCGGCATACTAAATTATTACTATTAAAATAGTTTTGCAGGAAAATGCATATAGTTGTTTGTGTTCTGTACTTTTATTAGTAAAATAAAATAAATAAATAATAAAAAAAAAACGTTTTGCAGTCGCTAGCGAGTACGGTCATGCAAATTCACGGCAAAGACACTGAGATATAACGGTCTATTTCATGTAATATATTCGTTTAGAGCTCCACGCGCTATTCACAGATTAATGAAGTTTTGAGTTGATACCGCTCCGTCAAAACTATAGATATATATATATTTATGGCACAAAAGGTTATCGGTACATTAAGGGTCATTATCATTTAAAAAACGTTCATCTATTTAGACGATTTTCTGATTGAATTTACACGTAAGTATATTGACATTTCCTCGATGTTACTATCTAGAACAGGACTATTGCGACCTAATGTCATAAATTTTAAATGTATTTTTTGGATTTTTCATTAAGAAATATCGTTTCAAACATCACTTCAAATCGACCATTTTCAAGCTAAAAACTTTTTTCCGCTTAAATTCTAATACACACAATAAAAATAAAAAAATAGCTATGTTACTATCTAAAACTTCAATAAAATCATCGTATCCTTTAAACACTTTATTGGTATTATCAATACTTTTGTCATAATTTGAACTCAAACCATTTTAAAATTTATAAGGGCTCTTAATGCAGATTTTGAAAAAAAACTGACTACTTTTTTTTAAATGTTTTATTGAAACATGGTCCAAAAAAGCTCTATTTTCGATACTAGTATGTTGTTTATGCACTTATATATATGAAATGTACATGTAACTGTTCCTTATTGACGTCTCTAACAACGCAAGAGAGCTCTTTATTTTTAACTCATCTTCACAAAAGTTACGTCCGAAAAACTGGTTTTTTGGCCTAAAATTGACAAAGTCTGATGGCGTATATCTCGAAATCAGTGAGTTTTGAAGTAAATATGGTACACTATTTTGATAAACCTTGTGGTTATTAATAAGATAAGCCATACAAAACACGAGAAAACGGAGTTACAGATCGAGGGTGGGATCTATGAGCCCCTTAACACAAACTATGCATAATATAGTAAATTTAATGGACTAGACGACTGATATGATACAATAGTGTATGAATGATATGATACAATAGTTTAAAGGTAGTGATTACCTAAATGCATGCAATAAATGTGAGCTGTTTCTAAGCTGACGTATAAAAGGAATTTCTTGTTATACCTAGAGAGTAAAGTACTACTTGTTTAGAAACAAAAATGTTCAAGGCCTGGATGGCTAAAAAGTTTAAAATGAGCGCATTAGCTCACTAAACTGTTTGTGTTTTATGTTTTTACTTTCTAGGATCCAAATGTACACTAGATACGTAAGTAAACCATTGTATTATTATTAATAAAGAAATTATTAAAGAAAATAGTGTACGAATGTAATTATAGGTGTAAGTATTACTACGGTATTAT
Source organism: Epiblema foenella (assembly GCA_963556455.1). NCBI lineage: Eukaryota > Metazoa > Arthropoda > Insecta > Lepidoptera > Tortricidae > Epiblema > Epiblema foenella. The sequence goes on from OY747096.1 coordinate 37,010,160, forward strand.
AAGTGTGTGTGAAGTCGTCCACTGACTACAATTTAGTTAGCTATCAATGGATATTTATATAACAAACTACTCCATTGACTGTTACAGAAGAATCAATAAATTTGTTTTATGATGAAATAAAGTAAACTATTTGTCTCTTCCATAGTATTCCATATAATTTTAAGTACATGCCACATGGAATCTTATATATAGATAGTGTACAAGATTGCACAAGTTTTTGTAGCCTTTTACTCTTTTAGTCATTGGTTTTTTATATTTTTTAATGTCTTGTTGATTGGTGTCATTATATAGCTTTTATCTCTACGTAAAACCAGTGCTTTTTATTTTAATATAAATAATAAAATAATTAATAGAGATATTACATCAATGTGAAGAGAAAATGAGCGAAAATTAAATAGACAAAAATTAAATAAACTTTTTAAAAAAATATGATTGTCAGATTATTTTCTGTTTAGTCTCCATTCTAATAAGAATCTAATAAGACATGTAAAAAGTAAATCATTAAAATGTTTGAGAACTCAATTATTCACGCAACTATGCCCTTGTTAAGTTAACACACTAAAAATAGCCATTCATAAAACGCAACAATCCCTTATCCCATAGAACTAAAAACACTCACAACTAAGTCCATAGAATTTAAACATAAACCATATATGCACTAAAATAAACACTGCACACACCTTAAAACACTGCCATTAAATAAAGTAAAAAAATGCTTCAGTCTACTGTTTAATAAAATAAACGTGAATATTGTTTTTTTTTTCAAACCGCGCGGCGACGCGCGTGCGTCTGGCAGCCGGCCGCCATTACACTAGTGGCGCGGGCGCATGTTTTCTGCATATCCACATAATTATAAGCCCTGCGCTAAAAGGACGTTAGCTGGTTTTACACTCTCCTAATTAGGAGCTCCTGTTGCTAATTAGGATGCTGGAAGTAAGTTTTTTGCAGAGGACGGATAGATAGCCCAGCATCATTAAGGGTCGGTTGCACCAACATACGATCACAGGCCGGCCATCGTCAAATATGGCGCCGGCAGCTGTCATCCCATAGAAACTTGTCAAACTTGCCATACAATCAGATTTATAATAATAAATAAATAAATTAGAGGACAATCTTACACAAATCGAACTAGCCCCACACTCCCACAGTAAGCTCAAGAAGGCTTGTGTTATGGGTACTAGACGACGATATATTTAATAGATATAAATACTTAAATACATAGAAAACATCCAAGACTCAGAAACAAATATTCATGCTCATCACACAAATATTTGCCCTGACCGGGATTCGAACCCAGGACCGTCAGCTTCACAGGCAGGTGCACTACCCACTAGGCTAAACCGGTCGTCAAATTCATTTTAACGAACACCGCTTACGATTACAGACGGTTTGGTGCAACCCACCCAAAGAGTATTTGTATTGTAAACTTTATTCACTTCGTAACTTGAAAGAATAAAGTTATAATGAGCGGCCGTTATTTTAACTTGTTGCAGGATTATGCGTGAAAAATAATGTTTTCTTTAGTCTCGAGAACTTTTACTCAGACGAGGCGGCTCCGAGTTAAACCGGATTACGTATTATGTGCCCGCTTGCGAAGGGCTGGCACTTCGTCAATTAAAGTTATCATATTGATATAAACTTGTACGATTTTTACTTTATCGCGTACAATTGAAATTTATACAACTTGTTTGCCCGATGTTTCGATTATCATCATCATCATATCGTTTCAATTTAATCTTTATATGACATTTTCAATTGTATTGTTTTCCTATTTATACTTTATATGACATTTTTAATTGTATTATTCCCTGATTATTGTTTAAATGTAGGTATATATTTAAGTATATACCTACCCTCATATTATAATTATTAATTATTTCATTGTTATAACAATCGATATACGATTAGCAAGATAAGCAAACATGTTTTATAATGTAATTGTATATGGAGATAAATAAACTAAACTATCACATAAGATCCTTAGCGAGCCTTAAGAGCATGAATATTTGTTTCTGAGTCTTGGATGTTTTCTATGTATTTAAGTATTTATATCTATTAAATATATCGTCGTCTAGTACCCATAACACAAGCCTTCTTGAGCTTACTATGGGGCTAGATCGATTTGTGTAAGATTGTCCTGTAATATTTATTTATATCAATCTAGCTTTATGTATGTAACAAATTTTTTTTTGGACCTTTTTCTTTTCTTTTAGTTATATTATTCGGGATTTTACAAGTTCTAGAATGCACAACCCTACGTCTAACCCGATTATAGACCAAGGTCTGACTGTGAAACCCGGGATTACATAGAGACAAATGAAAACTATACAATAAAAACGACACCGCACTAGATTAAATTGAAAGTGGAGATTATTGTCTGCGATGTTGATTAAAAAAAACGCGCCACTGCAACAAATCCAAAGCTATCTTTAAAAATGTTTTCTTTTTATATTACACAGCTATTATTTTATACTCGGAAACTGTGTTAACTGGGGATTAGGATTACACGAGTGTAAACAGCTATAAAAGGACTTACTTATACTTGTAAGCTTACATATTATTCCTTATAAGCACAGTTACATCGGCGACATTTGATAACATTCAACGTCTATTGTCAAAGAGTACATTGCCAGTAAAATAAATTAGTACTGAAAATCCCCAAAATGACGAAAGCCAAATAAAATCTTGTCAAGCTATAAATTTGTTTAAACACTTCTAATTCCTTTTTAGAGTTCGTAGCCAAAATGGAAAAAACGGAACGCTTCTAGATTCGTCATGTCTGTTCGTTCGTCCGTCCGTCCGTCCGTATGTCACAGATGATTTACTCGGAGGCTATAAGCACTACAATTATGAAATTTGGTAGGAAGGTGTATTCTATGCACCGGTACATAAAAGTGATGTAAAATTACAAAAAAAATATTAAATTAGGGTGGGGGGGGCAGCACCCGATCACGAGTATGACGCGTATCTCAGCCAATTCAGCCACAACAAATTAAACTCACAATACCAACAAACAATATGAACAAGCAAATTAAGATTGCCAGCAATGTCTCCTAGGCGCCGGAATTAATCACAAGCGAAAACCGCATCATAATCGATGCAGCATTACAGATCACATTTGCATACTCGTGCGGGATTATACGGCGGGTTCATTGACCTTAACAAAGTCAAAAGCAGTATATGCACACAAGTTACTAACGACTTACGCCCTTTCAAGTGAATCTCGGCCGAGTTATGTTAAGACAAGTATGTAGCGACAATATACGATGACTTACGCCATTTCACGTTCGGATGGTGTACTAGGCGCGTACAGGATGTTGGTAAATAGCACAATGCGTCCCCGGGGCCCGGGTTCGATTCCCGGGCACGACGCTAATAGAGAACTGAATGGGGCATTGTGATCCGATTGAGATATTAATGAGGATTTAAAACAGTACGTCTGTTTGTTAGAGGGCCTACTCGCGACGTGCCGTCCCTTACACTCATATGGTGTATAACACGAGAGTGAAAGGGACGGCACGATATGAAGTTAGGAGTAGGTCCTAAGACACGGTACGTACTTTGTTACGAAACATGCAACCGTGATTTGTGTGTTTCTAAACATTTTTGTATTAAAAAAACACAACTTTTTAAGGAATACAGTTAAAACGTTAGTTACAAAATAACTAACGCAAAGAACATCATTTAATATTAAACATGAATTTTTATAATCACTACATAGTATAAAATAAAGTCGCTTTCTCTGTCCCTATATCCCTATGTATGCTTAAATCTTTAAAACTACGCAACGGATTTTGATGCGGTTTTTTTTAATAGATAGAGTGATTGAAGAGGAAGGTTTATATGTATAATTAGTATTAGTACCAGCATTGCACCCGTCCAAAGCCGGAGCGAGTCGCTAGTAAGTAATAAAATGCACACATTTTTTTTAAACAGAATCACAATATAATTTAGTTATTTTAATATCATTTTGTCTTTCGAATCTAAAAACGCTATGAAATAGAGTACCTAATAATACAAAGTTGCGTACCTAATAATACAACCAGTGCCTTTACCATGAGTTTGCGTGACCGTACTCGCTAGCGACTGCGTAAACGATTTAGTATGCCGATTCTTAGTTAATAATAATAATAATAAATAATAAATATTAGTGGACAATCTTACACAAATCGAACTAGCCCCACAGTAAGCTCAAGAACACACCACACCACACCACACACCACAGTAAGTTAGTTCTATTGCGTAACCGCCAGAGGCGCTGTACTTTTGCCCATACACATTTTTACGCAGTCGCTAGCGAGTACGGTCATGCAAACTTGGTAAAGGCACAGGAACGATTCACCCCTCTGCCCAGTGGTTTATCAAACTCTCTATCCGGTCAAAAAATAAACCCGCTTTTTACAAACATTCGCCAATTCGATATGAAAACCCTTTAAATAAACCGAAGCAATAGCAATGCCCGCCAACCGTCCCCACTGGTCCATTATTGGATTTTTCGCATTTTTTTTTACAATTTCGCGAACGACTTCCAGTTATTTTCTAAACCTCATGCTACCTAGTGTACGTTTTGAAATTTGCACTTTATTTTCAATGTATCAAAGTCGTTTTTTGCAATTGAATGGTGGACTGGTATACGACATTGGGAAAGTGTTTGATATTTGTTTCGGTGTGGTAACGTTGATGAATGGTTTATGCTTCAATTACGGCTTGACATAGGCTTGAAAAAACTATTTTAGTATGGTCTCGTCAAAACTAAATGGCCGTTTGGCAAAAAGCTTTTTGTTTCCAATTGCTTTATAGAGAATTCAATACTTAAGTATCAATAGTTTCATCTTTTATTACTACTTAAGATCCGTTAAGAAGAAAGATCCGTTAGACCAAATGTCAGATCAAATTTCGGTAACTCAGCATATTTTTTGACATAACAAACCGACATAGGGTCTAACGGATTTTTATAAAACCGAGCCTAATTCTAATATGTAAAAATAATGTAAACCTGATGAATCGATATTATACATCTTTTTTTTTTAATAATGTTTCACTGTTCATTTATGCATGTTGTGTCCTTCTTTAATTAATAAGATACTTAGCATATATTTGTGAATCTAAGACTCTAATTATGTAATAGTATTCTTGTTGTTGAAGGTCCTAATAAATAAATAAATAAATAAACGTTTTTTCAATTTATGCTAAGATGTGAAATGTTTATAATATGAAGATACATTTATACTCCACGTTTTTTATTAAATTAAAATATAAACAGCGCCTTCAAGATTTAATGCCTCCTTCTGGAATGAAATGAAATCATTTATTCTTAAATTTAGGCATAATACATACACTTATGAAACTACCACCGGTTCATAAAATAAACCTCTGCCTCGACCAGCGTAAGAAATTCGGCGAGGTGTTATTTTTTCAAAACAATATACAATGTATATAAAATAACAGTATCATAGTATTTATTTATTTATTAAGGACAAAAAACAGTTACACACAAGGTTTAAGTGTAGAAGTTGTAAAATTACAGAGTGTGAAACCAACGATTCCACACAATCCACAGATTAATAAATTAGTATGTAGCGCTAAGTACTTATAGTATAGTGTTACAGAATGAAAATGCTACAATATAAAACATTTACGTATTCCCATGATAATATTTCCATGTTAGATTACTTGTGCGGGACGCTATCACTGCCAAACATCCCTATCCATGATGTAATCGTTTATCATGTAATATACTTTTGAAATAAGTATTTGTTTTACAACAGATTTAAATTTAGAATCCGTAAGCAGGCACATATCCAGACTTTTGGTTCGAGGGGGGACAAACATTGAAACAACCATGTGAAAATGATGAATGTTATTGAAAGAACAGCAAGCGAATAAATAAACAGACGGCTAAAAACGTTTTCGGGGGGGGGGATAAATCCCAACAATCCCCCCCTCTGGATACGTGCCTGTCCGTAAGTTCAGTAATGTGTCTTGGAATTTTATTGTAGAATTTTACTTCCACACGGAAAACGGGATAAGTGCTTCGGCAAGGCAATTTCTTGGGCCCATAACTTCTTAGACAATGCCCAGTGGGCTGGCGCAGCGCCACCGGGACGTACGGAAATCATAACCGTGAATTAAAACATGCACTGCTTTGTCCTGGGAACATGCGAGTGAGAACCACAGGGGCCCGAGTGCATGTAATGTTTAAGCAAACGTAGGTTGTATGCGTCTGGTAACTGGTTCTGAAATCGCGTGTGACTTTCTGGGTATAGGTAGTATGGTAGGTAAACTTAGATATGAGGTCTTTCATATTTCTCAACTTTATGTTTTGACCGAAGAAACGTTCTGACTCTAATTTATTGATAGAAAAACCGGCCAAGTGAGTGTCGGGTCATGCACAATGAAAGGTTTCGTACCAACACCTAAAGTCCACATTTAAAACCACTATCCAATACAAAGGAATCTAAAAAGGTCGTATATTCATAGGGAATTCAAGTCACTTACGACCTTTTGTTTGGGCAAGACAGTTTTTAATCTAAAACTCAAAAACCGTAAAACTTATCTCGTACAAACCAAAAATCGTTGAAAGCACACCGCCTCAATTTATGCAGAATTTTAAACTTCATAGTTTGGGAATTAGAGGGGGGGGGGGACACTTCTTATGACTGACAGCTAATACCATTTTTTTAACCTGACGGTGGCTTTATAGGCCTGGACCAATAAAGCGATAGGAGTGCGCGGTTGGAGAGTAGCCTGGGGACAATCCAGGGGAAAACCTCCGACACGACCACGCGTGTGGTTTGGAACACTGGAATACTCTTAGAGTTTGCGCTCCAGTGAGATTGGTTGAGCGGTTTCAACCGAATCTAAGGTGTGAGTGGAATCGAGCTACTGGGAGTTTTGTCGCTGGTTCGCTAAACCTAGCCTAGCTGAGAAGAGTCCAGCAAGAAACTCAGCTAGGCCCGACCTGGGTCGGACTGACTCTATCCGGTGTGCGGCGGTACCGGGACGAATAGGGACCGGTTTGCCCCTGGATTTTCCCCAGGCTACTCTCCAACCGCGCACTCCTATCGCTTTATTGGGCCCGGTCTATAAAGCCAGAGTCAGGTAAAAAAAAAAGTTTTCCAAGAATTTGATAACGAATAGTTAAAGTATTGCGTCACTATCTAACGAACTCATAAGTACCCGATTGTTGTCCCAACTTAAATGGCTACTCAACTTCGAGATCCCGCTTAAACTGAACTGCTTTACAACTAAATTAAATAGCAGCTTCCTTAGTTTTCGAAGTGTTCATTAAAATGGATATTGTTAAGGAGTTACTTAGAAATTTAAAGTGCTCAGTAAATAAGTTTGTAATAAGCTTAAAAACCGGGCCACGCACAGTGTAGGGTTCCGTAGTTGCCCGTCCATCACGTCACCGGTCATATGCGGAATTACGGACCCGTAGAAGGGTTTTTACTGATCTTAGTAATGATGATGTATTTTTTTGAGATGTTGTGTTGTATACATATATTTTCCCTTTACGGTAACGTCTACTTAGCTGTGATAGTTTTCCTTTTAAATTCATCGTATATACTACTACCATGATTTTTTTCACATGCCTAATAGTAGCCACCGTTTAGCTGGCAGGGGGGGGGGGACACTTGAGCATAGCAAAAATTATCACTTCAAAGCTTATATCACGCCAACCGATTCTTGAATCGAAAAATGCTTTTAGAAATCTTAATATTTTTGAAAGAGCTATCCAACGATACCCCACACGATGGGGTTTGGAAGAAAAAAAATGCACCACCACTTTACATGTAGGGGAGGTACCCTAAAAAATTTTTTTATGATTTTATGCTACCGTTTTGTCGGCGTCATTGATATGTATACGCATGCCAAATTACAGCTTTCTAGTACTAACGATTACTGAGAAAAGCGGGGGACGGACGGACGGACATGGCGAAACTATAAGGGTTCCTTGTTTACTACGGAACCCTAAAAACGAAGCGTGAGTTGTAGCTTACTTATAAGCGCGTAAGTCGGTGAGAATTTGTGATAATCCACATCGAAAGGGACCTTATGGCGGCCGGCAGATACGCCTTTATTGCCGCTGTTCCAATACAATTGAATAGGTGTAACGTAAGCGCCTGCCGCCATAAGGTCCCTTGCGATGTGGATTATCACATTTTATGGACAGAACGCTTTTTTATGAAGCCTTGTTAGGTTAATTAGTGCTTTTAAATGTTCTCGTGTTTGTGCGTTTTTTTTTATACCACGTCGAAGGCAAACAAGCGTACGGCCCGCCTGATGGTGAGCGGTCACCGTAGCCTATGGACGCTTGCAATTCCTGGGGTGTCATGCGCATTGCCGACCCTTTAAAAATGTATACTCTCCTTCCTTGAAGAACCCCATACTGTAGTCCCTCGGGAAAACCTCGGCTGGGAGCTCATTCCTCAACCGGAGGTTGCGTGTTGTTAAGGTTGTTTTTTATATAATCACGTGAAATTTATGTTCGTTCATAAATCTACTTATTGATGGCTTTTTATTATTATATTAAAATCCATCGTACGATAATAATTTCGCAGTAATATGAATACACATTGTTTATTTCAACTTTCTAGGGCTGTAAAATTCGACGGAACAGACATTTTTTTAGATAGATACAAACATGTCTAATATGACTGGTTTATAAACAGACCCCGTAAAACGAAGTTATGTGCCTAGAACCAACGTCTCGATTCTCAGACAACTCAAATTTGAAAAGAATCCAAAGTGCCTTTCTAAGGTATGTCTTCAAAGGATGCTTTAGCTCTTTGGAGAGAGAGAGAAATTCGTTGGACAGACCAAATCTGCACGCTCAAATATTAAAAAAGATCATATCTAACTTAAAAATAGAAAAACAGTTCGATCATAACCCCCCAAGTTACCTAGGTTTACGGTATCACTACATAGTATAAAACAAAGTAGCTTTCTCTGTCCCTACGTCCCTATATCCCTATATCTCTACGTATGCTTAAATCTTTAAAACTACGCAACGGATTTTGATGCGGTTCTTTTTAATAGATAGAGTGACTCAAGGGGAAAGTTTATATGTATTTATTTATTTATTGCAAACAAAAACATATGTACAGCATTACAGTCGAAACCAAGGCACTGTATAATTTAGGTTATGAAGCACATAATTCACAATAGGAAAATTCAAATATCAATCAACTCTCATCCATCATCTCACAGTACCGCAGACACATTCGATACACAACCGTCCATCGACTTTCAAACATATCACATTCTGGTGCCCACGACAGAAGCGAGTTCAGCAGTCGCAGAGCGCGTACAGCTGGCGAGCTTCTATGCGCCACAGTGCGTGTAATTGGGACTGCCAAAAGGTTGGGACTTCGCGGTCTTAGGAAATTTTTAGGCAGAAACGGGATAGCGAGCCTAACAATTCGTGCTACGAGCTCAGGACAGTCTGTATCGCCACGTAAAATTCCACATGCTGTCACTAGGAGATTGGAATTACGCCTTACAGCAAAGGAATTAATACCTAGCGACCCCAATAAGAACTACATGCAGTATAATACATGCATCAGCATTACACCCGTGCGAAGCCGGGGCGGGTCGCTAGTTAGGTATAAATGGAATACTAACTATGTATACCATCTCATTCACTTCCCAACAAACGCAGAACATTCAACTGCAGTCAATTGTCTGCAAAAAAACGTCGGTTCCAAGTGGGCGAATAGAAAATAACTTTTTTAATAAAATAGTGGCAAGCATCAGCGCCCTGAGTGACCGGGTTAAATAGAATTTGAGCCGTAACGAGTCGGGCCGTAGTTAGCTATTTAATTATGAATTTATGAACACCAGACTAAATACAAACGTGGGTCGGGTGAGGGCTTAGCCGCAAGAGGCAGCGGTGAATGCCGGACGCGATATCGTGCCAGGGATATCTTTCAGCTGGTTGGCTGGGTAAATGCCCAGGGCGCGCGACTGATGCGGCCTCCATTCAGAATCAAAAAATCTAAATCAAACATTTATTCTGCAAATAGGCCACAAGGGCACTTTTACATGTCAAAATATTAATTTACAATTTAAGAAAGTCTGACTAATAAGTAATACATTTTTCATGTCAAAATATTAATTTACAGTTTAAGAAGAAATAATAATTTCGAGTTTACAATTATAACAAAATTAATGTCATACAGTGAAGATAAACTTACAAAGTTGTCTATTACAAATATTACAACATCAGTAAAATTAGAGATGTATAGGTAAGGTCTCAAGATTAAACAAGGAGTATAATGAAATTAATATAATATCCCAGAGATGTACATAGTCTCTCTCTAGCGTCAAAATTAAAATTAATTTAATATTGTTAGAGATGTATATGGTCTCTAAGTCACTGATAATAAAAACGAATCCACAACAGGATGATGTCTCTCGTCAATCCCCTATAAAAAGACACTAGTATTAACGTAGTCACTATGTCCTAGCAAGCATGAACAGACCGGACTCCACAAACAGCACCCGATCACGAGTATGACGCGTATCTCAGCCATTGGGTCCTAGCTCCTGCTTAATTAAATGAATGATCGGCAGCAAGCCCCGTTAAGTAGCGCTTTTGAGTTAAACAAGTGCCCTGTGCCTTTACCATGAGTTTGCATGACCGTACACGCTAGCGACTGCGTAAAAATTTTAGTATGATTCGATTCTTAGTTCTATTGCGTAACCGCCAAGGCGCTGTACTTTTGCCCATACAATTTTTTACGCAGTCGCTAGCGAGTACGGTCATGTAAACTCATGGTAAAGGCACTGGGCGTTCAAAGTAAAATACATACATTCTAAATTATTTTTCACTGAAATCGACAATGTTTTGGTCACAGAACCAGGTTCATTTGTTGACGACATCTTGTAATATCAATTATAATGTAATGTGAATATGAGTGCTTGAGCGAAACTTTCAATACCTGTCGCATTACATTAATTACCAACATTAGGCGTAAATGGGTCAATCAACTTTTTCTTGTTGTTATTCTCTCCCGTCAGCGAGGAGACAACAGTAACAGAATTCTTAGAAAAATGTTCATAATATGGACTTCAAGCATGCTCAAGAGATGACCCACGTCCAAATGGATTTATTGCTCATCGCTAAAACCCGTGTTTGGTAGATTTGAACCTTATAAAATCACGGTTATAAAGAGTGACTCAAGAGACGTAACCATGGTAACTAGCAACAGAATAGTTGATCCACCCAAATATTGTTGTTGTTGTCAGACCATGTGTCAGCGGGTTATCCGCTGTTTCGCGTCTATCTATCATGAAAAGAAACCGCCCCCGCTGCCTCTCATCACCGTACCCTCACCCCGGCCACTGCAGATCCTCGTTTCTGGTTAATTAAGACACTGTTTTGAGTGGCACTTACGCTGCACTAAATATATAGTAGAACGCGTTTCAGAGTTTTACACTTCCACTGTAGATATTTTATTTAAACTCATAATATCTTTTTCGCAAATATGCAATGAAATATTTACGTTATGTTCGTTATAACAGGCTGCGAAGTATCACGTTTCGGGTGCGGCGCAATGCGCTTGCGCCTGTAATGGAGATTAATACAACATTGCCGGCCTAGGATGGCAAAATGATCGTCGTCGCCCCGGAAAGAAAAGACGACGCTGGGCTCGGCTGCTGCAGCGCGTGATTATTTGCTATTAAATCCTTAGAATTCCATTTCCAGTTTTCTTATGATTTTAAATTTCACTGCATTTTTTGAGAAATTTTTTCAAATTTCACTGCATTTAAGAGAGGTAGGGCACAACAAAATGTCATCTTGCTCGAATTTGGAGCAGCCCAACTGGGGAAGTACCTCCGCCTTGCAGAAGACCACAGCCATAATAACATTATCTACTATACAAGTATGTAGTGTTGTGTTCCTGGAGGTGAGCAAGGTTGCCAGAGCTCCCGAGGATGCACTGTGTTGAGAGCGAGGGACCTAAATTTGTCCCTTCTGCTGTCATCACAGTAAATTCTCAAATTTCAAAAAGGGTCGGCAACGCGTACGTGACTCCTTTGGAATTGCGAACGTCTATAGGCTGCGGTGGCCGTTTACCATCAGGTGGACCGTGTGCTTGTTTGCCACCGGCGTTGTATAGAAAAAAAGCACTATACAAGCCTCGGCGCGAACGGGGATAGCCGGAATTCCCTATTTTGCGGCCTGTGCAGTAATGCACTACAATTTGACTAGCATTACTCCTAAACACCGTATGTTTAATAAACGACGAGTTAAGGGTTAGGATAGTCTAGTAATAAAGTGATCTTTGACGGCCTTAGGCTTTGAAAATACCCCACCAAAAATTCAAATTTCATCGTTTGAATTTTAGTGGAACAATAAATAGATATAGGGGAAACCTTGGCTATTCAGTGATATGCAGTCATTCGTTGATAGTTTGTTATCGTCTTATAGCAGAGTCGTCTGATTTTATGTAGCTTGTACTGTTTTTAAAATTGCGCCATTTGCAGTCATTATGATTTATTTATTTATTTTATTTATTTATTTATATAAAAAACGTTAACATGACATTACAGTATGACCAATGCGTCACGAAACTTAGGATAACAATAAAAGGTAACCAATAATTCGTATTGGAACAGTTGAGCACCTGGCATCCGTCGCCTCACAAAATCTGAAACATCGCTACACACTGCCGCCCACCGCCACGCAAACAAGTCGCCGGTGTCGATGCCAGGAGCGCATTGAGCTGTAGAAGTGCGCGGGCAGCGGCGAGTTCCTGCACGACACGGTAGGGAAGGTTCCTCGTTTGTTGTTTTATTTAATGTTTCTCAGCTACAAGACGATAAGAAACTATCTCCGAATAACTGCATACCACCGAGTAGCTAAGGTATGCCTACAAAGTCCTATCGCCAAGGCTTGGCACAAATCGGCATTAAACCATCAAACCTAATTGTAATAATTTAAACATAAAAAAATATTCCTTAAAAATTGCACCCAGCATGTATTTATTTGACGACCGCCTTAGCCTAGTTGGTAGTGCACCTGCCTGTGAAGCTGACGGTCCTGGGTTCGAATCCCGGTCAGGACAAATATTTGTGTGATGAGCACGAATATTTGTCCCCGAGTCTTGGGTGTTTTCTATGTATTTAAGTATATATTTCTCTATATACGAGTAAGTATGTATATCGTCTCCTAGTACCCATAGTACAAGCTTTGCTTAGTTTGGGACTAGGTAGATTTGTGTAAAATTGTCCCCAAAATATTTATTTACTTATTTTATTTATTTATTTAATGATACATATAAGCTAACAGTATTAACCAAGACGTTCACATGTTACATACTCAATACAATTACACGAAACACAGTAAAATAAATAAGCTAACAATAATATTATTATATATAATAATATGTAAACTAAATACAACAGCTACAAATTGTGAGAGTCAGGATGGCGGGTGTACCTAAACAAATATGTAAATAAAGTGTACCAAAAATTTGTACTGAATTTGTACTATTTTGTACCACTTTAGAAAAAAATTGTAGCCTTCCGCATTAAAAGTTATTACAAAGTGAAGGTACACCCGCCATCCTGACAGTCAGGATAGCGGGTGTACCTGGGAAAATTATGATCCTACCAATTATCAACCAATGTTAATATCTCAATTTTTTGTACCAAATTTGTACTCAAATATACAGTAAAAACTTCAGCCATCTAATTCGTAGTTTGCGAGTTTTACACATTTTATGATTTTCTACTGCTGGGTAATACGGTTATTTTAAGTAATGAATATATGGGAAATTCTAACAATTAATAAAGTTTTGAAACTTGTGTGACATGATACCTTTGGGTATAGTCTTCAAAACTCACAATTCTCCCGGCCCCTCCCAGTTTATTAATTTGTTTGACATCCCCATACATGTACACTTTGTAATAACTTTAAATACGGAAGGGTACAATTTTTTTTTAAAGTGGTACATCATTTCAGCCGAATGACGTCCACTGCTGAACATAGGCCTCCCCCAAGGCTCGCCATTTTTGGGCATGTTTTTTATTTTTCCCTTGGGGGGGATTTGCCATAGTCGCCACGCTTGGCAAGCGGGTTGGCGACCGCAGTTCGATGGTGGTAATGATCGAAGGATGCTGCTGCCCACCCTCCGATTTTCCCTTATTCGCCTCCTACGAAACCCACGGGAAGAGATGGGGTGGCGCAATTCTTACCCGACAACCACACGGGTCAAAGTGGTACAAAATAGTACAAATTCAGTACAATTTTTTTAAACGTACACTTTATTTAAATATTTGTTTAGATACACCCGCCCGCCATCCTGACCCTCACTACAAATTAATCTCTTCATAAAAAATGATACCATTTAGCGTCGGTTGAATGCTTTCCATCGCGGCCCGCCGCCATTGTCCGATAATTTGCTGCTCCGTATAACTAACTGTTCAACGAATTTACTTATGGAGTTTAAACTTTATTGGCCCGTTAAATTAATTTTATACAGCCGTAAATAACACTGTGTTAATATGGCACTAAGGTAGTTATTAATATATCCTCGATGTTTTATAGCTAAGGTTAAAAATAGGTTAGAAGGTAGATGGCTGAGATACGCGTCATACTCGTGATCGGGTGCTGTTTGTGGAGTCCGGTCTGTTCATGCTTGCTGGGACATAGTGACTACGTTACTACTAGTGTCTTTTATAGGGGATTGACGAGAGACATCATCCTGTTGTGGATTCGTTTTCATTATCAGTGACTTAGAGACGATATACATCTCTAACAATATTAAATTAATTTTAATTTTGACGCTCAGAGACCATGTACATCTCTGGGATATTATATTAATTTCATTATACTCCTTGTTTAATCTTGAGACCTTATACATCTCTCACTTTACTGATGTTGTAATATTTGTAATAGATAACTTTGCAAGATTATCTTTTAATTTTGTAATAATTGTAAACTCGAAATTATTATTCCTTCTTGAACTGTAAATTAATATTTTGACATAAAAAATGTATTACTTATTATAGTCAGACTTTCTTAAATTGTAAATTAATATTTTGACATGTAAAAGTGCCCTTGTGGCCTTATTTGCAGAACATATATTTGCACCAACATACAATCACAGGCCGGTCATCGTCAAATATGGCGCCGGCAGCTGTCATCCCATAGAAACTTGTCAAACTTACCATACAATCAGATTTTAACGAACGCCGCTTACGATTACAGACGGTTTGGTGCAACCCACACTTATTCATTGATAATACACATGGTTTCTTTGATAATACATCTGATTGTATGGAAAGTTTGACAAGTTTCTATGGGATGACAGCTGCCGGCGCCATATTTGACATGTGATCGTATGTTGGTGCAACCGACCCTAAATGAATGAATGAAGGAAGCAAGCATGTTTCTGATAAGCTCGCAGAATAATTGTGATCATAATGGTGTGTTGTATGTATTTTTGTAATCGAGTTGATATGGGTCATTGTCAGATTTAGGTTCGCGTCTTTTCGGTGGACATATCAAAAGTATGGCCACAAAGCTTAATTTTGGATTGGTCTAGTAACCCACATAAACGGTGTTTCCGTAACTATAAATCCATGTAATAAAAACATAACTTACATGTACATAAGCCATTAACTATTGACCACAGGGTGGACAACTTTTGTTATTACAATTGACAATGACATATATAAGTAGAGCTTTCTAGCAAAGTTAAATGCCTGCACCAAATATTTCTGGTTAGCCCAACGGTTGATGACATTAAATCCGCCATTTGTACATACTTCTTGAATGACCCCAATCTAACGCTGCCTTCCTAACTAACTTAAAAGGACTCGATTTACGTGAGTTTTGTACAAACGTCTCTTTGAGAGGAGAAATCGGGCCCATTTGCTTTCTATTATGAGTGTTTCCGTATAGTGCCCTAAATGTTAAACAGATTGTATTTTAAACAGTAAATAACTCTCTATTTCGGCGGAGTGATCAAAAACTTAGATTTTTTGCCTTGGATGTTTTCTATGTATTTAAGTATATATTTATCTATATAAGTATATATATCGTCGCCTAGTACCCATAGTACAAGCTTTGCTTAGTTTGGGACTAGGTCGATTTGTGTAAGATTGTCCACAAAATATTTATTTATTTATCAAATAGTAACGTACAAATTGTATTACTTTTCGCTCCCTTGAGTTGCCTTTAAGTCTTTATATATACGTATGTCATAGCTTGTGTATGTATGTATAGATATGTATATATTTATATATGTAGGTATATACTATTCTTTTAATACAAACGCCTTAAGGGAGGCGTACAGCGACATCTACCAGAAGACTACTCTACTTTACTTTACTTTAGAACTGGAACTTTTGGAACTTTTTTTACTCTACTTTAGAACTGGGTAGTGATTGCACCTATAGCTCAGTTGGCTAGAGCGACTGGCCGCGAGTGCCGGGAGGTCGCAGGTTCGAATCCTGCTCGGTGCCTAAATTTTTCAATTTTTCCTTCATTCTAAATTTGTAGGTATATACATATTTATTTTATACATATTTATGTAATTGTATTTGCATGTGTATTTATTGGAATATGTGTTGTACATTAATTTTGTTGTAAGCGTACGTGTTGTTTCACTTTTATTGCCTTTGTCCTGCTTGTTTCATTTTCTGATTTTTTTCCTGCTGCCCAATGGTTGTATTTTAGGCAAACTAACAAGACTGCACAAGAGCGATAAATCGCATAGACCGTTAACTGTCGCCTATCATATCAGTGGAAAAAGTGCAATTTGCATTTTGGCGATCCGCCAGACAATCGCACCATTGCGCCAGTTATCGTATCAGTGATGGTTATGACTGATTACTAATATGTATAGATTCTTTGTACTTGTTAATATAATAATTTAATGTTTTTGAATCATGTTAAAATAAAAATTTAATGTTTTGAATCATGTAATAATTTAATGAATAATAACTGACAAATAACATTACATTTAAATCTTTTGATATATATATTTTATCCCATATTTTAAGTATATCATTCACAATCTGTATTTCTAACATTATTTGCTAATAAATCTAATAATTATTGTTTATTAAGATAATCAATCACAAATACAAATTCTCTTCTCCCTGGAATTGTAAATAATATTGCAGTGCCCATCAGGGTTCACAAAACTCTACCTTATAAGTTTACCACCTGCGCAACTACTTTGCGAAATTGCAATAAAGTATTGAGTATTGAGTACTATGGATTAGGATCGCAAGGCTCTTTTTAGGCTATGTGTAAGGTTGGTGTGGTTACAGAAAATAATAACAAAAGACTCGAGACACACTACATATATTAAAACTAGAATAGCAATAGCTAATAACGCTTTTCACATTAAAAATAGTTGATTGTGTCTCAAGGGAGCAAAATGATTTATTTACGGCGAGGGAGCAAAATGATATATTGAATTCTGAGTGAAGCGAAAGATTCTACAATATAATCCTGAGCGTAGCGAGGGATTCTAAAGTAGAAACTTGAGCGTAGCGAGGGATTCAAGTGTTTACGCCCAAGACGGAAATAATTTTGCTACCGTGTGACACATAAACACACAAACTCGAAGAGGGGAAAGATAGGTAGTCTGATACAACACAACGATCTAATACAAGAGATAATGAAGGAGCAAAATCACGTACAACAAACGTGATCTCTTTATCGGTTTTATAGATAATGGAACGAGGAAGCGAGTCCGACTCGTACTTGGCCGGTTTTTTCTAATTTACCTGTCGCTAATCTTTATTTCTGAACTTTCTCGGTACGATTTTTTTTTTACATTAGCGCTCTAAAAAGTCACCGCTATAAGTATCTTGTAGCTGCTTTCCGATATGAAAAATCACAAAAAATCTAACTAAAACTAACTTGACACTAGTGCTGTATGTGCACTTGGTCAATTATGCGCTTACTTATTGATCATGCTGTGTGCACTTGCTTTGGATGTCATGCTGGTCTATAAACTACTGATTTTGTGCAAACTTAACTGTATCATTTATTGTGTGATGTCTGTAAAGTGTACCTTTTTTATATAAATAAATAAAATAAATAAAAAGGTCATTGACGTAAATTAATTTTGTATTAAGCAGTGCCGTTGCTAACGTAAACTACAAATTTAGATATATTGGAAAAATTGAAAAATGTAGGCACCGAGCAGGATTTGAACCTGCGACCTCCCGACACTGGCGGCCAGTCGCTCTAGCCAACTTAGCTATAGGTGCAACCGCCACGGCCCGAAAATTAAGGCCCTTAAGGCGTTTGTATAAATGATTGAGGAATTTCGGGCCGAGTGGCGGTTGCACCCATAGCTCAGTTGGCTAGAGCGACTGGCCGCGAGTGCCGGGAGGTCGCAGGTTCAGATCCTGCTCGGAGCCTAAATTCTTCAATTTTTCCATTATTTCTAAATTTGTCATTGACGTATTCAATCAAAATCGCCAATACAATACATATTTTAACAGGAATCAGCGTAATGTCGCTAGTCATTAATTCTATAATTACCGCCCTAATGGCAATTGCATTACCGATTAGTGAATATGCATGCATGGAACTTTAGCGGTTCATATAAAAAAAAAAAAAAAATTGTGGACAATCTTACACAAATCAACCTGGTCCCAAACTAAGCAAAGCTTGTACTATGGGTACTAGGCGACGATATACATACTTATATATATAAATATATACTTAAATACATAGAAAACATCCAAGACTCAGGAACAAATATTCGTGTTCATCACACAAATAAATGCCCTGACTGGGATTCGAACCCGGGACCTCCAGCTTCGAAGGCAGGGTCACTACCAACTAGGCTAAAGCGGTCGTCAAAACCGTCATATCTATTGAATATTGAGTTTAAATTTTACATTGCTGGCTACCAAGTCAATCTTGTTTTATAAAAAAATTGTTCTTAGTTTGCTCACCTAGCGCCACTGTCTATACAAAAAAAAATATCTTCCTAAATAGGTTAGAAATATCAGTCATGAATACATACTCGTTATAGAATTTCTTGCATTTTTATTAAGATCGCTGTCTATATCCTGTAATATTTAATAATATCATATCACATTCCTAACGGGAAGTGTTATATTATTTCTCTATCTATCGGGTTGAAAGTCGCTTTTCCGACCCTAGGGTGGAAAGTAAATTTTTTTAAGGTTCTATAGGCCGGGGCGGGTCGCGGGGCGCGGCGGCGGCGGCCGCTGGTTGCTGCAGCGCGTGTTTTTATTTTATGTCTGAATCCTTAGAATATCACTTTTATTTCTCATTTATTTTCCTCATAGTCGGAATGAAAAGAGTCTTTAACTCGGGTGAAAGCACCCATTGGCTTGTGGGATAAGCACTATCAAGTCTCGGTGCGAACAGGTATTGCCGGCCTCGTATCTCTAGATGGTCTCGTTAACTCTCGGCCATCTATAACTATTGGGCCCGCAATATAGCCCTATTTTGCGGAGGTTTTCTATAGTTTTAAATATTTTATTCAATTTGATAACAATCACACCGTTTTATAGCTTAATGAAGATTAATCGATGATTTTAAAGTATATACTTACCATTTATTTTGTGATGACGTGGAAAAATTGAAAAGGCTTACCTGAAAGAAGAAAGAACTTAGTTAGACACTTTTCACATTCGCATATATTAAGGGTGAGTTGCATCAAACCGTCTGTAATCGTAAGCGGTGTTCATTAAAATCCGATTGTATGGAAAGTTTGACAAGTTTCTATGGGATGACAGCTACCGGCGCCATATATTTTGAGTATTCGCTTAAAGACCGTCTTGCCCAAACAAAAGGACGTAAGTGCCTTGAGTTCCCTATGAAGATACGACTTTTTTAGATTCAATGTATTGGATAGTGATTTTAAATGTGAACTAGTAGGTGTTGGTATGGCACCCTTCATTGTGCGTGGTCCGAAACGTACTTGGCCGGTTTTTTAATAGATAGAGTGATGCAAGAGGAAGGTTTATATGTGTAATATATACGTATACGGTTCAAAATCCCATAAACTTCTTACTAAGGAATCCGACATATTAAAATGATTTTAATTACCTACAATCTTGTGTATTGTGTATTTACACACAATTACATTTTAAGGAAACTGTAAGTCTTATGTCAACTACATGCATTTCTGGACATATTTTTTTTATCCTCCTGACGACTAGGTATCAAAACTTGGCAGAATAAATGTTACTCTGTCAAATTGACACAGAGTCGAAACTTAATTGGGGCCTATGTACTATGTATAGGATGCTGGTCGTCAGGAGGATATAGGACTGATTTTTTTTTACATGAATAAATATGCAGCATTGCACCCGTGCGAAGCCGGGGCGGGTAGCTAGTTAGTTATATTGTGATGTACCTATTGTAGATTCAATCATTCATTGCTATTGTATGGCAGGGTAGCTGTTGATACCATTTCCCTGTTTACCATCTATCATGTACACAGGGAACAATAAAATATTCTATTCTATTCACAACTTTATTGTAAACGTCATCAGATAGCTCAAATATTTCTGAACCTTTGTTATGAACACGACTTGTATCGGTAGTATTCTATAGCTACGTCTGGTTTTATTCTACACTTATTATGACATTTACTTATCAGAAACTACTTTTTTTTAACCTGACTGTGGCCTTACAGGCCGGGCGCAATAAAGCAATAGGAGTGCGCGCTTGGAGAGTAGCCTGGGGAAAATCCAGGGTAAACCTCCGACACGACCACGCGTGTGGTTTGGAACACTGGAATGCTCTAAGAGTTTGCGCTCCAGTGAGATTGGTTGAGCGGCTTCAACCGAATCTGAGGTTTTTTTTTGAACCTGACTGTGGCTTTATAGGCCGGGGCCAATAAAGCGATAGGAGTGCGCGGTTGGAGAGTAGCCTGGGGAAAATCCAGGGGAAACCTCCGACACGACCACGCGTGTGGTTTGGAACACTGGAATACTCTAAGAGTTTGCGCGCCAGTGAGATTGATTGAGTGGAATCGAGCTATAGTGAGAGGTTCGCTGATTCACTAAACCTAGCCTAGCTGAGAAGAGTCCAGCAAGAAACTCAGCTAAGCCCGACCTGAGAATAGGGACTATATGTGTCAGTGTTGTCGCCATCGTGCGGTGGTCGTCCCAGCCGGCGAGAATGCCTAAGTGTACGCGTCGTGTCCGAGTTGGACGCCGTAAGCGCAGCGTTCCATCTTTCTATAGACGTTGTGATTACGTCATCAGAACCTACGTTAACGACACAGTCCTTACGTATATCTGTGCTTATATAGAAACATGCGCCGGCGCCGTCGGCATCGTATATCTGTCACTTGCGGGAATATGCGGGGGCTGACTAGTGCGCATAGTGGTGGGTGTAGCGGAGAAACTACAGCGGGGTTTTACCGGTTGTATAACAAAGAACTCGGTGTCCACCCTGGCGCCTAATTCCATGATTTGGCATAGGCACTATAACGGAAGCGACTGCCATATGACCTTCCAACCCGAGGGGAAACCAGACCTTATTAGAATTAGGCTCGTTAAAAGTTCTCAAATATACTAAGTCATCAAAATCGCGGCTACTCTCACTCATCATCCGCCTAGCGTTATCCCAGTACAGTTGCATCCTGAAGGATGCCCGGGGTCCGCTACCTAATCCCAAGACTTGGCGTAGCCACTAATTTATACAGAAGCGACTGCCATCTTACCTTTCATCCTGAGGGGAAGCCAGACCTTATTGGAATTAGGCTCGTTAAGTGAGTGGGGAACTTGACTGCTAGAAGTCCTCAAGCCGCCCGAAGGCCTCTAACTTGGCTTAACGACTGCTATCATAGACAGCAGTCAGGATGAACGGCTTAACGTGCTTAGTGGAGATCAAATAAAGACTTGTTGACAGGAGACTTGCATTAATTATTAATTTGCACTCCTACAGGTTACATTATGTTATAACTGCGTGCTGATGTTGCAGCTATCTGTGTTTTGGATGCCAACAGCGGTTGACACAAAATTCGAAAGCGGCTGCCATCTAATCTTCCATTCCAATGCAGAGGGAAAACTACACCTAGTTGGGTTTAAACGATGTTTTTCATCACCGAAAACCTACTGTTACCTAAACATCAAAAAATGATATTTCGTACATAAGATTTTTTTTAAACCCAGTAAATTAGCTCCAGATTGAAAGTCGTAATAACACTTCTAGTTGCTCTACAGGCCTGTACAGTCGAGGAATTGGAGTGTTTAGCACTTTTGGACTCTATTGCGATAGAAATAGATTCCAAAAGTGACAAACTTTCCCGACCGTACCTATTGTTCCTAGTGATAAGTAACGTCGCCAGTACTTCCGAGGATGCGCTATGTTGGGAGTGAAGGATCTGTCTGACGAAAACTCGCTGTTGTCACAGCAAATCCTCAAATCAATCATTCATAATTCATAATTCGTTTATTGCAAACCATCGTATTTGTGCAGTTGTTACAAAATATTATTTTTGACACACATGGCACCCTGTTAGGGTATGGCATAACATGATACTTAAAATTAGTTAAATGCTATATTCTTTGTTACATGTAGTTGCTTAAGGCCTTAAATTTTAATCTGTAGTGTGTAATGTGGCGAGTTTTATGTAGAAGGGTGAGAAATGGGTTATATGTGTTAAGGCAAAAGAAATTCGATTTGGGACTTGTTTATGTGAAAGTATCCTGCATAAATTCTTGTACTGAATAATAGGTTTGATAGTTGGTTAATGAACAGATGTATTTTTTCTATGTAATGCATTGGCATCGCGTATGCGTTCAACGGACAATGTCTTCAGGCCTTCAGACATCCCAAATGATTCCCAACACCAATATTCAGCCACAATACATTGGTGCGACTACAGTGTACATTTACAAGTAATATACACAGATACTGCTACGCAGATCGACAGGCAGTCTCTCCTTGCCACGATACCTGTTGTACGTGTAGTTATTAATAAATAATCATTATACGTATAAAGAGACATTTAATTGCAGATATCGTGGCAGTGGGCAGGGCACATTGCTCGCAGGACTGCCGGTCGATGGGGCCAGAAACTGCTTGAGTGGCGTCCACGCACCGGAAGACGAGCTGTCGGTAGGCCTCCGACAAGGTGGAGTGATGACCTGGTGAAGGTCGCGGGAATCCGGTGGAAACGAGCGGCACAGGACAGGTCTGGATGGCGAGCCTTGGGGGAGGCTTATGTTCAGCAGTGGACGTCTTTCGGCTGAAATGATGATGATGATGATGATCGTGGCAAGGGGAAGACTGCCTGTCGATGCGCGTAGCAGTCTGTGTATACTACTTGTAAATGTACACTACACGACATAATTTGTCATAAAAAATAAAAACATGTGAATAAAGAAAAAATACATATGCCACATCGTAAAACGCTAATCGCCACGCTACCCGCTCCACCCGTCACCGTGCCGCGTCACTTTCCTCAAAGAACGATAAACGAACAGCGCCGCGTTTGACAATGTCCTCGTCGGAAGGTCAATTTGCTTGCATTGTGAGCCGCTTGCTCAGTTAGTTATGTACCTGTCCAACTACTGGCTGAATTGAAACTAAGCAGATTGTTGGAGGGAAAGCCGAGGTCTAGACTTTCAAACTTCGATTCGAAACTCGTAACAATACTAAATTTAGAATGAAGGAAAAATTGAAAAATTTAGGCACCGAGCAGGGTTCGAACCTGCGACCTCCCGGCACTCGCGGCCAGTCGCTCTAGCCAACTGAGCTATAGGTGCACTCGACCCAGTCCCAAATTCATCAACCGTTCCTTCGTATTAAGCAGTACCGCTGCTAACGTAAACTATTTTTATACAAACGCCTTAAGGGAGGCGTACAGCGACATCTACCAGAAGACCCATGCTTCATTAAAAAAAAAACTCGTAACAATACTGTCTCAGATGTCATGTACATACCGTACTGTCATGTATTATCACTTTCACTCTCAGTTCGACAATTAAGGGGGACTATTGTGGGGAAACATTGCTAACTTAGAGCATGCAAGATGCTAACTAATCACACATCATTGCTAACTAAGAGATTCTAGAGAGGCAATTGATATACTTAGGGTGGGTTGCACCAAACCGTCTGTAATCGTAAGCGGTGTTCGTTAAAATCCAGGGATCGGATACCGGTATTTTCTCCATAGAAAATACCGGTATCGATCCCTGTTAAAATCTGATTGTATGGAAAGTTTGACAAGTTTCTATGGGATGACAGCTGCCAGCGCGGCGTGTGATCCTATGTTGGTGCAACCGACCCTTACCCCGTGGTTTAAAAGATTTAAGCATACATAGGGACGTAGGGACAGAGAAAGCGACTTTGTTTTTTACTATGTAGTGATGTATACTTGAGAAACGCGACCTGTAGAGGAGAACCACAGGAAAATCTGGAAATCCAGACACCCGGCATTCGGATATACGGAAGCATTTTTGTAAAAGCTGAAGCAGAGACCTTCGCCGTCGGTCAATAAACTGCGAAATGTCAAGGCAGACAGTCCCAGGCTAGCGGCGACATAAAGGTATTCACACAGGGGTTGTATCAATTCGGATACACGGCGCACTAATTGAATACGTTATTCGAGCCCCACACGTGCGCGATGAATTACCATACGAACTAGTGGCTCTGTGAGCTGTGGACCTCTTGAACGTTTTTTTTTTAATTTAGTTTGTGAACATTTCCAAAAAAATACCGAACCTGCTCATAAACGTGGTATAAAAGTGTATATCTTGGAAGCAAGCGTATTTGTTAAAAACAACATTTCCCTTTTCCCACAATATACACTCGTCCGTCACATCTACGTCCTACAAGTAGACTAGCCCGACCTAATTCAAAATAGCAAATACACTCCGGTCCATTTGCTATGTCAGTTAACCAGAGATGCGATTTATTTGAAATACTTCTATTTAAAATGCAAATACAAAATGCAAAATACCTATTTTGTATTTTGCATTTAAATGCCTTTTAGTAAAAAGCATTTTGTATTTTATTTGAAATACCTTTTGAGATGTATTTTGCATTTTAATATTCATTTCAAAATGCAAAATACTTTGTGATTAAGTTTAGCCAGATTACCAGTCAAACAAAATGAAATGAACGAATGACGCTTGTATTGCCGAATTTGACCGATAGAGGCGCCTGCTAGCCATGTGTGCCCTTTTTAGGGTTCCGTAGTAAACAAGGAACCCTTATAGTTTCGCCATGTCCGTCCGTCCCCCGCTTTTCTCAGTAACCGTTAGTACTAGAAAGCTGTAATTTGGCATGAGTATACATATCAATGACGCCGACAAAACGGTAGAAAAAAATCATTAAAAAAAATTTTTTTAGGGTACCTCCCCTACATGTAAAGTGGTGGTGCAATTATTTTTTCTTCCAATCCCCATCGTGTGGGGTATCGTTGGATAGCTCTTTCAAAAATATTATTAAATAGGTTTCTAAAAGCATTTTTTGATTCAAGAATCGGTTGGCGTGATATTAAGCTTTGAAGTGATAATTTTTTCTATGGTCGTATCCCCCCCTGCCGGCTAAACGGTAGCTACTAGGCATGTGAAAAAAATCATGGTAGTAGTATATACGATGAATTTATCTCAGCTAAGCAATATATTACCGTAAAGGGCAAAAATATGTATACAACATAACATCTCAAAAAAGTACAACATCAGTACTGAGATCAGTAAAAACCCTTTTACGGGTCCGTAATTCCGCATATGACCGGTGACGTGATGGACGGGCAACTACGGAACCCTACACTGTGCGTTTTTCTTCTTTGGTCAGAGTGCGCTCCTTATGTCTGACTAGTGTCAATGTCAAACGAAAACGACGAACATTATCTATGGCTATAAAAATGCAACGCCGCTGACGCCGACGATTCGATTTCACGGATTTATTGTTTGCTGGTGCTGGTGCTGGTGAAGTGGTTACTGATTTGATTTGATTACCTACTTTTATGATATTGAAGTGTTGTTGTTATCCCTACAATACTGGAACGGCTATGTACTGTACTACAACAAGATAATTTAGATAATGTAAACAACTTATTAATAAAAGACAAGTGTAATAAAAATAAAATAAGAATTAGATGCACAATCAACCGAAATAAATGGCGACACAATTCACAAAATGAAGCCATGGCTATCTTTTCGTTAGTCTAGTTTTTTACATTATTTTAAGTGAGTATTATTATTATTAATAACAACAGAATTTATTGATACGCGTACTGATAAATATGACCAAAATGTCATGCATAAGGTGGCATTCGGCTCGGCATTGTATCTCTACCTAAAACAAATAAAAATGTCATTCGATTTGGTCAAAAGGTATTTTATTTTGAAAAAGTATTTTGAAAATACCTATTTTGCATTTAGCATTTGAAATACAAAACACAAAACTATTTGGTATTTTGCATTTGAAATAGTAAATCTGAAAAGTATTTTGCATTTTGTATTTAAATGCTTTTTTAAAACCATTTTGTACATCTCTGCAGTTAACATATTTAATAAAATCCCGAAGACATTACAGGACGAAACTAACAAACATAGATTTAAAACACAATTAAAACGGCACTTGGTCAATAAAGCATACTATTCCGTCAAAAGAGTTCTTAAATGAATAAGTAAGACTCAGGTAAACATATGTATAAATATTTTATTTTGTATAAAAAATTATGCCTAAGTTTTTAGCATGCACCAACCTAGTCTTAGTTGCGTTGCTATACCCTCACAGGGTTCATGTTGATACTATATATGTTTTTATTACGATCACAATGTACACATGAAAAGCAATAAACCACTTGAATTTGAATTTGAAAAAACCTTCACGAGAATCGGTTGAGAAATGCGACCTGCGGGGTAATCACGTAACTTTTTTACTACCGTTAGGTAGATTTTAATGTCAAATTTGAATTGTCACCTCATACATTCATACTTCAAAATTGACAGTAAAATCTATCTACCGTTAGTACATAAAGTTACGTGATTCGCCTGCTGTAGAGGAGAACAAACCATTATATTAATTAGATTAAGACTAGTATATATATTTTTTGGTTGTCCTGAAAATCAGCGTCACGACACATCAGTCGTGGCACATGCTGAGCGACAACCTTTTTGGTGTATACCCACTTCTAATTTGTATTCTTCTTTTTATCTGTATGTACACCAAATAAAGGTTTTTTCTTTCTTTCTTTCATTGAAGTAAATGTTTTTGAAATTTTGCAAATACTGACTGCAAAAAAATCTATATAATTATCGAAGCTGCTCACAAAATTTCATGAAAGTCGGTTGCGAAATCCGTGCATTTCGGCTGCTCCAAATATAAGCCGTGCCTAGCTGACACCCCTGTCATACGACGGAACAAATTGCTTTACGCTTCTTTGTAGTTACAAAACAAATCATTTCCTTGCTATTGAACACGAGTTATGCGTGCGGCGCGCGCGCCGGTTCGCCTTACGCCCTTCTATATCCTTACACTGTTTAAATCCAGAACCAAATCCATTCGAATTCAACCCTAACATAATACTCATAAAGTCCAAACTATCAGAAAACGAAATGAAGATAAAACTATTTGCTATGCGAACAGATTCAATTTAATTGAAACCTTAAACGGTATCCATTAAGTTCAAATTCGTACAAGGCGGCGTGGATATATGATTTTTAGTTATGAACGGACGCTATGCGCATGGGCATCAAGATGGGCGATTAAAAGGACAAAGGGATAGGTGTTGACAGGAAAGGGATTGCGAAACGATACGTCGGCCTTTAGAAATGACTGTGTGACTGTCAATCGCAATTGGACGTGTATAAGATAACTTTATTAGTAATTGAGTGAGAATCGGGCTTTTAACACCCGACGCGCAACGCAAGAGAGGGGGGGATAGGATTGTTGGGACTGGACATTACAATAAGTTACCTTCTAATATGCTGAAATTGTCAATGAGTAGATTTAAATCAAGCGTTAAACGCCATCTCTTACAAAAATCTTATTACACTATAAATGAGTTTATAGGTGGGTGGATCAACTAATCTTTGTTGCTTGTTACCATGGTTACGTCTCCTGAGTCACTCTTTGAAACTGTGATTTTATAGGGTTTAAATTTACCAAACATGAGTTTTAGCGATGAGCATAACTCCATTTGGACATGGATCATCTCTTGAGCATGTTTGAAGCCCATATTATAAATATTTTTCTAAGAAATTCGGTTACTGTTGTCTCCTCGCTGACGGGACAAAATAACAACAAGAAAAAATTGATTGACCCAGAAGATAAAGCCGAATTTATGTAAAATATATGTATACTTATTATTAAAATGACGTGTAAAAGAGCTAGGTTAAGCCTATTTACAAAATAAATATTTTGAATTTTGGTTCGATTTGTGTAAGATTGTACACAAAAAGTTTAAATAGTACATTACTTGCCAAGGGCGGTAAAACAAAGAATGTCTCAGATCGCAGGTATTTGACGCCCGAGCCGAAAGCAAGGGCGATAATTATGCGATCTGAGGCTTTCTTAATTACCGCCCGAGGTAAGTAAAAAATTTTATGTCATCCCCTGGCCAGGAAGTGGGATTTTTCGCGCGCGGAGCGTGCGGTAATTGCCACTTTATGGCCAGGTGTGACATAAAAATATTTATTTAACAACCGACTTTAATAGTTCGTAATGTTGCGATTTTATCTAGTATGTTTCACAGTAGATCTCAGTATCATTTATTTCGTATGACACTTAGACCTCTGGTTAACATGAGCACCATCATATAAGACTAGTATGTAGGGTTGACGGGGGGTGAATAACAATGCACTAATTCGGAGCGTGTCGGTCTGTCGGGCTGTAATTGATGTGTGGCAGCTATGTACGGGGTCAGACGCCGTGACCGACGCATATACACGCCGCGACCGACGTATATACACGTCGTGATTGACATAAATCTGTAGGATGCATAGTATGATTTATTTATTTATTTATTTATTTATTAACCAACTTACATTTACAGATAAACCAAACTTATTACTAATGGTGCTTAAGGAAATTACTCTATAGTGATATTATCATTACTCATGTCAATATAATATTATATTAGTGACATAGCGTATTATTATGTTATCATTAACTTTGTGAAGTCTAATTTATGAACAACAAATTAAAGTGTAAATATAAACAATGTTTAAAAAAGAAAAAATAAGAAATGTTAATAATGTCAAATGTCAAATAAATATTAAATGATGTCCTGGCTCTTGGTAATCAAAATCAAACGTCAAATCAAAAAAAATCAAAACATTTATTCTGCAAATAGGCCTCAAGGGCAGTTTTACAAATCAAAATCTATCTATAACAAATAAAAATAATATAATTATCAAAGTTTAGAATGAAGGAAAAATTGAAAAATTTAGACACCGAGCAGGATTCGAACCTGCGACCTCCCGGCACTCGCGGCCAGTCGCTCTAGCCAACTGAACTATAGGTGCAATCGCTACCCAGTTCCAAATTCATCAACCGTTCCTTCGTATCAAGCAGTACCGCTGCTAACGTAAACTATTTATCAAAGTAAAAAAATAATTATTAAAGTATCATTAATTAAATGTAGTGTAACATGACAAACATAAGACTTGTTTTTGATGTATAAGGTCTCTAAGCGTCAAGATAAAAGGTAATAAGGTAGGTACACTAATCATAATAAAATATTGTGAGATATATCTCTAAGCGTCAACACGAAAATAGTAAAATCTAATAAATAAATATCCTTAGAGATGCGCGTCAGTCTAAAAATAAAATCAAATGAGAACAGAGCCAAGTCTCTCATCATGTCAATTCCACTGAACACTAGTACGAAGTTACTAGTCCTTGCAAACATGAACAGACCGTACGGTATACCGGGTGTACAATCCAAATGGGTCAGTATGGAGAAGTCGGAAACTATGAGAGGTAGCGAGATCTGTTCTTAGGAACCATGACGTCGATTTTAGATTTAATAATAATTACATTCAAACTTTTTTATTTTTTTCATAACCGGGAATCGAACCTGGTCAATATTTTTGTAACCGCGTTAAGTAAAAAGGGCCAAATTTGGCTATGAAATCTTGTGTAAACACAACTGACAGTAAATTAGACTAAAATGCCCACAGTTTTATTAATTTGCAAAAAGTCGTGAATAATATGAATCGATCATCAATTATCTGAAGAGACCACTTATGCATATCTTATCTGCATCGGTATTTGCATTACAAATAGCGTTTATTTAAAATTAGAACGAATTTGTTCAGCGGGCGTACCATTTCATTTCAAATTTGAAAATGGAATACTGTTTTTGGAATTAACTTCAAATGAAACACGGCTTTTCATAACCTCCTCGTGTTGATTTTTGATAACTTTCACATTTTCATTCATTTGGGTTTTTCTTTCAATTATTTAAACAAGATTCCATTAGTGTTGTGCTTCTTGCGACTTGCAGAATTTATACACATTGATTTTGACCAGGTTCGATTCCCGGTTATGTATGAGAGTTAATAAAAAAGTTTGAATGTAATTATTATTAAATCTAAAATCGACGTCATGGTGCCTAAGAACAGATCTCGCTATCTCTCATAGTTTCCGACTTCTCCATACTGATCCATTTGGATTGTACACCCTGTATATTCTCTTTGAACACACTTCTACCCCCCTTTCACCCCATTTAAGAATGATTTCCGGGACACAAACTATTCTATGACAGTTTCGGGGCTACAAATTATCTTCCTGTCAAATTTTGTGAATCCAAAAAATAAAAATCGGCAAAGTGCGTGTCGGTCTCCACATGTCGGTACCGAACCAATCGCAAAATTAAGTAGGTTAGAATAGAATAGAATAGAACAACATTTATTGATAAACCAAACATACAGCACCACATGAAAATATTAAAACAAATAGAACAAAGTAAAAAAAAGTAACACATTTTGAATTATAAAACAGACAAAAAGGACTTATACCTATTTGGTGCTGTTATGGTGGCTACAAAAGGACACCACTCAGCATATGCTGTGGCATACATATACCACAGCGCTGGTCTTCCGTGGGGCCCGGGGCCGGAAAGATAACTCAGAACAGACACACTAGTGACGAGCATATTACGATTGTGTAACATGTAAGTAGACACTATCATTTTACCACTATCATTTATTTATTTTAGAGGTTAGTTTTTTTCGGATCTTCGGAACAAAATTTTGTAAAAAAGCTTAATTTGGTGGCTTCTCATTGTTTGTTTTCTAATATTTTTGAAAACAATAAATATAGTATTTATTTACTCAGTGTGCTGTAAACAACGATACTCCACTCGAAGGAAAACATTTTTTGCGAACCCCCTTAACGGTTGGGGGCTCCTATTAAAAACATTTAAAATAAATTCGATGACGACCGCTTTAGCCTAGTTGGTAGTGACCCTGCCTTCGAAGCTGGAGGTCCCGGGTTCGAATCCCGGTCAGGGCATTTATTTGTGTGATGAACACGAATATTTGTTCCTGAGTCTTGGATGTTTTCTATGTATTTAAGTATATATTTATCTATATAAGTATGTATATCGTCGCCTAGTATCGTCGTAAAACCTGTGTGACAGACGACGGACGGACGGACGGACGCGCGAGCGACAACTGTACGAAACCCAAAAAAAGACGCAGTTTGACCATATACAAATGTGACGTCATATTTTTTTACAAACTTCACACCAATCGAGCGTTTTTGACGTTTCATAAAGTGTGTGAGTGTGTGTGTGAGTTGTCGTGTCCACTATTAAAGTAGGTATTTGGGTCATAATTTAGGTAGTCGGCAAAACCAATCGTCGACCAATTTCAGCTGGAAAGCCAGTAAAAACCGAAACGGATTGCGACCCGCCTAACGAGCGCCGATCTAACCACTGCGCATATTTGATAGGGCTGCGTGTTTATCGATAGCAGACCCAGTCGATATATCGATACACTAACACATTTAGATAGTGGACAAAATGAATGAACAACCTATTTCAGCTGAAAAACCAGTAAAAACGAAATAAATTGCGATTCGGCTAAGGGTGCGCTTCCACTAGAGATTTGCGAAGATATTTAAAAACAGATCTTCTCATTCTAATGAGCGCCGATAACCACTACGCTTATTGAATAGGGAGGTGTGTTTATCGATAGTAGAGGAAGTGATATCGACGGGGTAATCGACTATTGTAGATCGTTGTCAAAATTACCTGTTTCATCGATTATATTCATGTTTTTGCACCACTATCGGTTACTACCTCTAGATTTCATTATCAGTCCTATTTTGGCATATATAATTAGGTTCATGGAATTTCTCTTCTTACCTTTTTACGCTTAAATCCAAGACGATTTAGATAAAATTTTGGTAACAAAAAGTCTTCCTTCTAATTTGGGTAGCATTAGCATCTCTAAAATCTGGCAACTAGGACAAAGAAGCATCAATATCCGGTATTTTGGGACACATTCCTTAGACACCGCCTATTCAGTAGTCCTTGTAGTGGGCATATTTAAACAGGGACCGTTTTCGGTACGGTATAAGCGGTATGGTAGCGGTATTGGATATCGATACCGATTCGTTATAAAGGTAGAACTATACCGGTTGAAATATAAAGGTACGCTACCGGTATGAAATAACGATATCGCTGTATTTCATAGGTGTACTAAAACCGAAATAATAACGGTAGCCAACCGGTATTATTTTGGTACCGAAAATTTTCGAACGTAACTTTTACGATGGGCACGTAAGCGCAACTATTTGCGAACAGCTACTACGTTAGTAATCTATCGCACCGAACGAAATTGAACAAAAATGGGTACTTTAGGCGTACACCCAATAACTAGCGCTGATTGGTTGGCGTCGTTGCTGGCACCCTCGTAAAGCCGAAACGATACCTTAATGAAAACGGTTCAGCTATCGAAAAAACTAGCGGTACCGTTATATTCCGCTATCGAAAAATTTCTTTTGCGGTATCGAAACCAAACCGAAACGGAACGGTATGGCGTCATACCGTTTTTAAACGCTACCTTTATTTTCCGGTTATGCAGTCCCTGTATTTAAACGACACAATAGATATTCATACAGATCGATAACCTATACATCAATGGCGCATCCCTACAGCTCTTGTCGCTAGTGGTTGCATAACGAGCGAGATAACGAACTTGGCGCATTGTTATCGATGAAGCAAACCATCGGTAGTTGACGAATCCTTCGCCGTCTGTACCGAGACAGGTGACCGTACTGTCACCGCCAATTAAGTGCTTACTTGCAGTGACAGCTCAAAGATCTGACACGTTTGTATGGTAATTAAGGTGTCTGTTCATGCATTCAGAATAAAATTGAATAAGTTTTTACTCGTGACAAAAAACAATATGACATGTACAGAGATGTATACAACAAGAGTGATTGTGTCTGGAAACTTCCGTCTCAGCATGGCGCTGGCATGATGGCCGGCGCTGATCTTCCGATGGTACAGTCGCGTTCATTAATACCAGGGTTCGAAAGGATAATTATCAAAGTTAATTATCTTGATAATTATTTTGATAATTATCGTGATTTTTATGCTTTGATAATTAACGATTTGATAATAACCTAAAATTGTAAATTCGGCATGAGTCTTAAAAAAATATGTGCTTGAATTCGAACTTTAATAATTGCGCTCTGTATATGTGTTTTAATGATGTTGTCATGATTAATTGATTATATTTTAATGGTTAATAAAAAACTAGTAAAATATTGTATAGCAACTATTTATTTTGCGGCCTAAAACACCATAATCTTTTATATATTAGTACAGAGTACAGTCTTTATTGGTAAAAATACATTTTACAGGTCATATCATACATCGGAAAATAAATTTAACTAATAAAATAACGTATACTACCCTACCCATAAGAGGGATAATTATCGGATCATTATCGCGATAATTATCAAAGACCATAATTATCTTGATAATTTCGAACCCTGATTAATACATATATGTACTTTTACATTATTCCTTTGGAACAAGGTCCAATAATAATTAAAAAAATTAAAACATGACTGCACTGTATAAGATAGAAACGAGTTTCGAAATAAAAAACTTAAGGAAATCAATGTTTGCAGTCGGGGGACCTACTATATACAATACCAAAAAAAATTGGTCCCTCGATTACATAGTTCTCAAATATACTAAGTAATCAAAATCGCGGCGACTCTCACTCATCATCCTCATCATCATCCTAGCGTTATCCCGGCACAGTTACATCCTGAAGGATGCCCGGGGTCCGCTACCCAATCCCAAGACTTGGCGTAGCCACTAGTTTATACAGAAGCGACTGCCATCTGACCTTCCAAGGGGAAACCAGACCTTATTGGAATTGGGCTTGTCAAGTGAGTGGGCAACTTGACTGTTAGAAGTTCTCAAGCCGCGCAAACGCCTCTAACTTAGCTTAACGACTGCTATCATAGACAGCAGCCGGGATCAACCGCTTAATGTGCCTTCCAAAGCACGGGAGCGTTCAGTACTAGTAGGTGGGAGCCGTAGTAGTGGGAGCGCGTCTACTATTACTGTCGTCACTAAATTACTTTAATGGAGAGCCATTTTGAAAATACGAGTATGTTAACCAAGAAACACTAATTGGAAATGCAAATCTGATACAACTCTAACCTCATGTCAAGAATTATCGACATATTGACAGATATATCGACTTGGAAAAATTGATCTCGTTTCACGGGTGGATCAACTTTTTTTGTGTTGTTATTTTGACCCGTTGTCCAAGGGACACTAGTGGCGCAGTTTGTTCAAAAAAATGTTGTATTAAGTTCTATTAACATGCTTAGTAGATGAACCATTACGGAAATACCTTATAAGTACCACAAATACGTATGATTGATAAACTTCAATGGGGGCTATCGTTTTTGTGCTCACCAGTTGGCGCCACTGTCGAGTAAGGTCCAGCTGTCAAAAATTGTTATTGATTATTATGGACATGAGAACGAAGTTTACATTTAAACCATATTCAATACCTTAAAACCGTACCGTAAAAATATTGAACATACTGCATTGTAGCGCGGTCCCGTTTTGTTCGGAAAAAAGGAGGAAATAAGTTTCCGAAAGACAAAACTGTCTCAAAGCCCTGACAGTCATTGACCCTTAACTCGTATTTGCCATAATCAAGCTCAGGTATTGCAAAATAGTCACCATATTGTTCCAATTAGATATTAATCCGCGCAGCGCAACCACAAAGAGTGACATTTGACATTTCGGAGACCCCCACGCTACATTAGCGCCTCATTGCATAAAATCATTATTGTATTTGAATTAAAAAAGACAACACGATTGCTGCACGATTTGCACGATTGATAGACAATTGTAAAAAGTTGCCTGTCATATAGGTCATACTTTATACTGTCGCTTGACAATTGTCAAATTGTCAGCCAACATATGTCACTGACAATAATAATAATAATATTCTTTATTGCACCATTAATACAGGAGTACATTTATAGATTCAACAGACAATTGACAATTGTCAGCTTCGTGAAATAGGGGCCTGGACTATATATGTCTGCGCTGGGTTGAGTAGACGTACTGTGGGGTTTGAATCAGTGAACTATTCTAATTAGTAGAGTCCGACGCAACTTCTGCAGTGCGGCCGCTGATGAAATGGATTGACATTCTTCACTGAGCTGTGGGTTCAAGTTTATCGTAAGTTGGATTTGTTCCATGGGACAAAATAACTTTACAGAATATAGGTGTTGTCCGTTAACTCCAACGGCCATTAAGAGGCCTTATAAGTTTTTAAATGTTTTGATTTCAAATTATAACAATAGTAGTTTATGCAACTGATACATAATGAAAGGTCTTAAAACACGAGTGTGGTTTTATTAGGATACCACGAGTGTTTTAAGGCCTAATTATGTACAGTTGCATACACTACTTTATCTACATCCGTATATTAAATCCTCTTTCATGTGTTCAGGAACCATTGCGTTGCAAATGTAGTGAGGTCGAGCGTGAGCCCGTTGAAGTCTTTTGAGCACGAGCCTGTATCGTTATGGGCGGAGATGGCCATAACGATACCGTTTTTGATACTGTTATAGCCTTCTCCGCCCCGGACCGGCGCGATATTGTTAAGTTGGTCCTTACCTACACTTTTTGAGCACATAAAAGAGGATTTACTGTATGGGTTCAGATAAAAGTATTTATAATACAATTAAAGTGATTAAAGAATACGATAATTTTATTAAAGTTTTAGATAGTAACATGGCCATTTTTTGATTTTATTGTGTATATTAGAATTTAAGCGGAAAAACACAGTTTTTAGCTTGAAAATAGTCGTTTTGGAGTGATGTTTGAAACGATATTTCTTAATGAAAAATCCTAAAAATATATTTAAAATTTATGACATTACGTCACAATAGTCCTTTTCTAGATAATAACATTGAGAAAATGTCAAGATACGAGTCAATTCAACCAGAAAATTGTCTAAATAGAAGAGCGTTTTTTAACTGATAAGGACCCTTAAGTAATTGTGGGCGCAGGCTTAATTATTGCTCTTCAATATAAACTTTACTATGTTCTTTCTAGGCGCACAAACTATAGCCATGACAAATTAAACCTTTATTCAGCGGTTTAAGCGTGAATATTAGATAACCAAATTCTACTAGATTCTGCTATGTATTTATGTATGTATGTATGTGAGATTCTTTGTTACCCCAAAATTTCTTAACCCCTTAACCGATTTAGATTTGTGAGGTGTCGTTGGAATCCTTACGTCATCCCGAGTAACATAGGATATGTGACGTTGCAATAAAAACAATATGGCGGACTATGTCTGTGTGTATGTGTACTATTAACGACCGGTTTAGCCTAGTGGGTAGTGCACCTGCCTGTGAAGCTGACGGTCCTGGGTTCGAATCCCGGTCAGGGCAAATATTTGTGTGATGAGCATGAATATTTGTTTCTTTGTCTTGGATGTTTTCTATGTATTTAAGTATTTATATCTATTAAATATATCGTCGTCTAGTACCCATAACACAAGCCTTCTTGAGCTTACTGTGGGTCTAGTTCGATTTGTGTAAGATTGTCCTCTAATATTTATATATTTTTATTTATGTACTCCGTTTTGTGTGTTTTGAAGAAAAACATTTTTTCACACCTGCTATTCAGAAATGAGTTTGTTGTCTTCGATTGAGGGATCAAAGTCGAACTTTTCATCCCTCATTTGAGGACAACAAAATGTGAAAAGCAGTGTGCCACATAGTATCAAAATTATTTTAAATACAGTTGCTCAAAAAGTGGTAAAATCATGTTTTTACGGGACGTCGCAAGAGCCGTGAGTTCCCTATGAAGATACGAACTTTTTAGGTTCAATGTATTAGATAATGGTTTTAAATGTGGACTAGTAGGTGTTGGTCGGTTCTTTTCTATCGCGAAACAACCTAAGATTGCAATTTTTGCCATGAAATCATACTCATCCCTCAACCTGGAACACACATGCATAAGTACATCATAATTATGCTTCACCCTTTACGATAAGGGACAGAAAAAAGCGAAA
Source organism: Epiblema foenella (assembly GCA_963556455.1). NCBI lineage: Eukaryota > Metazoa > Arthropoda > Insecta > Lepidoptera > Tortricidae > Epiblema > Epiblema foenella. Next base: position 37,047,684 of record OY747096.1, read on the forward strand.
AACACGAAGCCATATTAATAGAGCAAACAGAGAAGGCGTGAGCTTGCATAATATTAGCTACGAGTATCGCTCGAGGTATAATGTCATAACCGCCAATAATTCCGCATCTGTCGTGTTAAGCGAAAATAAACCTTATAGCGGTCGGCGCTTATAACGTTTCTAAACGATGCTTCAATACAAATGTTACGATTCTCAACGGTTTCATGACGTAAGCGCGAGATACGCTAAAGTCCTTTTTCTATGAGACAGATACGGGTTTAGGACATTTCCCTGCTTTATGGTATAAATATGCGTTGTGAAGAGGCATGGCATATAAAGTGCACGTATGAGGTATATTGCATAAAAAGTATGAGTAAAACGTGTTTCACCTATACTGGAGGCCATAGGAGTCGGTCTAGCCAAGTTCAAAGAAGAGAACTAGCGACCGTGTGTTTACACGAACCGGTGCCTTTACCATGAGTTTACACGACCGTACTCGTTAGCGACTGCGTAAAAATTTGTATGGGCAAAAATAGGGATCGGATACCGGTATTTTCTCCATAGAAAAATACCGGTATTATTACGGTCACCGGTTCATTATTTCGTTTTTAATGGGACATTGTTACCTAAATACATGATTCTCTACCTAAAGAGCAAAAAATAATCCAAAATATTGGGCTACTTCAGGGTTTTTTAAAAATACCGGTATCGGTCCCTGGGCAAAAAGCGCCTCTGATGGTTACGCAATAGAACTAAGAACCGGCATACTAAATCGTTTACGCAGTCGCTAGCGAGTACGGTCATGCAAACTCATGGTAAAGGCACAGTTCGACGCACTTTTGATACCTACGTAACTCAAAATCTGTTAAACGTAAACAGATGGAATTTGGTAGAATACAATAAAATATCATTTATTGTATTAATCATACTTTGTCAAGAATATTATCCAATATAAAAATAACTTAGAATTTTGCAATATGAATTAATTGATACATAGAATTGCGAAGTCATACTTATTAGAATTACATCAAGTCATATTTATGTCAAATATCGTGCTTTGATTTGATACATTCGTTCACCAATCGTTATTCGTCCAGGAGTCTTTCACAGAATAATAGGCTTTCCTCGTGCATACATCTATTTAGACCCTTAAAGCTAATTAGAACCCCAAATTTCTTGAACTTAGCTCAATCAGTTATTAAGATACAAACGTCTAAAAATCGGGAAATCTCTCATATGACTCAATTAATATCCAATCATCAAAAACCGAACCCACTTACCGATGACCTAGCAAGTCGAAAGGCATCCAGCTAGGTAATTGTATTTACGAATTTGAAACAAAGAAAGTGTTTTTTTTACGAATTGTAATATTTTCCATAAACCGTAATTTAAACTCGAAATTATTATTCCTTCTTGAACTGTAAATTAATATTTTGACATGAAAAATGTATCACTTATTATAGTCAGGCTTTCTTGAACTGTAAATTAATATTTTGACATGTAAAAGTGCCCTTGTGGCCTATTTGCAGAATAAATGTTTGTATTTGTATTGTATATTTGTATTCGTTTTTATTTACACACTAAGCGCCTATAGAATTTGTAAATCCGAACTTCGTATCGTGGCTTCCCTTTCACTCATATAGTATACAAGACAAGAGTGAAAAGGACGGTTCGGTACGAAGTTCAAAGTTCGGAATGGGTCCTCAGGAAAGTTACTTAAATTACTTTTAGCGCTGGGTGAATCAACTTTTTAGTGCCACTCGTTACCCAGGGGACAAAATTCGAATACAATCGTGATTTTATGCTATTTAAGTTCATCAAACATACCGTCTTTGTGGTACTTATAAGCTATTTCCATAATGGTCCATCAACTAAGCATGTTAGTAGAACTTAATACAACATACGGGTGCTGTTTGTGGAGTCCGGTTTGTTCATGCTTGCTAGGACATAGTGACTACGTTAATACTAGTGTCTTTTATAGGGGATTGACGAGAGACATCATCCTGTTGTGGATTCGTTTTTATTATCAGTGACTTAGAGACCATATACATCTCTAACAATATTCAATTAATTTTAATTTTGACGCTCAGAGACCATGTACATCTCTGGGATATTATATTAATTTCATTATACTCCTTGTTTAATCTTGAGCCTTATACATCTCTAACTTTACTGATGTTGTAATATTTGTAATAGATAACTTTGCAAGTTTATCTTCACTGTATGACATTAATTTTGTTATAATTGTGAACTCGAAATTATTATTCCTTCTTGAACTGTAAATTAATATTTTGCCATGAAAAATGTATTACTTATTATAGTCAGACTTTCTTAAATGAACATGAACATGAACATAGGTACCGCACCCAGCCAGGAAGCAAGCCTGACCCGGACAAGCCGGATATACCAGGGGGCACAAGTTTGTGAGGAGTGACACGCTCTGGGATGGGAAGGGAAGGCCGACCAGCCGCAGCCAGTCGGCCACAATCGACCGGCTGTGCAGCCTTTAGCCAATATTGGAAAAGAGGAGAGGGAGGATAATACGTCGGAGGATGAGCGTTGGTGATATGCTGCCCGTTGATTCGAGTGAGGACTTCTCTTTCTCTGAGAGCCTTTGGTATTTCTTGCAAGTTATTTGGCTCGTGGTAATCGCCTTAGAAAATAAATAAGTGGATGTGCTCGTAGACGCGATCCCCTCGTCTTCAAGGTGGATCTTCTAGGTTAATGTGTTACTTTCATTATGCCGGATTCTTTCCGTCACTTCTTCTGATTCGCTGTCCGTCTCTTGCATTTCGTAAATTCTACGTGCGGCTTTGTTAAATTTGTCCTTATCGGTTGCCATGTCAGGCCAGTCGGTGGGGTTAATGGGGTAGTACAACATGTCATGAGATAGAGAATCTTCCCATGTGAAGATGGGTCGGCCGACCTTCAGCTTTTTTGCCTTGTAGCGGTATGCGGAATTTAGGAGGTGTTGATTCGGTCGTCTGAGGATGTGGCCTAGGTAACACATTCGAAGGCATTTTATCCTTTTGGTTATCGTCTTCCCCTGCAGTATGTCATGTACTTTGATAGGGCCAGGAGATGCGCCTGAGTTATTAATCATTTCTTTCAATATTATTCGTTCGTATCTCCTAAGTTTGCGCCTGTTCGCTTTGGTGAGGGCTGCGCATTTAAGACCATAGGTCATAGTTGGTTCTATAACCATTTTGTAGAGCAACCGTGTAATTTGCCATTGCATGCGCGATTCTTTAATAAACTTCGTGAGGCTTTTGGAATTTCTGACGGCCTGTTTACAACGCGCGTTTACAGTATCTTTTCTGCTTAGGGTTGAGGTGATATACGTTCCTAGGTATTTGATTTCATTGGCGGGGCTGGTTGTTGTGCCATCGAGTGTTATAAAGTTTCTATGGCTCTTATGTATTGGGTCGCGTACCAATAGTTTTGTCTTTGTCTCATTTACTTTGAGTCCAACGGTAGCAAATAAGGTTTTGGCCTTTGAATAGATCATGCTTAACTGCTGAAGGCAGTTGGAAACTATGATAACGTCGTCCGCAAAGGTCAAGATAAGTGGCAGTTGTATTTGATCGTCCTGATTTAATTTTACGAAAGGTAGTTCATCCTCAAGGGTTCTAAAGACGTCGTCCATTAGTATAGTGAACAGCCGCGGTGAGAGTGGGCAACCTTGTTTGACACCTTTACCTTTTTTAATCCACCTTGTTTGTTGCCCCCACCATTTGATACACGTTGATTCGCTCATTGTGGCTTTGATTATCCGATTTGTGATGGCGCTATTGGTCCTCGATAGTAGGATATCTCTCAGGGCGTTTAAGTCCACCGTATCGAACGCTTTTTCTAAGTCAACTGCTAGGACATATGTTTTCTCACCCGCCCTCCATTGTTCGTCTAGGATTCTTCGTAGGGTAAACATGTGGTCGTCCGTGGATCGGTTTCTCAGGAAAGCTGCCTGATAATTTCCTAATGGTTCGATAATTTCGTCAAGCCTCAGAAGGAGGAAGTTAGCGTATATTCGGTACCCTGTGCTGCATATCGAGATGCGTCGGTAATCAGTAACGCTCTTGGGATTGGCTGTTTTAGGTAGAGGTACTTGTATTGATTGCGTCCAGGTGGGCGGTAGAGTATTTTTAGTCCAAGCTGTAATCATATGTTCAAGGATCTCGGCTTTTAGTTCTTGCGTATTTGCTTTGTAGAGCTCTGTAACCAGTTGGTCTACACCAGGAGCCGTGCCGTTGCGCATTTGGCTTGTGATTTTCTCGATCTCATCCATGGTGGGCGGTTGCCCTAGCTCTGTTGGGTCCTCGTCACTTAATTCGTCCACAAACTGCCCTTCGGTCTTATCTAGTTCTTCTTCCCATTTAGACATGGGTATAAAGGTGGTCTTGATGCCTCGCTTTTCTTTTTGCTTATGCCTTCTGTAAAAGTCGTAGGTGATCCTCATTCTCATTGATGGATGAGTTTTTGCTAGGCCTCTGAAGAAGGCTCGGCATTCTTGTTGGTCCTCCGCTGATTCGATCTCTTGGAGCAAGCGTCTGCACTCTTTTAGTTTGTTTATAGTAGACTGGTCTAAAGGTCGGAGTTTTTTTTGAAACTTTGCCTTTTGTAGGTTCGCTAGTGCAATTCTCCTTTCTTTGGAGTGATTAGGCCGATATTTGAGAGCTTTGTGGGCTGCCTGTTTCATAATGGCTGTTATTGTTTCCCATGGCAGTGGTGTTTTTCCTTCATTTGTTTTCCTAGACTCACTGGTCAGTTCTCCCAGCGTTTGTTGGTATTCTTTTAAAGTAGTCGCATTTTGCAACTGTTCATAGTTCAGGGTTTTGTAGTTGAATGATTGTTTTATTTTATTCTCATGTCGCCTGGTAGGGACCGTCTTATTAGATGTTGCTTCAAGGGGTTTTAAGTTGCCCCATACCAGTTTATGATCAGATAGGCTTGTATTTTCGCCTTTGATGTAGTTAAATATTGGCTTGTATTTAGCTAGTGTCATTATGTGGTCCACCTGAGACGTTTTACTTCCAGCTCTCCAGGTGGTTTTGCAACTTCTACGGCCATAGGATGTTTCTAATTGGAATTTTTCTCTTATTATTAAATCTAATAGAATGTCTCCGTTGCTATTGGTCTTTTGGTGGAATAAATTTTTACCTAATTGGTTTTTATTGTGGGGTTTGTCCGGTTCTAGGTAACCGATGTGTGCGTTGAAGTCACCTAGGAGTATCGTGGTAGAGTTCTTTGGTGCGCCTTTTAGCAGTTGGAGTAGGCGCGTTGCATCACTAGTTGCAGCAGACGTAGCGTTAGACCAGTGAGTTGTGACAATGAATAAATTAATTTTGTTATTAAGGTCAATTGAGGCCGCCATATTGTTGGTGTTTGCCTTTGTCCAGTTTAATTTCAGGCCACTGTTTTTCCTTATTAGAATAGCTAGGCCTCTGTTGCTATTATTTCCGCTTAGACTCCACTTATAGTGTTTGGAATTATACGTTCCAGTTTTTAAGTGCGTTTCTTGTAAGCATGCAATGTGTATGGATTTCGTTTCCAGGAAGGTGTCAATGTCGGCTTTTTTCGACTGTGTCGCGGCGCCTCGTATATTCCATGTGGCGATATTAATATTACCGATGTGATTTTGTGCCATACTATGTGGTCTTGGTCGGTTTAGTCTATATCCCGTAGCGTCCGGGATCTCTTCGGGACTCCCCACACTCATACTTATTTCGTCTTGTATGGTATTCGTCGTGAGTATACCCAGGTGACTTTCAAAACAGTCATAATGATTATCGCTGAAGATAAGGCCTATGGTGCCCACTGCGTCGTTAGGTACCTTGGGGGTAAAGCATGCTGTTTCTCTTAGCGGGGCTTTCTGGAATATTTTTACATTGATTCCATAGTATTCCGCCGCCGCTATCAAAATGTCGGTTCCGCCCCATGTACCTTCCTGATATTGTGATTGTATATGTTTCTGTATGTTGTCGTGTTGGGCCGTCGTGTCGAGGTTACTCATAATAGCAAGGTGCATGTTGTGGTCGTTTTGGTTTTCGTCAACATAGCGGGCAAGATCCCGACGAACTGCGTGATGGTCAAACGTCAGGTTATATAGATCGTTAATTTGATAGGCTATTGCGCGGTATAAGCAGTTTCCGTCAGCTGGTATTTTTACGATAGGAGTCTTGTTATTCATGGTTGGTCTTTCGTTGAGCTGTGTGGAGGTGCTGTGAAGAAAGCTTATGATCTAATTATTTACTGATATTGCTAAACTATTAAGCCGGCCTTGGGGATGTGCAATACTGTTAAATTTGTGGCGAGACAAGACGGTGGGTGTCGGGCTTGTTGACTAAATAGTATGCACCGGGTCCGTTTTACCCCGACTGGAGATAGTTGATGATTTATAGCTTTGGCCAAGGCGATGTCTTTCTACCGGAAAACAGTTTAGGCTAATCTTGAACTATGAGAAGTGAGCCGTGCTCCCCTTTCGGTAGTGTAGACGTTGCAAGGCAATTTAAACGTGCTTTGTTGGTAATGCCAAAGAACATAGATAAAGTAGGGTATAACTAAAGTGTCAGTTTGTGGGTTAGACTACCTATCTTAGGATTACTATGTTAGTGCTGTGGTATTAGCGAGTTCACCACGTCGTGCTGTTATAGCACAGGGCAACCGTTGTTTATTGATCCCTGAAAATGTATGGCTTTGGTGGGCCAAACAGGGTTTGTGTCCAAGGTAAATCTAAATTAGCTTAGATGCCTATTCTAAGACTACGCATGCAATTTTACCGTGTTTTTTGTTATGAACTGCCCTTTTGTGAGTTGCTAATTGTCTGGGATTATTGATTGCGTGGCGTTGTTAAAGGGTTTGTAATTGTTTAGCACATGACAGAATATTGTTTAAGTTCATAGGATTTATTTTTAACCATTGTGCTATATTTTTATTTTGTCTGTTTGTAGGGATTTAAAACACAGGATTTTATGCTAGGAAGTTGTTGTGTGATGGCGGTTTTTGTGAAGAAAACAAAGGGGTTTTTATTATGGTGTCTATTGTGGAGAGGGTTACCGCGGTGCTGGGTGCCAGATGTGGCTGTCTTAATGGCAATGTTAGGTGATTGTATTTTTCTTTTGTACTATTAATATTTATTTTAGAGAAAGGCAACGTTTTGTGTTGTTTGTAGGGAAATTACCCGGGTGATGCCTTTGATTATCTGCCATATGCGGGGCTGCGATAGAAATTGGACTTTGGGGATATTGTTGTGTTTGATTTTGGTTCGGTCTGAGTGATACAATTGGGTACATAAGGAACCTAGTTGGGCTTCCTGTACCTATGTTTTTGCAGGGCTTTCTTGATACGCTGAGGTAGTTTTTAAATGCTAATATTTGTGTCTCGGTGGTACGTGAGGGTGATATGGACGAAGATTTATAGCACACAGGATATTTAGAGAGCTTAGACACGGTAGACTAGAATCTATCCATATTTTTACCTATACTGTAGAGTACCTGTTTTACGCTCTGCCTTCACAATGATAGAGCGGGGAGCGAGCTTAACTAACGAGCTAGACGTTATATATACCTTAAACTATGATATGTGCAAAAATTAGTAGTACTGCTTGCATATTCATCGAGTGCGTAAAATTAGGTGCTGTGTGATGAATGTTTTTGATGTAAGTAGCTATCGGTGAGATGAGCTGCTGCGTCACATCTGTGTTATGGAGTGATAGTTTTATTTAATTGCCTAACTAATTAAGGGTAGAGGTGCAGATTTTACGACTATGTTACCTAACATAGAATGAACTTAAAGCTAACAAGCACACTTAGCGATATTACTGTTGCAGTGCCACTAGGCTGAATGTGTTAATGCTTCTCTTATAGGTCGTTGAGTATATTAAGTGTATTAACATATGGCGGTTCGGCTTCGAGCCGGAGATTAGACTATTCTTATCCTGCGCAGGCCTAGGCAAAATCGACAGTAACTAGTGCCTTACATATGAATAAAGATAGCTTGAGCTGAGCTGATTTGTGAGTGCTTAACTTTAATTATACAGCGGGTAACGTTAGTAACCCTACGCGTGATTGTCAGCGTGTTGTATTTTATTATTATTATTATTCTTGATATGTATATATATATAATTGTTCGTTTATGGGAATGTAACCGGCAATAGCTGGTTCAATTTTTGTATTCTGTAGTGGATCCCGTCAATCATAGGTATGTTTATGTTTGTTAGTTTGTCTCTATGGTGCCAATACCAATATATCGGGTGGGGTCTATAATCTTGATATGAGGTTAAGGAGGGGGTCATTAGCTACCCGCCAACGATGAGTAATTATCTGATTCAGCTTAATCAAGTCAGTCAAGTGGGTGGTGTGTGATTCTGCATATACTTAATAATAAATATCTGATTTCCACGCAAAACAAATGGAGACGATCGACGGTCGTTATGTTTTATGATCTGAAGACTTATGTCTATTGCTGAAATAACGAACCAGCGTGCAGCCGTGTGTGCGTTTGTGGTGCGTCCGATAACACATGTAATTGGATGATCATGGAAGCCTTGTGCACTTACTGTCTGTGTCTTTAGGAATTTCCAAGTATTGGGAGAGGTTCACCTTGTTGATCCGATGGGGGTACCTAGATCGTTAGATGTTACGTTAGGGTCGTCACTGGCTCTGCAGGTGCGATGATTTAGACGTATCTATATGTCTGGTTCGGGTATAAAGCGTGTCAGTAAATAGTAGCAATGGAAGGATCTCACCGGGTTTGTGGCGGGGTTTTGCCTAGCGTGACCGCGCTCGATGATCGCAAGTACGGGCCTGCGGTGACAGAGTTGGCGTAGGCTCGGGGGATCACACACACTTAGATTGCATTCCCATCACAATGGGTTGTTGGTTATCTGGACGCACTGCACTTAGCACGAATCGGCACTTTTAATGAGACTACAACGTATCGCGGATCGGCGCGTGGGCTATCTTGTCCCTTAGAGCCGGACTTGGGCGCGGAGGCTAGCGCGCGCGTACATCTGTTGATGACCGTCGGTCGCCTTTTGTTTTGCGGAACTATTGTGTTGTTTTTAAGACAATAATAGAGGTCGGGTATGGTTCCGGGGAACGTCCGCTCTCTACCGTGGTCCAAACGAGACTCCTTATAGTCAGACTTTCTTAAATTGTAAATTAATATTTTGCCATGTAAAAGTGCCCTTGTGGCCTATTTGCAGAATAAATGTTTGATTTTGATTTTTTGATTTTGAACAAACTGCGCCACTACTGTCCCTTGGACAACGGGTCAAGATAACAACACAAAAAAGTAGATCCACCCGGTTATAATTTTTTTGACTTTTACCTACTCTGTTATAAAACGTTACTTACAATTGGAGTTCTGTTCTTTGGCGTTAATAAAAGTTGAAACGTGTTTGAAACAACACTCACTGTCTTAAAACCTGAATATTTCAGTAAATTTCTGCCATTATTTATTTTAATTAGCGACTTTATGGTATTCCCACATTAATGGATTCGCAAACAGTGCGGTAGGCCATGCATACAAAACACATGTTTTGACGTTAACATCCAAAAACCATCCTTGTAACAAGCTACACAAAGTTGAATTCATAATGATTCTTTCTCGATGACTTTTCACTTCGAATCAGAATGTAACCTAAAGCTTAGCAAATAAGGTTCAAATTCAAATGTGGATAGGTTACGAAGTGTAATTCATACAGGGTGGTTATTATAATAAATTGTTTTGCGGTCGCGGTCGTCTGTCCCCATTTGGGTGCCAGCAAAAATCAACCTGTGTAGTATTTTCTGGTGCGTTTGCAATGTTTGACTAAAGGATAAATCACCGGTGTTTTGTTGTGATGAAAATGCAAGCGTGTAGAATTGTAAGGTAACTAGTAGCGCCATCTGTGCAATGGCGTCGTCAATCATTCGACAAGCCAGCGCTAACCCCAAGCCCTCATCGACCCAAGCCTTGCTAGTTCCACTCACCGCCCAAAGATGGCGCTTTCACTAATAGTTGATCATGCTTCGTTTAGACGATATTTCGAATTATTTAAAGTATACTTATAAATAGATTCTTATTATTTGTTCTTATTACAATGATCATAAGACCGCCTGTTGTTACCTATTAGTTTTTAAGGATAATCTTGTGACAATTTCTTTTTGTGGTGCAATAAAGAATATATTATTATTATTATTATCATTGTATAACTGTCACCGATTTGAAATGTCAATATTTTGGATATAATGTGTAGTGATGTTCTAGTGCCATTAAAGTAAGTCGTCAAATAGGTAATTACTACTTTCTTCAAGTACCGTGAAAAACTGCGACGCGGCGGTAGGTTATTTAGATAAAGTATTATCAGGCAGGCGGATCCTAATGTAACTACAAGCGTTTGCCAGTATAGGATAATTAAATATCACAATAATTAGCCGAGTACTTGATGTCTACGCGCTCGGGGAAGCGAGGAACGAGAACCACGATATATAAGCGCCCGCGCCGCGGCAACGCCCCTTTTTTCCGCCTATCTCCACCGCGTTCGCACCTCGCTCTTTAGGCTATAATCGTACTAAAAACCGTATTTGTAATTAAAACTACATGTAACTTTATTAATCTTTCATTCCCGAAGGCTCCAACAGTTGTAACCTACAGCTGAGCAGTTACAACGATCAATTAAGAAATTACATCTTGTCCTGTGGTTACAATGCAAACAGCTGACCGAGTATTTACGATTGATCAAGCTGTTACACTTGGGTAAGTACTCGACGGCGAGACAAGGACGACTTTATATTTACGATTGGTCGAATAGTTAGTAGGCCTCCGACAAGGTGGAGTGATGACCTGGTGAAGGTCGCGGGAATCCGGTGGAAACGAACGGCATAGGACCGGTCTAAATGGCGAGCCTTGGGGGAGGCCTATGTTCAGCAGTGGACGTCTTTCGGCTGAAATGATGATGATGATGATGATGATGATGATGAATAGTTACAACGACTTACCTGAACAGCTTCGTCGAGACAGCGGCCCCACGCGTCGCTCCTGTCGACGAGCGAGTTCCATTTGCTCTCCAACTTGGCGACCTCCCGCCGTATGGAGCGGGCGAGGTCGCGGGCTTGCTCCTCCGCTGAGCGGTAGTTGCGGGAGTCACCTTCGCTATCTCGGCTTGCTGTAACAAGAATAATTATGTCTTATTCATCATCATCATCATACTAGCGTTATCCCGGTACAGTTGCATCCTGAAGGATGCACGGGGTCCGCTACCTAATCCCAAGATTAGACGCCTGATTTTTACGGACGCGACTGCCATCTGACCTTCCAATCCGAGGGGACACCAAACCTTATCGGAATTAGGCTTGTCAAGTGAATGGGCAACTTGACTGTTAAAATTTCTCAAGCCGCCCGAAGGCCTCTAACTTGGCTTAACAACTGCTATCATAGACGGCAGCCGGAATCAACAGCTTAACGTGCCTTCCAAAGCACGGGAGCGCTTAGTTAATAACCACTCAAAGCGGTCACCCATCCAATAACTGGTGTAGACCGACGTTGTTTAACCTCGCATACCTCACGCAGTACGCGGGCGCTGCTGAGCCATGAGCCTCCTAATAATTATGTCTTATTGATTAAGAAAATTGTACTAGCTATAAATATAAATCTACGTGACGGGAGCAGGAGGATCCCTGCCTCCCGATACTCTTCCGCGCAGTCCCGTTAAGCATTTGACTTATAATCACAAGTTGCAAAATAGCGAAGGTTATGGGATTGGAAGTCAATGCATGGGACGTGCATGGGATCCATGGGAGTAATTTATGCCGTCATTGACAGATTTCGTCGGATATGACATTGAAATAAACGTTCAAGAAACGCGAGGATTAAATATCATAAACTGTAATAGTACTGTCAAGGTCATTACATATCCCAAAATGATTGAATTATAAAATATGAAATCCTCACCTTACCCGTTTCCTAATAATATTCGGTTGGATCAAATGCTTTAAAAACTAAACTATTCTAGATAATGTGGAATTAAGGTTACAAAAAAAGAAAAGAAAAGAGCGTATTCCCTTCCGAAAGGCCGGCAACGCACTTGCGACTCCTCTGGTAGGTATTGCAGGTGTTTATGGGCGACGGTAATTGCTTACCATCAGGCGATCTGTCTGCTCGTTTGCCCCCTATAACATAAAAAAAAAATAGGAAACTATGCGACAAATGAACAACGGAATATTTTCTTTATCAGATTACGTTTTACCGTTAATCTTCCCCCACATTAATCAATACCGAAACTGCGTCGCAGCATAATCCCATCTTTGTCCACAAATTGCTCGGAACGCGGCGCTGTAACGAAGTTAGCGCCTTGAGGATTCTCGGACAGCAGACAATTACGGAAGTCGTGCGTGTAATTACGTATAGATTTACATATAGCCGATTTATATTATGTATCATACACACATATAAACACTGAGGCGAATCCTCCGCGCGGTCTGGTAAAAAGGTGATTTATCAGGGCATAAAACTAAGGGTGGGTTGCACCAAACTGTCTGTAATCGTAAGCGGTGTTTGTTAAAATCTGATTGTATGGAAAGTTTGACAAGTTCCTATGAGATGACAGCTGCCGGCGCCATATTTGACGATGACCGGCCTGTAATCGTATGTTGGTGCAACCGACCCTTAGCTACAAAAAGTTTGAATAAAATAAATATGAAACTTTGTTATCGTACTAACAATTTAATTCCTTGTAGTTTTTTACGAACAAATACGATTTTTTACTTAGAACGTTCGTGGCTGCTTCTAAATTATAAATAGTATTTTGTCTTCTCGCAAAATGCCAGGTGTCAGCGCGCGGGCGACTATTTCAGCGATTTGAGCTAGCATTAACGAGCAAGACAACATCTCGATGGCTACATTTACCTATAACTAGCGCATGTTACTGTATCTACTCCTAAAAGGATAAACAGAGCATATTAATATTCATAAGCGGAAATAGGCTACAAGATCATGGAGTGACGTTAATAACTGACTAAATAACAACACCATGTTACGTGACAGAAACTCGCGTGTTACTTGTCTCTATTAGCGACATTTCGTGTTTGCCAGGAGTTCGTTATCAGGGCGAATTGTGGACTACAACTCTCACGGAAATTGGGCATTGATATGAATACGATAGATTACTATAAAGGCAGCTATCTGTCAACATTAATGACTGAACATTTGCTACAAATCGTACCTATTCAACATCACATATACAATATGTTCAACTAAATATACATTTTACCTGTAAACATCAATAGTGTTGTAGAGATGTGTAAATAAAGCAATCCCTATTCAACTCACTCATAAACAGCTTGATTTTATTGTAAAACCATGTTGCTTACGTCATTATGATCTGCGAGGTATTCACCCTATTGCCATCCTAAAGTAAAAACGGCGTCCATCTAAACAGATTTCATAGTAACATACGCCTTTTCAGTATTATAGGCGGCCAGGCACGTGGCGCAAGCATTCCCGACAGGAGGAATTTAATAATTACGACGCAGTACACCGGGGGCTTCTAACGGCTAATTTACTCGCCCGAGCTTTTAACTGGGCTCGATAAATTGACAAATGTATTTATAATTGCGACGAATTACTCAAAGTGGCGGTATTGAAGCGAGATGAATTGGATATCGGATGGAATTTATTTTTAAATTTCTAACGTTAACATCGATCAGGTAACGTAACGAAGGAATTCGCCAAGTGTTAATAAACTCTTTATGTTTGCGGTGTTAAACAGTAACAAATGGAATGTTAAAATAATAGGTGCAATGGCAAACTAACACAAACAAATGTGAAAATAGAATAAAGTTTAACAGAATAGTACGAAATCAAACTGTAATTATCAGAGATTTCTATTTTATATCTGAACACCAACAATTTATAAAAATCAATAAAATATGTCTACGGAGCCTACATTGAAAATTTTATTGTTATATTATAAAATGGCTTTCTATAAGCATAACATTATTTTAAATGATATTTGTTCTTATAGTTTAACATTATGTAATGACACTGGCCAGACCATAAGGAATTTGATTTTTTCATCTCTGTCATAGATTTAATGTTTGATCCTTATCAAACACTGAAGAAGGATTAAAAAAATTTTGTCCTGCAATTGTGCGTCAGGCATGAATTGCCAAACAATTTATATTGAATCTTTCAAACTTCAAAACTAAAGGTGACATAAGACAACAACCACAAATCCAAAGAAATCCACAATATCACTAACAAAATACTCGAGAAACTATCCGGCATTCGTGCCATTACGACAAATTGCATTGTTACCATCGTCGACGGCCCTCGAGGCGAGTTACTCGGCCGGCGAGCCACTAGGCGAGTTACTCGCGCATGCAAAGGTACTACAGAAGCCGTGTTCCGCTTTTTGCATTCGGATTATACTTTCATAGTTAATTTTACGCTGTGAGCAAATTGAGTTATACTGAATTAATTAGTACGGCAATGGAATTAATAGACTTGCCATATATGTAATATACTGAATACTAACTACAACTAGTGGCTCTGTGAGCTGTAGATCTCGTGAGTGAGTTTTTTTATCGTTTCCATAATCTGATATTATAAAAAAGAACAATTATGAATATCGAACCTGCTAACAAATTTCACGAGAAGCGGTTTAAAAATGCGACCTGTAGAGGAGAACAAACCGTTGAAAAAATATTTTTTTTATTTCCGAAAAGTTATTCGACAAAAAGAACTATATTTATCCAACCTGCTCACAAAATTTCACGAGAATCGGTTGAGAATTGCGATCTGAAGACGAGAACAAACGGAAATCCGGAAATCCAGAATCTGGACATACGAAAGCATTTTTGTCGAAGCTGAAGCAGAGTCAAAAATAATAATTTAAGTAATCTTATGCCTCATGACATTGCTGAAATGTAGCTGGTACAGGCGACAAAAATGGCGGGGTCCTAACGAACGCGCGTTCGTTTTTCAAAGTCGAACTCGGCCATTGGTCAGCGGAGTTCCATTTTCAAATTTATGGACCAGCCGACGTATCGGACGCATTTGCGCGGCGGCCGAGCCGTTTATGACGGTTTAGACAGGAAAATACTTGCTTTTTTTAAATGTAAAAGTGTATTTGGGACGATGGAAACTGGTTTATGTTGGGTTATTTGTTTCAGCGTTGGTTACATAAGGGATTTTTAAAGAAATCCAAGTTTTCCTAACTAAGTGGAGTAACTTTGTCGATATAATACTTAAGTACATTTTATGGATGTGCAGGCCAAAGTTGGATCAATAAATAGCCTGAGGGCCTACATCGAAATTCGTATCGTGCCGTCCCTTTCAGTCATATAGTGCATAACACTAGAGTGAAAGGGACGGTACGATACGATTTTCGGATTTCGAAATTCGGAGTAAGTCCTCTATCCAGAAATTGTTTTCGTTTCATGGACGTGGCTAAATTTTATATACAGTTTTCTTTAATTTAATATCATGACTTGTATAATTAGAGAGGCCGAAATCCTTGTCATTTGGGGCCTAAACGCAGTGCAAACTTAATTCGTCGTTATTCGATTCGTACACGCCATAATGAACGTTGTACGTAATGACTTAAAATTCAAATTCGGTTGAGTGTACCATGCATATGAAATGCGATCTCAGTTCGTTAGTCGTTTATGCAAATCTGGCACACTCTGTTTAGTTTCCATCTCTGGTTCAGGCATAAATTGACGTTTGTTACTACTGAAAATACTGAGATTTAAATAAACCGGGCAAGTGCGAGTCGGACTCGTGCACGGAGTCTTCCGTACCATTATCTATAAAATTACGTTTGTTGTATGGGAGTCCCCTTAAATATTTATTTTATTCTGTTTTCTAGTATTTGATTTTATAGCGAAACAGAAATACATCATCTGTGAAAGTTTCCTTTGGGTACGGTACCCTAAAAACAGTTTTTATTTAATTGAAATGTAAGTAGAAAACGAACTTTTATGATTTTTTAATATAAGTAGCGAGCGAATAGTCTCCGATTTAAGGGTGGGTTGCACCAAACAGTCTGTAATCGTAAGCGGTGTTCGTTAAAATCTGATTGTATGAAAAGTTTGACAAGTAGGAGAGGTGGGGCACAGCAAAATGTCATCTTGCTCGAATTTGGAGCAGCCCAACTGGGGAAGTACCTCCACCTTGCAGAAGACCACAGCCATAATAACATTATTTATTATACAGGTATGTAGTGTTGTGTTCCTGGAGGTGAGCAAGGTTGCCAGAGCTCCCGAGGATGCACTGTGTATGTATGTATGTAAATACTTTATTGTACACAAGACAAGTAAAATAAATTACACAGAAAAAAAAACAGATCAATCATGTACAAAGGCGAACTTATCCCTGTAAGGGATCTCTTCCAGTTAACCTTTGAGCACTGTGTTGAGAGCGTGGGACCTAAATTTGTCCCTTCTGCTGTCAACACAGTGAATCCTCGAATTTTATAAAGGGTCGGCAACGCGCACGTGACTCCTTTGGAGTTGCGGGCGTCTATAGGCTGCGGTGTCCGCTTACCATCAGGTGGACCGTACGCTTGTTTGCCACCGGCGTTGTATATAAAAAAAAAGTTTCTATGGGATGACAGCTGCCGGCGCCATATTTGACGATGACCGGCCTGTGATCGTATGTTGGTGCAACCGACCCATAGCTTGGCCAAAAATGCTTTCGTGTGTCCGGCTGTTATTTTCGACAGGTCGCATTTGAAACACAGTCTCCTAAAATGTTGTGAGCAGTTTCTATAATTATATATTTTTTTGTCGATTTAGATTTTGAAATGGCCTACGAAATCTGTTATGCCAAGTACGATTCGAACCGAGGATAGCAACTCATTTTTTTTTGATCGATACGTGGATAACGTCGCGGGTTTTTCATTCAGTACATACAGGAATATAATTGACGCACAAATATGTGACACGGGTATTCGAGCATATCACCCAAGTCAACGAGAGTTTCGCTATGATCATAACTTACGGATTCTAAATTTAAATCTGTTGTGAAACAGACACTTATTTCAAAAGCATATTATAAGATAAACGATTATATCATGGATAGGGATGTTTGGCAGTGATAGCGTCCCGCACAAGTAATCTAACACAGAAATATTTTGTCCTTAATATTAAAAAATATGTATGTATGTTTATACTGTAGGTAGCATTTGAATTTTGTACAATTTTTACTGTTATTTTATATACATAGTATATTGTTTTGAAAAAATGACACCTCGCCGAGTTTCTTACGCCGATTCTTCTCGAGGCAGAGGTTTATTTTATGAACCGGTGGTAGTTTTTTGACAATCATAAACATGCCTAAATTGAAGAATAAATGATTTCATTTCATTTCATCATTGTAGTCAGTTGATATTCCCTGGTGCGCCGGGTGCGGGACAGTCCCAATACCATTCTGAGAATGATAGCGGACAAGCCTGACTGTGCTATCATGTTACACTGTGCGGGGCTGCATACTTCCGCCAGTGTGATCAATTGGTAGCACTATGTGTGCACTTAATATAGATGCATTATGTATATAATTTCTATGTGTCAATGTTACACGAAATAAATGATTTCAATTCAATTCAATTCATATTTATTTTTGAGTTACCGTTCAACTATATTTTTTCAAAGCCAGGGTTTTCTAAAATCACCTTCACCAGACCACTCAGACGGTTTGTCTTACATGAATTACGTTAAAATCGACAAAAGATACATTGACAAAGGCGAAACTTGAAACTGTTTTGGGATTGGACGTCCTCTGTTCTATCTAGGGTAGATCAAAGACAAAGAAGGGCTTCCGCAAAGCCATTAGCTTACTCAACGCAACGACAATCCGCCAATCGGCGTGCGAGACTATTGCTGACAGAAGGAATACATTAGTTCGCTGAGCCGAATGTTAATAAGTCTGCGTTATATCTGGCTTAACGTCGTGAGCGATATATACGTATTTACTATTATTATACACCGCTGGATGAACCCTAAAGATTTACTCCCTTATTCATAAACGTCTGTCAAACCTATAACTAGCCGCTAAAGTTCGTTTGTCCTTATTTGTCACGTTGACACATGTGCTTGTGAGACAGTGACAACAGACATTTTAGTTAGCAGAGGTTTGTTAAGTTTTATGAATATGGTGGTTAGTTTTCTGGGGCTAAATTCTGTAAATACAAGTTTTGGGTCCTACTTTTTCATGTACATAATGTTCAGACACTTTTTTTAAATGCAGATTTTGGAATACTTGGCCCACACTTCATATTTTTGTATTGTTATATAGAAAGAGGTTTAACTGCAGAATCACTTTTGATAGTTTTGGTAATTAACGAACCACAGCTAAGTCATACGCGGATTTAGGTTCGCATCTTTTCTGTGGACATACCAAATGTTAAGGGCTACAAAGCTTAATTTTGGATTGGACCAGTAACCCGCGTAAACAGTGTCTCCGTTTCTATAAATCCCTGTAATAAAAACATAGCTAACATGCACATAAGCCGTTAACTATTGACCACAGGAGGGACGACTTTTGTTTTGTCAACTAAGTATGACCCAATATCCATAAATCGAGTAACTCTTTGGTCCTTGGATGTCTCACCATTTGTATGAAAAAATTATTTTTACCACTGTGTTACCCACCTTTTACAGCAATATGTTAATATTTAAGTATTTTTACCTATAAATTCCTTTTATTAGGTTCAGGTACTATTTCGAAATCCTATTTGTTGACACTAATTCAATACCGATCATCGATTTTCTACAATAGAAAACTCGTCATGAAAAAGTCGAATGACCCTTTTACCTATGAAACTGCTAATTTTATTACCCGGGACCCATCGACGGTTGACGCGCCCGGCCAGTGGGTGACACCCATTAGCTACGCCACCCACAGGCCATCCACGATCTTCCTAGCGTTTTTTCCGTCGTATCTCGAGCACGGGGTCCGCTAATCCCAAGAATTGGTTACGACAATAGTTTGATAAAAGCGAATGCCCTCTGATCTTCCATCCCAGACGGAAATCTAGACCTCAGCTTACTGACATGTAAATAATCAGGAAATCTAGATCTTAGCTTACTGACATGTAAATAATTAGGAAATCTAGACCTTAGCTTACTGACATGTAAATAATTAGGAAATCTAGATCTTAGCTTACTGACATGTAAATAATTAGGAAATCTAGATATTAGCTTACTGACATGTAAATAATGAGGAAATCTAGATCTTAGCTTACTGACATGTAAATAATGAGGAAATCTAGATCTTAGCTTACTGACATGTAAATAATTAGGAAATATAGATCTTAGCTTACTGACATGTAAATAATTAGGAAATCTAGATCTTAGCTTACTGACATGTTAATAATTATAAGTCAATTTGAATTCAACTGATTTGTATTTTTGTGTTTTGAAATTTGTAATTTGTAATGGACATTATTATTATTTATCTGACTGACGATTCCGAATGGAAGATGCATTTATTTTTCTGTTTACTTTTTATCGTGTTTTGTATTACTCTAGTTGACATTATGTTATTTTTATTTCTCCTGTTATGACGATCGTGATAACAATTCTTGTAATTTTGACATGTGTGCAAATTTATAATGTAATTCCTTATCATGAAATAAATTATCTAAATCTTATCTAAATCTATTAGAATGTTTAATGCCTCGGCTCCTTCTGTCGGAGCTACTATCTCCCGCTGAGTAAGTTGTCCTCCATCGATCGCGTCTCCCAGCTGTCTATTGGGATCCGACCGGTTCCTAATGCTAGAGCTACGCCGGTAAGAGAGATCTACTCACGTTCAGTATCGCTGGTGTCAGACAGGGGCGGCTCGTTGGCGATGTACTGTCTCTAGCTGTCTATTGGGATTCGACGGTTCCTTATGCTACGCCGGTAAGATAGATCTACTCACGTTCAGTATCGCTGGTGTCAGACAGGGGCGGCTCGTTGGCGATGTACTGTCTCTAGCTGTCTATTGGGATTCGACGGTTCCTTATGCTACGCCGGTAAGATAGATCTACTCACGTTCAGTATCGCTGGTGTCAGACAGGGGCGGCTCGTTGGCGATGTACTGTCTCTAGCTGTCTATTGGGATTCGACGGTTCCTTATGCTACGCCGGTAAGATAGATCTACTCACGTTCAGTATCGCTGGTGTCAGACAGGGGCGGCTCGTTGGCGATGTACTGTCTCTAGCTGTCTATTGGGATTCGACGGTTCCTTATGCTACGCCGGTAAGATAGATCTACTCACGTTCAGTATCGCTGGTGTCAGACAGGGGCGGCTCGTTGGCGATGTACTGTCTCTAGCTGTCTATTGGGATTCGACGGTTCCTTATGCTACGCCGGTAAGAGAGATCTATTCACGTTCAGTATCGCTGGTGTCAGACAGGGGGGGCTCGTTGGCGATGTACTGTCTCTAGCTGTCTATTGGGATTCGACGGTTCCTTATGCTACGCCGGTAAGATAGATCTACTCACGTTCAGTATCGCTGGTGTCAGACAGGGGCGGCTCGTTGGCGATGTACTGTCTCCCGCTGAGCAGGTTGCTCTCCACCACCGGCCGCTTGTCTTCCAGCTGTCTCCTGAACGCGCGGTGGTCGTCCTGCAATTAATAAAATGATACTAATATACGTGTATTTTAAAGGTGAAACTCGCTTGAGTTTCAGACATATTGAAATATAATAAATGGGTCAATCACATCCCCGTAGTCGTCGTCGTCGAGTCGCGGCTGGTTCTCATGATTAGGGGCCCAGTATTGGTCCGAAACATGTCGAGCGATACCCGACCTTAAATACGTGAGTGACCTGTTTATTATAAATACAAGTATTCTATATTGCTCACCAAAAATACAATAGAATAATAGAATGTGATTTGATAATACTTTGTCAAGAACATTCCAACATAAAATGACTTATAGCTTACATAAAAGAAAATTAGACCAAATTAAACGGAAAACCCCCCTCTTAAAACTTTGAAGACTATTATGCAATTTTTTTTTGTTACTTTTTTGCCATTTGATTAAGAATTTGATCTTTTTTCCAGAAAATTCGAGCTTATTGTTTTTTTTTGGCATCAACATACCTAGTAAGTTAACTGGTGGCTTATACATTAAAAGCCGGCCTTACAGTGACAGGGCGGTTGACAGCAGTAAAAATAAATTATGTTTACATTAGGTACCAATAAACAACACCCGAAAGTACTCGGAAAATAGCACGTCAACTTATATACAACGGTATTTGAAAAAAATCGGAAAAAAACACGATAATTGACGATTTAATATCTAAAGAGGAACATTTTAGATTTGCTCAGATATTTTCATTTTTTTCATTTTCATTTTATTTAATCATTGCCTTGTGTGTACAAAAAAAGATCTTATAACAATTTGTAAGTTTCAACACAACCCTGCTAGGGCACTGCAGTACAATTATTCTACTTAACATCGTTTTAACATAATTATTTCGCATTTTATCATAGGATATTATCACGATACTGCAATACACATCAACATTCTTGCGATACTGATCATAATATGAGCGTGTCGCATGATAATAATCACCGTGGAACCGACCCAACAGGAAAAATAAAAAAAAATACCATTATTTGAAACTAAAACTCAAGAACCATGACATAAAATCCTTTAAAATTTGTAAGATGATAATACTCGATACACTATCGTTGGGGGCCCATTATATTTGATTCGCTCGGATTTATGGCGAGGCGCCGGCGTGAAATATCGCGCGCCACGGAATCGGACCCTTGTCTATGGCCGCTGTAATGTCTCTACTAAGGATAGTCCAAGACGCAGACCAAGATTAAATAAATAAATAAATATTAGAGGACAATCTTACACAAATCGAACTAGCCCCACAGTAAGCTCAAGAAGGCTTGTGTTATGGGTACTAGACGACGATATATTTAATAGATATAAATACCTAAATACATTGAAAACATCCAAGACTCTGAAACAAATATTCATGCTCATCACACAAATATTTGCCCTGACCGGGATCCGAACCCAGGACCGTCAGCTTCACAGGCAGGTGCACTATCCACTAGGCTAAACCGGTCGTCAAACGAACGAAGATTAGAAAGAAAGAAATATTTATTTGGTACAAGTTGTTTACACATTCTATGATATTGTAAATAGGTACCTATTTAGTACCAAAATGGGTGCCGCTCAGCATAGTGTCATGAAAATCATGACGGTGATTTTCAGGGCAACCAGGAAACAACATGAAATTACAAAATAATAAACATGAGAGAGAGCTGTCCTTAACTTATAACATGACATTGACAATGTGGGAAATGTGTAGCCATACAGAATAATATTTTGTACCTGCACATACAAGCTAAATCGTTCATTATAATATTGAACTTACATGAAGCTAACTAAACACTATAAAACATAACACTAAATATCTGCTTAGGTATTGGCAATTTGCTTTTCTGTTAAATATTTTTTGAGATTGTGTTTGAGGATTGTGAGACATAGAATTATTTAATTACCTATCAGTCAATGGCATTCGAGTGTATCACAGACTATACTATTAAAGGAAAATTCGATTATTAAATAATAGATTAATTTGCTCCAAATTATAATTGATTTTTGAAGAAATAATAATCGATATTTCATTTATTTTTCCTGTGGGGTCGGTTCCACGGTGATATTGTCATGCGTTACACTAATATCATCATCAGTATTACAAAAATGAACGTGTATTGCAGTATTGTGATAATATCTGAGCAAATCCGGATATTTTGAAATCCGCGATACCTAAGCGGTGTAGCTCAATATTTGCTTCACTGCTACAAATGTCCTTATAATGCCAGGGTCTTTACTAGGACTTTGTAGATGTCTAATATTCTCATGTCTATAGTGGTAGCTTACAATATTCTTTGATAAATTATGTTACGATTAATCGGCTGTGAAAATCATATTCGATTATTTTTTAAACATTAATCGATTTTTTAACAATTAATTATTTTTTGATATCCATAGACTATACAAGCAGTGTCAAGTAGGCAGACAACGTCTTTGGTGGCTGTGTAAGCGGGCCGCTCGCTTGTTTGCCACCGACGTGGTATAAAAACACTCGCAACCCCGATTTACCACCCCCTTTAGTCGCCTTTTATGACAGACGGGCCGTAGATCGTAAGAGACTCTACACGTCCCAGTAGCTCGATTCCACTCACGCCTCAGATTCGGTTGAAACCGCTCAACTGGAGCGCAAACTCTTAGAGTATTCCAGTGTTCCAAACTAACGCGTGGTCGTGTCGGAGGTTTTCCCCTGGATTTTCCTCAGGCTACTCTCCAACCGCGCACTCCTATCGCTTTATTGGGCCCCGCCTATAAAGCCACAGTCAGGTTAAAAAAAAAAAAAACTACACGTGACTAGCTCTTTGCCTAGTGATACAATATCCTATAGTTACGTTACGTATCGGTGATAAAATAAACTTTACGACCTACACGGGTTTTATACTCGTTATGCGGCCCAATTGCTTTGATAGCTGCAAAAAATGGTTCCGCTGTATCATTGAGTCTTAGGACCGATGTTCAACTTCTTACATACAATGACGTTTCCTTCATAAATGTTGTTCTATGGCATTTATTTATTTATTTAATCTTTATTGCACAAAAGAAACCTTACCGTACAAAAGGCGGACTTAATGCCGTATGGCATTCTCTACCAGGCAACCTTAAGGCGAAGCAGAAAGATTTGTTGGCGGTGCAACTAACAACTAACGAAACTCAAAATTAATATTTTATATAATTATTTTATATATAATTATTTGTGTAATGCAACAAAACGAATATGTTTATATATATGTTTATGTTCCAGAAACCGTATTAAATGCGAAAGGTACCTTAATTGACACATCTAAGTATTAGGTACGTACCTACTGTATAATTATTACGAGCCCCAATGCAAAATAGCTCGTCTAGTCGCAATTCTGCATGCGTATTTTTTTTCAAAAACTAGTATTTCTACCCGAATCGACTTTGATGATTAATGGAATACACTAGACGCAATGTCACTAAAGCTAGCTTAGTTTTGAGTTGTACAAAGTGTACATCTCGTTATTTATTTTAAAATAATTTAATTATAAATATTACATCTCACACGCAAATAATTACGTCTGCTTCATATTTAAGGCAAAATAGGTCGTCTATTTAAAATAAAACCTGTTTACCAGGGTTCGTAATATAAAATATTATTTTCAAATTGAATACGGAATATTCTCTGTCATGTAAAATGACAAACCACTATATAAAAGGGCAAATTCAGCCTAATTTTTTATTACTCCAAATCGTTTTTCTATCGAGATGGCACGAGGTAAGCCAGTGACTGAAGAAGTGCGGAAAATTATAATCTCCAGTAACAATAAAGGCAAATCTACGTACCAAATTGCCAAGGACCTTTCTATGCCAAGGTCTACAATCCAAACTATCATCGAGCATCATCGAAAACACGACAAAATTTCTTGTTTAAAGAAATCCGGCCGCCCACGAATTACTACTAAAGCAGAAAACAGGATTCTGAGGAAGATCATCAAGAAAAATCGTCGTGCAAGAGCTGGAGAACTTACGGTACTATGGCGTGACGCAATTAAAAAAAACATTTCAGTGGATACTTGCAAGAGAGTGATGAAGAGGATGGGCTACGGTTTTTACACTGCTAAAGAGAAACCGTTACTTACACAACGGCAGAAAACTAACAGGTTGAAATTCGCCAAAAAGTACAGAAAGTGGACCGTCGATCAGTGGCGTAAAATTATATGGAGTGACGAATCTAAATTTGAAGTCACAGTAGGCGATGAACGAAGTAAAGTCATTCGCGAAAAAGGAGAGGCATTTCAAAAAGATTGTCTTAAGCGTAAGGTAAAGTTTCCAGCTTCCTTAATGATTTGGGGCTGCATGTCGGCACAGGGTGTCGGCTGTCTGCAATTTATAGATGGAACCGTCAATGCCGAAAAATACAAAAGCATCTTACAAGAGAGTTTGCTGCCGTCTATACGTAAGTTAAAGTATAAAAATGCGTATACTTTTCAACAAGATGGTGCCTCATGCCATACCGCTAAAGCAACGATGGCGTGGCTGAAAAAGAAAAAAATACCTACCATGTCGTGGCCATCCAGCAGCCCGGACTTGTCTCCCATAGAAACGTTGTGGTGGAAAATGAAGAAGAAGTTGCGAAAGGACCCGTCCAGATCAAAAGCTGATCTTAAAGAGAAACTTACCTGTGTTTGGAATGAAACAACCCCGGAAGAGTGTCGACAGCTGGTAGATACAATGCCGCTCAGAATTAAAGCCGTTTTAGATGCAAAAGGAGACGCCACCAAGTGGTAGACGTTCTAATCTGCGTCGGTAACACTAAAGACGAACTTTTTTGCATTTTAGTACAATTGGTGAAACAATGTTTTTTTTATTACCAAGGAAAGTTCGTTTTTTTTTTCATTGAATAAATAAAATACGATTTATAACTTATACTGTTTTTATATTGCTAATTCTTCCAAACACCTTCGTCCCCCAGAATTTTTAGGTTAACGTTAGTTTAGTACATTTTTTTCCTACCAGACGTACTCATTTGCATTGGGGCTCGTATTGAGTAGGTACTTTGTCCGATTTTTACAACTACGCCTACTGCGTTAGATGATATTCCTTTCTCTCTATTTTTACATTCCCATTTAAATTTTTTTTAATATAACCTGAAAATTACAGATTTACAACCGCTGGAAAGACCTCGTCGACCAATTGCAAAACTAAATAAAGCTAATCCAAGCCGTCAACACGCTTAATCAGCCGCGGAATCAGGCGCCATTTTGTCCCGCCATTTTGGTTTCCGTCGCACCGCAAAATGGCTGACGCGTGTTCGCAAATTGTTTGCTAGGGTTGCTATTCGTTGCTCTGCTTTTTATAGTTTTATTTGTGAAGCCTTATTGAATAGTCAGTGGTTTCGTTATTTATTTATTTTTGATTTCCACTTTTGAATAATATTATTAATAGTTGGTATTAGATGGAAGTAAAGTAATCAGCCAATTTCGTAAATTTATTTTATTATTCGCTATTTGACTAATTCGCATTTGATTCGCTTTTATGTTGCCATTTGAACCAGTTTTTAAAGACGATTAAATGTTTGCATGGGAAAAAATAATAATTAGAGTAACACAAAAGACAAAAATGAGAGGCAAAGTATTTGAGCACAGAAAAAGCTCCATACTGATTGACAGCGAAATCTGACGTCACAGCTCTATAGCCTCGTACTACCGTTATATAGGAAAATGAGTAATGTGACGTATTGGTCTCGAAATATTTCGTTTATGGACATAGTTGCCATACAATTTCTTTTTTGTTGAAACATGAGACTTCTATTGGTAACTTCCAGTTTACATTAGGACTATAGAAAAAAAAACAATATTTTTTTATAATCCCATATCTTTTTACAATTTTTATTAATTTGTGTAATTTACTATTTATTGTGATTATTTGAAGATTTTATATCCATTTAGCCACACTATGCTATAAATTACATTAATTAAGCTGATTAATTCACTTAAAATTGTATATTGTCAAACTAAGAGTATAAATGTAAAATTTAAGATCGATAATTATACGCAATTCTGTTAAACTTTCTTGTTCATTATAACTAAAACCCACAATACAGATGACTACTAATTATATTATATTGTATTTCATCAACTACAAAATAATCCAACCTAAGTCACAACCCTATAACAAAATACTAATACGTTTGCAGATTTCAATTAATTTGGTGGGCATTTTAATTACGCTGGGAATAGTTGTAATCATTCGAATATCATCAGATTAGTCCCACCGCAATTTACCAATTAATATCGTTATATACTTTATCTACACCCATACAGTAAATCCTCTTTTAAGTGCTCAAAAAGTGTAGGTAAGGACCAACTTTACAATATCGTGCCGGTCCGGGGCGGAGATGGCCATAACAGCATCAAAAACGGTATCGTTATGGCCATCTCCGCCCATAACGATACAGGCTCGTGCTCAAAAGACTTCAACGGGCTCACGCTCGACCTCACTACACTTGCAACGCTATGGTTCCTGAACACATGAAAGAGGATTTAATATACGGATGTAGATAAAGTAGTGTATGCAACTGTACATAATTAGGCCTTAAAACACTTGTGTGATCCTCTTTTAAGACCTCCCATTATGTATCAGTTGCATAAATAACTATTATTAAATCTATGGCCATTATTGCCTCACTATTACTAAGGTACATCATGCATTATCATTATCAGCAGCTGACATACAGACAATCTTTGTATCAAAAATGATTCAACAAAAAATCTATATAATTACCGAACTTGCTCTCAAAATTTCACGAGAATCGGTTGAGAGATACGACGTAGAGGAGAACAACCGGAAATCTGGAAATCCTGAATTCGGACACACGAAACCAACATCGATACATTCCTTCTGTTATCCACACAGTGCATCCTCAAATCTTATAAATCTTACAAATGTAGCCATTATTGTTTGTCTTCATGGGGATAGGAACCTTAGCACCGCCAGGTACGCAAGTAGTCACTATCAATTTAGTTTACTTAGTATGTATGTATGTATAAAGCCAAACTGCTGGCGGCTTAGTTTTTTTTTTTTAATTTATTTAGAACACAAACAGTCACATAGAGGTATCCAAATTGACAGTACATGGAATGTACCTATACAAAAGAAAACAATAGACCTGGAGGTTCAGAAGTAGTCCGTTTTGTTCATCGATTTTGTTCACATCGTAGGACAAACCGGACAAAAAATTCCGTTTTGTTCTACGACAGTATATGTCAAATTTCGTAGGACAAAACGGACATGAAAATCCGTTTTGTTCACTGCTTAGAATTAAACCGATAAACGTTGAAGTACAATCGAGTACATAAATATATGTATGTTTCCAAAGGTTCAAAAATATCTGAGCAACCTTGTGTCAGTAACAGTAGAGTCATGTTCACATGCTTTTGGTCACTTTTTCCGTGTACATACTTTCGAACTCGATTGTATTAATTCGGGCTGTTATTTGCAGGTAAGTTTTAGTTGTTTAAACGTCCTGGGTGATTTAAAGTAATCTTTAATTTACGTGTACAGAAGGTCTACCGCGAACCATAAGTTTTCCCTCTCTGTCGCACTTGTAAGTCTGTACGTAAGTGTGACAGAGAGGGAAAACTTCGTTTGTGATTCGCGGTAGCCCCTCAGGCATGCTCGTTAGGTTAAGGGAAGGCGGTTGCCACATTGATGAATGAGGTTTCCGCACGATGGTGCGGTGCGCTAGCGAGACAGCGCTCTCCAAGTTTATAGAGATGTCCCTCTCGCACAGCAGTACCATTCGGAAACCGCATCAGTCTGACAACCGCCGAGCAATTCGAGGGGGACTTAAGGTTAGGCTTAAGCTGGTTTGAAGTTAAAAGTCTATTGTCATTATTTTATTCTTTGTTATTGACATGAATAAATTGATTTATTTATCAAGCAAAAACGGTGAAACGGATATTTGTGAAAATAGCACACAGATACGACTCGAAAATGTATGAAGTCGCAACCAACAAGGTATTCAAATTCTATTTGTTATAGTGACATCTGGTATGCAGTAGAATAAGTCATTAGACACTCAATAGTTCGGCTATTAGCCGCCGCTCGGAGTAATCATATTATATGTTATTAATAATGCTGGCTCCTCGTAGTCGTTTTTCACGCTCAAATTTTATTGAACAGGTTTTATTAAGAAAACTTATCTAGTCTATTTTATATTCAATAGCGTTAAAATACTATTATATACGTACGAGTATGTCAAATTCCAGTATTAGTAATTACATTCAAGTATTAATGGTTTGGTGTTTTAAGGCAAGAGTAGCGCTTATTGCTCAAGTTGCGTCAACACGGCCAATATTTTGTGCAATAATTGACCGTGAACAAATTTAGTGTTCTCACTCTTACTTACATCTAGACCACGGTCGTACTATTATTGATAGGAAATTATTTATCAATAATTTGTCCGTGTAGGAATACCTTTAGACCAGACAATGCTAGTACACCGCATTGTGGCCTGTGTATTAATTACTACCTAATCTATGAACATTGACAATAAGTTGACCCTTTGGTCGGTAAACTTAAATGTGCTGTATTTTAACCTCTTAACCGCCACAGTAAGTTCCGTAAGTCATACGCCAAAGTCTTTGTAGCAGAAGACGGAAAAATGAACGTTACTTGATTGCACGTCGGTTGCCTTTATATTGAACGTGATGTCATGATATGACAGTGGCGTTGTAGGCACGGCGGCTCTTGTCATTTATACGTGACTATGGCGGCCAAGAGGTTAAAGGCTAGTAGGTACGAATCTACAAAGCAAACGCATGAAAGAACCAATGCAATATATTTGTTAAAAAGCAATTTTCGCAGTTCGGGCTTCTGGGACCAAAAACTCTCAGTTGTCCCATAATGAGTAAACTCAATGGGTCTAGTGGGATATACGTCCTTAATGCGGGGTTATATGTTGGGACAGCTTCAGCAAGCATGCGGGACGCAGTTTATGGTCTGTCCGAACTTCTTTCGATGTACTTGGTAGCCCTTTCTATCAATTTTACCCTGGGTTAAACCCCAGGAGTCCCGTGGAAGAAGTTCCGTGGCGTAACAATGAGATTATTTTTCTCAGGAAAAAAGTCTTACTAGTGCCGCCACGGAACTTCTTCCGCGGGATTACTGGAAATAAACGGGCTCAACTCTATCTCTACTAGTAAAATAAATCACAAAGTGATTTCCACTCCTATCACAAGATATATTGTTAACAACTTTGAAAAAATTGTTATATAACAATGAGTTGCCTGGTGTTACTAACAGAGGGCGTCTTTCTTGTAAAGGAAAAAGAGACGTATAGATAACACTAGTTACAAGTTATTATGAAATGGTTTCTAGATGTAACGAGTAGTTTTACCGTATCACCACTCGCCAAGCGAGGGTCTATGGTGGTCTCGTGATTACGTGATAAACAACAAGAAAACATCTCTCAGTGTCCATGGAGTGGTATCAGATAGTGACAGATGCTTTATCTTATTATTTATCACACTATCACGCGACCATAATATGGGGCCAGATTGTTATACGGGTAAGGTAGATATTTTACCATTAGTATGTAAAAAAGAGAGAGAGAGAAAGGTAACTAAAGTTGTTGACAGACTTTCATTCTCGCGCCTGGGACTACTAGGTAACAGAAACATTTATATAAAACACCTTCCATGGCAGGCAAAAAACATACCTATAATACAACTAGTGGTAATATTGATAGTAACACAACTCACGAAATCACGAACTAGCTTACCGCCACCAAGCCGCCACCATGTAAACTCCGCATAGAAACTATAGAAACAAGCTTTTACTGCAATAAAGCGTTTATTAAATACTTCCAGAAAACTTTATTACTTAATATAAAAATAGGACGTCGCAATCGCAACCTAAATATGTACGTGTAAGAGAGTTATAATGCGAAACATTATAAATAACAATTCGTTGATATAAAAAGTTACGAGTTACAACTTTTATTTGTATTAATAATAAATTGACCATCTCATCACGTTACCCACTCTATTAATAATGAGTTGTTGTGCCAGTAATTATTGGTGGTACAAAAGTATAAAATGAAATATGATGGCTTGATCCTAACCGAAGAAGGACACTGGTGTATTGAAACTCGACATATGAAATCAAGTACAGTGCAGGTGTAATTGAGACGATTCCTGCGCGGCGCGCGGTGAACCTTCCCCCTCCTACTGCTGCACGCTTCGCAACAACTAAGTGGAATTAAATGGTAGCCCGAAACTTTATTCCTGATTTAATAGTAAACTAACACGCAAGTGTCCCGATTGACGTACTTCGAAGTGCTAAAATTAAATTTATTACGTCAAAGTATGTGTACGGCAGTTACACCTACAAAATCAAAATCAAAATCAAACATTTATTCTGCTGACAGACCACAAGGGCACTTTTACATGTGAAAATATTAATTAGAATTTAAGAAAGTCTGACTATAAAAATACATTTTTCATGACAAATGTTAATTTATAGTTCAAGAAAAAATTATAATTTCGAGTTAACAAATATAACAAAATTAATGTCATACACTGAAGATAAACTTGCAAAGTTATCTATTACAAATATTACAACATCAGTAAAGTTAGAGATGTATAAGGTCTCAAGATTAAACAAGGAGTATAATGAAATTAATATAATATACCAGATATGTGCATGGTCAAAATTAAGATTAATTTAATGTTGTTAGAGATGTATATGGTCTCTAAGTCACTGATAATAAAAACGAATCCACAACAGGATGATGTCTCTCGTCAATCCCCTATAAAAAGACACTAGTATTAAAGTAGTCACTGTGTCCTAGCAAGCATGAACAGACCGGACTCCACAAACAGCACCCGATCACGAGTATGACGCGTATCTAATTTACACGCCATTTAATTTCCATTAAAGATTTAATATGAATACGAGCTATATCGTAAGCATGAATGTCACTGACTACTATGGCGCTGTCGACACGATAACCCGCGACACCTTTTGGCATTCTTGGCGTTCAAAACGTTAATCCTTCCGCATCAGTGAGCGACAGAGATAGATTTATAATTTCGAATCCCAAGAGTTGGTCGCCGAAACCTGTGGATGCTTGTGACTCCCAAAAGTGTTGCCGACCCTTGTTTTGAGAATGTATTTAGTTGACAGCCAGAGACAAGAGCAACACAATGCGTCCTTGCAAGGTCTGGGAATCAGTAACTGTTCTATCAGGAAGAAAGCACTACATACATAAAAAGTATAATAATGTACTTACTTACCTGTGTTATTATGATGCGGTGAAGATACGGTCTTACCCCTATTAAAATATACCAGGCACCGAAGTGTATCAGGGAGGCGCAAACAGGCGAAATTAGGCGAAAAATAGTATGGTCGCTGCTGAAATGAGTGCGCGGCAGCAGCACCGGCCTTCCGAGTCATCAAATATTGAGTGGAAGTGGTTAGTCATTAGAGCCAAGTAAATAGAGCGTACTGTTTATTGCCCTGCTTGCCCCGTTCAATGGTTATCCTGTCTCCTCGGATTCGCATTGTGTGTCACTAACATAGTTATAAAGGTACCCAAGTTACTAACAAACTTATCGATCGATTTGATCTAATTATGAATAAACGATTTATATTTATACATACGAACAACTTAACAGACCTATATTTTATAATAAATCGTTAGATGTTTATTTATGTTTTCGATATCATAGTTGTATGTGGTCCATCCCGTTATTTTGCCTTACCTCGCGATTAAAAAAAAGTTTTTTGTCAAAATTTGTATATTTTTCAAACCAACCACCAAGACATATTAAAATGATTAATAATAAAGACGATTAGAAGAAGGAGCAGCTTCTCGGACTACCGTCACAGATATTGCGACGGAGAGACGATCACACTATGATAAATGATTAAATTTCTTGTAGTTTTCATATTCAGAACTTCTGAAAAAAAAACATGTAGAACTTATTTGGTTACCATATTACAGTTTCTAAAAAAAAAAAACAAGTACTCGTGGAGACAGGTCCAATGAGCCCAAACACGACGGGTTTACCTAGTTTAGGAGTTGCTATAGCCACCTTCTGTCTCAAAGATCAGATCAGCTCGGTGGTACCATTATATTGCATTATTACCAAGTTACATGTCATGCCAAATTTCAGCCAAGACGGTTGAGAATAACTGCTTGATAATTCAATTGCTTGGCCTATGTCCAGCAGTGGACGTCTTTCGGCTGATATGATGATGATGAATTCAATTGCAAGATTTGACCCAAATACTCATTAAACAAACATTTGCAAGTTAAAGCTTGTAAAGGGGGCGAATGTGAAGTTTATTCATTCATAAAAATCTCTTTACAATTGAAAGGATCAATGTAAAGTATAGCACAATGTTAACTCACAGTTGACATTACGCACAGTACCTTGAGATGCGTAGTATAATACGTCGAGCGATGCCTTTACAGAAATATAATACTTTCAACTCGACCTTACTTGAACTCCATGTACAGTCATCTTTTTGCTTCCATTTCAATAA
This sequence comes from Epiblema foenella, assembly GCA_963556455.1. Lineage (NCBI taxonomy): Eukaryota > Metazoa > Arthropoda > Insecta > Lepidoptera > Tortricidae > Epiblema > Epiblema foenella. The sequence goes on from OY747096.1 coordinate 37,080,770, forward strand.
ATAAGTACTATATACTTCATAGGAGCCCTTTCACGAGTTACTATGTAAATGAATTTTTAGAAAAATCTAGAATCTTGCAGGGACTGCTCTAATATGTATATAGTGAAAGAGCATGGTGTATTTACATATATCAAAATCAGACCGCATGAAATATAAGTAACTTAAAAGAGAATTTCCACAGTCTAATTATTATTCCATGTGTGTAGTCATTCTCCATATGCTCTCCACAATACTTGAATGAATATAGATAGTATGAGTGCAAATAGATTATCCTGAGATCTCAACAAAATACAATCTATTTATATTCTTTAAAGTGGGACAAAACTATATCACCTTACCTTAACTGATTGCATTAGACGCCGTTTAACATTCATCAGATGGCCGTCATGGAAACAGATATTTGTTTTATTAATGGAAGTAAACCTTGGTACTCATTTTAACTACTTAGTTTTACTTTCTCTCTTCTCGCTATTCTGAAAACATAAATTACGAAGTTGAAAGCCACAGGATCTAGAATTGCATGCTGTTTGTGGACGGTTGAATAAGGAGGACGTTTATGTATATATAACAACTGTAATCTGACCCTATTCAGGCAAATAAATGATTTATGATTTATAGAAGATAGCTTTGGTGCGTGATAGTGGTGAACTGTGCTAGACTGTGTGTTTACATGACACATCCCTGCACATTTTCACATTACCTACCATTTTCATCATTCCCTTTCAATGTCAAATGGGTAACCATATATAGAATCTATAGTAACCATCTCCGACTATCCTTTAAGCTATTGAACGGAATCAGGAGGTATTTTATCGAACTCCATGTTACACCTGGAACAATCTTCCTTTGCTGATATAATGATGAGTCTTATACACCTACCTACGTATTGCAAGCACTTAACGGAGACGCTACAAACCCTCCCTCCCTCCGTAAGCGTAAACATGCAAAAAAATACAACAAACCAAAAAACCTCGATTCTTTAAGGATCCATAACTAGGTGGTGTTTCATAACTTTGGTGTTTCATCATCAGTTGCACTAAAATCAAGCTACCTAGCAAAAGCTACCCTCTAGTCGGTGGAGTAATCGCGAGTCTTCGCAGTTCGGTTGTGATAATAAAGAATTATTCCATTATACTCTATGTCAGTTTTTGACCGCCTGATATTTGCATGTTAAAATGTGTATTTTTGTGGGCAATAAATGCTACGTAATCTCATCGGGATTTGTGAAATACCTACGAGAACAAAGTATCATCCAAATCGGACTACGTGTCAAACAATTAAAGGCTAATGCTTATGCAAAAACCGGCCAAGTGAGTGTCGGACTCCGCACATTTAGGGTTCCGAATCAACCGCTAAGTTGGGTTAGCGGTTGGTTCGTATTGTGGGTAAAATATAATGTAATAATGAACATTATCAGGAAAGGCCTTATAAGTTCCGGGGTAAGTTAATAGGTTAAAGGAAATTTAAATAATTCTTCGGAACAACATTTTCTGAACAAAGCTGACTTTGGTGACTTTTCATTCCTTTGTTTCCTAATATTACAAAAAAATATAAAAATATGGTATTTATCTATTCAATGAGCTCTAAACAAAGATACCCCCACTCGATGGGGTAGATTAAACTTTTTTTCGCGTCCCCCATTAGCTATGTGGGAAAAACATTTTAGATTATTTTTGACAATTTGTGTGGCTTTGAGTAAACAAGACGCAGAACCAGCTCCAACCGTTTGGCTGTAAAACCTTTGTGACAGACGACGGACGGAAGGACGGACCGACGGACGGACGGACGAACGGACGGACGCGTGAATGACAATAATAAGGTTCCTTCGGGTACGGAACCCTAAATAACCGACCAAATGTGTGTCGGGCCACTCGCAATGTAGGGTTCCATAGATGTTCACCCGTTACATTCTGCAGACTTAAAAGTTGGCAAACTTATATTTATGTACTATGCTATGTTGTGTACAAAAGTTATCAATGGAAATTGTAGGTAACTTTGATTTCTAGCTACAAATTTTAAGTACGGCCATTACTTGTTAACAAGCTCGTTGATCATAACAAAAATTATCACTTTCAAGCTTAATATAACCCAAACGGATTTCTGAATCAAACGCAAAATAAATAACGAAATCCTCTGTGGACGTGCTGTATCATGTATATCAAAAAAATGGTTCAACAAAAGAAACCCCACAATATTTTGAAACGAGCTACTCACAACGTCTCACACTATGGAGTTTGAAAAAAAAAATAACCTTGTGATGTACTTACTCTAAAAAAATAATTTCTATATTTTAATATTCTACCGTTTTGTCGATGTAATTGACATGCATACTCATGCCGAATTACAGCTTTCTAGTACTAACAGTTACTGAGCTAAGCCGCGGACAGAAGGACGGACGGATGTATATTGCGAAACTATAAGGCTTCCTTTTTAACAACGGTATCCTAAAAACCGACTCAATGATGTACTCCGACATGCCACATACACGCACATTTTCACATTTCCACTTCGCTACATGAACTATTTCCCGATAGAAAATGCAATGGTTGCTACCTACTATGACAGAAACTAGCCAAATTGCCACATATGGATAAATAATAATAGAAGTGTTCCTCTAGGAACCCATATTTAACATCGGTACCTACCTATTGAGGAGTCATCATCAATGGTATCACGTGACCATATTGGTCGAGAACAAATTATTTACCATAAAAATGTGCGTGTCACATTTTATGAGTTCTCTCAATTCGCCATCAGGCCCATCATCAGATCTTCACCATATTTTTATACTAGATAGGTACTGTAGAGGTTGTTACGGTATGAGGCTGGCCGTGTAGGTCCAGAATCATAACGTATACAAATTGAATTTAAACTATGATTCGAGAATGCGTCAAACTGGCATTCTTCTGGAAACAATTGGTTTTCCAGGGACTGATCTTCAGGACACCATCGGAAACACATGTTCTGTAAATTATTTTAAGATCATTGCTGTAAGTATATTTCAGTACAGTGAGAAATATACTAGTTTCATATGTGCTTCCAGTGTTATATTTTAGCTACGATCTCCTCCCAGTACCTCTAAACCCGTACCTCTCGAGCAGCATACCCCAGTATTAATATATATACTACGTAATATACCACAGTACTTACTTACGAAAAAAAATCTCATATTAATCAAAATCAAATTATCATAGTCGAATAACGAGAAGAATTATCGCTGGACATGTACCTACACCTATATAAAAATATAAAATACGAATCGAGATACACTCTTCTTCTGTTTATGTCGGTTAAACCCCATACAGGTCTGGTGCTCAACTGCAGGTATAGTTTACGTATACGCTAGAATTATTATTATTTATTAAGAAACTGCTTACCTTAGGTACATGTTTAGAGGGTAACGATAAGATAATCACAAAATTGCGAAAAACTATAACAATTATGACAAAATCAAATATTGTCATGATAACAAGCAAGGACCGTTACAGCAAATCAAACAAAACATTATTTGTAGGTCTCTGCATACTATCTTTTTTATAAATTTGTGAATGATTTTCAAAGGAAAACAGAAAAACTATGACAAAATGTTGAAAGATATGATTCCGGTTTGAAGATAAATTACAAGTCTTAATAATTTAAAATTATTTGTTATTTATAGACTAGCTTTTGTCCAACTATGGTTAGTTGGTAGGGCGTCGGCCACGGGTCGGACAAAAGCTATTCTATAAATATACCAACCAACCTTCAACCCCAATTCCACTCCCATAGCCAATGAGTTCCGTGATAAAAACTACCCTCATGTTAATCTTATCCTTATACTTATACCTAACGTAAGTACCTAACAAAACTTCTAAAATATAGTAATTAATGCTAACTAAGAGACTGCCGATCCCACAGTCAAACTGTCGCTATTTTTATTTACTATCGTTTCGGATTACAACCTATCTGAGTGCAAATTCGTTTAACTGTTTTTGTTTCAATGAGTAAGAAGCGTCCTGGTATTTCAACACTGAAATATATGTTCATTTTTGTTCATTAATAATTGTTATGCATAAACGAATATTTATTTCGTCTTTGTGCAGAAAACGCCGGGTTTCTGACGCATATATGATAGTATCAGGAGTATCATCGCCGATAAACTAAAGTCTGATCCATCACAACTACTTTAACTAAAATTCGTTTAACTTTATTTTGACATAACACATTTTAGTCAGCAGAGGTTTGTATATTTTCATGAATAAGGAGTAGTCTGCAACTTAAATCATGTTGATCCTCAATCACGATGTTAGTCGCCAAAAGGCAGAAGCAGCTATGCAATGTGCTAAACTACTTAAGCGTCTCCTGCTTGCAATATACCGTCACAAAAGTGAGAAGATAATGCCTGACAATGACCGCAATCGCGTTCGCATTCCTGAGTCAAAAGGTGAATCAAAGTTTTTGAAAATAAGGCTAATAAAGGCGTTTGTGTAAATCTCACCCAAAGCCGTAAGACAATTAATTATATTATACTTACACTAATTCCGGTCAGCTCCACCATGCATGGAACGTAATCCAGAGTTCAAGAACAAGGCCAGGGCCCAGGGCTCACGCCCGTAGCTTCCAGCTAGGGCCGCTGCAGTCGCCGGTCACGGTGTTGGTAATATATATATAGGTACGTGTTACTGTGGTGTTACTACTATTTCTTTAATCAATCGCTTAATTTCTCAATGCTAACACTTACTCAACCTGTTGTACTTATACACATCTGCGAAGAAATTCAAAGGAATAAGTATTACTTCTACTACTGCATGTTCCCTCTCAACCGTGAAAGGAGGCATTGCATTGGTCCAGCAGTGGGTCATAATGTACGTTGATGGTGATTACGTTGATGGTGATCGTAACTTTGTCCTACAAAATAGTAAAAGAGGTTTGGTTAACTCTGTATGCTTTCTGAGTCACTTCTCTTTACTATATTTAGTTACTTTCTTTACATATGCCGTAATTAATTATGCTATTATACGCTACGCGTCTACATAACCTGTTGCCGTGCTTTTTGTACATATATGACAGCGCGTTTAATATAATCTGGTATCTGAAATAATGTAGGTACTTTAATTTTTTTCGACACTAAATGCCATTAGAATAAGCTAGTGTGACGTCACTACCGGTCAGCCTAACACATCTAACCTGCAGGTATATAGTAGCGTAGCTAAGTTTGCCGGGCGCGAACCCTAAAAGGCTTGATACCTTATTGTAGTGATGATGGTGCTTAGGGCGACAACCAACGCAGTTTATTTTGTACAACCAACCTCTGTCCTAGCATTATGAAATATTTACAACATTTTTTTGAATTCATCTCCTCCAGGTTCTTGAAACAAGTAGATGAGATTTAGCACCGTTGGAGTTGAATTAACAAGAATACTGTTTTAGATTTAGTAGCTGCACACTTCAGCCTTCATTTCATTGCCAAATGTTTTACAGAACTGGTAGATTTACACTACCTAAATATTCCTTCAAACATCAAACGTAGCATTAACATTTATTCTTTAAATAGACCTCACTCAAGGGCTCTTTTACAAGTCAAAAACATAGTTAGTACCTATAGTGAAAGTACGTAGCAATAAGTGAACAATACATCAGACATGAATAACCGGTGCACGCGTTTGCAGAGAGATGTATAGAGTCTCAAGGTCTATAATAACTTTTAATAGTATATACTTAACCTATAACTAAGAGATGTAAAGAGTCTAGTGTCAAATTAAAATATGTTTACAAAAGAAAATAAAAGGAGACGTAAAAATTCTTCAAGATACATACCTCTTTCAATACGAGTAGGTACCGCTTTGATCAACAAAAAGCGGTGTGCGGCTTATTCATTTAGATAAATCAGGGGAGGTTAAAAATAATTCATAATATCGGTGGTGCGTTATTTGGTATCCGAGCGGACTAAAACAAAAAGTTATAGGTTACTTTTTTGGATTTTTGGCTCTGGCAGCGGTGTCGTACTAAATTTAACATCGTTTTCCCCTGGCCAAGAAGAGGAATTACCCACCATGCGTAGCACGGTATGGTAGGTTTATTATTTACAAATTAATATACCCTAGTTTATACTACACTAGGTATTATAATGTTAGAGTGGATATAGATACATACTTACCTAGATATTACATACATACAAACACAAGCTGGGAAACATTTATATGCGAATCACAAATGATAGTAGATAGTCGGTACGTCAACTGTTTAGTATCCCTATTCGTCCCGGTACCGCCGCACACCGGGTAGTCAGCAAACCCAGGTCGTACCTAGCTGTTTCTTGCTGGACTCTTCTCAGCTAGGCTAGGTTTAGTCAACCAGCGATAAAACTCCCAGTAGCTCGATTCCACTCACATCTCAGATTCGGTTGAAACCGTTCAACCAATCTCACTGGAGCGCAAACTCTTAGAGTATTCTAGTGTTCCAAACCACACGCGTGGTTGTACCGGAGGTTTTCCCCTGGATTTTCCCCAGGCTACTCTCCAACCGCGCACTCCTATCGCTTTATTGGGCCCGGCCTATAAAGCCACAGTCAGGTACATTAAAAAAAAAAAAGTTTAGTACACAAAAAAGATTATAAGTAATAATATATAACAGTCGATCTAACGGTGACCGTGTAACCGTCAGATTCAGATTCATTTATTTCACGATAAAAATTACAATATAAGTTTGAGTGTAAGTCAAAACTATAAGAATTTCTGCCACGATCGTCAATACTAACGTAGTCTGATATATGCACACTGATAACTTCTCCATTTATGATCTAGAGTGATACCACCACAACTTGCTCTGTAGGTAGGTATGTGGTGATGCTGACATGAGCACATGCCCCGGAGGGTGACTCGTGAGCAAGATTACAAATAGTTTGAGAACAGTCGACGAATCTACAGAAGGTTTGAATTGGTGCGTAGTTTTTAATTGGTTTGTTTAGAACCGCTTCTGCCCTCGAGGTAATTAAAATTATAGTTGACTACCTATCAGCTATCACATTTCGAACATATCTTTCGAATAACATAACCATGATTCAGATTCATCTATTTCACGATAAAAATTACAATATAAAATTATAATATGATCATATATGGACTCTCTTAAATCCAACTGACACCGTGTCCTATTTTCTTATCATTGGAATATATTTTACGTGTGAAAGTTTATACTAATGTACAGTGTAAATAAATGATTTAAGCAGAGATAATAAACTCCTTATAAAGGTAGGCTTCAGAATGGGCCAATCCATGATAGGAACTACCTACTCTGTAGGTATGTGGTGTTGTATTCCTACTAGTGATGAGTATGGTCCCTACTGCTTCAGCAAATGCATCACTGCGTAGTGTGATTGGCCTGATTTTGTCTCAAGCTAATGACACATTTATGATGACAAGTCAAATAAAGGCATGGCAACGCGCTTGTAGCTATTCTTGAGTAAAAAATATCCAAATTTGCCACAGCGTAGTGTATGACTTTTTGATTAACATCGACATGTCGCGTACCTTTGTATTGAAACATATATAATTTTGTTGACTATACTCATAGCAAAGCAAAAAAGTTATACCTTCTACCGAGGCTATAACTTGTAATCTTGCTACAATTACCCAAAAATGGTAATGACTACACTTACAAGTAACTGAGCCCTATTTTTTTGTTACTAGCGAATAGACTTGTTACCTTAGTTATGTTGTCAGCTCATATTAAACACAATCTTCTATAATTAGTGATCATATAACCGCGGGGACTGAAGTTGTGTTGAGTGGAGACCACATTTTGTATCAATGTGGCCCTCTGTTGTATTTAGTCTCACTGAAAAAGTAAATTTAGTATTTAAGTTTTCTGTTCAAGCACTGACTGGGACACGAGTAGGTATACTGTGGGAAATGTATTATTATATTGAAGTGTAAATATTGGCAAGGTTAACTTGGGTTTGCATCCATCATCAAATAAAAAAAATATGAGGTAGCCCGCAATTTGAATTGCTTTGGGTAAATTTGAAGGCTGTAGCTTTAACCGTTTGGCTGTAAAACCTGCGTGACAGACGCCGGACGTGTGAGTGACAGAAGTACGGCTCCGTTTGGACCCTTAGTGTAAGAAACGCTAAAAAGTAATAATTTACCCCTATAGTTGACCAAACGGGAATTAAGTTATTATCAGCAATCTACGTAGGTACGTGTACGGCCGAATGCTAGGCACAGGTGATAGTTGAGAGAATGGGCAGTAGTCTCCATGCTGACCCAGTGCGGATTGGTGGTTCAATACACCTTTGGATTTCTTTGCAAATGTGTACAGGTTTTCCTATGATGTTTTCCTTCACCCTAAAGGTTTTTAGCCTTTGTTGCGTACATCTTAAGGTAATCCCTTTACTATTTATTACGAACGCAACCCGTATTATTTTTAGACCACATTAAGCAGTAGCAAATCGTGACCGCCGGACACGATTAATATGTGAAGGGCTCCTGAAAACCACCAATAGGAATGCTCCACATGCGTTTTTTTATTACCAAACGAACATACATAAATCCAAAACGGACGATTTTTACTGATCTTTGTTCTGTCTCTTACATGAATTATGGGTACGCTACGGGTGCTACAACTATACACAATTTTAAAAATATAAGTATTAGTCACTCTTCATCGAAGTTCTGTTTGAGTCGCCGAGTTCCAACCATCACCTTTATCAGCGTCTCAACACTGTTGTTTTCTTGACGCATATTTATTTTATTATCGACAAAAAATAATATCACTGAATTTCCCTGAAAAAGAATGACATTAGCCGTCATTTTTTTGTTTTTAAAACCATCACAGTGTCAGACTTTAAAATACAAATTTGAAAAGTGTCCAGTTCAATATTAACCTCCTTGAAAATAACTGTTATGCATCAGAAGTGCTATTTAGGTCCGTAGCACACATGTAGGCATTTTCCCCATTCAAGTTCTATACTACGATTTTAGGTATATAAATAATTTAAACTTTACTACTCTTTTTTTAAATTCAAACACAAAAAATGTAAGTAAAATTTAGTATTAATATCGAATCTACTCACAAAATGTATCGAGAATCGATTGATAAATGCGACTTGTAGAGGAGAGCAAACTCATATTCGCCAGCAGAAACGTACAAAATCATTGACAAAAAACGGTCAAGTGTGTATCGGATCACGCACAATGAAGGGTTCCGTACCAACACCTACAAGTCCAGGTTTAAAACCACTATCCAATATATTGAATCTAAAAAGGGATCGCATCTTCATAAGAACTAACAGCACTTACGCCCTTTTGTTTGGGCAATGCAGTTTTTCAGCAAAACCTCAACCCGTACAATCTATTTTGCTCAATCCATAAATTGCTAAAAGTATTTATTAATGTACACCACCTTATTTTTTTTCAGAATTTTAAACTTCATAGTTTGGAGACAGCTAATATCTCACCAAAGGTTACTTAAATGGAAATATTTTTTAGAAACCCACAATACCATTTTTAATGGTGGATGGATTATGGATTATGTGCGTTAATTTTTTTGTTCATCCACCGGTTATATGTATGAAGTAATATGATTTTCTGAATGAAATGTATTCCATATGTTAATTCAGGCTATACACATAGTATTATTCCCAGTTTCAACCAATTCGTTCAGCAGTTTTTTCGTGATTGAGTAACAAACATCTTAACTTTGGCATTCGTAATGTTAGTAGGATAAAAGAATAATTTATTTTCAGGCAACAAATAAAATTGACATTGATACACATGTAGTAAAAAAAAATTAAGCTCATTACCTGTATATGCGACGAACTAACGTCAGGCCCGATCTTCTAAGCGCTCCGGCTAAACTTAGCTCTGGCACACCTTCGTGGTATCCAAATACCCTGATGGAACGAAAGAGCATGTGCTGTGCGGCGAGCTCGTGCGAACCGGATGCCATGATTCTCCGAGCGTTTGAAACGCTCGTGTCTAAAGTCATCGTCGACTCACGTTTATCTACACAAAGTTACAAATGAGAATCAGACCCGATAACGGTTGCGCGTTTTACAAAAGTTTATATATATTACTCGTAGTTCTGATCATCGTCTCCTTTAACAATATTTAATCAAACGGCAATGATGAAAAGAAAATCTGTCAAATATCGGTTTTGTTAGAGGGAAAATCTTCTGTACATAAGTACTAATGGTTCTGTCACGACGTTGCTCCGATCCGATGGTTTGTCAACTCCGGTGCAGGGTTCATACCTTTAATCTGATGGATTACTCACAGTACAACGTGCCGTGATAGGATTAAATGCAAGTTTTTAGGGTTCCGTACGCGAAGGGTCCAAACGGAACCCTGTTGTTGTCACCCACTCGTCCGTCCCTCCCTCCGTCCGTCCTCTGTCACACAAGTTTTACAGCAACAACACAGTTGAGGAAACTTGCATAAATCAGAGAAATTCAAAGATATGTGAATTCCCCAGCCCGCACTGATACCTGCCCACTCCCCCCCATCTAAGAGACTGAGGTGAGGACTGTACCTACTAGTGAGTGATGACTGATGAGTCTAGTATTGCATTCATCATTAGGTAATCCCTGTACTATTCATGGCGATTTTTTTATACCACGTCGGTGGCAAAAGAAGCGTATGGCCCGTCTGATGGTTAGTGGTCACCGCAGCCTATGGAGGAATGCAACCCGTATTTTTTTTATTATGCTGTAGCAAAGCGTGCTTGGGGGTTGCTGGTCACATTAATATGAAAGGGGTTTTTGAGAGTAAGCACTAGGAATACTCCCCATACCTTTATCCATACCAGTAGAACATAAGTTAGGGCCATTTATTTGCCATACCCTGTCAGGGCCCATGCGATTCAATTATTTACTTGTAAGAACTGTAATATACAATACGATAAAAAAATACTCTTTATTGCACTCCTTAATAATTACAAAGCTGTTCAGGAACATAGCGAAATATAGGCATAGGTAGACAACAGGCAGGATTTGCATACCATATGGTATGCAATAAAAATCTCTCATACCTTCATTCCAAATTGTAATTGTAACAGTCTAATTGCCCACTCAATTGAACAGTCGAATTCCAATAAGGTCTAGTTTCCCCCTCAGGTTGGAAGGTCAGATAGCAGTCGCTTCCGTAAAAAACTAGTGTCTACGCCAAATCCTGAAATTAGGTAGCAGACCTGGACCTTCAGGATGCAGATGTACTGGGATAACACTAGGATGATGATGACAACCAATTCTTCACACAGGTAGCTACATTAATTTAAATCTAAACTTGTAATTCAGTAATTACTCGTACCTTTTGGGAATAATACTATGTACATTGAATATCGAAGTTTAGTTTGAGTTCTAATATTCATCGGCATTAGCGTCAACACATTTGTTTCTATATGCTTCGCTTGTAATAATTAAATTATTTTCTTAGCAAGCTTTTATCTGAAAATACATAATTTGAAATAATGACATTAGCCGTCGTCAAGTTTTTGTTATTAGAATTTTCACAATGACTGATATATAAAATTGACGTGAATGTTAAGTTTAATATGAACCTTCTTGGAAAGACACATTGCAAGTGCTATTTAGGCTCGCAACACACATAGTGGGGCAAATTGCTGTAACAAATTGTCTTAAATGTGGACAAACCGGTTACCGGACAAAAGTACCAATTTTATTCAGGTGCTAGTTAACCCTTTAACTGCCATCGTCTGTTGTATGAGACCAAGTGACAGTGTAAATTACACCACCTTTAGCGTTTTCAAAACCGACAGTGTCGTCTGCCTCAGTGACTTTCCACCTTAAAATGCATTCCTGTGATTTAAGGACTCCGAGCTGCTCTTGTGGTTCTATTGGCAGATATAGCACAGTGAAGTACTTGGCCCCTAAAGTAGACGAACACTTAACTTTCAAACAGCATGTATTGTCGTTCTCCAGAGAAGTTAGAAAACTAATTTATCTCTTTCAACAGTTGCGGGACTGCGCACGTTTGTGACTTAGCAGAGAGATAAAGAAGGGTCTAAGGGGAGTTTTATTTTTCTTGAACCTGACTGGTTTCATAGGCCAGATCCAATAAAGCAATAAGGAGTTGGAGAGTGGCCTGTGGAAAATCCAGGGGAAACCTCTGACACGACCACCCGGTTTAAACCCTGTAATACTCTAAGTGCGCGCTCCAGTGAGATTGGTTGAGCGGCTTCAACCAAATCTGAGATGTGAGTAGAATCGAGCTACTGGGAGTTTTATCGCTGGTTCAGTAAACCTAGCCTAGCTGAGAAGAGTCCAGCAAGGCGATCGGGTATGGAAGAAAACAAAATTTCATCTTTATGTTACTAGCAGGGAAGGTAGGTACCGTAAATAAAAATAAATTGTCGTCGTTATACGTATACTCATGCAAATTTACATCTTTCGTCCCGGACAGACGGATGGACATGGCGAAACTATAAGGATTCCTTGTTTGTTACGGAATACTAAAAACCGGATAAGTGCGACTCGCCCACCGATGGGTCCGTACAAATTTAAAGACTAAACAATTTGTCGCTGTACGTCATCACTACATAGTATGCTTAAATCTTTAAAACTACGCAACGGATTTTGATGCGATTTTTATAATAGATAGAGTGATTGAAGATGAAAGTTCATATGTATAATAACATCTATTAAATAGTGCACCCGTGCGAAGCCGGGGCGGGTCGCTAGTGTAGTATAATTGCCAAATTACATAGGTCAGCGGAAAGTAACCTATGAATATTTCACGGCTTGAGGGACGGTAGACCGGAGTACATTATGATCTTAATTTTAACCGATAACTATAAGCTTTCCCGAGATAAAGGACCATGACAGACAGACAGACGGACAACAAAGTGATTCTATAAGGATTCCGTATAACGTAGTTTTTCCATTTGAAGTATGGAACCTTAAAATACCAGGTGTAACAAAATAGCTTTAACTGAACCACTAAAAACGTACCTACCGTGCGAGAAAACCTGCGATTTAGCAGACGACCCTCTCATGTGTGGCAGTCTCAAACTTTTCTATTTTCATAAGAGGCCCTAAAACAAATTAAACATATGTACAAAATGTTCCGTAAAATAGTAAAATAATACACATTTTTAATTTACTCTGTTAGTGGCATGGAATTACGTTGTTTGTCGGGAATCATGGTCATCTTCCCATGGGATCGGCTATGGCATATATTATCTAATCCTTTCCTTCAACGACAACCCACCTTTGATTTTTCAAATGACGTTTCGTACACAAAGTATTTTGAAAACCCCAGTGCTGGGAGCTGGGGTATAATTCTGCGACCTCCAGCTTGAAGTAGCTTGCCTTTATTATATTAGTATATAAGGTAGCAATAGCTATTTGTATTGCATGTTGGTAATCCTCTATTTGAAATTACCAGTTTCTGTAGGCGGGAATAAAAGTAGGTACAAGTGTTACTCCTCCGCGCTTGCGGAGAACTGCTATCCAAAGTTTTGGCCTTTACCGACTTCAGTAGGTATTTCTCTCCAGCTTACAGGCTTCTAAGCTTATCGATCGTTGAAAATGTAATTTTTAAAGACTTTTCGTGGAGAACTACTCACATTGTTGGGAGCTGGGCTGTAGTCATGAAATAATCCATCGACGTTTATGTTTTCGTGAAATAAAACATTCAGGTTTTATAAAAAAATTGCAATCTTGACATTTCACTTGTGATCTGTGTTGCGTCTTTCGCTGTCATCACAGCTTGTCAATAGTTTTTAACGTCAAACTCACCAGTCAGGGAACTGACTTTTTAGTTCGTTTTTTTCGATTCAAATTTTTCGGACAGTGTTGAAGGGCTCGTTTAAGCAAGAGTAAGACCGTCGTTTCCGACTACAATGAGAATATCACTACAGCGACATCTAGTGTGGAGTAGGAAAACGATATGTCATGTCCCTTAACATAGCAACTGGAATTGTCAATGTAGCGAAATCTAGTGACGAATAGAAAAATGATATACAGTCCTTCAAGCGTTTTCCCGGTTGTACCCGGAATGATGTGATCTGTTTGGCGTATGCACTAGCTACACGGAAGCGACTGCCATCCGACCTTTCAATTCCAAAGAACATGCGTCCTGTCCTTTGTGCTCAATACCATCGTAAGATCTGGTGCTCCTCATATCCGACACTGCTGCATTCCTGTATGGATGTACAATTGTACACCATGGCCCTGTACTTCGAACTTGGAAATCTGAACCTCGTATAGTGCCGTCCCTTTCACTCTCGTGTCGGACGCTATATGAGTGAAAGGGATGGCACGATACGAAGTTCGGATTTCGAAATTCGGAGTAGTCCCTAATGTTGGCATCTGATTACAACAAACTACATTAATGTATGAACTTCGTTGCGTTTTTTTAATACCACGTCGTTGGCAAACGAGCATACGGCCCGCCTGATGGTAAGCTGTCACCGCAGCCTATGGACACCAGAGGGACTACTCCGAACCGTATCTTGCCGTCCCTCTCACTCATATACTGATTAACACGAGAGTGAAAGGGACAGCACTATACGAGGTTCAGATTTCCAAGTTCGAAGTACAGGACCTGCGACTACAGGCGTGTCACATGCGCGTTAGGTATTCACTAGAACTCTTACAGATTTATTTTCCTCCAAGTAAAATGGCTATATCCGTTTTGTTCTACTCGTTAAACAAAACCGTAGGCAAACCAAACATGAAAATCCGTTTTGTTCACATCGTAGAACAAAACGAATTTTCACGTCCGTTTTGTTCTACGCGTAGAACAAAACGGATTTTTCTGTCCGGTTTGTCCTACGATGTGAACAAAACGGAATTTTTTGTCCGGTTTGTCCTACGATGTGAACAAAATCGATGAACAAAACGGACTACTTCGAGGTTCATCATTTCACATAGTGTTAACTACATTATTATATATTTTAATTTTAGTTTTGCTTCATATGTAAAAATATAACTCCAACCTGATTTCCAAAGATTTTTGTACAGAACCCTACTCTTATACAAAAATTGTTCTAGGGATCTTTGAATAATAACGGGAGTAATAAATCAGTTTCGGGTGGAAGTAATAATATTACTTAGTTAATACAAAAATCTGTAAAGTAGCAACTTCCATTAGGTTCGCTGTAATGGGCTTTTTTGCGAAAGGTGTTTTTTATGACTTACTTTCAGGGTTAAGCATAATTTAAGACCTTCAATGTACTTTCTTCTAGAACCCACTTCAAAAATAAGTTATCGATATTTCAGAGTAGTTAAATTAAATCAATAGTGGCGGTGTCACCGAGATGGCTGAGCTATTCAGAAAAGAATCCAAGAAAAAACTAAGACAGCATTACTTAAATCTAAACTGTTTAACTGCAGTCTGGTAAATACAAATACTATAGGATCAATTATCCGGCAAGCGAAAAAAGGTCGCCCTAGAACAAATTAGCGGCGTTCCGTGGATCAAGAGTTGGGTTCTATGGGGATGAACTGGGTAGAAGTAACCCAAGTTGCCCAAGACCGAAGCAAATGGAGAGAATTGATTCGAGCCCTGCACCCCAGCAGAGGGTAACGGGATAAAGAAGAAGAAGAGAGGATCAATTACTTTGTTTGATCTGGACTCTTTTTTTTCAAACGGTTTCTGTAAGAACATTTGTTTTTTTTTATTCTAAATTGGTTTGCGCTTGACCACAAATCACCTGATGGTAAGCAATATTGTGGTCTAGGATGGAACGCGCTTACCTAGTAAAAACCGATTCATTCTCGCTTTGAAGACCAAAAGGTTGTAGTTTACGGGAAACAAGGATTCCGGCAAGGAGTTCCACAGCTTGGCGGTTCTCACAATAAAGGTGGAAGCAAAACGCTTCGTGCGAGTTTTCGGAACAGCCACCGTAAAACGATGGCGCCTTACCGTATTCCTACTCGTCCGATGGTAGAAAGGGGCGGGAGGAATTATGTCGTGTAATTCCTCAGCGCACTCCCCGAAATGCAACCGATAAAAAACCGAAAGACTGGCAACTTTGCGGCGATGCTCTAGACTTTGCAGCCTCGCATTGCAGAAAAAAAATTTGTTTGAGTAATGTAACGCCGACCAGTGCTCCGCGTTACTCTCTAGCTGGTTTCCGTAAGACCAGTGTCACCCGTTGTTTGAAGACCTGTGCGAGATGCCCGCGCGGCGGCGTGAGCGTCTTCAACTCGGTCTCCTTGAGGATCACCCACTCAGTCAGTTCTCGTAGCGAAAGCAGCAAGGCGGACCAGTGCTCCGTGTTGCTTCCCAAGCAATTTCTTTAAGACTAGTCTCAACTGTTGTTTGAGATGAGTCACATTATCTGGGACTTTTTACAATAGTCCCAGATAATGTGACTCATCTCTCAACGAATGAATTTAAGAACTGCCTTAAACGCAGACTAGTAAGTAAAGCTTATTATAAGATTAAAGATTTTCTTAATGACAAAACGGCTTGGGACTGAATTGCTCTACATCTAAGTAGCTATTAATGTTATTAAATTTTACCACCTGTATTGACTATTTTAGCTTTATTAATTGTTGCATTAGTTATAAGTTTTGTTCTCTGTTACTGTTAAGTATTTCTATTTTATGTGTATATTTGACGTTTTGAAAGTGCTAATTATGGGCCTATTTAAAAGAAATAAATTACTTTGCTTTGACTTTGAGGACCTGCGCGAGATCCCCGCGCGGCGGTGCCAGCGCCGTCAGCTCGGTCTCCTTGCGGATCACCCACTCGGCGAGTTCTCGTAGCGAGAGCAGCAAGTCGGACCAATACTCTGCGTTACTCTGCAGCCGGTTTCCGTAAGACGAGTCTCACCTGTTGTTCGAGGACCTGCGCGAGGTCCCCGCGCGGCGGTGCCAGCGCCGTCAGCTCGGTCTCCTTGCGGATCACCCACTCGGCGAGTTCTCGTAGCGAGAGCAGCAAGTCGGACCAATACTCTGCGTTACTCTGCAGCCGGTTTCCGTAAGACGAGTCTCACCTGTTGTTCGAGGACCTGCGCGAGGTCCCCGCGCGGCGGTGCCAGCGCCGTCAGCTCGGTCTCCTTGCGGATCACCCACTCGGCGAGTTCTCGTAGCGAGAGCAGCAAGTCGGACCAATACTCTGCGTTACTCTGCAGCCGGTTTCCGTAAGACGAGTCTCACCTGTTGTTCGAGGACCTGCGCGAGGTCCCCGCGCGGCGGTGCCAGCGCCGTCAGCTCGGTCTCTTTGCGGATCACCCACTCGGTGAGTTCTCGTAGCGAGAGCAGCAAGTCGGACCGATACTATGCGTTGCTCTGCAGCCGGTTTCCGTAAGACGGGTCTCACCTGTTGTTTGAGGACCTGCGCGAGGTCGCCGCGCGGCGGTGCCAGCGCCGTCAGCTCGGTCTCCTTGCGGATCACCCACTCGGTGAGTTCTCATACCGAGAGCAGCAAGTCGGACTAATACTCTGCGTTGCTCGGCAGCCGGTTTCCGTAAGACGAGTCTCACCTGTTGTTCGAGGACTTGCGCGAGGTCCCCGCGCGGCGGTGCCAGCGCCGTCAGCTCGGTCTCCTTGCGGATCACCCACTCGGTGAGTTCTCGTAGCGAGAGCAGCAAGTCGGACCAATACTCTGCGTTGCTCTACAGCCGGTTTCCGTAAGACGAGTCTCACCTGTTGTTTGAGGACCTGCGCGAGGTCCCCGCGCGGCGGTGCCAGCGCCGTCAGCTCGGTCTCCTTGCGGATCACCCACTCGGTGAGTTCTCGTAGCGAGAGCAGCAAGGCGGACCAGTGTTCCGCGTTGCTCTCCAGCCGGTTTCTGTAACAATGCGATAAGTACGGTAAGAATGGGATGTTTTGAAACATGTATCATTTAATTGGAAGTTTTTTTTGAACCCGACTGTATCGTTTGGAACACTGGAATACTCTAAGAGTTTGCACTCCAGTGAGATTGCTTGAGCGGTTTCAACCGAATCTGAGGTGTGAGTGGAATCGAACTACTGGGAGTCTTGTTCCTGGTTCACTAAACATAGCCTAGCTGAGAAGAGTCCAGCAAGAAACTGACTCTACCCGGTGTGTGACGGTACCGGGACGAATAGGGACTATATGTGTCAGTGTTGTCGCGACCACGCGGTGGACGTCCCCGCCGGCGGAAATGCCTAAGTGTACGCGTCGTGTCTGAGTTGAACGCCGTAAGAGCATCTTTCGATGGACGCTGTGATTACGTTGTCCGGGTCTGTGAGTGTATGCCTAGGGTTCGGAACTTTTGCCAAACGGCAAGATAAGTCTAACACATTTTCAATAAAATTACCCTAAATAAACTACCGACATTATTGTCTGATTAATTTTGGGACACCCTGCATTCAAAAAAATAGCAAAGCCATTGATCCTATGACCTGTACATGTTCGTTTTTTTGAAAAATGTAGTTTTAAAAGTTGACAAACCAATAACTGAGGTTTTTTGCAGTGGCCAGCTGATGACTTTCTACATTGCATAACAAGGGTTTTGCCTGCAAAATACAATTGCGACATAACAAGATGTAACCAAATTGTATTCAGCGGAGTGAATAATCACAAGGAATTCCTCTAACTGGCTAAACTCTAAACAAAACAATAGGAGACGCAATAATAACAACCTCCACTGCTCCGGCGAAGTTAGCCGGGACATTCGCTAGTCCAAAAGGCAAACTAGCAAATACAAAATTTCCTTCTCCAATTCAGACATGCTGCTTTCGCACTTATGAATAACAACAAAGTTTGGAAAAGATTACTGAATCTAAGAAGAATCTACAAGAAACTTGACTGTAAAATTTTCACTTTATACTTTTCCCTGTTAATATTGATCGCAAGAAATCGTATTGGACATTCCAAAGACAACAGGACAAAAATTACTTCATCCCTCAAATCTTACGTGACTCCTTTGGAGTTGCGGGCGTCTATAGGCTCCGGTGGCCGATTACTATCAGGTGGACCGTACGCTTGTTTGCCGTTAGTGACTACGTTAATACTAGTGTCTTTCTATAGGGGATTGACGAGAGACATCATCCTGTTGTGGATTCGTTTTTATTATCAGTGACTTAGAGACCATATCTCTAACAATATTAAATTAATCTTAATTTTGACGCTCAGGGACCATGTACATCTCTGGGATATTATATTAATTTAATTATACTCCTTGTTTAATCTTGATACTTTATACATCACTAATTTTACTGATGTTGTAATATTTGTAATAGATAACTTTGCAAGTTTATCTTCACTGTATGACATTAATTTTGTTATAATTGTAAACTCGAAATTATTGTTCTTTCTTGAACTGTAAATTAACATTTTGATTTGAAAAATGTATTACTTATTATAGTCAGACTTTCTTAAATTGTAAATTAATATTTTGACATGTAAAAGTGCCCTTGTTGCCTATTTGCAACTTGCTATGTGTGCCTTTGCCTATTTGCAGAATAAATGTTTGATTTTGATTTTGATTTCGCCACCGGCGTTGTATAAAAAAAAATATGACTGAAGAGTTGGCAATCCCGATAGGTAAACCGGCTAAATCAAACGACCCGTCTGCTATGCGGTTGCTAAGTCCACATGTTTCAAATTCCCTCAAACGGATTGAGGCAAATAGCTCCAGGTCTAGTATCGATGGAAACGCGAAATTAGAATGAAGTTTCTGGGAACTGTTGACGTAATCAAAGTCACACATGAGCCATTCTACTTTTTCATAATTCGGCCGAATTATTCTGTTCAACGTAATTCCTTCATCTATTGTTTTGAAACAGACTAATTGAATGGTAAAATTTTTGTTCATTATCAAAGCGAATCATTGACAAAAAATAAGCTAATCACTGTTAATAATGGGTCAAGTATTAACTTCACGAAGCAGTAACTATAATACATTTTTGTAACTTGTAACAAAACCCTCTCAAAATTTTTCGGTAAATATTCGGCAGCTGAACCGAATAATTCGGCCGAATACCGAACACTAAAAACGTGCCGAATATGCCGAATACAGAATAATAACCGAATATTCGGCGCGTAGTTTTAAGTCTTTAAAAAGATGCGAAAAAAAAAATCATCATTCGCTTGCTCTTTTCCCATTTATTTGGGGTTGGCGAGCATGTCTTTTCCTTTCATACATCTCTGTCATTCGTCATCTCTTCATTCACATCCTTCAACATGCGAAAAAAAAGATCTTATTTAAAAAAGTGTCATATGTAGTTCACATGTTCTTACCGCAAAAATGAAATCAGTCCTGCCGCAAATTGGTTTGGTGTCACGTTAATTAATTATTTCGTAAACAGTTTCATTGTGATGTTGATTGCAGCGAATTTGTGGCCGTAATCGAATACGTCACCAGCCAGCCGTGAAACAATGTTTCCGAGTAAAAGGTGCTTTATTAAATTATGGCGACGAATCCCATGAAATCCTGTGAATATTGACGTTAGTTGACACTCTTGTAACTCGGCGATCACTGATTAGGGACCGCACGGTCCATCCTAGGTACACTCATGTTAGACTAGAAGTATTTAGTTGATAATTATTTCCAGAATCCACCCTCACCAACATTAAAAAAAAAAACAAAAATCAAAACATTTATTCTGCAAATAGGCCTCAAGAGCACTTTTACAAGTCAAAATCTATCTATATCAAATAAAAATAATACTTTTGGAATAGAAAAACATAAAATCGATAAATAACAAAATGCAATCGCTGTTTCTACAAATATACAAAGAATCTGCATTAAATTAACAATTTATATGCATTAAATTAATAACCAATCTTAGCAACAACTGTCAAATCTACCGTTTCCCGCGCGAACTGACAGCGGTTGTCAGTCGGGGTATTTGAGGCTTTGTTAAAAACTCATCGAATCCAACAATACAATAATCAAAGTATCATTAATTAAATGTAGTGTTACATGTAAAAAATAAGACTAAGAAACTAATAACAGTCGAGATTTGTTAGAGATGTATAAGGTATCTAAGTGTCAAGATAAAAGGTAATAAGGTAGGTACACTAATCATAATAAAATATTGTGTGATATATCTCTAAGCGTCAACATTAAAATAATAAAATCTAATAAATAAATATCCTCGCAGATAGAAGGTCTCTGAGAGTCTAAAAATAAAATCAAATGAGAACAGAGCGAAGTCTCTCATCACGTCATTTATTTAAAGTTCAAAATACTAATTATCTAAGCATGTCCTATCCGTTTGAGATACGTCTTCATATCGTTGGTTGACAACCATTACTCACTATCAAATCTGTCACTACTCTTTGAAACCTCGTATTTCAGTACTGAAACGATGCTGAGATACGAGCTTTATTTTAAGTAGGTATTTGTTGCTTAGTGAGTTTTAGTTGTCAACCGACGATATTTTAAACGCTACATTGGAAGGCAATGAGGGCTATCGCGTATGGATTCGCCGCTAGAGGCGCTAGTGTAGCGTGGGGTCTCCGAAACGTCAAATGTCACTGTTTGTGGTTGCGCTACGCGGGTTAATACCTAATTGGAACAATATGGTGACTACTTTGCAATACCTGAGTTTGATTATGGCAAATATGAGTTAAGGGTCGATATTTTTACGGTACGGTTTTAAGGTATTGAATATAATTTAAATGTAATCTTCGTTCTCATGTCCATAATAACCAGTAACAATTTTAGACAGCTGGACCTTACTCGACAGTGGCGCCAACTGGTGGGCACAAAAAGCACTCCTTCGCCTTAATTCGAGCCCCACATCAACTTTCTGCTTTAATTTTATATGCAGTCTCATTTCGAATGATTACTTCAAACTTGAAATCTCAACAATTCTTGCTGCCGTTTGCGAAGTCCTTAGCGTTATTGGTATAGGGGGTATTTTTGAACGCGATTGGAGTCGGGCAAAGTGTAGGTCTAGATGGGTCCCGTAGGTTAAAGTAATGAAGATGAAATGTCGTTTCGGCATAAATTAAGCCAAGTTGAAATTGCGGTGGAATTCAAAAGTTTGTGATAAAAATTAAAGTCCGCTCATGAATTAAATTAAAATGCGGGTGGATGATAATTTGCTTTACGACGGATTACTGTGGTATTATTCATAAGGCCGCCATTATCGCATGTTAACGACTTTTTCACTTCTTATTCTCGAAAAGTGTGTCATATTAGACTTGTCAAGCGGGGCTAAAGTAGTACATTTAACCCGTAGGGAAAATATGAATACATATTTATGATTTACAAAACATTCAATTTAGACCAATCATAATACTTCACCTATTAAATCCACCAATCACAAAACACTAATTTAACTCTTTAAAAAATATTTGGTTATGGGTATTAACAAACCAGAATACAGCTTTACTAAAATCGACCAATCAGAAAACAGAATTCGTTTCTCTAAAGAGTCTAAAGATTAAGTTTGTAGTACGTAGTCCCTTTCACAATAATTAAAAAAGTGATTAGTTCGTTCGAGCAACGCTTTGAAGCGCTCAATGGAAGGTGAGTTAGCTTTTTTGCGCGTGAATGTTGCGCGCGAACCGCGGTGTCTATTTCGTGTGTCAAAGCATGAAAGCAGTTTGGAAAAAGAACATGCTGCCAAATTTTGGATGGTTAACCTTTGTTTATTTATTTTCTCGCAATCGAAGTGAAAAGTAGAGTGTATAACTCTGGTCTAAAAGCCATATTACCCCTCGAACTATTTTCCCTCACTTTGTTCGGGAAAATAACTATCTCGTGGTAATATGGCTCATTTTAGACCCTTGTCATACAATCTACTATTGTGTATTAGAGTGGTCTGGATATTAAATTCATCAATTCTCATTTGATTACAACTGAGGCGCTACTCCGAAATTCGAAATCCGATCTTCGTGTCGTGCCGTCCCTCTCACTCATATAGTGAACAACACGAGAGAAAAAATACAATGCAAAAAAAGCAAAAAAAGAGCAAGTTACTAACCCTTTATACGTCTATTTGGAGCTAAAACATGTACCGCTGGTGTAAATTGACGCAGAGTGCGGCGTTATATCGAGTTAGTTGTCGGCTAAATTAGTTTAACGGTGGAGGCATTTCCCACTATTGCATCTATCTGCATTGAGTGAGTTTGCGTCCTCGGGAATTTTAACTATGTACAGACAGGGTCATTCTACTTTTACATAACCAGTTTTCTAGTACCAAAAAAAATCTATGATATGTATTGTATTACGCGTCATACTCGTGAACGGGTGCTGTTTGTGGGGTCCGGTCTGTTCATGTTTGCAAGGACTAGTAACTTCGTACTAGTGTTCAGTGGAATTGACATGATGAGAGACTTCGCTCTGTTCTCATTTGATTTTATTTTTAGACTGACGCTCAGAGACCTTATACATCTCTGAGGATATTTATTTAATAGATTTTATTATTTTCATGTTGACGTGTTATAGATATAGCTCAACATATTTTATTATGATTAGTGTACCTACTTTATTACATTTTATCTTGACGCTTACAGACCTTATACATCTCTAACAAATCTCGATTGTTATTAGTTTCTTAGTCTTATTTTTGACATGTAACACTACATTTAATTAATGATACTTTGATTATTGTATTATTTTTATTTGATGTACCTAGATAGATTTTGACTTGTAAAAGTGCCCTTGAGGCCTATTTGCAGAATAAATGTTTGGATTTTGACTTTGATTTTTGATTTTGATTAGTGTACAAAAATAGGATTTGGAAATAGTACCTGAACCTTTTTGTTTCTTTTTTCGACGGGGGGAAAATCCTTTATGGATACCTACCGCACCGTGGGGGCGGCGCGGTGGTTATGTCGGACTTGCACCGACTAAAAACCCCCCGCTTGTCCTCCTCAACCCATTTCGGGCGGCTCGGGGATCTCCTACGGAACGCGCCAGCGCCGCCCTAGAGTCCACTTATGCGGGTCCCGCTATGTTTCTATGACGATCGTAGCCCCCAACTACGACCATCTACGACCCCGAGGACCCCCTTTTAGTCGCCTTCTACGACAGGCAGAGGATACCGTAGCCATATTCTATGCCCGGGCTACAGGGCACATAGTACCTTAACCTAATAAAAGGAATTAATAGGTAAAAATACTTATATTATAATAGTTAGTTAGTTAGTTTTACTGGGCATTTTGTTACTACTAGGCGCAGCGCTCGCAGCTGGCGCGTTGCTAGGCTATTGTGCATAATCATCTTGCAATTGTACCTACATCTTACTAGTTTATGTTACAATAATTATTATGTTGACCAGATAACATAGATTGAGTGTTGTTAAGGACAGTGAATCCTGTTCCACCGTAATGCAGTTAATACTAGTACGGGGATCAGTAGACGCTTACTTAGCTTAACTTATATACCATATAGACTACAAAACTAATGTGTAGTATGCAGGTGTGGTAGGAGGGAGGAGGGGATACTTAGAGAGACACCGAGAGTACTGGAACACAGTTTATCTCAACCTCTGGTATACAACTACTCATATGACATACTTTCTAGTGTTTATATATTAATTGGTTACGTGTTTAGAAGAGGAAATCCCTTATCGGGTGGGACGGCATCTATCTGTTTTTAATCGTTATAATCGCTTAATATACACTTACGTGAGGTACGTGTGTATCAGAGCGTTTGCCTATCACAAATGTAAGCAGAACTATGTACCATTTATTACCCTAATAAACGTTATTATTATTATTATCCGCTAGTCGACATCGAACGTACCTATTTTGCGTAAATATGTTAATATTTACATACTGCTGTAAAAGTTAGGTAACACAGTGGTAAAAACCATTTTTTCATACAAATGGTGAGACATCCAAGGACGACTGTTTTACTCGATTAATGGATATTAGCTGTGGTTCGTTAGTTACCAAAACTATCGGAAGTGATACTGCAATTAAACCTCTTTCTAAATAACAATACAAAAACATGAAGTGAGGGCCAAGTATTCCAAAATCTGCATTTAAACAAAAAATGTTGTAGATATAATTAAATACTAGATTTATGCGTTTTTATTTTTCGAAAAAATCGCGTAAGAATTTATAAAACAAAAATACATGCAGGTGATTAAATTACAAACTTAGTATGTTTTTTGATGATAAAAAATAAAAAGTAGATAGAGCTATAAGACAATCGGTTGAGAAATGCGATCTGAAGAAGAAAACAACCGGAAATCTGGAAATATGGAAATCCAGAATTCGGACATACGAAAGCACTTTTGTCGAAGCTGAAGCAGAGTCCTCCGTTTCACTCAGTCAATACAGATTAAGGTTTGTTGCACCAACATACGATCACAGGCCGGTCATCGTCAAATATGGCGCCGGCAGCTGTCATCCCATAGAAACTTGTCAAACTTTCCATACAATCAGATTTTAACGAACACCGCTTACGATTACAGACGGTTTGGTGCAACCCACGCTGTTGCACCAACATACGATCACAGGCAGGTCATCGTCAAATATGGCGCCGGCAGCTGTCATCCCATAGAAACTTGTCAAACTTTCCATACAATCAGATTTTAACGAACACCGCTTACGATTACAGACGGTTCGGTGCAACCCATCCTTAGAAGAAGTTTGAAGTTTTTTTTTTTTAACCTGACTGTGGCTTTATAGGCCAGGCCCAATAAAGCGATAGGAGTGCGCGGTTGGAGAGTAGCCTGGGGAAAATCCAGGGGAAAACCTCCGGCACGACCAAGCGTGTGGTTTGGAACACTGGAATACTCTAAGAGTTTGCGCTCCAGTGGGATTGGTTGAGCGGTTTCAACCGAATCTGAGGTGTGCGTGGAACCGAGCTACTGGGAGTTTTGTTGTTCACTAAACTTAGCCTAGCTGAGAAGAGTCTAGCAAGAAACTCAGCTAGGCCCGACCTGGGTTGGACTGACGAAGAAACTTGTCAAATTTTCCATACAATCAGATTTTAACGAACACCGCTTACGATTACAGACGGTTTGGTGCAACCCAGCCTTAGGGGAAGTTTGCAGGGCTATCGCAACAATGTAACATTGGCCAGGTTAGAAAAGTTCCGAGTAACAGCGGCGAGTGGAAACCGCAAAGGGTCTCTCCAACACAGGTGCTGCGGTCGCCCTAGTTGAGGGCACGTGCCGCGGTTTGGGATTAAATAAAATTGTTCCACCTACTAATTATAGAAGCAAGACGAAAGATCAAAGGCCGGAGTTGCCAGATGGTTATACACTTTTCGTAACTTACATTTTTCGTAACTTTTGACCAGCTCGAGTAACATGTAAGAGAAATTTTCGTAACATTTAAGAACAATGAAACTCTATTTAAAAGAAAGGTCTTTTGTATCTAACCGGGACCAAGCGGGACAATTTATAAGCTTCCATACAGGAAAGGTAACAAAACAAACCACATGATACGACTGTCTAGGTTCGTCTGTTGTACATATAATATTTATTTCTTAAACTATACACAATCTTGTATTGTTTAAGAAATAAATACTATGACTATGTACGAGTAGGCAACTATGTATGACATTTGAGATATCCACCATCAGCCCGGCGTAATTATGTCGCCGAGCTCGCCGAATTCTAGCTGCATGTGGTTACTAATTTCTTAAAATCGGCAGTTTTGATCAGTAATTATGAGAAATAGAAAAAATGTAACTTTTGCATCAAAAATGTAATTTTTCAAGAAACGAAACGTAATTTACATCCCAAGGGCCCTGGCAACACTGTCAAAGGCCGTACAGCCGGCATAAAATGCTCTAACGATTTTGAAACTTAAAGAACAAAGAATAGAGTCGAAAAGTGGTAGACCATTTTGCTTACTGTAGTCTAAACAAGCCCCTCCTGTGGTCACTAGGCATATGTATGTAATACACACATACATATGTAAGCACTTTATTTGTATAGAATCACAGGTTACGAGATTGAAGTACAAAGGCGAACTTCAGAATCAGAATCAGAATCAGAATATATTTATTGCCTCAAATTAATATAAATAGATAGATAGATACGAACTCTTTACAGACTAAACATAAACAGTAGTACTTAATATCTACAGTTAAAAATGAAAACAAAACATTGGTTGGGCAAAGGGTTCCAGTCTCAGCTTGTGCCAAGCACAGGGCCTGACGCTGGTTTTCAGAAAGGACCTTTGACGTTCTCAAGAAATTTCCTGCCTCGCGCAACCGGCATATTTCCGGACCGATATGACCTTAAAACCTTCAAGAAAAGAGCGTATTCCCTTCTGAAAGGCCGGCAACGCACTTGCGACTCCTCAGGTGTTGCAGGTGTTTATGGGCGACGGTAATTGCTTACCATCAGGCGATCCGTCTGCTTGTTTGCCCCTTATAACATATATAAGGAGGATATTTATTTAATAGATTCTATTATTTTCATGTTGACGTGTTATAGATATAGCTCAACATATTTTATTATGATTAGTGTACCTACTTTATTACATTTTATCTTGACGCTTAGAGACCTTTTACATCTCTAACAAATCTCGGTTGTTATTAGTTTCTTAGTCTTATTTTTGACATGTAACACTACATTTAATAAATAAATAAATAAATAAATATTTGTGGACAATCTTACACAAATCAACCTGGTCCCAAACTAAGCAAAGCTTGTACTATGGGTACTAGGCGACGATATACATACTTACATAGATAAATATATACTTAAATACATAGAAAACATCCAAGACTCAGGAACAAATATTCGTGTTCATCACACAAATAAATGCCCTGACCGGGATTCGAACCCGGGACCTCCAGCTTCGAAGGCAGGGTCACTACCAACTAGGCTAAAGCGGTCGTCACCAACTAGGCTAAAGCGGTCGTCAATTAATGATACTTTGATTATTGTATTATTTTTATTTGATGTACCTAGATAGATTTTGACTTGTAAAAGTACCTTTGAGGCCTATTTGCAGAATAAATGTTTTGACTTTGATTTTGATTTATGATAAAAAAAAAACACAAACGCTGAACTGAAGTTGTAAATATACTAGTTAAAAGTGCTTTATAGAATAGGCGACCGCCCGTCTCCGCACGTAAAACGAGTATATAAAGCGATTCGATGCTTGTTTTATTTGCGATGGAATCACTAAGAATTCCACCACTTTACGGGGCCACGCATGCAGATCGCGTTTTATTGTATTGTGACGTCACAGTTGTAGCGGCATTATCCATACGAGATATTGAGATTTAATTCCTTGTTATCCGTGTTTAGAGTACCATTTTTTTTTTGAACCTGACTTTGGCTTTATAGGCCGGGTCCAATAAAGCGATAGGAGCGCGCGGTTGGAGAGCAGCCTGGGGAAAATCCAGGGGAAAACCTCCGGCACGACCACGAGTGTGGTTTGGAACACTGGAATACTCTAAGAGTTTGCGCTCCAGTGAGATTGGTTGAGCGGTTTCAACCGAATCTGAGATGTGAGTGGAATCGAGCTACTGGGAGTTTTGTCGCTGGTTCACTAAACCTAGCCTAGCTGAGAAGAGTCCAGCAAGAAACTCAGCTAGGATATTAATATATTCATGACGATCCTCTCAGGTGAATTTTATCATACTCCTTGTATTATTTAACTGCTATTTTATTCATTGATTTTTAATTTATTTCGTTTTATTTAATGTTATTGACGATCACAATAGAGATTCTTGTAAATTGACATGTAATTTATATTGTAATCTTATATTGTGAATAAATGAATCTGAATCTGAATCATACCAATCTATAAGTTTTATTTTGCAAATGTTATAGACATAGACATTATTTATTGGTAATAAGACATTACAGGTCAATATATATATATATATATAAATGTTGGCAATTCATTAATATGAAATAGAACTAACATAGTTTTGAATTGCATAATATTATTGGCATTACAAATTTAGAAATAAAGGAAAAATTGAAAAATGTCAAATGTCACTCTGTGGTTGCGCTACGCGGGTTAATATATAATTGGTATAATATGCTGACTATTTTGCAATACCTGAGCTTGATTATGGCAAACATGAGTTACGGGTCAATGACAGTCAGTGCTTTGAGACAGTTTTGTCTTTCGGAAACTTATGTCCTCCTTTTTTTCGAACAAAACAGGACTGCGCTACAATGCGGGATTTAATATGATTTAAATATAAACTTCGTTATCATACCCATAATAACCTACAACAATTTTTGACAGCTGGATCTTACTCGACAGTGGCGCCAACTGGTGAGCAAAAAACGGTAGCCCTCGTTCATATCCAAGAACACTTAGGTTGATGAGCTTCCTGCCGAGGTATTCCCAATGGGCTACAGAATGACACTTCAAAAAAGGCGTGAATAGGTTTCTTACGGGTCGGCAACGCGCGAGGAACGCCTCTAGTGCAAAGACCGATACCGGTATTTTTAAAAAACCCTGAATTATCCCAATATTTTGGATTATTTTTTGCTCTTTACGTAGGGCTGAATAGACATAGACATAGACATAGAAATATTTTATTTAACATCACAAGGCATGACATAACAGTAGTAGTAATCATGTATTTAGGTAACAACGTCGTATTATTAGATTGTCCCATTAAAAACTAAATAATGAACCGGTAACCGTAATAATACCGGTATTTTTCTATGGAGAAAATACCGGTATCCGATCCCTGCTCTAGTGTTGCAAGCGTCTATAGGCGACGGTAACCACTTACCATCAGATGGGCGGTCAGCTTGTTTTCCATCGACGTGGTATAAATATATATCATTAAAATAGTTGAAACAATCAAAATTAAAATCAAAATCAAAACATTTATTCTGCAAATAGGCCTCAAGGTTACTTTTACAAGTCAAAATCTATCTAGGTACATCAAATAAAAATAATAAAATAATCAAAGTATCATTAATTAAATGTAGTGTTACATGTCAAAAATAAGACTAAGAAACTAATAACAATCGAGATTTGTTAGAGATGTATAAGGGTCAAGATAAAATGTAATAAAGTAGGTACACTAATCATAATAAAATATGTTGAGCTATATCTATAACACGTCAACATGAAAATAATAAAATCTAATAAATAAATATCCTCAGAGATGTATAAGTTCTCTGAGCGTCAGTCTAAAAAATAAAATCAAATGAGAACAGTGAAGTCTCTCATGTCAATTCCACTGAACACTAGTACGAAGTTACTAGTCCTTGCAAACATGAACAGACCGGACCCCACAAACAGCACCCGTTCACGAGTATGACGCGTATCTCAGCCATCGCCTCGAACTTCAGAACATCAGAACCTCCGCTTCAAGGGCGTATTTACCCTAGGGCCATCAGGGCCATGGCCCGGGGCGCCAATCCGCCAGGGCGGCGTAACCGCCTAGCCGGCCCCGACCGGCAGCTGCAACGTGTGTTTTTATCACAGAATCCTTAGAATTTCATTTCAAGTTTTCTTTTAATTTTCAATCTTTTTTGCATTTTTTGAAAAAAAAAAACACTATAAAAGCCTCTGCGGTACCGGGGTTGTTAGCCTC
The DNA here is from genome assembly GCA_963556455.1 of Epiblema foenella. Lineage (NCBI taxonomy): Eukaryota > Metazoa > Arthropoda > Insecta > Lepidoptera > Tortricidae > Epiblema > Epiblema foenella. Next base: position 37,111,138 of record OY747096.1, read on the forward strand.
GTATCTCTAGATGGCCTCGTTAATACTCAGCCATCTATAACTACTCGGCCGGCAATCCCCCATTTCGCGGCCTCTTCAGTAATGTACTATCATACAATCAAAATGTAGACTATTAAAAAAAATACATTATCTTTTTTGATTTATGGGGCGGCGAACCTTATTGGCCCGGGGCGCCAAATTTAAAAAATACGCTTCTGCTCCGCTTACACTGCGACCCCACCCCAACAAGTCTATCTCCAATCGGAACGGAATAAAACAGTCTTTATGGCCACCGCCTTATCACCAGCAAACACATCTGCACTACACTCCAACTTTTATCGCCGCATCACTTGTAAAGTAGGCAATAAAATGCTTTTATGGGACTGTACTCGTTTTTATGCAGCCTTTAAGGGTTTTAAATGTCTTAGAATATTATGGGTGATGACCTTTATTGATTCGCAATATACTTATCGACTCAACATCATCATCATCATCATTTCAGCCGAAAGACGTCCACTGCTGAACATAGGCCTCCCCCAAGGCTCGCCATTTAGACCGGTCCTGTGCCGTTCGTTTCCACCGGATTCCCGCGACCTTCACCAGGTCATCACTCCACCTTGTCGGAGGCCTACCGACAGCTCGTCTTCCGGTGCGTGGACGCCACTCAAGCAGTTTCTGGCCCCATCGACCGTCAGTCCTGCGAGCATTTGCTGGCAGGACTTATCGACTATTAACACAAAACTCCTGTGAGTCTCAGACACATTTAAATATAATGAACGGGTCACGTGCCTTTAAGGTCGAGTATTGCGTGACATGTTTCTGAGCAATACGTGGCCTTTAATCATGAGAACCAACCGTGACGTCTAAATCAAACATTTATTCCACAAGGGCACTTTTACATGTCAAAATATTAATTTACAATTTAAGAGAGTCCGACTATAATAATACATTCATGTCAAAATATTAATTTACAGTTCAAGAAATAATAATAATTACGAGTTTACAATTACAACAAAATTAATACACTGATGATAAACTTGCAAAATTATTTCTTACAAATAAGGTCTCAAGATTAAACAAGGAGTATAATGAAATTAATATAATATCCCAGAGATGTACATGGTCTCTGAGCGTCAAAATTAAGATTAATTTAATATTGTTAGAGATGTATATGGTCTCTAAGTCACTGATAATAAAAACGAATTCACAACAGGATGATGTTTCTCGTCAATCCCCTATAAAAACTATAAAAACTATACCCTATAAAGACACTAGTATTAACGTAGTCACTATGTCCTAGCAAGCATGAACAGACCGGACTCCACATACAGTACGACGCGTATCTCAGCCATCGCCTCCATCGACCATCTGACGGAAGATGGCGACCCATGTAAGTTCTTACATAAGATATGCCTTTGAAAATACTCCTTAACCAACATGGAATGCAAGTTACTCGGAAAACTTGCAGTCTGCTCGGGCAAAGATAAACTAGTTCAAGGACGCACGTTACACTGTGCCGCGCAAAAACACTTTTTTTTTTGAATCTGACTGTGGCTTTATAGGCAGAGCCCAATAAAGCGATAGGAGTGCGCGTTTGGAGAGTAGCCTGGGGAAAATGCAGGGGAAAACCTCCGGCACGACCACGCGTGTGGTTTGGAACACTGGAATACTTTAAGAGTTTGCGCTCCAGTGAGATTGGTTGAGCGGTTTCAACCGAATCTGAGGTGTGAGTGGAATCGAGCTACTGGGAGTTTTGTCGCTGGTTCACTAAACCCAGCCTAGCTGAGAAGTCCAGCAAGAAACTCAGCTAGGCCCGACCTGGGTCGGACTGACTCTACCCGGTGTGCGGCGGTACCGGGACGAATAGGGACTACATGTGTCACTGTTGTCGCGATCGCGCGGTGGACGTCCCCGCCGCGCACAACACGTATATTCGGTTTAAAAGTTTTAAAACCGGGGGCAGTTGCATTAGTAAAACTAGTTTCCATGCTAATTATATTTATTATTATTATTTTTTCCGAATCTGACAGTGGCTTTATAGGCCGGGCCCAATAAAGCGATAGAAGTGCGCGGTTGGAGTGTGGTCTGGGCGCTCCAGTGAGATTGGTTGAGCGGCTTCAACCAAATCTGTGGTGTGAGTGCAATCGAGCTACTGGGGAGTTTATCACTGGTTCACTAAACTTAGCAAGGCGATATAGGCTAAATGCATTTTACCAACGTTAAAAAAAGAACTGCTGCTGCAAGGAAGGATGCTGATTGTATAAAAACAAAATGTACGCAAAATGTATGTTTTTTTCATGTGTTTTTAATTAATTTTAATTGTTTTAAAGCTATTCCTTGTTCTTATTTTTTTCATTTCGGTCTATATCCCCCCACTGTTGAGTAAATTCCTCTTCATGTTCAGACCAGTTTACCCTGTTTTGTGGTAGTCTCATTCATATATATAACACCTATGATTTTATTCATTGTATGTATACCTTTCCTATATGTATAGTATGTTGTGTTGCGTTCCGTGGATCACGTACGGTGCTGTCTGAAAACCAGCGCTGGTGTCTGACACCGCGGCATAATGCTGAGACAGCGACCGATTCACTGCCGCAAAGACGCACTTTTTAACTGTATGTTCATGTACTGAGTATATTATATTTGTAACGGTGTGTCTTTTGGTGCAGTGAATAAATGCTTTTTTTCTTTCTTTCTTTTCTTTCTTTACGCTAAAGGATTGTGCTCGGTACGGTGTAACAAATCTAAAGTAAATTTTATATCATCATGTAAGTATGCAGTATGTCCAGCCCGCACAAAGGATGGCCCGGGAATGCGGGGTCCCGGGTTCGAGTCCCGGGCTTGAATGCCCGCGGTTTGTTTTCAGTCAAGGTATTCCGAGATGTAGTTAATTATAAAGATATTTCCCTGCCGAGGTTTTCCCGAGGGACTACAGTATGGGGTTCTTCAAGAAAGGAGTGTATACATTTTTAAAGGGTCGGCAACGAGCAGGTGACACCCCGGGAGTTGCAAGCGTCCATAGGCTACGGTGACCGCTTGCCATCAGGCGGGCCGTACGCTTGTTTGCCACCGACGTGGTATAAAAAAATAAAATCTGTTATGATGATTGTAACAAGTCTCGATTGTTATTAGTTTCTTAGTCTTATTTTTGACATGTAACACTACATTTAATTAATGATACTTTGATTATTGTATTATTTTTAATTGATATAGATATAGTTTAACTTGTAAAAGTGCCCTTGAGGCCTATTTGCAGAATAAATGTTTTGATTTTTTAAACACAAAACATGTTTAAAATCTACCTTCATTGTGAATTCTTTTCAAGGTGGAGATTCGCATATGTTTACCCGGTACATTGACCGAGCGAGCGAAGCGTCTCCGTTTCAGCTCTAGCAAAATGCTTTCGTATGTCCGGTTGTTCTCCTCTACCGGCTTGAAAACTTAATAGTTATTTGCAATGCAAGGCTGCAAAGTTTGGCTCGAGTGCTTGTATTGAGAGCCGAGCTAGCGAAGGATTGTAAGATTGAAGCACGAGCGAAGCGAGTAGATATATGTGATAATCCACATCGAAAGGGACCTTATGGCGGCAGGCGCTTACGTTACACCTATTCACTATTGCAGGGTAGGCGAACCAATGGCACGCGTGCCATTGATGGCACGCGGCACAATATTTTGGGCACGTCGCCGATCATAAAACATGTGTAAAAAATGTGTAACAATGTTTTCATCTACCTATGCCTGCGAGTCATTATTCATATATCAGAGATGGATAACATTAAAAACTCGGTTAGAAACCGTTTGACAGATGAATCCAGTTCAGCATGCATTTTGCTAAAAGTAACATCTTACAAACCTAACATAAATTATTTGTCATCTAACCTGCAGCAACAGAAGTCACACTAATTTTACAGTAATTTAATTTATGCGTGTAATAAAAACATTCCAAAATGTACCTACCTTTTTTGTTTACTTTATTTAATAAAGAGTTTTGATAGTATTTATTATTATTATTTTCCAAATAATCAGAAAGTCAAAATTATTTGATGGCACGTCAATGACCCCATTAAACATTCTTTAGAAAAAATGGCACGTTGATGCATAAAGGTTCGCCTACACTGCACTATTGTATTAGAACAGCAGTTCTACGCGTAGAACAACACGGATTTTCTCTCCGGTTTGTCCTACGATGTGAACAAAATCGTAGGACAAAACGGTCTACTTCATAAAGTAAACCTTTCAGAGCGGGTGAGGTGTAAAAAATATCACTCGCGGTCTACAGATCACGGAGCGACTTTTACAGAGTTGAGAAATATTACATACTTCTTTTATTTACTACTCAGCAACTTATCTGAACCATACAATTGATTTTCAATAACCAATAACAAACTTGTTTACTGCTAACTGAACAAAAAATAGCGGATTAATTGCTTGAAAATAAGGGTGACTTGACAGATCGGTCCCCCCAGTAAACAGGACTCTGTGACGTTGCGTTACGGTTCAATTTAGAATGGGTTAGGACGAATGATTTATGATATATCGTTAAGTTGGAGTGATTAATTCACTTTTCCGGTTGATACAAGGTAGAGGCTGAAGCGATTTCAGATCAAGATTAAGGGTGGGTTGCACGAAACCGTCTGTAATCGTAAGCGGTGTTCGTTAAAACGTGATTGTATGGAAAGTTTGACAAGTTCCTATGGGATGACAGCTGCCGGCGACATATTTGACGATGACCGGCCTGCGATCGTATGTTTGTGCAACCGACCCTAAGGATGAGTACCAGAGAGACGCATCCTTGCTGCTGACGCATACAACTCTTGGATTGGTGACCAATTTGAGTGGTTACTAACTGAGCGCTCCCGTGCTTTGGAAGGCACGTTAAGCCATTGATATCGGCTGCTGTCCGTGACAGCAGTTGTTAAGCCACGTTAGAAGCCGGTCGGCTTGAGAACTTCTAACAGTCAAGTTGCCCACTCACTTGATAAAGCTAATCCCAATAAGGTCTAGTTTCCCCTCGGGTTGGAAGGTCAGATGGCCGTCGCTTTCGTAAAAACTAGTGCCTACGCCAAATCTTAAGTCTTCTGGCGGGCCAATTTAACAAGGCTAACCTATGGGGTCGGTAACCCGTATGTGACACCCCTGGAGTTAAAACGTCCATAGGCTACTAAAAAATCCAGGGGAAAACCTCCGATACGACCACGCGTGTGGTTTGGAACACTGGAATACTCTAACCCCCTTATTCATAAAACTTAACAAACCTCTGCTATCTAAAATGTCTGTTGTCATTGTCTCACTAGCACACGTGTCAAAGTGACAGATAAGGACAAACAAACTTTAGCGGCTAGTTAACTAATATAGGTTTGATAGACGTTTATGAATAAGGGGGTAAGAGTTTGCGCTCCATTGAGATTGGTCGAGCTGTTTCAACCGAATATGAGGTTCCCGCTACCTCTTTTCATCTGGACGGCAGCGTTGTAAACGGTTCCAGTATCAAGACCGACGGTCGTCGAAAATTAAATTTCTCCGATTATTTATTGAGCCATCAATCGGCAACATCTGTCATACAGTTATAGGGGATGTTGATTAAATAAGGTCCTATAGTATACAGTAAGTAAGTAAGTAAGTAAGTAAGTAAGTAAGTAAGTAAGTAAGTAAGTAAGTAAGTAAGTAAGTAAGTAAGTAAGTAAGTAAGTAAGTGTTTATTTGTGAACATAGGTATTTACAGTGATGGTAAATTTAGAAAGTTTCACTATGTTTGCCAATCGGCGTACAAAAACAATGAAATTAATATTTAATTTAAAAACACGTACTAATCTATCATGCATACAGATTTTTGTGCCTTTGTTCAAATTATAATAAGATCAATGTAAGAATTTAAGTTTAGTGTATGTCAAAGAAAAAGAAAAAATAAAAATAGATGTCATGCCAGTTTCAAAATGTTAAATAGATATAAATAATCAATAAATTTTTATCATTAAAAAGTCAATCAAATTACGCTAAATTATCATTTAAATAATTTGAAATGGAGTAATAACATTTTTGTATTAATAAGGTCATTAATTTCTTCTTTAAGTCTGAAATATTAATTGACTTCAGGTTATAAAGCAGGCGGTTGTATATTTTACTGGCTAGACAATACACACTTTTTTGCATCAATCCTGTTACAGGATGACTACTATTTATTATTATTATTTGTTGTGGGCCTTCTATGCCGCCTCGACCAGTATTGATCTATTGTGGCAGCCATTAAAGTTAGAAAGAAAAGAAAGAAAGCATTTATTCACTGCACCAAAAGACACACCGTTTCAAATATAATATACTCAGTACATGAACATACAGTTAAAAAGTGCGTCTTCGCGGCAGTGAATCGGTCGCTGTCTCAGCATTATGCCGAGGTGTCAGACACCTGCAGCGCTGGTTTTCAGACAGCACCGTACGTGATCCACGGAACGCAACACAACATACTATACATATAGGAAAGGTATACATATAATGAATAAGCCCATAGGTGTTATATATATGAATGAGACTACCGCAAAACAGGGCAAACTGGTGTGAACATAAGGAGGAATTTACTCAACAGTGGGGGAGATACAGACCGAAATGAAAAAAATAAAAAATAAAACAAGGAACAGCTTTAAAACAATTAAAATTAATTGAAAACACATGAAAAAAAGGCGACACAGTTGGGATAAGTTCTTTGCTTATACCCGTTGCTTTCGGGAATTTCCAGATTCTTTGGGTCGCAATCTGTTGTATCTCCTCTGGGGGCATGATGTGCCTCCCTAGGAAGATACTTCTTTTACGCATAAGTGGTCCACAGGAGCAGAGGATATGGATGGCAGTTTCCTCCGACTCTTTGCAAAAACTGCATGTTTGTAAAAGAGCAATGAATACGTCTTCATGTACGAGTTCACATAAAATACTTTTATTGTACTGTCATATCTAAAGAGATAAAAGTGTCATCGTAAATTGATAAAGCATATTATGCCACAGATTTGTAAGCCGTAAAAGAGAAATTAAGATATTACAGCTGTGTAACGACTTCCTGACTTTAATGCTGGAACTTTTATATGGGCTCGGTGCTTTAACACATTATATGTATACCTTAAACGTACGCGTCATGAGTGTGATCGGGTGCTGTTTGTGGAGTCCGGTCTGTTCATCTTTTTATAGGGGATTGACGAGAGATATCATCCTGTTGTAGATTCGTTTTTATTATCAGTGACTTAGAGACCATATACATCTGTAACAATATTAAATTAATCTTAATTTTAACGCCCAGAGACCATGTACATCTCTGGGATATTATATTAATTTCATTATACTCCTTGTTTAATCTTGAGACCTTATACATCTCTAACTTTACTGATATTGTAATATTTGTATTAGATAACTTTGCAAGTTTATCTTCACTGTATGACATTAATTTTGTTATAATTGTAAACTCGAAATTACTGTTATTTCTTGAACTGTAAATTAATATTTTGACATGAATAATGTATTACTTATTATGGTAAGACTTTCTTAAATTGTAAATTAATATTTTGACATGTAAAAGTGCCCTAGTGGCCTATTTGCAGAATAAATGTTTGATTTTGATTTCATATTGCAATGCGGAATGCGGTAATACGGCTAGCTTGATTGGCACCTTTGCACCCGGAATGACAGGGGGCATATTCGAGTAATTTGATGACGTGTAAAATGTAGTCTTTAGTGATGATTGCATTTATCATTTTTGTCATATATGTGTGTCTTCTGTGTCTGCGAATAAATGTTTCATTCTTTCTTTGATTTTGGTATAACGAACTAATTTGAATAAAACCTAGTATTTTTTAATAATTATATCGGCAACGATCCGTTCCTTAAAACATATTACCATTCTCAACATACTTAAACATGAGTTTACTTATTACATGAATATTTTTTTTATTTTGTGCCCCATCCTCATGTGGTGTCGGGTTAGAATAGCACCACCCCCATTCTTCACGTGGGTGTCGTCGTCGTCAAGTATTGGAACCTGGTTGCAGTGTGTTGTGGGCGATGGGCTAGCAACCTATAACTGCAATATCACATTTTCTCCGTCTTCAAACCTACAATTGCTAAATGTGGCACCGGAATTATATTTCTTGTGCTCTGCCTACCCCTTTGGGAATACAGGCGTGTGTAAATCCAATTTTCGATAGATAATATACATTCTACGATAAATATCAGTTACAGTTTAGTTATAATTGAACGCGGTTATGCAATGTGTCAACCTACTATAGGTTTTCCTATTAGATTGACACATTATTGCATAACAGCATCCAATTAAAATATGTCCATGGCAATCAGTGCGCCAATCAAGACATCATCATGCATCACTGGACACTGCACCGCCTGTGTCGTAGATCCGGGGATGATGTAATCAAGTTTAGCCGAGTTCGGCTAGTCATTCCATTCCAGGTTATCCAGCACTCTGGGCGCCAATCAAGGTGTCATCACGCATGACTCAATACACAGCGCTGTAGAGACGAGAAAAATGTAGTCAAGTTTAGCCGAATTCGGCTAGTCATTCCAGGTTATCCAGCACTCTGGGCCCCAATAAAGACGTGCCTCAATATACTGTACGGTCTGCGTTCTAGTGACGCGAATTGGCTAAGTTTGGCCAAATTCAGCTATACCTTGAAATTTTTAGTATTACGAGTAGGAATGACACAGAACGACTACGAGATTTTTAATCAGGAGGCCTTTTTTGTATAACTAACAGATATGGGTTCAAGCCTGAAATAAACTATTATTATTATTATTATTAAATCAGGCACGTTCTGTGATAAAAATGTCAAATAACCCCAAAGAGAATATTGTCTTAATTTATATAGATATATCTTGAAATAATATGGCTTCCATATTTTTTTTTATTACGTTTCGTTTCATTAACGTCAAAGTTATGCAACAAAAACCTATAGAGGCAGACCAAAAATATACATATACTAGACTTAATCTAATTGGTGACGACATGACAGCTTTTTTGAAGGGTTCGGCGAAATATCTCACCGCAGCACTATTGATTAGTATCGCTGCATGTTGGTTGCGAAGTTAACACGTAAGCCGCAGCTATCATTTGATCGAATCACGTGTGGGAATGCACACGGAGCCATTTACAGGCGGCCGAAGGGCATTACATTAAGGTATCTTCCGGTTATTCCGAATGTCGGATAATTCCAAAGAAAACATCCAGTCTAAGGATCGGTTGCACCAACATACGATCACAGGCCGGTCATCGTCAAATATGGCGCCGGCAGCTGTCATCCCATAGAAACTTGTCAAACTTTACATACAATCAGATTTTAACGACCGCTTACGATTCTAGATGGTTTGGTGCAACCCACCCTAATGGTAGGTTGCACCAACATACGATCACAGGCCGGTCATCGTCAAATATGGCGCCGACAGCTGTTATCCCATAGAAACTTGTCAAACTTTCCATACAATCAGATTTTAACGAACACCGCTTACGATTACAGACAGTTTGGTGCAACCCACCCTAAGGGTCGGTTGCACCAGCATACGATCACAGGCCGGTCATCGTCAAATATGGCGCCGACAGCTGTCATCCCATGAAACTTGTCAAACTTTCCGTACAATCAGATTTTAACGAACACCACTTACGATTCCAGACGGTTTGGTGCAACCCACCCTAACTAAGCAATTTCGTTGCTCTGCCAAACAATTTTAACATTCCTTTTTGACGATGATGGTGATGATGATAAAATCGCTTAATTAGACTGGAAATTGTTATTTCCGGAATTACCCGACATACGGCATTACCCGTATACACCTTATCTCAGAGTATTTATGGTATTGCTTGGTGTGACACCTGTCATTTAGCTGTCATTCCACTACAATAGCTGGAAGAAATAAGTCCGCCTTTGTACTCTAATCTTATGTGACATGTATATTGTTTTAACCTGTTATTATGTACAATAAAGTTCTTACACAATATATTATAACCTTAAAATATTCTCGTTCATCAAACCCATTTTTGTTAATTTGCCGCTGTATAATAAAATTAGTTTGTCCTTGTCTATCACTGACATGTATATTAGTGAGAAATTGACACTTATACGGTTTTTATTAGAGGTTAATTCAGGATTATGAATAAGGGGGATAATTTTTATTGGAACGACAGGCTGTCGCCGTATCTAAGCTTTTTCAAAAATACTATAGTTAAATATAAATATAAATAACACTTATAAAAAACTATAATATGTTATAACACTTATAAAAAACTTAAATTTGTAACTTGCACTACTACAGCAGTTGATGTACTTAACTAAATAGCTAACTTAAAACAGTAATATAAAGAAAGGGAGCTTATTTCTGCCAACAAACTGTTATACAGTTTGGCGGAAGTTATAAAAGTTGTAAAAGAGTACTGTTTTCGTGAATAAATGCTTTATTTATTTATTTATTTATTTTTTTATATTTGTGGACAATCTTACACAAATCAACTTAGTCCCAAACTAAGCAAAGCTTGTACTAAGTGACGATATACATACTTATATAGATAAATATATACTTATATACATAGAAAACATCCAAGACTCAGAAACAAATATTCATGCTCATCACAGAAATATTTGCCCTGACCGGGATTCGAACCCGGGACCTCTAGCTTCGAAGGCAGGGACACTACCAACTAGTCTAAAGCGGTCGTCAGTTTATTTTCCTATTACGTCGAACGCACCTTTAACTTAAGCTATAATATCCCTCGGCTATTACCATAGTATTTAAGACAGCGTCCATTATCTCCACAAAAGGGACCGAGCGGAGGCGAGGCCGTGCATTCTGCGCAAATTCTTCAAGAGAAAATGCACGCTTTGTATATATTACGAAGATATTCTCAGATAAGCTATATTTATTTAGCAATTTGATACTTTGTAAGCGGAGTACTGTTTCACAAATTAAAGCAGACTAAATTATCTTCAGCTTATTTTAGTAGATAAAACTCTGAGATAATAATATTAAAATATCTCCAAGTAATTCTGTCAAAAAAGAAATGAAATTAATTGAATGTATTTTTGATTATATAAATTGTTCCAATGTAATTAATTCAAAAAGTAATTTATTGAAATAATGTAAATACTAACATGCCAAGGTTAAGAAATTACTAGCAATATATGGATTGTAAGTCCGAAATAAAGATTAAATTAAATTAAATAAGTAATCCATTGATGTTTCAAGTAATTTCAGTGCAAGTAACTTGTGGATAATTAACGACAGTCGGAGACTGTTGCGAACGAAACTCTTATTTAATTGTATACCTATACAGGGTGTAACAAAACTAGTGAGGATTCGTTTAAGGGCGTTGTATTTTTTTATTTTATTTTTTTTATTATACTTTTTAATGTAGTGTAAAAGCCTCGAACTCTTTAAGTGCTGTTGCATGCCTGTTATTGGTACATAAATATGTTCTGTGTCCCTAAATATCATTGTGTCATTTTGATTATATAGTTTATGTGCTGTTGGTGTGTCAAATAAAATAAATAAATAAAAGGGCATATTCGGTATCGTGTATTTTGTCAGAAAAAGAAATTTTTTTTGACGGGACAATTTTTTTTTCTATGTGTCAGGTCGACCAAGTCAGCCAACTGTCCATACAAAGGCCAAAAATTTATTACGTCAAAAAAAAATTCCTAATCAGAACACGATACCAACAGAATTCTCATGTTTGATAATTTCAATGCGTTTTATGAAGTAGTAATGGTGGGATTTTAAATAAATACAGATGTTTTTAATATATAGAAATGGTAGTGGTACGAGTGCTCGGGGTTTAGGTTGCCACGTTTAGGTTGCCGGCGGCAAACAAGCGTACGATCCACCTGATGGTAAGCGGCCACAGCAGCCTATAGACGCCCGCAACTCCGTTGCCGACCATTTATAAAGATTTGAGGATGCGCTGTGTGTGATCACTCGTGTTTTAAGACCACTCATTATGTGTCAGTTGCATAAACTACTATATTCTACGACCTGAAGCTATATAAGACATAGCCACCCCATTAACCGTAAAGCAATCTCCACTTGAAAATCTCAAGCGAAATTGTCATAAGCAACCCCATTACAGCGTAATTTAAGAAATTATTTCCAGTTGACCGGGAATTTGGACATAAATATGTATACATTTTGGAACTTACGTCTGGGATATAAGGTTCAGAATTGTATAGTTATTTTTGGAGTCGACCGTACTTCAAAGCATTCGGTTGTAATTGGTAGCCGAGGGCTACGCGAAATTGTCTCGTCGAGGTACGAAATAAGGGTGGTTGGGGGAGAATTAGGGCCCCAGTCAATTTACCTGTAACTGGGCTGATTATTAATTTTGCCGGGTAATATTATTTGTGTGTAATTGATGACGATAGCGGAGACCTTTTCGTTTGATGCCTTTTTCATTTTAAAATGGGGTAGGCACTAGATGTCTGCCAGTGTAACCCGGTTTAAAGAAATTTATTCCCATAAGAACACAATAGTTCACTTATATGAGATAACAAAATAGTACATAAATTTAAATTCAAAGTCAAAGCCAAAATTTTATTTGCGAGAATTATGGTACATATGCAAATTTATGATTATAATTTAAATAAATAATAATTTATATAATAATGTCATTCTACATAAGAAAAAAAAACAGTGTAAATTATTTCTAGTTATGTTAAATTTGTGGTCATGTCAAAAAATTCCTTAATTCTATAAAAACATTTATCCTGAAGCAGGAGCGGAGTTTGACTATGAACAATTTGTACGGTAAAGTCCTAAATTCTAGAGGTATATGATTATAGATTTTTATTGACATTAATATTTAGACTTGTAAAAGTGCCCTTGAGGCCTATTTGCAGAATAAATGTTTTGATTTTGATTATATAACAATTCCTTATATACAAGGCTGTTTTCGAGACTGACGGCTTAATGAGAAATAAATCTCTACCACGCAAATTTGGATTTTGAACACTAACATGAGACATATTTACACTTAATAAGAGAACAACGGTTGAAACTCACTTGGAAAGTCAGTATTTGCGACATGACTTTCCAAGTGAGTTTCAACCGTTGTTCTCTTATTAACAAAATAGTACAATGTAGCATAGCCCGATACATCTACACAAATATTATCGTATATATGTTTTAACCTAGTTTTAAACATATTGTGTGAATCACATTCCTTAATATCTTGCGGTAGATTGTTGAACATCTGCGCACCTTCCGACAGTATGCTTTTTAAATAATTTTATGTTATTGGCGTTTCTTAATTTGTGTCTAAATTTTCATTTAACAAATACTAACTCTGAATGTATTTCCTGTGATAGTATTATTACCAAATAATTCGTCTTTGATTTAATATTAAAACGAGCCGGTTCTTGCAGATCAGTGAAATTTATCTCTAAATTTCATCCAAGCTTTCATTGAATTTAACTTATTTAAAAAGTTCAAATTTGAATTATAATATTTCTGTTTGTGCCTACACGTTTAGATTATTCCTTAAACTCAATGATATTTTCCATTTTACATTAACTGGAGACAAGCAAACTCTTGCCATCACTACATAGTATAAAACAAAGTCGCTTTCTCTGTCCCTATGTCCCTATATCCCTTATGGTTGGTGGTAGCTATCCGTAGGGTTATTGTGCTACAGTTGGGGCATTGTCAGATTTAGGTTCACGTCTTTTCGGTGGACATATCAAAAGATAAACTACAAAGCTTAATTTTGGATTGGTTTAGTAACCCGCACAAACGGTGTTTCCGTAACTATAAATCCATGTTAATTTTTGTATTAAGCAGTACCGCTGCTAACGTAAACTGCAAATCACTACATAGTATAAAACAAAGTCGCTTTCTCTGTCCCTATATCCCTATGTATTCTTAAATCTTTAAAACTACGCAACGGATTTTGATGCGATTTTTTTAATAGAGTGACTCAAGGGGAAGGTTTATATGTATAATACATGCATCAGCATTGCACCCGTGCGAAGCCGGGGCGAGTCGCTAGTACTCAATAAAATATAACTAAAGTAGTAATAAAAATAGACCAACCTTTTCAGTCTTAAACGTTATCAGGATTTCCAATATTGAGTACCGAACGCTCCCGTATTTTGAACGCTTCCAAAGCCAACCATGTGAGGGTTGCCAGTAAATTTTTCATGTAATTGCGTCGCGGAAACTGTTGCCAGTCGTAAATAAAATATAATGGCCGTATAGTTCACGCCTTGGTCCCGATACTACCGATCTTGTCTGAGTATTGGACGGGAAAATTAAAATTTCGTAGTAGTCACATTTGCTGTTGAAAATATGAATGTATGAAGTAGCAGAGAATAAGCATCTTTTTTTCATGATGCCATTCGTACCAGTTTTTAGAGAGGAACAAATGTGTGTATGGAACAAGTACAATTAGAACAACATAAAAGACAAAAATGGATTTGAAAGTACAGAACAAAATCCGAGCGCTCAAAACGCCCCCAAAACTCTCATACTAATTGAGCATAGTATGGAAAAACGGGAAATTTACTGTTTTGGTAGTGAAATATTGCATTTATGTACAATGTTATCACACTTTTTTTGTATACATAAAACATAGAAATCCTGTTGTTGGTATTTAATTCACTTTTATTCAATAAAAAACAAAATAGGTACATAATTTTTCGAAACTTTCAAGTGATAATTTGGAGCATATTTATTCATTTACTGTTTTTTGTCATAATTTGATGATTATTATATACTAGCGACCCGCCCCGGCTTCGCACGAGTGCACTATTTAATGGATGTTATTATACATATAAACCTTCCTCTTCAATCATTCTATCTATTAAAAAAAACCGCATCAAAATCCGTTGCGTAGTTTTAAAAATTTAAGCATACATAGGGATATAGGGACATAGGGACAGAGAAAGCGACTTTGTTTTATACTATGTAGTGAAGGTCCACAGTAGCCAGGGACCGATACCGGTATTTTTAAAAAACCCTGAATTAGCCCAATATTTTGGATCATTTTTTGCTTTTTACGTAGGGCTGAATCATGTATTTAGGTAACAACGTCGTATTATTAGATTGTCCCATTAAAAACGAAATAATGAACCGGTTACCGTAATAATACCGGTATTTTTCTATGGAGAAAATACCGGTATCCGATCCCTGACAGTAGCTAGGTGTTCACCATTTTAAAAATACAGTAACAACGTTTGCGTGAAAATAACGGACGGCGTTCGACAATGGAATGGAATAGCGCCATTTTGTCCGCCATCAGCGAACTCGATGTCAATTGTCCTGTCAGACGTTACCGACGAGTGACGCTTTTAAAAATGGTCTTTCAGAAATATTAGCTATTCCTTTCCACGAGGAAAATGTGTGTAGAAAAGGCATCTCATTCTCAATTTCCGTTCGACATAATCGAAATGTCTGGGTCGTCCATTTTTAATTCGACGGTATTATTGGGCTATAAAATTTTCAACACCATTTTGAAAAAGGAACTGACAAACTAACGCAAAACTCAAACTGTTGACTGTTGTCAAACTGTGCAAACGTTTTTGTGGGACTATTTACTTGTTTGCATTGAATTAATATTTATCAATAAATATATTAATAATTTACCTACAATTATTATAGATTTGGAGAAGAAAACATGTTACAAAAAAGAGGTAAGTAGGTATTATCTTCGCTGTATGACATTAATTTTGTTATAATTGTAGACTCGAAATTATTATTCTATCTTGAACTGTACATTAATATTTTGACATGAAAAATGTATTACTTATTATAGTTAGACTTTCTTAAATTGTAAATTAATATTTTGACATGTAAAAGTGCCCTTGTGGCCTATTTTCAGAATAAATGTTTGATTTTGATTTTGATTTATAGTAAAGAAGTAATATCAAAAGCTTCTGGACTTTTCTCATTGAACGAATGAAACTAGTAATAATGCAAAAGGGGAAAACTCATGATAATTTAATGAAAAAATCATAGGGTGACCACGACGCAGCTGCGTCACTAAGGACAGTCCCGGATAGACGACCGAGCCGGGTATCCCGGGTGTGGGGTAAGTCGATTACGGTCGCCACCGGCTCCGACTAATTGCAATAATGACCAAAATGGACTGACAAGCCGAGTGTGCCGTGTTGCGTGTGAAACGGAGTTACTTTAACGACCGCTTTAGCCTAGTTGGTAGTGACCCTGCCTTCGAAGCTGGAGGTCCCGGGTTCGAATCCCGGTCAGGGCATTTATTTGTGTGATGAACACGAATATTTGTTCCTGAGTCTTGGATGTTTTCTATGTATTTAAGTATATATTTATCTATATAAGTATGTATATCGTCGCCTAGTACCCATAGTACAAGCTTTGCTTAGTTCGGGACCAGGTTGATTTGTGTAAGATTGTCCACAAATATTTATTTATTTATTTTATTTTTATTTATTTATTGGCGAATGCTGTGGTGACGGAAAATGGCGGTGATGCTTATTTTAAGTCCTTATCAGTTCAAAACTGCTCATCTATTTGAACATTTTCTGATTGAATTGACAAGTATCTTGACATTTTCTCAGTGTTACCATCTGGAAAAGGACTATTGCGACCTAATGTCATAAATTTTAAATGTATTTTTTGGATTTTTCATTAAAAAATTTTATGTTTTGGTGAGAGCTGTTGAAGAGGTAGATGCACGTGTAAAATTAAGCTAAAATAAGTTACTTCAATTTGTACATTTATCTCTGTTTGTTTCTCCAAATAAATAAATAATGCAGCTAAAACTTGACTTCCTAATAGACAATCAATCTAAAGCCTCAGTTTACTGTTATCAACAGAGACAACACTCCCCCCAGGAAGCTAGACTTCGGTAATGATAAAGTGCCAATTAGGCGGGAATTCACTGCATAAATAACAGATTAGGATCCTTCCTGCAAACATTATTAGCTTGGACAACGGGACTTTGCTATTTACAATTGAATACTTGGAATTTTGAGATGAAATGCGAGTGAGTAATTAAGTATCAGCACCTACGTGGATTTTTTTTTTGAACCTGACTGTGGCTTTATAGGCCGGGCCCAATAAAGCGATAGGAGTGCGCGGTTGGAGAGTAGCCTGGGGAAAATCCAGGGGAAAACCTCCGGCATGACCACGCGTGTGGTTTAAAACACTGGAATACAAGAGTTTGCGCTCCAGTGAGATTGGTTGAGCGGTTTCAACCGAATCTGAGGTGTGAGTGGAATCGAGCTACTGGGAGTTTAGTCGCTGGTTCACTAAACCTAACCTAGCTGAGAAGAGTCCAGCAAGAAACTCAGCTAGGCCCGACCTGGGTCGGACTGAGTGGATTTTGAGTTTTGATGTTAAGGCAAGGCCATTCCAGTGCAAATGACCCCCTCTAGCACGCGTGAGTTTGCAATTAACCATCCCGCTCTCTACGGAAGCTCTGCGCGTAATTTCGTAAATATTTAGTACATTTTTATTGATTGTTGGTACACTGGTATACTTATGAAAAATCTATCCGGTTATTTCCTTAGAACAATAAAAAGCTATCGTTTTTATAAAAAAAACGTATCAATGTCGTTGATAATTACGAGATCTGCAGCATTGAAGGTTATTTTTACTATGATATTTAGGATTTTTTGACAGTTACCAAGGCATTTTCTCAATATTTTGTTCGGTTATTTCTTTTCTTTGTTTCTTTTTCAGTTTACTGTAATTATATAGATAATTATTATTCAATTAAAACTAAATCATGACTAAAAAATTCTTCGACACTGTAAAAAGTGACAGTGTCTTAAGTGACGGTGGTATTTTATTAAATATTCGTATACACATATCATATGCACTATTTTTCCTTAATTTTAAATTGTGTGGACGTAAGGTTATTTGTGATAATCCACATCGAAAGGGGCCTTATGGCGGCAGGCGCTTACGTTACACCTATTCACTGTATTGTATTGGAACAGCGGCAATAAAGGCGTAAGTGCCGGCCGCCATAAGGTTCCTTTCAATATGGATTATCACATTTGTTATCGTCTAAGAGATCTATTTGACACACTATTCAGAGAAGGAATAAGTCTAGGTTCTGTTTTATAAATGCTGCTGCTACATATAAATGAATACTGTTGCCTAGTATTGACCTGTTAGCCATGCTCTTGGTTGGTCCATCTCATCCAGCTGTCGGAACATTATCACGTCCTCTAGCGAGGACATCCCACACAACCAATAGACAAAATAACCAACTGCCAACGGATATATAACCAACTGCCAACTGAGTTAAAGGAATTGCCCATTACTATGTTCAAAAATCATGTTACAAAATTGTTTTTATAATATTAATGAATATTTTAATTATAAGGTTGACTTGAATTGATCACTAGCTATGTTTAATTAATGTTAATTCTA
The DNA here is from genome assembly GCA_963556455.1 of Epiblema foenella. Taxonomy (NCBI): domain Eukaryota; kingdom Metazoa; phylum Arthropoda; class Insecta; order Lepidoptera; family Tortricidae; genus Epiblema; species Epiblema foenella. The sequence continues at coordinate 37,129,504 of OY747096.1, forward strand.
TTTTTATTCTTACCTTGACTTTTTATCGAATTCTACTTTTATTTTTATTTTCTTTTATTTTTACCCTGTTGACATTCTCATTAGTTATTTTAATTGTTTATCAATGTATTAAATTTTGACGACTTGTAATATACAAAATGTAAATTCTTGCATGCTTAGTAAAGTATTTCAAGTATTTTATTGCTTTCATGTTGTTACAGTAAGTTTTTAGATGATAATTGTTATAATAGGTCTCAAACATGAGCCCTGTAAGGGCATCGCAATATTTATAATGTGGCTTACAGCTAGCTAATTTACAGTGCAAGAATAAAAGAAAAAAAAAATAAAACAATAAAATTATAAACAAAAACATCAGAATAAAATTGGTTCTATAAATTAAAAACTATCTGCAAGAAAATCCTTATCCTTTATCCTAAAGCAGAATGTATTGGACATTTAATATCTGTAACACCTTGTTTTGTAAACTACATTCTTGCAATGAAATAAATGAAATGAAATGAAAATACTGACCTGATGGCCATGCTCTTGGTTGGTCCATCTCATCCAGCTGTCGGAACATTACCACGTCCTCTAGCGAGGACATCCTGACAATTAATTGTTGTCGCCCCGGTTATTTCGGGTGTCGAGACCATCACTTGGCGGTACTGGCAACACTGACGGTATCAATCCAGTCTCACCGGTGACGTCACAAAGTTCATAAATACCCAGGCACCTTCTGAGCTCTCTCTTGCCCGCCGGGCCGTGAAGGTGACAAGAAGTGGATAAAGTGTCAACCTGAGTATCTTACTTTAATAAATATGCATTGTTATTAATTATGATTGTTAAATATTAACAATCATAATTAAATATTAACAATCATAATTAATAATGCGAATTGGCTTATATTGTAACTTTGCTTAGATAATTATGATTGTCGATATCTAAATATGTATTTGGTAGATTTACTATCGATGAGTGTATATTATGTAAAATGTGCATATCTATATACTAGGTACTGTGGTTTAACTAATAAAGTAAGTGTAACAGTAATCCTGTGTGTTATATCTTGTGTCAGCCTACGATACAGGCCTAGCCTAGTGTAGGGGCCACAGAAAAGTGTTTTAATTTACTTTGTCATGCAGTGTCTGTAACATTTTCTTTTTTTATTTACTTTGATCGTTTGGTAATGTTAATAGCACTGTGTATAAATAAACTATTTTGTATTTTGTAATAGACAAGGTACTGACCTGATAGCCATGCTCTTCGCCTTGAGATGGTGCCATCGCTGGTTCATCTCATCCAGCCGCCTCTGCAGCATGACGGCGTCCTCCTGCGAGGACAGGGAGCCGAGCAGCCGGCGCCCCGTGCCCGTGAGCGACGCGTACACATCGCGGTGTGTCTCGATCTCCGACTGCAGGTCCTGGGGGCGAGAGAGACAACACGTTACTTGACGGGTCAATCAACTTTTTCTCGTTGTTATTTTGTCCCGTCAGCGAGGAGACAACAGTAACCGAGTTTCTTAGAAAAATGTTTATAATATGGACTTCAAGCATGCTCAAGGGGTGACCCATGTCCACATGTATCTTTGCTCATAGCTAAAACTCATGATTAATAGATTTAAACCCTATAAAATCACAGTTTTAACGAGTGACTCAGGAGACGTAACCATGGTAACGGGCAACAAAGAATAGTTGATCCACCCTGACACTCACATGTGAAGTTTGGATGTTTATCACACAAAAACGACTGTTGACGACTCTGAGTTTTCGACAATTCGTTTAGTTAGATTCAATTCATTGTTTATTGATTTTACACATTAATAACACTGCACAAGGCATATATCGCACTGTATCGAGACTTTTCTAATCAGCGCTTTTCTGCCGGCGCTTGTGTTTCCGAGCTCATATAACCTAGACCTTTTTAAGGCGCGAGTGAATAGGCACCTTCTGGGTGAGCTGGCTTCATCGTCGGCCTCATCTTTGCCCCCTGGCTAGATGCTGGCCAAGAGCGATCCCATTTTTAATAAAAAAAAGATGTCTTTCATATCGCGTGATACGTGTAATTAGCAACCAGACTAGGTTTAGTGAATCAGCGACAAAACTCCCAGTATTTCGATTCCACTCACACCTTAGATTCGGTTTAAACCGCTCATCCAATCTCACTGGAGCGCAAACTCTTAGAGTATTTCAGTGTTCAAAATCACGTGGTCGTGTCGGAGGGTTGTCCCTGGATTTTCCCCAGGCTACTCTCTAACCGCGCACTCCTATCGCTTTATTGGGCCCGGCCTATAAAGCCACAATCAGGTTCAAAAAAAAATATCTAAGAAAGAAACGCAAAAAGGGGTACGCTGACATTTCCATTCATGGAAACAAATTTCAATTCATCTGCTTACGAAAGCTCTATATAAAAAGCCGGAATAACTCAGTCCACAATAATAGTTGTCGGCATTCTGTTTGTGCTATAAGTGCGCTATTCGTTTTAGCCGACAGCAGTAGCGTCAGCACTGCGATGGCGAAACGAGCGGTTAAGAAAACGCGGTGTTTTTATGGAAACCACTAGCTTTTTGCAATTTAAGACATAAGACATAAGAAGTTTATTCGTACATAAAAGTTTACAGGTATAGTTGAACATATCATCATTTATAAGTAATGTACAGAGTGGATTTTTCGTTATGCGGTTCGACTGGCCCCTACACTAGGCTAAGCCTGTCCCGTAGGTAGCCAATTCAAAAATGGATTAACAATATGTGCGCGAGAAGTCAGAAAAGATGACAATACAATATAATTATTATTACTAACATATACTAGATATAAAAATGGAAACAAGCATAGAATCTACGAATAGAGAGTAAGTATGTGTTTAGTGTGTATGTGTGGGCGTGTACATGAGTGTGTGTATTTCCGAAAATATAATTATACCTATACTTTGAAAAGAATACCTTAGCTATGGTACCTTAGGAATAAATAATAATTTGGAGATATGATTTCATGAACCTAAACAATGATAATTTAAGAACAATGATATCGATTTTTTTTTGAACCTGACTGTGGCTTTATAGGGCCGGCCCAATAAAGCGATAGGAGTGCGTGGTTGGAGAATAGCCTGGGGAATATCCAGGGGAAAACCTCCGACACGACCACGCGTGTGGTTTGGAACACTGGAATACTCTATTTTTTTTGAACCTGACTGTGGCTTTATAGGCCCGGCTCAATAAAGCGATGGGAGTGTAGCCTGGAGAAAATCCAGAGGAAAACCTCCGACACGACCACGCGTGTGGTTTGGAACACTGGAATACTCTAAGAATTTGCGCTCCAGTGAGATTGGTTGAGAAGTTTCAACCTAATCTGAGGTGTGGGTGGAATCGAGCTACTGGGAGTTTCGTCACTGGTTCACTAAACTAGCCTAGGTTTAGTGAGCTAGGAATATATCGAACTTTACTACAGCCGCTATCAATTACACAATAAAAATACAGACACGCTGTAACGCCTTGTCAATTGAGTTTCGATTTGAAAGAAAGAAAGAAAAGAAAACATGTTTATTTAGCATATACAATATTAAAATAATAATAAAACAAAGGAAAATTACAATACAGCTAATATATTCTAAAAAGGTCGCCACTCAGCTTTTTGCCACGAAAATTGATATTGCTAGTTACTTGATATCGTGTATATCGACTTTTTACCTTCTAGATTTTAACGTTATGACTTTACATTTAGCATTATAGAATTACGCTACGAGTTACAAAGCAACTACGATAATTGTGTGAAGTTACGTGTTACTTTTCATTACATTATCAATGAAAACACTACAATTTTTCGGGCGGTGGCGTCATAACATAAGCATCCAGTAATTTTTTAAATGAGTAGGAAACGCATAATATGAGAACAACGGTTGGAACTCACTTGGAAAATCACCAACCGTTGTTCTCATATTAAGTGTAAATATGTCTCACGTTAGTGTAAATTTATGCGTAGGAAACGCCTATAAAAAACGCAGCGTTTATTCTACACCAACAATAAACCGTGTAGTGACATAACAAGTAATATAAATCACGAGCCGGGACAAAGGATATGTTTAAAACGGCAAATATTTGGGGAATCCGCCGCCCCGGCCTGACAGCCCTATTGTGATTGCGTTCTTGGACAATTTGTATGTATGTATGTCACTTTGTCGTTCTTTTAATTGGGTGTAAGGTTAACAAAAGGATATAATGGAAGATGTTTATTTCAATTAGTTACAACGAAATTGTTTACTTAAATAATTAATGAGGTTTAAGAGGCCTTATAATTCATAATTAATTTATTGCAAACCATGGTATTTGTAAAGTAGTTACAAAATATTATTTTTGACACACATGGCACCCTGTTAGGGTATGGCATAACATGATACTTAAAACTAGTTAAATGCTATATTCTTTGTTGCATGTAGTTGCTTAAGACCTTTAATTTTAATCTGTAGTGTGTGGTGTGGCGAGGTTTATGTATAGAAGGGTGAGAAATGGGTTATATGTGTTAAGGCAAAATAAATTCGATTTGGAACTTGTTTATGTGGAAGTATCCTTCATAAATTCTTGTACTGAATAATAGGTTTTATTTATTAGAAGGAATTTTAGTTGGTTAGTGAACAGATGTCTTTTATATGTTTGGGTAATTTGTTATATATTTGTACGGATCGATAATATGGACCTTTTTTGTATATGCCCTATATAAGTTTTAAACCAGACCGGAAGGCGCAGCGTGGGTACTATGGCACTATTTAAGGGAGGCCTATGTCCAGCAGTGGACGTCTTTCGGCTGATATGATGATGATAATGATAATGATAAGTTTAAAAATTTTATGATTTTGATGATGATGATGATAAGTATTAAAATGTTTTGATTTCAAATTATGACAAAAGTATAGATAATACCAATAAAGTGATTAAAGCATACGATGACTTTATAAATCTTTTAGATAGTGACATAGCCACTTCTTGATTTTATTGTGCGTAGTAGAATTTAAGCGGTAAAAAGCAGTTTTTAGTTAAAAAATGGTCGATTTGGAGTGATGTTTGAAACGATATTTCTTAATGAAAAATCCAAAAAACATATTTAAAATTTATGATATTAAGTCGAAATTGTCCTGTTCTAGACAGAACACTGACAAAATGTCAAGATACGTGTAAATTCAAACAGAAAATGTCCTAAATAGATGAACGTTTCTTGACTCATAAGGGCTCTTAAATCGAATTTTAGAACACACACATTCTGACTTAGAAAGACGAGTATACAATACAGGCTGAGCCAATTGAGCGAATAAAACAAATGAATTCACGAGGTAGTCCTAAGGCAGTAACAAAGAGAGCAAAACGTACTAGGGAGCTATGATATTCATTTTAGAATTCAGACGAACGACTTTATTAGGGATTTCTGGCCGGCGGGCATAATTTAAATTCAAAATACATAAAAAAAAACAAAATACGAATAAAATACATGAAAATGTACCCCGAAATCATTTATATTTGCAGAATAAATGTTTGATTTTTTTATTGATTTTTTGATTGATTGATGGTTGACTGGTAGAGAATGCCTTGAGGCATTAAGTCCATTGGTATTAATTTGTTTTGTGCAATAAAGTTTATTAAGCAAATAAATGAATAAACGATTACAATCAAGTTAGTGATGATAATAACGTTTCAAACTCACAAAAATGAACGTCATTCGCATTCTATAAACAAAACCAGTCTATAAAAATTGCTACATACGCCCCCCATACATCTTTTCGACAGCCGATCCGTTTGATAGATCCCACGGCCTCTGATGCATGGAAATATATCCCTGTATTTTTCTTCGTTATAACCGTGGGTAACATATGCCCCCATTTGTAAAGGGAAGGGTTGAGGTATTTTTTTTGGCGGAAAACTCTTGATTTGATACATTTGCACGTTAGTTGTTGAGGGTTTGTATAGCGGCTGGGATGACGGTACATTATCCCCCTTTGAAAGTATGTGAAAGAAAATTACGTAAGGTCGTTGAAAAGTAAAATACACGTATATATACACGCCCGATCCATTAGTAACGTATAGTAGGGTATGAAGAGATTACAGAACGCTAAATTAAATACTAAGTACGAGCCATAAAAACTTCTTGAAATTAAAAATAACCCAGTTTTAGACACGTAATCACGTGCTGTGCCCTACCTCTCTTGCTGTGCCCTACCTCTCTTGCTGTACCCTGCCTCTCTTGCTGTGCCCTACCTCCCTTTGCTGTGCCCTACCTCCCTTTGCTGTGCCCTACCTCTCTTGCGTATATATGTTTGCCAATCCGCGTACAAAAACAATGAACTAAGTATTTAAAACTTAAAATAGGTACTAATTTATTATGTATACAGACTTTTTGTGCCTTTGTACAAATTATAATAAGATCAATGTAAGAATTTAAGTTTAGTGTATGTCAAAAAAAATATAGATATAATGCCAGTTTCAAAAATGTCAAATACATATATAATCTATAAACTTTTATCATTAAAAGTCAATAAAATTACGCTAAATTATCATTCAAATAATCTGAAATGGAGTAATAACATTCTTGTATTAATAAGGTCATTAATTTCTTCTTTAAGTCTGAAATTTATTTTATTTTTATTTATTTATTTATTCGCTTAGTTACACAAGTTTATAATACATAACAAAGAGATGTCTGGCGGACCCCAAACTACGCTGAGCCTGTATCTTCTATTAATTGACTTCAGATTATAAGGTAGGCGGTTGTACATTTTAGTGGCTGGCAATACACACTTTTTTGCATCTTTGCAGGGACCATGCAAAGATTTTGGGCGTGTCTGTATAATAGGTAACAGATAACACTTAGGTAATTACATCTTCAAGAATCTACCTACCTGTCAAATTTTATTAAAAAATCACACCTAAATCCGACAGGAGCTCAAAACGCGGTTCATTAACGCGCTAAACCTTAGCAAACTCAACAAAATGGCCGCCAGGACATGAGGACAGCCTGAGCACACAAGATACGGCTGGCTCGGTAATTGGGATCCCGGTATGATTTATTGTGACACCATGAGTGTAAGTTATGTCGTCTGCCCATAGATGTCTCTAAACTGGTAAGTGGTAAGTCAAGCACTCTGTTGCCGTTAAGAGCGCTTTAATAAAATGTAATAGGTCCACTAGCGCCACTGGGAAATAAGTGTATTTATTTAAATTTAACGATTTATAACTAAAAAAGGGGGCCGCTACGTACTGTACTTTGTATTTAAGTACTTTTTGAATCCATCAAACGTATCGTATTACGTTGCTGGATTCGTCAATCTATGCGTCCAAAGTTAAAACAGCCGTTTTAATTTTGAGCTCATAGAGAGACGAATCTAGTAACGTAAAAGCTAGTTTGATGGATTAAAAAAGTACTTAAATACAAAGTACAGTACGTAGCGGCCCCCTTTTTTAGTTATAAATCGTTAAATTTAAATAAATACACTTATTTACGAGTGGCGCTAGTGGACCTGTTAAATTTTATTAAAGCGCTCTTAAGGTTAATTTTACGACGGCGGTGGTAAATAGGCCTTTTGGTTTTGTTACTTGTCTAATGGTTAAAACATTTCATGGGCCATCCTACTTTTTCACGTACATTATTACACGTAATTATTAACATACGTAATCACTACATAGTATAAAACAAAGTCGCTTTCTCTGTCCCTATATATCCCTATGTCATGATTTTATTATTAGGATTTAGGAAAATTAGCTTTTACATGGCAAACAGTGGTCAAAAGTGGGGTAAATAAATGTATATATGTGGCAACATTATCATTAAACCGGTAGTACGTGGAAGGGGTATACGGATTATGGAGGGAAGAAATCCCGACCAGCTCACTTTGTTACGAGACGAGCTACTGAATGGACCAGTCATACCGCTGAGGTTCCACCCAAGAAGAAACCTCAATACCTATATCCCTATGTATGCTTAAATCTTTAAAACTACGCAACGGATTTTGATGCGGTTTTTTTTAATAGATAGAGTGATTGAAGAGGAAGGTTTATATGTATAATACATGCAACAGCATTGCACCCGTGCGAAGCCGGGGCGGGTCGCTAGTTATTTATAAATGTACTTCAGTTAATATTTAATCATTAGTAACTACATGTTATTATTATTGTTTAATGCAAGAAATAAAAGGCTTATTTTTTTTTTTTTTAATATCATAGGAGGCTTTAAATCGTAGGTCGTCACGGACGGTACGTCAAATCTTTGATTTTGTATGTAGGTAATCAAAAATATATGAGCATAATATTGCTGCCATAGACATAAATAAATAAATATTTGTGGATCTTACACAAATCGACCTAGCCCCAAACTAAGCAAAGCTTGTACTATGGGTACCAAGTGACGATATACATACTTATATAGATAAATAGATACTTAAATACATAGAAAACATCCAAGACTCAAGAACAAATATTCGTGATCATCACACAAATACATGCCCTGACCGGGATTCGAACCCGGGACCTCCAGCATAAATAAATATTTGGATCTTACACAAATCGAACTAGTCCCAAACTAAGCTGAGCTTATACTATGGGTACTAGGCGATGATATACTTATTTATATAGAGAGATAGATACTTGAATACATAGAGAACATCCAAGACTCGGGAAAAAATATTCATGTTATTCACACAAATAAATGCCCTGACCGGGATTCGAACCCGGGACCTCCAGCTTCGTAGGCAGGGTCACTGCCAACTAGGCTAAAGCGGTCGTCGATTAAATTAAGCCGTGGACTCCCGGTGAAAAAATAAACAATAGTATTCTTTTTCCCGGGACCGATAGACGACGGAACCTTTCAGAGCTAAGTTTAGACCGATTTTAATGTATTAGAATTACGAAATGAAACGGGATATTTACCATGTATATTTGTATTTTTGAGTTCCCGATATTTCGGCAATGTTGCAAGCGCCATTATCAAGGATTAACTGACGTGCTGCGAGTTTTAGTTGTGGTCTACTCACGCACCATAGCGATCTACCCTCTTCCTGGTTCCCTTTTTTCGCACAGTGTCACCGTCACTACCACCGTCCGCCTTGTCACTTGAAACTCGATTACGGTCACGACACACCACACTCACAGTATCAACACGCGAGCCGAAATATCGGGAACTCAAAAATACAAATATACATGGTAAATATCCCGTTTCAAATCGTAATTCTAATGTAAATGACCATGTAAGCTTGAAATCTTATATCGATTTTAATGTACACCACATATGTATGTGTGACTCTTTATTGCACATAAACATTACATATGTTGATAGTTTTTTTTTATCTTTATTTATTTCGAAGCTTTCGTCAAGATGACGATGTCAGCTCCAGCAAGCCTCTAACTACATTACAACTTCTTAGATGTAATAAAAAAAAACTAATAATAAAACCACAAAATTTGTATACGTATTTCCAAAAAAAACCGTATACAAACCTTGCAGCCTTTGACCAAGGATATATGTTGATAGTTATAGTTTATTACTAACTGAAAATCAAATTATAGCACGTAAATTAACCGTTATCATTGCATAACCATCGGTTAAACGATGGAATAGCAATAAACAACCGGATTCCGCAAAAACCCTCAGTGATACCGGTAAATTCATTCGTATACGGTATTAATTAAAAATTGTTACAAATGAAATAGCGATTATTGCGCGGAACGGAGCGCGCGCGCGAGTTTGGTGAAACGAAACGGTATTTAAGGTTGTTGGGGATCAGGGATTTGATTGATTTCGGTGAAATTAAATAAATATTAGAGGACAATCTTACACAAATCGAACTAGCCTCACAGTAAGCTCAAGAAGGCTTGTGTTATGGGTACTAGACGACTATATATTTAATAGATATAAATAATTATATACATAGAAAACATCCAAGACTCAGAAACAAATATTCATGCTCATCACACAAATATTTGTCCTGACCGGGATTCGAACCCAGGACCGTCAGCTTCACAGGCAGGTGCACTACCCACTAGGCTAAACCGGTCGTCAAATTAAACAAATCGTCACGCTCCTAGTATTTTTTAACCTGACTGTGGCTTTATAGGCTGGGCTCAATAAAGCGATACGAGTGCGCGGTTGGAGAGTAGCCTGGGAAAAATCCAGGAAAACCTCCGACACAACCACGCGTGGGGTTTGGAACACTGAAATACTCTAAGAGTTTGCGCTCCAGTGAGATTAGTTGAGCGGTTTCAACCGAATCTGAGATGTGAGGTTTTGTCGCTGTTTCACTAAACCTAGCCTAGCTGAGAAGAGTCCAGTAAGAAACTCAGCTAGGCCCGACCTGGCTCGGACACACTCCTAGTGTTTTCCCGGTTATTCCCAAGGAAGTCTGGGCTCCGCTTTGACCCCTAATCCGGGGGAAACTAGACCTTGGTGACATTAAATCGATTTTTTCACGCGGTTTTTCTTCACCGAAAAGCCACTGTTTAATTTTTGCTCACTTACTTATTATTATTTATTATTTATTTATTTATCAAGCTGACAACAAAATTTATAGATAAACATAAAAGCCCCGCAAAACCGTTATTACAGTTTGTCTGCAGGAAGACTTTACAAATTAAAAATCAACAATATCACAACTTAAAAATCAATTAACATCTTCACTTAAAAGCAAATCTATGGCACTGTATCTAATAAATGTTCTTTTAAGTTTCTCTTAAAAATACGTTTATTTTTCTCGAGGCGGACGTCCTCGGGTAAGCTGTTGAGTATATATGGCAGGCGTTTTTTTAGTGTCCTGTCTCCGTAATAGTTTTTAATCCTAGGCACATCAAACTTACCCGCGGACACCGACGTCGTGCCATGTTCGTGGATAGTTCTATACAGGTTATGCTCCTTATTCGGTGCAATATTAGTGTATGGAAAAAGTTTGCTCCATGACATTCTCAGAAGTTGTGTAGATTGCCCGAACCTTGTATCAGAAATCAAATACATCCCTATGGCAAACCAACTACGTGAAGAATTGTGTAACATACAAAATGAGGAGGACTTCCAACAATCAGTTTAGTGATGACCCATTAGTGTACAACAAAAAAATGCAAATTTAGAATAAAGGAAAAATTGAAAAATTTAGGCACCGAGCAGGATTAGAACCTGCTACCTCCCGGCACTCACGAAATAAATAAAAATTAAAAAAAAAAAAAAAAAACAAATACAAAAAAAAATTAAAATAAATTATTTTTTTCAATTTTTCCTTTATTCTAAATTTGTAGTTTACGTTAGCAGCGGTACTGCTTAATACAACATTTAAAAAAATGTTTAAAAGTGCAATAGCGAAGAAAATTTATAAAAATAATTAATATGGTTGAACACGCTCATACACCAACACTCACACACATACATTACACACTCTCACACACCCATATACACACACACACAAACACACCCACATACATGTTTGATACTCGTATCTAAGCAAATGGGCCATTTACTGCTTCACGTAGATAATTTTCAGACACTTTTTTTTTCATGCAGATTTTGGAAACTTCGCCGTCACATCATATTTTTGTATTGTTATTTAGAGAGGTTAAATTGCAGTATCACTTCCGATAGTTATGGTAATTAACGAACCACAGCAGTAGGTAGTAATTGTCTGTCCTACAACAATACACACAAGACAATACTACAACAACAACTTAACACAACAATACAACAATCAACAATCAATCAATCAATCAATCAATCAATTTGTAGACAATTACTTTTTCTCTACCAATCATGTTAGATATTAATCCTATTATTTTCGTTTTCAGTTCGAATATGGGTATTTGTTAAGATAATTCACAAGTGATTAGGGTATGGACAATAGTTTCTGTTCCTCATTTATAATTTTGAGATCCGACCAATCACTAGTGATTCTAAAATCATGACCAATTGCTCTATTTAAGGCCAATATTCATTAATCAATCAACTCAGTGGTCCTTGGATGTCTCACCATTTGTATGAAAAATAGTTATGACCGCTGTGTTACTCACCTTTTACAGCAATATGTTAATATTTAAGTATTTTTACCTATAAATTACTTTTATTAGGATCAGGCACTATTTCGAAATCCTATTTTTGTACACTAATTCAATACATATCATAGATTTTTTTGTGATAGACAACTGGTCATGAAAAAGTATAGAATGACCAAAATACGTGAAGATGTGTATCTTTTTTGGGAGAGAAAAGGAAACTATGTGAACACTTTATTCCTAAGCGCGCAAGGTTGCTAAGATAATTTTGAACGTTTGAAAATTATAAATATGACTATGAAGTCGAGTGTAACAGCTAAACCACACAAACTCAAACGTAAAAATCTCATTTAAACACAGGAATGTACCGCGTAAAAACCGCCAGTGTTTGCGAACGCTTGAGCACACGAGAAACACGCTAATGCGGAAAATATTAAAGTGCAGTGTTGCCAAATGTTATGGTGTGAAATGAGTTTTTAAGTTGTGTTTACGTTATTCCATGTTTATTGCCGCGGTTTAGACTCACTCGTACGTTTACATATATATAGTGTGCATCTTCCTTGTACTTCCACCGCGCGATCGCGACAACAGTGACACATATTTATAGTCCCTATTCGTCCCGGTACCGCCGCACACCGGGTAGAGTCAGTCCGACCCAGGTCGGGCCTAGCTGAGTTTCTTGCTGGATTCTTCTCAGCTAGGCTAGGTTTAGTGAACCAGCGACAAAACGCCCAGTAGCTCGATTCCACTCACACCTCAGATTCGGTTGAAACCGCTCAACCAATCTCACTGGAGCGCAAACTCTTAGAGTATTCCAGTGTTCCAAACCACACGCGTGGTCGTGCCGGAGGTTTTCCACTGGATTTTCCCCAGGCTACTCTCCAACCGCGCACTTCTATCGCTTTATTGGGCCCGGCATATAAAGCCACAGTCAGCTTCAAAAAAAAAAACCTTGTACTTTTATTAAAATTGAAACATTTTTAGGGTAAGTCAACTCAACATCCCTATCATATACTCCCATTAAATTAAATGAAGTTTTAAGGGAGACACAAGCTGTTATGTAGTGTTTCACAAGTCTGTGGCAAATACGCGTTCGGTCCCCTTTGTACTAAATGTTCGCCGCCATATGGAATGCTATTATTAAATTTCAAAGCTTGTTCGAATTACATCGGTGTAACATGCAAAAATTAAATATCCTTAATATACAAAATTACCATATAATAATAATAATAATAATAATAAAATGCTTTATTGTGCACTACATGGAGAATTATTACAATGACAAAACAAGAATAGGACTTAAGTAAGTAGGTAACAACAGGCGGTCTTATCGCTATAATGAGATGCTACATGAATAAAAGAATCTGGCAAAAGCAAAAAGACGTAAATTCTTTATGTTAATTTTCTGTAATTAAAAGAGTGATCATTTTTACTTCATTTGTTTCATTTACTGCTCAAAAACACCGACATGTGACTGTCTCTAAGAAATATAACAAAAAAGGTACCTAAGTATAATTTACGGAATATTTCAAACGAAACAACTTTTATTTAAGCCCGAATTCACCTACCTACTTTTATAATTTGTAAACCTCATGATTGCGTTTTTTTTGTATATTATAGGGGGCAAACGAGCAGACGGATCGTCTGACGGTAAGCGATTACCGTCGCCCATATGGCTGAGATACGCGTCATACTCGTGATCGGGTGCTGTTTGTGGAGTCCGGTCTGTTCATGCTTGCTAGGACATAGTGACTACGTTAATACTAGTGTCTTTTATAAGGGATTGACGAGAGACATCATCCTGTTGTGGATTCGTTTTTATTATCAGTGACTTAGAGACCATATACATCTCTAACAATATTAAATTAATTTTAATTTTGACGCTCAGAGACCATGTACATCTCTGGGATAATATATTAATTTCACTCCTTGTTTAATCTTGAGACCTTATACATCTCTAACTTTATTGATGTTGTAATATTTGTAATAGATAACTTTGCAAGTTTATCTTCACTGTGTGACATTAATTTTGTTATAATTGTAAACTCGAAATTATTATTCCTTCTTGAACTGTAAATTAATATTTTGACATGAAAAATGTATTACTTATTATAGTCAGACTTTCTTAAATTATAAATTAATATTTTGACATGTAAAAGTGCCCTTGTGGCCTATTTGCAGAATAAATGTTTGTATTTTGTATTGTATTTTTTGTACATAGACACCTGCAACACCAGAGGATTCGCAAGTACGTTGCCGGCCTTTCAGAAGGGAATACGCTCTTTTCTTGAAGGTTTGAAGGTCTAATCGGTCCGGAAATACCGCAGGCGACAGTTAATTCTATAGTTAGGTTAGGTTATGCGAGGCAGGAAACTTCTCGTAAAAATATAAATAAATAGAAAAAGTCAAATTATTTCTCTGTTTTTACTTATTTACTAATTGACTATTTCTTTTTTTCTTATCCCACGTCGGTAGCAAACAAGCGTACGGCCCGCCTGATTGTCACCCAAGGTATGTGGTCACCGTAGCCTATGGACGCTCGCAACTATGAAATGAAATCTTATAAATCGTGCTGTAGGTACTGCTATCGCTGTAATAAGCCTGAAACATTTAAGTAATAAAATAACATTCTTTGCTAATGCTATTTTATTAACTAGTGGCTCTGTGAGCTACAGAGTTAAATTTTTTTATTTGAGATTTTCCAAAAACTGACTCGACAATTAAATCTATATAATTATAGAACCTGCTCACAAATTTTAACATATGCGACCTGTAGAGAACAAACCCAAATTCGCTCTTCGAAACTTGCCACAAATGTGTTTTTGGAAAACTACTTAATTATTTTTTTTATATTTCGTACTTGCGAAAATGCCAACAAAAATTCACGAGAATCGGTTGAGAAATGCGACCTGTAGAGGAGAACAACCGGAAATCTGGAAATCCGGAATTCGGATATACGAAAGCATTCTTGTTGTAGCTGAAGCAGAGACCTTTGTTCAGTTACAAAATTATCACAGGCATTTAATTGAGTCATCAAAGCATTTACTCCACATTTAAAATAATTACTACCTACTCGTAAATTGTTTAAAAATGGTTTTGACGCAACTGACGGTTTCCCTGTTAAGCAGCCAATTAGTAGCAGAATAAATCCAACACCCGGGCATGATCTGAATACCTAATGGCCCGGTTAAGCCGGATAAACCGGACAAAATGGACGACAGCTTTGTGAGCTAATTTATGACGTTTGAGATGTTGATAAGGTGTTTGAATATCGAATTATGTTTTGGCAAAATCACGGCGCAGTCACCTATAACGAGAGCGTGCTTCGTGGCTGACGATGGCAACCTGACAAACCTCTTTTTTGTTATTTTTTTTGGAAATCAAAAAAAATCAAAATCAAACATTTTAAATGAAATTAAATCATTTATTCTTCATTTTAGGCATGTTACATGCACTTATGAAGGTCAAAAAACTACCACGGGTTCATAAAATAAACCTCTGCCTCGAGAAGAACCGGCGTAAGAAACTCGGCGAGGTGTCATTTTTCTGCAAATAGGCCACAAGGGCACTTTTACATGTCAAAATATTAATTTACAATTTAAGAAAGTCCGACTATAATAAGTAATATATTTTTCATGTCAAAATATTAATTTACAGTTCAAGAAGTAATAATAATTTCGAGTTTACAATTATAACAAAATTGATGTATAAAACTTTTGACGTGTAATGTATTTGTACATTATAAATAAATGAGTATGAGTATGAGAATTATTCCTATCAAACATTTCGAAATAAACTGAAGCTCGATAAATTCTGTTTCCATTTTCCCGTGGACCACATACGGATATCCGGGTGGAGCGCGGACCTCGCCCGCCCTAACGCGAGTAAATGTCATAATTTTTCAGTTTCCTAAGAAACTCCTCGAATCCGGCCGTACGTGCGCTGAATCGAGAGACCAAAACGAAAACTTTCTCAACTTGGCAAAAGGATAAAAATCATAAGATAATATTTTATTGCGAAATCACATTTTGTTCTATATTTACGTAAATGGAATGGGGAATTTCAATAATATGCTGCATTTTTAACCCTTAAATGCATACTACCGACCGGTTTAGCCTAGTGGGTAGTGCACCTGCCTGTGAAGCTTCGAATCCCGGTCAGGGCAAATATTTGTCTGATGAGCATGAATATTTGTTTCTGAGTCTTGGATTTTTTCTATGTATTTTAGTATTTATATCTATTAAATATATCGTCGTCTAGTACCCATAACACAAGTCTTCTTGAGCTTACTGTGGGGCTAGTTCGATTTGTGTAAGATTGTCCTCTAATATTTATTTATTTATACTGTAACACGCAGCTTCCATCACAAAGTATTAAAGATTTATTTAAAAGTAGGAATATTTATGATAATATTGAGACTCATTTGTCAAGGAAATTTAATATATTTTCATATTAATTCTTAAAATATTAACGGTTCTATACAAAAAATAAGCATCACGGATTGGTTTATAAACGAAAAGCCGGCAATTTCAAAAATCCGGCGCCATATTTTTCATGGACTCGATATTTGAGGTTTGTAATCGGTGTTTTTAGCGGCCTTATTGTAAAATATTTTTTTTCTTACTAAAATATATTTCTACACGTCATAAATACTGTGCGAGTACTAAGTTTAATAAAATGTTTCACATGTAAATAAGCATTATTTGTATATTTTCATGATGTTTGAAAAAAATCTTATTTTTTATATTTACAAATTTTGTATCAAAAACTTACAACAGAATTTTTACATTATTTTGAAAATTTAAATTACCAAATATCGAGTTTTTATGGAAAAAGAAAAAATCATGCATTTAAGGGTTAAAAGCAATTTCTTTGACAACATCATTATTTTAACAGCATAAGGTGTTTTACTGTTTTATGTTTTACCTTTGTTGACATTATTTTATATTACCTATTTATCTCCATATAACAATTCTTGTCATTTTGTCATGTATGCAAATTTGTTATGTAATGAATTACTTATCATGAAATAAATAATCCAGTCTAAACTAATCTATTGGACAATCTTTCTATAAACTTTAGTAAAAGTATTGTCTGTAATGATACTTTGGCGTGGTAAAAATTATATTTTTATACAAACGCCTTAAGGGAGGCGTACAGCGACATCTACCAGAAGACTCATGTTTCATCCTGCTCGGTGCCTAAATTTTTCAATTATTCCTTTATTCTAAAAATTATGTATGTATGTATGTATGTAGGCACTTTATTGTACACAATAACAGGTTAAAACAATATACATGTCACATAAGATTAGAGTACAAAGGCGAACTTATCCCTATGAGGGATCTCTTCCAGCTAACCTAATAAACCACCAGCCACCAGCTAATTATCCCTAGTAAACCATTTTATTCTAAATAACAAAACTGACAACCTAAACTTACTGACGAATAAAGATGTTTGCGAATGGGGAAACTGACTTAATAGAGAAACTGACATCTTAATGAAACTGACAAACAAGGAAACTGTCGAATTAAGAAACTGTCGAATGAGTAAACTGGTGAATCAGTTAACTGACGAGTAAGGAAACTGACCGGCGATACGCTAACTCATTCTAACAACTCGAATAGAAGCCCTGCATTAAAGTGAGAAATTTTGCTTTTTGCACGCATGTAAGCATCACTATTTAAGTTAATTCCACGATTACAGCATTTCACGGTTATTTAACACTAACACAGCTATAAAATATCAAAACAAACAAAAACTATCCACAAACAATTACAAAGTTTAAAACCAACAAATTTGCGGGCACGTAACAAAATCGGGCGCAGTGAACGCGAGCATTGAGGCGAGGGAGCGTTATCGCAGGTGCCTGGGCGGGGTGTATCCAGCTAAATCCAGTAACAACCGGTTACCAGTCGAGGGATTACCCGGTTGATCCGGTTCTGCAGTCGTTCCCCACTTGATTTATTCACTCCAGTATCTAGGTGTTTTTAGCGGTGTTCTCTGTTGGTTTTTTATTATTTCGCCCAATTGATTTATGTTCGTTGCGATGAAAGTGTTTGATTTACGCTTTTATGAGCGCTAACGGGTTTTTAAAGAGTAAAAAGAACGTGAATAACAAATTATCGTTATAAATAAATACTTATCAGTCTAAGGGGCCGTTCAAGTTCAGATTTATTACACTTATTTACCTCCCGTCCCCCCTTGTCAGCAAGCAAAGCTCTTACCCCCAATGCTTACGAAAACATTGGTACCTTTTTTTGAGATATGAGCAGCAGTTTTAATTCTAGAAATATGTTCAGGATAGAAGACGTTAACGCACACAATATTAATTGACTTAAAGGATTATCTATTATTTGTGAGAATCCCCGAAAATGGGTTTGGTTTTCAAGTATAGGCAATGTGTGGGTTGCCATTTGTGTAAAAAAATAAATTGCAATTGCTGACGTAATCACCCCCCACACCCATGTCATCAAAAATAAGCAAAGCATAAAAACCCCCGCCCCCCAGTAGTGATTTACGTAATACTTGAACGGCCCCTAATGTTTTAGTTAAACGAGCCGGTAAAGGTTATCTAAAAGAAAATGCACAACATGCATAGTATGCAGTTTTGTATACTATACTATTCCATTAATACGTTTAATCGATATAAGAAAATGTCCCTACGAACTAAATACACAGAGAAGAAAACTAACGAAAGTTTAAACTTAGTTAAAGAGAAGAGGACTTTATTGAAAATGATAGAAAACAGAAGAGGAAAAATGATAGGACATCTCATACGCCATGACGAATGGATCAGAACAATAATAGAAGGAGAGATAGAGGGAAAAAGGAAAAGGGGAAGACCTAGAATGACGTACATGGAGCAAATTAAACAAAATAAATGCTACGTCATACAAAGAAGTGAGGGACAAAGCTGAATGTAGAATAAACTGGCAATTACTCCACCGACAAGAGCCAAGCTCTTAAATATTATGATGATGATGATCTAACATTTCTGAGCTGTAGATTATTAATAGGTCGTAACACAAAATTTGTTAATTTTAAGTAAATATTGTTTATGGTTAGTTATATATATATATTTTATAGTGTAATAAGTAAACATTTATTTAACCTAAATGCGGTCATGTGACACTCAACCTAAGGATCCACATAATATCAGCGTCGGGTCATCTACTGTGGCCCGACATTGTGCTGAGTGCACTCCTTTTTCGCACTTTAAAAAACACTACATGTAACTAGCGTAATTATGTATATGTACCTAGATTAAGGTTTGCGAAATAAATTTTCTTTTCTTTCTTTCTTTCATCATAACTTTAACGATCAGTATTATTTTTTAATACAACGCCGGCGGCAAACAAGCTTACGGCAGTATGAACTCAACATTTCACTGTAGTTATGCTATAATTAAGATCCTTAACCGTTAAACACTCAACAACATTGTATATCGCCACGCTCTCGAAATATAGAGACCACGAGTCTGGAATTGTTTCGTAATTACGGAAAACTTAATAATACTATAAACTTAAACTAAGTAATAAAATTAAATTATACAATAAACCGTTACGTGCTGGCTTTGTTGACAAAGAGGGTATTAAAGTTGGTGGAGAACTAGAAACTACCATTGACAATAACGTTAAGAGTTGTTGAAGTGAAGTGGAATATTGTTTGACTTAAACTTGGCGTTTCACACTTCCCGGATAAAAGATTTTGATTCCGGTGGATCTTTTCAAGGAAAAACTTGAGTGAAAAATCATTTCATATTTTACGATTTAGAGAAGAGAAAATGAAAATGAATCAGCATTGCGATACAGCGAGGATGCCGCCAGCATCCTCGGTACAGTGCCCCAAGGACCTGTTTTAGATTTAAGTTAGTTGTAATATTATTTAAGTTATTGTCACTACATAGTATAAAACAAAGTCGCTTTCTCTGTCCCTATGACCCTATATCCATATGTATGCTTAAATCTTTAAAACTACGCAACGGATTTTGATGCGGTTTTTTTAAATAGATAGAGTGACTCAAGGGGAAGGTTTATATGTATAATACATGCATCAGCATTGCACCCGTGCGAAGCCGGGGCAGGTCGCTAGTTTAAAAATAAAGATCACCTTACAGGTCGTCAAAAATCTAAAAAATACATGGTCCAAAGGAAAACAATATTAGGTACAATTTGGATGTCAATAAAAAAACCTAATACAGTAAATCTAACTGGTTATGGCATAATACTCATTTAGAGAACAAAGAGGATTTTCGAATAAAGTTTCTTAGTCTACTTTTGCAGTGTGTGTGTGTGCGTCTAGTTTGCGAATACGTTGCATCGCATCAACAACATTTCTTACTATTTACACCGTTACTATGCACTCACTTGGTTACCAATCAAAGATGACGACTAGACGGCTCTTTCTTAAGGAATTCGAATCGAACAACCGTAATCTACTGTCTATTAGGTACAGCGCCATCTAGTGGTCCACAAACACGATATCGTCCTAAACACTTACCAATAAAACAAATTCGAAAATTCATATTCTGACAGAAACAAATCTCGCACTCCGCTTCCCGGGGAGTGAAAATAACGTCTTCAAATATTATACTAAGTAATCGTATGCCATAAATATAATACCAGGCATTTAAGTGTACGCTCATATCCAGCGTCTTACGGTATTCAAGAGGCGAATACGTCCCGGCTGCCTAACCGAGCGCGCACGTGACTCGGCGTGAACCGGTTATAACCAGATATACCCGGGTAAGCAACTAGATATAGCCGGTTATGAGCCAGGTACGCTGTCTGACGTGGATATTCTGTGTATAAAGCGGAGATATAAGCTGCATACATAAACTGGCCGAGATATCGTTGAGGATTTGTTTCAGAGCTCGATGTCTGGAGTTTGTTATTTAATTTTTACTCGCTCGCCTGAGTGAGTGAGTTTACTAAGTCTAGTTACATTGGAGAATGTACCAGGTTATTATGAATTGAATTTAGTGAATAAAATGGAAGATTTAATTACCCGACAAATGTAAGTTAAGTTACTGAACTATAAATTTATGGTCACAACTTATTCAATCTACATAGTACCAATAAGAATCACAAGCGCATTGCCCACCTTTCAGAAGGGAGTATGCTCTTTTCAGATTCAGATTATATATTGGTAAAAATAAAAGCATTTATATGAATACAATAATTGAACAGACACACAAGTATTTAAAATTGGTTAGTATTGGATGGTTTCTTGTAAGTGACATCAGTAGATATTCTCCTAAAAGATTTGCTAAACGGTGCAACAAAACCGTCAAGACAATGCCATAATAATAATAGTCATTTATTCCCACAAAACATTACAGAACTAATGTTAAATACATGTAAACAAAAACTTATTAATAATTTAAATATATATTTTTTGACATGGCCATACGATAAATAAATACTACGTTTTCATTCAAAATATTTCTGATTCCATTGACCGATTTTGAATATTGCCAAACCCACAAATTCGACTAGGAAATAGAATATTCCTTATGTTATTCGAAACATATTTCCCCCGGCGTTTGAACTCATCCCGTGGCATTGTGTCATTTAACCGGAGGACGTGACGTCATGAACCTGTTATCAGCTAGCACCCGGTTCATTATATCCGGGTTTAAATATGTGTTAATTTAAAGTGGGTTGCACCAAACCGTCTGTAATCGTAAGCGGTGTTCGTTAAAATCGGATTGTATGGAAAGTTTGACAAGTTTCTATGGGGTGACAGCTGCCGGCGCCATATTTGACGATGACCGCTTATCAGCTAGCACCCGGTTCATTATATCCGGGTTTGAATATGTGTGAATTTAGGGTGGGTTGCACCAAACCGTCTGTAATCGTAAGCGGTGTTCGTTAAAATCTGATTGTATGGAAAGTTTGACTAGTTTCTATGGGGTGACAGCTGCCGGCGCCATATTTGACGATGACCGGCCTGTGGTCGTATGTTGGTGCAACCGACCCTAACTCTCTAATTTAAGTTCTCACTGGCTGTGTTTTGATAACGCTTGTGTGTCAGTGTACTGCAAACGACTTACGTTCAATTTCGTTCCGTATCCGATTTTTCTAGTTTTTTTTTATTGCTTTTTCATTAAACATGAATACCATCGCATCAAATATACTACAGAAGAACACACACTCACTCACACACACACACACACACTAACATACACATTTATATCCGCGGCATCCGCGCCATAATGATATAACAAACAGAACTTGGGTACGCAAAATGGCCGACCTACATAGTTACGGTAAAAAGGGATCAGTCTGAAAATCAGCGCTAGATGTGCAACACCTGCCCAGCTGTGGCTGAAACTGGTACCCATTGCCCAAATATTTAAATTATTATTGGTTTTTTTTTTCTTTCATTTTATATGTCTAATCTGTTTAAATATCTATCTCTACTTGAATTTGTGGCAATAAAACATTTTTTATTTTATTTTATTTTAGAAGTTACAACGCGGTTGATTAAGGCAGAATCGAAACTTTTAAATTGTGATGTTCAGTGGACCGGACACATGACCAAAATTTCAAATGCAATTTAAAACGGGTGACAACCATAACTCGTGCCCAGTTCATCGGGAATCATAACTTCTCACGGAACATACGCGCGCCAGGGTTGCCGCATTAATATTCATGGCGGTTGCGAGGCGGTTAAATTAATTTCATTAAGGCGTTACCGGGATACGGATGTTGACAGAGTTGCGAGAGACCTGGGCGGCTACCGCGAACCACAAATTAAGTTTTTCTTCTCTGTCGCACTTACGTGCAGTTCAGTTCAGTTATTTATACAAGAAACAATATACATTGTATGCGAATTTACATAATTTAAGATAAAATAATTAACACCAAATAATAATAATAGGTACACTTATGTCTATCAGTGTAAAACTAAATTTATACAAATTTACATAATAACATCAATGTCCAATAATAATAATATAATAAAAAAAAAAGTAATGTCAAACAATTTAGATAAATTAATTAGTCACATTCTGATTTCAATATCACAACATAATCCATTTAAATTAGATGAATCATAAATGTCGTACTTAGGTGCTTCAGATTAGCTAATATGTCTGCATTAAATGTTGTGTCATAAATTCCTCCACAGAGTAGAAACACTTCTTCAACAAAAAAGCTTTTAATTTATTTTTAAAGAGGTGTAGGCTAGTGACAGATTTCAGTTCCACTGGTAACCTATTGAAAAGAACAATAGATTGATAGCCTGCGTAATGCTTAACAACCCTAAGTTTGCTGTGACTTGCTAGTGAGACAGAGAAGGAAAACTTCGTTTGCTGTTCGCGGTAGCCCCTCTGGCCCTGTACTGCGAACTTCGTATCGTGCCGTCCCTTTCATTCTAGTGTTATAAACTGTATGAGTGAAAGGGACGGCACTATACGAAGTTCGGTGTAACCCCTCTGGTCCGTCAGTGGGTTAGTCGACGGTGATGTCACAAATCGCAATTCCTATCCTACCTTATTTTCAATTGTAGTCAATATAAGATTTCAAGCTTACATGGTCATTTACATTAGAATTACGATTTGAAACGGGATATTTACCATGTATATTTCCGGAAAGAACTCGCGTATTGATGCTGTGAGTGTGGTGTGTCGTGACCGTAATCGAGTTTCAAGTGACAAGGCGGACGGTGGTAGTGACGGTGACACTGTGCGAAAAAAGCGAACCAGGAAGAGGGTAGATCGCTATGGTGTGGGTAGACCACAACTAAAACTCGCAGCACGTCAGTTAATCCTTGATAATGGCGCTTGCAACAGTGCCGAAATATCGGGAACTCAAAAATACAAATATACATGGTTAATATCCCGTTTCAAATCGTAATTTCAATTGTAGTCGTGAATGTGTGTGATGGGTCAATTAGTATGGGAGTTTTGGGGGCGATTTGAGTACTCGGATTTTATGCTGTACTTTGAAATCCATTTTTGTCTTTTGTGTTGTTCTAATTCTACTTGTTCCATATACACATTTGTACCTCTTCAAAAACTGGTTCGAATGGCATCAGGAAAAAAATTATGCATATTTTATATTCCGCAATCGGAACGTCCGAGGGAGTAAATTCTTCTGAAACCATACTGTTCTACGTTCACGCATAATTCAATCATATATCAAATGGCTTAAAACAGGGAAAAGCATTTCTCATCATCATCATCTCACCCAAAAGACGTCCACTGCTGGACATAGGCCTCCCCCAAAGAGTGCCATAATGGCCGGTCCTGCGCCATCCGCATCCAGCGGACTCCCGCGACCTTTACCAGGTCATCAGTCCACCTTGTGGGGGCCTACACCACGCTGCGCCTTCCGACATTTCTCACTTTATCTGTATTTATCAGTGTTGCCAGGGCCCTTGGGACCTATTTCTCATAATTACTGATCAAAACTGCCGATTTTAAGAAATTAGTAGCCACATGTAGCTAGAATTCGGCGAGCTCGGCGACAGAATTACGCCGGGCTGATGGGGGATATCTCAAATGTCATACGTAGTTACCTACTCGTACAACAGACGAACAGACAGAGTCGTATCATGTGGTTTCTTTTGTCACCTTTCCTGTATGGAAGCTTATAAATTGTCCCGCTTGATCCCGGTTAGATACAAAATACCTTTCTTTTAAATAGAGTTTCATTGTTCTTAAAAGTTACGAAAATTTCCCATACAACAGAAGTTACTTACATGTTACTCGAGCTGGTCAAAAGTTACGAAAAATGTAAGAAATGTAACCATCTAGCAACACTGGTATTTAGATTAGATTTAAGGCTAAAATACGCAAAACCCCCATGAAATCTTGATCTGCAGTCTGCCATGTGGAAAATTATTTCAAAAAGTTCTATAACCTTCTATAATTTTGTTATAATATCTAAATGACCGATATCATATGACAAATCGGCAGATACGAGCCCTCCTTTACGAATATAAAAGGTCCAATTTCCATATCTTCCGTAATATAACAAAACTAATCGGATCAGACCTTTATATGAATGACTGCTATTTCACGTAGGGATTTAATCTAATTTCTATAAACTGTTCACCTTTAGGTACGTTACCTCGATGACCGCATTCAAGATTATTTCCTGATTAAAAAATGAATTAGGCATATATTACTGGTGAGTATTTGCGGGAACAGGTTTTTGGAATAGGATTTTGGCATGGTCTCGTAAGTATGCGTTCCCGCCCGCGCGTTTTAGCGTATCGAGTATTCAGGCTTTATTTTATTTTTTTTTGAACCTGACTGTGGCTTTATAGGCCGGGCCCAATAAAGCGATAGGAGTGCGCGGTTGGAGAGTAGCCTGGGGAAAATCCAGGGAAAAACCTCCGGCACGACCACGCGTGTGGTTTGGAACACTGGAATACTCTAAGAGTTTGCGCTCCAGTGAGATTGGTTGAGTGGTTTCAATCGAATCTGAGGTGTGAGTGGAATCGAGCTACTGGGAGTTTTGTCGCTGGTTCACTAAACCTAGCCTAGCTGAGAAGAGAGTATTCAGGCGTACGCCCAGGTCGGGTCTAGCTGAGTTTTTTTGGTGGACTCGTCTCAGCTAGGCTAGGTTTAGTGAACCAGCGATAAAACTACCACTCAAAGCGGTCACCCGTCTTAGAACTGACCTCGACCGACGTTGCTTAACCTCGCATGCCGCACGCAGTATACGTGGGCGCCGCTAGGCCACGAGCGCTCATCATTATGTACAACAAAGGGCTTACATACATAGCGTGTTTCCTGGGGTCGATTTGACATCTAATCTCAATATTTGGTGTAGGCACTGATTTACGAAAGTGACTGCAACCTTGAGAATAGACCGGTTTTCATATAAATCACTACATAGTATAAAACAAAGTCGCTTTCTCTGTCCCTATGTCCCTATATCCCTATGTATGCTTAGATCTTTAAAACTACGCAACGGATTTTGATGCGTTTTTTTTTATAGATAGAGTGATTGAAGAGGAAGGTTTATATGTATAATACATGCATCAGCACTGCACCCGTGCGAAGCCGGGGCGGGTCGCTAGTACATAAATAAACATAGTATATTAAAATAACATCTGAACGTAGAATTATCTTGGCTTTAATATACTATTTATTTATTTTGACGACCGGTTTAGCCTAGTGGGTAGTGCACCTGCCTGTGAAGCTGACGGTCCTGGGTTCGAATCCCGGCCAGGGCAAATATTTGTGTGATGAGCATGAATATTTGTTTCTGAGTCTTGGATGTTTTCTATGTATTTAAGTATTTATATCTATTAAATATATCGTCGTCTAGTACCCATAACACAAGCCTTCTTGAGCTTACTGTGGGGCTAGTTCGATTTGTGTAAGATTGTCCTCTAATATTTATTTATTTATTTAAAATTCATACATAAATAAACATAGTATATACATCTGACCGTAGAATTATCTTGACTTTAATATACTATTTATAGCTCTAAACTACGTTAATACCGAGCCAAGAAAGCCTGTTAGTCGATAAATTTGCGGCTAGCCAGCGAAATATGCGAAGCTCTTCGGCCTAAAAGGATTACATGGCGGTTAAAGGGCTCCTTGGCTACATCGGTTCCTCGCCGATAAGGTATTTAGCTCAGATTATGGAGACTTTTCCGGAATGATTGGCGTACTAGAAGAGACTATACTCAGCAGTGGTCTAATACAGGATGTAAATGATGATAGATTCAGATTCATTTATTCACAATATAAGATTACAATATAAATTACATGTCAATTTACAAGAACCTCGATTGTGATCGTCAACAACATTAAATAAAACAAAATAAATTAAAAATCAATGAATAAAATAGCAGTTAAATAATACAATGAGTATGATAAAATTCACCTGAGAGGATCGTCATGAAATGCAACTCAATACAATGCAATAAAGTCAGAATTAAAGATTAAATGTCTATGTCTATGTCTATGTCTATGTCTATATTTATGCGGTTATGTGAAAAAATTCGCTTACAGAATACAGAGGATTTTTCAGTAGAAAGTTTCTCAGCCGACATCTAAATGTTGTTACCGAGGTCTGTGTGCGTATTTCAGCGGGTAGACGTTCATAGTAAGTCGGACCAATGACACGAGGGTTTTTTACTGCAAGTGCCATGCGACGAGGGACTGTTCTCAATTGTCCTGTAGAACGAATAGTCTTACCTGCGACCTCATAAACCATGCTAATCTCAAGGTCGTCTGATGGTTTTCTCTCTATAATACAATTCACAGGAGTTATTCTGATGCACACCGCATGCTTGTATAAAAATAAATAAAATAAATATTTGTGGACAATCTTACACAAATCAACCTAGTTCCAAACTAAGCAAAGCTTGTACTATGGGTACTAGGCGACGATATACATACTTCACTACATAGTATAAAACAAAGTCGCTTTCTCTGTCCCTATGTCCCTATATCCCTATATCCTTATGTATGCTTAAATCTTTAAAACTCCCTTCTGCTATCAACACAGTGAATTCCCAAATTTCATAAAGGGTCGGCAACGCGTACGTGACTCCTTTGTAGTTGCGGGCGTCTATAGGCTGCTGTGGCCGCTTACCATCAGGTGGACCGTACGCTTGTTTGCCACCGGCGTTGTATAAAAAAAAACTTGTTAATCAGTACATCCCAGAATTCAGCTTATCTCAAAGAGATCCTTTCTCCAAACGAGGAAAGGCGACATAATATAACATAATATGCCATATAGTAGTGGCATTTCATGTAAATAAAGAAGAGTTTTTGTCCAACTTACAAACTGAAACCCTTTTCAGATTTTACGATTTTCACACATTTATTATCATGATTCAAAACACTCTTTCACTCTTTTGCTTTTATTTATCCATTTGGGTGTCTGTAATGTTCTTGAAACCTGAAATTTCATTGAAAAAATACTTTTTCCCCAAGCGACGCAACGTTTCATTTAGGCGCGGAAACTTCTAATGACTTTGACATCTGTAGTGTTGACAGGTGTGTTTTTTTTATCTAGGGGCTATGAAAATCTCGACGTTAGACAATAGTAACTCCTGCTCTCCAAGTTAATTATACCACGGACTTAATACGAATATATGGCTGGGATACGCGTCATACACTCGTGATCGGGTGCTGTTTGTGGAGTCCGGTCTGTTCATGCTTGCTAGGACATAGTGACTACGTTAATACTAGTGTCTTTTTATAGCGGATTGACGAGATACATCATCCTGTTGTGGATTCATTTTTATTATCAGTGACTTAGAGACCATATACATCTCTAACAATATTATATTAATATCATTATACTCCTTGTTTAATCTTGAGACTTTATACATCTCTAACTTTACTGATGTTGTAATATTTGTAATAGATTACTTTGCAAGTTTATCTTCACTGTATGACATTAATTTTGTTATAATTGTAAACTCGAAATTATTATTCCTTCTTGAACTGTAAATTAATATTTTGACATGAAAAATGTATTACTTATTATAGTCTGACTTTCTTAAATTGTAAATTAATATTTTGACATGTAAAAGTGCCCTTGTGGCCTATTTGCAGAATAAATGTTTGAATTTGATTTTTAATATTTACTCTTGAACATGTTATATTGAATCAAATTACTTATTCCGTGGTCGGACAGTAACTAGAATGAAGCTTACTTAGCTTCTCTCTTACCTTAAATACAGACTAACTCCAGGTCTTGAACCGAGATCTAGCTAAACCCAGTTAGTGCTCAAAGTCACCGCAATTAAAGAACAAACGTACACCCAAGCCCTTTACCGACACGGCATCTCTAATTAACGTGCTAACAATTCACAACTCATGTGAAACTGGGAGTCTATTTCATTAGACGAAATAAATTGGAATCAAATTCATATAGCTTTCGACACTTTATAGGGTTCCGTATCCGAAGGGTGCAAAAGAATCCCAATTGCTGTCACTTAAGCGTCGGTATGTCTTTGTCCGTTGTTTTGTGATAATTGTATATTTTACTTTTTATATAATAACTAGCGACCCGCCCCGGCTTAGTACGGGTGCAATGCTGATGCATGTATTATACATACAAACCTTCTCCTTGAGTCACTCTATCTATTAAAAAAAAACCGCATCAAAATCCGTTGCGTAGTTTTAAAGATTTAAGCATATATAGGGATATAGGGATATAGGGACAGAGAAAGCGACTTTGTTTTATACTATGTAGTGATTGTAAAAACATTGCCTATGAATAAATAGTATTTTATGCAATAGTTGTATAAGAGGGCTCAAAAAAGGTGAGTGGCGTGTGTAACAATTTGAGGCGAAGTCGAAAATTGTTAATAAAGACGCCATGAGCCTTTTTTGACCTACTTATACAATGTTGCATACATTACTTTTTCTACGACTAGGGATTGAATAATAAAACACAAAATTAAACAGCAATACAGCATAAGAAAGAGCGGTACAGTTGGAGTGACAAATGACAGTCCACAGAACGTAATCATAGACACGGTAATTTTTTTTCAACTGTCATTTACTGACTTGCGTTTTTCCTTATGTTGGTAGTAATTATTTTAGTTTTGTTATTGTTTCAAACCATATGAATTCAGTTGTTTGTTAAGTTGGCAGTTTTGATTTTCGTTGTAAATTTAGTGTTTTTTTTTATTTGTTGGGTTCACAGGGCATCTCTGTTAGCAGTTGCATTATATCAGATAATAACCCTAGGGATGAAGAATAGACTAGATAAACTTTTTTGAAATTGCATAAGACTGCTTAAGACTGAATGCTTTTATATTCGTTTTCGGGACCATATAATTGACAGATACCGGAGTAGAAAAAGTAACTTATTACCTATTAGGTACTGAGGGACTACTCCGAAGTTCGAAATGCGAAGGCGGGGACGTCCACCGCGCGATCGCGACAACAGTGACACATATAGTCCCTATTCGTCCCCGTACCGCCGCACACCGGGTAGAGTCAGTCCGACCCAGGTCGGGCCTAGCTGAGTTTCTTTCTGGACTCTTCTCAGCTAGGCTAGGTTTAGTGTAGTTTAGTTGACAGATAAAAGTACCGAAGTAGAAAAAATAAATAAAGAAA
The DNA here is from genome assembly GCA_963556455.1 of Epiblema foenella. NCBI lineage: Eukaryota > Metazoa > Arthropoda > Insecta > Lepidoptera > Tortricidae > Epiblema > Epiblema foenella. The sequence goes on from OY747096.1 coordinate 37,159,536, forward strand.
CTTAAGTACAACACTCACCTTCTCAAAATGCTTCACCTCAGCCAGCAGCACGAAATTGATATGAATAAACCTGGCGTCCTCACAGGACCTCGCCTTAACCCTGTAGCCTGGCTTATTGAAGTAATACCTATAACCCGTATACTCCGAACTGTTAGTGTTCACTTTAAGAGCGCCTTTAAAGTCCCAATCACCGCCGCAGCCGTAACACAAGCCTTTGGTAACGATGCGCTCCCAAGTCTGCCTCGGCCAGGGTTTTTCCTTCAAGCCCTGACCGCCCCCTTGGCGGGGGCGGCCTGGCCATGTCCCCGAGCTCTGTGGAGGGCTTAGCCCCTGTAAGGTTCTTTGCAGTTTCCACTCTTCTGTTCTCCTGTTGTCAGCTGCGGGCCTCCATCTCCATTTTGAAATCACTCGTGATTTTTCTGCGGTGGGATCAGTTACTTCGTGCGCTCATGTGTTGATTGGTATCGGTTGTTGATTGAAGGCATTGAGCTAAAAACGGTTCGTTGGATTTTCGGTTTTGGTTTCATTGGTTTAGAGATGTGTCAATGGTAAAAATAATACTATATTATTCGGTGTCGAGACCCTTGGCCCGTGGGGTCCCAGTGCCCGTCAACTAGTTAAAGACCTTTCTAAAAGGCTGGTGGATTCCACAGGGGATTATAGAGCTGGTAGCTTCCTCGCTCAACGCATCAGCATAGCGATTCAGCGAGGAAATGCTGCCAGCATCTTAGGGACTATGCCTAGGGACCAAATTTTTTCTAAATATGTTTTAGTTTAGTTTTAATTTTTAGTAATATATTCTCATGTCATTTTTAGTTATAATTAGTTAGATATAATAATAATATTTTATAAAAAAATAAGTTTATGTCAGTTGCTTTTGTAATTATTGTGTTAAAAATAAAATAATAAAGAGTTTGTAATTATATTTAACACTCCTCACAAATTCATCTTGATGTTTAGGAAATTTAAAAATGTCTGTGCAATAAAGCATTTCATTCTTAAATTAATATAGATACAACACAAAATGGTGATTGCGTTCGATAGTGTTTAAGACCCTTATCAGTTTTACAATCAAGTTCATAAATACGTGTAGGTTCAAAACTATCTGAGCAACATTATCCCCTCGACAATAAAGCCGTATTTAAATATTTCTTATTATTTTGTCGGTGCGTATAAACCAAACCCGACTGTAAATAATTATAGTGTTTCCCGCTACATAATAAGTAATGTAATTAATCTTGTAGAAGACGTCAATATTTTTTGTAAGTAGTGCATTATAACTGGGTCATTGTCCGTTGGAAAAACAAAAATTATCCACAGGGTAGTTATGTTTTTAGTACATTTAATTATAGCAACGGAGACTGTTTATGTGGATTACTAGACCAATCCAAAAGTAAACTTTGTAGCCCTTAACTTTTGATATGTCCACCGAAAAGACGCGAACATAAATCTGACAATGACCTAACTATTACATTATTAGAATGGCTAGAAAATGTTAAATTTTACTTATAATAACATAATATCGACTAGAAAGCTATCAAATATTAATCGCCTAGGTTTTATTTTTAATTTGTAATAGTAAATTTAAACCGGCAGCAATTAACTGAAATTACGCCGCTGTAATGCATAAAAACTCCATGGAATTCACCCAACCCCCAACGCCTCGGCAACTTCCAACAAAACAGAGTAAAAATAACGTTAACAAAGGACACCCAACAGCGCCTAATAACTTGATACTCTACTTATTAATTAAAGGAAACTTTACAGAAAAGCCCTTTGAAGAAATTCCTAAATCATCGGCTCGCCCTCCAGCCCCGCAATCGGAGGCCTATTAATCAAATAACACTGTGATTAATTAGGAAATCAGCAATTAGGCTGTACCAGCCAGAATTACCGAAGATGTGGGCAAGATGAAATTTGAACGCTGAAGTTGTTTGTTTGATTAATATTAAGGCAAACGTTAATGGAATGCTCGTTACAAATATTCAATAAAGAAACTGATCAACCATCGATTTCACCTTTAATTCATACTCGTGAACGGGTGCTGTTTGTGGGGGGTGCGTCCCATGAGACATAACAACAAAACATATATTTTCATATTAATAACGTTCACAAGATATAACGAACGAAAGCTATAACAACAAAACCAATAATTTTATAAGGAATAACGATCAATTGATCTAATATTGACATTATATAATTATTTTCCATATAACACTCATATTGCCGAATATCAATTCGTATAATATAAATAACGTATAACGATCAAAATACATAATATAAATAACGTATAACGCTCAAAATACATAATATAAATAACGTATAACGCTCAAAATACATAATTTAAAAAACGTATAACGCTCAAAATACATAATATCTTTTAATATAACTCATAACTAGCTAACGGGCGAGCGAGCGAAGCGAGCGAGCAAAACCTTCCGGAGCAAAACCGACTCTGTTGGTTAGGTTCAGAAGACTAAGGCGGGAGCGAAGCGAAGCGAAGCTCCCGCCTTAGTCTTCTGGTGTTAGGTATTTTTTTTATGCGCCTTGAAAAACTATGCTCATAATACGTAGGTAGTACCTACAACTCATAATTTTTCAAAACACACTTAGCTACCGGGCGAGCGAGCGAAGCGAGCGAGCAAAACCTTCCGGAGCAAAACCGACTCTGTTGGTTAGGTTCAGAAGACTAAGGCGGGAGCGAAGCGAAGCGAAGCTCCCGCCTTAGTCTTCTGGTGTTAGGTATTTTTTTTATGCGCCTTGAAAAACTATGCTCATAATACGTAGGTAGTACCTACAACTCATAATTTTTCAAAACACACTTAGCTACCGGGCGAGCGAGCGAAGCGAGCGAGCAAAACCTTCCGGAGCAAAACCGACTCTGTTGGTTAGGTTCAGAAGACTAAGGCGGGAGCGAAGCGAAGCGAAGCTCCCGCCTTAGTCTTCTGGTGTTAGGTATTTTTTTTTATGCGCCTTAAAAAATATGCTTGTCAGTTGTCTGCATGCATGCATGATTGCTTGTTTACATGCATGATTGCTTGCTTGCATTCATGCATGCTTGCATGCATGCATGCTTGCATGATTGCTTGCTTGCTTGATTCCATGCATGCGTGCTTTCATAGGTTTAGTTTGTACGAAAAATAACGTTACGTTACGTTATTATATTAATTGATTATTATACGTTTCAATATTTAGATGTATTGAATATTATACGTTTCGATCGTTATATCAATTGAAATTATATCTAAATAACGTTATATTTTTTGAAAATATATGATTTGGCATTATACATTTCGTTCATTATATGCAATGAACGTTATACACAAAGCGATTATACTAACTGAGCGTATACGTTATGACTGTTATATGATAAATTCTTATATCTTTTATTACTTACCCGTTTGTGGGGTCCGGTCTGTTCATGTACTAGTAACTCCGTACTAGTGTTCAGTGGAATTGACATGATGAGAGACTTCGCTCTGTTCTCATTTGATTTTATTTTTAGACTGACGCTCAGAGACCTTATACATATCTGAGGATATTTATTTATTAGATTTTATTATTTTCATGTTGACCTTATTACCTTTTATCTTGACGCTTGCAGACCTTATACATCTTTAAAAATCTCTTTAGTTTCTTAGTCTTATTTTTGACATGTAACACTACATTTAATAAATGATAATTTGATTATTGTATTATTTTTATTTGTTATAGATAGATTTTGACTTGTAAAAGTGCCCTTGAGGCCTATTTGCAGAATAAATGTTTTGATTTTGATTCTTTAAATACACGCGGTGCATCTTAATATTATTAATTTTAATCGAATGAGTAACTTTTCAAAAGCCGATATCAACAATCTAAAAATATCACGATAACAATTTAATGTCATTGAACAGCATAATTAGGGATGAATTGAATTATGTTAAAACGTTCAGACCATAAAAAAAAGCGTAAAACCTTGCAATAAAATCAGAATCGGCCAAGCGAAAACGTAAACCATTAGACATGATGAGAGAAGGTAGCCATTATAAAATAGCGGGTAAGGCTCGAAACAAAATGGAAATTGAAATGATCTACTTAAGATAAATGGATCTCCAAGATCATGTCCGAGGCTGGTAATGCCGCGTAATCCATCTGCGGAGGGAATTTGACGATGTAATCCCAAAAGCTGTGGATTAATTTCTTATTGTGGCCGTAATGATACAGAGAATGATTGTGGTACAGTCACTGTGATCGGATTAGATCCTTGCGGAATAATCTTTTAGATTTTGCATTAGCGTTTTCATATTCCGTGGATGTATCGGATTAACGAATATCTAACGAGCTTCAGGGAATTCATTAACGAAACGAATAATCTAGTCTGGAGCATAATATTATTTTAAACTTTAATTTAATTTTAAAAAGACGGATGGTATTGTTGGGAGCGGAGTGTGTTCGAAAGCTTCGCAATAATAAGTTAACTAGTGAATCTGTGAGCTGAGTAGAGTTCGCGAAAGTTTAGCTTTTAAATTTCCAAAAACTGACGTCAAAAATTGTATATAATTACCGAACCTGTTCACAAAATTTCACGAGACCCGGGAGAGATAATGCGATATGCACATAAGTTGTTTTACAATTAAATTGTATACTTTTTAATAATGTGTGCTAAATAAATACATTTCTATTCTATTCTATTCTATATGTAGAGGAGAACAAACCGAAATCCGCCCGCAGAAACATACGAAATCATTAGAAAAAAATGTTTTTGAAAATTACCAAAAATTGACTCGATAAAAGAATTTTATATAATTACCGAACCTCTTCACAAAATTTCACGAGAACCGGAAGAGATAATGTAAAAAAACATACGAAATCATTTTAAAAAAAATTTTGGAAAATTTCCAGAAACTGACTCGATAAAACAATTTTATATAATTACCGAACCTGTTTACAAAATCTTACAAGGACAACAACCAGAAATCTAGAAATCCGGACATACGGAAGCATTTTTGTCGTAGCTGAAGCAGAGACAATACAATACAAATGCTATTTATTGCACACCTCTATAAAAATACAAAGTAGACCAGAAACAATATAGATAAATATAAGCAGATGTACACAGGCGGTCTTATCGCTAAAGATCGATCTCTTCCAGACAATCTTCAGAGACCTTCCTTTCACTTATGTGAAGTACACGTCAATTATGTGAAGGTGTAACAGTCGACTGTTGACTATTTCTACACTGCATTAGTCTAAACCTAGAATATCTCTGACGCGCCTGACATTTCACGAAATCGGATTAAAGTTTTGGAAAATTCAACTGTTTTATTCGAAACTTCGCATTCTAGGCAATTAAAGAGGCTAATTTAAATGTCCAACAAACACATCTAGAACAAAGAAACAATTATTCCCGTACAAACCGGGTCTGTACTAATTATGCTGGTTTTTGGAGGAACGCCAACCAGCAAACATTTCCTTCTGCCATACTTACGCTCCGGGGTTTAAGAGATTCAGCTTTTGGTATTTCATTTAATTGAAAAACTAATAATTGCCTCGAGAACCGAGTTATTTGAATTTAGACGTTATTATGCCAACGGAAATTCCTGTTACGAACACTTTGACAGACATTCAGAAGTCTCGGCAACTTGGAACGTTATTGTCATCAAATAACTGTCTAAAATTAACCTAAGATATTATATTCATATTTATAGATGAGGTAATAAGTACAGTTTGATGTTTTAGGAATTTAATATTGTCTGACGTAATGAATATATTTTCTTTATTATCTCGCAGGAGGAGAGAAACGTAGTATATATTCCTCGTAGTCTTGAGCGCGCTTAAATCCCTCACTAAACTCAGGACCCACTCTTAATCTAAATTGCTTGAGCGGCAATGAGGGCTGTCGGTTTTGTGCTTACCACTGTCGAGTAAGGTCCAGCGGTCAAAAATTGTTATTGGTTATTATGAGCATGAGAACGATGTTTACATTTAAATCATATTTAATACCTTAAAACCGTACCGTAAAAATATCGAACACCCCGCATTGTAGCGCAGTCCCGTCTTGTTCGGAAAAAAAGGAGGAAATAGGTTTCCGAAAGACAAAACTGTCTCAAAGCACTGACAGTCATTGACCTGTAACTCCTGTATTTGCCATAATCAAGTTCAGGTATAGCAAAATGATCACCATATTGTTCCAATTAGATATTAAGAGCGCTTTAATAAAATGTAGTGGTCCACTAGCGCCACTCGTAAATAATTGTAATTATTTAAATTTAACGATATATAACTAAAAAAGGGGGCCGCTACGTACTGTAGTTTGTATTTAAGTACTTTAAGTTAAAACGGCCGTTTTAATTTTGAGCTCATAGATTGACGAATCCAGCAACGTAAAAACTAGTTTAATGGATTCAAAAAGTACTTAAATACAAACTACAGTACGTAGCGGCCCCCTTTTTTAGTTATATATCGTTAAATTTAAATAATTACAATTATTTACGAGTGGCGCTAGTGGACCCACTACATTTTATTAAAGCGCTCTTAACCCGCGTACCGCATCCACATAGTGACATTTGACATTTCGAAGACCTCGCGCTACACTAGCGCCTCTAGCGGCGAATTCATACGCGATAGCCCTCATTCATATAATAATACGGAGGTCAAGTCATGTAATAGAGTGATCCTTATATGGCGATTGTTTTTGTTTTTCCCAGGGCACCCGTTCCTTTCGTTAAGGCGCGTAATAGAGTGAAATACCACATTTTGGTCGCGTTCAAAGGCCTAAAACTCAAAACTGGCCCGAAGTATAAGTCTCGAAAAAATATACTTGAAGAATTGATATGTCCTCTTCAATCTGAGCAACGGAAATTGCAACACGCCTAGATTGTCCTAACAAAAAAAAAATCAAATAAGGCATTTTTCAACCTTTTAAATCGCTACTGCTCACTATCTAGACATGTTTTTTACACGGGATATTCAGAAAATAAAACTTAATTCAGTTTTTCATAATCTGAGCAACGGATATTGTAAAATAATCATTACTTTTGGAATAACTACAACGTGGTCATAAAAGTTGGGGCGGATACGTGCGCGGGCGACGGGCGGCAGTCTGTCACCGGCTCTCGGACGGGAAGGCTGTGTCGCTTTGCGCGCGACGCTAAAATATAAGAGTTCGATTCTGAGACAATGTACCTATTTAACTATTTTATATATTTAATTACTTCAAACATTCCTACGTATTTAGAAAATAATAATATAAAAAATACATACACAAATACAAAAAACCTGTTACAGCGGGGGGCGCGGGTAGTGCGGCGGGAAAGGCTACGCCACGCCCCAACGCGCAAGGTCGTTCGCGGGTATACGCGCCTTAAAGAGGAAACATTACTGTATTTATTTCATGTTTATTCAAGTCACGACCCCCAAAACGTAAATAAGAATTCTGAAATATATACAGTAGTGTTTTTTAAACAGGACCGGCTATCACACATAACTGTGATAAAGACTTTTTTGTACACTCGAGCAAACATAACGTCGTCAGTTTCAACTTATCGCCGCATTCCTCGTTACTTTGCAAAATTGTAAAGCTGCATTAAGATCCAACAAAAGTCGTACAGTCTTCTTGATAAGGTCCAAAAGCATATACATACACTATATTTTTATTTCCAGTGCTTTCTCTAGGGACTATTTACTTCAATGGACAATTTCATCTATTCGCTGCCATTTGACGGAAAGTTTAGTATATCTTTTAGATTAATCTTAAAATTATTGTCAAAGCACAGACAACAGTAAGGAAGCTTTATTTATATATTTTTTGGACTGTATCAGTGAAAGTTTTGTATAAGTGTTAATAACATAAATAATGACTTACTCGATTTATGGATATTAGCTGTGGTTCGTTAATTACCAAAACTATCGGAAGTGATCAGCAATCAAAAATCAAATACAAAAATTTATCCTGCAAATAGGCCACAAGGGCACTTTTACATGTCAAAATATTAATTTACAATTTAGGAAAGTCTGACTATAATAAGTAATACATTTTCATGTCAAAATATTAATTTACAGTTCAAGAAGGAATAATAATTTCGAGTTTACAATTATAACAAAAATAATGTCATACAGTGAAGATAAACTTGCAAAGTTATGATACTGCAAAACCTCTTTCTAAATAACAATACAAAAATATGAAGTGAGGGCCAAGTATTCCAAAATCTGCATTAAAAAAAAAGTGTCTGATAATTATGTACATGAAAAGTAGAATGTCCCATTTATGCTATTTTGTGCTTTCATTCACGATCTAACCGTCGCCTGTCAAATATCATCGGACCAAACCGACGGTCTGCCTACAGATTTACATCAACAAAAATCTCCATACAAAATTCGATTAAATTTTTTTGCATAGACTATTTCCCGATCCAAACTCCACTTGAAAACATCGAGTACTCAAATATCCACCTTATACTATTGAGATAGAATTGAAATGTGTACATCGTATCGTGCCTTCAGCTTACAAAGATCGGTCGGGACGCAACACCCTTTTATCCACGAACGAATTTCCTGCCGACGGCAGATCTTACATTCACAGCCAGTCTCAACTGGCCTCACCACTCATCGCCAGTATATGTTGCATTTATTTCCAGTGAAAGTGTTTAAAAGTACAAGGATTGCGGAAAACAAAAACACATTGGCCACCACATGTTACCGACTCGCTAAATCCTCTAAAACTATGTCTATTGTAGGGCCTGAAGTATACAATAAAGACATAAAAAATATTGAAAATGACACAACCTTTTGTTACAAATTGAAAAAATGGCTTACCGCCCAGGCGTTTTATAATATGTCAGAATTTTATAAGACGAATAATTATGTCAATTTAATATAAAATCAATTATTCAATTTCTTTTGACATTGGATTCTAATTCATTAACATTTTAATTCTGACTTCTTAGTTGATAATTATTATTCTACTTTATTTATAATCTAATCTAATCTTAAAATGTATTTAATTAAATCTTTGACATACCTATTCAATTTAAAATATTTGACATGTAAAATTTTATATTTTATCAATAAAATGAGTATGAGTATGAGTATATTTTGACACCGAGCTTAGTAACAACAGAGCTTAGTTGGATCAGACTTAGACTAGTTTACCTGAGCCGAGGCGGGCAAGTATTGTGAATACCACTGGTTTTATATTTGAAATGTTAATAGTATTCAGATCGCCACGTAAATAGAAAAACCGGCCAAGGGCGAGTTGGACTCGCGCACGAAGGGTTCCGTACTAGTATCTATAAAACAGCAAAAATAACTTAACCAAAATTACAGTTAAATCAACCTATCTCAAAAACTATAAGAGATACTTTGATCAAACCAAAAATCGTTGAAAGAGTTAATTAGCATGCATCACCTCTATTTTTTTTAGAATTTTATACCCCGTAGTTATAAAAATAGAGGGGGGGGGACATACTTTTTACGACTTTGAGAGCTGATATCTCAAAAACCGTTCACTTTAAGAAAAATGTTTTTTAGAAAACTTTATATCATTTTAAAAGACCTTTCCATTGATACCCCACACGGGTATGTACATCGAAAAAAAAATTTTCATCCCTCAGTTACATGTATGGGGGGCCCCACCCCCAATTCTTTTTTTTACTATTTAGTGTCATAATTTTGTAGCGGTTCATACAACACATATTCCCATCAAATTTCATCACTGTAGTACTTATAGTTTCCGAGTAAATCGGCTGTGATAGACGGACAGACGGACAGACGGACAGACGGACAGACGGACATGACGAAACTATAAGGGTTCCGTTTTTGCCATTTTGGCTACGGAACCCTAAAAAGTGGATATTGGCAGATTGTCATAGATTTGAAAAAAGGTTTTAGCGGTGAAATTATATTAGATCCCGAATGGATCTACATCGGTTAGAGTTATATATTTCTAGACACTAGTGGCTCTGTGACTTCGTGAGTTTTCTGAAATTTTCCAGAAACTGATCCCACAAAAAGAACTAAATAATTATCGAACCTGCTCATATTACGATTAAATATGCAGAACATTGATTTTTCCAAGTACAGTAATGACTGAAACATTAGAAAATTAGCCAAAAGAATCCAATAGTAGATGCCATAGCGCGTATCACAGCCATAAGATAAACGATTATATCATGGATAGAGATGTTTGGCAGTGATAGCGTCCGCACAAGTAATCTAACACAGAAATATTTTGTCCTTAATATTAAAAAAACTTGTATGTATGTTTATATTGTAGCATTTGAATTCTGTAGTAGTTTTATATACATTGTATATTGTTTTGAAAAAATGACACCTCGCCGAGTTACGCCGGTTCTTCTCGAGGCAGACGTTTATTTTATGAACCGGTGGTAGTTTTTTGACATTCATAAGTGCATGTAACATGCCTAAATTCAAGAATAAATGATTTCATTTCATTTCATTCATCCTCTTCCAGGGTTCCCTCGGAAATGAAGAAATCCGGCCGCGCGTCACGCCTAATGGAATCTCTCGCGGAATATCCCCGACGGGAAATACCCCGGGATATAATACCCGCGGTAAATTCTTTTAGGGCGGGAATTTAGTCGTGTCTCATTAAATATTCTCAAGGAATTAATTGCCTGGTGGACTTTTGTAGATGTTATGCGAACATTTTAATATGATGTTCCTGGAGGTGAGCGAGGTTGCCAGAGCTCCCGAGGATGCACTGTGTTGAGAGCGAGGGACCTAAATGTGTCCCTTAAAGTTAAGTCAAAAGTCAAAATCATTTATTCGTAAACATAGGTATAAGGCTGGTAAAAATAAACTTAAATTAGGTACCTATCACTATGTTTAGCCATTTAGGCATACAAATATTTTATGTCAGGATGGAGCATGCATACAGTATTGTTTAAAAATAGCAATTAATGGGTATAAAATAATATTAATGGGTCGACTGTGACTGTCTGTGTGAATGTCGTCGTGTGCTGTCAACACAGTGAATTCTCAAATTTTATGAAGGGTCGGCTGCGGGCTGCTAATAGGCTGCGGTGGCCGCTTACCATCAGGTGGACTGTATGCTTGTTTGCCACCGGTATTGTATAAAAAAAAATATTTTGTGTTTTGAGGCTTTGCAGGTTTATACCTAGTGCTTCTGTGAGCATTCACGTATTCTATCACTATGGCATGGCTCTGTTATTTAAAAACAATCCATTTACCGAATAGACAAAAAAATTAAAAAGTATGGAAACGGACATACGAAAATCATCATCATCATCATCATCATCCTAGCGTTATCCCTGTACAGTTGCATCCTAAAGGATGCCCGGGGTCCGCTACCTAGTCCCAACAGATGGCGTAGGCACTAGTTTTTACGGAAGCGACTGACCTTCCAATCAGGGACCGATACCGGTATTTAAAAAAAACCCTGAATTAGCCCAATATTTTGGATTATTTTTTGCTCTTTACGTAGGGCTGAATCATGTATTTAGGTGACAACGTCGTATTATTAGATTGTCCCATTAAAAACGAAATAATGAACCGGTGACCGTAATAATACCGGTATTTTTCTATGGAGAAAATACCGGTATCCGATCCCTGCTTCCAACCCGAGGTAAAACCAGACCTTTTGGAATTAGACTTATCAAGTGAGTGGGCAACTTGACTGTTAGAAATTCTCACGCCGCCCGAAGGCCTCTAACTTGGCTTAACGACTGCTATCATAGACAGCAGCCGGGATCAACGGCTTAACGTGCCTTCCAAAGCACGGGGGCGCTTAGTTAATAAACACTGAAAGCGGTCACCCATCCAATAACTGACCTGGGCCGACGTTGCTTAACTTCGCATACTGCTGAGCCACGAGCGCTCTGATTATATAATACAGAATATAAACTAGACAGATAAAGCAGCTAAAAATAAACGCCTCATAATAAAGCGATATTTTATAACAGCTTAATATAGCTGCATAATGAAGGCAACATTATTACGAAATTGTAAGGTGCTGTAGCTTATTTAGTGGCACCAAAATTATTAGCGGCTTTGTGGGGTTTAATTAAAATTATCTTTGTCATAGTTAAGGAAGCTTTTATGTTTTGGGGAGTGTCTTAGAGCGTTTAGCCGACACCGTAATCTACTTAAAACAATTTTATAGTCATTCATCGTTATACCGTAAAAACCGGGGTTCGCTTTGGCACGTTCGATATTTAAAAGTAGTTTCACACCTGCTATTCAGAAAAGAGTTATTGTTGCCGTCGAATGAGGGATCAAAGTTGTACTTTTCTTCCCTCATTTGAGGGCAACAATGACTCTTTTACTAATAGGTGTGAAAAGCAGTATGTGATACTCTGTAGTAAAATCATTTGTAAGATATTTCATGCTTTTAGCAGCGGGCCTCATGGACGGTGTGAAAAGCAGTATGTGTCACACGGTAGCAAAATTATTTCCGTCTTGGGCGTAAACACTTGAATCCCTCGCTACGCTCAAGATTCTACTTTAGAATCCCTCGCTACGCTCAGGATTCTATTGTAGAATCTTTCGCTTCACTCAGGATTCAATATACCGCCCTCGCCGTAAATATATAATTTTGCTCCCTTGAGACACAATCTACTGTTTTAGGTTAAGGAAAAATTCGTTAGAAAACCGGCATAATCCAACAAGGTCTAGTTTTGCCTCTCGTTAAGAGGATCAGATGGTAATCGCTTGCTCAAAACTAGTGCTTATGCCAATTTTTGGGATTAACGCCGAACAGAATCCCGGACTCCTATCTCTCCTCAGATCTATCAAGCCCCGATAATCCCGATGATATGTATTAGAATTACGATTTGAAACTGGATATTTACCATGTATATTTGTATTTTTGAGTTCCCGATATTTCGGCACTGTTGCAAGCGCCATTATCAAGGATTAACTGACGTGCTGCGAGTTTTAGTTGTGGTCTACCCACACACCATAGCGATCTACCCTCTTCCTGGTTCCACACTGTGGGAAAAAAGCGAACCAGGAAGAGAGTAGATCGCTATGGTGTGTGGGTAGACCACAACTAAAACTCGCAGCACGTCAGTTAATCCTTAATAATGGCGCTTGCAACAGTGCCGAAATATCGGGAACTCAAAAATACAAATATACATGGTAAATATCCCGTTTCAAATCGTAATTCTAATGTAAATGACCATGTAAGCTTGAAATCCGATGATATGTATATCTTTCATTCATATAAAATGTCCGTAATTTATTTATCTATTTATATTAGAAGAACTAACAGCATTAACAACAATGTAACAACATGCATATTACCAAAAAAGCCAATTACAGGATCTCACAGATAGCGCTAAAGTGTATATACTTAAAAAACCGGACAGACCGGTTTAGCCTAGTGGGTAGTGCACCCGCCTGTGAAGCTGACGGTCCTGGGTTCGAATCCCGGTCAGGGCAAATATTTGTGTGATGAGCATGAATATTTGTTTCTGAGTCTTGGATGTTTTCTATGTAGTTAAGTATTTATATCTATTAAATATATCGTCGTCTAGTACCCATAACACAAGCCTTCTTGAGCTTACTGTGAGGCTAGTTCGATTTGTGTAAGATTGTCCTCTAATATTTATTTATTTTATTTATTTAAAAAAGCGCACTCGTACACAAACAGTATCGGAACAAGAATATTGAAAGAGAAAAAACAAGCAATATAAGCCTACTTTGAACTCAGATTTAACTTAAATAATTTAGGTAAAAAGTGACATATAAAAGGAATGCCAACATGGGTGTATACAAAACACTCAACGAAAACGCCGCCTCCACGCCTCGCCTCACAGAAAAAAGTTATAATCTTGTTTTTACATTCGCCCCAGCTGCAGTACCTAATAATCTTATCATATCTCTCCCCACCAAGCTCCAGTTTGCTGCCTGATCGATTGTCAATAAAACAGATAAGTTGAATAATATCTTCCAGGTGTATTAACTGAAGAAGCGGGACGAAGTAAACGGCGGAGTCGTTCAATAATTCAGAGGAATCAATTGGATTCCACAACTTGGTTAGCGACAGAGAGTTTACTACTCCCAAAAACTGTCAACAACAAAAGGGAAGAACAGGCTAAAGTCTATCTAGATGGGGGACCTTGCACTTCGACACAGGATAAAATCCAAAGGATCTGAAATACATGTACAAGGTTTTTTTAACCTAACTGTGGCGTTATAGGCATTAAAGCGATAGGAAACCCGTACAGGAAGGTTTCATCTAATCTAAATAATGCTGTTAGAAATTTGGAGGGAATATGTAAAAACTTCAAAGGTCAATTCATTACACGAACGGGCTGAATAGATAGACTAGATGGGGGACTTTACGGATGCACTTCGACCTATAGGATAAAATACAAAGGGTCTGAAATACCTGTACAAGGTTTTTTTAACCTAACTGTGACGTTATCACTACATAGTATAAAACAAAGTCGCTTTCTCTGTCCCTATGTCTCTATATCCCTGTATGCTTAAATCTTTAAAACTACGCAACGGATTTTGATGCGGCTTTTTTTAATAGATAGAGTGACTCAAGGGGAAGGTTTATATGTATAATACATGCATCAGCATTGCACCCGTGCGAAGCCGGGGCGGGTTGCTAGTAGGCATTAAAGCGATAGGAAACCAGTACAGGGAAGGTTCCATCTAATCTAAATAATGCTGTTAGAAATTTGGAGGGAATATGTAAAATCTTCAAAGGTCAATTCATTACACGGCTAAATTAAGAATAATGGCAATTGGCTCAATCTCAACCAAATAGGGAATCTTTTGACCATGTCAATAACAGGCATTTTCCTTATTGAGAATAACACAAACGTGGATTAGACGATGTCTGAAATATAAATGTGACATACTTCTATCCATCGTGCGTATGGTTTTGTAAATGTATAACAAAGATAATCCGCTAAATTCTCAAATACATTTTAACAATATCCCGTATTGTCAGAGTTTATAGGGCAATTAAAATAAACTTCTATAAACATCTTCTTCAGCATCTGTTGTTTAACCCCATCGTCTCCCGGCGAAAAAAATAAACAATTGCATTATTTTGTTATGACCTTTGGAATCCCTGGGACCGCTAGACGACAGGGGAACCTCGACACATAAAAAGAAAAAGAATTGGGCGATTATACGAATCCCTAGAGTAGGTAATTATAATTACAATGTAAGTATAAAGTTAATCTCACATATGTATTTATTAAAATATTGTATAAATTAATGTAATAAAATAATGTAGTGTAATAATAATAATTAATGATGGAAATGTGGTAATAATAATAATGATCAAATATATTTTAAATAGGTAACTGAAATGTATGTTGCTGTATACATAAATAAAATTACATTTAACCTAATTATTTATTGAAATATTGTTTAATGTTATAAAATAATGTAATAATAAAATAAAATAATGTAAAGAATAATAATAATTAATAATAGATTAATCGATTATGTAATTTAAAATGACCTTAGTTAATAATATTACCTAATGCTATGCCCTAACAGGGCCCATGTGAGACTGAAAAGATTATGTATAAGATCTGTAATACCATGGATGCAATAAGTAAATAAATGAAATAAATGAAATTATTTTCCAAAGTGGCTAGTTTGTTTTGCGTTGCGAGCAAGATAAAGTCGAGCCTGGTCGGACAGCCCGGGCAATCAGTTCCTCACAGGATCCTACTACATTTATTATTCACCGCCGCCATTCGAAAGCTGGCGTATCTGATTTCTTTCTAGTTTCTTATATGGTACGTAATTTTTGTGTGTCTATATGGCGGCGCCGCGATCCATTTCAGGCAGATAATTGGTATCGCATTCGGGTCATACGCGGATTTAGGTTCGCGGTTTTCCTGTGGACATACCAAAAGTTAAGGGCTACAAAGCTTAATTTTGGATTGGACCAGTAACCCGCATAAACAGTGTCACCGTTTCTATAAATCCCTGTGATAAAAACATAGCTAACATGCACATAGGCCGTTAACTATTGACCACAGGAGGGACGACTTTTGTTTTTTCAACTAAGTATAACCCGTTCTGATTAGAAATAAGAAAGTAAACAAAATGAATAACTAAATAGAATTTTATACAATCGTTACATAATGACAGCTTTTTCAAGTGGAGCAACGCGTTTAGGCCACGAGGCTCGCCGAGTGGTCTAATTAAGCCGAGACAATAGCCAATTATGTAATTATTGTATACAATACTATTTTCACCTGACTAGCTCGGAAAGCCCTTTTTTATTCTTTAAAAACATGTAGCAAAACTCCATTTTATCAACAACAGTGCAAAGAATATTTGAAATACGAACGTGCTATTTGTAACTTTTTTAAACATAATAATAACATGTAAAGGCCAGTACAGACAGTCCAGCAACAATAATTTTATATTTTGCTAATGTATTATTAAAACTATTACCTACGCCAAATCTCGGGATTAGGTATTATACACGTCTGCAAAGTTATTTTACGCCTCGTGTGCTGCAACACTCGCCACGCTCAGGATTCTATTTTTAAACCACTCGCGTCGCTCAGGATTCTATTTTTAAACCACTCGCGTCGCTCAGGATTCTATTTTCGAACCACTCGCTTCGCTTGCGGTTCAACCTTAGAATCCATTCGCTAGCTCGTATTTAAATTCCACAATCGCGGTTAAAATACAACTTTGCACCCTTGTATAACAAATAACTATTATATGAGTCCACTAAAATAACATCAAAATAACACACATTTCACGCTGAAAAAAATTCATTCGTGTAGATTACACGGTGATTATTATCACGCGATACATTCATATCCTGGTTCAGTTGTAAAATTAAGCATTATGCAATGGTTTATGAAGTTCTAATTCAAATATTATATTTAACGAGTGGAAAAAAATAGTCCAAAGGGAGCTTCGTCAAAATTTGCCAACTAACATTTACAATATGGATGTTAACTCAAATATTATTAGCGTCCCAATTATTATCCAAAAGAAAGAATACTTAAAACTATGTCAAATGGTGAAAATCCCATTGAAGCATCTCAAAAAATAACGAAGCCATAACCGTTAGAATATTTTTAATTAGACAGAGAAAGCGGTACAAATCAGTGACGTCACTGACCTAAAGCGCCATAGTAAATGACGATCGTTCAATACGAGGTGCGTTTTGCGAAAAAAGGACAGAACATGCCCCCACTTAAAACTTTGAAGACTTATAATTATATAATTAGTTATTCTTTTGAGTTACTTTTTTCGCCATTTGATTGAGAATTTGATCCTTTTTCGAGAAAATTTGAAGTTAATGACTTTCTTATTTGGTGTCAACATCCATATAGCCTGTTGCGTTTGGTTTTTGCGTCATTAGTTTCGTTTTTACTACATTTTTAATCTGTGAAACAATTTTTCATTATCCCTGCAAACTACACTTCTTTTCATAGAAAGTCTTGACGTAATCTGTTAAGGGTCCTTATGAGTTAAAAAAACGCTCATCTATTTACGCCATTTTCTGCTTGAATTGACCCGTATCTTGACATTTTCTCAATGTTACTATCTAGAACAGGACTATTGCGACCTTATGTCATGAACTGAAAAATGTATATTTGGATTTTTCATTAGGAAATATCGTTTCAAACGTCACTCCAAATCGACCATTTTCTAAAAACTTGATTTTTCCGCTTAATTTCTACTACACACAATAAAATCAAAAATATGGCTATGTTACTATCTAAAACTTCAATAAAGTCATCGTATCCTTTAATAATTTTATTGGTATTATCAATACTTTTGTCATAATTTGAAATCTAAACATTTTAAAATTTTTGACGACCGGTTTACCCTAGTGGGTAGTGCACCTGCCTGTGAAGCTGACGGTCCTGGGTTCGAATCCCGGTCAGGGCAAATATTTGTGTGATGAGCATGAATATTTGTTTCTGAGTCTTGGACGTTTTCTATGTATTTAAGTATTTATATCTATTAAATATATCGTCGTCTAGTACCCATAACACAAGCCTTCTTGAGCTTACTGTGGGGCTAGTTCGATTTGTGTAAGATTGTCCTCTAATATTTATTTATTATTTATTTATTTAAAACTTATAAGGCCTCTTAATATGAAATT
Organism: Epiblema foenella; assembly: GCA_963556455.1. NCBI lineage: Eukaryota > Metazoa > Arthropoda > Insecta > Lepidoptera > Tortricidae > Epiblema > Epiblema foenella. The sequence goes on from OY747096.1 coordinate 37,177,615, forward strand.
GTTCGCCGTTTAAGAGCCCCACCGTCGTCGCAAGGATTAGGTAAACGCTGTCTTTATATAGAAATGACAATTTCTGTTATACTAATGCCTTCAAAGTACGAAGTTCAAAGGCTTATCGGCTTTAGGCCCCCGGCAGGCCGCGGTAACTGAAGTACTATGTGTATTTTTACTTGTTATTGTCGTATGGCATCGTTATTTGTAGTTACTGGGTGTCTTGAAAATGGGTAGAATGTGGGTCATACTTAGTTGAAAAAACAAAAGTCGTCCCTCCTGTGGTCAATAGTTAACGGCTTATGTGTATATTAGCTATGTGTTTATTACAGGGATTTATAGAAACGGTGACACTGTTTATGCGGGTTACTGGGTCAATCCAAAATTAAGCTTTGTAGCCCTTAACTTTTGGTATGTCCACAGAAAAGACGCGAACCTAAATCCGCGTATGACCCAAGTCAATGTCGTTTTACTGTGAAATCGATCACCAATAATATGTTGTTACATATTTTTTTTAATGTCAAGTGTGAAAACAAACTAGTGTACCTACCTTAGGATTTACTGTGTAAATTCAGCATCCTTAATAATAATAATCGTTTATTAGTCTCTATTTATTTTCCGAATTAGGTTAGGCTTTTACAATATCTTTATGAAAAGTAAAATATAAAAAAACACTTACAAAAGAAAAATATTATAAAATGCTAACCTAGGGTGCCGCCGGCAGCGAGGCGGGGCCTAAGCTACCGGTGGTGTCGGGCGACAGAGAGAGGAACCTCCTGACTATCCGCGCTGTGTCCAGTGTCATAGCCATTTCTTGATTTTATTGTGCTTAGTACCATTTAAGCCGAAAAAAGCCGTTTTTAGTTTGAAAATGGTCTTGTTCGAGTGATGTTTGAAACGATATTTATTAATTAAAATACCAAAAAATACATTTAAAATTTATGACATTAGGTCGCAATAGTCCTGTTCTAGATAGTAGCACTGAAAATGTCAAGATACATGTAAATTTAAACAGAAAATGGCCTAAATAGATGAGCGTTTTTAACTCATAATGGCTCTTAAAAAAGTATTTTTTTGACCGTATCTAAGTATATACCAAGTACATACTAGCTAGTATTAAGACACTGACAAATGCCGAGTTCAAATGCAAATTTAAAAATATATTAGTTAACGCATGTTTCTACACGATGGACGAATATTAGTTTAAAATTTTAATCTTACTTCTAATATCAATTTTGACAATTACCAATTACAATTATAATTATAATTTAATTTCAATGACATTGCATCGCCAAAATATTCATGTAAACACTAACGCCCGTAACGCATGTTTTCTTATGCAATTGAGATACCTATTTATTAATTTGTTAATATCTTGGCGTGTATAAGTATTTTATTTATTTATTTATTTATTTATTTATTTATTTTGACATGCACTTATAATTAATGTGACATACACGCAATTTACTTTGACATGCATGACTTGTTAGTTATATCATGAAAAAATATTTTCACATGCCTCGAGGCCGAATATATTAAGGGTCAACAATGTATACCTATATCATCCTGCTGTACCATATGTTCTTGTGAATAAACTTTCATTTCATTTCATTTCATTTCATAAAAACTTAATACCTGTTACGAAATTACCAGGTATTTGCCAACACTAAGCCAAAGTTTCGCATTGATCAAGGCTGTCTGATTGGGAGAATTCTTATCTCCTTGTCGTTGAGTTTCCAACACTCGATACTGTGTTATTTTACAGTTGAGAGTTGAGAGTTAGAGGCTGTATCTTATCTTCTGAACGAAGTATTAGTCTGGTGTATTAAGTTCTGCTAAGTTTGTGATAATGTCACAACTTTATAGGCTTTGTAGTGAATGATCACTATAGTGTACACTCTCAACAATGAAAACCAGCGTTGTAGTGAACTTGCTGCAACATTATGCTGAGGCAAGCCCCTTTTTAGCATCACATAATTATGTCCGTATGGTTATTCTATGTTAACATGTTAGTTTAATTTTAAGATATTTGTACATGTAACTGCTACTGTTATGTCATGCCTTGTGATGTTAAATAAAATATTTCTATGTCTATGTCTATGTCAACCACAAGCATTAATTATATGCCAAAACAAAGACGATTAAAAATATCTGACACGTCCTAAATTCCCTATAAACAGAGTCGTCTGTTATTTCATCATTCTCCTAATATCCTAATCAAAATCAAACATTTATTCTGCAAATAGGCCAAATGGGCACTTTTACATGTCAAAATATTAATTTACAATTTAAGAAATTCTGACTATAATAATACATTTTTCATGTCAAAATGATGACGTGTCGTCACCCATTATATATTAATTAGGTTAAGACTAGTATATATATTTTTTGGTTGTCCTGAAAATCAGCGTCACGACACATCAGTCGTGGCACATGCTGAGCGACAACCTTTTTGGTGTATACCCACTTCTAATTTGTAAAATCTTCTTTTTATCTGTATGTACACCAAATAAACGTTTTTTCTTTCTTTCTTTCTTTCAAAATATTATGTCATTAATTTACAGTTCAAGAATAATTTAGAGTTAACAATTATAAAAAAATTAATGTCATACAGTGAAGATAAACTTGCAAAGTTATCTATCTATTACCAATACCGTTGCGTCCTAAAGGATGCCCGGGTCCGCTACCTAATCCTATGATTTGGCGTACACTAGTTTTTACGGAAGCGACTGCCACCTGACCTTCCAACCCGAGGGGAAACCAGACCTTATTGGAATTAGGCTTGTCAAGTGAGTGGGCAACTTGACTGTTAGAAGTTCTCAAGCCGCCCGAAGGCCTCTGACTTGGATTAACGACTGCTATCATAGACAGCGGCCGGGATCAACGGCTCAGCGTGCCTCCCAAATCACGGGAGCCCTCAATTAATATAAAACAATAATAATTGGGACAAAATATTTTTGTGTTAGATTACTTGTGCTATCACTGCCAAACATCCCTATCCATGATGTAATCGTTTAATAATAATGCTTTTGAAATAAGTGTTTGTTTCACGACAGATTTAAATTTAGAATCCGTAAGTTCAAAAACGTGTCTTGGAATTTTCATTGTAAAATTTTATACAATTTTCCAAGAACGAATTTTTCGCCTTTACTAGTCTGTAAAAAGTTATTTTGAGTTTCAAAGTGTTATAAAACTGCTAGCCGGACATACAAAAGCATTTTGTGCCCAAACTCTCTTCTATTTCTCTTTCTAATTTCATAATCTAAATAACGCATTTTTTTTTTTTTGCGGTGGGTAGTCAAACAAACAACAAGTCAAAAGTTGTAGAGCTATAATTAAAATAAATTAAAATAGATATTTACATTTTTTGCATGTATAAATAACTTACATGTAATATTTACTGCCTCATCGCTGCCCCCCGCTAATATTCTCCTGCATTTATCACTTTCTACTCAACATCAACAAGAGTCCAAAGGTCACTGTGAGTAGAGACACCTTTCAACACATAATGGACCACTTAGCACAGCTGCAAAGGAGCATGGATGATATGAAGGCCATGTTTGCCTCCAAAATGGCTTCCTTTGAGAACTCCATGGCCAAGGAAGGAAGCGCTGGAAGTGAGGTGCTGGCAAGCGACTACAGTGCATTCAAGAGTCTGCTGTGGAATGCCGTTGAGAGCCTCCAGGAACAAATGGGCTTCGTGTTGAAGACTCTAGAGGAGATGGAGACCCGCTCCCGAGCTGGAATCCTGTTGCTGCATGGGGTTCCGGAGGCGAAGGGTGAAAACACTGTAGCCACAGCCGTGGATATTATCCAGCAAAGTTTAAAAGTGGATGAGGTGTCTGCGCAGTCATTTATGGCTTGTTACCGCCTTGGTAAGAAACATGTGCCTTCTAAACCACGGCCCATACTGCTCAAATTTAGCTGCCATAGGACTCGGAATGCTGTGTGGGCCTCGAAGAAACTGTTCAAGGGCTCGGGTAGAACACTTTCAGAGTTTCTCACTTCTACCCGGCATGCTGTTTTCGTTGAGGCTCGCAGGCTGTATGGCGTCAGAGACAGCTGGACCAGCGACGGGCGGATTGTGGTGCAGTGCAGTGATGGAGTACGCCGGAAAGTTACATCGCTGGCGGAGCTGCGTGCGTTGCCGGCGCCTGTGACGCCGGCGAATGATCATCCCGTAGCAGAGGCTGGGGCTGGCGTGGCGTTGGCTCAGAAGGTAGCGGTGGGTGGGGTGGCTCCTACACAGTCGCGTCGACCTAAAAATCCAACCCGAGCCTGCACTAGCAATGCGGCACGGAGTGGTGCCCAAAGTTAGCTGTCAGCGTCCTTATATGTGTTTTTGTAATTTCTCATTTCATTTTTTATGCCTAACACCGCTAGTTATTTCATTATTATCTTTTTATTTGCATTGCGGCGAACTGCGGTACACCGTAGATAAATGTTTTATACTTGTCATTGTCAATGTCGCGCACGAGTTTAGGTTAGTCTGACGTTTCGTTACGTTTCGTTGCTGCAATGTGAATGATTTGAGCTGTATTTTTCTATAGTAAGATTGAACTTGTTCTTTCTTTTTTATTTTATTTATACTTGAACTTATGCGTTTTGTTGCGGTGCATTTATTGTTGTATTTTCTTTTACGTGACTGAAAAGACTGTTTTAGCTGGCGAGCGATTGAGGCAGATTGCTATTGAGCTAAATAGCTTAATAATTACCAATATATAATAATATACTTGTATTTATTGTTTATATATTTATTCATATACATATATATATATACATATATTACTCTGTATTCAACCTTACTCTTAATGTCAGATGTTTTTAATGCTAGTTTGGACAGCGAGTTCTTTTCACTTTCTTCTTCAAGTTTGTACGATTCGTTGAGTGACGTGTCAGATATGCCTGATCTGAATGAACGCTTGAGGATTACTTTTGACTCGTCAGTTAAGAACTTTAATGTCGTCCACATCAATGCGCAGAGTGTGCCGGCTCACTACACTGAGTTACTGACTTCATTCAGCTCCAATCAAAATATACACGCAATCCTTGTCTCCGAGTCGTGGTTAAAACCTACACTTCCTTCTACATTATACCCTTTGCCCGGGTATTGTTTGATACGTAACGACAGAATCGGCACCAAGGATAGCGGATCGGGAACTGTTCGTGGTGGTGGTGTGGCCATTTACATAAGGAGTAATCTAGCTTGTCAAGTAGTTGCGCAGTCCCCATCAGTCTACTCAAACTCTTCGGAATATCTTTTTTTAGAGGTTACTTTATACCACTCAAAAGTTCTTCTTGGTGTTTTTTACAGCCCATCCTCCCAGATTAACTATTTCGATTCCCTTCAAAATACCCTCGTTGATATGAGCCCCCAGTTTGACCACACAATTATTATGGGTGATTTTAATACCTGCCTCCTGAAAAATGATCATCGTTCCATTAAACTCCATTCTTTAGCCACTTCTTTGAACCTCAGTATTTTACCACTCAATGCCACACATTTTCCGCATAACGGCCCCCCTTCTCTCCTCGACATAATGTTGACTTCATCGCCGGACCTAGTCTCTCTTCATGGTCAATTTAATGCCGCTGGGTTTTCCAACCACGACTTGATCTATGCTTCTTTCAATATCCGTCCGCCGAAAAAGAAGCATAAAATAATCATGCGTCGAAATCTTCAGGGCATAAATCGGCAAGCGCTTTTTGCTGATATCTCTGGTGCAGATTGGGGTAGCATTGACCGTCATGCTGACATTGATCTGAGGGTAAGGGCTTTCAATGGCATATTGCTTGCGATTTTCGACAAACATGCTCCGTTGAAGCCAACGCGCGTTAAGCACTTCCCTGCGCCGTGGCTCACGCCAGATATTAAATTGCATATGGCTAGACGTGATCGAGCCCGCGTTAAGATCCGACAAGATCCTTCGGATGAAAATCGCCAGAAGTACATCTTATTACGTAACCGCTGCAATAAAATCTGTAGGGAAGCAAAGCGTAGATATATCCACAAATCCATTGAAGAGTGTCCCCCTTCTAAATTGTGGAAGTTCCTGAAGTCTCTTGGGGTGGGCAAAACTCAGCAATGTACGTCTAGTTTTTTAGATATAGAGGCTATCAATAAGCATTTCAGTGCCTCGCCAGTATCTCTTGACCCTTCCGTTAAGCAATCTACTTTGTCACTTCTTGCCATTACCAGACACCCTGACTTGCCTCCCTTTGAGTTTAGTAGCATTTCACCGCAAGAGACACTTGCCTACCTCAAATCTATTAAGACGAAGGCTGTCGGTGAAGATAACCTTAGTGTGGATATGCTTATGCTCGTGGCTGAATTTGTTGCTCCGATCCTTTCCGATATTATTAATTTCTCCTTGTCCACTGGTACGTTTCCAGCGTCCTGGAAATTAGCCCACGTAATCCCTCTCCCTAAAATCCCAAATCCTGTCTCTTTCTCTCAATATAGACCTATCTCCATTCTCCCTGTTTTATCAAAAATTATTGAGCATTTTGTAAATCGTAGTCTCCTATCACATCTCAATAAGCATTCCTTGTTAAATCCCTTCCAATCTGGATTCCGCCCCGGGCATAGCACAGTCACCACTTTGGTTAAAGTCACCGATGACATTCGACTTAACATAGAATGTAAAAAACTCACCATCCTTGTTCTTCTCGACTTCAGTAGTGCCTTTAATACGGTGGACTTTGACATTCTGCTCGGTATTCTCCACTCTATCAATATCTCCCAACCCGCTTTGTCATGGTTCCGCAACTACCTCTTTGACAGGCGCCAGCGCGTTAGGTTCAACGACAAGTTGTCCAATTGGTGTGAACTCACAGCAGGCGTCCCACAGGGGGGAGTGCTTTCTCCACTGCTTTTTTCTATTTTTATAAACAGTATCACCCAATCTCTTGCATCTTCATATCATTTATACGCGGATGACCTACAGATTTATGCAGCGGCGAGTATAGACGATTTATGCCCACTAATTGCGCAAGTCAACAATGATTTGGATTCCATTCGTTGCTGGGCGTTCAAATTCGGATTAAAAGTGAATGCAAAGAAATCGCAGGCAATTGTTATTGGTAGTCCTTACTATATAAGTAAGCTCTCAGATGTGGTGGTGCCTGATATCCTTTTTGATGGAATCTCTATTCCTCTGTCCTCTACTGTTAGGAATTTGGGCATCACCATGGATCAGACGCTTTCTTGGACTCCTCATATTTCCGAAGTGAGTCAAAAAATATTTGGATCTCTCCACTCACTAAGGCGTCTACAGAATTTCCTTCCTCTGCATACTAAGCGGACTCTTACTCAGTCTCTTCTCCTTCCTCTTCTGGACTATGGGGATATCGCGTTCCTTGATCTCAGGGAAGAGCTGCTTGACAAGCTTGAACGCCTGCAAAACGTATGTATCAGGTACATTTTCGGTCTACGCAAGTATGATCACATCTCCTACTTTCGGTCTCAGCTTCAGTGGTTGCCGATCCGCCGGCGGAGAGATGTGCATATTCTGTCGTTACTGTTCAACACACTTTTTAATCCTGCTGCCCCTCCATACCTTTCTGAGAGATTTAGATACATGGCTGATGGCAGTGGTCATCGTCTGAGGTCCAGCGCCAACCTTACTCTTGCTCTACCGTCTAATAAGACGCGTACATACTCTAGATCTTTCACGGTACGCGCTGTGAAGTTGTGGAACGAGTTGCCCTTGTCAATAAGACAGTCCCAGTCTGTCGCCTCACTCAAGAGCAATTTGAAGAAATTGTGGCTCTCCAGCAACTTGTGATTTGGTTGAATACTATATATATTTATTTATGTATATTTATTTAAATACGTATATATTTATAATATGTATTTATTATGTTATAGTTGTTATATATTTATTTGGTTTTGGTTTTAGCTATAAGTTTCCTTATTGAAAAGTTTTAGTACACTGTGTAAGTTTGTCTATCTCATTCTCCCACTATACACTCAATCCCTCAAAGGTTAGCTGGAAGAGATCCCTCATAGGGATAAGTTCGCCTTTGTACTCTAATCTTATGTGACATGTATATTGTTTTAACCTGTTATTGTGTACAATAAAGTGCTTACATACATACGCATTAATTGTAATTTTGCTGATATCGAAAACTTAAATTGTACTCTTGATTATTGTTATACTGACCTGGTATCTTAACTTAATGATGTTGCACGCCTGTTATTGAGATACAGGCAGGACTTGCGTCATCTAACTTTATGTTCTTATTTATGTATTAGCTTAGTATGTTTTGACGACCGGTTTAGCCTAGTGGGTAGTGCACCTGCCTGTGAAGCTGACGGTCCTGGGTTCGAATCCCGGTCAGGGCAAATATTTGTGTGATGAGCATGAATATTTGTTTCTGAGTCTTGGATGTTTTCTATGTATTTAAGTATTTATATCTGTTAAATATATCGTCGTCTAGTACCCATAACACAAGCCTTCTTGAGCTTACTATGAGGCTAGTTCGATTTGTGTAAGATTGTCCTCTAATATTTATTTATTTATTTAGTATCTTGTTGGTGTGTCAAATAAAATAAAATAAAACTGAAAAGAAGATGATTCGCTCGCTCAGTCGCTATCGCTTAAATTGTCAAAGCCACAAGATGTCAATAAAATCCAGAGTACCGTCTGTTTCAGTGGACGGTACCAGCGCCCCCTATCTGCGACAGTAATTAACCGGGAGTGTTAGTAAATTGGCAACTTCTAAACGTGATGGATCGCTCCCGGCCTATTGGGCGGGCTTATTTATTAGCAATATTGAATACAACCTCGACAGAAGGGTTACACAACAATTTACTTGCGTAGCCTTTTATAAATAAATAAATATTTTGGACAATCTTACACAAATCAACCTAGTCCCAAACTAAGCAAAGCTTGTACTATGGGTACCAAGTGACGATATACATACTTATATAGATAAATAGATACTTAAATACATAAAAAACATCCAAGACTCAAGAACAAATATTCGTGTTCATCACACAAATACATGCCCTGACCGGGATTCGAACCCGGGACCTCCAGCTTCGAAGGCAGGGACACTACCAACTAGGCTAAAGCGGTCGTTTTCCCGGTTGCCCGGTGGGCCCGCATTGACACCTGATCCAAAGATTTGGCGTAGGAGTTAGTTTTTTCTGAATCATAAAATGAAAATATCGACGTTATGTTTGTTATAAACAGACTGCGAAGTATCACGTTTTGAGTGCGGCGCAACGAGTGACACAATAATAGAATTTCATAGTACATTGCCGGCCTAGGCCGGCAAAGTGATCGTATTTATTTCCGGGATGCGACGGCGAAGACGACACCGACCGCCGGCTGCTGCAGCGCGTGTTTTAATTACTGATCCTTATAATTTCATTTCTAGTGTTCTTATAATTTTCAAATTTCATTACATTTTTTTGAAAAAAGCACTATACAAGCCTCGGCACGAGCAGGGATTGTCGGCCTCGGATCTCTAGATGTTCTCGTTAATCCTCGTCCCCTATTTCGCGGCCTCTGCAGTAGTGCTATAAGAAAACGACATTCCAACCCAGACGGTAAATTAGACCTTATTGTTCGGATCAAATCGGTTTCCTAAAGATTTGTTTCTCTAGTAAAGCCACTGTTATCAACAGTACATTATTGTAGAGGCAGCGAAACAGGGGACGAGGATTAACGAGAACATCTAGAGATACGAGGCCTACAATCCCTATTCGCGCCAAGGCTTTTATAGTGCTCTCGTCAAATAATGCAATTTGAAAGTTACACGAAAACTTGAAATAAAATTCTAAGAACTCAGTAACAAAAACACGCGCTGCGGCAGCGGGCGGCCGGAGCCCTGTTCTGTTACTTTTGTTTTCGGGTTTAATAGATATAAATACTTAAATACATAGAAAACATCCAAGACTCAGAAACAAATATTCATGCTCATCACAGAAATATTTGCCCTGGCCGGGATTCGAACCCAGGACCGTCAGCTTCACAGGCAGGTGCACTACCCACTAGGCTGAACCGGTCGTCAATTCAGTGTTGTACGAAATTCCATTATGGGCCGCCCGTGATACTTCGCATCATGTTATAAACAAAACACTATCACTTTGCCGGCCTAGGCCTTCAGTGTTGTATGAAATTCCATTGTTGGCCGCTCGTGATACTCCGCAGCATGTTATAACGAACATAACGTCAATATTTCATTGCACGTTTGACAAAATGATGTTTCTTAGTAGATTTTTATATAATTTATGTCACACCTGGCCATAAAGTGGCAATTACCGCACGCTCCGCGCGCGGAAAATCCCACTTCCTGGCCAGAGGGTGACATAAAATTTTGTACTTACCTCGGGCGGTAATTAAGAAAGCCTCAGATCGCATAATTATCGCCCTTGCCTTCGGCTCGGATACCTGCGATCTGAGACATTCTTTGTTTTAACCTTGGTAAGTAATGTACTATTAATTTCTTATTTTATTAAAATCGCATAGAAACAGTTTGCCTGTGCGCCGCTAATGTCTGCTAAAAGCTCTCGGAGCGAAAGCTGCACCGGCAACAGCTGGGCTTAACATTGTATGCCACATTACCTCGGTTTAAGGCGAGATATTAAAACTTTTAAACTTAAAGACGTAAGAGTTTTATGCTTAATTTGATATATTTAAGGGTCCTTATCAGTCAAAAAACGCTCATCTATTTACGCCATTTTCTGTTTGAATTGACACGTATCTTGACATTTTCTTAATGTTACTATCTAGAACAGGAATATTGCGACCTTATGTCATAAACTTTAAATCTATCTTTTGGATTTTTCATTAAGAAATATCGTTTCAAACATCACTCCAAATCGACCATTTTCAAGCTAAAAACTAGTTTTTTCCGCTTAAATTCTACTACATACAATGAAGTCAAAAAATGGCTATGTTACTATCTAAAACTTTAATAAAGTTATAGCCTTTAATAACCTTATTGGTATTATCAATACTTTTGTCATAATTTGAAATCAAAACATTTTTAAACTTATAAGGCCTCTTAAGATGTTTTTTTTATACAGACTTTAAATTTTCAATCTTTTTTTTTAAAGTATTTTATGTGCAATTTACACCGTGCAAACTAGCGTCGTGGTAAGTGCCTTACAGTAGCTTATGGACGAGTGCAACAATATTCGCGAAGACGAACGAGAAAATTGACCAGCGGGGTAATCACGTAACTTTTGTGTTACCGTTAAATAGATTTTAATGTCAAACCAAAAAAATGGTTAAATTGACATAATAAATAATAATAATAAATAATAAATATTAGAGGACAATCTTACACAAATCGAACTAGCCCCACAGTAAGCTCAAGAAGGCTGGTGTTATGGGTACTAGACGACGATATATTTAATAAATATAAATACTTAAATACATAGAAAACATCCAAGACTCAGAAACAAATATTCATGCTCATCACACTAATATTTGCCCTGACCGGGATTCAAACCCAGGACCGTCAGCTTCACAGGCAGGTGCACTACCCACTAGGTTAAACCGGTCGTCAAGGTTATAGGTAACATTGTAATGTTTATTGTTATAAAAACTTAAAAAAATATTACAATTAAATGTTTAGGCATTGTCATATTCAGTGTTTAAGTTTAGTTCATAATAGTATAGTAAGTACGTAACATTAGTTAAATGAGCGCGATCTCGCCAACAAACGGTTATCAGGCAGTTTTACGAGCAATTAAAAGGTTGTAACTGTTATGTACTTTTTTGATAAATAAATTTAAAAAAAAATTAATACATACTGATTTTCTTTCCGTGAACGAAAAGTTATATGTATTTTTTGTGAATTTATCATATGAATTATTGATTTAATTATACCTGTCCGTAACGTTATAAAGGTGGCGTATTGTATGTCTATCATCGATGCAGTACCTGTAACAAGAAAAATCATTGCTATTATTTAAGCAAACTGCACAAAAATCACTATTGTGTAACAATAACACCATCTGGTAACATAATTATACAGGTTTCCACAAAAATGCACGAGACAGAATATACAGGTCGTCCCACGGCTATGCCACATGGAGGGAAAGTACTTTGAATATTGTAGATGGAACATTTTAATGAAAGAAGACATTATTTGAATTTAAAAAACAATTTAAACTGCATTCACAGATATTTAAATAATTTTATGATTGAACCTACTATTATTCATTGCTGGATTACTCTTACGTCTTAATTCCATAAGCATATCATCAGATGTGTACCACGTCATGTTAACCTAAGTGCATTCGACCTCTGGAAGTCACCGACTTTAACAATCGGTATTTTAAGCCGCGGCTTCTATTACACATAAAATCTATGGATAGCTATTGGTCGAAAAATTAATTGGGATCCGAAACAAATTGACTCTCGATAGAGCCAAGGGAGGGAATCATTCCTAATTGAACGCGCCCTAGGGAGGAAAGAAACGTTTCATTTCTTTATTAACATTATTGATCCATATTAGAAAATTCCGAAATGAGAGAAAATTCGCTAGGAGATTATTAATTTGCTTGTCTGATAATTCTTTGTGTTGTTGGTTGTTTTAAATTACCAAGATCACAATATAATTTTAATGGCAAAGAAAATATATTCAATAACAACATCTTTTATACCTTCGTGTTATTCCAGTTGTATCATAAGTTTTGAAATGAAGACGTTGTTTAAATCATCATCATCATCAAATATTTAAGTGTTTTTTGTCTTTCGTGGCTTCTCGTGGTCCCAAAGAAAGACCAGCGCTAGCCAATGGCTGCTGATTTGGGACCATTTCGTGGCTATTTTCTGTATTTTGGTGTTATGTTTATTTGTAGTGTGTCTGTGCCACGAATAAACGTTTTTTCTTTCTTTTTTCTTTCTATATTTCTTTAAGAGCCTAGCCTAGCTCTTGTCGGTGGAGCCAGGAGCCATTCTGTTCGGTTCTCCGCCAACGCTTTGAGCTCCTGATACGACATTACATTGATCTTCTCTTTTGCTTGATCTATAAACGCACGTCTCGGTCTTCCCCTGCCTCCCCTCCCCTCTATCTATCCTTCGATTATGGTTTTTATGTAATTGTCATGTCGTATCAGGTGCCACGTTGTTTAAATGAGTGTTAATAATTTTTGAACCTGACTGTGGCTTTAACGGGCCGGTCCCAAGAAAGCGATAGGAGTGCGCGGCTGGAGAGTAGCCTCGGGAGAATCCAGGGGATACCTCCGACAACACGCGGGCGGTTAAAACACTGGAATACTCCAAGAGTTTGCTCACCAGTGAGATTGGTTGAGCAGCGAGTGGAATAGGCTACTGGGGGTTTTATCGCTGTTTCACTAAACCTAGCCTAAATGACAAGAGTTTTTCAATGTTGTGTTTTCTTATCTGATCAGGTGTAGTCGACTATAAGGAGATGTATCCAATTTTGAGCTTATTATAATGGCCGGTGGCAAACAAGCGTACGGTCCACCTGATGGTAAGCGACCACCGCAGCCTATAGACGCCCGCAACTACAAAGGAGTCACGTGTTTTAAATCACTTCCAAACAATAAACATAGAATCAAATATCCGCGTTTAAGGCAATAACGGCCCGTTTTGCCGTGTACAAATATATCCACGGTTAATCAACAATCGATAAACTAAAGTTTAATATCCGGCACCGGCAGCTGCGGTGTTTATGAAAGGAATAGATACGGATATTTGGTGTTGAGATATCCTAAAAATAGCAGAGTTTTAAGCTTGAAATATGCTTGTACAGTCGCCATCAAATATATCTATACTCTTCAGGGTCAAAAATATTTGAACATGCACTTTAACGCCTTGACAATAGAGTCGTGTTCAGATATTTGTGAGCAATGTTCGTTCCGATGTATCTGATGGCGACTGCAACACTCTTGGCGGTAAAGGGGCGATCAATGGATTTGGTAGTCCACTGGAAATGGTGGGTACTTTTAAATATTTAGGCCATGTTGTCACTTCAGACGCTGCCCACCATGACGTATGGTGCCGAGACATGGACGCTTACAAATGAGGCTGTGCACAAAATCCGAGTAGCACAGAGAGCCATGGAGCGCGCCATGCTCGGCATTAGACTGCAAGACCGGGTGAGGAATGCCGAGATCCGACGCCGCACAAAAGTGCGTGACGTCGGATACGTCATTACCAAACTCAAATGGAGTTGGGCAGGACACCTTGCCAGGCAGAGTGATGACAGGTGGACCAAAATAGTGTCAGACTGGTGGCCACTTAGTGGTAAAAGGAGCGTCGGGCGTCCACCGGCTCGATGGGTCGACGATATTAGGAAGATCGCGGGTCACTCTTGGATGAGACTGGCTCAGGACCGGGACGAGTGGCGTACTCGAAGAGAGGCCTATGCTCAGCAGTGGGCGATTACAGGCTGAAAATGAAATGAATGATGGTGAATGTCACTTCAGACCTAAAAGTCAACATGGACATCGAGCGCGAACGGAGCGCCCTGTCGGTGAGGGCAGACATGATTGCGCGTAAATTTGCGGATTATGGGGGAATGTGACATTGACCACGAGCGCCACAGTAAATGGCGATCGTTCCAATATAAAGGTGCGTTTTGCGGAAAAGGAACAGAGTATGCCCCATCTTAAAACTTTGAAGACTTATAATTGGGTCATTGTCAGATTTGGGTCATACGTCATACGCGGATTTAGGTTCGCGTCTTTCCTGTGGACACACCAAAATTTAAAGGCTACAAAGCTTAATATTGGATTGGACCAGTAATCCGCATAAACAGTCTCTCCGTTTCTATAAATCCCTGTAATAAAAACATAGCTAACATGCACATAAGCCGTTAACTATTGACCACAGGAGGGACGACTTTTGTTTTTTCAACTAAGTACAACATGCATTTAGGTTTGCGTCTTTTCGCTGGACATATCAAAAGTTAAGGGTCAAAAAGCCTAATTTTAGATTGGTAACTATAACTCCATGCAATAAAAACATAACTTACGTTTGTACATAAGCCGTGAACTATTGACCACCGGGTGGACAACTTTTGTTTTTACAACTGACAATGACCCAATTATGTAATCATTTATTCTTTGACGAAACCTGTGGTGTATACTTTTTGTTTGATATAATTAATTTACATATATTTCATACTTATATAGATAAATATAGAATTATTGTTTATATAATTTTATTCTTTTGTGTTACTTTTTTGCCATTTGATTAAAAATTGGATCCTTTTTGGAGATAATTCGATCTTATTGGTTTTATTATTTGGTCTCATTATCCCTATTCCAAAGACAATTAAGCAGATATAATTGATTGATCAAAGTAACATACCTGTAAGTAATCTTCGATCAAGATTATGGATCATTGTCAGTTCTAAAAACAAAAGTTGTCCACTCGATGGTCAATAGTTAACGGCTTATGTACATGTAAGTTATGTTTTTATTACATGGATTTATAGTTACGGAAACACCGTTTACGCGGGTTACTAGACCAATCCAAAATTAAGCTTTGTGGCCCTTAACTTTTGATATGTCCACCAAAAAGACGCGAACCTAAATCTGACAATGACTCTTATATGAAGTTGATGCCTCGTGTCATAAGGTTCGTCATAAACTGAAATTGTTGTCAGAGGAGGTGTCAACGAATATAATACGTGTCATTTTTAGTATGGATAATGACATTTAGATCAATTTTACGCACGATAGAAAATATAATAAAGCGATAGGATTGCGCGGTTGGAGAGTAGTCTGGGGAAAATCCAGGGGAAAACCTCCGACATGACCACGCGTGTGGTTTGGAACACTGGAATACTCTAAGAGTTTGCGCTCCAGTGAGATTGGTTGAGCGGTTTCAACCGAATCTGAGGTGTGAAGGAAATACCGCCATATAGACGACGCTAAAAGCTACCCATTGCTTGAGAATTAGGTACTCTATTCGTTTTATCGCTGAATATACGAGATTTAATCTTCTAATCTTGTTGTGGTTGTCGTCCGACACGACCACGCGTGTGGTTTGGAAAACTGGAATACTCTAAGAATTTGCGCTCAAGTGAGATTAGTTGAACGGTTTCAACCGAATCTGAGGTGTGAGTGGAATCGAGCTACTGGGAGTTTTGTCGCTGGTAAATAGAAACATGTTGACCTTCCAATGCCCGAACGATATTAACCGATATTTCATCTCAGTAAACTACCTTTACGGAAAATCCATATTTCATTTAAACTTATATACGTCTGGTAAACTAACCACGATTTATATTTTTATCACTACTTTAGCCATAAAACCACAAATAAAATATCAAACAGATTCGATCGCGTCTGCGTCCGGATATGGTGTACTGTCGGAGCGAAATATATTGAAAAATAAATTGTATACTTGTATACTTATATTTATAAATAAAATAATAAAATAAATAAATATTTGTGGACAATCTTACACAAATCAACCTGGTCCCAAACTAAGCAAAGCTTGTACTATGGGTACTAGGCGACGATATACATACTTATATTACTTATATAGATAAATAGATACTTAAATACATAGAAAACATCCAAGACTCAGGAACAAATATTCGTGTTCATTACACAAATAAATGCCCTGACCGGGATTCGAACCCGGGACTCCAGCTTTGAAGGCAGTGTCACTACCAACCAGGCTAAAGCGGTCGTCAAATTTGAGTAGTAAACCCAATTTTAAAGTGAACACCTCTGATAGATGAACTCGTATTATCAAAGGCCTCCTTCGGGTCGACCTTAGAAATAACTCGTTGATCTATTGCTTACTTTCCAACCTCTACCACAATGTAACTATACATCTTCTAAAGTAAATAAAATAAATAAAATAAAAAATAAAAAAGCCTTTTATTTCTTGCTAGTCAATGCAATGTCAACAATATTAGGTTTAAATATCAATATTATTATTAAATTTCTAGTTTGTATCTATGTTATTCTTAAAAATAATCAGTACAATGTCAACAATATTAGGTTTAAGTATCAATATTATTGTTAAATGTCTAGTTTGTATACATTATTTTATTTTTAAATTTAATAGTCAGTACAATGTCAACAATATTAGCTTTAAATGTCAATAATATTATTAAATGTCTAGTTTGTTTAAATATGTTATTCTTAAATACCTAATTACATCGATTTTTTTACGACGCAAGAACCCCTTCTCGGGTGAAGGCCTGCATCTTCTAAAGTATGATAGTATTAATAGAGCATATTTTCTCCTTCGCATTGAAATACGTCGGTTTTAATTTATATATATTTTCCAGAAACCAGACAGGCTATTATCGAACCAGCGAGCTACATCTTCGTCCTTGTCATCGAGACGAGTCTAAGGCCAATCGCTGTTCCGTCAACACAACTATAAATCCATGTGATAAAAACATAACATATACCGGGTGTACAATCCAAATGGGTCAGTATGAGGAAGTCGGAAACTATGAGAGATAGCGAGATCTGTTCTTAGGAACCATGACGTCGATTTTAGATTTAATAATAATTACATCCAAACTTTTTTATTAACTCTCATACATACAAACAAGATTCCATTAGTGTTGTGCTTCTTGCGGCTTGCAGAATTTATACACATTGATTTTGTCGTTTTGCCAGGTTCGATTCCCGGTTATGTATGAGAGTTAATAAAAAAGTTTGAATGTAATTATTATTAAATCTAAAATCGACGTCATGGTTCCTAAGAACAGATCTCGCTATCTCTCATAGTTTCCGACTTCTCCATACTGACCCATTTGGATTGTACACCCGGTATGTATACATATATGGAAACACCGTTTGTGCGGGTTACTAGACCAATCCAAAATTAAACTTTGTGGCCCTTAACTTTCGATATGTCCACCGAAAAGAACGTTGACTGTACTTTTTCACTGGTTAAAATATTAACGGCGTCGGAGTGAGCGCGCGCACGTTCGATTGCTCGCCTCAAACGCGCGCTTAAACTTTAATAGTCTCTCGTTTAGAGTACTTACTGCTTATACTCGGTCTGTTAGCTTTTCGGTAGCTAGTTTTGTGGATCGTGAACTGATGAATATTACATTATTTACCGCCCAATCCTTTAGCAGAGTCATTAATGCTCCATCATTATTATCATCAGGTTATATACCCGGTGGATCAACTATTCTTTGTTGCTCGTTACCATGGTTACGTGTCCTGAGTCACTCTTTAACTATGATTTTATAGAGTTTAAATCTACCAATCATGAGTTTTAGCGATGAGCATCAATCCATTAGGACATGGGTCATCTCTAGAGCATGCTTGAAGTCCATATTATAAACATTTTTGTAAGCAACTCGGTTATTGCTGTCTCTTCGCTGATGGGACAGAATAACAACAAGAAAAAGTTGATTGACCCACCTAACTCCCACTGCTGCTGTTGGGCATAGGCTATCATCATTAGTCCCCAAGCTAAAAATAAATTCTAGCACACCATGTCATGAAATTTACCCATTATTTAGATTTGAATGTTTTTTGTTTATTTGCAGGCAATAAACACATTAAAAAATTGTGTATACAATAAAATACAACACAAAACTTCACATTATCATAGGCACATGAATATAATTCGTTTATCGGTGTGGAGAGAACCAATGTAGACAAATTAGATTGCGGTACTATGCTGCTGTCAACAGTCTTAGGTACATTATTAGAAAACCGTACTCTGTGCCAAGGGGACGCCATTTTATTTCTAAATAATGGCAAATAGGGTAATAAGGGATCACCAAACATGCACTATAAAATCGAGGCTGTTTGGTGATAATGCGTAAAATGACATTGTACTGTAGTACTCTGTATATGACATGTAAAATTACTTATAATTTTATGAATAAATATCTCAATCTCAATCTCTATATTTTGTCTGTTTATTTGTTTGTACTCAGTATATTTTGTCCAAAGTTGACAGTTATAAAAAACTTTAACCAATGTTTTATGTCCATCGTAAAGGGACAATAAATACGGATGGAAAGGAAAATTTTTTTGAAAATTTCCAAAAGTGACTCGATTGAAAAATTCTATAGGTACCTATAATTACCGAACCTGCTCACAAAGTCATGAGAATTGATTAACAAATGCGATCTGTAGACGACAAAAACCGAAATCTGCAAGCAGAAACACGAAATCATTGAAAACAAAATTGTTTTTGAAAGTTTCAAAAAAGTCACTACAAAATAATCGACATAATTACGGAACATGCTCACAAAATTTCAGGAGAATTTGTTGAGAAATGCAAGCTTCAGAGGACAACAAACGGAAATCCAACTGAATACCAAATTTTCGTCGAAGCTGAAGCAGAGTCTCCGTTTACCTCGGTATGAGACAAAGGAGCATTCACCTTGACACATGCCCAAGACAAAATATTGTATACTGTTTAGTGAACCATACATTGTGAGAAAACCGGTTTAATCCCAAGAAACTGTCTAGATTATACTATTTTTTATGATTTTATTTTACATATTGACGATCTTTTTGTAAATTTATTATACTCTCATTTGACATACATTACAGTATGTCAAATGAGAGTATTGTACATAATATTTTTTGCATACAATGTGCATAATCTTTTTTGCGACTAAATGATTTGGTATGGGTATACCTCATCCTTTATTTTTGTATTTTCTAGTATGAAGTACTAGCTGGATTATTTTGAAAAAAATATATATGGTAGACCTTTATATAAGCAATTACCTAATGAAGAGCTCTTGGCGTCGCTCTTCTAGAAAGCAAGAAAAAAAAAGTCTGAAGTTTTATTTCCTACATTTATACAAGATTTTGTTGGAGTATTCAATATTATTTTAGGAATACGTGAGTCAAGATATGTTTATTACTGTTCCAAAAATTCACGTGAATCGCATTAGCCTATGAGGCAAAATCCGGTTATATCTGGAAATTTTCAAAAAATCATATCCGATAATAACAAAGATAGGAAGCTGAAGCTTACAGAAAAAAATATTTGTCATGAGAGCTCTAATTGAAAAAAATACAGAAACCATTCGTGAAAGGGCCGATTTTATATGAAAACACGGCTACGCTAGACTAGACCTATTTGAATAAAGAATATTTTGAGTTTGAGTTTGACAAAATATTGTATACTGTTTAGTGAAGGATACATTGTGAGAAAACCGATTTAATCCCAATAAGGTCTATTTTTTCGGCTGAACTGGAAGCCCAGATGGCTGTTTCCGGATGGATGACTTCGTATGATTATGGCAGGCTATTCTTCGGATTTTGTGCCAAAGTGGACCCTGTACTTCTTTAGAATATAACCGGTAACACGTTACAAAATAACATCATCAGTGTATAAATATTGCACGTTAAACCATTATTTATTTATTAAGGATCACCAACAGATAATACACCATACATGCGTGGATAACTTAGGTAATATTTTAAGTTGATGCTTATCCAATTAAAGGTAACCACAACTTATTCCAGTATCTTAGAACATACTAATATAAATAAATTTAGTATTCGGAGAAAACAGTGTGTATAATTTACCAATTAATAAGAACTTTTTGAATGAAAACATTAAATAACACAAAACTAAACTGATTCCGTGACAAATGTTACAAAAGAAACAAGAAGACTGAAGTTCAAAGTTCAAAGACTGAAGTTCTGATTTAACTGTAGTTATGAGTTAAATAAATAAATAAATATTAGAGGGCAATCTTACACAAATCGAACTAGCCCCACAGTAAGCTCAAGAAGGCTTGTGTTATGAGTACTAGACGACGATATATTTAATAGATTTAAATACTTAAATACATAGATAACATCCAAGACTCAGAAACAAATATTCATGCTCATCACACAAATATGTGCCCTGACCGGGATTCGAACCAAGGACCGTCAGCTTCGTCAGCAGGACAGGCAGGTGCACTACCCACTAGGCTAAACCGGTCGTCAAAGAAAGTTATGAGTATTATCAATACAGCACAAGCAAAAGAGTGTGATTTTCTAAACAAAATAAATATTATGAATACAAAATTCCCCTTCTTTGGCGTGTATCACGCAACACTCGCGAGGGCTGAATAAAACAAATCTGTCTCCGCGGCGTTTAGCTCTCGGCGCCACTTCCCGGCTATTTCCCGCCTGGGTGTGCCGCAAGGAACGAAACTGTGCCGTTTACTTTATCTCCCAAATTGTATTACGTATCTCGGTCATGCACTAGCTATTCAGACGCTTTGTTCTACTGTACCTGCCTTCGGATTTGGTGCCAAAGTAGACCCTGTACTTCTTTAGAATACAACCGGGAACACATTACAAGATGACATCATCAATGTATAAACATTGCACGTTAAACCCAGCACAAGCAAAAGAGTGTGATTTTCTAAACAAAATAAATATTTTGAATACAAAATCCCCCTTCTTTGGCGTGTATCACGCAGCACTCGCGAGGGCTGAATAAAACAAATCTGTCTCCGCGGCGTTTAGCTCTCGGCGCCACTTCCCGGCTATTTCCCGCCTGGGTGTGCCGCAAGGAACGAAACTGTGCCGTTTACTTTATCTCCCAAATTGTATTACGTATCTCGGTCATGCACTAGCTATTCAGACGCTTTGTTCTACTGTACTATAAATATAGTTTAGCACAGTCTGTTGTTCGTTGTTACGTAAATTCTTGGAATTTTATACTCAGACTACCTAAATTTGTAAAAAAAACTAATGATTTACAGAGAAACCATACTTGCTACAGATTGAACATTGTAAAATTTCGAGAAATAAACCTTATTGTATTTGTATTTGTATTTAGAATTTCGAACTTTGGTTTACCAACGAAATAAGTTAATGTGTGGTTGCCGGGTAAGAATTGCGCCACCCCATCTCTACCCGTGGGTTTCGTAGGAGGCGAATAAGGGAAAATCGGAGGGTGGGCAGCAGCATCCTTCGATCATTACCACCATCAAACTGCGGTCGCCAACCCGCTTGCCAAGCGTGGCGACTATGGCAAATCCCCCCCAAGGGAAAAATAAAAAACGGCGAGCCTTGTATGTTCAGCAGTGGACGTCTTTCGGCTGAAATGATGATGATGATGATGAAGTTAATGTATAAAAAGACAAACACATAAGAAGTTGTAAAAGTTATCCACGTACATTTATGTCGCTAAATTCTGATAAAAATAGAGGGTAAATATTACAAATACAGTGGAATCCGGATAAAGCGACAGTCAAGGGACCGGTGATATTACGTCGCACTAACAGAACGTCGCACAAAACGGACTGATTTACTTTGAAAATGCTTGGCATGAAATCTAATGTGTGGTGATTTGAAAGTCGTTAAAAGCGGTTAAATGTTATAAGCGAAGTAGTTATAAGCGGATTCTACTGCATACTAATGCAGAAGGCAGATGATAACTATGATTACTTCTGATATCAGTATACATTGTTAAGTCATGATTGCTTGAATCTCTTATTCGCAAGTCAATACCGACGTTGGATTAATAAAAGACTATTCAAAAGCGACGTTAATAAACGCAAGTTAATAAAAGACTATTCAAAAGTTTTCTCCTATTTTTAAAACTTGGACCATAATCCACCATTTCCCGGCACGCAGCGTCACCGCCACAACTAGGTACCTATTTAGTCGTCGCGAGTTGCTTCACACAATATACATGTACAACAATATGTACTACTGCACATTATAGAAATATATCTTTGACGACCGGTTTAGCCTAGTGGGTAGTGCACCTGCCTGTAAAGCTGACGGTCCTGGGTTCGAATCCCGGTCAGGGCAAATATTTGTGTGATGAGCATGAACATTTGTTTCTGAGTCTTGGATGTTTTCTATGCATTTAAGTATTAATGTCTATTAAATATATCGTCGTCTAGTACTCATAACACAAGCCTTCTTGAGCTTACTGTGGGGCTAGTTCGATTTGTGTAAGATTGTCCTCTAATATTTATTTATTTATTTATTTATTTTATTTATATATACTATTGAAGAACTGACGACAAAGAATCGAGAGCGAATCAGCACAGTGATAATAGGATAATCAGCGGACAAACTAACGAGTTTATAATGACACTTACAGGATAATTTTTACGGCATATGTGATTGACAAGTTTCTGATATTGGAGAAATTGCACACCTGTCATTGTTAGATAATCAATTTGGCTTTAATTCAATCCCCTCGTAAAAAAAAAACTATTTTTGATATTTCAGTTAAGGTTTTCATACATTGTTTTTCCTCAGTATTTTTTTCAAGAATTGATAATTTTCAACTCTAAAAATACCTATTATTATAACAGTTGAATACAGGTGTATTATAATAATAGGTATATGAGATCAAATTAACCTTTAAAAAAAGACAATCTGTTTCACGTAAGGGCGGATATTCAGCGTTTCAACGGCGGTTTTATTTCATCATTGTCGTTTCATTAAATATTGTCAAAGGAGACGATGACCAGAGTAAACTTTTGTAAAAAGCGTAAACCAATATCGGGTCTGAGTCTTATTTGACCAATGTTTTCGCCGGTTATTTTAATTTTAAATAGATGATCGTGAGTCGACAATGACTTTATAAACGAGCGTTTCAAACGCTCGTAGAATCGCCCGTAAACAGTCTTTTTTGGCTACGTGAAAAGAAATCTTACAAATTACAGTGATTTCGTTTGTGCTATAAATCTCCGCGCAGACAGCATTGTCCGATGAAATCTAGAAATTTATAGCGACACGAACATCTTAGAACCTTGAGTGTCTTATTTCAATTCTTTATTAAAGTAAAATTTTCATGACAAATATTTCGCTTTTGTAAAAAGTTTTCAATTGCTAAATGGCTCATTATATTCAAATTCACTTTCTTTACAGATAACAATGATCCAATTTTGTTAATAGGTACATGTGGATTTTATGTAGTTGAAGTTAGTCAATAGTTAATTTTTAGTCCAATACGTTTAAAATCATTTATTGATGATAATCTGTATTTGTTTTATCGCTGACTTAATTTTTTTCTTTAATTAGATTGGTTCGAGAAAGTTCAATATTATTTCAAGGATCACATTTAACAGTAAGTCTGTTTTTTACATTTATATAATAACTCTTCTCGTTTTTTGTAGTTTTTTTAGGAAAAGATTGTGTTATTTATCATGGATGGTTCATGTTTCTCATACTAACAACTGAACTAGGTATATAAGATACAATCCAAGCTCAAAATAGAAAAAAATAACCTACACATCACCCTCAGTTTCCGAATTATCCGATTCCAGAGTAACTGCCGAAGTTGAGAAGTTCTCTTAAACTTAAGTAATTGAGAGAATACATCGGGTAATGTCGTTTAATGGGATTAGAAGTTTTCTTAAGGGCCCTGCTTTTGCCATTAATGTGGGCCAAAATGATGCAAAATGCCGAGGCTTGAAAGGATTCCCAATCCGTGTAGTAAACTTTGAACAAGCAAAGGAATATTTATTTGATCGTCAAATTGAGTTGCCTGACTCCGATATGGTTCAAATAACATTCGGGGAATCGATAATCTTAAGTTCTCTCGGAATCTGTTGCATAAAATGTAGACAAGATAATTGTGATGACGTCAATGTTCACAAAATGTGTAGACGTGGAAGTCTTTCGTAAAATGATGTAGATATTTTTTTATTTCGGATCAGAAACAATCAATTTTAACATCGCTACTGATCTGATTTTTAAAACTAGTGGCTCTGTGAGCTGTAAACCTCGTGAGTGAGTTTTTTATCATTTCCAAAATCTGACATTATGAAAAAGATCAATTATGAATATCGAACCTGCTCACAAAATTTCATGAGAATCGGTTGAGAATTGCGACCTATAGAGGAGAACAAACCGAAATTCGCCCGCAGAAACTTACAAAATCATTGATAAAAAAATTGTTCTTGGTTTCCAAACACCGTCTCGACAAAAAAAATCTACATATATATGTAACTATTGAACCTGCTCACTATATTTCACGAGAATCGGTTAAGAATTGCGACCTGTAGACGAGAACAAACGGAAATCCGGACATACGAAAGCATTTTTGTCGAAGCTGAAGCAGAGACCTTCGTTTCACTCGGTCAATTACAAAAAAATATATTAGAGCAAAACAAGCAAGCGAGTATTTTGGATTCATTGAAAATGAAGATTTGCTAGCAAATCCGACACCTAATTCCCAAATAGTCGGCTGGAAAAACCCAAGTAAACTAGTCCATGCTTCTATAACTACACACACTTCAATGATATTCACAATATCTCGACTCACACTCCAGTAAATTATGCCCCCGGGTCAGTAACTAAGGCGTCAGACGGCCTAGGTAGTCCTAGCCAACACGTACGTAGCCATATTGGGCAACAGTTTGCCCAATATGGCTACTGAGATAGAATTGTTTCACGACAAAGCAACAAATGTCTGACACTCTTTATTTCTTCAAAATGTATATGTATGTTGATATTGTTGTATCGTGGGTCTGTTTTTTTCATGAATGAATGTTACTTATTGACCGAGTGAAACGAAGGTCGCTGCTTCAGCTTCGACAAAAATTCTTTAGGATTTCCGTTTGTTCTCTTACAGGTCGCATTTCTCAAACGATTCCTTTGAAATTTTATGAGCAGGTTCTATAATTATATAGATCTTTTTTGGCGTTTCAAAAACAACACTCGAGAGCTCTAGAGCTCACAGAGCCACTTCACTATTCTTATTCAATACTTCAGTAATGAGGTTCAGTAATTTACGGAACGAGTCATCCGATGAAACGTTTAAACACCAACTGAGAAAGCTTTTGTTGGATAACAATCTGTACTCGGTAAATGAGTACATGGAATTAATTTTTTTTGTAAATTGTGATCCATTATTGTTCGACATCTATTTAAATTTGTGAACATGTGACTACTATTCATTTATTCGTATTGACACTATTGTATTATGCTCATGGTCATGCTACAATTTTGTGTTGACGATCCTTCTTAGGAGAATATGATCATTTCATCATCTCATTATTATTATCTATCTAGCCCTTGCATGTAGCGGGTGCTGTCTCTGGCTGTATCTCCTCAATAGTGCAGGCAGAGATAGTATCCGCTAGGTGTACACATCCCAACACATTATCGTATCTCAAAGGCACCTCTTCGTGTTGGATCTGTATCCCCATGAACACCTTCCAAAAGGACCGGATTTATTATTATTATTTAATCTTAATTGACCATCATGATGTGAATTCTCATACTTTTGACATGAATGCAAATTTATATTTATTTATTTATTTTAAGGAGTACCAACAGCTACTAGATTATGATAAGAGACTTAGATAATAATACAAAGCCAATTAAAGGAACTCACAGATAGAAACAAAACAAGGAATTCAACCAACTTTGCATACACATTCACACTTTGCTATTCAGAATTAACAAAATAATAACGGGAAAAAGAAGATTGTATACACCCCAAAACTTAGCTGGGTTATGGAATTATGATCTAGTGATAATTAAGCTTCTTTATATACTAACTAAAGCACTCGGTGAAATTGCAGCCTGCTAGATAGAGTAAAAAATATATAAAAAAAACAGTCTGCTCTGATAAAATAGAATTGGAGTCAAAGTGGATTAAAAAATAAGTAAGTAAGTATTGTAATTTACATCTACGAAATAAATGAATCTGAATATAAAAATATTGATTCTGGAAAGATCTGATTGCTTCGAAGAACTGGCTTTTTGATATAAAACTGATGTTACGTTTAGCAATTATTGAAAAACTAAATTAGTAATTCTAGGATAAAGGCATTTTGACACTAAGACCCAGTTATATAGAGATCCGTTACAACTTGTTGGTAAGTTATGTCAAAGAAAGATTGATTGTAGTATTGACCTTAACGCTTTTGGCATTAAGTTCGCCTTTTGTACTATAAGTTTTTCTTTTGTGCAATAAAGATTAAATAAATAAATAAATAATTGTTCTAATTTTAAGATATCTATAAGTAATTAAGTACTTAGCGCTAAATACTAATCTATTAATCTGTGGACAATGTCGTTGGTTTCACACTGAAATTTTACAACTTCTACACTTAAAGCATGTAACCTTGTGTGTAACTGATTTTTGTCCTTAATAAATTAAAAAAAAAACGCAATAAAGTTGTAGCAGTATCTAGGCGTCGGAGGTTATACTGGTTGGTACGAGACGGGTCGGTAAGGTTTGTGAATGCTAGCTAGTAAAGCAGACATTCCCGAGTTCACAAAGCATTACCGCAGCGGCGCAAATCGCGCGTGAACCGCTTAGCGGGACCATTTCCATTCGCAGTGTACGCTTATCTTGCTGGAGCAAATGGGGGTACATGGAAAAGGCAGTTTTCAATCTCGGCTTATTTGGAGCAGATCTCGTCTACAGTTACTATGCGGGTAGTTTTAGTCTATACGTATTCAATTACTATTCAACTGACATCGTTTCTATTGAAGTTGTTTCTAGTCACGAGGTTCTCAAATGTGTGAAGTGCGAAGGGATAGATTGTTAAATCGACCATTATTTTGAACTACACGAAAGTCATTGTTGCTTTTGTGTCTTTACTATTGACTGTTTCAAGAATGTGTTGTTTTTCTATTTTCATCTCTCCTGTTCTAAAAGTTCGATTTTTACAGGATGAAAGTCGCTTTTCAGTCCCTAGGGTGGAAAGTATTTTTTTAAGGTTCTATAGTCCGGGGGACGGGCCGCTGGTTGCTGCAGAGCGTGTTTTTATTACTGAATCCTTATCATTTACTATTTATTACTTTTATTTCTCATTTATTTTCCTCATAGTCGAAATGAAAAGTAGAGTGTTTAACTCGGGTGAAAGCACCCATTTCACCCTTGTACTATTGGGTCTAGTAGGTCGTTTTCAACCCTTGGTTAACAATCTACTATTTATTCTAAGTGGATTGTAATTGATCGAATAACTGCCCCAAGAATGCTTTTATTTTTAGACTCCCTGTGTACTTGTAAAGACAGAAAAACACTAGCTATAATTTTTGTGACAAACATATTCACGATCTCACTCACTTAAAAACGCAAACATTCAACAAAACTTCTAAGAAAATATCTGATTGGTCGCAAATCATTCATTCAGCATCGCTACGCGATCGGCTAAATTCCTTTGGCTTGTCGTCCAATCCATAAGAAATTATGATACTATGGATGTAGTAGGTTGATAAGACCATTTAATTTAGCTGGGTAGTGGGGGTTTAAAATGATTGCGTCTTGGCATCACGGCGGGCGGGGAAAGAATCCACCTTCAAAGTTATTGCCATGATATTGAAACTCTTATGGATTTTACGTTTTAATGTAACAAATTTTACTTATTTAATGTTAAAAAGCAAGCAATACGTTATTTAAATATTGTATATACCCATATAGTAAATCCTATCGGTTTGACCCGTCGTCTACCAGTCCCTGGGATCCCCGGGCTCAATACAAAAGAATGCTATTGTTAAATTTTTCGCCGGGAGACGACGGTTTTGTGCTCCAAAAGGACCAGCTTTACAATATACCGTGGCCAGCAGCTACGTGAGCCCGGGACGGATATGGCCATTACAGCATCATAAATTGAATCGTTATGGTCATCTCCGCCAATTACAGCAAAGCTGCGCGCCGTCTCAAAACATCCACATGAAACACATGAAACAATGTTGCTCGCCTTAGCGTGCCTTCCAAAGCACGGGAGCGCTCAGTTAATCACTCAAAGCGGGCGCCGCTGGGCCACGAGCGCTCCTAGTAAACAATGTAAAACACGGATGTTATTTTCGAACCGTTATAATTTCCCGCTGTCTATATTGTCCCGCTGTACATTACCGAAACTTGGGCAAAAGGGAAATTGGGCGGTTGAAACTCTCTGATATTCAACCAGTGTTGCCAGATGGTTACATTTCTTACATTTTTCGTAACTTTTGACCGGCTCGCGTAACATGTAAGTTCTGTTGTAAATGAAATATTCGTAACTTTTGAGAATAATGAAACTGTATTTAAAAAGTAAGGTCAATTGTATCTAACCGGAACCAAGCGAGTC
This sequence comes from Epiblema foenella, assembly GCA_963556455.1. Classification (NCBI taxonomy): domain Eukaryota; kingdom Metazoa; phylum Arthropoda; class Insecta; order Lepidoptera; family Tortricidae; genus Epiblema; species Epiblema foenella. Next base: position 37,206,559 of record OY747096.1, read on the forward strand.
AATTTATAGACTTACAGATACAGAAAAGGTGACAAAAGAACCTACATGGTACGACTCTGTCTGTCCGTCTCTGTATGTGACATTTGAGATACCACCCATCAACCTGACGTTATTCTGTCGCCGAACTCGCCGAATTGTAGCTGTACGTGGCTGCTCATTTCTTAGAATCGAACGTTTTGACAAGTAATTATGAAAAATATAATGTAACTTTTGCATCAAAAATGTAACTTTTCAAGAAAAGAAACGTAATTTTTTTCCCACGGGCCCTGGCAACACTGTATTCAACCCATCTTACATTTATGTACATCCAAAACCTTCAACTGTGGGTCCTTACAAATGTTTGTAGGAAACGTCTGAGACGCGCCGGCCCCGATTTGTTGCCCATCAGCCGTGTCGTTTGTAAGAACCTCATTTTTTGCCGTTTCCTTTCCCCCTTATATAAATTGTGGTAGTTTGTTACATTAGTTATGGTAGAAATACCTTTTCACCTCACTAGCTCGGAAAGCCCCTTTTGAAATGAAATGAAATGAAATGAAAATAATTTATTCCAGAACAAGTCCATAGATAGCATTATAAAATTATAAAATAAAAATAAAAATAAAAATGATATTGAATAGAATTAAATTAAATTGAATATAAAAAAAAAATTACAATAAATTAATAAGCACCTCTCCAAATCACGGGTTACCCCGAGCCCGGACGACAGGTCTATGGTACTCCCTCCAACGCTTGCTTTTTACTGTTTAAAAACAGCAAAACTGCATTTTATCCACAAGAGTTCGAACAATATTTGAAATTCGGACGCGCTATTTGTAACTTTTTAAACATAATAACATGTAAAGGCCAGTCAAGACAGCTCAGCAACAATAATTTTATCAAAATAAAAAAAAAAAAACTAAATCAAAGTTGTTCATTTTTCACATTTTTTTCGAATTACATTTTTAGAAGTATAGGTACATAAAGACATGGAAAAATCGGTGTGAGCATAGCGCTGAGCTAAGCATGTTTTATATTGTGCTGTTGTGTTAAAAAACTAGTACCTACGCCTAATCTCGGGGTTAGATAGTGGACAACTATATCTAGGATGCAAATGTACTGGAATAACCTTAGGACCTTGGTAACTCTGTTAAAAAAATCCTAAATATCGTAAAAATAAACTTTTGCAAAACTTGCTGCAGATTTCGTATTTATCAATGAGAGTGATATATTTTTTTTACAACAAGGATAGCTATTTTATTGTTGTAACAAAATAATCGGATAGACTTTTAATAAGTGATCCAGTATCTAATAATCAATTAAAATGTACTAAATATTTACGAAATTATGCGCAGAGCTTCCGTAGAGAGCGGGATGGTTAATTACAAACTCAGGCGTGTTAGAGAGGGTCATTGGCAATGGAATGGCCTTGTCTTAAGTAAAATATAACAATAAACTATATATATGGCAACTCCGAAAGGAAACTAAACAACAATAATGTTAGAAAAATCAAGACGATCCCAAAACTAGCACACAAGTTCGACAAATGTCTCACGCTCACAGACACATGGTCTCCAATCCGAGGATCGACACAAATTGAACCTTATCTTAACCACATAAAGTATATTAATCAGTTTGTTCCATTGAAATACAATTTTCAACTTTACCGCAACGCGATAAAGACTCAGTCATGTGTGTTCATGAAACATTAAACTGAGCAATTGTGGACCGTACTGCGACGAGATATAGGCTAGGTAATTGAAGGTAGTAAATAGCGTGCGGCGGCTATCGCTCTGCGGAGCCCGGTCCTTTTTCACTGGACTACGTACCCCATTAAACGTAGGAGGTATAGCACGACCCTAGTAATAAGGCATGTGGATTAAGCAATAATAGTCTCTCAGTCAACTACTTAAGAGCTTTGACGCGCGCCATATTAATTGTGTTCTCCTGTACTTACGACCAATCGGCTGGGGTAAGGACTAACGACTCCTTCCGACGGGTTGTTTTTCTTGTGATTTGTAAATAAAATATTGAATATCGATGAAATGCGTAGCTAAAAATGTGGTGTATTTTTAGAATATAGTTTATACATTTGATTCATAATTTTTGAGTCAATTTTTGTATACCACGTCGGTGGCAAACAAGCGTACGGCCCGTCTGATGGTAAGCGGTCACCGTAGCCTATGGACGCTTGCAACTCCTGGGGTGCCAAAAACAATATTACAGAACAAGTTCATACTTCAATACGAAATTAAAAAATAAGTCAACGTCCAGTCATCATTTGGACAGTCGTGTAAATAAACTTACGTAATAATTTGTGATAATCCATATTGAAAGGGACCTTATGGCGGCCGGCACTTACGCCTTTATTGCCGCTGTTCCAATACAATATTGAATAGGTGCAACGTATATAAGCGCCTGCCGCCATAAGGTCCCTTTCGATGTGGATTATCACATTTAATACTGTGTTTAATAAGATGCATTAATAGCAGTTTATGATACGAAATGAAATAAAATCATTTATTCTTCAATTTGGGCATATTACATGCCCTTATGAATGTCAGAAAACTACCACCGGTTCATAAAATAAACCTCGGCCTCGAGAAGAACCGGCGTAAGAAACTCGGCGAGGTGTTATTTTTTCAAAACAATATACATCGTATATAAAATAACAGTATCATAATACTACAGAATTCAAATGCTACAATATAAACATAAATACATATTTTTTAATATTAAGGACGAAATATTTAAAATGAAATCATTTATTCTTCAATTTATGAAATGAAATCATTTATTCTTCAATTTAGGCATATTACATGCCCTTATGAATGTCAAAAAACTACCACCGGTTCATAAAATAAACCTCTGCCTCGAGAAGAACCGGCGTAAGAAACTCGGCGAGGTGTCATATCGTTATATAATGTATGCTTTTTTAATCAAGAACGTTTAGACCAAGACGCTTACCGAGTTCTAAGTAAGGTTCGAGACTTAAAAAGCTAATTACATAACTACTGCATACACTATTTTTTCAACGAGTCAACGGAAATTAATTAAACTAGTCCTGCGGAAATGAAGATTAGCCACATGGGCCGGGAGCTCGTTGATGTCTTTTGTTCTATGTTCGCGGCGTTACGTGATTGGTCAATTTCATAAGAGTACAGTTAAAAGGAGCTCCATAGTAAGAAGTTTGTGATTTTAGTTTCGCCTACGATATCTTAATTCAAACATTGAAGTCGGCGAGTAGAAAAATGTGATGAGTTTTGAGTTTTGAACCTGACTGTGGCTTTACAGGCCGGGCCCAATAAAGCGATAGGAGTGCACGGTTGGAGAGTAGCCTGGGGAAAATCCAGGGGATAACCTCCGACACGACCACGCGTGTGGTTTGGAACACTGGAATACTCTAAGAGGTTGCGCTCCAGTGAAATTGGTTGAGCGGTTTCAACCGAATCTGAGGTGTGAGTGGAATCGAGCTACTGGGAGTTTGGTCGCTGGTTCACTAAACGTAGCCTAGCTGAGAAGAGTCCAGCAAGAAACTGAGCTAGGCCCGACCTGGGTCGGACTGACTCTACCCGGTGTGCGGCGGTACCGGGACGAATAGGGACTATATGTGTCACTGTTGTCGCGATCGTGCTGTGGACGTCCCCGCCGGCGGGAAGAAAAATGTGTATTACAATGTAAAAATGTGTCCCACCATAGAAGAAAAAATGGCAATGAAATTTTAATCTACTGTAGCAGGAAATAAAGTAGAGTTTATTTTGTTTTGGAATAGAATGAAACAAAACGAATGCAACTGTACCTATTCCAATTTCGAAAAACACAAACTCCATTGAACTGAATTTGTCATATTATTATCACTTAGATCCTCAGGAAGATAAAATGTTATAGTTTAAAGGCACCATTCTAGGTAGGGTCAGTAGGTGGGTTTACGGTCTGTTAATTTGATACGCCAGTTTGCGGCCACTTGGATAAGTTGATGAACTGAAATGACATTTTCTTGTTTTTTTAATATATTTCCATTCAATAGCTACTAATTAAAACGCATACGACTCACTAAGTATGTCTTCAGGGCATGTAAAAATGTAAATATCTTTAACAGAAAAAACTTCGTTCTTCAGAAGGCCGCAGACTAACGCAGGCCGCGTAACTGGCCTAGCGACCCTACTTATACGAAATAAAACATAGCTACAGCGGTAACTAAAACTAGCTCAAAAACAGCTCACTGCAGAAACTGCAGTACAAACGTAGTTCAGCTACAACGCTTTAATACAAACGTAGCCCGACTACAACGCTGCAAAGCACCCTGTAGCTAATATCTTAATAGCATAGTGATGTGCAGCGAATCGACGAGTAATCGATATTTGCTCAGACGGCGGATCGAATTGTAAGCGTATGCAATGCCTTTGTGGGGATAGGGGTGAGAAGTGTTGATATCGATATTATTGTTATCGTTTATTTTTCGAACCTTTGTTTAATGTTTCGCAATATAGATGGGTGTTGAATTGGAGGCGACTTTATTTTCTATGTGTATTATTTTTGGGTCGATATTTGTTCCTCTTAATCTCAAATACTGGGCCGGGGCAGATCGCTGATAAAAAAAAGTAGCTAAATCAGATCAATGTTACTAAAAAGTTAAAAACATAAGACAGTTGTTGCTGACCTCAACCAATATATATTTAAAAAAAAAACAACAAGAAATACATAAATTTACACTAACGTGAGACATATTTACACTTGATAAGAGAACAACGGTTGGAACTCACTTGGAAAGTCACTATTTGCGACATGTTTCGGACTACAATTGGAGTCCTTCATCAGGTTGAGTGTTATCAAGGCAACCGACCGCGCAACACTGTGAACTTTCCAAGTGAGTTCCAACCGTTGTTCTCTTATTAACAAGAAATACATTATAATTTGAAAGTTAAAAATTTGCGTATAATAATTAACGATCTGTCGAAGTGTATATCCATAAAAAAAAATGTATACGCTCTATTAAGAAGAAATGCCAGAATAAATACGCTAGTGTACCTGCCGGATACAACAATTACACTAACAATTTTACAGACATTTTTATCGACACAATCTGTCCACGGGTGTGTCGAGATCAATTAGTCGATAAGCGCGTGCCCAGACCACAGACTGTGGCCCGTAGAACGCGAGTGGCTACCTTTATGGCCCGTGAACGTGTGCAGCCTGCTTTATTGCCCACTGAAATGTCTGTTACATAGTTTGGATTGTTTGTTGAAAAATAATTTGTTGCTTTGTTTGAGGATATGCTCTTTGTCTCGTTAACTGGGTAATAGGTAACGTATTGCTGTTAGTGCTTTGAAGTCTTAAAAAATACAAAATGCTTTGAATTAAAATTATGCCCAAAAGTGTTGAGAATTCCAATAAACTGACTTACGGATGCGATGATTTTAGTCAAGTTTTTGCTAAAAGCATCGCTAGCGACTACGTAAACGATTTAGTATGCCGATTGTTAGTTCTATTGCGTAACCGCCAGAGGCGCTGTACTTTTGCCCATACAACTTCTTACGCAGTCGCTAGCGAGTACGGGCATGTAAACTCATGTTAAAAGCGTATTGATACATCGATATCGACATTCACGAAACCGGCCAGCAGACGCAGGTGTGCGTCGAGATCAATTAGTCGATAAGCGTCCGTGCGGCTCACGGGCCGTGTGTGGCCGGCCTTACGGCGTGTGTGGCCGGCTTTAAGCCTCACGCGGATGTAAAGCTGTGCATTTACCATGAGTTTGCATGACCGTACTCGCTAGCGACTACGTAAACGATTTAGTATGCCGATTCTTAGTTCTCTGGCGTAACCGTCAGCGGTGCTGTACTTTTGCCCATAAAAATTTTTACGCAGTCGCTAGCGAGTACGGTCATGTAAACATGTTAAAATCGTATTGAAACATCGATATCGACATTCACGAAACCGGCCAGCAGACGCAGGTGCGTCGAGATCAATTAGTCGATAAGCGTCCGTGCGGCTCACGGGCCGTGTGTGGCCGGCCATGCGGCGTGTGTGGCCGGCTTTAAACCTCACGCAGATGTAAAGCTGTGCCTTTACCATGAGTTTGCATGACCGTACTCGCTAGCGACTGCGTAAACGATTTAGTATGCCGATTCTTAGTTCTATTGCGTAACCGCCAGAGACGCTGTACTTTTGCCCATACAACTTTTTACGCAGTCGCTAGCGAGTACGGTCATGTAAACATGTTAAAATCGTATAGAAACATCGATATCGACATTCACGAAACCGGCCAGCAGACGCAGGTGTGCGTCGAGATCAATTAGTTGATAAGCGTCCGTGCGGCTCACGGGCCGTGTGTGGCCGGCCTTGCGGCGTGTGTGGCCGGCTTTAAACCTCACGCAGATGTAAAGCTGTGCCTTTACCATGAGTTTGCATGACCGTACTCGCTAGCGACTGCGTAAACGATTTAGTATGCCGATTCTTAGTTCTATTGCGTAACCGCCAGAGACGCTGTACTTTTGCCCATACAACTTTTTACGCAGTCGCTAGCGAGTACGGTCATGTAAACATGTTAAAATCGTATAGAAACATCGATATCGACATTCACGAAACCGGCCAGCAGACGCAGGTGTGCGTCGAGATCAATTAGTTGATAAGCGTCCGTGCGGCTCACGGGCCGTGTGTGGCCGGCCTTGCGGCGTGTGTGGCCGGCTTTAAACCTCACGCAGATGTAAAGCTGTGCATTTACCATGAGTTTGCATGACCGTACTCGCTAGCGACTGCGTAAACGATTTAGAGCATGTTCAGATGACACGCGCTCTACGCGCGTTTTCATAACGCGTGTTTACAACTACATAACAACTTATTCAGGCCGTACACATGCTAACGCGCGTTTTACTAATACGCGCGTTGAACGCTGCGCTAGCGCTTGACTGTTGTCAGCGCGCTTTGAGATCATTGGTTTTCCATGTTTCCGTTCAGCAGTGTTGCCAGATGGTTACATTTCTTACATTTTTCGTAACTTTTAACCGGCTCGCGTAACATGTAAGTAACTTCTGTTCCTAAAGGATTTTTTGTAACTTTTGGGAACAATGAAACTTTATTTAAAAAGAAAGTTCAATTGTATCTAACCGGGGCCAAGCGAGACAATTTATAGGCTTCCATACAGAAAAATGACAAAAGAACCTACATTGTAGGACTCGTCTGTCTGTCCGTCTATTGCAACATTGACATTTGAGATACCGCCCATCAGCCTGGCGTAATTCTGTGTAGTCATACACACTCTTATCTAGGTTCTGTCTCCTAACTCGCCGAATTGTAGCTGTATGTTATTTCTATGGCTAGTCATTTCTTTAAATCAAAGGTTTTCATAAGTAATTATGAAAAATATAAAAAATGTAATTTTTGCACCAAAAATGTAACTTTTCGAGAAAAGAAACGTAATTTTCGTTCCAAAGGCCCTGGCAACACTGCCGTTCAGTTGAGCGCGCGCTTTCGACGCGGATGGACGTATTTTAGGGTTCATCGGGTCGTCCAGAAATCGTCCGAAATGGAAAACGAAGCTTTTAATACGGAATTCAGAGCAGTTTTAAGCAGTCGCTAGCGAGTACGGTCTTGTAAACTCATGTTAAAGGCACTGGATGCTGTTTTCAGTTTATTGCAAATTCAGATTTAATGCCTGTAATTTGAATTCAAAATTATTTATTTTTTAACAAAAATTTACATTATTATCGAATTCTCCGTTTAAGTTAAAAACTTGTGTTAGAAGGAATTCGCTCCTTCGTACAAGTTAGAAAGTTAAAGATAATGAATCTTAAGTATAATTCACCTTAAATATACATATTAAAGAGTAATGGGAAATAGCACACAAGGCACATATCATATCAAGTTTATGTAGTAAATTGTTCTGCTTTCTATGTTCTTGAGTTGCAGAGATAATATTGGGGCAGTTTCCTTCCAGGGGTACTGAGGGACTACTCCGAACTTCGAAATCCGAACTTGGTATCGTGCCATCCCTCTCACTCATATAATTAATAACACGAGAGTGAAAGGGACGGCACGATACGAAGTTCGGAGTGCAGGTTCTGCTTAATTAAGTAGCCTTAACATATATAATTAGTAATAAGTATATATATTATCTAGCGAGCAATTAGTAACTAGATAATAGTTGCATGAAAAAAAACATCTTTTTTTGCAAAATTTTTGCATTTTTTTTAACTTTACCTGGACGAGTTAGAATTAAAACCTACTTTTGTTGGCCAGGGTACGTTTGTGCCAGTCAGACGGACAGCCAATGTCACACCATAAGGTTTTCTTTTGTATATTTTTTGCACGGGACCCCAAAAATAGCTAATGCAAATTATATTTATGTCACACCGTAGTCTATACCTACCCGTATACGGACGTAATATAATTATAATAATTCTATAGGCATGTACTTATATATATTTGCAGGCATACCCTAAATTAATGCAAAATTCTTGATACAAACCCCGCAAGAAGATGTAGCTACTAAATCCAAACCTACTACTAAAATATCAAAATTTACACAAAGGGAAAACAGCTCTATTCAAATTAGAATAGTACTCATTTTGCAACGAAACGTTTCGACAATAACAAGGGAAGGAAGTCAAAGTCGGATGCGGAAATAAAACTTGGTGGGGAAGAGGGGTGGATGGGGGGAGGTTCCAACTCAGTACCACGAACAAAGGTAGTGCAGGTACTATTTTAAACTTTGAAACTAAATTAGCGTAACAAAGAACAGTAATATTTCAAACAAACTATCTATAAATAATTGGCTGCTTGACTAAAGATCTTTATTTTTTCTTTATTTATCTCATTAATTTAATTTATTTATTTATTCAATTTTACATATAACCTGCATTAAATATCAGCTTAATAGTAACGAATAAAAGTAATGGTTCTATGATCTGTAGACCTAGTGAGTTTTTTTTTCCGAAATCTATCTCAACATATGTAGAATTAAAAAAAAAACTCTTTTTTTGAAGTCGGTTAAAAAGTACAGTACGTATAATGATTTTTATCAAAATTTGTGAAACCCGAACTGACTCACGATTTTCTATACAACATTCCCCTTTACATGGACGAGTTTATTCCGCCGTCCGGGAAATAGCCGGGGCAGAACGCCTTAAGCCGGGCCCTAATCCGAAGTTAATCCGCGTATATATCATATCGCTTGCGTAGGGACGTAAATACGCGTTTTTACCTCTTCAAGGATGTTAGCTGAGGTTTAGGGAGGAAATATAGTCGCATTAAATATTCAGGTTGACAGTATGTCCGATTTAATACTAGAAACGTTACTTTTTTAACTGTTAGTTGGGAACATTGTATAGAAAATCGTGAGTCAGTTCGGGTTTCACAAATTTTGATAAAAATCATTATACGTACTGTACTTTTTAACCGACTTCAAAAAAGGAGTTTTTTTTAATTCTACATATGTCGAGATAGATTTCGGAAAAAAAACTCACTAGGTCTACAGATCATAGAACCATTACTTTTATTCGTTACTATTAAGCTGATAATTAATAATAACGATAAAATTAAGTACTATTGTAATTTTTCATCACTCTTCTTTTGTTTTTTATAGTTTATTGTTTTTACTATTGTTTAAATATGGTGTGTCATGAATAAACGTAAATAAATAAATCTTACACAACTGTACCTAGTCCCAAACTAAGCAAAGCTTGTACTATGGGTACCAAGTGACGATATACATACATATACTGATAAATAGATACTTTAATACATAGAAAACATCCAAGACTCAGGAACAAATATTCTTGTTTATCACACAAATAAATGCCCTGACCGGGATTCGAACTTCCTTCGAACCTCCAGCTTCGAAGGCAGGGTCACTACCAACTAGGCTAACGCGGTCCTCGCTTATTCTATTTCTTTATATGTTATTTCTATTTCTTTATAATTATTCTTTTTCTTTATATGTTATTTTTATTTCTTTATAAGTTATTCTTTTTCTTTATATGTTATTTCTATTTCTTTGTAAGTTATTATATTTCTTGTTGTATTAGTTATTTTTTGTTGGGGGAGGCCTATGTTCAGCAGTGGACGTCTTTCGGCTGAAATGATGATGATGATGATGATATTTCTTTATATGTTATTCTATTTATTTATATGTTTTTCTATTTCTTTATATGTTTTTCTATTTCTTTATAGGTTATTCTATTTCTTTTAAACATCAGTTAAAAACAGCACAACGCATTAGGCTCGTCTCTTAACGTCAACCCGCTCCAGTCACAGCTAAACACCTAACTGTTTCCAATGCCATTACTGGAGCTATCCCACTGGTACCAGTAGCTAAGACAGTGCCTTAGATGTAGCTTCGAGATAATCAGCTGAGAAATGCTGTAAGCTGGTGCTTAGAATAAGGTATTACAATAATTGCATTAAAATTTTAGGATAAAGGAAAAATTGAAAAATTTAGGAACCGAGCAGGATTCGAACCTGCGACCTCCCGGCACTCGCGGCCAGTCGCTCTAGCCAACTGAGCTATAGGTGCAATCGCTACTTAGTCCCAAATTCATCAACCGTCCCTTCGTATTAAGCAGTACCGCTGCTAACGTAAACTATATTTTTATACAAACGCCTTAAGGGAGGCGTAAAAAAATATAATAATTGCATTGTCATTGACCGAGTGAAACGAAGGTCTCTGCTTCAGCTTAGACAAAAATGCTTTCGTACCGGACGGCGGATTTCGGTTTGATATCCTGTACAGTGCCTTTACCATGAGTTTACATGATCGTACTCGCTAGCGACTGCGTAAAAAATTGTATGGACAAAAGTACAGCGCCTCTGGCGGTTTTGCAATAGAACTAAGAATCGGCATACTAAATCGTTTACGCAGTCGCTAGAGAGTACGGTCATGCAAACTCATGGTAAAGGCACAGGTCACATTTCACAACCGATTCTCGTGAAATTTTGTGAGCAGGTTCGATAGTTATACATAATTTTTTTGAAGAGTCAGTTTTTGGAAATTTTCGAATAATAAAACACTCGCGAGGTTTACAGCTCAGTTACAGAAACGTTGAAATGGTTAAAACGAAAGCGTAAAATAAAATTATCCTTAACCACCCGAGGCCTGACCTTCAAAAATTAACAAAATAATCTCGACCTTAATAAATTGAGATATAGTTCAAAATCAATTGTGTTTTATGTAGTACTTATATGACACGGGGCCTCACGAGGTTAAAAAATTATCAGCCCCATAAACCCCACTTAAAAGGTCTATAAATATTCTACCTCTAATCGTTTTCTTTGTCTAACGTTAGGGTGTGTTTACACGAACAATGAAGCGATAGCTCGATCTCTGGCCCGCGTGTGGTCGCGGCTTAACTCACGAGCGGAGAGCGAGTTCTATTTCATTTTTTATTATATTATTGCAGTGATAGGTTGCTAGCCCATCGCCTACAACACACTACAAGCCGGTTCCCATAGTCGACTCTTACACACACGAGAAGAAAGGGGGATGTGCTATTCTAACCAGGCACCACACAGGCTGTTTCTTCGATCTATAATTGTAACTGCACTGGTTCTTTGTCTTTTTTTTTAATACCACGTCGGTGACAAACAAGCGTACGGCCCGCCTGATGGTAAACGGTCACCTTAGCCTATGGACGCTTGCAACTCCTGGGGTGTCACATGCGCGTTGCCGACCCTGCGCGTTGTCTTCTTGCCGTCACGGACTGATCCGTCGGGTGTGAGTTAATGGAAAAAACATATATATATAATAGTTGGTCTCCGGACTCCGCAATATAACTTGTAACTCTTCTTAGGTAATTTAAAATAAAATTCGTAAGTGACGGATGTCATCTTTTTTCTTCTTTTTACATTCACACGCTTGAGCCCGTAAGTATAGCCCACCCCAAAGCGAAATAGATACTTAGAAATAATATATTTGTATTGTGGGAAGTGTAGAGTAGTTATAAATATAATTTTAAACTGAAAACTGTTACGTGATTTCATAAATTTCAACTTACTTATATTATAGCATGCAACCTACTTTAAATTAATTATATTGTTATTGTAATTAATTTAATATTATAACCATTATTTAGTGTGAAACCAACTCACTGACTACGGGTGGGCTTAAAACCAGCTTAGCGCTGTGCTCACACCGATTTTTCAATGTCTTAATTTTAATACCCATACTTACTATAGATTGAACATTGTAAAATTTTGAGAAATAAACCTTTTTGTATTTGTATTTGTATTTGTAAAAAAGTAACACAGGGAGTCCACGGAGAGAACAGTCTATTAACTTTATTTATTTGTCTAATAACTTTTATGCCAATGTGGTTTTCATGTCAAGTCACATAATACAGTTCATTGCGAGCTCGACATTTTGAGAACAAAATTATATTTGCAAAAAAGTATGACTAGACATGTTCTTTCCGTGGACCCTTCCAATAAACATTGAATTTTTCAACGTAATAAAAAAAAATAAACAAACAACCTCTCACCCTAAACGCATACATTCTCCGTTCCGTCGTAAGTAAAAATTAAACTTTTTTTATCTCTCTTTTTTACGGTCCTGGGTTCGAATCCCGGTCAGGGCAAATATTTGTGTGATGAGCATGAATATTTGTTTCTGAGTCTTGGATGTTTTCTATGTATTTAAGTATTTATATCTATTACATATATCGTCGTCTAATAGCCATAACACAAACCCTCTTGAGCTTACTGTGGGGCTAGTTCGATTTGTGTAAGATTGTCCTCTAATATTTATTTATTTATTTTATTTCGAAACTTTCGTCAAGATGACGATGTCAGCAAGCCTCTAAATACAGCTTCTTAGATGTAATTAAAAAAAATTAAAACATTGAAATTGAAATAAAACAAAAATAAAACACGGTGTCTGCGTATAACTTGCGCTCAACCCTAATGGTTGGGAAAAGATTAAGAAGTCGCCAGACGAACACGCTTCCTTACTTCGTTCCCGCGGCTTAGCGCAGGGCTGCCACTAGCTTCAGTGAGATATTTAGTTTTAAGCGTGTCGCGGTTAGTAAGGAAACTGATTAAAGACGGAAGATATTAATTATTTTTATTTTTTATTTTGTTATTATTATTAGATTTTTTTTTATATAAGATAGAAATAAGAAAATTTGAATAGTGTCTGCACGCCTGCATGTATGCTGAATGCACTAGACATGTTTTATTAACCGACTTTAAGAAAAGGAGGAGGTTCTCAATTCGGTTGTTTGTTTTTTTTATATTGTGTTATTTTCTACATCTTTCACATTATTATGAATTCTGAGCAAATAAATTCTTTGAACTGGGGTCACCGACATAGCCTTCAAAATTGCGAGACTTAAGTGGCAGTGGGCAGGGCACATTGCTCGCAGGACTGACGGTTGATGGGGCCAGAGACTGCTCGAGTGGCGTCCACGCACCGGAAGACGAGCTGTCGGTAGGCCTCCGACAAGGTGGAGTGATGACCTGGTGAAGGTCGCGGGAATCCGGTGGAAACGAACGGCACAGGACCGGTCTAAATGGCGAGCCTTGGGGGAGGCCTATGTTCAGCAGTGGACGTCTTTCGGCTGAAATGATGATGATGATGATGAATAGTGTCTGCACGCCTGCATGCATGCTCAATGCACGAGACATGTTTTATTAACCGACTTCAAGAAAAGGAGGATGTTCTCAATTCGGTTGTTTTGTTGACGACCTTATTAGCCTAGTTGGTAGTGACCCTGCCTTCAAAGCTGGAGGTCCCGGGTCCGAATCCCGGTCAGGGCATTTATTTGTGCGATGATCACGAATATTTATTTTGTTCCTGAGTCTTGGATGTTTTCTATGTATTTTAGTATATATTTATCTATATAAGTATGTATATTGTCGCTTAGTACCCATAGTACAAGCTTTGATTAGTTTGGGACTATGTCGATTTGTGTAAAATTGTCCCCCAATATTTATTTTGTTTATTTATTTATTTTCAACATTTTTGTATTATCACATATTCTGAGAAAATAAATTCTTTGAATCTTTAAATGTAACCACCACCGCTTTAGCCTAGTTGGTAGTGACCCTGCCTACGAAGCTGGAGGTCCGGGGTTCGAATCCCGTTCAGGGCAATTATTTGTGTGATGAACACGAATATTTCTTGGGTCTTGGATGTTTTTATGTAGGTATTAGAATTACGATTAGAAACGGGATATTTACCATGTATATTTGTATTTTTGAGTTCCCGATATTTCGGCACTGTCGCAAGCGCCATTATCAAGGATTAACTGACGTGCTGCGAGTTTTAGTTGTGGTCTACCCACACACCATAGGGATCTGCCCTCTTCCTGGTTCGCTTTTTTCGCACACAGCACATCACAGCACGTCAGTTAATCCTTGATAATGGCGCTTGCAACAGTGCCGAAATATTGGGAACTCACAAATACAAATATACATGGTAAATATCCCGTTTCTAATCGTAATTCTAATGTAAATGACCATGTGAACTTGAAATCTTATATTTTATGTAGGTATTTAAGTAACTATTTACTTGTATAAGTCTGTATTCCTCTTGATGTTTATCATATTGTAATGAAGCCTGAGATCGAAAATTTATGTAAATAATGTGGTTTAGCCTAGTAGGTAGTGCACCTGCCTGTGGAGCTGACGGTCCTGGGTTCGAATCCCGGTCAGGGCAAATATTTGTGTGATGAGCATGCATATTTGTTTCTGAGTATGGATGTTTTCTATGTATTTAAGTATTTATATCTATTAAATATATCGTCGTCTAGTACCCATAACACAAGCCTTCTTGAGCTTACTGTGGGGCTAGTTCGATTTGTGTAAGATTGTCCTCTAATATTTTTTTAATTTTTTTTTTAATGTAGGTATTTAAGTTACTATTTATTTGTATGAGTCAGTATTCCTCTTGATGTTTATCATATTGTAATGAAGCCTGAGATCGCAAAATTTAAATAATGTACTATTTTTTAATCCGAATAAATTGCCAACGTTTATTCATCAATCATCACCATAGCATATACACTATATAGAATATTATTATATGTAACAGTCGCAAGGCGAACACGTTTCCTTACTTCGTTCCCGCGGCTAAGCCCAGGGCTGCCACAAGTTTTGTTAAGGATTTAGCCGAGTCCCGGTACGCTAAGCGGATAAAACTATTGCACAAACATTGTTATTGTTTACTAAGTGGACTTATAGTTAAGGATAATTTATAATACTGTCTTAGATTTTTGCTTCGCTTTTTCTAAGTTATTATTTCGTGTTTAGTTTAGTTTAGTTTATTAAATCTCATTATACCATGTTCATACAATACTACGTTAGGCTTATATTATATTACTTATCGTATAGTGATCGTTTTATATAATAATAATGAGAATAATTCAATTTACGTAACATGATATACATTTTTATGGTACATACAACATATGTATATACCTACAAGTCAAGCATTTAAAAAAAGACAATAAACAAGATAATTAACAAGATAATGCTAATGTCACAATGTCAGTACACAAAGGAAAAATAACAATAATGTCAAATCAATATACGAAATAATATCTAGGTAGATGTGTTATGACATTAATTTTATTATAATTGTAAACTCGAAATTATTATGGATCATAAGGTCTGAAATAAAAGCATTTTTTTTTTTATTATTCCTTCTTGAACTGTAAATTAATATTTTTGACATGAAAAATGTATTACTTATTATAGTCAGACTTTCTTAAATTGTAACTTAATATTTTGACATGTAAAAGTGCCCTTGTGGCTATTTGCAGAATAAATGTTTTATTTTGATTTTGTAGATGAAAGATAAAGGCTTGGATTCATAAAGATCCGTCACACCAAATTTCAGTATCTCAGTATTTTTTTTTTAATTTAGTTACACACGGACATTATGTCTAACAGATCTTTATAAAACCGAGCTATAAATTCACAATTAAACTATTTGATATGGCACTGTGAGCTGTAAAAATCGCAAGTTATTTCTTTTTTTTATTTTCCTAAAACTGACTAGACAAAAAAATCTATATAACTATCAAATCTGCTCACAAAATTCCACGAGAATCGGTTGAAAAATGCGACCTGTAAAGGAGATCAAACCGAAATACGCCCGCAGAGACTTACAAAATTATTAAAAAAGGTTTTTTTTTAAATTTCATAAAACTTACAGGACCAAAAAAAACTATAGGTTGCCAGAGCTCCCGAGGATGCACTGTGTTGAGAGCGAGGGACCTAAATGTGTTCCTTCTGCTGTCAACACAGTGCATCCTCAAATCTCATAAAGGGGTCGGGTAAGGTGCGGGCGTCTATAGGCTGCGGTGGCCGCTTACCATCAGGTGGACCGTACGCTTGTTTGCCACCGGCGTTGTATAAAAAAAATATATAATTACAGAACCTGCTCACAAAATTTCAAGAGAGCCGGTTGAACAACCGGATCTGAATCTGGAAAACTGGACATACGAAAGCATTTTTGTCGAAGCTGAGACAGAGACCTTCGTTTCACTCGGTCAATAACATACCTATTCTTATAATAGTAGCGCGATTCATTGTATTGTTGAAGAAAAGCAAAAACTATACAAATTTCTTAGCACAAATACCGAGTTTCAAACTAAGTCACCATTTTATTATAAGTATTTCATATTCTAAAAAGTATGTTGACAACACGTTGTATAAAGTAATAGTAGTTTATGCAACTGATACATAATGAGAGGTCTAAAAACACGAGTGTGGTTTTATGAACTGTAATAACATTACAGTACAAATTTTACCTATTACCACAGATAATAAGGTTCTCATAGTAAGATTGGTTGTCGTAATGCTGGTCATTTCCTACGGTTTCTGAACGCGTTTTAGAGCAATAATTATATGTGCGTAGATAAAATCTTTTTTAAATTACCACCAACACCCAAGACAATCATGTTTGAACAAACAATTTAATACCATTTGTACTTTTTTTTAATTTAATTTATTTCTTACAAAAAAAGTTTACATTCGTTTACACTACAACTTCACCAAACTGCATCACAAATTGTTGGCGAAAGAAACACTCTTTAGTTTTTTACTCAGCCATCTAAATATGTTAGTAACATTATTTTACCTACTTAATTTCACCTTACTTAAAAATACATACATATTTTTTATTTTTACTTATAAAGAAACATATGTAACTACTTAAATTTCCAGCAACTCACTACAAACGAATTTATCATCCACGTTAACACTTGTATTCCCATTATATCCGTACAATAAAAATATTTATTACAACATGTTACAAGCGAAAATAATTTATCACACGGTGACAGCCCTAGCGGTCCTATCAATCAGGGGTAACGCAATGACGCGCAATGAAAGGGAGGCTTTTGTTGTGTTAACAGTGTAGCACTTTGGGTAGTATAGGGAAAACTAGCCAGGGAAAATAAAGGAGAAAAGATTTTGCGAAAAGAAGAGGCCAAGGTTTAATCATGATATGATTCCAGGATTGACAACCCTAATTTAGGGATGGGAATGTGGCCGACCCGCAATTGGATGAACGATTAAATTGGAATTGGTTTGTATTTGTCACGATAGGGTTGACGCATGAGATCGAATTCATTATCATATTAATATTACGCGCGTACCGTTTAGCAGTGACGGTTTAGTACGCGGCGATCGGATTAAGAGGCGTGACGTCATAATATAACAGAAGGGGCTATTTACCTTCGTTTAACGTAACGCGAGGAGAATCGAAAATGCAAAAGACCATACCCTGCTGGTGGTGGCTCGCCTCTGGTACCACCTACCTCCTCATCATCATCATCATCATTATCATTTCAGCCGAAAGACGTCCACTGCTGAACATAGGCCTCCCCCAAGGCTCGCCATTTAGACCGGTCCTGTGCCGTTCGTTTCCACCGGATTCCCGCGACCTTCACCAGGTCATCACCTTGTCGGAGGCCTACCGACAGCTCGTCTTCCGGTGCGTGGACGCCATTCAAGCAGTTTCTGGCCCCATCGACCGTCAGCAATAACCCCCTACCTAACCTACCTCCTACGATCCGAAAAATCCCCGAACAAGTTCGCTTTTAAAAAATCGGTAAATTAATATTTCGACATGTAAAAGTGCCCTTGTGGCCTATTTGCAGAATAAATGTTTGATTTTGATTTTGATTATAGGGACAGAGAAAGCGACTTTGTTTTATACTATGTAGTCATATATTACTATGTACAACAGTATGATGTGGATTCGTTATTATCATACTTATACTCAACTTACAACAAAGTAATAAATGGTTGAGCCATTTTTGCAGCGAAATGTCTACCTTGAGTATACAAATAGTACAGTCTGACAAATAGCTGTCTGGGTACATTCATAATTTTGCTGTCTACTGTCTGCGTGCTGGCGGGGTCGCCATGTTTATTTAAAGTGGCGATTGCTGTGATATATGGTTGCATAAAATTATTTTAAACATGGATTTGCTGACTATATGTTTCGCCCTTTTTAAAGTGTCTGTGGCGACAGCCCTGTCATCTGTCAAATCAGATATGCCCTAAGGGCCTGTTTTAGATTTGAGTTAGTTATAATTAAAAAAATATATATTTATTTTACCGGTTTAGCCTAGTGAGTAGTGCACATGACTGTGAAGCTGACGGTCCTGGGTTCGAATCCCGGTCAGGGCAAATATTTGTGTGATGAGCATGAATATTTGTTTATGAGTCTTGGATGTTTTCTATGTATTTAAGTATTTATATCTATTAAATATATCGTCGTCTAGTACCCATAACACAAACCTTCTTGAGTTTACTGTGGGGCTAGTTCGATTTGTGTAAGATTGTCCTCTAATATTTATTTATTTATTTTACTTAATCTTACACAAATCAACCTGGTCCCAAACTAAGTACTTGTACTATGGGTACTCGGCGACGATATACATACTTATATATATAAATATATACTTAAATACATATAAAACATCCAAGACTCAGGAACAAATATTCGTGTTCGTCACACAAATAAATGGCCTGACTGGGATTCGAACCCGGGACCTTCAGCTTCGAAGGCAGGGTCACTATGAACTAGGCTAAAGCGGTCGTATATATCAAAATCATTATTATTGAAATTTAGAATAAAGGAAAAATTTAAAAATTCAGGCGCCGAGCAGGATTCGAACCTGCGACCTCCCGGCACTCGCGGCCAGTCGCTCTAGCCAACTAAGCTATAGGTGCCTGAAGTCATTATTATTGGGAATATTATTTAAGTTATTTTTATTTAACTATTATTACCGCCTATAAACTTAAATAAATATGATATGTTCTGAATCTCAAATGACTCTTTTTTTAATTTATTTAACTTCACAAAGAAACAATTTTAGCACTGAAATGTTGTACTCGCCAAACTGTTACGTTTGATGGCGAGAGACGCGCTCAGTTTCAACCAAAGCTACTTAACTTATTCTATTTTAAATCCTATAACTACCTATATTGTACTACTATTCGTTCTATTCTGTGTACCAGTCTGTTACCAGGTTCAAAACAATTTGCTACCAAATAATTCTCCAAGAAAACTATTCAGTTAATGTATGTACAGCTTTGCAGCCAATGCCTCTTATTTTTTTTTTCAAAACGAAGAATTAAACCCATATATCAATGGTAAACGACAAGAGGTCACGTGGCAGTGGCACCGTAATATGCGCGTGAGCGGAATTTTTATAAGAACCGTTCTATTGTTTTATGGGGCGTAAAGCTTACGCTGAAAGCCTTTGGGTGCGAAAGCTTCAATTACATTTGAAAGGGTGATGAATACGTCATATAAGTTTTCGGGGTCTAAGTATTTGGGTTCCATAATCCAGGGGTCGGCAAACTTTTTAAACAAAGAGCTAAATTTAGCAAAAATATTTTTTTGGGAACCTCAAAGAGCCGCAACAAATGCCTGTTTTAAAGATTTTTAATATATTTTTGAGGATACCTCGAAGTTAAAGAAGCTTTTTCACTATATTTTTGATGAGACCTGGAAATTCAGGTTTTAACTATATTTTTCAGGATACCTCAAAGTTCAGGTTTTTAACTATATTTTTGCGGATACCTCGAAGGTCAGGTTTTTGCACTATATTTTTGAGGAGACCTCGCAGTTCAGGTTTTTCACTACATTTTTGAGGAGACCTGAAAGTTCAGGTTATTAACTACATTTTTGAGGAGACCTCGAAATTAATGCATGCCTTATTTCGGCAGTATCATAATGAGTTTAGTACTTTTGGCGTTTAAAGGTAACAACGAAACAGAGTTACTTTTCCCGTTAATACAATTATGATATAGTACATTACTTACCAAGGGCGATAAAACAAAGAATGTCTCAGATCGCAGGTATTTGACGCCCGAGCCGAAGGCAAGGGCGATAATTATGCGATCTGAGGCTTTCTTAATTACCGCCCGAGGTAAGTACAAAAATTTATGTCACCCCCTGGCCAGGAAGTGGGATTTTCCGCGCGCGGAGCGTGCGGTAATTGCCACTTTATGGCCAGGTGTGACATAAAATGAGTAAAATATGAAGAAAAATGGAAAATTGACTTCAATATAAAATTAAATGTCAACCAGACAGTTTGATCAAAAATGACAAACAAAAAATGTAAGTCCTGCCTGTACGAATTAAAGTATACAATTTGTAGTAAAACGAACATCCTGATCGTGAGAACCCTATCGAGCTATCGAAATAGGAGGCTGTATTTCTAAAACAAAATTTTTATCATAAGGTATTGTAAAGTTTAATTTAAGTAATAAAAGACGTTGATATTTTTACCGACCAATTCATGAAAGAGTAGGTATTTCCTTGAGTCAACATTTTCAATTTATTTAAGGCACAAGTACAGGCGGCCGTGCCGTATCGCGACGACTAATCTACCGGCGAATTAACTTACAACCTAGGTATAGTCGAGCTTATTTAAGTCTAATGATAATGCGAAAAAATGCAGCATATTTAAAAAAATAACCGTTGGACAGACTTGATGAAAGGTTTTTTTTTGAACCTGACTGTGGCTTTATAGGCCGGGCCCAATAAAGCGATAGGAGTGCGCGGTTGGAGAGTGGTCTGGGGAAAATCCAGGGGAAAACCTCCGACACAACCACGCGTGTGGTTTGGAACACTGGAATACTATACAATAGAATCCTGAGCGTAGGATTCTATTGTAGTAGCGAGGGATCCAAGTGTTTACGCCCAAGACGGATATAATATTTTTACCGTGTGACATATACTGCTTTTCAGACGTCCTATGAGGCCCGCTATTAAAAATATGAAATTTTACAAATAATTATGTGACCGAGTGGCATATACTGCTTTTCATACAGAAAAACGTATTGTTGTCGTCGAATGAGGGAAGAAAAGTACGACTTCGATCCCTCATTCGATGGCAACAATGACTCTTTTCAGAATAGCAGATGTGAAAATGTTTTTTTCACGATGTAATTGTCCGTTAGTAGTAAAAGAGCTGTCCGATGAAGCTTGCTTTGATTAAATGATTATAATCATTGTTTACCTATTTATAATTGTTCCCCGAATTGTTTCTGATAGAACCATACCTGTAACAAAACAAACAAATTATCAATAAAAATATACCACACATATTGCATAAATATTAGAGTATAAATATTTCTAAAGAGATCCTATGCCAGTGAAGCCACGCACGCCCCTTAGGTATCGCGGATTTCAAAATATCCGGAGATGCTCAGATATTATCACGATACTGCAATACACGTCAACAGTCTTATGATACTCATATTTATATTATCAGTGTATCGCAAGATAATAATCACCGTGTGACCAAATCCATAGGAGAAATAAATAAAAAAGATTATTGAAAAAATCTACTATTATTTCTTCAACAATCGATTGCTTTTAAATAGATTTTATTTTGGAGCAAAATAATCGATTATATAATAATCGATTTTTCAAGACGGAAGTGACATCCCTAGTCTTTTTTGGCAGAAATTAAAATGCACTATCGGGATCACAGTTCACTGACCATTATTAGACCTTATCTCGCTACAATAAAGTTCAGGAAATGGTTAAAGAAACCAACAGTAATTAAAAAGCAAATCTAACCGTATCGCTCAGGCCGCTGAGACGGGCGGAATGGCGATTTCAATTACCCGGCCCACAGCCTCGATTAACGATGGGTGCAACCTGGCTCACGAGATTATGGTTACCTGCCTCCGTTAGCTAATTAAAGTGCAAGCAGCAGTGCCTTTACCATGAGTTTGCATGACCGTACTCACTAGCGACTGCGTAAACGATTTAGTATGCCGATTCTTAGTTCTATTGCGTAACCGCCAGAGGCGCTGTACTTTTGCCCATATAAATTTTTACGTAGTTGCTAGCAAGTACGGTCATGCAAACTCATGATAAAAGCAGATAAATGCTTATGTCAGCTGAGTAGGAGCAGTTTCCAATGGATGTTGACGGTAAGAAAATCAATAAGTTCGAATTTTCTCGAAAAAGGATCAATTTGTTAACGAAAAAAGTAACATAAAAAATTAAAAAAACGACTGAAATAATAAAAAGCAAAAAATAATTGCCCTAGTTTTAATAGGTCAATATGAGACTAATACGCTTCTTATTGAACAAATTAGGTGTATTGTAATTATTAAAGTCGGTGCCATACAAAGAAATTCACCTTTTTTTCAGTATATTGATCGAAATATCTTAGCGCTAACCGTGAAAGAGCCATCTACTTTTTCATGTACATAATTGTCAGACTCTTATTTTTTAAATGCAGATTTTGGAACACTTGGCCCTCATTTCATATTTTTGTATTATTACTTAGAAAGAGGTTTAATTACAGTATCACTTCCAATAGTTTTGGTAATTAACGAACCACAGCTAATATCCATAAATCGAGTAACTCAGTGGTTCTTGGATGTCACCCATTTGTATGAAAAAATGGTTTTTACCACTGTGTTACACCTTTTACAGCAATATGTTAATATTTAAGCATTTTTACTTATAAATTACTTTTATCAGGTACAGATACTATTTCGAAATCCTATTTTTGTACACTAATTCAATGCATATCATAGTTTTTTTTTGTAATAGAAAACTGGTCATGAAAAAGTAGAATGACCCGAAACGCTAGGAGTTTTGGATAACCATCCGTGGTCTTTTCATCAGGTCTCGTTCAAATGCTACTTTCTGAATACAAATGCTCCATTTTTTCCGAGAATACTAAAATCAGTATATGTTTCCCTTGAATTTTTGAGTTCTTTCCAAGTCGGTTCGTCAATGACGTAGTTTTGAAGTACATAACACACCTTAAAAAAGCCATACAACCAAATCGGGGATATCGCGTATGATTTCGCCGCTAGAGGCGCTAGTAGCGTGGGGTCTTCAAAATGTCAAATGTCACTCTTTGTGGTTGCGCTACGCGGGTCAATATCTAATTGGAACAATATGGTGACTATTTTGCAATACCTGAGCTTGATTATGGCAAATATGAGTTACGGGCAATGACTGTCAGTGCTTTGAGACAGTTTTGCTTTCGGAAACTTATGTCCTCCTTTTTTTCCGAACAAAACGGGACTACACTTCAATACGGGATGTTCGATATTTTTAAGGTAGGTACGGTTTTAAGGTATTAAATATGATTTAAATGTAAACTTCGTTCTCATGCCCATAATAAGCAATTTTTGACAGCTGGATCTTACCCGACAGTGGCGCCAATTGGTGAGCACAAACGATAGCCCTCATTGAGAACCGCCTCTGTTTTTGGAGTCGGTTAAAAAGACAGAGCCAAAAACTAGTAAGCAATATAGTTGACATTATGTTATTTTTATTTTTCCTGTTATGCCGATCATGATAACAATTCTTGTAATTTTGACATGTGTGCAAATTTACATACAATGTTTTTCCTTATCATGAAATAAATGATCTAATCTAATCTAATATAAAAAAACTACTCCAATGTAGTCACTAGTTCTTTCATCCCCGCTCTCCTCAGCGTGTTATTGCATTCCGCGCGATAGAGACGTTTATAAATGGACGGGGGGAAGCGAGGGACACAGTGCCTTAAAAGTATTTAATAAGTACTTGGGTCATTATTGCACGGGACCGACGTCTCATGCTTGCAAGGACATAGTGACTACGTTAATACTATTGTCTTTTTATAGGGGATTGATGAGAAACTTCATCTCAACTCAACTCAAAATATTCTTTATTCAAATAGGCCTAGCAATAAGCATTTTTGAATGGTCAGTTATATATTACAAATATTACTGTAGTATGGCGATTAGCCACTTTCAGTGTTTAGCAGTAACAATAGTTTACTGCGACATAAACCCATATTGCTTGTATCAGCGCAACCTAAAGTGTATATGTGATAATCCATATTGAAAGGGACCTTATGGCGGCCGGCACTTACGCCTTTATTGCCGCTGTTCCAATACAATAGTGAATAGGTGCAACGTAAGCGCCTGCCGCCATAAGGTCCCTTTCGATGTGGATTATCACATATATAGTTAGGTCACGATATTAATATATAACTCTACTACCAGCAACACTTGAGTTTACCTCCCCTCTCGGAAGCTCCATCCCCCATCATTTGTACCAATAGTACATTACATTTTAAAACTACACATTGATAAACATATATAACTACTAATATATAAATATATATACACATATATGTAGATATATCTAAATAAAATATAGTATCCAAGCAATAAAGATATTGTTTCACGTCAACACGTAAAACACGTTTTTACGTCCGAAATCGGTCAATAACTTTAATCCGGCGACGGACACGGGTCCGGCTGGTTTACAGCGGCCGGATCAAACCGTCGGCTTACCCGGCCGGCCGGGCGAGTGTTGTTAATGCTTTAACACGGTCAAAATGGCGGCAGTTTTGCGGCGACGACCGCTTTAGCCTAGTTGGTAGTGACCCTGCCTTCGAAGCTGGAGGTCCCGGGTTCGAATCCCGGTCAGGGCATGTATTTGTGTGATGAACACGAATATTTGTTCCTGAGTCTTGGATGTTTTCTATGTATTTAAGTATATATTTATCTATATAAGTATGTATATCGTCGCCTAGTACCCATAGTACAAGCTTTGCTTAGTTTGGGACCAGGTTGATTTGTGTAAGATTGTCCACAAATATTTATTTATTTATTTATTTGTATATTTGTGTTGTAAGTTATATAATTTGTAGAATTGTTATGTTTTAGCAATATGTTGCCCGAGCGTAATGAAGGTCTCTGCTTCAGCTTCAACAATAATGCTTTCGTATGTAAAGATATCCGTTTGATCTCCTCTACAGGTCGCATTTATCAAACGACTCTCGTGAAATTTTGTGAGAGAAGGTTCAATAAGTAATTATATAATTTTTTGGTTGTCAGTTTTTGGAAAATGTCAAAACTTTTTTTCAATGATTTCCTATTTTTATCGAGCGAATTTCGATTTGTTCTCCACCACAGGTCACATTTATAAACTTTAATGGTAATAATGATTTTTAATACATATATTTTACCAGCAAATACTTACATTGATTAAATAACATTTTTTTTTCGGTAACCTATCGATGTTTCGAAAATTTAGCTATTTATTTCGCCATATGGCGTTTAACAAATAGCTACCTCTAAGAAAAAAAAGAAAATGAAGGCAATGTCAAGGAACTATATGAGTGAAAGGGATGGCACGATACGAAGGATTTCTAAGTTAGTAATAGCCCCTCTGGATCGCCTGATCGGAGATCGCTGATCGCTCCGGCAAAGTGATTCTAATCACGTCATTACTTTGAACGATATTAGACGTGATTATCTAATAACGGTAATTTAGCAGTGATGAGGATTATTAAAAAAAAGATTGGAATTCATTTTCAAGTGTATTAAGGTATGTTTATGGGGTCCGGTCTGTTCATGTTTGCAAGGACTAGTAACTTCGTACTAGTGTACAGTGAATTGACATGATGAGAGACTTCGCTCTATTCTCATTTGATTTTATTTTTAGACTGACGCTCAGATACCTTATACATCTCTGAGGATATTTATTTATTAGATTTTATTATTTCCATGTTGACGTGTTATAGATATAGCTCAAAATATTTTATTATGATTAGTGTACCTACTTTATTACCTTTTATCTTGACGCTTATATACCTTATACATCTCTAACAAATCTCAATTGTTATTAGTTTCTTAGTCTTATTTTTGACACGTAAAACTACATTTAATTAATGATACTTTGATTATTGTTTTATTTTTATTTGTTGTACTTAGATAGATTTTGAATTGTAAAAGTGCCCTTGAGGCCTATTTGCAGAATAAATGTTTTGATTTTGATTTTGTTTTTACGTACGTGTGTACGTGTTATTACGGATGTCGGGTGATATGCAGTCATTCGTTGCTAGGTTGTTATCGTCTTGTAGCAGAGTCATCTGATATTTTTGTAGCTTGTACTGTTTCTAAGGGTCGGTTTACACTTTGATTAATGCGAGTGCGAGTTCATAGAATAGGAGCGTGCTCTATTTTTTGCGAGTAGCTTTTGTATGGACTCACACTAAACACTAATCAAAGTGTATAAGTACCGGCCATTAATTTGCTCCACTTGCAGTCATTACGATAGGGAAGGTTCCTCGTTTGTTATTTTGTTTAATGTTTCTCAGCTACAAGACGATAACAAACTATCACCGAATAACTACGTATCACCGAGTAGCTAATGCGTCCAAAGTTAAAACGGCCGTTTTAATTTTGAGCTCATAGAGAGACGAATCTAGCAACGTAATTAAACTAGTTTGATGAATTCAAATAGTACTTAAATACAAACTACAGTACGTAGCGGCCCCCTTTTTTAGTTATATATCGTTAAATTTAAATAATTACAATTATTTAGGTTAGGGTTTCATTTATCATTTTTGTCATATGTGTGTCTTTTGTGTCTGTGAATAAATGTTTTTTTCTTTCTTATTTACGAGTGGCGCTAGTGGACCTGTTACATTTTATTAAAGCGCTCTTAAAAGCCGATTTAATAGTCGCAACTATTAAATTCACTCGGGCCGGTAGCACTGAGCCCCGGTTAACCGTTAACACCGGGTTAAACCGCTGATCCCGGATTAGGGCGGCCCGCTGACGTGTTAGGCAAACACAATGTTGTGATGAGATTCCGTCGTTAATGCTCAAAATTTACATTTTATTGACGCCATTAAAATGTCGTGCTAATTTAAATTTGACCGTCATATAAAGTCGACGTAATTGTGATCCCGGAGGATGCTAAAGGCTTTTAAGAGCAATGTAATGACTAATAAAATAGCACTAGGTAAGTAAACTATATTCTACGGCGATATTTCATAAGATTTTTTGACGACCGGTTTAGCCTAGTGGGTAGTGCACCTGCCTGTGAAGCTGACGGTCCTGGGTTCGAATCCCGGTCAGGGCAAATATTTGTGTGATGAGCATGAATATTTGTTTCTGAGTCTTGGATGTTTTCTATGTATTTAAGTATTTATATCTATTAAATATATCGTCGTCTAGTACCCATAACACAAGCCTTCTTGAGCTTACTGTGGGGCTAGTTCGATTTGTGTAAGATTGTCCTCTAATATTTATTTATTTATTTCACGATTTCCAGATATTACTATAGTACGTCCACCGGCCCAGGCACCAACTCAGTCAAGGCTGCCGCACACGCTATGAGAAATCGTTACGTTCCGACTGTACCGTTTAAACTGCGCCGATAAATCGTAACGGTGTCGTGTGTGGCCACTTACGATTATCAGAAAGGCTTCCTACGATTCCGATTTATTTTTTAAAATTTTCATACTGTTCCTTTCGACGGTACAGTTAAAAAAATCGTAAAACTATACAGATTTTTTATCACACATGCGTTAAGATTATCGATGCGATTTGAACGATACAGTCAGGTCGAAACGATTCCTCGTACCGTATGTGGCAGCCTTTTATTCATTTTTTTTTTGAAGATTAAAAATTTAACGGCCGTTTTCGCCTACAATTCTTACACTTATTACAGTTTCAAGATTATTGTCATTAAAATCGCATGACGACAATAGTATGATTTATTCTAATTTGAAAAAAAATTAAGTATTATTAAGTTAAACACATGAACTTAGGTATTTACTAAATTAATAAAACATTAACTTAATTAGTTAAATCATACTTTTTTCATCCACTAAGGCTCAGTTTTCAAAAGAACCTAACAGACAAAAGGTCTAGCCTTTAGTCTGTAAGGTTCTTTTGAAAACGTCAGATCAAATTTTGACATAGCAAAAGTTAATATATAAACGCCATAAACATTTTAATCCAAATATTATTGATAGCCAAAATGTAGTCATATCATAAACACAAGTGTGTTTATCTAGAACATGAAACCTCAAAACTCTGGTTATTTCCGTAACTATCAGTTAAAGTTAATTGATCATAAACAGTAATACCGTTTCCTTAATTATAAACAGTAGCGTGTATGCACAAATTTCGTACTAATTCAGTATTTAGAGCAATTAATATTAGCTCAGCTCTAAGTTTGCATTTAGCGAATGGAGTAAGTATTAATAAGGAGAGAATACAGAGTGAGAACTAATTCTAGCTGCTATAATTCGAGTTTAAATATGGTGTCGGGTTAGAATAGCTATTAATATACCATTTGCATTGCGATGATTGATTGATTGTTATTCTCTGTCTCGTTTTGTGACTACGACGCAGACATTTCATTTGCTTATGTGTTTAGTTTTAATCAGTAATCTTAATATTGTCATATGACGCTAACCTAACGCCTCCATTCTCATTTCACGAAATCGCGAATTCTGTCACTGTTTTAGTGGTTGTCCGCTGGCGCTAGTTGCTAATTGTGACAGACCACAGATACTTGAAGATTGTTTACGGTCGCGTTCATGTTTATCTGTTCTTGTCTGTTTGAATTGTAAATTATAATATTTACTTAGTATTATGTTGTTTGTAACTTTTGTGTTTTTTGTCTTTCGTGGCTTCTCGTGGTCCCAAAGGAAGACCAGCGCTAGCCAATGGCTAACTGATTTGGGGCCATTTCGTGGCTATTTTCTGTATTTTGGTGTTATGTTTATTTGTACTGTGTCTGTGCCACGAATAAATGTTTTTTCTTTCTTTTTGTTCTTTCTTTCTTTCAATAGCACTTTTCCCTTTTTTCAATCAATCAATCAAATCGTTTATTTGCTGGAATACAGTAAGTACAAATAGGTCTTATACATTACAATACAGTTCCATGTATTCAGCCTGCACGCAGGCATGCAAACATTTACGAGTGCTGCGTACGTTACGATATAATATGTCAACAATAATAAATTAGCAAAGAATAAAATAATTAAAAAAAAATCACAAAATGTATTAATTATAAAAATAAATGTCAAATGTCAAAATGCCCACGGAGTCAAAATTACAGTGTCTATGTCAACTTTGATTTAAATATTTCTCTTCTCTCCTCTTTCCTCTCTATCATTTTCTCTCTTCTACTTTATTCTTCACTCTTTCTCTTCACTTTTCCTTTTCTATTTAATTTTTTGACCTCGACTTGGCCCAAAAGGCTGAGTCGAGCGGGTCTTCCCGAAAAAGAAACTGGCCCCACTGGAGGCCAATTTTAAAGAAACTATTAAAAAAAAAATGATTTAAATAGCTTTTTACACTGCAGATGCATTTGTCTAAAAGTCAAATGGACAACCTGTGCGAGGACTAACTGCCGTGCTGCGAGTTTTAGTTGTGGTCTAACCACACACCATAGCGATCTACCCTCTTCCTGGTTCGCTTTTTTCGCAGTGTCACCGCCACTACCACCGTCCGCCTTGTCACTGAAACCTTATATAGTATGCCGATTCTTAGTTCTATTGCGTAACCGCCAGAGGCGCTGTACTTTTGCCCACACATTTTTTTAAGCAATCGCTAGCGAGTACGGTCATGCAAACTCATGGTATAGGCACTGCTGCTTGCACTTTAGCTAACGTAGGCAGGTAACCATGATCTCGTGAGCCCGGTTGCACCCATCGTTAATCGAGGCTGTGGGCCGGGTAATTGAAATCGCCACTCCCCCCGTCTCAGCGGCCTGAACGATACGGTTAGATTTGCTCATTAATTATTGTTGGTTTCTTTAACCATTCTTGAACTTTATTGCAGCGAGATAAGGTCTAATAATGGTCAGTTAACTGTGATCCGGATAGTGCATTTTATTGTCTGCCAAAAAAACTAGGGATGTCACTTTCGTCTTGAAAAATCGATTATTTTGCTCCAAAATAAAATCTATTTAAAAGCAATCGATTGTTGAAGAAATAATAGTAGATTTTTTGCACAAAACGTTGTTTATGTTCTCATCTAGACAATCGAACGGAACAACAGACCGATTGACAACATGCGGGCATTATCGAGCTGATAAACCACAATGACACTCGTTTACCAGTACCACTGTTCCAGTCATTATCGGTAATACAATGGAATATTTCTAGTTAATTCGTAATTAAATGATGAGTGTAAGAGGCGAGGATTATCATGCAATACAGATGAATTATATACAGGGCGTCCCACGGCTATGCGAGGGAAATTACCTTAAATATTGTAGATGGAGCATTTTACTGAATGAAGACATTATTTGAATTTAAAAAACATTGTAAATTGCATTCACAGATATTTAAATATTTTTATGGTTGAACCGGGAATCGAACCCGTTACACGTGATAAATTGATTAATTTTGTATTAAAAATGTTAAAATTCATGATCTTCCTTTTATTTCTGATATTATGTTATTTAGCAAAAAATAATCCATATGGTGAAGCCTTTCGATTGGTATGATAATGCTACAGGGTAATTATTTTTCTTGTGTAACGGGTTCGATTCCCGGTTCACGGTTTAATTTTTATTTAAATATCTGTGAATGCAGTTTAAATTGTTTTTAAAATTTAAATAATGTCTTCTTTCAGTAAAATGTTCCATCTACAATATTCAAGGTACTTTCCCTCCATGTGGCATAGCCGTGGGACACCCTGTATATATAGGTAATAGGCTCGTTAAAATAAGGCAATAGATACCAAAATAGCGTTTAAAAACTCTCTACGTAAAATATTTGGAGCCCAGTTGACTGGTAGATAATGCTTATGGCATTAAGTTCTCTTTTTTACGATAAGTTTTACTTTTGTGCGATAAAGATTAAGTCCAAAGATATTCCTAATGTTTCTGTTTCATAGTCTCGTCTGTATATAATATAAATGTATGCGTATATATTTATTATTAGTTATTTATGTATGTACTGGTATTAATATGTATTAACTATATTGAGACTTAGTATCTACTACCTAAGTACGTTTTTATATTTGAAGTTGCATCGCACACAATTTGTCTGCTTTGTCCTAAGGTTGACTGTTAACGAATGCTTATGGCATTAAGTCCTCCTTTCGCGCAATAAAAATTAAATAAATAAACCGGTGCTAAATAAACCACAAAAACAACAAAATAATAACAAATATAGGATAAATAAAAAATAAAATAAAATTTAATCTGTTGATTGCAGTATTAAATTACAAATATATTTATTACAGTCTACATAGTCTATAATCTGTTAAATCTAAGATTTTATTAAACTATGGGGTGTTGGGAGTGGCTCCCTATCTATAATTTAAATTAATTTCAGTTATTTGACATATTGTGTATACATATATATTTATATTATACCTATGCTTAATTTTTTTTTTCTTTAATATAGATCTGTTACTATCTACATATTTACTAAAAACTTCCTTAGCATCAATTTATTGGAATTATCATTAATTTTATCATCAGTGGAGTCCAAATATTTCATAACGTAGAAGGCCTCTTAGAGGTATCCTACTAAGTGCTAACTTGTCTCCATTGTAGCGAGGCTACCACTACATTACACTACATAGTTGCACTATAGTTTGTAGTGTAGTGCAGGCTAAGTGCGAGCGGTTATTCCGGCCCGCCGACCAGACTGGTAGGTAATCTCTATAAGCAAAAGCGTTCCACTTCGCTCTCGTAACTAACCGAAAAAGTTTTACTACATTTTCGAATAGTTCCTCATAGTTTATGGTTACTATTCGCGTCATAAATACATTTCAGATAGTACTTTTAGAATATACTTAAAGCGTTTTAAACTCTCGCGCTTTGTAAACATACTTAAAGATTTGTTGAAACGGGTCTAACGGTAAATACATAAATATCGCATTAGATCCGTTTAAACAAATCTTTAAGTATACTCAAAGCGCTTTTGTTATTGTCAACTTTTTTTGTCAATTTTTATAGTCATGTTTGGGAGCTCTGGCAACCTCACTAATTATCTAATGTATTAATATTTTTGACCGAGTGAAACGTACGTCTCTGCTTCACCTTCGACAAAAATGTTTTCGTATGTCGAATTCCGGATTTCCAGATTTCCGATTGTTCTTCCAGGTCGCCGGGTGTACCTTCACTTTGTAATAACTTTAAATACGGAAGGGTACAACTTTTTTTAAAGTAGTACAAAATAGTACAAATTCAGTACAAATTTTTCGTATAATTTATTTAAATATTTGTTTAGGTACACCCGCCATCGTGACTCTCACGCATTTCTCAACCAATTGTCATGAAACTTTGTGAGCAGGTCCGGTAATCACATAGATTTTTTTGTCGAGTCAGTTTTTGGAAATTTTCAACTACAATTTTTTTTCAATTGTTGCAAGTTTTTGCGGGCGAATTTTTGTTTGTTCTCCTCTACAGGTCGCATTTCTCAGCCGATTCTCGTGAAATTTTGTGAGCAGCAGGCGAATCATGTAACGTTATGTACTAACGATAGACAGATTTTACTGTCAATTTTGAAGTATAAATGTATGAGCTGACAATTAGAATTTGACATTAAAATCTACCTAACGGTAGTACAAAAGCTACGTCATTACCCCGCAGGTTCGGTAATTTGTTTTTGGAAAAATTCAAAAAAGAAAAAAATAACTATCGAGGTCTATAGCTCACAGAGCCACTAGTTTTATATCATACGAATTATTTCCTTTCCCTTATATCTTTACCCCCTTATTCATAAACGTTCATCAAACCTATATTAGCTAAAATGGCGTTAATATTCATTTGTCTTCATACACACTTTGACATTTGTGTTTGTGGGTAAGGGACAAAACACATTTTAGTTAGAAGAGGTTTGTTAATTTTTATGAATAAGGGGGTTAGAGTCTACGTTTCCAACCCTGCCCGTCTCAGCTAAAATGCACTAGCCTAATCCATGTTTCAGACAAGACGTCACACACAAAAGCAATTAAAACGGACCCAAGTGGAACGCGACAGCCCGCCCTGACACCGCTGCCAGCGACTGTACGCCTGCAGCTGAAGCTTTTGTTGTTCACTGTACACGTCACTTCGAGGTTCAAATCATACCGTGGAAAGGCCTCGAACTTGCGCGACGTATTTTATTTTGTCACCGAATAAATTTGAATATCCAGATGTCAGGCTATTGTGTTGTGAGCACCACATAAAATAAGGTTATTGCTCTTCATACACAAACATTCGCCCCATACACACACACATTTATTTATAATTTATTTTTATTTTTTATTAACCAACTTACATTTACAGATAAACCAAACATGCAAGTTATAGGTTACAAAGACTTATTACTAATGGTGCTTAAGGAAATTACTCTATAGTGATATTATCATTACTCATGTCAATATAATATTATATTAGTGATATAGCGTATTATTATGTTATCATTAACTTTGTGAAGTCTAATTTATTAACAATAAATTAAAGTAAACAATGTTTAAAAAAAAAATGTCAATAATGTCAAATATTAAAAGATCTAGGCACAATAAGTTACAGAGACAATATAAGTAATAATAAAATTAATCATTGGTAAATTAGCATGCAAATAATTTAAGGATAAATACTACTGGCGGTTACAATTGACACATCACTCTCTCGTACACACACTCGCCTGTTTACACATAACTTGCACTTGTTGCGTGGTCCGTTTTTTTTTTCAATTACATTTTAGTTTTTTTTTGTAAGGTCCTGGCGGAATATCAGCGATGTGGCCGATTGCCGCATCATTGTGCTGCGCCAGCGCCTATTCTCTGCCACGACACATGGTTCTTAAATTTTCTTTGATGTATTGGTTAACTTTAGTCTAAGTTGCATGCTTCATTGTAGTAAAATTTAGTTCAGTTTTGTTCAGTTGCTTATATTTTGTCATCTTTTTTGAAAGAAAGAAAAAAAGAAAAAACATTTATTCGTGGCACAGACACAGTACAAATTAACATAACACCAAAATACAGAAAATAGCCACGAAATGGCCCCAAATCAGCATAGTGCTAGCCATTGGCTAGCGCTGGTCTTCCTTTGGGACCACGAGAAACCACAAAAGACAAAAAACACTAAAGTCACAAACAACATAACAACATAACACAATTTAAACAGACAAGAACAGATAAACATGAACGCGACCTTAAACAATCTTCAAATATCCGTGGTCTGTCACAAGTCGCAACTAGCGCCAGCGGACAACCACTAAAACAGTGACAGATTACGCGATTTCGTGAAATGAGAATGGAGGCATTAGGTTAGCGTCATATTATTATGACAATATTAAAATTACTGATTAAAACTAGACATATAAGCAAATGAAATATCTGCGTTGTAGTCACAAAACGAGACAGAGAATAGCAATCAATCAATCATGCAAATGGTGCATAACCCAGTGGTAAGATAATGAACAGTTACAGACAGCTAGTTTCCAATTTTTGTTAGTTTTATGTTATTATATACCATGTATGTTGTGGAGATGAATAAAGTATATATCTATCTATCTATCTAATATCTTTAAGGTCAAATTTCGCTCGACATTCTTCGAATCATCGATCCACGATTCTTGTATACGAGTTTTGTCAATTTACGGAAGCTATTCTGAGTAATATCAGCCTAAATAGAATCTGGAAGCTGGGATGAAATGCGCTTGGAAAGTATGAAAATTAATAGCCATTCTCATATATATAAAGTAAGGTATTTTCTAAATGAAAACACAAAGGATGCACTGTGTTGAGAGCGAGGGACCTAAATTTGTCCCGTCTGTTGTCAACACAGTGCATCCTCAAATTTTATAAAGGATCGGCAACGCGTACGTGACTCCTTTGCAGTTGCGGGCGTCTATAGGCTTCGGTGGCCGCTTACCATCAGGTGGACCGTAAGTTTGTCTGCCGCCGGTGTTGTATAAAAAAAAAATCAAAGAAACAACAAAAGTTGTCATTTAAGTAACAAAAGCCTTTTCCCCGACTTTTCTATGACATTGAGGTAAGATTTAAAATATTCTACCTGGCTGTCGAAAGGATATTTCCACTATACATATAACGGGAGTAAAATCGAACTGAAACTGAACGCCCCTCCAGGGTGCTTCCGCTCACATATAACGTAAGTTAGGTGCAATACACGCAAACTAATATATTAAAACATTGGTTACTTGGGGCGGGCATGCATTTTAAAACTGATTTACACAACACTTTTGGTGTGTACGGACTTTATGTATGCCGAAATGTCATCTGGTTAGAAAAAATATATTGAGTTTTGTCTTGTCAAGAATCCTGCGTTTCTTTGTATATTCGCAAATAATTCCCAAATATTTCAAGTGGCGACGATGAGTATCGGCACTTTAAGTGTCTTTGAACCCAAATCCCAACAGTGGGAAATATTTTGCAACAAGGTGAAACAGTTCATAATAATTCCCAAATATTTCAACTTCACTACTAAGCTATGGATTAGATACACGAACAATTGATATGTGTATCCGTGGTCTTAAATGGACGGAATATATTGTATTTTTTTATATCCGGAATATCCTACCATCCAGAAAAGCTAAATCCCTCAAACATCACCTATTATCCAGTTCTCTGTCATCAGCAAACCATTTTGCCATTTATCCAAGATATTTACAAAGCCAGCAAATCGGCTTACACCGACGCATGCCAAAACCGACAAAGTTTCCTACTAACAAAGCGGCGTTTACGACGTTTTTCGCTTGAAGCGCTACCCTGGAGTCAGACACGCAACACGCAAATCCATTTTCTCGTGCCTAGGATTTTACTCCTAATTTCTTTAGTTTTTTGACTGACAACGGCGTGTACATTTCATGTACTTCAGACATTTTCGTTTGCGGATACAGACGTAATGCCATAATGAATGATTCCTTTGATGTAAAGAACGAAGCTAAGACTCATTAAGTGTCTGGAAAGTGATTAAATTTTGGTTTAATTTGGTACCGAAAAGACTAGGTCCGTTAAAATATAGGAGGTTATGCAATTTTCAAGATAGTTTTAAAAATCAAAATCAAAATCAAAATTATCTTTATTGCCAGATTATGGTAAATTCACAATGGTGAAGATGTTTGGTACAGTTTTTTGTTATGCGCGCATAATCTACTCATAAGAGCATGCAATAGTTACTTTAAATACAGTTAAAAATAATATAATCTACATCACAAAGTACAGAATGAAATAGGTAATTATTCTTGGCGAGTATATTATATCGGTCATGTCAGGTCAAATTTTACATTTTTAGAGATAAATTATTAAATATGTTTAATGTCATGAAAATTAAAATTAAAATATTCCTTAAGATCATAAAAACAGTTTTGAACAAGAAGTTTTCTTAATGCATTTTTAAATGTAGTACCGGGCATTACCTTGATATGATTGGGCAGATGATTATAAATCTTAATACTATTATAGTACATTCCCTTGCGTACAATTGTCATCTTTGAATTTGGCACACTTAAATTGTGTAAGTATTGATTTCTAATATTTATTTTTTATTTTATTTTATTATTATAAAGAGGTACAATTTTACAATTAGTGTTTGTCCCACAAAACGGTTTACACAGTTTGACTGTGGGATCGGAGTCTCTTCGGTAACTAAATTCACATACATGACTATTACTATGTATTATCACTATTTACTAGTGTCTACTAGGCCTACTAGTTTCTTTCACATGATACTCTGAAGGGTTGTATTTATAAAAATACAACATTGTAATATATATACATTGTATTTAGCGATGGTGGTGGATGAAACGCGATTGCATGTTAAAGAGATGAGAATATTGAGATGGATGTGTGGTGCTTAGGTATAAAACCTGAATTTTCTTCATTCAAATCGAATTAGCGCAGCCTAGCCGCCAATGTAAGGCGCGCGACAGTAGCGCTCCTAGCGATGGTGACAAAATGTGGGTTGTTCAAATATGGAGTAAAGAGGATTACCGCGCTGCTTTTTACGGTCGAAAATATCGTTAAATCATGATGTAATTGTGGATTAAACTGTGTTGGTGTATAACTGAAGACAACTGTGACACGTAGCACTAAGAAAACTATTGGAGATACAGTCCTGTGATGCTGGGCGACCAGCCCATGCTTGATGCTTCAAACGCGGTCTTCTCAATGACGGAGCGGCACAACAGGTATGTGACTGGTTCTGTTTGTATGAAAACGATTCTAGTAAAGCCTATATTGGGGTTTTAGCTTATTAGTATTTAATTACGTGCACATGTGGTGTGTTGAGAATGTATCGGATTAGGAATGAATATATAATGGTAGCTTTAATGTCGTACCCATTTCGGGTATGGGCGTATAGTGCGGAGGGATAAAAGCCGTGAAACAGGAGTACTAGGCATGAATGTGTGTGTAAGAGTTTGCGCTCCAGTGAGATTGGTTGAGCGGTTTCAACCTAATCTGAGGTGTGAATGGAATCGAGTCACTGGGAGTTTTATCGCTGGTTCACTAAACCTAGCCTAGCTGAGAAGTCTAGTAAGAAACTCAGCTAGGCCCGACCTGGGTCGGACTGACTACCCGGTATGCGGCAGTACAGGGACGAATAGGGATTATATGTGTCTGTATTGATGCGATGGCTAAACTGTGTTCCAGTCTTAGGCAAGGTTCTTTGTCAACAGGTAGGCGTCATCCGATAGGTGCGTGAGTAATAATGGCCCCTTTTTCTCCTCCCTAACTGTATTGAGCTTAATAAATTGCTCCAATCTTCCGTAAAAAATCTGCCACTCATGCGTATTATGATCGAAAAGACTAAGATTCCCAAGATAAGACATAATTGAAAAATATGAATTAAAAAATATGTATGTATATTAATTTATATTGTAGCATTTGAATTCTGTAGTATTATGATACTGTTATTTTACATACATTGTATATTGTTTTGAAAAAATGACACCTCGCCGAGTTTCTTACGCCGGTTCTTCTCGAGGCAGAGGTTTATTTTATGAATCGGTGGTAGTTTTTTGACATTCATAAGTGCATGTAATATGTCTAAATTGAACGGTCTTGGGTTCGAATCCCGGTCAGGGCAAATATTTGTGTGATGAGCATGAATATTTGTTTCTGAGTCTTGGATGTTTTCTATGTATTTAAGTATATCTATTAAATATATCGTCGTCTAGTACCCATAACACAAGCCTTCTTGAGCTTACTGTGGGGCTAGTTCGATTTGTGTAAGATTGTCCTTATTTATTTTATTTATTTATTGACTTAATAAATGGTTTCATTTCATAACTAATTATCACATTTACTTTTTTTTTTTGGTGCGCGGGTTGATCGTCACCAGTGAGGTATTTGTGGCGTAGCAATGAAACGACAGTTACGGAGCACGGAAAGTTTATTACTGGTTTGACGTGTTTACAGCGTGTTCATATATATGTACCTACGTCATACATTACAGAAACCCTCTTGTGGTCCTTTTAACATAACATAACAACCGTGTCACCACTAAATTTCAAACAATCTCGACAATAGTTCGTCATAAACAATGCTAAACATTCCCTTTGCCGTCACGTTGAAACCCAAGATAACGTCACACCTGTCACTTCTTACCTTCCACACAATAAGGTCTACATTCCCTTATCAACCGCCTTATCTTCCACGGTCTTACAGTCCACAGAATAAGGTATGTTTCCGCGTAGCAGATAACAGTGTATCTGTCATTGTCTCAGTCGAATGATTAGTGTGACACGCTTTAGAATTTGCTTATGAATTCTAAGGGTGATTGGGGTATTTGATTAATACAGGGTTCGCCTGGATTTATTGGGTTTGCGAGTTAGTTGATTCCAATTTTGGCGTAAACCATAGTTAAGATTTGTGGGAAACTTATAAATAACTTTCAGAGAATCTTAAATATCAGTTCATGATCGCTACTGGCAATACATGTAACTACGCAATATTATCGTATTTTCAATTTAAATCTATTTAATTTTCAGATGACAATTTTTAATTGCATTATATTACTAGTGTTATTTTTTTTTTTTTTTTTAATTGATTTTTGATAAGTAGGTTTATATTTAGTATAAATCTACCCTCATATTATTATCATATAATAACGATTTATATACGATTATCAAGATAAGCGAACACGTTTTATAATGTAACTAGCGACCCGCCCCGGCTTCGCACGGGTGCACTATTTAATGGATGTTATTATACATATAAACCTTCCTCTTCAATCACTCTATCTATTAAAAAAAACCGCATCAAAATCCGTTGCGTAGTTTTAAAGATTTAAGCATACATAGGGATATAGAGACAGAGAAAGCGACTTTGTTTTATACTATGTAGTGATTGTATATGGCGATAATAAAACTAAAAGAACTAAATTATTTCTACTCATAATTTTATAAAGAATTTATTGTGTGTACCTATTTTGCCACCGACACAATTTATCTACGTTTCATCTTTATAATTTGTCTTGTCACTATGTCGTTCATTAATTGCTCCTCAAACATGACACTACAACTTTTTAAATTACATTTAGAAACCATTTTCCTCGAAATCACGGGACGATTAACGTATGATGTTTTTCACAGACCATATTTCTAATGTTACATGAAATAAGGTATAAATTAGCTCTACAACTTTCAATGTGTAAAAATAATTACAAATATGAACAAATTACAGGCAAAACTCTCGAAGCAACACAGAAAACAATATCCGAAATCCAATGTCACTTCAGCCCACAATAAATTCTCTTATCGCAAATTGAATATGAAATCTGCATAAAACTGAACGCGTATAACCAAACGGCAATACCAGACGAATTTCAAACTCCAACCTTATTTTATAATGGACTTGGTTCATTTTTCAATATCGCGACCTTGTTTTTTCAGTGCACGTTTGGATACTCAATTGATTTGTGTTTTTTTTTTGTTCGCGTTCGGTAAATATTTAAAGATTTATTACGGTTCCGTATGCGGTTCGTTAAAGGGTAAATAGGGTTAGAGGTAAGTCATTGTTGGCATGGGATTGAAATTTAGGGTAAAGGAATTCGTCAGCGGATTAGGAAGGGTAAGAAAGGGCAGGGAAAAATGTGAGGACGACCATTTCACTGTATACGACGTATAATCCCTTTATGCACATGTTAAGCATAAGGAAAACCCCTGCGAGAGCCATCTAACAATAGTACATTATGTCTTAAGGGAGCAAAATGATATATTTAAGGGTAGGGAAGATTGAATCCTGAGTGAAGCGAAATATTCTACAAGAGAATCCTGAGCGTAGTGAGGTATTTAAGATGGAAATAATTTTGCTACCGCGTGACATAT
This sequence comes from Epiblema foenella, assembly GCA_963556455.1. NCBI lineage: Eukaryota > Metazoa > Arthropoda > Insecta > Lepidoptera > Tortricidae > Epiblema > Epiblema foenella. The sequence continues at coordinate 37,247,076 of OY747096.1, forward strand.
ACTGCTTTTTACACGGCTTATGAGGAAAAGAGTCATTGTTGTCCTCAAACGAGAGAAGAAAAGTACGACTGATCCCTCAATCCCGGGCAAAAATTACTATTTTATTAATAGCAGGTGTAAAAACAATATAAATGTGACATAAATTACTACTTTTGAAGGATATTTTTAGGATAGAAAAGAAGTATGCCATGGAGAAGGATGGTAGTCCATCCAGAGTGAGAGACAATATGACCAGCAGTGTAAAAAGGCGCAAATGAGGATCAAACGCATCAATTTTTTCTAACGCAGAAGTGCTTTTTTGCTAGGCTTATTTGAGTAAACAATATATTGACTTTAAAACATCGTTTTGAGTAATCAATTTTTTTTACAAATTTTTGAACGAGCAAAACTCTCTGCTCTGCTTCAGCTTCGACAAAAATGATTTTGTATGTCCGGCGATTGTGTCCTCCTCTACAGGTCGCATTTGTCAACCGATTATCGTTAATCTTTGTCAGCAGGTTCGATAAATATAGAATTTTTTTCTCTAATCAGTTTTTGGATATTATCAAAAATAAAGTTTTGTTTCGCAAATGATTTCGCATGTTTCTGCGGGCGGAATTCGGTTTGTTCTCCTCTAAAGGACGCATTTTTCAACCGATTCTTGTGAAATTTTGTGAGCATGTTCGATAATTTTATAGATTTTTTTTGACGAGTCAGTTTTTGGATATTAAGGAAAATATTATTTTTTCAATGGTTTCTCCTCCTCTACCTACAGGTCGCATTTCTCAACCAATTTTCGTGAAATTTTGTAAGCAGGTCCGGTAATTATATAGAAATTTTTGGTATAGTCGCTTTTTTTTATTAAAAAAAAAAAACAAATATAATACCCACGAGGTCTATACCTGCAGCTCACAGAGCCACTAGTATTGATGTTATTATGAACCTTAACGACATACGAAGAAAGTGATATTTAAGTCCTGTTTCCTTAATACCAAAATGTCACTTAAGTCGAATACGATTCGTATACCTACATAACGCTTTTTTCACAAATATTTTTATGAACAAAATATCGATATTTGAAGACCTCCGGTTGTGGAATGAGCTCCCTGCCGAGGTTTTCTCGAGGGACTACTTACAGTATGGGGTTCATCAAGAGAGGAGTGTATAAATTTTTAAAGGGTCGGCAACGCACATGTGACACCCCAGGGGTTGCAAGCGTCCACAGGCTACGGTGGCCGCTCACCATAAGGCGGGCCGTACGCTTGTTTGCCACCGACGTGGTATAAAAAAACCTGATTTCTGAATACCGAACCAATCGTTATTTGTGATAATCCACATCGAAAGGGACCTTATGGCGGCAGGCGCTTACGTTACACCTATTCACTATTGTATTGGAACAGCGGCAATAAAGGCGTAAGTGCCGGCCGCCATAAGGTCCCCTTCAATATGGATTATCACATTTACAGTCGTATACAATTAGTTTTGCTGTACAACAATCATCCCCAGAGTAAACACGGCCCGTGAAGATTAACAAGCCCGGACACGCCCCGTCCCACCGGGACTCTATTCCCGGGAAACCGGGACTCGGAGTTAATCTTTATAATTGCCCCGGAATAGAGGAAGCGTATGTGACGTGACATGTCAGAAATACTATAATGATAAATGAGAACAGCATAAGTTTGTTAGCCGACTATCGCAAAAGAGTGGGTATGTTTTCAAGTGAATTTACAGCTCCCGTTTATTTATTTATTTTATTTTATTTTATTTCGAAAGGTACATAAAACAGACAGTAATCGAAACGTACAGTGAAATAATATATATAAGAAGACACACATGACTAGATTACAGTCCAAAAATATATGTACACATCATGGCTATGAGTTATAATTTAGAGAGAAAATAAAAAAGTAGTTTGAATTACAGAGAAAGTGAATATCAAAAGGCGAACAAACAGTTATTCAATCATTTTAAATTATTTGTAGCTAAAAATACAGATTTTTTGAATTGAGAGATATTGGAAACATAAACATCAAGATCCTTACAGGCGCGAACCAAGTCATCAAACTCCCGACAGATCGAACAATTGGATTATAATATGAAGTATTATTTCGGTATACAGCCAGAGTAAAAGTTTTTGGAGAACGAGTCCTGTAAACTATATTGATATTCAGAAGTGACAATAGATAAGGAGAATCGATATGGGAATGGATAATTTTATATAAATAAATACGGTCACATTGCTTACGTCTAATTTCTAATGATGTGTTTGACACTGTTCATAAGATATAGGTAGATAAATCCTAATTTTAACCTACGCTAATTGTAATATATGAGATGAAGAAGAGATTGTATCTTAATTAGTTCAACGAAATTATGTCCTATACACCGTGGGCGTCAATAACCAGAAAGATTTAAACCACGTATTTTTGACGAAGGTACGAGTAAATAATGCTATATCAACATGGATCCAATTATGTGGCTTAATTAAATTACTCTTTCAGTACAAATTAAATCATATTAATTGACCGCTTCTTTATGAACAGGTTCAGAACAGCCACTAAAAAGTTATACTTTTAGCAACACAGGTAATGTAAGCCAGTGGGCGAGCTCGCCCGCCTGTCTTTCTCCCGTCAGATTACCTGTGCCGCTCTAGTTCTGAAATAAGAACACAGTACTTTATTAACTCTTACAGTACTTAACGAGTGCGGGTTAGTTATTGTTGTAGTTATGACACATACGAACACATAAACATTGTGAAAACTCATAGCTCCTACACTGACGCACACATAGACAATGTGAAAACTCGTAGCTCCTACACTGACGCACACATGGACAGTGTGAAAACTCATAGCTCCTACACTGACGCACAGATAGACAATGTGAAAACTCATAGCTCCTACACTTACGCACACATAGACAATGTGAAAACTCATAGCTCCTACACTTACGCACACATAGACAATGTGAAAACTCATAGCTCCTACACTTAGGCACACATAGACAATGTGAAAACTCATAGCTCCTACACTGATGCACACATAGACAATGTCAAAACTCATAGCTCCTACACTGACGTACACATAGACAATGTGAAAACTCATAGCTCCTACACTGACGTACACATAGACAATGCGAAAACTCATAGCTCCTACACTGACGCACACATAGACAATGTGAAATCTCATAGCTCCTACACTGACGCACACATAGACAATGTGAAATCTCATAGCTCCTACACTGACGCACACATAGACAATGTGGAAACTCATAGCTCCTACACTGACGCACACATGGATAATGTCAAAACAACACACAACACACAGACACACACATAGACAATGTGTGCGTCAGTGTAGGAGCACTTATAAGTAATCATATTTGGGTATTGTCAGAAACACAGTCATATAGTCAAGAATCATATACCTGAAAATCTATCCTTATTGGTTCCTCGTCTTGATAGAACAGCGTTTCAAAGAACGCGATATTTCTCGTTGCACGGCTTAAAGAATTTGATCCTTTTTCGAGAATAATCGAACTTATTGATTTTTTTATTTAATTTCAACACCCCTATTGTATGTAACCAAACCAACTCGTCGGCACATTAGCGGCTGCAATAAATCCTTACAACACCGAATCTACTTAACTTGATTAAATTAATTAACGGACCGTTTACACAAGTCTAAGGGTTAAGGTAAAGATTGTGGTGCAAGTGACGAGAATTCCACCTCATCGCCATTTATTTATTAAGGTTCACCGGCTACGGTATCGGGTTCTGCGAGAAAGGAGTGTATAAATTTTTAAAGGGTGGGCAACGCGCATGTGATACCCCAGGAGTTGCAAGCGTCCATAGGCTACGGTGACCGCTTGCCATCGGGCGGGCCGTACGCTTGTTTGCCACTGGCGTGGTATACAAAAAAAAGTATAACAAAAACTTAAAAATAAAACGTGTATATACAGGATGTAACAAAACTAGTGAGGATCCGTTTAAGGACATATTCGGTATCGTATTCTGATTAGGAAAAAGTTAAAAAAAAACAATTTTTTGACCTGTATAGTCCTCCTCGTCGATTTCGATGACGGCGACCCTAACAAATTATAGATTTGCCATATTGTGAGCTCAGATATGGCTGGGTAGGCCAAATTGGCTCTTAAAAACTCTATTGCATGCTTGACAGTAGAGAATTGTACATTGTTGTAGCACACTTTTATGTTTATTAAAACAACAATCCTGATGGTGGTTTATAATTTCCATTTAATAAATAAAAAAAATTACATCATTTTTCATTCATTTTAGCATATTTATTGATTTACTAGCAGCGCCCTGCGGTGTTACCCGCGGATAAAAGGTAGCCTATGTCCTATTCTGATGTCTAAGCTACAATTCTGGAAAGTTTCATAGAGATCCTTTCCCGTTTATAATATTATTAGGATTGTTTTTTTGTCATAATTTGATGGTATACTATTCATTTTCTTATTATTCATTCCACATGCATATATCTCTATTAGGGCGTGTTGCACTAAACCGTCTGTAATTTTTATCAGAGTTCGTTAAAATCTTCTGATTGTATGGCAAGTTTGACAACTTTCTATGGTATAACAGCTGCCAGCGACATGTATACAACGCCGGTGGCAAACAAGTGTACGGTCCACCTGATGGTAAGCGGCCACCGCAGCCTATAGACGCCCGCAACTCCAAAGGACAAGTCACGTGCGCGTTGTACTGACCCTTTATAAGATTTGAGGATGCACTGTGTTGACAGCAGAAGGAACACATTTAGGTCCCTCGCTCTCAACACAGTGCATCCTCCGGAGCTCTGGCAACCTTGCTCACCTCCAGCAACACAACACTACATACTTGTATAGTAGATAATGTTAATGGCTGTGGTCTTCTGCAAGGCGGAGGTACTACCCCAGTTGGGCTGCTCCAAACTGCTGTATTCGTAAGTTGACGCAACCCGTCCTTTGAACCACGTATCTTTTGACTTGGACCGGCGGATAACCCCAACTAATCCCCATACATTATAAAGGTGTACGGGATTCAAGTCAAATATTTGCCGGCGAGGTGCGAGTTCTCTGCCATTTTGAACCTGTTTACACAACGGCTATATTTGATTAATTTGTTTACAGTGCTTTACATTATCTCAGTGGATTAAATTGTGTCTAATTTGCTTGTGACATTTTGGAATCTTAAACTACTATTAACGTTGAGCATTATAAACATAGCTAAAGTTTTATGGTGTCATTGTTTGCGTACCTCCACTTCCACTCACACCTCAGATTTGGTTGAAACAGCTCAACCAATCTCTACCCCCTGGAGCGTAAACTCTTACCCCCTTATTCATAAACGTCTGTCAAACCTATATTAGTTAACTAGCCGCTAAAGTTCGTTTGTCCTTATCTGTCACTTTGACATTGACGTTTGTGAGAATGGGACAAAGAACTTTTTAGTTAGCAGAGGTTTGTTAAGTTTTATGAATACGGGGGTTAGAGTATTCCAGTGATTTAAATCACCCACGTGGTCGTGCCGGAGGTTTTCCCCTGAATTTTCCCCAGGCTACTCTCCAACCGCGCACTCCTATCGCTTTATTGGGCCAGGCCTATAACGCCACAGTCAGGTTAAAAAAAATGTTTGTGTAGTCTGTCTTGCTCGCACCGACAGCCGCAGGTGAGAGTTGCAGGCATGTCTCTTCGTCGATGCGGTCTAGCTGGTCCTGCTTCTGTCAAAGTCCGTCCGTCGAGTCATTTGTCTCGTTCTGTCCGGATTTGAATTAGGTCAGTCAGCCGGCCAGTCACACGCAGTCAGGCTGTCAGTACGGAGGTTAGACACCCGAACAATAATACAATACAAATACTCTTTATTCCTCCTCTCGTAATAAAATAGCAAGTACAAAAGAACAAACAACGATACAGGGAGACAGAGGGAAAGGTACAAGCGGTCTTATCGTTCGAGAGCGATGGCATCCGTAATAAAAACACATTATCGAGCTGGCCCACAAAATTTCATGAGAATTGGTTGAGAAATGCGACGGAGCCATAAAGGAAATGAAACGGAAGACCAAAAATGTTTTTGTCTCCTCGGTACACTCGGTCAAATAGATCTGAGGGTGACGCCCTGTACCTCTAGTATCAATAAATCAATCAATCAATCATTTATTTCTAAGAATATGGTGCAATATTATAGGTTAGTAAATGGGTTAGTTCAGCATATTCTGCCAATATCGGCGTAGAAATACTGGAGAGAATGGTACCTATAGTTAGTAATTAGTAATGGGTTATTATTAATTAAAATTCATGTGTACATGTCAAATTAAAATAATAATAACAGTATAATCACAATTAATTCAATATCTAAATTCTAGGTATATAACTAAAGAATCTTATATTGCTCTAGAAAACATCTAACACTATAAAAACATTATCTAATAACCAGCCATTTAACTTAGATTTAACAAATTACCATCCAACATCCTTAATTCCTCGGGTAGACGGTTGTGAATGGCAATACACATATTTTTTCGTATGAATGTTTTTTCGAAACAAATACAAACTAACACGTTTGCGTTTAGTCTCAATTTGTATGGCAAAAAATAGTTACCATCTAAGGCCGCTAGAGGCGCTGTCCGAGTAGCAATATTGTGATATGTAACAGAGTCCTTCAGGCCTACTTGCAGAATAAATGTCTGAATACTAAATGGAAACGCATTTGTTTGTGTTTCGTTTCGAAAAAACTTATACTAAGGCTCGGTTTTATAAAGATCCGTTAGAATTTATGTCAGTTTGTTATGTCAAAAAATGTACCCAGTTACTGAAATTTGATCTGACATTTGGTCTAACGGATCTTTATAAAACTCTCGGGGTAATCACGTAACTTTTTTCCTACCGTTAGGTAGATTTTAATGTCAAATTTTGATTGTCAGCTCATACATTTATACTTCAAAATTGTCAGTAAAATCTATCTACCGTTAGTACATAAAGTTACGTGATTCCCTTGCCGGCCTAAGCCTCTGATTCGCCTAGGGTGAGGCGAAGCGTTATACAGACTTGTAGAATACCACTACTGGCCTGTCAACAGATAGATTCCCTAGCAAAAACCCCGGCTTATCCGACACAACCCTATATGGCGCGGTCCATGTTCGGACAGCATCCTTAACTAACGGACACATGTGGACGTGATAATGGGGCACTGTGTTACTGGTATAGGTACTAACTCAATAATATCTAGGAACTACGTTTGACGACCGGTTTAGCCTAGTGGGTAGTGCACCTGCCTGTGAAGCTGCCGGTCCTGGGTTCGAATCCCGGTCAGGGCAAATATTTGTGTGATGAGCATGAATATTTGTTTCTGAGTCTTGGATGTTTTCTATGTATTTAAGTATTTATATCTATTAAATATATCGTCGTCTAGTACCCATAACACAAGCCTTCTTGAGCTTACTGTGGGGCTAGTTCGCTTTGTGTAAGATTGTCCTCTAATATTTATTTATTTATTTATAACTACGTGGTCCAGTAAGACAAAGATATAAATATATGCTATAGGATAGGGTATTTAACAAAAATGGTGGCGACCAGTCCAAAGCTTCAAATGGTATCGCATTCTGACTGGGAGTAGCTCAAACATTTCTTTATTTAAAAAAACCGGCCAAGTGCGTGTCGGACCACGCACAATGAAGGGTTCCGTACCAACACCTACTAGTCCACATTTAAAATCACTATCCAATACATTGAATCAAATAACTTAACCAAAATTACAGTTAAATCAACCTATCTCAAAAACTATAAGAGATACTTTGATCAAACCAAAAATCGTTGAAAGAGTTAATTAGCATGCATCACCTCTATTTTTTTTAGAATTTTATACCCCGTAGTTATAAAAATAGAGGGGGGGGGACATACTTTTTACGACTTTGAGAGCTGATATCTCAAAAACCGTTCACTTTAAGAAAAATGTTTTTTAGAAAACTTTATATCATTTTAAAAGACCTTTCCATTGATACCCCACACGGGTATGTACATCGAAAAAAAAATTTTCATCCCTCAGTTACATGTATGGGGGGCCCCACCCCCAATTCTTTTTTTTACTATTTAGTGTCATAATTTTGTAGCGGTTCATACAACACATATTCCCATCAAATTTCATCACTGTAGTACTTATAGTTTCCGAGTAAATCGGCTGTGACAGACGGACAGACGGACAGACGGACAGACGGACAGACGGACATGACGAAACTATAAGGGTTCCGTTTTTGCCATTTTGGCTACGGAACCCTAAAAAAGTCCTCTGTATTCTGTAAGCGAATTTTTTGACATAACAGCATAAATATAATTCTAATCTTAATTCTGACTTTATTGCATTGTATTGAGTTGTATTTCATGACGATCCTCTCAGGTGAATTTTATCATACTCATTGTGTTATTTAACTGCTATTTTATTCATTGATTTTTAATTTATTTTGTTTTATTTAATATTGTTGACGATCACAATAGAGATTCTTGTAAATTGACATGTAATTTATATTGTAATCTTATATTGTGAATAAATGAATCTGAATCTGAATACATAAAAAATTACAAAATTCACGAGGTCCTCATACTATTTTTTTTTGTTAATTCAATTTTACCGACCCTTTTTCATTTAAGGATTCGTTGTATCAACAGTTATAAATAGATGGTCCTCAATCTCAAAAAAACGCACTGTCGAGAGAATGATTGATTTGCAATCATCAGTACAGGTAAAAAAACTTAAGACAAGTCCATTCCATTGCAAATGACCCACTCTAACATGCGTGAGTTTACAATTAACCATCCCGCTTTCAACGGAAGCTCTGCGCGTAATTTCGTAAATATTTAGTACATTTTAATTTATTATTGGAAAACTAGACTTATGAAAAATTTATCCGGTTATTTTGTTGGAACAATAAAATAGCTATCCTTTTTGTAAAATAAAATACCACTGTCGTTGATAATAACGAAATCTACGGCATGAATGTTTATATTTAAGATGATATTTAGGATTTTTTCACACAGTAACTAAGGCATTTTTCAGTATTTTGTTTTTTTTCAGTCCAGTCATTTTTGAATGTAGATTTACAACATTATTTCTTCACACTGGCAACTCCAACTTCAGTATTTACGTCAAATCTCCGAATGGGCCTTGCCTAAAATATCGAAATGGCTATTCTACTTTTTCATGTACATCATTTTCAGATACTTCTTTTTAAAGCAAATTTTGAAATTCTTGACCCTCACTTCATATTTTTGTGTTATTTAGAAAGAGGTTTAATTACAGTATCACTTCCGATAGTTTTGGTAATTACCGAACCACGGCTAATATCCATAAATCGAGTAACTCAGTGGTCCTTGGATGTCTCACCATTGTATGAAAAAAATGTTTTTACCACTTTGTTACCCACCTTTTACACCAATATGTTAATATTTAAGTATTTTTACCTATAAATTCCTTTTATTAGGTTCAGGTACTATCGATATCCTATTTAAAATAAAATAAATAAATATTTCGGGGACCATCTTACACAAATCGACCTAGTCCCAAACTAAGCAAAGCTTGTACTTATTTTTGTACACTAATTCAATACATATCACAGATTGTAATCGAAAACTGGTTATGAAAAAGTAGAATGACCCTAAAGGCAATATATATTTAAATTTTGTAACTCTAACAAAACAAATGCCTGTTTGACCAGTCCACTACTACATGCAAGAGGGATTTACGTTTCTCGGCTAGAGCAAGTAAGCAGGTAGTAATCTCTTAACTATACATATCTAATCGTGTGTAATACTCTTAATCCTCAGTTAATTTTAAAAGGTAATTATCCATCTATCGCAATAACTATCCGGCAGACGAATGTGACCGTTATGGGGAACGATCGCATTTGTCAAACTGTCTGCGGAAGCCGTGGATTCAGCCGGAAGACACGGTAAGGACACGCCTTGGGAGTAGCGTTAGCGGTGGCAAAAGCATAAAGATTTCATAGGGTCACATGGGAAATCAAATGTTTAGGTATCCGCCAAGCTGTGGAACTCCTTGCCGGAATCCTTGTTTCCCGTAAACTACAACCTTTCGGTCTTCAAAGCGAGAGTGAATCGGTTTTTACTAGATAAGCGCGTTCCATCCTAGACCACAATATTGCTTACCATCAAGTGATTTGTGGTCAAGCGCAAGCCTATTTAGAATAAAAAAAAAAATTAAAAAATTAGATCATAATTAGATTCCATAGTGACTTTTACGAATTTGGCTCTAACTCAAGGTATATATATAGAGAACGCTATGTATAAGTAGTTATTCTGTGAGTATACTTCAACTTGAGTGATAAGAACAGAAAGATAATAATTATATGTACTTAATTCACAAAGTCAAAGGCTTATGACAGGGTTGAGGAGTATCCAACAGACAGAAATGCATGGACCAAACCTAAATAGCGTAAAGATTCATGTATAATATTTTTCATTGTATCTAGTTGACACAGTTCTTGCACGAAAGCATATCAAACGATTTAATTTTATGTCTAGGGAAAGTATTTTCCATAATTATTATTTTCCTTATCTCGTATTTGGTAATACCATGTAATACATATACAGTTTCAGCATGTTTTCTTGTGGAACTACATATTGTAAATACCTATTGTTACTTTTTCTCTTTTTTTCTAATTCTTTTTTTTTGTTTGCCACGTAGATTTACTTAAGTAGGTTAAGTATCATTGTAATAAGTATATTTTTGGAGAAAATTACTGATTGTCGAGTTTCTTCTCAGCAGTGGTCTTTTGAGAAACGCTTGTAGTTTTTGACTTGTAAAAGTGCCATTGCGGCCTACTTGCAGAGTAAAGTTTTTTTTTAATTTATTGCTCTTATACTAAAAGACTTAAAACTAATACAAGGCATCGCCAAACTGCGGAGCAGTTTATTGACGAATAAATTAAAATACACTCGTTCCTTAACTCCTACTATTACTTATTTCGTTTATTTATTTTATTTATTATTTATTTCAGTATCAATTCGTAATATTTCACTGTGAGCAGAGCATACCATGCATTCCAGGAGTTTGTTTAGCTATTGAATGTTGGCTTCGTTTTACCCGCGCCCGCTACCGCTCCCGCTGCGCCCGCGCACGGCCACAGCCAGAACTCCCAGTCAGTTCGGAGGAAACATGTGAAACGGCCGAGCTGGTAAATTATTGAGCAATTCCGTGTACTTCGCAATTTATAACTTCCTTTTTATATAACGGCTTTTGCATAGAATACGGATTGAAACACTATTCGTATTATATGTACATATTGATATGTTAATTCATTAAATATAAAAAAAATTACAAGTAAATTTTTATAAAATTTTACATTGTACAGTCGCCATCAGATATATCGGAGCGAACGAGGTGCTCGCAAATATCTGAACACGACTCTATTGTCAAGGCGTTAAAGTGCATGTTCAGATATTTTTGAACACCCTGAAGAGTACAGATATATTTGATGGCGACTGTACATGTCACTATTATATAATATTTTACAATAAAATTACATTTAGGGTACATTTTAATATAATACTGGTTATGAGGCAGGGCTGGGCAAGGGGACCAATTACATCTATTGTTATATGTATTGAATGGTTCTTTTCGTTTCTTTTCGAAAAACTATGCCAAGTCTTAGGATCAGGTGCTTTAAATGCGAACACCGGGCCCAGGGCTGCAAATTGTGAGTTCGAGCCTCACTGGCAAAAAATACTGTCTGCAAAAAGTGGACTAAAAAAAAACAAGTTTCAAAATAAAGGTACGTAAACTTATTTTGTTTGCAGTCGGGGGACTTAATATTTTGGTATGGTGTGTATTAGTCCCCCGACTGCAAACAAAATAGATTTCTGTAGCATTTTTTTTTATTTTGAGACTTGTATTTAGTTCACTTTTATACAGTGCAGAAGTGTTTTTAATTTTTAATTATTAAATTATTTCGTAATTTTTGATTTTCATTTTAAAGTATCTTATGTCGTAAAATACATATATTATATAGTTATATTTGTGAAATCGTCTTTTCAAATGCTTCATTTTGATACCCCACTTGATGAAATGTTTTTTTTTCTTCATAACACACAAAATGGTGTACATAGTCCGCCATATTGTAATTATTGCAGCGTCACATATCCTATGTCACTCCAGATGACGTAAGTATTCCAACGACACCTCACACATCTAAACCGGTTAAGGCGTTGAGAAGTTATGGGAGAACAAACAATCTCACATACATACATACATGGACCCTGAAAACATTACACTCTTTTTAATGTGCTATCGTGTAAATAAAAAGAAAAAAAACGAACGCCAAGAATAATGTAGTTTATAAATTAGATAGAGACGATTTGACGCCACTTAGTCCGATCTTACGCCACCTATCCATTTCATGATTTGGACGTCGCGCAGGTCAGAGGGCGTGAAAGGAACGGCACGATACGAAGTTCGGAGTAGAACTTCGTATCGTGCCGTTCCTTTCACTCTCATGTTATACGCTATATGAGTGAAAGGGACGGTACGATACGAAGTTCGGATTACGACCTGCGCGACGTCCAAATTATGAACTGGATGTAGGTGCCGTTAGCTCGGGCTCAGTGCGTCAAATAGGTTCGGAGTCCAAGACTAGCTTTGGGTCGGTGAGCCATAGTAGTTAGTTAGTTTTAGCTAGTTATTAAAAGGTTAACATACCACCGGAGGATAATGTTTTACTAAATCACGGAGTTCATCGACTCTAAAGTCTAAACTAACTCCGTAGCGAATGCATTACATCGTGTGTGGTCCAAATTAAGAGAAATCGTTATTCAACTAAAACAAAGCTACGCTATCCGGAATTATAGCTATTCCGGAAGCGGACGATATTTTTCAATGTAAATATTGCGTTAGTCAGAAATGATAAGGCACACTTTACCCCGTTTCTTTGTAGTTGAAACATGTTTATTAAATATTGTTTGTTATAATAATACAAACAATATTTAATAAACATGCAAACTAAACTAACTAAACTAACTATAGGTTAAGCTACATGCAACAAATAAAAGGAAAGCCAGCAGTCGTGTCATATAAGGAGATCAAGGAGGCGGCCCTGGATAGAGTCAGATGGAGTGAGCTACACCGACAAGAGTCTAACTCTTAAATTTATGATGATAATAATTACAATTATGTAAAATGTGTTGCTAATACTCTTTTTCAAAGACGTAATGTCTCTCTAAGGTGTAATTTACAAATACATAAGACTCTTCTTGGATGTGTGACTGCTTTGAGTAGTAACTAACTGAGCACTCCCATGCTTTTGAAGGCGCGTTAAGCTGTTGATCCCGGCTGCTGTCTATGGCAGCAATCGATAAGCCAAGACGGGGGCCTTCGGGCTTGAGAACTTCTAACAGACAAATTGCCGATTCACACATTTTTTTATATTTTTACATAATTGCTTATCAAAACGTTCAATTTACAATACCATGTGGGTTTTTTTGTCACCTTTCCTGTATGGAAGCCTGTAAAAAGTCTCGCTTGGTTTCGGACCTTTTTTTTACATAGAATTTCATTATTGGGTCATCGTCAGATTTAGGTTCGCGTCTTTTCGGTGGACATATCAAAAGTTAAGGGCTACAAAGTTTAATTTTGGATTGGACCAGTAACCCGCATACACAGTGTCTCCGTTGCTATAATTCCACTGTACTAAAAACATAATTTACATGCACATAAGCTGTTAACTATTGATCACCGAAGAGACAACTTTTGTTTTTCCAATTGATAATGACCCTATTCTAAAAAGTTACCAATATTTCCTTCACAATAGAAGTTATTTACGTGTTAAGCGAACCGGTCGAAAATTACGAAAAATATATGGAATGTAACCATTTGGTAACACTATTTACTATTTTATTTACCCTGTATGGAGGCATGTTAAAAATGTAAGCTTATTATTCTACTGGGTCCTGTAACACATGGATTCCTAGCTCAGGACCCAAAAAACTGTATCCTGTGTAAATTTGTTTCTTTGGATAAATAAATATTTCTATTTCTATAAACGACCATGTGAAGCTATCATTATTTACTAGCGACATCTCGCGTGCAGTAGCAGAATCAAACGACACTGAGAGTGGCAGACACTGACCCCCTTATTCATGAACGTCTATTAAACCTATATTAGTTAACTAGCCGCTAAAGTTCGTTTCTCCTTATCTGTCATTTTGACACTTGTGCATGTGAGACAGTGACAACAGACATTTTAGTTAGCAGAGGTTTGTTAAGTTTTATGAATAAGGTGGTTAGATTTTCTAAATTAAACCCTAACCCGCTAATCGTTCTCAATAAACCACGGAGTCTAGTATCGATAACGGGAAATATCAATTTCCAGGGCAAGTTAACGTACATCGTAAATCAATACGTTACCGGGTCAGGAATCGAACGCGCACCACACTGTCGCGGTCACATACCGGATAGATTCAAGCCCAAGTATTGGATTCATAACTCTACCGTCACTATATATCTATGAAGTTATTATGTATGCCAGAAGATACTACGAACATCTCCCGAAAAACAGTGACATACACACATTTAATACCAGAAGCAAGGATAAACTTGCTGTTCGTCGCTTGAGAATTGCCAAAGCTCGGAAATCATTTATTGGACAGGCAGTACATTTCTATAACAAAATCCCTAAGAATATAATTGACTTACCAGATCATACATTTCAAAAACTTGTAAAACTGAAATTAACTGAAAAATCTTATTATAACGTGTCGGAATATCTAACAGAAAAAGATGTATGGAATAATTGTAATTTTTAAGTTGACTAATTAGCTATTATCAATAGTTTTAAGTTGAAAATGTGCAATAATTGACGGACATAAGTGTATCAATGTATACCTACATGGGAAATAAATTGAATTGAATTGTATTGAATTCATAGAGAACCAGTTGGCTTTGTGAGCAGTGCCTTTACCATGAGTCAGGCACGTATCCAGAGTTTTGGTTCGGGGGGGACAAACATTGAAACAACCATGTGAACTGTGTAAAAATCGCTGTAAACTGATAAACAGACGGCTAAACACGTTTTTCTGGGGGTAAATCCCAACTATCCCCCCCTTTGGATACGTGCCTGCCATGAGTTTACATGACAACCATGACAACCGCCAGAGGCGCTGTACTTTTGCCCATACAATTTTTTAAGCAGTCGCTAGCGACTACGGTCATGTAAATTCATGGTAAAGGCACAGTTGGGACGATTGGATACACATACACACTAATATACTACAGAAACAATAAAAACAATGCTATGATTTTCAATTATATGTCGATTCTGAGTAAATCTGTTTTTAGACCTCATGTTTTTAGATCTTTAAAATTTACTTTGCAAAAAGTGACTCGACTAAAATTCTATATAAGTGGCTGTATGAGATGTAGACCTCACGAGATTTATTTAAATTTTGTTTGAAAGAAGTCTCGACTAAAAAAAATTATATACATTTTTTTTTAATTTTTTTTATTGCTCATCTATTAAGACTTAAAATTAATACAAGGTTTCGCCAAACTGCGGAGCAATCTGTTGACGAATAAATTAGAATACACTCGTTATACATATTACATCCTTTGAGCGCTCGTGGCCCAGCGGCGCCCGCGTACCGCATGCGGTATGCGAGGTTAAGCAACGTCGGCCCAGGTCAGTTATTGGATGGGTGACCGCTTTGAGTGGTTATTAACTGAGCGCTCCCGTGCTTTGGAAGGCACGTTAAGCCGTTGATGCCGGCCGCTGTCTATGATAGCAGTCGTTAAGCCAAGTTAGAGGCCTTCGGGCGGCTCGAGGACTTCTAACAGTCAAGTTGACACTTGACAAGCCTAATTCCAATAAGGTATGGTTTTCCCTCGAGTTGGAAGGTCGGATGGCAGTCGCTTCCGTAAGAACTAGTGCCTACGCCAACTCTTGGGATCAGGTAGCGGACCCCGGGCATCCTTTAGGATGCAACTGTACCGGGATAACGCTAGTATGATGATCCTTATTCATAAATGTCCATTAAATCTATTTTTTCTTCAATCAAACCTGCTCATAAAATTTCACGAGAATCGATAGAGAAATGCGACCTGCACAGGAGAATCAAAATCAAAATCAAAATCAAAATCAAAACATTTATTCTGCAAATAGGCCTCAAGGGCACTTTTACAAGTCAAAATCTATCTAGGTACATCAAATAAAAATAATACAATAATCAAAGTATCATTAATTAAATGTAGTGTTACATGTCAAAAATAAGACTAAGAAACTAATAACAATCGAGATTTAGAGATGTATAAGGTCTCTAATAAACGGAAACCCGCCGTTCGGACATACGAAACAATTTTTCTCGAAGCTGAAGCGGAGACTTGTTTTACTCGGTCAATTATAATATTATTCACTGCCTGCCTGTGAAGCTGACGGTCCTGGGTTCGAATCCCGGTCAGGGCAAATATTTGTGTGATGAGCATGAATATTTGTTTCCGAGTCTTGGATGTTTTCTATGTATTTAAGTATTTATATCTATTAAATATATCGTCGTCTAGTACCCATAACACAAGCCTTCTTGAGCTTACTGTGGGGCTAGTTCGATTTGTGTAAGATTGTCCTCTAATATTTATTTATTTATTTTATTTATTCACTGCATTGTTTGTTATTGAATACAACCAACATAAACGTCGTAATTAATGCAAACTGCATTCTCTACCATTCAACGACAGACATATAGAATATTACAGTGCAGCCTATTATCATATTCCAAGATCACATTACAGAGTATTACCCAATTTTGAACTCTATTATCCTTATATAAAACCTCAGAGAACACGTTGACTTCATTCATACGGATAATTCTTGTTGTCATTTAATTTTGAACTGTACGGTGTTGAGAACAAAGTTGAAACGACGGAACAGTCACGGTTGAAGGCTCGATCAGCTGATAGGTCACCGACCGGCGCGGGAGTTGAATTAAATTACCTGTGCCTGTCGCGCAGTAGGTACAGGAGAACACAATTAATATGGCGCGCGTCAAAGCTCTTAAGTAGTTGACTGAGAGACTATTATTGCTTAATCCACATGCTTTAATACTTGGGTCGTGCTATACTATTATTTTTATATTAGTATAGTTGGGATATTAGGAGATGTATAACCTCTAAAAAACCGGCCAAGTCCGTGTCAGGCCACGCACAGCGTAGGGTTCCGTAGTTGCCCGTCCATCACGTCATCGGTCATATGCGGAATTACGGACCCGTAGAAGGGTTTTTACTGATTTTAGTACTTTCGCAGGTAATTCTTGAGGCCCGCCGACATCTATTGTACAGGCGAGTGCAAAAATATGGATGTCTGCAAGCTACTCAAAAATATGTCCCATTGATCTTATGTCTACGTATTAATGTCTCGGTACATATTTATGAGAGGATTCATTCGATACATATTTTTACACTTCACTGTACTACTTTTAAACAGTATAATTTTTTTTAAGTAAGTAAGTATTTTATTTGTGATACACAGGTTACATAATAGGATGACAGAAATAATGAGTCAGACAGTCCTCTGTGATCTACCCACAAGGGTGTACAAATATTTGGCCTTAAAAATTAAACATTACCTATACATTAGACTATGGTTTTACAGTGTTGACGCTTACATATTTATTAAAACAAAGTGTATTATTTCATTATTTCAAATTTCTTAATTATAGTTATTATCGGAGTGGGAAATACAATTTTGAATTTACGTTTAATTATTTAAGATGTTTTTGTCAAGAAAAAAATCATCAATAGTGTAGTAAGCTCCCTGTACAAGTTTTAATTTTAATTTATGTTTAAACTTGAACAAATCAAGTGATTTAATATTATCTGGTAGGAAATTGTATATTTTTGATGCCATGCTTAGTATACTTTTTCTTAACAGAGCTGTTTTACCGCTCACAGTTTGTATTGCATGCTTATATCGAACACTTCTGGAGTTAACGGGTAGCCTTTGGGGAAACAAAGCAGGTTACCCTCATAGATGTACAGACTTGTTAGGGTTTTTTAAATTCTACATGTTTTCTTTCTCTCCATTCTAAGCTATCAGATTAACTGTATTTATTTTGTAAAAGGAAATGTATGTCCATTAACCGTAAAATGTAATGTCACCGTCCGTGACTGTGCAGTAAACATAATGTCCACATTATTGTGTATATCTGACGAGTCGCCGGCGCACGCGCAGCGGTGGCGGCCATTTTGAAATTAGAATGTTTGTATATATTTGAAATAGCCATGTATGTGTTTTGACGACCGGTTTAGCCTAGTGGGTAGTGCACCTGCCTGTGAAGCTGACGGTCCTGGGTTCGAATCCCGGTCAGGGCAAATATTTGTGTGATGAGCATGACTATTTGTTTCTGAGTTTTGGATGTTTTCTATGTATTTCAGTATTTATATCTATTAAATATTAAATATATCGTCGTCTAGTACCCATAACACAAGCCTTCTTGAGCTTACTGTGGGGCTAGTTCGATTTGTGTAAGATTGGCCTCTAATATTTATTTATTTATTCATTATGTTAAATCCAATGTACACTTTAGAACCGAAATGGTCGCGTACGGTACGGTTTCAGAGGAATTTCCTCCCACGGACGCTCCGGTTGTGGAATGAGCTCCCTGCCGAGGTTCTCCCGAGGGACTACAGTATTCTTCAAGAAAGGAGTGCATAATGTAGTGAAAAGCAAGCCAAAAAATACATTTTTACAAAGATTAACTTAACTGTGAACAGATTTAGTTAGTTAATATATATTTTTTTATTGTACGAGTTCTTAAAATTACAAGTATTACTTAATGATATATATTGTTAAAATTAGCGCGGTCTCGCTAACAAACTGTCTTGTCAGTTTGGCGAGTATAATTGAAATTGGAAACTTTATGTACCTTTTTGAAAATAATTGAAATAAAAAAAAATTTAAAGGGTCGGCAACGCACATGTGACACACAAGGAGTTGCAAGCGTCCATAGGCTACGGTGACCGCGTGTTGTTTGCCTCTACTCATTGTGTTTTTGAACTGTACTATATGTCCTTTAATTGAGGTGTGCAATAAAGAGTGTTTGTATTGTAATTATTTATTAAATTTTTTGACTCAAAATGCATTCTACACTGTAAAAGAATATTTAGATTATAAGCCTGATAATTATTAAACTTTTAAGTCGGCTTTCCCAACTAGTTGGTACATCTCTAATCATCGGGTCCATATTGGCTCATATAAAATTATAGCATCGATTTTTTCTAATAATACCGCTTTGTGATCATAATCATCACTCTTCATAAATTTGTTTTTCCTAACCCTGTTTGTGAATAATTTATATTACTACCGTCGTTATTCATAATAATGAATATTCCGAAAATTTTTACTCATAATATTATCGTTCAGATTAAATTTGTTCTCATAATGTTGTTTTGTATATATTTTTAATTCCGAAAATGTTAACTCATAATGTTATCATTCAAATTATAATTAATTAATTATGATTAATTTTGTTTTCCATAACAGTTTTCTTCATAAATGACATACTTCATGCTAGTAATAATGTCATTACTAGTAAAGTATATGAATTCCTAATATTGTTATCAGAACAGTTTCCTTCATAAAGGGTATATTTCAATTTTGCTAGTAATAATGTAATTACTAAGAAAGTATCTTAATTCCTAATTTGTAAGTGGATTTTGTCCTGACAGGTCTTTCTGGGCTTTTATAAAAAAATAACCTCGAAGATTAAGACGGGAGCTTCGCTTCGCTTCAGCTCCCGTCTTAATCTTCTAACCTATCCGCGTTAGAGTCGATTTTGCCCTAACAGGTCTTTCTGGGCTTTTTTTTGCCAAATAAGAATTTGATGAAAATATATTTGGTAATACATTTTAGGTTTAAATAATGGAAAATAAGGTGTCATTAGTAACAAAAAAAGTTGTATGATTGTTAACACTATGAACGTAAATGACAAGGAATAAAAACACTTATGAATAAAAAAAATATGAAAAGAAATTGTAGAAATTGTAATTGCAAATTCGATTACTAAATCTCCGAAAATGTGTTTTATACAATTTTATTTCATAATAATCGCTATTCATAATTATGTTTGGTTCATAAATATCGGAATATTATTAATAAAAAAATTAGCAATAAAACTAGTATGTATAAAAATTATATAAAAATAAACTATATTGCTAATAATCGTTATGATAAAAAAGTATATGAATATAGATAATAGCAATAGAAATACTTATATTTAATGACATTATAAATATTGACAATTCTGAGATACGATAGTTATTAACCAAAAATAATTATGAATAGTGATCATTATGACATAAAATTGTATAAGATACATTTTCGGATGTACAATAATCGGCATTGCAATTTTAAATGAACTTTGGCGCACCCCTAATCATCACATACGACCTTTCTCCAGCAAGGAAGACGGTGCAATGGCGCGCGCACGTGCTCGCTTCCGCGTATGCGCATGCGTAATGAGTGCAGCGCCCGCTTTAACCGGCGCCGGCGCCGACGCGGCTCGCGTTTCTATGAATCGTTCGTTCATACATTACACTATAACCGCCAGGCGCGGATACAGGGGGGGGGGGCAACAGGGGCAATTGCTCCCCCCTGAAACCTGTGTCAGGGGAGGGCAATTGCCTATGTCCTGATGTAGGAAATATGTTCTGACAATATAAACAGTTATCAAAAGTCAGTTTTATTTTCGGAAAGTTCGAAAGTGCCCCCCCCCTGAACAAAATCCTGGATCCGCGCCTGATAACCGCTGCATTATTCAGAACAATTTTCTTTCTTTCTTTCTTTCTTTTGTTTTTTAATAACTATCCGTGCGTTGTTTGTCACCTACTGTTTCACATACTTAAATGTACCCACTATTTAGCATTGTTGCATATAACTACCATGTCCATAAATTGTTCTAATTTTAAGATATCTATAAGTACTTAGCGCTACATACTAATCTATTAATCTGTGGACAATGTCGTTGGTTACACACTCTGTAATTTTACAACTTCTACACTTAAAGCATGTAACCTTGTGTGTAACTGCTTTTTGTCCTTAATAAATTAAAAAAAAAAAACAATCGACATTTCGCCTCTGGACAACCAGTAAACATGGCAGCTTATTACAAATACGAATATAAGGTTCAAGTTCAATAGGTGAGGCTAGTTTAAACAAATTGTGAATCGCGTAGCTGGTATACTTACAATCGTAAAACACGAGTCTATTTGTGTGAAACAGTTACGCGATTGATTTAGCGAACTACTTGCGAAGTTTTTGGAACAGATGGATGGATTTGTGATATAATTATTCACCTACTAATTATTCGAGCGCTCATAATTCAGACATTAAATATGAGCCCTCGTGGTCCAGCGGCGCCCGCATACCGCGTGCGGTATGCGAGATTAAGCAACGTCGGGCCAGGTCAGTTCTTGGATGGGTGACCGTTTTGAATGGTTATTATCTTAGCGCTCCCGTGTTTTAGAAGGCACGTTAAGCCGTTGATCCCGGCTGCTGTCCATGATAGCAGTCGTTAAGCCGAGTTAGAGGCCTCCGGGCGGCTTGAGAACTTCTAACAATCCAGTTGCCCAGTCACTTGACAAGGGGGGGTCGAAGTTGCACCACGTCCGTAGGGAGTACCCACCGCTACCCTACACGTGACCCCTGGGTGATGCTAAAAGTGCAAAACAACTGGCAACCGTACTGTCTTCCCAAAGATCTCACGGTTAAAAATAATTGCCATACGATCAAGAAAAGCTACTAATTATCAACAAGAGTAATAAAAACATACACAAATGGAGATTAAAACCGGACTCATAGAAAATATTTGACCTCACCAGGTTTAGAACCTGATCGGTTCGCAGTCAGTTAATAACAATTATTATCACCATTCTCTCGGGAAATAGTGGAAATAAACCAAAGTAACTAGTGGCTCTGTGAGCTGTATACCTCGCGTTTTTTTTTTAAATTTTCTAAAAAGTGACTCGACAAAAAGAAAAATTTGTATAATTATCGAACCTGCTCACAAAATTTTACGAGAATCGGTTGAGAAATGCGACTTGTAGACGAGAACAAACCGAAATTCACCACCACAAAATTACAAAATCATTAAAAAAAATTGAAAATTTCCAAAAACTAACTCGACTTAAAATTATATTATAATTACCGAACCTGCTCACAAAATTTTACACGAATCGTTTGAAGAATGTGACAAGTAGAGGATAACAACAGAAATTCGGCTTTCGGATATACGAAAGCATTTTTGTCGAAGCTGAAGCAGAGACCTTCCTTTCACTCGGTCAAATGAACGCTCACTCCTAGCAGACATTATATTAATCAAATGTGTGAGATAATCTGTAATGCTGTCTATAATGCTTAACTGCGATGTGAGAAATACACTGGAGTGGCATTAATTGACCGAGTGAAACGAAAGTCTCTGCTTCAGCTTCGACAAAAATTCTTTCGTATTTACCGATTTCCGTTTGTTCTCGTCTACAGGTTGCAATTCTCAATCGATTCTCGTGAAATTTCGTGAGCAGGTTCAATAGTTATATAGATTTTTTAGTCGAGACGGTTTTTGGAAAATTCCAAAAACAATTTTTTTATCAATGATTTTGTAAGTTTCTGCGGGCGAATATCGTTTTGTTCTCCTCTACGGGTCGCATTTTTCAACCGCTTCTCGTGAAATTTTGTTAGCGGGTTCGATATTCATAATTGATCTTTTTTATAATGTCAGATTTTGGAAATGTCTACAGCTCACAGAGCCACTAGTTATAAGATTGGTTCAACTCTACAAGATACGGAAATACAAGCCCAAGTCAAGTGTGATCTACAAATATTTGGGAAGTGGGACATTCACACCTCCACTGTCCACCCATTACCTGCGCGTCGTATATCACAAATTCCCCCAAAGTCCACAAATGTCTCCCGGGCAAACATTTGGCAGCTGTGTTTGTCCTGTCGGCAATATTGCTTTCGATTTCCGGGAAGGAACAGTTGTGAAATTCTGCCGCGCTAACGATAAGAGCAGTAAGTCCGTTTTGATAGTTTTGAGTAATTGGCGCGTAAAGTTAACAGTGGAAATTTCGTTCCCTTCTCCAAGATTTTTATGTTATTAAAATTTGGATTTTTGATATGTGTAGCATTTAAAGAGGACTTCATTATGTTATTGTTTCTAAACTGATATTACCATTAGATTATTCTAAAATAGCTAAAACCCTTTTATGCCTAGTATGACTTAATAGTGTTCACTTCAAGCTTGCTTAGAATAATCACAGTAAGTCGCGACTTACTGCTTTTATCACAAGCAACCCATAGTAAATTAGGACACAGCAGATGATATAAATAAATACGAGTATTTATAAAAATAAGTCGTTTAGTGATATTTGTTTGCTTTTAAGCTATAAAAAACTTACTACACTATAAGTTGAGATATATTTAATAAGGTTTCATGGTCTGAGATCAATTAACTTCGACAAATAAAAACATAACAAAAATAAACCTTGCTTAACTCTAGGTTTTAAAAGTTCACAAATAAAAAACGTAAGCTTCTATAAAACTAAATTTAGTATATAAAGTCTTTAAAACTTATATTAATTATAAAATAGTCAATTTTAGAAAGTTTAACTACTTAAAAAAGTAAAATTACTACTGAAAACAATGCAACAGTTTGGTAATCACATTTCGAGATCAGTTAAGACTCAAATAACTCACCATACGTCCTTATTATATCTTGACCCTAAGATTTGTGACAGATATGTGCATATTCGGAGATCAACGTTATATACTGGTTCTATTAATCCAATGTTCCGTACGTCGGCAGGCATTGTAAATATCTACATGACTCTGGTCTGATTCATAAGTTCAACTCCCACCCCCAAATTCATAATTTTGAGGGATGATTTAAGGTATAAAAAGTATCCTTCATGTTAAACCAGGCTAAAAACTCTATGTATACAAAGTTTCATCATAATCCTTTAAGCCGTTTTTGCGTGATTGAGTAACAAACATCCAAATACTCAAACATCCTAACTTTCGTATGTATAATATTAAGTAAGATATTTTATATGATTTTATTACATATATACAGTTTTTAGATTCTTCCCTGTACCTGTAGTATATAACGATATTACTTGCCAAATTTCATAGTTCTAGGTCAACGGGAAATACCCTATAAATTTTGATTCTCTTGAGAGTGTCGAAATATACGTTTTTTTGCGACATAAACGCCCGTATGTTTCTGTTACTTTAACTTAGAAGTTTGATTTTTTCACAGCTTCAAGGGACTTTAATATAGGGTTTTAATTTCAACTCGATACCTCCGCACTTTCCTGAGATAGTTTTGACGACCACTTTAGTTGGTAGTGACCATGCCTACAAATCTGGTGGTTCCGGGCCCGAATTAGTGAGAAAATTTTATCAAAAAGTGTCCTGATCCGAAGAAGAAACTATAGACTAAATTAATATTTGGGTCATTGTCAGATTTAGGCTCACGTCTTTTTGGTGGACATATCAAAGTTAAGGGCTACAAAGCTTAATTTTGGATTGGTCTAGTAACCCGTATAAAAGGTGTCTCCGTAACTATAAATCCATGTAATAAAAATATAACTTACCGTTAACTATTGACCACCGAGTAGACAACTTTTGTTTTTACAACTGACAATGACCCATTTCAGTTTGTAATTTTATTACCTAATATCCGAGTGTAACTACATTATTATTTATTACATAGATATTATAAGTGAGACCATGGAGGACCTCAGTACAATGCTCGTTGATCTCAGCAGAGTTTCCGATCGAGTTGGTCTGAAAATGAACATGGACAAGACGAAGGTCATGTCTAATGCCCATGTTGTACCAACTCCCGTAATAATCGGCGGCTCTGCGCTCGAAGTTGTTGACGAGTACGTATACCTGGGACAAACATTTCAGTTAGGTAGGTCCAACTTCGAGAAAGAGATCACTCGTCGAATCCGACTCGGCTGGGCAGCGTTTGGGAAGCTTCGCAGTGTATTCTCGTCCAATTTACCGCAGTGCCTCAAGTCAAAAGTCTTTGACCAGTGTGTGTTGCCAGTGATGACATATGGATCCGAGACATGGGCGCTAACGATGGGCCCCATAAGAAAGCTCAAGGTCACCCAAAGAGCAATGGAAAGACCTATGCTCGAGGTTTCTCTGTGTGATAGAATTAGGAATGAAGCTATCCGTAGCAGAACTGGGGTCACCGACATAGCCTTCAAAATTGCGAGACTTAAGTGGCAGTGGGCAGGGCACATTGCTCGCAGGACTGACGGTCAATGGGGCCAGAAACTGCTTGAGTGGCGTCCACGCACCGAAAGACGAGCTGTCGGTAGGCCTCCGACAAGGTGGAGTGATGACCTGGTGAAGGTCGCGGGAATCCGGTGGAAACGAACGGCACAGGACCGGTCTAAATGGCGAGCCTTGGGGGAGGCCTATGTTCAGCAGTGGACGTCTTTCGGCTGAAATGATGATGATGATGAGATATTATAAGTTAATTAAATTAGTAATTTACCTGTTACAATCATTATGGAGGTCCCTGGCTGCTACGATAAATATTTCGTTGTAAACAGACTTCGTGTATCATACATACCAGGATGTGAAGTTACTGCCGATATGACAAGTAATTAAAACCAAATAGTTAACAGACTTCGCTTGTTATAGTGGCAGTATAAGAAGTTTACTGCTATTATGCCAAGTAATACGTACCAAACAGTTAATAGACTTTGCTTATTATAACGGCGATATGTGGAGTTGCTGCTGATATTGTAAGTAATATAGGTCGAGTAGTAAACTAACATTGCTTAACATAACCACATTATGTGTAGTTACGGCCTATATGATAAGTAACAGCTAAACCTTAATGCCCAAACCTCACTTGTTAACCAGGCGTAAGTCTACTTACTTCCGATATAGTAAGGACTATTGGGTGATAAAGTAGACTTACTGCTGTTATGCTTACTGAAATTAAGGGTCCCATTTAGCTATTAAAATGACGACTAAACCATATTGTAGAGCTCGAAGCGCTGATTTCAAATATATGCTTAACTCAGTTTTGCCAAAAATGGACTTACTGCTCTTATCGTTAGCGCGGCAGAATTGTCAAGACGGTTGATTATGTGTCTTGCGATACGGATACTTTTATTTAAGAGGAGTGTACCTCCCAAAGTTTAATCTCGGTTAATTAGTGGTAGCATGATTACGAAGTGGTCTTCGCTTTCGCACGGGCCAACTAGCAAAATTTGTATAAAAAATAAAAACCTACTATACTTATCTTATCTTATTTAGATGAGCGCCCTAGCGGATGCACTTCGACCCAGTGGGATCTTTTGTGCAATTGCCCCCTCCTTTATGCCTACTCCAAGCTGCTCTCCAGCATTTCCACAAACCGAATGATGGAGTTCAGCGGGAGTACTCTAAATTCCTTTGGTTCAGGGTAACTATTACCAAAGTCATTCATTCTTTGTCTGGCAAGGGCGTGACATTCACACAGTAAGTGTTCCGTTGTCTCGTCATCCTCGCCACACATCCTACATTCTGTGTCGTCTGCTAGTCCCATCTTGGCCAAGGTTCCTACTATACTTTGTATTACATATCTATTTTTAATATCAGGATGTCAAGTTATAAGTAAATTATAATATTATGCTTAGATAAAAGAACTACGTTTACTGCGTTAAAAGCGAACTCTGAAAGAATCTCGTCGATCGAATACAACGCGTCTTCGCCACAGCTTCGCTTTAATTTTTTTTGTACGAATAATGCGTAACTAGGTCGGTTGCCTTGATATCACTCAACCTGATGAAGGACTCCAATTGTAGTCCGAAACATGTCGCAAATAGTGACTTTCCAAGTGAGTTCCAACCGTTGTTCTCATATTAAGTGTAAATATGTCTCACGTTAGTGTAAATTTATGCGTAACTAGAAGCTTGCTTTATGGCTGAGGGGATCATATTATATACTTTTGGAGCTATTACATTTAGGCACTTCTTGGACTTGGTTAGCCGAGTGCGGGGTATGCTCAGGTCGTGCCGCCGCCTGGAGTATGGGCCATGCGCGTCAGCGTTAGTGCGGAAAAGGTGGATGTGACTCCTCACATACTTAGCCACCTCCAGGATGTACAGGCTAGGTAAAGTCAGGATTTTGTATTTCCTGAAGAGGAAGCGGCCATATTGTCAATAATTATTATTTCGGTATGTCAAACAGAACGGAATTTAGTTAAATTAAATGTAAGTTATTTAATAGTTAAAAACATACAGTCGAATCGAGAACGTCCTCATTTTTTTGGCGTATGTCAAGTGAGTGAGCAACTTGACTGTTAGAACTACTGCATTCATAGACAGCAGTCGGGATTAACGGCTTAACGTACCTTCCAAATCACGGGAGCGGTCAGTTAATAACCAAACCATTCAATGGATATACTAACATCATTCATTGTATGGCGGAGATACGCGTCATACTCGTGATCGGGTGCTGTTTGTGGAGTCCGGTCTGTTCATGCTTGCTAGGACATAGTGACTACGTTAATACTAGTGTCTTTTTATAGGGGATTGACGAGAGACATCATCCTGTTGTGGATTCGTTTTTATTATCAGTGACTTAGAGACCATATACATCTTTAACAATATTATATTAATTTTAATTTTGACGCTCAGAGACCATGTACATCTCTGGGATATTATATTAATTTCATTATACTCCTTGTTTAATCTTGAGACCTTAACATCTCTAACTTTACTGATGTTGTAATATTTGTAATAGATAACTTTGCAAGTTTATCTTCACTGTATGACATTAATTTTGTTATAATTGTAAACTCGAAATTATTATCCCTTCTTGAACTGTAAATTAATATTTTGACACGAAAAATGTATTACTTATTATAGTCAGACTTTCTTAAATTGTAAATTAATATTTTGACATGTAAAAGTGCCCTTGTGGCCTATTTGCAGAATAAATGTTTGATTTTGATTTTTTGTATATAATTGAACTAACTTTAACTATACTCAAGATGAAGCCCCATCCTTGCAACCTTATCCCACTCAGCTACCGTCCATTACCCCACTCAGTGTTTGACCGTCAGCCAACTCAAATATTGTGACAAGGGTCTAACTTTCGCGTGAGATGTAATTATTAGCGATAGCGGTGGATGTTCGCCGTTACAACTTTGTCTCATTTGTATAATTATGTTTGCTCCGCGTGAATGTGACAAACAATGTTTCTTATCTCACGTGTAAACGGTAAGGCTTTGTACAAGTACTATTGGATAGTTCTATTTCTTTCAGAAGATATGGGAGGCTTAATACATTGGGAGTATAAAAATGAACTTTTCTCAAATCACTTATGAATATCAAAAAACTACCACCGGTTAAAATAAACTTCTGCCTCGAGAAACTCGGCGAGGAGTTATTTTTTCAAAACAATATACAAAGTATATAAAATCACAGTAACATATAATACTACAGATATAAATGCTACAATACCAACATTTTTTTTAAGTAGCGAAGTAAACTATGCATGCAATGAAATAATTACTTCATGTTAACAGGCTGCGAAGTATCACGTTTCGGGTGCGTCGCAACGAGCGGGCCATAATGGAATTTCATACAACATTGAAGGCCTACGCCGGCAAAGTTATCGTCTTTTGTTTCGGGGACGCCCACCACCGCACCGGCCCGCTCCGATAACAAAACACGGCGCCGGTCGCCCGCTGCCGCAGCGCGTTTTTATTACTGAATTCTTCGAATATCATTTCGAGTTCACTTACAATTTGCAAACATTGCGTTTCTTGAAAAAAGCGCTATACAAGCCTCGGCCTGAACAGGGATTGTCGCCCTCTGCATTAATCTACTATTAATTTTCACATGACTTGTGTCGTAAATTGACAGGCCTAGAATAAAGGAAAAATTTAAAAATTTAGGCACCGAGCAGGATTCGAACCTGCGACCTCCCTCCCGGCACTCGCAGCCAGTCGCTCTAGCGAATCCTGCTCGGTGCCTAAATTTTTCAATTTTTCCTTTATTCTAAATTTGGGTATGGGATGGCGTGTCGCAACTGACGATTCTCAATATCATTTGAGACGTTAGTGCCGTTAATGAAGCATGAGAGTTCTGGTAGATGTCGCTGTACGCCTCCCTTAAGGCGTTTGTATAAAAATATAGTTGACAGGCCAAGTCGCGCAAATAAGTATTGCAGAGTCATCGTTCCGTTTCAAAGGTAGCGACTCTACCTCCAAAGCCGATGTCACTTAATCATTTGATCTCACTTTTCACCATCAAAGCCGCTGACGCCAAGAGTTAAGCTTTCGCAGTGCATTAGTAATGGGCAAAGGTTTCGGTTCCTGACGATTCGAATTTTCCCGGAGCTAACGAAGCGGGTAATCGGATTAAAGTCGCTTTGTTGTAAGTCAAGTGGGTTGTGCCATTTTATAGAGGTTATATTAGAATTTAGAGGTTAGAGGTTTATTTTATGAACCGGTGGTAGTTTTTTGACATTCATAAGTGCATGTAACATGCCTAAATTGAAGAATAAATGATTTCATTTCATTTCAATAGAATAGAATAGAATAGAAGAAGTCTATATTTCGACAACACAAGAACTAGAAAAGGCTCTTGAGACACAGGGAATTTTCAGAGCCAGGGCTTGAACTTAACACTGTAACGTTGAAGTTGCAATAAAGATTATTATTATCTCTATTATCTCTTTAGAATTACAATTAAATTACTTAAAACTAAAAACCAAGGCTCGGAAACCGGTTTCGTCTACATACAATTAACCGGTTAAAAATTTCGGTTAATTGCGTTTTACTATATTTTTTCGCACTTCAAATCATTTAGAGAGATATTTCCAAAATAGTAAAAACCGGTTCAGAGTCTTTCTAAAATCAGTTGCGAATAAGGGGTCCACTCAACACGTGTCCGGTCACAAAGCGTGTCCCGACACTGGTTTTCTGTGGGTCCCGACAAAAATGAGTTGCTCGACATATCCACACAACTGTACACACTGTGCAATTACTATTAATTGACGACCGGTTTGGCCTAGTTGGTAGTGCACCTGCCTGTGAAGCTGACGGTCCTGGGTTCGAATCCCGGTCAGGGCACATATTTGTGTGATGAGCATGAATATTTGTTTCCGAGTCTTGGATGTTTTCTATGTATTTAAGTATTTATATCTATTAAATATATCGTCGTCTAGTACCCATAACACAAGCCTTCTTGAGCTTACTGTGGGGCTAGTTCGATTTGTGCAAGATTGTCCTCTAATATTTATTTATTTATTATTTATTTATTTATTAATTAATATTAGGGGCCTTGGACAAAGGGCACAAACTTAAGAAGCCTTTTTTAAGCTTCCGTAGTAAATAAGCCCTTATAGTTTCTCTATGTCCGTCCGCGGCTTAGCTCAGTAACCGTTACTACTAGAAAGCAGGGCTCGTAACCGGTTTTTACTATTTTTGAAATATTTCCTGAAGTGCTTTTCATATCTCCATTTTTATTTGTTTTTGTTAACCTTCATCTATGAAATAAATGATTTAAATTACGAAAAATATCGTAAAACGCTATTAACCGAAAGTTTTAACCGGTTAATTGTATGAAGAAGAAACCGGTTTCCTAATTAAAATTTTAACCGATTAATTGTATGAAGAAAAGAAAAGAACCCAGCATTTCCATTGGCTGTCGACGTGTTTTCTGATTGGTGGATTTAATATGTTGAAGTTCTTTGATTGGTCAAATTAGAATGTTTTGTAATTCATAAATATGTATTCATATTTTCCCTAGGGGCTAAATGTACTAATTTAGCCCCGCTTGATAAGCCTAATATGACACACTTTTCGAGCATGAGAAGTGAAAAATCATTTTATTATTAAATAAATTTAAGCTAGATAATGCAACGTAAATTGTACAAATTGTTAAACGGAAATTTAGTTTATTAGACCTACTAATGACATGCGCAACTATCATTAGAAATCCTTTACAAGGAACCGGCGCAGAACGTCCATTAAGAAGGCATTATATGCAAATTAAAGTGTTCTTTGTGGCGGACAATTAGATTTGTTCCGGGGGTCGTTTTGTAAACCGAATGATCTCTAGTTTTGGTTACGATGCACCGAGTGTGAACTTGGTTGGACTTAGTTCGTTTATGGTCTTTCTAATATACTATTAAGCCCTACAATATTATTAAGCAAACTGGATATATTCTGCAGTACTGAATCCAGTTTCCTCACGCTCAGCAGCCGTTACCTGGAGTCTATTGCCACTCCAAGTTCCATCCATGACGTTTAAAGCCAGAACAAATCTTTCACCCACGGATGAAACATGGAACCCCTTTTTTGTCTCTCCTATTAACACGTTTAGCTTGTCTGTAAGTGTTAGCCTAAGGAATAAATAAATAAATAAATAAATTATTGACTGAGTGAAACGAAGGTCTCTGCTTCAGCTTCGACAAAAATGCTTTCGTATGTCCGTATTTCCGTTTGTTCTCGTCTACAGGTCGCAATTCTCAAACGATTCTCGTGAAATTTCGTGAGCAGGTTCAATAGTTATATAGAATTTTTTTTATCGAGACCGTTTTATTTATTTTTTATCAATGATTTTGTAAGTTACTGCGTCCGAATTTCGGTTTGTTCTCCTCTACAGGTCGCATTTTTCAACCGCTTCTCGTGAAATTTCGTTAGCAGGTTCGATATTCATAATTGATCTTTTTTATAATGTCAGATTTTGGAAATGATCAAAAAAACTCAATCACGAGGTCTACAGCTCACAGAGCCACTAGTCATAAAACGCATAATACAATTTGCACTAATGAATAGATTTAACTACTCCAAAAGACTACTCTAAATCAAAAAATTATTTAAAAAGAAAGTTAGTAACTTGTTAATAAGTAAAGTTAAAAATGCAATGCTATAATTGTTACAAACGCAGAAATAAGACAAGTGTTACTTAAGTAAATATAAATGGAGCCTCGTCACTGTGGTTTGGCAGAAGTGCGTAAATTGCGTAAACATTTGTAATTTATGAATAAACGATTATAATTATTATAAAATGAAATAACGCAAAAAAATATGCCAAGTGGTGGAAATCCTATTCAAATACCTCAAAAAATAACGAAGTTACAACCGTTTGAATGTAGCTGGTTAGAGAGAGAAAGC
The DNA here is from genome assembly GCA_963556455.1 of Epiblema foenella. Taxonomy (NCBI): domain Eukaryota; kingdom Metazoa; phylum Arthropoda; class Insecta; order Lepidoptera; family Tortricidae; genus Epiblema; species Epiblema foenella. The sequence continues at coordinate 37,279,239 of OY747096.1, forward strand.
GCGACAGATCAATGACGTCATTGACTACGAGCGGCATAGTAAATGACGATCGTTCCAATACAAAGGTGCGTTTTGCGGAAAAGGGACAGAGTATGCCCCCTCTTAAAACTTTGAAGACTTATAATTACGTAATTATTTATTGTTTTGAGTTACTTTTTTCGCAATTTGATTAAGAATTTGATTCTTTTTCGAGACAATTCGAACTTATTGATTTTTTCTATATAAAAAATATTTTTAATAAAAAAATACATTCAGTCTGACGATATCATTCAGGAGCAAGTTGAAGGAACTATGGCTATCCAATGACTTGTGAATTGCTTGGATACTATATTTATATGTATTATTTTTTATTTTATTTAGATACATGTACATGTTATATATTAGTAGTTATATATGTTTATTAATGTGTAGTTGTATATCTAGAATATTTATATAAATACATCTTTGTACACGTCTTGGTTTGTCTATCGTTTAGTTTCTATTCTTCACTCAATTGCTCAAAGGTTAACAGGAAGAGATCCCTTACAGGGATAAGTTCGGGTTTGTACATGATTGATCTATTTTTTCTGTATAATTCATTTTACCTTGTCTTGTGTACAATAAAGTATTTACATACATACATACATACATACATACATACATACATACTATAGGTATTACTACACTGAACTAGGCCGACGTTGCTTAACCTCGCATACCGGCATGTCATGAGGAGGGATGAAAGCCATGTAACAAGAAGAGTATTAAAAATGAATGTGGATGGATGCAAGAAACGAGGTAGGCCAAAAAAAGGTGGATGGATTGTGTGAGAGATGATATGAATAAGAAGGATGTGTATGAAGAGATGACGAATGACAGAGATGTATGGAAGAAAAAGACATGCTGCGCCGACCACAAATAAATGGGAAAAGGGCAAGCGAATGATGATGATGACATATTTTTTTTGTCCTTAGTCTCGCCTAATGGAAAGTTGATGATGACATACATACTATAGGTCCTACTTGTTTTTTTTGTCCTTAGTCTCGCCTAATGGAAAGTGATCACAATTCAGAAGGCCTAAAATGTAGCTCGCTGGTTCAGTAATAGCCTGTTCACTCCTGTTTATTTGTGTACAAAAACGAACAGATGTTTATTCGTGCTAAAGAAATTTACAAAAATCCCATACGCTCACAATATCGCAATAAATTATTCATTCCAATGTCACAATTATCATTAGTTGCTAAGAATAGTTATATTATGTGTATTAAAATATTTAACAAGCTGCCTGACACAATAAAAGACCTACCCTTCGCAAAATTCAAACGAACCCTCAAAAAGTGGCTTATGGAAAAGTGCTTTTATAGTGTGCAGGAGTATTTAGATTATAAATAATAGAAATGTAATGTATGTACTTTAAAAATAACGAATGTATGACATTGAACTCGATAAATGATGTAATTGATTTTATAATTTTGACTTATAGACATTTTATTTGACTTTATTTTTATCTGTATTTTGACATTTATGACCATAGTATATACCTCTCAATTTCACATGCCATTTATGGTAAATTTTAGTGATACTAAGACTACTTCTAAGATCTCATTGTACCTGAAATTATGTGAAATAAATTATTTGATATTTGCCTTGACGAGGCAAAAATATTATTTCTCTTTAACTTACGTACAGGTACCAGGTGTCTGCAAAAACGAAGCTGCAAAAATGTATGAAACATACCTGAAACAAAAAAAAATAGTGTTATTAGAAAAATGACACCGTTATTATGGTACACTGTACCAATGAGGGCTATCGCGTATGAAATCTTATTTCCTCCTTTTTTCCGAACAAAAAGGGACTGATATTTTTAAGGTAATGTGAACTTCGTATTAATGCCCATAAGGGTCATACGCGGATTTAGGACATACCAAAAGTTAAGGGCTACAAAGCTTACTTTTGGATTAGACCAGTAACCCGCATAAACAGTGTCTCCGTTTCTATAAATCCCTGTAATAAAAACATAGCTAACATGCACATAAGCCGTTAACTATTGACCACAGGAGGGACGACTTTTGTTTTTTCAACTAAGGATGACCTATAATAATTTTTGACAACTGGACCTTACTCGACAGTGGCGCCAACTGGTTAGTGCAAAAACGATAGCCCAAGCAACAAATAAAAACACATACAAATTTTTACAAATTACTTAAGAGGCCTTATAAGTTTTAAAATATTTTGATTTCAATTTATAACAAAACTATTGATAATACCATTAAAATGATTAAAGAACACGATAATTTTATTAAAGTTTTAGATAGTAACATGGTCATATTTCGATTTTATTGTGTACATTAAAATTTAAGCAGAAAAACACATTTTTTAGCTAGAAAATGGTCGGTTTGGAGTGATGTTTGAAACTATATTTCTTAAGGAAAAATCCAAAAACTACATTAAAAATTTATGACATTAGGTCGCAATAGTCCTTTTCTATATAGCAACACTAAGAAAATGTCAAGATACGTGTCAATCCAAACAGAAAATCGTCTAAATAGATGAGCGATTTAAAACTGATAAGGACCCTTAAGACACGGCCATTCCAGTGCAAATGACCCCCTCTAATACGTGTGAGTTTGTAATTAACCATCCCGCTCTCTACGGCAGCTCTGCGCGTAATTTCGTAAATATTTAGTACATTTGAATTTATTTTTGGAACACTGGATCACTTATGAAAAATCTATCCCGTTATTGCTATTATTTTGTTCGGTTATTTCGTTTCTTTGTTTTTTTTTGCAGTCCACAGTAACTTTTGTGTAATATAATTCTACATTATTTCTTCACACTTGAAGCTCAGTCTTCAGTATTTTCGTCAGATCTTTGAATGGGTCTTGCCTTAACAATGCACGTACTTGAAGAGCTTTATTTTCAATTCTTTCTTTTTATTTTAGACAATATAACCCCAAAGGTTGTCTGGAAGAGATCGCTCTTTAGCGATAAGACCGCCTGTTCTTCTGCCTCTGTCTCCCTGTGTCTTTGTTTTTTGTGTGAGGTGTGCAATAAAGAGTATTTGTATTGTATTTGTATTGTAATATACAGTATAGTCTATTGAGAAGTAGGGCACAGCAAAATGTCATCTTGCTCGAATTTGGAGCAGCCCAACTGGGGGAGTACCTCCGCCTTGCAGAAGACCACAGCCATAATAACATAATCTACTATACAAGTATGTAGTGTCGTGTTCCTGGAGGTGAGCAAGGTTGCCAGAGCTCCAGGATGCACTGTGTTGAGAGCGAGGGACCTAAATTTGTCCCTTTGCTGTCAACACAGTGAATCCTCAAATTTTATAAAGAGTCGGCAACGCGTACGTGACTCCTTTGGAGGCGTCTATAGGTTGCGGTGGCCGCTTACCATCAGGTGGACCGTTTGTTTGCCACCGGCGTTGTATAAATTGTATAGTAGCCTTTATTTCATGCAAATAGTAAATAAATACAGTTTATTCCTAAAAACTAGTGCTTATGCCAATTCCTGCCATTCCCTCCTATTCCGTGCCATTCTTCACCAATACTTGTCGAAGCTCCCAAGTTCGTCTCTCCATCTGAGCTTGGGTCTTCCCCGCTTTCTTGTTTCGTCCCTAGGCATCCATTCACTGATAAGTTTGGTCCACCGGTCATCTGTCAATCGCTATATTTTTTTGACAATATACTACTTTACGACGCAGACGGGGCAGGCCCAGACGGAGATGGCGGGATGATCTGGATGCATTTGCCAGGAATTGGGAGGAAGAAGCGCTCAATAGGGAGACCTGGAAAACATGGGGAGAGGCCTTTGCCCAGCAGTGGGACAGTCAATACGCTATACAGTAAGTAGTATTACTTTAAACTTAATTTACCGCCACATAAACTACATTTTCTATTTGTCGTGTCGTGGTGATATATTAAAGTTACCCATCAGTTTTATGGGCCCGTTATGTTTGATGTTGACAGTACATTTAATGACGCATTAAACATGAACATTCAGGATTTAAAACGATGAATTTAAAGAGGTCAATGAAAGGTACAGACATTGTCACAATGCTATAACCGTATGTCGAATTACTGGAACTATAATACGGTATTCCCGACGTCCATCGCGCGATTGCGAAAACACTGACACATATAGTCCCTATTCGTCCCGGTACCGCCGCACACCGGGTAGAGTCAGTCCGACCCAGGTCGGGCCTAGCTGAGTTTTTTGCTGGACTCTTTTCAGCTAGGCTAGGTTTAGTGAACCACTCACACCTCAGATTAGGTTGAAACCGCTCAACCAATCTCACTGGAGCGCAAACTCTTAGAGTATTCCAGTGTTCCAAACCACTCGCGTGGTCGTGAGGTTTTCCCCTGGATTTTCCCCCGGCTATTCTCCAACCGCGCACTCCTATCGCTTTATTGGGCCCGACCTATAAAGCCACAGTGAGATTTAATCGGTGGATTTGCATGAGGTTGTCCATAAAAGTAATTAATATATTTCATTTATGTATTTTCAAAATCGTCAGTAAAATGATCAGTTACGAATAAAATGAGCAATTGCGCTCCCACCACCGCTGCATCCCGAGTCAATTCGTCATCAGTCATTCGTAAAACGATGTCTGCGTTGTTATGTACATTGTATATGGGCGATTAGTCTGTCTGCCGAGTGCAATTATAATGCGACAACAATTAAATTATAGGATCATTACGTCGGTTAGTGACCAGCTAATTTAGTGTACCGGTTTCCGACCACTTGGATGAAACGGAGAACGTAATGAGATTAAATCTCGTCAACAAACTGTTATGGCAGTTTGGCGAGCAATTAAAAGGTTGTAACGGTTATGTACTTTTTTGATAAATATATTAAAAAAAAAATTAAGGAAAAAAATGTGCCAAAGCGAATCGAAAAACTACGATGAATGTATATTAGTTTTAAGATTTATAATGAAATAAAAAATATTCTGGTATTGTAAACCTATTCAGATACTTGGCTCTGTGAGCTGTAGACCTCACCGGTTATTTTTTTTTAATATAAGCAAAAACTGACTCGACTAAAAAATATATACGTAATTATCGAACCTCACAAAATTTCACGAGAATCGATTGAAAAATGCGATCTGTAGAGGAGAACAACCGGAAATCTTGAAATCCGGAAATCCAGTTTTTCGGACAATACGAAAGCATAATTATCGAAGCTGAAGCAGAGACCTTCGTTACATTCAGTCAATAGTCAATAAATTCCCTAATTGTACCCGTTTCTATTGTACAGTTATAAATTTACCCAATTTTTTACCTTATAAATAAAATAAATAAATATATAAATATTAGAGGACAATCTTACACAAATCGAACTAGTCCCACAGTAAGCTCAAGAAGGCTTGTGTTATGGGTACTAGACGACGATATATTTAATAGATATAAACACTTAAATACATAGAAAACATCCAAGACTCAGAAACAAATATTCATGCTCATCAAACAAATATTTGCCCTGACCGGGATTCGAACCCAGGACCGTCAGCTTCACAGGCAGGTCGTCAAATTATAAATAAATGGGTATCGAAGTTGCACCACGTCTGTGAGGAGTACCCACCGTTACCCCACACGTGACCCCTGGATGATGCTAAAAGTGCAACAAAACTGGCAACCTTACCGTCTTCTCGAAGATCTCACGGTTCAAAATAATTGCCATACGATAAAGCACTCTCCATTCCAACCTATACTAGCTTATTTTAAACCGGTGGTCATAAATGGGAGCTTAAAGAAGAACAGTAAAAAAACCCACGTCAGCCAAACAGCAACACAAACAAAACAAAATCGATTTCTAAACGGGACACACGTGTCGGCCATCTTGCACCATATTCGGACCTCCATTTTGAATTCTAAGGCCCTTTACCATAAATGGCGACAAAATGTGGGTCAAGCCGGAACCGACCTTAATACTGACCGTTAAAGATTAATTTGGAAACGGAAACGTGTGATCGTCATTGAATGACAAGATTTAATTTGCTATTATGTTGTACATATTTTGAAATGGAACGGTTGCGTGATAGTTTTTATTAAACGCGGTCACACGGCATTGGAATTTATGACCGAGTGGACGAAGCGTTTCCGTTTGAGCTTGGGCAAAAATTTAGAGTAACTATAGGGAAATCACAGCATAATCATCTTAAATCAATATTAACAGACAAATGTTATTACACTGTCAACCAATTTCTAAGCGACAAACAATTGTGAATTATTTTATTTGTTATTTAAGAACAAAGCTTGACATGGTATTTAGAACTTATTAAGAAGAAAACTTGACATTGAATTAGAATTTTATTAAGAACAAAACTTGACATTGTAATCATAACTTATTGAGATCAAAATTTGACATTATATTATCTCGATTGTTATTAGTTTCTTAGTCTTATTTTTAACATGTAACACTACATTTAATAAACGATACTTTGATTATTGTATTATTTTTATTTGATATAGATAATTTTTGACTTGTAAAAGTGCCCTTGAGGCCTATTTGCAGAATAAATGTTTTGATTTTGAACTAATATTTTTACTGTGCGACCGCGCAAGTTTAAACAAAACACTCTTGTTTTACTTTACCTGTATAATCATACGTAATAGAAAAGACATAACACGCGGTGATTAAGAGCCGTTAAAAGTGCAATATGCGCCGGAGTTGCATTCAAGAGATATAGGCGCGATAAAAGACGTGTGGACCGCCTTTACGAGGGAGGCACGGGTTATTTGTTTTATCCAAGCGATAAGCGGTAGCGGGTACTGGCAAGGATAAAAAATAAATAGGTACATAGTGTACACACCTTTAAAAGTACGTGCAATAGTATGATTTGTCGACTATATCATCTAGTTAGAATTTAAGCCTTAGCAACTTAAGTTTTAATTCAAATTAGATTGAATTTATGGCAGACGTGAAGAAGTTTTCAGCTAAACTAGCTACTTAGTTAAATTTGGTTCCTCCTGAAAAAGGGTTAACGTTGATCAAATAGACAATTGTGGACTATTTATTTAGTAAAATTTGTCGTATATTAGACATAAAATCCTTATTTTCAATTTATTGCTTCGGAATACACAATGTAATGCCAATGTAAATAATATATGTTAATTTTATATAATAGTAATGAATTGCCGACATCAGTTTTTGATCTGTAATGTGTTTTATAAATAATTTATATCTCTATGTATAATAAGGCGAAAGAATACATATTTAACTCCTGGAGACGACAAATGGATTTAAAATAACAGTAAAATTTATAAATGTGAAACCCGACATTAATCAGAAATATTAAGTGTAAAATTACATTAAGTAAATGAGTAGTTTTATTTCCAGCGGAGAAATAATGCGTGTCTGGTGTAGACAGAAAATTAGGCTCTTGTACTTTTAAAAAATAAAAACATTTTTAAATTGGAATCCCGCTATTGCCTAAGCCTTATCCCACATCCTGGCGCGCCGTAATAGTATTTTTACGACGCCATTGTAGTAGCGGCCTACTGAATGCGTACACGCAATAATCTGCAGTTTCTCTCGCAACGTCGTATCTTTGTACGAGTTACATAGTGACATACGACGTTTTTATTTCACCATCGTGTCAATGTTTAGACTTCCATTGTTAACAAACATACCGTTATGTGTCATCGGTAGAAACTAACTAGTATAGAGATTAAAGTTTAAATTTCCTCATAAAGGCGACGACACACTGATGATGATGACTTGAGGGGCTCCTAGCTCACAATGACAGACAAGAGTTAAAGAGAATTTCCGTTCACTGAGGATATTTATTTAATAGATTTTATTATTTTCATGTTGACGTGTTATAGATATAGCTCAACATATTTTATTATGATTAGTGTACCTACTTTATTACATTTTATCTTGACGCTTAGAGACCTTATACATCTCTAACAAATCTCGATTGTTATTAGTTTCTTAGTCTTATTTTTGACATGTAACACTACATTTAATTAATGATACTTTGATTACTGTATTATTTTTATTTGATGTACCTAGATAGATTTTGACGTGTAAAAGTGCCCTTGAGGCCTATTTGCAGAATAAATGTTTTGATTTTGATTTTTGATTTCGAGGTAAATTTGATTTGTGGCGTTATTCACAACGACACTGACATACATACATATATGTGAAGTAACACGTAGGTACTTAATTAATAATTCTGATACAATGTTATAAAAACATTTTTTGTACCGAAATACATTTATCGGTACGTGTACCAGTTTTCAGCGAACCTGGACACACCAATGGTTTAAGACACGGGGGTTGTTGGCATCGGGCCAGAGCGCTAATGGGGGATTAGCTGGTTATAAAGGCCATTTAATGGAAACCACGTGTGGAAGGCTTGATTTAAGACTTTGATTTTGTGTGCCAGTTCTTGTATTGAGACCCGCAGGCGAATCACGTAACTTTATGTACTAACGATAGATAGATTTTACTAATTTCTAACCTGACTGTGGCATTATGGGTCATTGTCAGTTGTAAAAACAAAAGTTGTCCACCCGGTGGTCAATAGTTAACGGCTTATGTACATGTAAGTTAAGTTTTTATTACATGGATTTATAGTTAGGGAAACACAGTTTATGCGGGTTAGTAGACCAATCCAAAATTAAACTTTCTGGCCCTTAACTTTTGATATGTCCACCGAAAAAATGCGAACCTAAATCTGACAATGACCCTTATAGGTCCGGCCCAATAAAGCAATAAGAGTGTGAGGTTGGAGAGTGGCCTGGGGAAAATCCAGGAGAGCCCTTCGACACGACTACGAGCGCGGTTTAAACACTGGAATACTCAAAGAGTAGAGATGGGTATGGGTAATTCCGGACTTCGGTTTAAAGAAACTTTATTATCTAAAGAAATTACAGAAACACTTACAAGACAACTTTTAAATAGTTAACTTAGATATCTAAAACAATCTTACAAATTACGCAATAAGCAAGCATTTCAATGCGACAATTATTCAACAAACATTTTTGTTTTTAAACTTGCGAGGCCAAGAAGAGTAAAATTAAAACTAAGAATAGACCCTATTAGTTCTGACGTAAAGCTATAAGTGCTAAGTAACAGGAATAAATGAGGGTATCTTTTCTTATGCCAGTCTTCTTCAGACTTGAAGATTTAATGATTCGAATCCGTAAGCGGTGCGGATTCCTTATCGACTCCTTTCAAATCTTATCGACTCTGAGGAGTTATTAACTCCGACACGGTACGGAGCCGAATGAATGACCGGTTTGCACCGATATCGCGGACCGGAGGTAAAACTGGTGGACTTTCGTATATTTCGATCAAATCCGGAGTTGAAAGAATCAAATAATAAATAAATAAATATTAGAGGACAATCTTACACAAATCGAACTAGCCCCACAGTAAGCTCAAGAAGGCTTGTGTTATGGGTACTAGACGACGATATATTTAATAGATATAAATACTTAAATACATAGAAAACATCCGACTCAGAAACAAATATTCATGCTCATCACACAAATATTTGACCTGACCGGGATTCGAACACAGGACCGTCAGCTTCACAGGCAAGTGCAACCCACTAGGCTAAACCGGTCGTCAAAATCGTCAAATGATTCGAAGAAGCATTAAGATCACTGGATTTGTATTGAAACTAGCTAGTCCGGAGTGAATTGGTCTGAGGGATTCAAAGGAGTCGAAGAGTCGATAAGCGGAGCCGATACCGATAGCGGAGTTGGATTTAGTGATTCGAATCGCTCCCCGGAGTCGATATTACCCATCCCTATTTTATCGTCAATTTTAAAGTATAAACTTAACATTAAAATTTATCTAACGGTAGTACAAAAGTTACGCAATTACCCCGCAGTTTTACGATTAAAGTGGTACCAAGTAAACGCTTCACTCCACAGATTATAAATTTATATTCTATAATTTATATTTTATATTTTGATTGTATTTGATTATACAAATAAATGATTATGATTATGATTATGATTAAATGAATATAACTGATGTCTACCTAAAAAGCTTCCATTTATAATCTTTTCCATCATTAGCTTTCTCGTTATATTTTTTATGGCTCCTATTTTCTAATATCCTTCTAAATTAATTTTCTTAGACCCTTGAAGAGAAAGAGTGCGTTAATTATTTTAACACTAAAGCCTTAACGAAGTGCTAAGGCGAAGGAAATTGAGAGTTCTTCATTACTTGTTTGCATAAAATGAATTTATAAACTTTTTATGAAAATATTTTGTAATTTTAGGGGAATTTGGCTGAGGGAGTGTGGACTACATCCCAGAGGGGTTTATGGAAGGCCACACTCAGTGACACGCAAAAGTTATCTGTACAACTGTGAATATGTATTTATTGATAATACTGTCCTTATGTACTAGCATATACATACATAATCATCCATACATCTCGCACGCTCGTACCCCCTTATTCATAAACGTCTATCAAACCTATATTAGTTAACTGGCCTCTAAAGTTCGTTTGTCCTTATCTGTCACTTTGACACATGTGCTTGTGAGACAGTGACAACGGACATTTTAGTTAGCACAGGTTTGTTAAGTTTTATGAATAAGAGGGTTAATCTCTAACTTATCTTACGCACGTACATAAGATTACCCTATCTATATAATTATGTGCCTTGTCGGCACAGTTCAACGACATATTTAAACGCCGGCTAAAAGAACTTTTAATGCTCAAATCACTGTATTCCATAAAAGAATACAATGAACAGCCAATATAAAATTGTTGATTATTGTAAAAGTGTTGATTAAATTTATTGATTATTTATATCTATCTGACATTTTGAAACTGGCATTACATCTATTTTTATTTTTTCTTTTTATTTGACATAAACTAAACTTAAATTCTTACATTGATCTTATTATAATTTGAACAAAGGCACAAAAGTCTGTATGCATGATAGATTAGTACGTATTTTTAAATTTAAATATTAAGTTCATTGTTTTTGTACGCCGATTGGCAAACATAGTGAAACTTTCTAAAAATACTATCACTGTAAATAACTATGTTCACAAATAAACACTTACTTACTTACTTAAATTGTATTTCTGTTATATTATTTCGTTTAATTCTTGACATTACCATATTATTTATTATTCTGACATTGTATTGATATTTGACCATATTTGGAATTGAGCGTTTATATTGTTTTTATTTCTATTATTTTAAATTTGACTAATAACATTGCCTAGGATATTCTAGCCGTGTATACAAATTCGACATTTCTATTTATTTTTTACCTTTGACATTATTTGAGTTCAATTATTTTTCTTTCATCATTATTATACCTATTGACGATCCTTTTGTGAATTTATCTTTTTTTTTAATGTAAACCATGATGTAATTTTATAAAGGAAATAAATTTATCTATCTATCTATCTATCAGTAATGTTTACTTTGTTTCGACACAAAGGAAAACAAATGTTTTACCCACAATTCGCAATTCGATATCAGTAAAAAAACCGGACAACTGATAGTTCTGTAAGTACCGTTGTAGGCCGTTGCCTCCCAGCGAAAAAAAAATAGCATTATTTTGTAATGAGCCATGGAATCCCAGGGACCGGTAGACGACTGGTTGATTACGCACTTCAAATAAATATTATATTTTTTATGATTTAATTACAAATGTATGAGTATAATTAATTCCCGTTGACCTAAAACTGTAAAATTTTGCAAGTAATATGGTCTTATAGGAGGTTCCTCTCTCTCAGGCTCGCCTCGGTGCCGGCGGCACCCTAGGTTAAGATTTTATGTTTTGTAAGTGTGGTTTTATATTTTACTATTTATAAAGATATTGTACAAACCTAGCCTAAGAAGGAAAATAAATAAAGAGAATGATAATATATATATTTTTTTCAATCTAGAGCATCACGAGTCGTCGAGAATCCTACGGGAAAACCAAAACTAACCCCTATTAAGCTGGTTAAACCAAACTTCCTCAAAAATGTAGTACGCATTTACCATGAAATGAATAATGTCGGGGATACTCCCACCTCAATATACGCGTGAGGGGAGGAATTTCTTGGGAAGATTTCCGGGGAAGTGGTAAATTAATTTCCTACGTCACGGCTCGTCTTTTGGGACTCTGCTTATTTTTCCTTGATTACGCTTTGTTTGTGTATGTTCTTAGATATGTTTGGTTATTTTCATAGAAATTATTAGATAGTTTTTTTTATTTTTAGGTATCCTTGACGGTTAAAGTTATTATTTATTTCTGTTATATTTTTCTTTTCTGTTATGTCAATATTTCAATATGTGATTTTGACTCAATGAACAGATGTGATCCTATTCTTTTTTTTAACCTGACTGTGGCTTTATAGGCCGGGCCCAATAAAGCGATAGGAGTGCGCGGTTGGAGTAGTCTGGGGAAGATCCAGGGGAAAACCTCCGGCACGACCACGCGTGTGGTTTGGAACACTGGAATACTCTAAGAGTTTGCGCTCCAGTGAGATTGGTTGAGCGGTTTCAACCGAATCTGAGGTGTGAGTGAGATCGAGCTACTGGGAGTTTTGTCGCTGGTTCACTAAACCTAGCCTAGCTGAGAAGAGTCCAGCAAGAAACTGAGCTAGGCCCGACCTGGGTCGGACTGACTCACGAGCGCTCCTAGTTTAGTATATACAAAGCAATACAAAACCGCGACTCGTTCGCGCTGTCGTTAGATTCGCCTCGCTGCCGGGCGCTGTCCAGTGGCCATTAAACGGGCAGCTCAGCTCGCAAGGCGCTAAGTGCTGGGCAATTAGGATGCCGTGCCTCGCGGGCATTAGGACGGTTAGCATTATACTGTTACTTGAGACTCCGCTTAAGGGTCCTTATCAGTTAAAAACGCCCATCTATTTACGCCATTTTCTGTTTGAATTGACACGCTGTTGTTGGTACTGAGCTCTCCCGTGCTTTGGAAGACACATTAAGCCGTTGATCCCGTCTGCTATGGCAGTATTCGTTAAACCCACTCACTTGACAAGGGGGGTCGAAGTTGCACCACGTCCGTAGGCAGTACCCACCGTTACCCAACACGTGACCCCTGGTGTGTAAGTGGTGGTAAAAGTGCAACAAAACTGGCAACCGTATTGTCTTCTAGAAGATCTCACGGATCGAAATACTTGCCATAGGATAAATATACAACTATAGACAACTAAATTTTGTAATGTACCTATTGATGTCCGCATTCCTTTGCTTCGTGTCAGTTCAGTCGAGCCAATTTGCAGTAAATCCTTACTATTACTGTTAAGGGTCCTTATCAGTTAAAAAACGCTCTTCTATTTACCCCATTTTCTGTTAGAATTGACACGTATCTTGACATTTTCTCAATGTTACTATCTAGAACAGGACTATTGCGACCTTATGTCATAAACTTTAAATGTTTTTTTTGGATTTTTCTTTAAGTAACATCGTTTCAAACATCACTCCAAATCGACCATTTTCAAGCCAAATACTTGTATTTTCCGCTTAAATTCTACTACGCAGAATAAAATCAAAAAATGGCTATGTTACTATCTAAAACTTTAATAAAATTATCATAGCCTTTAATAACTTTATTGGTATTATCAATACTTTTGTCATAATTTGAAATCAAAACATTTTAAAACTTATAAGGCCTCTTAAGGCCGAATCTAGATAGAGACAGTACATACACGTGTCTAGGCTATATCTGACCGAGTGAAACGAAGGTGTCTGCTTCAGCTTCGACAAAAATGTTTTCAAATGTGTCCGGATTTCCGTTTGTTCTCGTCTACAGGTCGCAATTCTCAACCGATTCTCGTGAATTTTCGTGAGCAGGTTCGATAGTTATTTATAATTTTTTTTTCGAGACGGTTTTTGGGAATGTCCAAAAACAATTTGTTTAGTAATGTTTTTGTAAGTTTCTGCGGGCGAATTTCGGTTTGTTCTCCTCTACAGGTCGCATTTCTCAACCGCTTCTCGTGAAATTTTGTTAGCAGATTCGATATTCATAATTGATCTTTTTTATAATGTCAGATTTTAGAAATGATAAAAGAGAACTCACTCACGAGGTCTACAGCTCACATAGCCACTAGTTATAGTATATGTAACACTAGCGACCCGCCCCGGCTTCGCACGGATGCACTATTTAATGGATGTTATTATACATATAAATCTTCCTCTTCAATCACTCTATCTATTAAAAAAAACCGCATCAAAATCCGTTGCGTAATTTTAAAGATTTAAGCATACATAGGGATATAGGGACAGAGAAAGCGACTTTGTTTTATACTATGACGACCGGTTTAGCCTAGTGGGTAGTGCACCTGCCTATGAAGCTGACGGTCCTGGGTTCGAATCCCGGTCAGGGCAAATATTTGTGTGATGAGCATGAATATTTGTTTCTGAGTCTTGGATGTTTTCTATGTATTTAAGTATTTATATCTATTAAATATATCGTCGTCTAGTACCCATAACACAAGCCTTCTTGAGCTTACTGTGGGACTAGTTCGATTTGTGTAAGATTGTCCTCTAATATATATATATTTTTTTGTTATGTAGTGATAAATAGGTGAAGCGAATTAAAGTGGTAATGGGACGGACATCTAGCACGGTACAAAGACGAGAGATAGACAAGAACAGTGACATAATCGACTGGACCAAGGGGCAAACATCGCGCGATCGCGACAACACTGACACATATAGTCCCTATTCGTTCCGGTACCTCCGCACACCGGGTAGAGTCAGTCCGACCCAGGTCGGGCCTAGCTCAGCTTCTTGCTGGACTCATCTCAGCTAGGCTAGGTTTAGTGAACCAGCGACAACCGCACCGACCCCGAGTATGTACAAAAGTGCGAGTATTTTACACAACGTTTATTTTTAATAACATTTACGATTTTATTGCTCAGACAACTATAAAATGCCACAGTAATTTAACACCTGAGGACTATAAAAATAACCATTTAGAAGACACACCGATAAATGTTGAATATCTATCCTTTTTAGGGATGTCAAAAAATTATCGATTATTGAAAAATCGATAAAAAATCGATTATGATTTTCACAGCCGATTAATAGTAACATAATTTATCAAAGAATATTGTAAGCTAACACCTTGGACATGAGAATATTAGACGTCTTCAAAGTCCTAGTAAAGACCCTAGCATTACGAGGACATTTCTAGCAAATGAAGCTAATATTGAAGCCACGCCCCTTAGGTATCGCGGATTTCAAAATATCCGGATTTGCTCAGATATTATCACGATACTGCAATACACGTCAACATTCTTGTGATACTGATCATAATACGAGTGTATCGCATGCTAATCATCACCGTGGAACCGACCCAACAGGAAAAATAAATAAAAAATCGATTATTGAAAAAATCGATTATTATGCCTTCAAAAATCGATTGTTTTTTAATCGATTTTAATTTGGAGTAAAATAATCTATTGTTTAATAAGGACTGAAGTGACATCCCTAATTCTTTTTGTGGCTGGCAATACGAAAGCTTTTGTACCTACAAGTTTATAACAGACTCACTAAGCAACAAATGATACAAGATACTTTATTGACTATTAAATGTCACAGTGGATAACGCTCTCAAAACTTCACAATAAAAAAAACCGGACAAGTGCGAGTCGGATTTCGCCCATAGAGGGTTCCGCTTCACATTTGTAGGTACAGTCTATATTTTTTATGACTTGATCATAAATGTACATTTTTCAGATTTTTAACTGTATTTGTAGTAAAAGACGATATTACATGTCAAACTTCACAGTCCTATCTCAACGGGAAGTACCCTATAAATTTTGATTCGTAGTGTCCAAATATACGTTTTATTGCGACATATACGGCCGTATCTTTGTTTTACGTTAACTTAGAAGTTTGTGGTTTTCGCAACTTCAAGAGACTATAATAGGTTTTAATTTCAACTCGAAACCTCCACGCGTTCGCGATACAAGGGTCTTGAAAGACAGACAGATGGACAACAAAGTGACCCTAGTAACTAGTAATTTCGTACTAATGTTCAGTGGAATTGACATGATGAGAGACTTCGCTCTGTTCTCATTTGATTTTATTTTTAGACTGACTCTCAGAGATCATATACATCTCTGAGGATATTTATTTATTAGATTTTATTATTTTCATGTTGACGCTTATAGATATAGTATATAATATTTTATTATGATTGGTGTACCTACATTATTACCTTTTATCTTGACGCTTAGAGACCTTATACATCTCTAACAAATCTCGATTGTTATTACTTTCTTAGTCTTATTTTTGACATGTAACACTATATTAAAATTTAATTAATGATACTTTGATTATTGTATTATTTTTATTTGATGTACCTAGATAGATTTCGACTTGTAAAAGTGCCCTTGAGGCCTATTTGCAGAATAAATGTTTTGATTTTGATTTTTTGATTTTGACCCCTATAAAGGTTCCGTTTTTTTCCTTTTGAGCTACTGAACCCTAAAAAATAAATCTGGTTCATAAAAATCCAGTGAACGTCCAACATTCACGTGTCCACGGCGCAACAAAGGGTCTAAGACATAAAAGAGGCCGCCGTCATGCCGGTTAGATGACGACGTGATCTATGGGCACGGACTACGTAATTGATGATTTGGCCCGTTATAGTTGAGACGAAGACAAACAACAGATTATCGTCTGTTGATTGAGTTTCAAGAGCGAACTCTGGGGGGAAATGAAAACACTTAACTAGTTACATAAATTTACACTAACGTGAGACATATTTACACTTAATATGAGAACAACGGTTGGAACTCACTTGGAAAGTCACTATTTGCGACATGTTTCGGACTACAATTGGAGTCCTTCATCAGGTTGAGTGTTATCAAGGCAACCGACCGCGCAACACTGCCCTCTGACGCGCGCGAACTAACTACTTGTTTTTTTTTCTGTGAAAAGCGACGAATCGTTCTGTATATATAGTAATGTCTGTAAAGCGGCAATTACATTTCGTCGTTCGCCGCATGCTGCATACGGACCGCAAAAGTGTAAAGAACACGTTAGTCGGCCGCATTCGGCGATCGACAGCTGCCAACGCTTATAGGTAGGCGGACAGACTAATGTGAAGACGACGTTTGTTGGCCTAAGTAGTTTAAAATGAATTCGGCGACCGCATTAGGTGAACGACGAAGCTTCTTAAGTTGTAAATTCAGTTCTTAGATATTTATGAAATAAGAAAGTAACCAAAGATTTTGATAAGTTTCTAGAACAATATTTTGTTACTGCGCTAAAGAGTTTCTTTATATAAATGGCAAAATTCTGCAAAGTGACGTCTAATTTCGCCAATTAAGTCAATGCCGGTTTAGATATTTAACGAAAATACTGAAGTTTGAGCTTCCAGTGTGAAGAAATAATGTAGCATTACATTACACAAAAATATGGACTGATAAAGAAACAAAATATTGAAAAAGGTCTTGTTAATTCTGTCCAATATCCTAAATATCATAGTAAAAATAAACTTTCATGCTTCCGACTTCGTAATTATCAACGACAGTGACGTTTTTTTTACAAAAATGATACTTTATAAACGGGATATATTTTTCATTAGTGATCCAGTGATACTTTTTAAAAGGGTTATACTTTTATAAGTGATCGAGTGTTCCAAAAAACAATTAAAACGTACTAAATATTTACAAAATTACGCGCAGAGCTTCTGTAGAGAGCGTGATGGTTAATTGCAAACTCACGCGTGTTAGAAGGGTTTATTAGCAATGGAATGCCCTTGCCTTAAATAATTCGATAATGAGTATAGACCACATTTATTTTTTTATTCATTTATTTTTTAAGGCGTTTGTATAAAAATATAGTTTACGTTAGCAGCGGTACTGCTTAATACGAAGGAACGGTTGATGAATTTAGAACTGGGTAGTGATTGCACCTATAGCTCAGTTTGCTAGAGCGACTGGCCGCGAGTGCCGGGAGGTCGCAGGTTCGAATCCTGCTCGGTGCCTAAATTTTTTAATTTTTCCTTTATTCTAAATTTAGTATAGACTAAAACTATCTGTATTCATGCTGATTTGAGTCATCAGTCATCAAGTCATCATTTCGTTTTCTCGACTCAACCATGAATACCATGATTCACAAAACTGTACCATCGGTTCTTAGTCATCGCCGTGCTGTCATGGTGATTTTATGGGATCGCCAACTTAAGAGGCCTTATAAGTTTTAAAACGTTTTAATAAATAAATACATAAATATTTGTGGACAATCTTACACAAATCGACCTAGTCTCAAACTAAGCAAAGCTTGTACTATGGGTACTAGGCGACGATATACATACTTATATAGATAAATATATACTTAAATACATAGAAAACATCCAGGACTCAAGAACAAATATTCGTGTTCATCACACAAATAAATGCCCTGACCGGTATTCGAACCCGAGACCTCCAGCTTCGAAGGCAGCGTTACTACCAACTAGGCTAAAGCGGTCGCCAAAATTTGAAAAGTTGATTTCATATAATGACAAAAGTGTTGATAATACCAATAGTTATTAAAGGCTACGATAATTTTATCAAAGTTTTAGATAGTAACATAGCCATTTTTTGATTTTATTGTGTGTAGTAGAATTTAAGCGGAAAATACAAGTATTTCGCTTGAAAATGGTCAATTTGGAGTGATGTCTGAAACGATGTTACTTAATGAAAAATCCAAAAAACACATTAAAAGTTTATGACATAAGGTCGCAATAGTCCTGTTCTAGATAGTAACATTGAGAAAATGTCAAGATATGTGTCAATTGTAACAGAAAATGGGGTAAATAGATGAGCGTTTTTTAACTGATAAGGGCCCTTAACAGTAATAGTGAGGGTTTACTGCAAATTGGCTCGACTGAACTGACACGAAGCAAAGGAATGCGGAAATCAATAGGTACATTATAAAATTTAGTAGTCTATAGTTGTATATTTATCGTATGGCAATTATTTCGATCCGTGAGATCTTCTAGAGGACAATACGGTTGCCAGTTTTGTTACACTTTTACCACCACTCAGGGGTCACGTGTAGGGTAGCGGTGGGTACTGCCTACAGACGTGGTGCAACTTCGACCCCCCTTGTCAAGTGACTGGGCAACTACTAGATACGCGTCATACTCGTGATCGGGTGCTGTTTGTGGAGTCCGGTCTGTTCATTCTTGCTAGTACAAAGTGACTACGTTAATACTAGTGTCCTTTTATAGGGGACTGACGAGAGACATCATCCTGTTGTGGATTCGTTTTTATTATCAGTGACTTAGAGACCATATACATCTCTAACAATATTAAATTAATTTTAATTTTGACGCTCAGAGACCATGTACATCTCTGGGATATTATATTAATTTCATTATACTCCTTGTTTAATCTCGAGACCTTATACATCTCTAACTTTACTGATAAAGTTCTATCTAAGTTGTAATATTTGTAATAGATAACTTTGCAAGTTTATCTTCACTGTATGACATTAATTTTGTTATAATTGTAAACTCGAAATTATTATTCCTTCTTGAACTGTAAATTAATATAATGACATGAAAAATGTATCACTTTTATAGTCAGACTTTCTTAAATTGTGAATCAATTTTTTGACATGTAAAAGTGCCCTTGTGGCCTATTTGCAGAATAAATGTTTGTATTTGTATTTGACTGGTCGCCCGAAGGCCAACTTGGCTTAACGAATGCTGCCATAGCAACCGGGATCAACGGCTTAATGTGTCTTCCAAAGCACGAGAGCGCTCAGTACCAACAACAGTCAACAGCAAGGCCCCTTTGTCAAGTGACTTGAGGGGGGTCGAAGTTGCACCACGCCCGTAGGTCAGTTCTTGTATGGGTGACCCCTTTGAGTGGTTATTAACTGAGCGCTCCCGTGCTTTGGAAGACATGTTAAGCCCTTGATCCCGGCTGCTGTCTATGATAGGACGCCTTCGGGCGGCTTCAGAACTTCTAACAGTCTAGTTGTTACTCACTTGACAAGGAGGGTCGCAGTTGCACCATGTCCGTAGTACCCACCGCTACCCTACACGTGACCCCTGGGTGGTGCTAAAAGTGCAACAAAACTGGCAACTGTACAGTCTCCTTGAAGATCTCACGGTTCAAAATAATGCCATACGATAAATAACTAAGTAAGCAACTGACCACCAATCATGTCGCAACAATGATTGCCGCTCAGTCCGAGCCCGAACAAAGTGGTATGTGTGTCACAGCGATTAGCAACAAACAGTGTTTTACGGCAAATCGATGCGTAGGCGCACACTGTTTACTAAGTTCAGCCGCATAAATCCTGACAGAAATTACCATAGATTCAAGTAATGTGACACAATTACTCTCGTAAATACTACTATACGTAAATGTATTGTTTCTTTCTAGAGACTGAAGGCCGTGACCACTAAAAGTCGCTTTAATCTGCAGTGAAATATAACTCTCAGATAAAATAAATAAATAATAAATAAATAAATATTTGTGGACAATCTTACATAAATTAACCTGGTCCCAAACTAAGCAAAGCTTGTACTATGGGTACTAGGCGACGATATACATACTTATATAGATAAATGTATACTTAAATACATAGAAAACATCCAAGATTCAGGAACAAATATTCGTGTTCATCACACAAATAAATGCCCTGACCGAGATTCGAACCCGGGACCTCCAGCTTCGAAGGCAGGGTCACTATACCAACTAGGCTAAAGCGGTCGTCAATGAATATTTTTCGGCAATCTTGACATTGACTCAAATCGATCTAGGCCCAAAATAAGCAGTGTAGTGTATACGGCCTCTGGCCTTACAACTATTTGGAACACGGCTACGAGGTTGTCAAGCTATGACTTTGTCAAATAAATGGATTCATCCCCAACAGCCGTTTTCCTGGTCTCCGGTTTCTCTAAACCTAAGGATTTACCACAAAGGTGCAATGGGTACTAAGCGACGGTATACATACGACGATACAAATACATAGGAAACATCCAATACCGATTTTCTGCCTTCCTCAATGAGCCTTGAGGTTTCAAGGTGTTTGTTGTAAACCAACAAACCGTTTAGCTAACGCTAGTGTCTGGCTAACTTTTTAAAAAGAGAACCAAAAAGAAGATGGCCGGGCGACCTGGACGCATTTTCCTTAACTTGGCGGGAACAAACTGACAATAGGGCCGAGTGGAGGAAAACAGGGGAGGCCTTTGCCCAGCAGTGGGATACTCAAATAGGCTAGAAAATGGCAACTATAATATCCACGTCAAATGTATCAAACGTCACTCAATTGCCTTGTCAACGGAGACAAATATTGCTTGATCTTTTAGGGGTCAGAAACAGGATACAGAAAATCGTATCATAGTATATTATTCCACTTGAATTACTACTTAGATAACGGGCTCGTAACATTTAAATAGCATGAATCTTCTTTTTGGTAATGTTATCGCATAGTATGTACTGAACTGTGTTGTGCGAACATTTTATTTTGTTGCCCAAGTATCATAATTGTTTTGTCACATTATACACAGTGTTGCAACACGTGGATTTTTTTAAATTTACCGCCCTTTTCTAGTCCCAGCTGTCATTAGCCAGACTTTTTTTTTTATTCTAAATAGGTTTGCGCTTGACCACAAATCACGTGATGGTAAGCAATATTGTGGTCTAGGATGGAACGCGCTTACCTAGTAAAAACCGATTCACTCTCGCTATGAAGACCAAAAGGTTGTAGTTCACGGGAAACAAGGATTCCGGCAAGGAGTCCCACAGCTTGGCGGTTCTCACAATAAATGTGGAAGCAAAACGCTTAGTGCGAGTTTTCGGAACAGCCACCGTAAAACGATGGCGCCTTACCGTATTTCTCGTCCGATGGTAGAAAGGGGCGGGAGGAATTGTGTTGTGTAATTCCTCAGCGCACTCCCCGAAATGCAACCGATAAAAAAACCGAAAGACTGGCAACTTTGCGGCGATGCTCTAGACACCTCTAGACTTTGCAGCCTCGCATTGCAGAGAGAGTCCTTTCCTATGAGTCTTTTAGCACGCTTCTCGATTGCCAGTGTGATAGGCAAACGCTCTGATATACACGTACCTCACGTAAGTGTATATCAAGCGATTATAACGATTAAAAACAGATAGATGCCATCCCACTCGATAAGGGATTTCCTCTCCTAAACACGTAACTAAGTAATATATATATACACTAACAAGTATGTCATATGAGGAGTTGTATACCAGAGGTTGAGATAAACTGTGTTCCAGTACTCTCAGTGTCTCTCTAAGTCTCCCCTCCTCCCTCCTACCTTCCTGCATACTACACCAGACTCTACACAATAATTAGTATAATAGTTTAGGTGCGTGTGCCGGTAATACTAGTGAGCTAGCGGTAACGAGGAAGTAGTTCCGTACACGTGACGAATGGTTCACGGAACGGTTTTATGAATGACCGAATTACTACGAGTGACTCATGCTTCGTCTATAGAGCTCGTACAATAGTAAATTTTAACTAGCTAGCTAGAGAGATCCCGTTAATCATCACCGTCCTAGAGTTTACAAATACAAATAGTTTATTTTGCAAGAAAATGGGTTGTCATGATCTTCATACAAAACATTCGGTATCTCCTTAATCAGCCATTACATATGGCATTCAAAATACTAACAGTTTATGCGACTGGGTATTCAATTAGGTACATAAATTACATCTTAAGTTTAGTTTTCATGCACTCTTATTAAGTTTATTTCATTATATTATACCATTGCATAAAATTATTACACATAATTGATAGTCAGGTTCATCTTAAGTCAAGTTAATATATTTAGTTATTATTGTCTATCATTATTATTGTTATTATTGTTTTCACGGTTTCTTTTTTTTAACCTGACTGTGGCTTTATAGGCCGGGCCCAATAAAGCGATAGGAGTGCGCAGTTGGAGAGTGGCCTGGGGAAAATCCAGGGGAAACCTCCGACACGACCACGCGGGCGGTTTAAACACTAGAATACTCTAAGAGTTTGGAACACTGGAATACTAAGAGTTTGCGCTCCAGTGAGATTGGTTGAGCGGTTTCAACCAAATATGAGGTGTGAGTGGAATCGAACTACTGGGATTTTACTAAACCTAGCCTAGCTGAGAAGAGTAAGTATATAAGTACTTATTTGTGAGACACAGGTAACATAATAGATGAAAGTAGAATAATAGTAGTTTATGCAACTGATACATAATGAGAGGTCTTGTTTTAAGGCCTAATTATGTATAGTTGCATACACTACTTTATCTACATCCATACATTAAATCCTCTTTCATGTGTTGAGGCACCATTGGCGTTGAAAGTGCAGGAGTTCGAGTTCGTGAGCTCGTTGAAGTCTTTTTGAGCACGAGCCTGTATCGTAATGGGCGGAGACGGCCATAACGATACCGTTTTTGATGCTGTTATGGCCATCTCCGCCCCGGACCGGCGCGATATTGTAAAGTTGGTCCTTACCTACACTTTTTGAGCACATAAAAGAGGATTTATTGTATGGGTGTAGATAAAATGCCATTCCAGACAGAAACGAAGAGTCCATCAAGAAAATCAGCTAGGCTCGACCTGGGGTCATTATCAGTCCCTTACTAGCGAGTATGTAAGTACGAGAGAGACGAATGATTAATGACCGACATACATACTCATTCACCCTGGTTCGATCGCCTTTAGAACTCACCTAAATATACTCAAGGGTAAAACAATCAATGTAATATACGTGGGTATGTATGTACGTGATGTATGTATCTTCTATAGGGTAGTGCATAAATAATATAAATTTTATGTCTTGGTGAGAGCTGTTGAGGAGCTAGAGGCATGTATAACATTAACCTAAAATAAGTTACTTTAATTTGTACATCTATCTCTGTTTGTCTCTCCAAATAAATAAATGTATGTATAGAATTTCCATATAGTCAAGGGCACAAATAAATATAATTGAAATAAGGTTCAAAAATTATGGAGGGTACTCGACTATACCCTTTTGATTTGGTGGTATCACAGTTAACACCCATAATAAATCTAGTTACCAACCAAGAAAGTGTCTCATTCATTTACCGGATATAAATAACGAGCTTCCACTCCATGAAAAAGTGAAAACGCGTCTTCGATATATATTTTTGTCGCTAAACCGACATAAGACCACGGCACACAATAACAAGTTATAAATAAGGTACACAAGACCCGCAAACACTATTACCGTAATCGCTATATAAATCTGCGCCTGATGATATGTTAGCTTAACTACATAATCGTAGAACGGTAGCCAAGTCCAGCCATACTTGCGTTATGACTAAGTATGATTATAGTTTAAACATTGTAACAGTAAAAATCTATAATGACATAATGCGTATCTGCGTTTCGTGTCCGTAAAGTATACATTTTTTTTGTAGGTCAATGTGTCCCTTTTTATAATAAGTTAGCAGATGATATTTTGAATTTAGAGTAAATTCAAAAAAATCCAACTCTTGAAAAATTACATAAAATATATTAAATAATCACTACATAGTATAAAACAAAGTCGCTTTCTCTGTCCCATTATCACTATGTCCCTATATACCTTTGTATGCTTAAATCTTTAAAACTACGCAACGGATTTTGATGCGTTTTTTAATAGATAGAGTGATTGAAGAGGAAGGTTTATATATATAATAACATCCATTAGATAGTGCACCCGTGCGAACCCGGGGCGGGTTGCTAGTAATAAATAAATAAATATTTGTGGACAATCTTACACAAATCGACCTAGTCCTAAACTAAGCAAAGCTTATGCTATGGGTACTAGGCGACGATATACCTACTTATAAAGAGAAATAGATACTTAAATACATAGAATACATAGAATTGATGTCAAAGGCTTATTATAGGGTTGAGGACTATCTAACAGATAGAAATGCATGGCCCAAACTAAATACCTAAATAGCGTACAGAGTCATGTATAATATTTTCACTGTATCTAGTTGACACAGTTTGCAGGAAAGCATATCAAACGATTTAATTTTATGTCTATGGGAAGTATTTTCCAATAATATTATTTTCCTTATCTCGTATTTGGTAATATCATGTAATACGTATGCAGTTTCGTCATGTTTTCTTGTGGAACTACACATTGTAAATACCTATTGTTATTTTTTCCCTGTTTTTAAAATTCTTATTTCTTGTTTACCACTCAGATTTACTTAAGTAGGTTAAGGCCGGGTTTTATAAAGATCCGTTAGACCAAATGTCAGATTAAATTACAGTAACTCAGTACATTTTTTACATAACAAACCGACATAAGGTCTAACGGATCTTTATAAAACCGAGCCCAAGTAGTAATCATTGTAATAAGCATATTTTTGGAGAAAATGACTGACTGTCGAGTTTCTTTCGGCGTTTCTTCTCGGCAGTGGTCTCATGAGAAATGCTAGTACTTTTTGACTTGTAAAAGTGCCTTATAAAAAAAAAATCATTTATTTCATTTGAGCTGCTGTATTTTTAATGAAAATTAACATGGATAGATGGTTGAATTATGGGGGGCATGGGGGAAATGGGTGGTTTATGATCCTATGGGAATTTATATAACAAGTTTTAACTAGCTATGTATCCCATTTGTACGTACATAGTTGTGTTTAAATACAAGTGATACTTATTTTACTTTGCGACCATTGCGTCGACATAATAATGTTTTAAATTACAAATTATAAATTTATATTTCAAACGAGCATTTAGAGCAAAATCTCGAGCGGGTTTCTAACTTTAACGCGTATATTAAATTAAACTATATAAAATTAATGAAATATTTTAAACGACCAAATGCAATCAAAACATAACTTACAATTTAAGCAACCTTGTTAACGTTATTTGATAAAAGAATAAATAATTTTGAATTTTTTTTTTGAATTAAAATTATTGACAGAGTTATTTAAAACCAGGTTCGTTGATGAAGACATAAACCTACTTGCATATTTTATAACAACATCATTAATTCCGCACGAGTTAAATGCAGTGAAGTTATTGAGTTTTGCAAATGATTCATCTACAGAATATTGATTAAATGTACAGATAACTATTAGTTAAACACAGGGTAGTTATTAATCTAGATACACTAGCGATTGCAACCAGTCTACCGCTAATTTGGACCGTAAATTCATTACTATAAAATTTATAATTTAAAAGCTAATTTCAAAGTCATTTGTGTTATTCGGAACTTAGCAATTCTATGACTTTGACGTTATGTAGTTAATAAAAAATGTATACCAATGTAATAATGACCCACATACCAAAGATATAAAAAAACAGACAAGTGCAAGAGTTCCGTACAAATTCCTAGGTATTGCTTTTCAAATTTCAGTTCTATGTTAACGGGAAAAAACCCTATAAACTTTGATTCCCTTGAGAATGTCGATATATACGTTTCTTAGGGCATAAATGGTAGTTTATTTATTTTCGCGTTTACTTATACGTTTGATTTTTTCACAGCTTCAAGGGACTGGAGACCTGAGTGATTTATGCGACATTGGACTACAAGGAAAAATGACAAGGTATAAAAATGCCTAATTGTTTGATTTCGTCAAAATATAATAATGAACCTGAGTGTATGGTTTTAATTTCAACTCCATACCTTCACGCATTCCCGAGATAAAGGGTCTTGACAGACAGGCGGGCAATAACGTGTTCTTATAAGGGTTCCGTGTTTTTTTCCTTTTAAGGTACGGGACACTAAAAATGATACTCAAAATTCAATTTTGTTAAACAATAGAGTATAATCTATCTATACATATAATAAAGCTGTAGAGGTTCGAAAGTCTGTACATTGTAGATATTAGCAAAAAAATCGATGGAGGGGTCTTAGAATCGATAACAGAACACGTTTCAACAGTTTTTAAAATTTGTGTCTGTTTGTCTGTCTGTTTATTTGTCTCACCATCACGCGAAAATTAGCCAATAGATTTCAATACAACCTTCACTAATAAGTTTAATTGATCTTCGGCCAGGTTATAGGCTATAAAAATTATACAGATTGCGGATGGAAGGGGGTGAAAAGAGGGATTGAACTTTGTATGACAAGTCCTTCAATTAATGACTTAAAGGCTTGAAAATTGGTAAGCATACAATTGGAAGCAAAATAAAAAGAATCCCATTCAAAAATTGTACAATAAATAGATAATATGTGTAAAAATGGAGAGTCCCTCAACCCATAGTAACTGTTTGAAATAAGAGATTTAATTATGTTAGTCAGTGGCTGTCAACATTGCCTATCTGCCTCCAGAGTCCATGGATATTTACAATGCACGCTGACTTACGAAAATTCGTCTCAGTTGATCCAGTGTAAGTCTGAGCTCGAAATAAGAACATAGTTGTTACGAATCGTGTGGACAAGTTACAATAAGGAAGTATCGTGAGGCGAATCAAGACAATTGTAAATATCACGATATTTGACGTTTGGCGTTTCGGAGTCGTGCCATTATACAGATGACATTCGGTTAAGTCGAATCAAAGTTAATGAAAATTATTTAGTACTTGCACAATTTAATAATTTGAGTCTTATAGCAGCGACGATAAAGTAGGTATTTGCATTGAAAGTTTTTAGTTTTACCATCGTAGTTATAAACTGAGTAATGTGGTTATGATAATTGATTATGATGAGCTATTATTATGAAAGATTTAGTTCGGATATTTCTTACTCTTAGAGCTTAATTATCTCAAAACCAAAGCGACTCATGTGAATATAAATATTTACCGTATTTCAGTATATAAAGTTCTATTAATTACATGCATAATCGTAAGAAAAACAGAATAGATTTGTGTTATTTAGATACTGACTTACAGCCTCTAAGGCGCTTGCGTTTTAAGCCAAAACTTGCTGACCCATCGAGCCTTAATAACTTTACTCTTTATAAAATTGGAGATTAAATAGATCGGACGTAGACGGTTGTTGTCAGCATTGACTGACCAGCGCTTTGATGTATGCCTACCTAAAATTTATCGAATTTCACTCCTATCGCTTTATTGGGCCCGGCCTATGAAGCCACAGTCAGGTTCAAAAAAATAATATTTTATATGTTATATTTGTCTACAAAATGACAGAAAATCAACGTGTTTGAAATCCACTCCGAAATCTTTGTAGTAAAGACGGAAGGTTGAGAAATATAAAATAAGTTTTTTTTTTAAGTTGACTGTGGCTTTATAGGCCGGGCCCAATAAAGCAATAAGAGTGCGCTGTTGGAGAGTAGCCTGGGGACAATCCAGGGGAAACCTCCGACACGACCACGCGGGCGGTTTAAACACTGGAATACTTTAAGCGTGTGCGCTCCAGTGAGATTGGTTGAGCGGCTTCAACCAAATCTGAGATGTGTGTGGAATCGGACTACTGGGAGTTTTGTCGATGGGTCACTAAAGCTAGCCTAGCTGAGAAGAGTCCAACAAGGAACTCAGCTAGGCCCGACCTGGGTCGGACTGACTCTACCCCGTATGCAGCGGTACCGGGACGAATAGGGACTATATATGTCTGTTAGTTAGCGCGACTATCCGATTTATTTCATTTTGAATTTTAATAATAATAACGCAATGCTGCCGCCGCGCGCGCCTCGCCTGATGCCCGGCCGCAGCGGGCGCACGCCGGGCCTGCGCGGGGGAGGGGGGCGAGCTCGCGCGATGCGCGCGGCCGCCATCTTAGAGGCTAGTCTGCGCGTAGCAACCGTACTGATAATTTCGCTAATCTTTTCGCGCCAAAATCCGTTCATATATGTAATTTCTGTTTTAAAGTTCATACCTACTTATGTTGTGTTCTCCCTGTTAGTTTCTGTTAATGTTTTATAGTAATTATAGTTGTTTAATAGAGTCAGTTTGTGTTTTCACTTGTTCACTTCCGCATAGCAACCCTGCACCTCAAGTACAATGTCTGTTGTCGCGATCGTGCGGTGGACGTCCCCGCAGGCGGGGTAATCTTATGTCCGTCCTAAGGACCCATAGAGACTGTTACAAATCTTTTTGGTTACTATAGGTCAGTTTATCAAAAATATTAATTTAATTATTCATATTTTAAGGTTCTTAGAAACGAAAGTAAAGGAAAAAAGTATTTAAGCATTTTGCCTCTCAGTCTTCGGACTTAGATTTCTTTTTAAATATAATTTTAAAACGATAATATGTGCGTAGATACTTAAAAATATTAATATGTTTTAAGCAGTAACATCTGCAAAAGAAAATTACAGATTGAAGTTAAGGAAGCGCGAGTCTTTTTGGTAGATATATGTCACTCTGCGTACGCCTCCCCAGGCTTTGTAAGAGAGAACTGGTTGAAGGACTTGGTAACCGAGTGTGATTACTTATTGTTATTATAGACGTAATATTATAGACAGCTCAGTTAAAGCGATTGGCTGCGTACGAGTATTTCAGGATGTCACAGGTTCGATTGTACGTTTTGGAGGTAGAACTTTCACTAGAAAAATACGCGATAAAGGGAGAATTCTGTGCAGATATTTTGAGAGGATGCTTAAAATTTTTGTAAATATATTTGTCTTAGTAAACTACAAGTACATATAAAAAACATTTTCTTAGTAAACTAGAAGTGTTCAATTAATTTTCATACAGAGGGATAATTCGTAGAGGTTTTCACTGCAAGTAGAGCGTATCATATTGTTGTAGAACATTAAAAAATCTTGGGTTATGATGTTGGACTCCTAACACTTTGCATTTCGAGAAACATCAAAGTTTTTGTTCGATTCAAGCATGTCTTCCCGTGTAGTCGCTACATCGAGCATGTCAGGACTAAGGCTCGGAAAGTAAGGAATTGGGTAACGTCGTCGAACAAGAACGATGTGTAGACGTACGCGACATCGAACCATGACACCACTATGCTACATGGATGTGATAAGGTAGTTCCTTAGCAGATATTAGTGTTTTGTTACATAGTATAAGAGATCATCAAAAATAATTCATACGCATAATTGCTATATGGGATCGAGTTGACGTTGTTCTCCGGGCTGGAATGAAATGTGTAGTATTTAACGTCTGACTTACTTATCCAGTACCTATTACGAACATACATACATACGTACCTATATATAGATATTGATAAATCTTACCCATTTTATTTCATTATCCGCCTATTACATCCGACTTCAGGACACATGCCTTTCATGGACAAGAGGCCCATTTCACTTGCTAATTATCATATTTATATAAATTTTGTAAGGTTGAAACTTTGAGATGTAAAAAAGTTGGAGTAAATTTTGAGTGAGTCACTCAAAGTTAAGTACTTTATAACCTAACCGGAATTTATCTACCAAGGGCAAGGAATAGTCAGTAGAAGTTCACGCGAACGAAGTCGCGGGCAAAAGCTAGTAGAAAATAAGTAATAACTGACAGCGCCCGATGGCTACCGACACCCACACGTTCAATTTGATTGATCTATACAATAAATTGATTATAAGACTTTCAAATTACAGGTTACATGTGTAGGGATAAATCTTTTACAAGAGTCGCGCCTACACCTCCATTATTAAGCGCTCTTTTTATACTCGACAATGAGTGGTTTACTAAAATAAAACTATCAGTTAAAATCGCTTTCATGATACATTTTGTATTTTTAAACAAACTACATTAATTTCCTTGATAAAAGGTAAATCGTGTTCTTCTTCATGGAATTTTATTCAAATTAAATTTACCTGCAAAACCGTTTAGATTAGTTTAAAAAATAAATTAAATTAAATTTAGAACTATTTATTTCATAAAAAAAGTACATAATATAAAAATTTCTTCTTTTTGTTGCGAAATCTCTAATATTTGAGATTATGTGCGCGGTCACTCCGCTCTCTTTGTAATCTATAAATCTATATCTTACACTGTTGGTACGTACCTATTTATAAACACTGCTATTAACTACGGTTGTTTGTGCATAGTTTGCAAGTATATTCCCCAGCATAGTATAGTGGCTCTGTGAGCTGTAGAACACGGGAATGCTGTTATTTTTAATTTGTTTGAAAAAAAATGATTTCGAAAATATTCAACAAGTGACTTAAACGACTACGGCCGGGTTTTATAATCCGTTAAACCAAATGTGAGATCAAATTTCAGTAACTCAGTACTTTTTTTGACATAACAAACCACCATAAGGTCCAACGGATCTTTATAAAACCGAGCCTAAAAAATTACCGAAACTGCTCACAATATTTCACCAAAATCGGTAGAGAAATAAAATAGGAAAACCCCTAGAACTCATTCAATCCTATCTCACTAACCGATTGCAGTTCACCGAGATAAGTAGAATATGTCCGAAAAGTAGAACGGAAAAAATAACCCTCTCAGACGCACGGCGTGTAGAATGTGGTGTACCACAGGGGAGCGTACTTGGTCCGTTGCTCTTCTTAGTTTATATTAATGACCTACCTAAAGCAATCAGCCACCCCATGGTACTATTTGCCGATGATAGTACATCTATTGTAAAATGTAGTAATCTAGATAATTATGAAAATGAAATAAATAATGCACTCTCTGACATAATAATGTGGCTTAATAAAAATGACTTACAAATAAACCTGACAAAAACTAACATTATGCAATTTTATCAGCGGACTCAATTGAATCATATGGACATAAATTATGAAGGAAATATTATAGAAACTGTAGGGGTTACTAAGTTTTTGGGGCTCATTATTGACAGTCAATTTAGCTGGAAATACCATATTAAGGAAATATGTAACAAACTGAGCAAATCAGCATTCGCACTCCGCAAACTCTCAAAAACAGTGGACAACCGCACTCTGATTGTTGCCTACCACGGCCTTGTTGCCTCAACACTGCGCTATGGTATTGTCTTTTGGGGTAATTCCGTGGACAAAGAATTAGCTTTCAAGGCACAAAAATGGTGCATAAGAGCCATGTACGGCTTAAAAATAACTGTCAGCTGCTCTACTTATTTCAAGTCCCAAAAAATTCTTACCCTGCCCTGTTTATATATTTTGGAAGTTGCAATCTTTGTAAAATGTAATCCAGGTTTATTTAATAAAATTACAGATACACGTAAGCTACCCACTCGTCCACAGTATAAAAACAAGTTACGTAGTAAAGAGTGTAAAACTGCATTAGTGCGCAAAAGTCTATTAGGAATGGCACCGCAAATCTATAACAAAATACCAGCAGACATTAAACAACTGGAAATAGAACCTTTTAAGAAAAAGTTGACGACGCTATTAATTGAAAAATGTTACTATTCTACTCAAGATTTTATTAATGACACGGATCTGTAATTCTATTTTATTTATTTTTTAATATAATTGACATTTTAAAGTACATTATATAGTTATGTTTTATGATTATTTTCTATTTTGTTTATAATTCGTTTGACATTGCACTCGTGTTTTAATAATTATTTTGTTACTTTTGAAAGACAGACGTTATTGTTTGACCTTGAATATTTGTATGCCAACCGGCAAAACATAGAGATCCATGTATTTATGTAAGACCAAACTCTGTACCACCTATGTTTCACAAATAAAAAAAAAAAAAAAAAAAAAAAAAAAAAAAAAAAAAAAAAAAAAAGAAATGCGACCTGCAGAGGGAAACAAACCGAAACCCGCCCGCAGAAACATACGAAATCGTTGAAAACATTTGTTTAGAACAGGGGTGGGCAAACTTTTTTCATGGCGGGCCAGTAAGCTTGAGAAATTTCGGAGGAGGGCCATAATTGCAGCAAAACTGCACTTTTGTATAAAACCGCTGCTCTGGTTTTTGGCTAAACCGTCAAAATATAATCATCGCGGGCCATGTACTAATTAATTCGATGTATCGGCGGCGGGCCGGATAAAATGCTTTCGCGGGCCGCAGTTGGCCCGCGGGCCGTACTTTGCCCACCACTGGTTTAGAACATTTTAAAAAAGTTACGATAAAATCTTTACAATTACATTAATTATTTATTTTTATTAATTCCGTGGTAAATGTATATTAGTTACGATTATATGTATGTTTATTCTTTCGAAATCGTTTAACTTTTATGAATTATTTTCTCATTGCACCCACATTTGCTAGTTTCTGTTTGGTCCTATGGTCGACTGGTAGAGAATGCCTCATGGCATTAAGTCCGCCCTTTGTACTTATATTGTTTTTGTGCAATAAAGTTTAAATAAATAAATAAATTACCGAACACGCTCTCAATATTTCACGAGAACTATTTAAGAAATACGACTTGTGTCGAAGCTGAAGCAGAGACCTCCGTTTCGATCAACTAAATACTCATAGGTATCTATTTGTTTGTAGCATTACAAATGATATGACACAGTTATTTCATTCAATTATTAATGACATATATTATTTAATTTACAAAAATAAAAAGGGTCATTGTCAGTTGTAAAAACAATTGTAACGGCTTATGTACATGTAAGTTACGTTTTTATTACATGAATTTATAGTTACGGAAACACCGTTTATGCGGGTTATTAGACCAATCTTTGATTGTTTTGTGGCCCTTAACTTTTGATATGTCCACCGAAAAGACGCGAACCTAAATCTGACAATGAACCAAAAATAAAACAATCAGACATGATGCCCACGGCCACCTTCTACCATCGCACCGCTCGCCGTCGGCAGGCATTCATCCTCACACCTTAGAACCGAAATGGTTGCGTACGGTACGGTTTCAGAGGAATTTCCTCCCACGGACGCTCCGGTTGTGGAATGAGCTCCCTGCCGAGATTTTCCCGAGGGACTATAGCATGGACTTCTTCAAGAAAGGAGTGTATAAATTTTTAAAGGGCCTGTGACACCCCAAGAGTTGCAAGCGTCCATAGGCCACGGTGACCGCTTACCATCAGGCGGGCCGTACGCTTGTTTGCCACCGACGTGGTATTAAAAAAAAACTTCAGGTATGTTACCCGCATTTCCTGAACTTGACTCTAGACATGGGTAACTCCGGAGTGATATATAAAAAAGATATATATCGCTCCGCCCGCACGATTCACTCTTCATATCCTTCAAAATCCGAGTATATCAGTATATCTGTATATCCGTACAACTCCCTCGCTTCCGGTATCGTTTGCTTTGCAATAGCGGCATCACATCGCAACAGGTAGGTACTTACTCATATTCAAAAAAAACTATAAATCAATACCTATTTATTGTATTGAACTAATTAAAAACTCAATGCTTCGTACAGTTAAATACCTACTAAAATAAAAAATCTACCAGCGTAGATACACTACAAATCAATCTATAGCTCTTAGTGAATTACTGATCTACTTGATAGATAGATTCATTCGAATCAATCTCGATCCGTAATTCACGACGTAAAATTGAGCGGTGAGCGGCCGAGCAAGTCGCGTTGCGTAGCGAGAGCTAGAGAGCTACGGAGCTACTGATCGACGGACGCATACGGATATAAAGATATAGAAGAGTGGTAAAATTGAGCGGTGAGCGGCCGAGCGAGTCGCGTTGCGTGGCGAGAACTAGAGAGCTACGGAGCTACTGATCGACGGATGCATACGGATATAAAGATATAGAAGAGTGATATATATCCCGGGAGCTGAAAGATATGTTTCACTTTTTTCTTTAAAGTGACACATTTTGCCCATGTCTACTTGGCTCACTATATATACATCCCACCTTCCCACATCAAACGAAATGGTCCGATTGCCAACAGTATAATATAAACTTCCGGCGGCCTAGAGCATCCTGCTCTGATTGATGCACTTTATACTGCCCCCATTCAACTGAGTTCATACAATATATATACATACAAAGTGTATTGAACAATTGGAATGCTTTCCCACGCAAATATTGATATGAGAAACGACGCGCGACGACTATTTCATGTCATTTTAAAGTATGTAGTTAAATAGGATGTGTTTATTGACCGAATGAAACGAAGGTATCTGTTTCAGCTTGGACAAAAATGCTTTCGTATGTCCGAATTCCTTCATTCATTTTCAGATTTCTGGTTGTTCTCCTCTACAGGTCGTATTTTTCAACCGATTCTCGTGAAATTTTGAGAGTATGTTCGGTAATTATACAGATTTTTTTCGTCAAGTCTCTTTTTGGAATTTGAAAAAAAAATTAAAATACATTTTTAAGTTTCTGCGCGCGAATTTCGATTTGTCCTCTACAGGTCGCATTTCTCAACCGATTATCGTGATGTTTTGTGAGCAGGTTTGGTAATTATATATATTTTTTTTTCAAGTCAGTTTTTGGAAATGGAAGAAAATTTTTTTTTAAATACATTTTAAGTTTCTGCAGGCGAATTTCGGTTCGTCTTCCTCTGCAAGTCACATTCCTTAACCGATTCTCGTAAAATTTGTGAGCAGGATCGATTGCATAGATTTTATTGTCGTCAGTTTTTGGAAAAATAAAAAAAATATTCGCGAGGTATACAGCTCACAGAGCCACTAGTTTTAAATATTGCCGTGAATGCTGTGATAAGGCCAAAAGGTAACAGTGAACTGATAAAGGCCTAAAGCGTGTATTAAAAAATAAATCGCAAATGGTATACGTACATTTATGTAAAAAAAATAAATAAATAAGTAAAGCATTTATTCATGAAAAACAGTACTCTTTTACAACTTGTTATAATTTCCGCCAAACTGTATAACAGTTTGTTGGCAGAAATAACCTCCCTTTCTTTATATTACTGTTTTAAGTTAGCTATTTAGTTAAGTACATCAACTGCTGTAGTAGTGCAAGTTACAAATGTAAGTTTATTATAAGTTTATGTCTTAATTTATTTATTCATTGTGGCAGGTTTGTGCCACTTTCAAATCATTGACGTATACAGGGTGTAACGAAACAAGTGAGGATCCGTTTAAGGGCATTTCGGTATAGTACAATTAGGAAAAAGTAAAAAAAAAAAATTTGACGCAATAAATTTTTGGCCTTTGTATGTAACAATTGGCTGACTTGGACGACCTGCCCCTTAGAAAAAAAAATTTTTTTTGGCGTCAAAAAAATTTTTTTTCTATTTTTTCAAATTCAAATTCAAATAATTTTATTTCAGATAAAAAAAATAAATTAAATATGTCCAATAATAATATATGTATAATATATGTATAATTACTATGTCCAATATGTCGAATATGTTAAACGGATCTTCACTAGATTTGGTACACCCTGTGTAAATAAAAAAAACGATAACATTGTTATTTGGCATTATTATTAAATCTGCTTCTATTTGGAGTTCGGTCAACATATTATTGTAGGAAATGAAATAACTCATTTCCTACAATATTTTCACTCGGCAAACAAACCCGGAGTAGGGAATATTATTATCTGAAAGTACCGTACCGAGGACAAAAAACTACCCGGATATACCGTAACCGGGCCGGATCAAACTAGTTACGGTCGGAAAAGTGAATGGAATCGGAACTAATGATCAAAGAACCACTTTTTTAATTCCTTTTTTACGGCCATTGATTCAATCCCCAACGGAGTTTGAATGTTAAAACTATTACAATGAAGTTCATATTAGCTGTTAATAATAATGATAACGTTATGCATGCATAAAGCTCGCCTTTGACAGTTACTATAACTTGGTGTTAAAATTAATAATACCATCCCATTTGAATACAAACCCAACAACCTACATACAAGGTTGAAAATCGAGTGGATTAGATAAAGCGTTATTCAAAACGGTTCCTGGTTCCTGAGCAAATAAGATAATACGGGCGACGCCATTGTAAATTGAATTTTAATTGGCAGATGTTAGGGTTGGTTTTAGAGGGTGTGTTGTAAATTAAGATATCAGAATTTCGCCCAACTGGACAACGTAAACTTGTCGTCTTGGTAATAATGGATCATGTCTAGTGAGGTTGGGATAAGGATAAGGCCGCAGCTAAGGTTAAAGGTAAATACAGATCTACAGACCGACATGCGTAGGGGGAGTCCGGGAGAGGTGAACCCTGTTTTAATTAAAGGTGCCTAAAATTTTATATATTAGTCCTAGTATCTTTTAATTGAGTTCATGAGTGTCAAATCTAGTTAGGTATCATTTGGTATTATTAGAATTTTTATAAAGTTAGCATATATTTATAAATTAATTTTTTTTTTTTAATGGAAATATGGTTCAAATCTCCCACCCCTACGGGTGAGTTGACCAGGGCGTGAGGGAGACTTGACCATACTTTTGTCTAGAAAGAAAAAAATAAAAAATAAACTGTTTTTTAATTAGTATTATTTAATTCAAAACACAGCCATAATTAAAAATGAGTTTCTCATAAAAATTTAATCAAAATTAACATTATGCAGCCATTTTCGGCAAAATTTTGTAATACATATAAAAATTAATGGCCCTGTGAGCTGTAGACCTAGTGAATAGGGATGTTGACTCAAAATGTATTAATATCCAAATTATTATCCAAAAGAAAGAAGAGATATAATTATGCCAAATGGTGAAAATCCCATTAAATTATCTCAAAAAATAACGAAGCTACAACCGCTAGAATGTTGTTAATAAGAGTGAGAAAGCGCTACAAATCAGTGATGTCACTGACCTAAAGCGCCATAGTAAATGAAGATCGTTCAATACAGAGGCGCGTTTTGCGAAAAAGGGACAGAACATGCCCCCACTTAAAACTTTAAAGACTTGTAATTATGTAATTACTTATTCTTTTGAGTTACTTTTTTCGCTGTTTGGTTGAGAATTTGCTCCTTTTTCGATAAAATTTGAAGTAGTTGATTTTCTTATTTAGTGTCAACATCCCTATTATTATTTTTTCGATTTTTCCATAAACTGTATCGACAAATTTTTATATATAATTATCGAACCTGCTCATAAAATTTCACGAGAATCGGTTGAGAAATGCAACATGTAGAGAAGAAAAAAACCGATATATACATTGCTGTTCTTGTTTGTTTGCTTGAGATGGCCTTATGATTAGGTGTATTAGGTATGTAGGTGGATAATTCCCGAACTTGCTGACAAAATTTCACGAGAATCGGTTTTGAAAAGCGGCCTGTGGAGGAGAACAAACTGAAATTCACCCGCAGAAACTTACAAAATCACTGAAAAAAAAAAGTTTTAGAAAAGGCCATGCCAGGATAAGCTAAGTGAATCTGCCCCCAGCGAGTTTTGGTTTGTATTTTTTTTGATGATGTAGCTTTGTATTAGTAGCAAGTATGCAAAATATCAGCCCCCAAAATGTTATAGATTTTGGTAAAAAAAAAAAAACAAAATATGATTTTTGTTCAATATCTTTTTTTCTACCAAGTCGATTTTAACTGACTAGACACAAAATATACATATATAATTACCGAACATGCTAATAAAATTTCACGAGAATCGGTTGAGAAATACGTAGAGGAAAACAACCGGAAATCTGGAAGTCTGGATATACGGAATTCCGACATACGAAAGCATTTTATAGAAGCTGAAGAAGAGACCTCCAATAGACGCGAAAGTATGTCCGTCTGTCTGTTTGTCTGTTTGTTACCTCTTCACGCTTAAACCGCTAAACCGATTGAGATGAAATTTAGTGTGGAGGTAGTTTAAGTCCTGGGGAAGGACATAGGATACTTTTTATCACGTAAATCATCCCTTAACCTATTGAGCGCCAAGCATTACATACAAATGACGCATCGCTGATGCCACGCGGTCAACGCGAAATTAAACATTACGCAATCGCGTATAGATCGCTATTGCCTTGACCAGGCTGTCGGCTGTAGCAGTCGTTGGCGTCCATGGTACGATTTTCCGATGACGTGAATAGCCGACTGTGGCGGTCAAAGGGTTAAGGGGTGGAAAATTGTATGGAAGAGCGATAACTAAGTAAGCGCCTGATGTAAAAGAATAGCAATAAAATTCTCACGCGATAAACGTGTTCTACGCGGACGGAGTCGCGGGCAAAAGCTAGTAAAACAATAAAAAGAGCCGATAGAAAGGTTTTTAGACATTCCTGCAGCCTACAGGATCTAATTACAGCATTACATAATGAGGACTATCGTTTTTGCGCTCACCAGTTGGCGCCACTGTCGAGTAAGGTCCAACTGTCAAAAAATATTCGTTATTATGGGCACGAGAACGAAGTTATTATTTAAATCATATTCAATACCTTAAAACCGTGCCGTAAAAATATCGAGCATCCCGCATTGTAGCGCAGTCCCATTTTGTTCGGAAAAAAAGGAGGACATAAGTCTACGAAAGACAAAACTGTCCCTAAACACTGACAATCGTTGACCCGTAACTCATATTTCCCATAATCAAGCTCAGGTATTGCAAAACAGTTCATATTGTTCCAATTAGATATTAACCCGCGTAGCGCAACCACAAAGTGACATTTGACATTTCGGAGACCTCACGCTATACTAGCGCCTCTAGCGGCGAATTCATACGCAATAGCCCTCATTAAAACGAGTTAACTGTTGATTACTTACTATAAACCCCACACCCATTATCCCATATCGTGTTCTAATGCCATAAACCAGAGAAGAGATCTTCTAGACACTAACCTGATAATTTATGGACCTTATCTTAAAAGCAGTAAAGTTGAAGTTACACTTGTCTATGCTGACCATGCGAAGGTAAGGGGTGTGTTTTGTGGAACTTATCGGTATTGTAATAAGGTTTAAATTACATCTTAGTGCAGGTGAATGCTGAGGTTAGGTACGCCTCTGCCTAGTCAGCCTAATTAGATGTGCGTGAAGATACGGTGGCGGGAGATAACGATGAGTTTCCGGTGATACCGGAAATCCAACTAAGTGCCTTTTTCTTGACAAAAACATCTTAAATAATTAAAAGTAAATTCAAAATCCCGTGTGGTTGCCGGGTAAGAATTGCGCCACCCCATCTCTTCCCGTGGGTTTCGTAGGAGGCGAATAAGGGAAAATCGGAGGGTGGGCAGCAGCATCCTTCGATCATTACCACCATCAAACTGCGGTCGCCAACCCGCTTGCCAAGCGTGGCGACTATGGCAAATCCCCCCCAAATTGGGGGAGGCCTATGTTCAGCAGTGAACGTCTTTCGGCTGTAATGATGATGAATGATGATGATGAAATTCAAAATTGTATTTCCCACTTCGATAATAACTATAATTAAGGAATTTGAAATAATGAAATAATACACTTTGTTTTCATAAATATGTAAGCGTCAACACTGTAAAACCGTAGTCTAATGTATAGGTAATGTTTAATTTTTAAGGCCAAATATTTGTACACCCTTGTGGGTAGATCACAGAGGACTGTCTAACTCATTATTTCTGTCATCCTATTATGTAACCTGTGTATCACAAATAAAATACTTACTTACTTACTTGATTAAGAGCATTGTAGCAGATTTTTTCCATACAACAACAACGTTTTCCACAACCAATTTTATAAAGGGTCGGCAACGCGTGTGACTCCTTTGGAGTTGCGGGCGTCTATAGGCTGCGGTGGCCGCTTATCATCAGGTGGACCGTACGCTTGTTTGCCACCGGCGTTGTATTAAAAAAAAACCCCAATCCTGAACCAATTTGCATATTTTTTTGAAATGTTGTAGATATAATTAAATACTATATTCATACGTTTTCATTTTCTGGAAAAATTGCCTACAAGTGAAAATATATACTCTTGAAGACTCTTGAAAATAAATACTCGAAAACTTTCTCCTAGGTTTTTGCTAATCACTACATAGTATAAAACAAAGTCGCTTTCTCTGTCCCTATGTCCCTATATCCCTATGTATGCTTAAATCTTTAAAACTACGCAACGGATTTTGATGCGGTTTTTTTTAATAGATAGAGTGATTGAAGATGAAGGTTTATATGTATAATAACATCCATTAAATAGTGCATCCGTGCGAAGCCGGGGCGGGTCGCTAGTATTTCATAAACGAGAAAAAAATACAAAAAAAGCAAAACGTATAAACCTAGTTAAGGATGTAGCACTGATCCTACGAGAAAATAGGTTCTAAACGGTCGACGGCGACGGCTCCCTCTATCGCACGATGCAGGCGCAAGACCGGGGTTAAACAGAAAAAATATTTGAAAATATTTGTTTCCGCTCCGTACAATAGACTCACAAAAGTCTTAACTGATGATTTGGCTTTTAGAGCTGATTGGAGGCTGTACTGCTAGAGAGCCACAGTGGCCGCGCGGCAAGGCACGCGACTTTCAATCTTAAGGTCGGTACCACCTGGTTTAAAAAAAACATAGGTACAAAATCATCCTCCTAGCGTTATCCCAGTACAGTTGCATCCTGAAGGATGCCCGGGGTCCGCTACCTAGTCCCAAGATTTGGCGTAAGCACTAGTGTTTACGGAAGCGACTGCCATCTGATCTTCCAATCCGAGGGGAAAGCAGACCTTATTGGAATCAGGCTTGTCAAGTGAGTGGGCAACTTGACTGTTAGAAGTTCTCAAGCCGCCCGAAGGCCTAACGACTGCTATCATAGACAGCAGCCGGGATCAACGGCTTAATCTGCCTTCCAAAGCACGGAAGCGATCAGTTAATAACAAAAATAAAAATTATAAAAATTAATGAAAATTCAATGACAATTGTACGCAAGCTCTAGCTAGTCTACGAGTAAAACAACCTTTACGTATTATTATATTACGTACGTAGTATACGAATCCATTTTTGAGTTGACCTAAATACTATATTTTAGACTATAAATTCTAGATTTGTTTACAATTCTGTTAGAAACCCTACTGTTGCGTCAGACGCGACAGATGTTGAGATAAAATGTACAAACATTGCTGTTCTTGTTTGTTTGCTTGAGATGGCCTTATGATTAGGTGTATTAGGTGTGTAGGTGGATAATTCCAAAACTTGCTGACAAAATTTCAAGAGAATCGGTTGAAAAATGCGACATGTAGAGGAGAACAAACCGAAATTCACCCGCAGAAAGTTACAAAATCATGGAAAAAAAAATTTTTTTTGAGAATATCCATAATCTGACTAGACAAAACAAAAAATATAATTACCGAACCTGTTCACAAAATTTCACTACAATCGGTTTAGAAATGCGATATGTAGAGGAGAACAAACCGAAATAAGCCCGCAGAAACTTACCGTCATTGCAAAAAAAAATTTGAAAATTTCCATAAACTGACTAGACAAAAAAATTCAATATAATTACCTAACCTGCTCTCAAATTTCACGAGAAACGATTTAGAAATGCGACCTGTAGAGGAAAACAAACCGAAATTCGCCCGCAGAAACTAACAAAATTATTGAAAAATTTTTTTTTTTTAATTTCCTTAAACTGACTAGACAAAAAAATTCAATATAATTACCGAACCTGCTCTCAAATTTCACGAGAATCGGTTTAAAAATGCGACCTTTAGAGGAGAACAATAGGAGATCTGCAAATCCGGAATTCGGATATAGCAAAGCATTTTTGTCGAAGCTGAAGCAGAGGCCTTTGTTTCACTCGGTCAATAAAACGAAATAAATATATGTGATTGGAATTCCTAATAATTTCGAGAGGTAGGTGGAGTGGAGAAAGTCGCGAGAAAATGCTAGTTATATTTTTAAATGTAACACGCATATTATTTAGCTTCAATAACACTTAGTATCGCGAGCGCTCGTGGCCCAGCGGCGCCCGTGTGCGCGTGCGGTATGCGAGGTTAAGCAACGTCGGCCTAGGTCAGTTATTGGATGGGCGACCGCTTTGAGTGGTTACTAACTGAGCGCTCCCGTGCTTTGGAAGGCACGTTAAGCCGTTAATCCCGGCTGCTGTCTATGATAGCAGTCGTTAAGCCAAGTTAGAGGCTTTCGGATGGCTTGAGAACTTCTAAAAGTCAAGTTGCCCACTCACTTGACAAATCTAATCCCAATAAGGTCGTTTCCCATCGGATTGGAAGGTCAGATGGCAGTCGCTTCCGTAAAAACTAGTGTTTACATCAAATCTTGGGATTAGGTAGCGGACCCCGGGCATCCTTCAGGATGCCCGGGGTCCGCAGTTATCAGTGACTTAGAGACTATATACATCTCTAACAATATTAAATTAATTTTAATTTTGACGCTCAGAGACCATGTATATCTCTGGGATATTATATTAATTTCATTATACTCCTTGTTTAATCTTGAGACCTTATACATCTCTAACTTTACTGATGTTGTAATATTTGTAATAGATAACTTGGCAAGTTTATCTTCACTGTATGACATTAATTTTGTTATAATTGTAAACTCGAAATTATTATTCCTCCTTGAACTGGAAATTAATATTTTGACATGAAAAATGTATTGCTTATTATAGTCAGACTTTCTTAAATTGTAAATTAATATTTTGACATGTAAAAGTGCCCTTGTGGCCTATTTGCAGAATAAATGTTTGATTTTTTTTTGATGCAACTATACCGGGATAAAGCTAGGATGATGATGATGAACAAGAATTATACTCGTAACTTAACTCTGTGTGCTTGTTTATGGATGAATCGAGAGGACAAACAAGACATTTCAAGACGTAAAACAAAATTAACAAAGATGAAATGAAAACAGTAGCTCCGAGGTAAACATCCCAGAAGAACCTGGGAAAATGTTGTTTATTCAGTACAGAGCAAAGACACTTTCAGCGTAACA
The DNA here is from genome assembly GCA_963556455.1 of Epiblema foenella. Classification (NCBI taxonomy): domain Eukaryota; kingdom Metazoa; phylum Arthropoda; class Insecta; order Lepidoptera; family Tortricidae; genus Epiblema; species Epiblema foenella. The sequence continues at coordinate 37,322,633 of OY747096.1, forward strand.
CAATTCATCAAGATATTGCATTATATAAACCAACAACACCTGAAGTCGCTGTTTTGGAAAATGGACCTTATCTTAATAAGAAGAAGGTTGTTATTGTAATGTGGCGCTTGGCGATTTATGATAAGGGTTGTCAGTGGTCGAAATTGTTGGGTTCATTGGCCATTGTGCAAGTTTTTTCCCGCGGGGCGTATAGGGTTGACTCTCAAACTTTTAACTCGGGTGCGCGAAGAATATAAGCTGCCCCGAGCTTTATGAGTTTTGTTGACAACTTCGAAATGAAATCGTATTTTTAGACATTATTGCGTTTTTTTTTTACAATATACACAGAAGTTTTTAACACTGCCTTTTATGCATCATAAACATTAAATGGTAGCCGTTCTACATCACAATCCTTCCTTAATGTAAACAAAGAACTGGGTCATTCTACTTTTTCATGACCAGTTTTCTACTACAAAAAAACTCAACTAAGAGGGGTTCTCATACGAACTTCCAAAAAAAAAAACGTACTTACAAATAATGATTGCATGTAAAAATTCTTAGTACTGTATTTTTTTAAACTCTGTATTTCCCTTATATTGTGAGAAATAAAAGGCTGTTATTTTTTTTTGACGACCGCAACTAGGCTATAGTTGGTGGTGACCCTGCCTACGAAGCTGGAGGTCCCGGGTTCGAATCCCGGTCAGGGCATGTATTTGTGTGATGAACACGAATATTTGTTTCTGATTCTTGGACGTTCTCTATGTATTTAGGTATATATTTATTTATATAAGTATGTATATCGTCGCCTAGTACCCATAGTACAAGCATAGTTTGAGACTAGGTCGATTTGTGTATATTTATTTTTATTTATTTTATTTTATTTTATTTATTAGCAATAACAGTTATGGCATAGAAAGCTCATAGCTTAAAAGCTTCTAAAACCATGCGCTTAACTTTTTTTTCATCACGTCAACGTCTAATAAAAACATTTGACGTTTGGCACGCCCCTCGGCTTAATGCCGACAAAAAACGTCAATTGTAAACCCGGTAGATCACGAACTAACACACTCTAACATAACCCGTATTGATAACGTTACAAGGTTCATTTTAAATTGAATCAAAGACGAGGAAGCGTTTTTACAAAATACAGATCAACGACGTTGTGACATGAACATGAACCCGATTGGTTTTTTTTTCCAATTGACTTATACATTTTAAACATACGCGTGTAGTTTTTTGTACCACAATCTCATTGCGTTACAGTATGAAGGTAATTTAAGAAAGCAGTTAATTAGGTATAAAACCAAATATGAACCAAATATCAATAGATTTTATGTCAAAAACTTAATGCTACTTTATTGACGTCTCAAGATGACGATACAATGCAACAGAGATTTTTATTTGTAACTCGTCTTCACGAAAGTTACGTCCAAAAAACTGGTTTTTCGGCCTAAAATTGACAACGTTTGATGCCGTATATCTCGAAGACTACTTTTGATATAAAAAACCGAGATAAGGTCAAACGGATCTTTATAAAACCGAGCCTAATGTATATACTACTAACATTCTCTCTCGAGTTGCAAATACACTGTAACACGAGAAACGTCTCGTGTTTTTGGTGCGATGTTGAATGGGTTAACAGCCTCATTTTTTGTCAACCCTGAATCAGGTGGAAATGCCACCGATTGCCCGGGCTTTCGTCTCCTCCTCAGAATGTTAATTGGTACTCTTCAAAACATCACTTGAAGAAACATCCAGTTATTCACCAAGCTCATACAAGTGACCAGCATAAGGTGCCACTTATCTGCAGACACAAGGTGTCTTCGGATAATTCCGGATGTCGGGTAATTCCGAAAATAGCAAATTCCATTATAACTAAGCTATTTTATTGCATCTCATCATCATCACCATCAAAAAGAAACGTTAAAGATTTTGTTATTGTTTGGTAGTGCAACAAAATTCAATTGAATTTATTTCCCACGTAGGTATACATTGATACACATATGTCCGTCAATTAATGCACATTTTCAACTTATATCTAATGATAATAGCTAATTAGTGAACTTAAAAATTACAAATATTCCATACATCGTTTTCTGTTAGATATTCCGACACGTTATAATAAGATTTTTTAGTTAATTTCAGTTTTACAAGTTTCTTAAATGTATGATCTGGTAAGTCTATTATATTCTTAGGGATTTTGTTATAGAAATGTACTGCCTGTCCAATAAATGATTTCCGAGCTTTGACAATTCGCAAGCGACGAACAGCAAGTTTATCCTTGCTTCTGGTATTAAATGTGCGTATGTCACTGTTTTTGGGAAGATGTTTATAGTAGGTATCTTCTGGCATACATAATAACTTCATAGATATATAGTGACGGTAGAGTTATGATGTTGACCTTTCTAAATAGATCTCTCAATGACGTTCTCGGCTTCAGATTGTAAATTGCACGAATAGCCCGCTTTTGTAAAACAACTTTGCTGTCTACATTGGCAGATTTTTCCCAATCGCTTAGTTAAAATGGAATTGGTTATTTTCGGATTTACCCGACACTCGGAATTACCCCAAGACACCTCAGGTTGTGTAGTTACCGATCGAGGGATCAAATTAAACTGGTTAAGTGTAACAAAATGGTATGTGAATGGCCGAGCTGAATTCCAATATGTAACTGCCACCGATGCACTGAGGATTCAAGTATTTTTAATTGTACAGAAAAAGAGAGGCCCATTTTGGGCACTTAACGTCTTGGAATGGTACGTGAATTGCCTTCGATTAGTGTGGTCTCTCTTACATTAGCACATAGCAAAGAGCTGTGTCAAAAATCATTTATTGCAGCAGAATATACGGTTTTGACGACCGGTTTAGCCTAGTGGGTAGTGCACCTGCCTGTGAAGCTGACGGTCCTGGGTTCGAATCCCGGTCAGGGCAAATATTTGTGTGATGAGCATGAATATATGTTTCTGAGTCTTGGATGTTTTCTATGTATTTAAGTATTTATATCTATTAAATATATCGTCGTCTAGTACCCATAACACAAGCCTTCTTGAGCTTACTGTGGGGCTAGTTCGATTTGCGTAAGATTGTCCTCTAATATTTATTTATTAATTATTTATTATTATTATTTATTAAATATAGGCCAAAATGGCATTGCAAGTAAAAATCAATTAGAAACTAGTGGCTCTGTGACCTAGACCTCAAGTTATTTTTTAATTTTCCAAAGACTACAAAAAAGATCTATATAGTTATGAAACCTGTTCATTTTCACGGGAATCGATTGAGAAATGCGACCTGTACAGGAGAACAAACTGAATTCGCCCGCAGAAACTAACAAAATCATTGAAAAATAATTTAGTTTCTGAAAATTTCTAAAAACTGACTAGACAAAAAAATTCTATATAATTACCGAAGCTGCTCACAAAATTTCACGAGAATCGATTTAGAAATGCGACCCGAAAATCCGGAACTTAAGAAAGCAATTTCGTCCCAGCTGAAGCAGAGACCTTCATTTCATTCGGTCAATAATAATAGTTGTAAGGTAAGTGAAGATAGCAGAATAAAAATGAATTTAGTAGAATTTTCAAAGGAAGCTCACGGCTTATCGCATCCCACTGTCCTAATACATTATTAATGTGGCTTTGCATAAAGGGCCGCCATTCCACGTTTCTCACGTTTAAACTATCGTATTGATGTTTACGCAACATCATAAGAGGCCATATAAGGTTTAAAATGTTTTGATTTCAAATTATGACAAAAGTATTAATAATACCAATAAAGTGATTAAAGGCTACGATGATTTTATTAAAGTTTTAGATAGTAACATAGCCAGTTTTTGATTTTATTGTGTGTAATAGAATTTAAGCAGAAAAAAACTAGTTTTTCGCTTGAAAATGATTTAGAGTGATGTTTGATACGATATTTCTTAATGAAAAATCCAAAAAACACATTAAAAGTTCATGTCATAAGGTCGCGATAGTCCTGTTCTAGACAGTAACATCGAGAAAATGTCAAGATACGTGTCAATTCAAACAGAATATGGCCTAAATAGATGCGCGTTTTTTAACTGACAAGTCTAGATTCGATCGAGCAGGAAATGTAATACAGTAGTTTAACGCTGTTATACTCTTATTGTATTTGATATTGTTCTTTACAACTAGCGTAATAGACTTTATATTGCAAACATTTGATTTTATACAGCGTGTAAGTAATATATACTCTATTACATTGAATAAAAGAATATGTTAGCGTCTGGGTATTTACCGGACAAGTCATTGTTAAAAGAGTATGTAGCATAGGTGACGAAACGTGTTGTGGATGATTATTTGTAGCATAAATTGACGAAACCTGTGGTGGATACTTTTTGTTGTGGTTGGGACGAAAACTGCGCTGTGTATCTTCACGGTATGTTTCTGCTTCTTCTCATTTCATAATAAATGTTTATTTGTGATAATCCACATCGAATGGGACCTTATGGCGGCAGGCGCTTACGTTACACCTATTCAATATTGTATTGGAACAGCGGCAATAAAGGCGTAAGTGCCGGCCGCCATAAGGTCCCTTTCAATATGGATTATCATATTTTTTAGCGTCATAGAAGTAATTTACAAAGTTTGTCATTAGGGGGCGTCCATAAATTACGTGAGGTGTTTTTATAAATTTTCTGTCCCCCCTCCCCCCCTGGTGAGATGTCGTGAGATTTTATTCAACCCCCTCCCCCAACCCCCAATCTCACGTGAGATTTTTTTAAATTTGGGTTTCTTACGTAAACGCGTTGGATTGTTATTGTAAAAAGAAAAAAAAAATTGCTTCGTGCTTTTATTTACGACTAGTTAAGACTAGTAATCAACATTGCTAAGAGTTAACGTCGAAGTATGAATGAAATTATTCTCTTTCGAACGAATTAGTGAATAATCTTAATCGTATTACGATTACGCTTAAGATTAAATCTTATAAGCGTGTACAAACTGGATTAAATGGACCAAAATAGTATAATTTTTTTTTCGTTTCAATCAGAAAAAAAATTGCGTGATATTTGCCGAGAACCCCCCTCTCTCCAACGTAAGATTAGATGAGATTTGACTCGACCCCCTCCACCCCTTAAACATCTCACGTAATTTATGGACGCCTCCTTACAATTGAGTAATCTCAATGCCATTTCGAGGCATTCATTTTGAAAACTACATTTTTAACTTCACATCAACATCACCTTGACCGTCAATTTAAGTGCGCCGCACTCACACACAATTGGATTAGGTAATGGTAGATACGAAAAAACTTGTATCTCGATAAGTAATGTGTTTAGTAGACAGATCTTTTGAGAGGTAGGGCACAGTAACATGTCATCTTGCTCGAATTTGGAGCAGCCCAACTGGGGAGGTACCTGCGCCTTGCAGAAGACCACAGCCATAATAACATTATCTACTATACAAGTATGTAGTGTTGTGTTCCTGGAGCCGAGCAAGGTTGCCAGAGCTTCCGAGGATGCACTGTGTTGAGACCGAGCGACCTAAATTTGTCCCTTCTGTTGTCAACACAGTGCATCCTCAAAATTTATAAAGGGTCAGCAACGCGTACTCCTTTGGAGTTGCGGGCGTCTATAGGCTGCGGTGGCCGCTTACCATCAGGTGGATCGTAAGCTTGTTTGCCACCGGCGTTGTATAAAAATAAAAATCTTACAAGTTAATTTGGATTGGATTATCTCCCGGTGTCGGAGATCTCCGGCCACACAACAAAAGAATGCTATTGTCTATTTTTTTTCGCTGATAGAGGACGGGTTAAGTGAAAAATAATATAGACGTACCTACTGTAATTTTTGAAGCCGGTGCCATTCAAAGAAATTGTCTAAAGTTGACGAAATGGCAAAGACTACAAAAATTACAATAGGTACGTCTACGTTGTTCAATAAGAGGCGTAAGTCTCATGTTAGAAGTAAAGCAGTTATTTTTTACTTTTTAATGTTTTTTTCAAGTTGGGTTTTTTTTTATTAAAATTTTTATTTATTTCACACTTTTTAGTGAACTATTACCAAATTGTATCTCATAAATAAATAAATAAAATAAAATAAATAAATAAATAAATATTAGAGGACAATCTTACACAAATCGAACTAGCCCCACAGTAAGCTCAAGAAGGCTCGTGTTATGGGTACTAGACGACGATATATTTAATAGATATAAATACTTAAATACATAGAAAACATCCAAGACTCAGAAACAAATATTCATGCTCATCACACAAATATTTGCCCTGACCGGGATTCGAACCCAGGACCGTCAGCTTCACAGGCAGGTGCACTACCCACTAGGCTAAACCGGTCATCTCATAACGATTGAATTTGGGTAGGTTCATGAGAGTCGAGGTGAACGATTACACACACAGCTGTGTGTAATCGTGAATCTACAATTCTACATGAATACTGATTGTACATAAAGTGAATGAATGATTTGAATGAGTTAATGTAAATAAAAACACTTGAATATGTATTTTAATAGGTAGGTATAAAAACTGTATAAAATAAACATATTTGACGACCGGTTTAGCCTTGTGGGTAGTGCACCTGCCTGTGAAGCTGACGGTCCTGGGTTCGAATCCCGGTCAGGGCAAATATTTGTGTGATGAGCATGAATATTTGTATGTATGTATGTATGTATGTAAAATTCTTTATTGTACATGAGTAAAACATAACATAAATTACAAGAACAGTTGACATATATGTACAAAGGCGAGCTTATCCCTGTAAGGGATTTCTTCCAGCTAACCTTTGAGCAATTGAGTGGAGATTAAGATTAATAGGCAAACCGAGAAACATCTACAATTCGAACACAAAATTATTTGTTCCTGAGTCTTGGATGTTTACTATGTATTTAAGTATTTATATCTATTAAATATATCGTCGTCTAGTACCCATAACACAAGCCTTCTTGAGCTTACTGTGGGGCTAGTTCGATTTGTGTAAGATTGTCCACTAATATTGATATAACTCATAAAAAAACTATTTGAATCGGTATAGATCTAAATATCTTATTTTCTGTTTTGTATGATTTCGATGTATTTTTGTATTCGTTGTGTAAATTATAATTAACAAAATAGTTCAATGAAACTTTTTGGTACATCTTGCAATTCACAGTTGAACTTGCTATCGGTACGAACAAAGAATAGTAAATTCAAAATCCCGCTGTTATTACATGACATGTTGTGACCTCAACTCTGGGCTATATGTAAGCGGAACATAGATTTGATAGGGTCATAAACTCATAAAAGTGGCCGTGGGAGCTCTAATGCAACATCATCATCAACGTTATTGGACTCGTTAACTAACATCTCAACATTTAGTTTCGTTGATGATTGCCGAAAGAAAACGTGACAGTGGGCAATATTCATTTATTTTTGATTTTTTTTCCTGTAGTATACTTGAAACACAGCTTGATTCACCCAGGTCAATCAAGTAAACTAAAAGTACATTTAATAGACTTTCAGCATTAGAATAAATTTCATAGATATTTTCAAGTAAACTTTGTGCACCTGAGTAGGCGGTAAGTACATTAAGTTTACTGAAAGATAATTTTGTGCACTGTGGTGTAAGTCACATGTGCATTTTGGTTTTGGCTTAGAACTCTGTGCTTCAAAACGAAGCTGTCTGTCAAGACCTTTATTTCGAAAACGCGTAGAGGTATCGAGTTGACATTAAATCAAACCTCTAAGTAAACGTAAAAAAAAGATGTTTATGCCACAAAAAACGTATGTTTCTACACTCTCAAGGGAATCAAAATTGATATGGTATTTTCAGTTGACATAGAACTATAAAATTTGGCAAGTCATATCGTCTTATACTACGAGTACAGGGAAAAATATGAAAACTTATACATTTGTAACCAAATCATAAAAAATAAAGTCTTTATTTAAAGTGCATAATCAATACCAAATTTGTACGCAACCATCGGTGGGCGAGTCCGACTAGCACTTGTCCGGTTTTTCCTAACACGGGCGTTAACTTCCAGGCGGCAGTACGACTAGTCCAAAATGGAGGGTTTATGAGAGCGATGATTAAAACCTGCTCCTCTAGTGGTCAGCCTTGAGGAACTGACGAAGAAGAGTCAAAAAACGAAGAGGAAAAAATCTAGTTAAAATATACCTACACTTTAATGATACAAACTAAGTTAAACCATCCATGATAACGATCATATTATATAACGATCATCAATCAATATTAGACACGGTCGTTAAATCAATAATGGTAAACACTTCGGCTCTCCAATGTCGAGGGCCTCGGCTAATGGGTGGCATGAAATGTGATCGCCGACATCTCTAGGCCAACTTGGTGCTCATCTTAACACTTGTTTAAACAATGCTAAGGATTTATGGTACTACAGTATCCGCAAAACAAACTGACGACAGAGCTGATAGCGCTATCCCTTGCACACTTGCACGGCGTTACGAAATGTGTCTCACATCTTTTGTGGCTCCGTTCGTCAGTTTGGTTTGCGGATAGTATAACTTAACATACAATAGAATATTACGCAAAAGAATAAAATTACATCAAACATATGCAATGAATGGTAATATCGATAGACAGCATGCCAGGGTAACGTCGCACAAAACACATATATGTCAACACTTTGTGGATTTAGCTGTATGTAGGTGGACCATTCTACTACATAATTTTCACACTTTTTTTAAATGCAGATTTTCGGATACTTGGCCCTCATTTCATATTTTTGTATTGTTATTTAGAAGGATTAATTAGAGTATCACTTCCGATAGTTTTGGTAATTAACGAACCACAGCTAATATCCACAAACCGAGTAACTCAGTTGTCCTTGGATGTCTCACCATTTGTATGAAAAAATGGTTTTTACCACTGTGTTACCCACTTTTTACAGCGATATGTTAATATTTAAGTATTGTGTACCTGTAAATTCCTTTTATTAGGTACAGGTATTACATCGAAATCCTTTTTTGTACACTAAGGCCGGGTTTTATAAAGATCCGTTAGACCAAATGTCAGATTAAATTTCAGTAACTAACAGTACAATAATAATAAGTACATTTTTTGACATAACAAACCGACATAAGGTCTAACGGATCTTTATAAAACCGAGCCTAATTCAACACATATCATAGATTTTTTTTGTAATAGAAAACTGGTCATGAAAAAGTATAATGACCCAGGTACAGCCTATAGTTTTGTTGGTAAAGCCATTCTTACAGACGATACGGAAAGCAGGTTGAAAATTTAAACCACCTCGTCCATTCCGATGTATCTGGTGGCTATACTAGAGAACCTGCGTGTGAGTTGATAATTGAAACCACCGAAATTAGGCCCTTCAATTACGGGGGCGTGGGGCAAAGTGAATTAAAACACAATCACAAAAAAGCAAACGGGTTTTAAATGGAGGTAGTTTTGGGGGTGATTTTCTTAATTTGTTCCTTATCTCTTGGTTGGGAATGATAATGGGTGTGGGGCAGCAGGCGGGCCGGAACTAATTCGTATTTCGTAGCCAGTACATCCTAAAGGTTACAAAATATGTGAACAAAAAAAGTTTCAAAAGAACATGATCATTTACTCTAGAATTACTATTAGAAACGAGAAATGCGAACCAGGAAGAGGGTAACTAGATGGCTATGGTGTGTGGATAGACCACAAATAAATCTAAGCGTTAGTTAAGTTTTAACAGTGACAATTGCAACAGTGCCTAAATATTGGGAACTTATTAAAACAAACATGCCTGTGAAGCTGAGGGTTCCGGGTTCGAATCCCGGTCAGGGCAAATATTTGTGTGATGAACATGAATATTTGTTTCTGAGTCTTGGATGTTTTCTATGTATTTAAGTATTTATATCCATTAAATATATCGTCGTCTAGTACCCATAACACAAGCCTTCTTGAGCTTACTGTGGGACTAGTTCGATTTGTGTAAGATTGTCCTCTAATATTTATTTATTTTTATTTTATTATTGAACATACACGGTAAATATTCCGTGTGACTAGTAATTCTAGCACTGGGAACTGAGCAATAAAGTCGTGTTCATGTATTTGGTTGAAAAAAAAAATTGTTTCTAAAGATTGGGAGCGGTTTAGCGGTCCAGAGTAAATTTTGGCTTAAGGGTCCTTATTAGTTAAAAACGCTCATGTATTTACGCTATTTTCTGTTTGAATTGACATGTATCTTGATATTTTCTCAATGTTACTATCTACAACATGACTATTGCGACCTTATGTCATAAACTTTAAACGTATTTTTTGCATTTTTCATTAAGAAATATCATTTCAAACATCACCCCAAATCGACCATTTTCAAGATAAAAACTTGTTTTTTCCGCTTAAATTCTACTACACACAATAAAACCAAAAAATGGCTATGTTACTATCTATAACTTTGATAAAGTTATCGTAGCCTTTAATAACTTTATTGCTATTATCAAAACTTTTGTCATAATTTGACATCAAAACACTTTAAAATTTATAAGGCCTCTTCATTTAAAATTTAGTTTTGGCTTAATAATGAAATAGATCAATCCGCCTAAATCTTTTATTGTTAGTAGGAAAGATAAATAAAAACTTAATTATCCAAAATATAACGAATTCATGTCATACTGATACACAGGGTTTCGGAATCAATAAATCAAACCAAGGATGTACGAACGCGTGTAGTTCATTTGGGGCACTTTACAGACGCATGGATAAATGTAATCTTAATTCTAATTTACCTAGAACCGAAAAGGTCGCGTACGGCACGGTTTCAGAGGAATATAAATATTAATAAATAAATAATAAATAAATATTAGAAGACAATCTTATACAAATCGAACTAGCCCCACAGTAAGCTCAAGAAGGCTTGTGTTATGGGTACTAGACGACGATATATTTAATAGATATAAATACTTAAATACATAGAAAACATCCAAGACTCAGAAACAAATATTCATGCTCATCACACAAATATTTGCCCTGACCAGGATTCGAACCCAGGACCGTCAGCTTCACAGGCAGGTGCACTACCCACTAGGCTAAACCGGTTGTCAAATATACTCCCTCGGACGCTTCGGTTGTGGAATGAGCTCCCTACCGAGGTTTTCCCGAGGCAACACAGTATGGGGTTCTTCAAGAAAGCAGTGTTAACATTTTTAAAGAGTCGGCAACACACATGTGACACCCTTGGGGTTGCTAGCGTGCATGGGCTGCGGTGACAGCTTACCATCAGGCGGGCCGCGCCCTTGTTAGCCACCTTGTAATGAAAACTTACGTTTATCTAAAAATAGACACAATCTTAGGAAACATAACAGGTTTAGTTAACCAAACATTAGTGAAAACATCACTATGTAGTAAACCAGCACCAAACAATCATAATTAACAGCTTGGCGTTTAATTAGCAATTAAAATCGCGATTACTCGACAAAACTCACTTTCAGTCGTAAAAAGCGTTTTAATTATGTTTGTGGAAATAATTATATGTAAGAGTTAACACGCGTGACGGCGGCGTCATAAAACGACGTAAGTACGAATTTGACGAGTCATAGAGAACTTGCATTAGTTCATTAAGGGTCCTTATCAGTTAAAAAACCCTCATATATTTAAGCCAACGGTCGATGGGGCCAGAAACTGCTTGAGTGGCGTCCACGCACCGGAAGACGAGCTGTCGGTAGGCCTCCGACAAGGTGGAGTGATGACCTGGTGAAGGCCGCGGGAATCCGGTGGAAACGAACGGCACAGGACCGGTCTAAATGGCGAGCCTTGGGGGAGGCCTATGTTCAGCAGTGGACGTCTTTCGGCTGAAATGATGATGATGATTTAAGCCAATTTATAACCGGTGACGTTGTCGATGGTCTGGTTTGAGCATCATCACTATATAGTATAAAACAAAGTCGCTTTCTCTGTCCCTATATCCCTTTGTACCTATGCTTAAATCTTTAAAACTACGCAACGGATTTTGATGCAGTTTTTTTAATAGATAGAGTGATTGAAGAGGAAGGTTTATATGTATAATAACATCCATTAAATAGTGCACCCGTGCGAAGCCGGGGCGGGTCGCTAGTTCGTTATACAATGTTTTCATCTGAAGTAAATGAAGTGACTGATGGAGTGACGTCACTGCGCGTTTTAAATTATGTTCCAGTTCAAATCACTTGTAATTTAAGTTTGTCGTGTAAAAAGATAATTTCGGTACAAATCTTCCAGTAGTACACTTGTGATGGCTATCATTATTGGCTTACTAATGTAATTTCACGATTGAACCTTAACGCAAGTTCCCAATTACTTACGTCTTTTGACAAGACATTGAGTTGTGACGTGTGACATTGAATTAGGTTTTTTACTTCCGCATTTTTTTTTTAGTTTCGTCTCGAATTATTTCTTCCTTTGCCAATACCAAGTTTATTGTCAGACGCCAAAAGTACAGTTTCGTCCGAGTTGTCAATGTTTTTTTTTAAACTCAACAACTTTTTTAGTTAAGTAATATGTAAGTGAAGTTGGTCTTATTGTGGTCTTACTTCACTTAAGTTTACTGTGCATAGTTTTATGGTACAATTTGGACCGATTTAATATGTGTTGGAGATTGACATTTGATTGACAGATAGGAGAATATAGGTTATGTCGGTATTGTTAAAATTTACGAGATACGTTTAGAAAGTGAACTAAAATATATTAGTTAAGTGTTTAATAGTAAAGGATATTTGAAATAATCATGTATGTTAGGAAGAATTTATACAATTTCCCAACGAATACTGGATAAGTTAATAACTACAAGAAACACTGGGAAACTCAAAATAACTTTTTATAGACTAGTGAAGGCGAAAAAGTCGTTCTTGGGAAATTGTATAAAATTCTACAATAAAATTCCAAGACACATTACTGAACTTACGGATTCTAAATTTAAATCTGTTGTGAAACAGACACTTATTTCAAAAGCATATTATAAGATAAACGATTACATCATGGATAGGGATGTTTGGCAGTGATAGCGTCCCGCACAAGTAATCTAACACAGAAATATTTTGTCCTTAGTATTAAAAAATATGTATATATGTTTATACTGTAGGTAGCATTTGAATTTTGTACTATTTTTACTGTTATTTTATATACATAGTATATTGTTTTGAAAAAATGACACCTCGCCGAGTTTCTTACGCCGGTTCTTCTCGAGGCAGAGGTTTATTTTATGAACCGGTGGTAGTTTTTTGACATTCATAAGTGCATGTAACATGCCTAAATTGAAGAATAAATGATAAAAAAAAAAAAATATTGTGAAATAATAGCTTCAAATGATGTTTCTCTTAACAGGTAAGAATTGTACTTATTTTATCCTACACTAGCGACCCGCCCCGGCTTCGCAAGGGTGCACTATTTAATGGATGTTATTATACATATAAACCTTCCTCTTCAATCACTCTATCTATTAAAAAACCGCATCAAAATCCGTTGCGTTGTTTTAAAGATTTAAGCATACAAAGGGATATAGGGATATAGGGACAGAGAAAGCGACTTAGTTTTATACTATGTAGTGAAATTAGTCTCTCTTACAAACAGTAATAATTATGTTAAGCACATGTTTAACCACGTGATCTACCTACTTGTTTCTCAAGTGTATTGTACTGAACAGAACACACAATATAGTGCTAATTATTCAATGCCGTTTGCATTTTACATTGTAACACACCTAACTTGAAATCTATACATTACTGTCAGTATCAACTATGTACTTAGTTCAGTTCAAGACAATGCGATATCTTCATAAAATAGTTTTAGCCATCGTCCAAAAATGACAGAAATGATTAACGAAGCGTTGCTAACATCATCACTTCCTTGTGAGAATCAGCTGATTCATACCATTAAATCATCCAACAAAAAACTTACCTAACAAAACTATCCGACCGGTAATCCACGAGCACAAATCCATTGACACATCTTTAAACCAAAACCAACAAAAAACCTTTTATTTTACGCTCACAACACAGCACTAAACACAAAAATCACACTGACACAATTTTGCGCGCGAAAAGCAAAACCCGCGAAACGTCACAGTGGCGTTTGTTTTTTTTTTTCGATATGTTGTTTTTTTCGACGCGGCGCGGCTGTGGTGTGCGCTTGGACAAGCACGTTGGCTGAGTAACGGCGAGTCGCGTTGTGTAATACTAACGGGCATAGAGTAGAGGCGCTATAGAGGTACTGGCTGGTTTTAGAGGGACATTGGAAAAAGGATCGACGTGCGAGATGCCCGTAGAGAAATGGGAGGCATGCAGGGAATTCCCACAATCGCAGCAGCTGATTTTTTAAAATAGTGTTTCGCATTTTATTGATTTTCGATAAAAACAAAGTTAGAACATTATTGTAAGGATGTAAATATCTGAACTTGATAAACAGGGAACAGAACCTACACTTTAAAACAATATTCTTACTTGATATTTGAAGTAAAATCATAACACGTATTTTCACATATTTAATATTAATAGTAATAGCAACTCGTAAAGCTGCACTTCAAAGCAGTTTTAATGTATAGTCGATTTTATAACCAATATTAAAACGACATACAAACAGACAGTCACATCTGTTTCAATTCCAGCTAGCAATAACAAAACTTTGTAACTCGACGACCACTCTAAATGAAACTCATGGAAAATCAGACAATTCTGTCATTCAAAATGCGAAAGTTTTGATGATTGGATGTTTGTTACTCAATCACGCTAAAATGGCTGAACGGATTATGAGGAAATTTGGTATACAACGAGTTTATACCCTGGATTAATATATAGAACACTTTTTATCTTGAACATCATCCCTCGAAGGGATTAAAAGTTTACGTGGACGAAGTCGCGAGCAAAAAGCAGTGCATTATAAAAAAAAACTTGTATGAATTTAGTAATTTGTCATGTCATAAAATAAGAAATACCCGAGGTTATCACATCAAAAACATGTTCGTGACCTCTGCCTACCCCTCCAGTAAATAGACTTGAACCGTGTATAACTAGCGCTTATGGCACGACGGCATCAAAAACTCGGCGAAACAGGTTATACGTCCTAATTCTCATTAATATCACATGGAGAGGTAACATCAAATCGGCTACCACAAAATTGTTACGAAAAGGAAAATTATTAGAATTACTTTCCTTGATCTGCGATAAATGTTTGTTTCAATAAGAACAAGTGAAAGCAGTTATAGACCTTCTGTAAAACGATAGGAGTGTGCGGTTGGAGAGTAGCCTGGGAGAAATCCAGGGGAAAACCTCCGACACGACCACGCGTGTGGTTTGGAACACTGGAATACTCTAAGAGTTTGCGCTCCAGCGAGATTGGTTGAGCGGTTTCAACCGAATTTGAGGTGTGAGTGGAATCGAGCGAGAAGAGTCCAGGTCGGGCGTAGCTGAGTAAGAAACTCAGACCTGAGTCGGACTGACTCTACCCGGTGTGCGGCGGTGCCGGGACGAATAGGGACTATATGTGCAAGGGGAGATATACAATTTTGTAATAAAGTAAGCCTCAGATCGCATATTCATCGCCTTGCCTTACATTACTTGTTATACCGCCCTATGTTAATGTACTACAATACTGTCCTAGGTTATTCAATTCTAAACTATACCTACAAAAACATCTTCTTATCCACATAATTACCGTTAATCTACCATAATTACTCTCTCTGGTAATCAATCTTGTGCTTTTTAAGTTAAATTAAAACAAGCCTGAACCTGTTCGAGGCCCTCGGAGTCGGAATGTCGCAATGCAACGGGGTTCGCCCACGACAAACATGGTCACATTCTACCGAAATTCTACACACTAGTACTAGGTATAGTCGGCTACGAATATATTAGAACGTGTGTCATCGTTGTATAAATAATGTATGTACCTACTTACACTAAGAAACTGTGATAATTTACACAGGCTGTAACAAAACCCTCCAGGACCACAAAGTTGAATTCCTAAAATGTTGGATTTGCAAAAAGTTGAATTTGCAGAATGTTGAATGTTAAAATGTTGAATTTGCATAATGTTGAGTTCTCTTTATGTCCAAATTGCATAAAGTTGAATTTGCAGCTTGTTGAATCCTAAAATGTGCATTTTCGATCAACTGTTCCAAACAAGGTAAAAAAAATTGAGTTTCGATTATTTTCCGCTTTCATAGCAATCAGGGTATTGACCTTATTTCGGTACAGCCATTATTTCGTACAAATGTCACCTCAAACGTTTAAAAATAAATTTCTAATAAGATATAGTGAGGCTTCTATTAAGAGCATATTCGGTATCGTGTTCTGATTAGGAAAAAGTAGAAGAAATTGTTGGCGTTTGTATGGACAGTTGGCTGACTTGGACGACCTGCCCCAAATTTTTCGTGTCAAAATAAATTTTCTAACACACTACATATAACAGTATACATTAAACTAATACTTCAGCGCGGTCGTGGCCCAGCGGCGCCCGCGTACCGCGTGCGTTATGCGAGGTTAAGCAACGTCGGCCGAGGTCAATTCTTGGATGGGTGACCGCTTTGAGTGGTTATTAACTGAGCGCTCCCGTGCTTTGGGAGGCACGCTAAGCCGTTGATCCCAGCTGCTGTTTATGATAGCAGTCGTTAAGCCAAGTTAGAAGTCTTCGGGCGGCTTGAGAACTTCTAACAGTCAAGTTTCCCACTCACTTTTGACAAGCCTAATTCCAATAAGGGCTTGCTTCCACTCGGCTTGGAAGGTCACATGGCAGTTGCTTTCTTAAAAAATAGTGTCGACATCAAATCTTGGGATTAGGTAGTGGACCACGGGCATCCTTCAGGATGCAACTGTACTGGTATAACGTTAGGAGAATGATGACATTAATCTAATACTAATACATATTTTATCGACTTTTCCACATTTCTTTGATAGATAGATAGATAGATATATTTACTTCCTTTATAAAATTACATCATTGTTTACATTTTTAAAACAAGATAAATTCACAAAAGGATCGTCAACAGGTATAACAATAATAATGAAAGAAAAATAATTGAAATCAAATAATGTCAAAGGTAAAAAACAATAGAAATGTCAAATTTGTATACACGGCTAGAATATCCTAGGCAATGTCATTAGTCAAATTTAAAATAATAGAAATAAAAACAATATAAACGCTCAATTCCAAATATGGTCAAATATCAATACAATGTCATTGTTTAGTTATGTCTCGCACCTACTATAATTAATATATATATACCTACGCACCTACGATAATTAAATAAGGTTGACTGGTAAAGAGTGCCTTACGGCATTAAGTTCGCTTTTTGTATCCATAACCTGTTACTGTTCAATAAAGTTTAACCCCCTAATTCATAAAAATTAACAAACCTCTGCTAACTAAAATGTTTTGTCCTTTTCCCACAAACACAAATGTCAAAATGACAGATAAGGACAAACGAATATTAGCGGCATTTTAGCTAAAGTAGGTTTGATGAACGTTTATGAATAA
The DNA here is from genome assembly GCA_963556455.1 of Epiblema foenella. Lineage (NCBI taxonomy): Eukaryota > Metazoa > Arthropoda > Insecta > Lepidoptera > Tortricidae > Epiblema > Epiblema foenella. Next base: position 37,340,031 of record OY747096.1, read on the forward strand.
GGGGGTTAGTAAATAAATCAATATTTTACAAGGTATCGGCACCCTACGATGTTGCGGAACATACATTGGTTTAATTAGGTATTTACTTTGATTGACATCGCTCAGTATTGACTATTTGACATCGACCAATTTGCTTGAAAATGACACGTTTTACATGTATGTTATACATCTCTAAATAATTAAATAATAACCTAAATTCACCAAAAAATGAAAAGATAATAGTACATTCAATCCGGATACAGCGACAGTCAAGCGACCGGTGATATTACGTCGCACTAACAGAACGTCGCACAAAACCGACCGGTTTAGCCTAGTGGGTAGTGCACCTGCCTGTGAAGCTGACAGTCCTGGGTTCGAATCCCGGTCAGGGCAAATATTTCTGTGATGAGCATGAATATTTGTTTCTGAGTCTTGGATGTTTTCTATGTATTTAAGTATTTATATCTACTAAATATATCGTCGTCTAGTACCCATAACACAAGCCTTCTTGAGCTTACTGTGGGGCTAGTTCGATTTGTGTAAGATTGTTCTCTAATATTTATTAATTTTTTTTTTTATTTCAAAACGCACTGATTTACTTTGAAAATGTTTGGTATCAAATCTAACGTGTGGTGATTTAGAAGTCGTTAAAAGCGGTAAAATGTTAAAGCGAGGCTGTTATAAGCGGATTCTAATGTAGTTAATATTTTATTTCTTCATTCTTAAGCGACTGTACTGATGATTAGAGGATACATGGCGGTACATTTCGATGGCCACGTAGGTGTTACTAATTAAGTTAATAGTAGTAGTTAATTTTCTTTATTTAAACAACTTCAACTCTTTGTTATGCTTCTATAGTCTAGTACGTATATTTGTTGCGCAAATCGACCCACTTTTTGTTACCTTTGAGTATTTATTAACATCAAAACGTTGCATATTGGGATAATGATCATAGCGATATGAAATAGTAGTCCAAACTGATGTCAAAGTCTGAGCTCAGACCTTATATATATATATATTTTATACAACGCCGGTGGCAAACAAGCTTACTGTCCACCTGATGGTAAGCGGCTACCGCAGCCTATAGACGCCCGCAACTCCAAAGGAGTCACGTACGCGTTGCCGACCCTTTGTAAAATTTGAATGATGCACTGTGTTGACAACAGAAGGAACACATTTAGGTCCCTCGCTCTCAACACAGTGCATCCTCGGGAGCTCTGGCAACCTTGCTCACCTCTAGGAACACAACACTACAATCCGTATATATCAAATATCTTCAAAATTAAGTAAATTGCGAATAACAGTGTCTTTGAGAAGTTTCATTTAATCCAAGGAAAGTCCCTTTGAATTTATCGAAATTAACAAATTACATTAATTTAAAAATTGTGTGTATTTGGCTAAAACTTCAATTTATAGTTCTTTAGTAGCCTTTCTGTCCGGATTACATGAGGCTAGTTTTTAAACTAGAGTAGCAAGCTAATGCTAGTAAGCTAGCAAGCTGGTGCTTAGCTTCCTCGCTCAATGCATAAGCCTTGCGATTCAGCGAGGAAATGCTGCCAGCATCCTTGGTACCATGCCACAGGGGCCTATTTTAGAATTCGACTTTTAGTTTTTGTTTTATATAGTTAGTGTTTATTTTGTTTTGTAATTATTTTTATAAGTTTCTTATTCAATACCTAAAAATACATGTAATTAAAGATTACATATTAAAAAATATATATTAAATTATTAAAAACCTTAGGTTTTTTTATCCCTATTTCAACTATTATGTATCTGAGCGAAAAGTTAAAAAGTTGTTATTACTTGTGGGTGGATAATCTTTATTTATTTATTTTCTCGTATTCGAAATGAGTGAGTTCTTTGTTCGGGAAAATATCCATCTCGTAGTAATATGGCTTATCTTACTCCCTTGTCATACAATCTAGTATTTCATTCATATCCAACTTCTAACCAAATAAATGTTAATTTTAATTGAAATGAATAGATTAAACGTTATGTGGGTGTAATTACTATTTTGAGGTTATTAATGCGGGGCCATTAATTTTAATGATACGGTGATGTTATGGTTGTTAAGCATGTTGGATAATAAGATGTCTAAGTCAAACTAAGGTCATCGAACTTCGGAAATGAGTGCAAAATTTCTGGACTCAATCAGGTTGGTTTGAGCCATCTGTGTTACTTAACAACCGATGACAGATGATTGTTTTATCCCGATGACATTGTATTTTTCAAACATATTTTGCTGAAACACAATTCAAAAATAACATTTATATATAATAGAGGTTATTTTTTTAATAAAAGCCTAGAAAGACCTGTTGGGGCAAAATTCACTCTAACGCGGATAGGTTAGAAGATTAAGACGGGAGCTGAAGCGAAGCGAAGCTCCCGTCTTAATCTTCGAGGTTATTTTTTTATAAAAAACTAGAAATACCGTTTGGGGAAAAATCCACTCTAACGCAGATAGGTTAGAATATTAAGACAGTTCAGTTTTATTTGCATTTATTTCGAACAGTAAATAACAATTTCAGTTTTTTCCGATTTTTCTAATAATTTAATTTCTGAATAATCTCGTTTATAGAACCCATCAATATGATCATCTTTATCAGTGTACTTTCGTTTTTTAACATAACTAAACAACATAAGGTTAAAGAATATATGATTTGTAATTATATCGTAATAAATATCGAAACATTAAATTTTCTTTGTAATAAAAATCTACGATAAAAATTTCTACAACGTAACTGTTTTACGAATTGATTATTCTGTGAAATGATAATATGAGATTTATTTTATGGGAAACAAAATTCTGTACAACTATTGACTTGGTAATAATTTTTTCGTAAACTAAATAATATAAGAAAAAATAATATTTCGTTTGTAGTTCTATGATATGAATATCGAAATATTAAAAAATATTGATATCAAAAATCATTGATTTGAATTTCTAAAAAGTTAGTGTTCAGTGAAATGATTATTCTTTAAAAATGTTGTCTATAAAACAGTGTACAACCCAATAAAGTTATTAAAGGCTACGATAATTTTATCAAAGTTTTAGATAGTAACATAGCCATTTTTTTCATTTTATTGTCTGTAGTGGAATTTAAGCGGAAAAACAAGTTTTTAGCTTGAAAATGGTCGAACTACATTGAGGAAATGTCAAGATACGTGTCAACTGAAACAGAAAATCGCGTAAATAGATGAGCGTATTTTGATTGGTAAAGACCCTTAAAGAAGAAATCTAGAGAATTGGTAAATTTAGAAAATAGTACATTACATTAATATGAGGTATTATTGACAGCATAGGGGATAAGCAGGTTTTCTAATAATTTGTTTGTACTCTACACTTAAGACGTGAGAATTTTTTATGGTATTATTCTGAATTACTCAAAGTCAGTATACGATACGCCTTCAATGTTTTACTTTGTTATCTCGAAAATGATCACTATGAAAAATTGTAACGAATCAATTGTGGTTCAGCCGAGGGCCAAAGGGCTTTCGTCCGAAGTTAATTAGCCGATCCAATTTTAGATAATAGCCGATAGTTTTTTTTTAATTAAAAATGGGATCGCTCTTTGCCAGCATCTAGCCAGGGGGCAAAGATGAGGCCGACGATGAAGCGAGCTCACCCAGAAGGTGCCTATTCACTCGTGCCTTAAAAATGTCTAGGTTATATGAGCTCGGAAACACAAACGCCTATACCTAGTCACAAGAGTAGGCGACTAGTTTTTACAGAAGCGACTGCCATCTGACCTTCCAACCCGAGGGAAAACCAGACTTTATTGGAATTAGGCTTGTCAAGTGAATGGGCAACTCGACTGTTAGAAGTTCTCAAGCCGCCCGAAGGCTTCTAACTTGGCTTAACGACTGCTATCATAGGCAGCAGCCGGGATCATCGGCTTAACGTGCCTTTCAAAGCACGGGAGCGCTCTGTTAATAACCACTCAAAGCGGTCACCCATCCAATAACTGACCTGGGCCGACGTTGCTTAACCTCGCATACCGCACGCGGTACGCGGGCGCCGCTGGGCCACGAGCGCTCCGTCCAAATATGTGAGCGATGAATATGAATTTGTGCGACAAGCTAGCAGGGCCATAACTTGACAATTTGAATAAATAAAATATAAACTAATTCAACCCAATTTCACAGAAAAACATGCCTCAACCGGATAATCTTCAAATGAAATCTCAAGGAAATGATTAAGATTCCAAATGACAGTCATGATATAAAAACGCTGTCATGTAATGCTTAGACGGCGGGTCATGGTTTGGTAATGACATGGTAACCTTGTATGGGAGATTGCGTCTACGCATAGTTCAGATATGAGCACGAACAATAGATTTGTGTTTATGGTATTGAGCGGGTAAATGAGAATACAGGCGACTTAGATAAGTGTTTGAGATATTTTTTGATTATAACATTAACTGATCAATTGCTATTTACAAAAACAAACAAGTAACTTGACCATTACAAATATAATAAATCGTTACACGAGAAAAATAATTACCCTGTAGCTTTATCATATCAATCGAAAGGCTTCATCATAAGGATCATTTTTTGCTAAATAACATAGTGTCAGAAATAAAAAAGACCATGAATTTTAAAATTTTTATTACAAAATTAATTAATTTATCACGATTCCCGGTTCAACCATAAAATTATTTAAATATCTGTGAACGCAGTTTAAATGTTTTTTTAAAATTCAAATAACGTCTTTCAGTAAAATGTTCCATCTACTTAAGTAGGTTAAGTAGTATCATTGTAATAAGCATATTTTGGAGAAAATGACTGACTGTCGAGTTTCTTTCGGCGTTTCTTCTCGGCAGTGGTCTCTTGAGAAACGCTAGTAGTTTTTGACTTGTAAAAGTGCCTTTGCGGCCTACTTGCAGAATAAAGTTCATTTATTTCATTTAAGCCTACTTTTATATATGTTTGGTTATCGTTGATACAAGTAATATGCGTTTATGTTGCAGTAAACTATTGTTACTGTGAAACTCTAATAATAGCCAATCGCTATACCACACAGACGAAGTCGCGGGCAAAAGCTAGTAGGAAATATAGGTTTTGTTTCTTGCTACAAATAAATAAAATAATAAATAAATAAGTTTTAAAATTTAAATCATGCCTAACTTTGTTATTTGACTCTTCTCAAGCGTGGTACTAAAATACTATAATTTATAACACTTGAACCATTTCTATCAAAACTCATCTCCTAAAGACATAAACTACCAAATGACTTAATCAAAGCAAAGCGATCTTAGAAAAAAACTAAACCGGTTGCGATGAGAATTAGCGAATATGGCCCAATAAAAAACGTATCCTGTTTTGGAGATGTATAAAACTTTTTTTTTCCTATGTGAATCTGCGATCAGTCGACTTGACTTTTAGCAGATGTGTTGTGCATGCTGTGTTTGACGTGCGGGGAAAGCTTCTCAGTAGAAGCCACCTCTTTAGTTTTGGAATCTGTTATCCAGGTTTTGTACGTCATAGCGTTTCAGTCGTTTGCGATAACTGATTTGTGATAGGTTAGCCGCCAGGTCATTCGGGTGTTGTTCGAGACGATCTTTGTATTTCCCTGCATATAGAGCAATTTCTTGCTTTACGGTTGTCATATTAAGAGCATCATGAATCTCGCTGTTTGTCACGAACCATGGAACATTGGCTATCTGGCGCAGTATGCCATTTTGCACCCGTTGCATGATGTTGATACTTGTAATACAGGCACTGCCCCAGAGTTGGTGGTATAAAACGTTGATGATGATTTAGTTACTTGCCTTGACAGGTGACAGATTTCATTACGATCCGGGTACATACCTGGAACAAAGAAAACGTAATAATTAGTTTTTTTTATATCACGTCGGTGGCGAACAAGCGTACGGCCCGCCTGATGGTAAGCAGTCACCGTAGCCTATGGACGCTTGCAACTCCTGGGGTGTCACATGCGCGTTGCCGACCCTTTAAAAATTCATACACTCCTTTCTTGAAGAACCCCATACTGTAGTCCCTTTGTTACTTTGTAGCTACTGTGTAGTTACTTTGTTATTGTAAGGTATCTATTTTTATTAAAAGAAACTGACAGGTATACAAAATATATAATCAAAAAACATGTGTACCCATCGCACACCTACATTTGAAGAGTATGTCATGGCATTAATTCGCCGTTATTTTATAGGTTAAGATTTGTTTTTGTGCCATTAAGATAAGTACATAAAAATATCTCATTTCAGCATTTTTTTTGGATCTGAATGTAGCTGTACTGTAGTGTAAAAAATATATATTAAAGTTCATATTAAAATTTAGTAGTACAAAATACTGACCTTAGAGTTACCGCCGTCGTTTACATCAAAGCCATGTTAAACCACCAGCAGTACATTCCTCTAAGCATATTCCTTTTGGGACCGGCGCCAAAAGCGCTTATATCTCGGCTAGCATGCAGCGTTGGCACACAAGTGCCACTCTTGACATATCGACGACACTCGACAGTCGGCTAGTGTGCCATGCACTAGCTAGGGTTGCCACGAGCGATAGCGTTATCAATATATCGTGTAACACAAGTAGCTTGTGAATTTTACATTAAATTATGGTAATAAATGGCACATAGTTTTGCTTACATTAGTTTTGTAGTATATGGTATATAAGTTAAGCTAAGTAAGCGTCTACTGATCCCCGTACTAGTATTAAGTTAGAGTAGAGTACTTGTTATTTGTGTAATGGCAATACATTCTTTCTTATTCTTATTCTTATCAACCGTCATAGATGTGTTTTCAAAGCGCGTCACTCGGCAACTACCGAAGTGTAGGTACCGTGGTGAGTTCTAGAATAATTCCCGAAATCCGATGGACCGAAAATGGAAGCGCGCTGATTGGCCCTGACGCGTGTTGCGTCCTTCAAGTATTCGTCGCAAACGCTGGCTCGTTTCAGTAATTAAATTAAAAATAACATAAATCTTGTCTCTCTCATGACACACTTAAGACTTAGCTCCTTTAGACTATGTGGCTGACTATATATTTGTATATGTTTATGTACGTATACCTATATATATATATTTTTTTAAACTATATTTATGTATGTTTATTATCCTTAATTAAATGTTATTGTTGTAATTATTAGTAGGCTTCATATGTATTAATTCTGCACCACCTGCTGTGTGTGTGTAAGGTTGTCTGGAAGAAATCGCTCTTTAGCGATAGGACCGCCTGTTGTTTGCCTCTTCTCATTGTGTTTTTGTACTGTACTGTATCCTTTGATTGAGGTGTGTAATAAAGAGTATTTGTATTGTATTGTTGTATTGTAAATCTTGTTCAGACATTGCAGGTACCTGAGAGGCAACCCTGACGCCATACGGTCGTGTGGTATTAGCGTGTTTGTATTTGTGCAGGAATCCAAAGGAATTGTTAATTATATTTGTTCGGTATGTGGTATCAGTGCTTTTCAATTTGATTAAATCAATATAATACAAATACTGTTTATCGCACACCTCATTTAAAGGACATAATAACAAAATGAGTAGAGGCAATCAAGAGGCGGTCTTATCGCTAATGAGCGATTTCTTCCAGACAACTAACTAAATCATCTACGCAGTCGCTAGCGAGTACGGTCATGCAAACTCATGGTAAAGGCACTGAGGTAACGTGTGATCGGAATCGAGCTACTGGGAGTATTGTTGCTAGTCCAAGAGTAAGAAACTCAGCTAGGCCCGACCTGGGTCGGATACACACGAACCTCCTTATTCATAAACGTCTATCAAACCTGTATTAGTTAACTTGCCGCTAAAGTTCGTTTGTCCTTATCTGTCACTTTGACATTGACGTTTGTGAGAATGGGACAAAGAACATTTTAGTTAGCAGAGGTTTGTTAAGTTTTATGAATACGGGGGTTAGTGTTTTCCTAGTTGTACCCAAGGGAGTCCGGGCTCCGAAAATCACTCATCAATCATCATTATAATTAGGCGTGCTACCGCTGTTCCAAAACATACAAACAATAAGCATTCCAAATCGTACAATGTCCGTTACACCGGCAGTGCGCATTCCAATTTCAATTTTAAACAAATCAAACGTAGTCTCTGTTTGGTTTCCAATTCTCACGCTACTCGACCGGCGAGTGGGTGTGACTGATGGTTACTCGACTTGACGAGTTTAGTACTTGACCGATTTAGTGCTACTTTTACTTTTGAGCTGTATTTGTGCCGCTGTTGGAGTGCGATGACGGCCTGTGATAGTTATTTGGTCCTTGAGATGACACTTGACAGGAAAGAAATACAAGTTTAAAAAAAATCTCGAAAAGAGGCCTTATAAGTTATTAAATGTTTTGATTTCAAATTATGACAATAGTATTGATAATACAAATGAAGTCATTAAAGGCTACGATAATTTTATTAAAGTTTTAGATAGTAACATAGCTATTTTTTATTTTTATTGTGTGTAGTAGAATTTAAGTGGTAAAAACCAGTTTTTAGCTTGAAAATGGTCGATTTGGAGGGATGTTTGAAACGATATTTTTTAATGAAATCTCCAAAAAATACATTTAAAGTTTATGACATAAGGTCGCAATAGTCCTGTTCTAAATAGTAATATGGAAAAAATGTCAAGATACGTGTCAATTCAAATATAAACTGGCTTAAATAGATGAGTGTTTTTTAACTGATAAGGACCCTTAAGATTTATTTGATGTGGTCCAAATTTTCTGTTTCGGTTTCTGTTAATATATATTTAAGACTGTTTGTTTCTAAATAAATTAAAAAAAAAGAACAATATCCATCTCGGCAGAACATTATTTAAATTACTTCACTAAAAGGTATTAAAGCTTTTTTCACACTCCAAACTCAGTTATCGATATTAATAAACATTAAAGTATGAAATGACACCAGAAGAGTGAAATAGCGCTGTTAATTCCAGTTTCTGTCATCATTCGGAGCGAACGGTTTTTTGTGCGCGGAAGAAATCCGTTTCAAGCCAATAGAGCAAGTCTTCGCGCAGTAAACAATAACAAAATGTACTTTTTTTAGGGTTCCGCACCAAAATGGTAAAAAAGGAACCCTTATGGTTTCACTTTGTCTGTCTGTCACATGAAATGAATGAAAATAATTTGAAATGAAATGAAAATAATTTATTCGTGCCATAGATACTACAAGATAATACATTTTTAACTATTAACTAATAAAATTGCCACGAAATGGTCCCGCTTCAGCATAATGCTGACTCACAAGCCAGCGCTGGTCTTCCGGCGAGACCATTTTTTGTGGATCACGTTGCATCGCTAAATATCTCAAGAATTACTTATGCTATCGATTTGAAATTTGGAATACGTATTTATAAAGAAGGCTTACCTACATACATAGAACATGACTTATTTAAAAAAAAAAAATCTGAGAAAAATAACAGATGGGTGGTTCAAAATTTGAAACTCTAGTTAATATGTCGAGTGGGGTGTCATATGAAAGGGCTTGGGTTGCACATTCTGAAGCAATATTTTTTTTTCGTTTAGTCGTTTTTGTTTTATGTGGGAAAATGTAAAATAAAATACCGTCCCCCCCCCCCTTATCTCCGAAGTTTACCAAGGAAAAAATATAAAATTATTACGTAACATAGATATCAATATATATTTTACAGAAAAAATATAACTGTAGCTCTATCTAGTTTTTCTTTTTTTCTATCGTCAAAAAATATTTCTATACTAAGTTTGTAATTTAATCACCTTTGCATATATTTTTGGTTTATAAATTCCTACGAGATTATGCTGAAAGTACCTTCTTTCAAATAAAGAAAAATAATTGGAATCGGTTTACGTGATAAAGAATTATCCTTGAAAACCTACCATACATACAAAGTTATTCAGTCGCTCAAATTTGTAAAAAAAGTCGCCGATAGATGGCGCTGTACCCATGGCGTCCAATTCCCACACCATCTTGTTGAGATTTTCCTGATTTAATAGGGTTGGAACCGGTACACATCTGTATACGGAACCCTCAGTGCGCGAGTCCGACTCGCACTTGACCGGTTTTTTATTTCACGCCGGCAGCCATTTTGTGATACTTTCTAATTCGGTACTACGGCGTTGGTAATTGAATTTCGTAACAAACGAGACAAAAGATGTTATATTTCATATTGCTACAAACAACATTAAAGGCTAAACTGACATGTCTTTTCTTTGTATTAAACAATAAAAATGGTGTCAATCCATCAAAATTATTTCACTTGATCACTACATAGTATAAAACAAAGTCGCTTTCTCTGTCCCTATGTCCCTATATCCCTATGTATGCTTAAATCTTTAAAACTACGCAACGGATTTTGATGCGGTTTTTTTTAATAGATAGAGTGACTCAAGGGGAAGGTTTATATGTATAATACATGCATCAGCATTGCACCCGTGCGAAGCCGGGGCGGGTCGCTAGTATTGTACATTTAAGCAGTTGCGAAAAGTGATGTTGCAAAAGCATATACTAATTGGCTTTAACCGCCATCGTCATATAAGACAAAATGACAGTGTAAATACATACCTTCCTGATTTATGACAGAGTTTAAAACTGTGAGTCATTTTTTTTACAATAAGGAACATAAGAACTTAAAAGCGTAAATAAAGTCAGTGACATATGTCGGCTGACAAATCGACAATTTTCATTTGAAAATTGACACTTTTTATAATGGCTGTTTTAACAGCTGCAATTGTTGTTTTTTGACACTTGTCGCGCCTGTTGACATTTGTATGTATTTGAAATATGTAGGTTGACAAATCGACAATTTTCATGTGAAAACTGTTTCACCGTAATGTTTTTTGACAATTGTGGCGCCTGTCAGCTTTGGTGAAATAGGGACAAGCTGGCGGATCACGTAACTGTATGTACTAACGGTAGATAGATTTTTCTGTCAATTTTGAAGTATGAATGTATGAGCTGACAGTTAAAATTTGACATTAAAATCTATCTAACGGTAGTAAAAAAGTTACGTGATTACCCCGCAGGTCTTATCTATATCTCTTAAGTAGGTAAAATGATGATTCTACATTCATTAATTTGAATTAAAAATTACGTTTTATTTAAAACTCGGTTCAGTACAGTGAACTGCTCAAATATCTAATTTATTTTATTAGAAACCATATCTTTGATTCTAAGTTTTATGCACTCATATGTACGGGTCCGTACGCCCGCACTGTCAAAATGTCAAATATGTATGTATGTCACAGGATGCAGGATTAGATATAATGTCAAAATAAGTAACATACGTTTGAAGTTAATGAGCGTCTTTAATGCACTGAAGTGTCGTAAGACAATAAACTAGGTTACACGAGTCAACATATTGGAAATAAGGCACTAAAAAAATAAATAATAATAATAAATATTAGAGGACAATCTTACACAAATCGAACTAGACCCACAGTAAGCTCAAGAAGGCTTGTGTTATGGGTACTAGACGACGATATATTTAATACATATAAATACTAAAATACATAGAAAACATCCAAGACTCAAAAACAAATATTCATGCTCATCACACAAATATTTGCCCTGACCGGGATTCGAACCCGGGACCGTCAGCTTCACAGGCAGGTGCACTACCCACTAGGCTAAACCGGTCGTCTAAAATGCAATGTTTATACTAAATGCTATATGATGTACGATGCTAGCTCGTACACCTATTACTGCCCTGGACTGTACAATACGACTTTATAACTAGTAAGAATGCTAGCCCTTAAGGCTTGACGAGTTCATTGACAAACATAACGGAGTCGCCCACTGCAACCTGTCCGCTTAACGTCTTTGTTCTAACCAATGATCACAGTTTTCTCGTTTTAATTAGAATAAGGTTTAATTAGATGAAAATGGCTTGTAAAAAACAAAAACTAGCGGCTCTGTGAGCTGTAGATCGCGTGAGTTATTAATTTCTTAGATTAGAGACCTTATACATCTCTAACAAATCTCGATTGTTATTAGTTTGTTAGTCTTATTTTTGACATGTAAACACTACATTTAACTAATGATACTTTGATTATTGTATTATTTTTATTTGATATAGATAGATTTTGACTTGTAAAAGTGCCGTTGAGGCCTATTTGCAGAATAAATGTTTTGATTTCTTTTTTTTGATTTATTTCTTGAAAATTGACTTCCATTTTGATTTCAATTTTGTATAGTGCACAATAAAGTACATTATTATTGTATGTCTTTCCCGTTCACGGGATGTGGTCACAATGGTATCCCAGACCTTTGGGAGGTGTGCGTGGAGCCGAAGTACCAAACGAGTACCACATAGCCAACCCGTAAAGGCCCTTTTGACACTTTAATGAAATCCAAGGGGTACACCGAGCGGGTGCTGTCCCTGCCCGTGTCATGGGACGCACACAGACAGCACCCGCCAGGGTGTATAGGGACTATTTCTGGTTGATGGAGTCTAAATGAACTATGTTATTGGGTGAAAATGATGGATTAATGGCTGGACTATTGCGTGAGACAACGGACGCCTGCCTAATAAAACTGTCTCAGATAATTATTTCCGGCAGACGGTGACTCGCTCTCTGCTAGATGGGCCCCCATAAAATAGCATTATAAAATGGCCTTAAGGGCAACACCGGTCAGAGAGCTGGGGGTGGAGAGGTGGCACTGGACTTTAAACATATAGCCAACTCGCCACTTAGGTGACCACATCCACCCTCGAGCATCAGCTCTAGCGACTCCACTCTGGACGGCCGGTTAAGGCAAGCCAGAGGCGGGGGGGTCTGTCCCACCAACCACAAAGGCCACCCCCAGGATCACTTAGGTACGTAGGGTCGCTACTCCCTAACAGCTCGCCACAAGCCGCCTAACGTTGACTGATTGCAATGGAAAATCAGAGGGCGATGGGGTCGTTACATCCTTACGTCTAATTATGATTTATTATTATTATAGTCAGCCCATCTCTACTATAAGCAAGTGATGGTGTTATTTCGGATGTGTTTTTGTGCAGCTAAGATATTTCCGCAGTTGGGCTGCTCTAAATATGAGATAGATGACATGCCGTTATACTCTACCTCTGTCCTTCACAATAATAACCAAGGACCAGTGTAAGTCGGACCCGCGATTACGCGTAGTTGTTACCAATACAGGGGCCAAGACGCAATGGACGCGTGGTGACGGGCTGTGAATTGGAATACAGTCTTGAACCTGCTAACGGATAGTACGCCCACGAGTTTATCAATGAAGATGCCGGCGCGTTACTATTGTTTTTTTAAGATTCCACGCGGAAAAAAATAGTAAAAGAAACCTTACGGTGCGAAAGGAACTTTGTCTGTCCGACTATCATAACTATTTCTTATACTTTGTACCATAACCATGGCAAACAAACATCGATTGCCTATATGTATAGCTGTAGACACAACGATCTTCAAACGAACATAGGGTCGGAAATGTGAAATTAATTTTGTAATAAGCAGTACCGCTGCTAACGCAAACTACAGAAGTAAAGGAAACATTGAAAAATTTAGGCACCGAGCAGGATTTGAACCTGCGACCTCCCGGCACTCGCAGCCAGTCGCTCTAGCCAACGAGCTAGGTATGCAACTGCCACCCGGCCCCAAACTCTTTTTTTTTGTTATGTTATAGGGGGCAAACGAGCAGACGGATCGCCTGATGGTAAGCAATTACCGTCGCCCATAAACATCTGCAACACCAGAGGAGTCGCAAGTGCGTTGCCGGCCTTTCAGAAGGGAATACGCTCTTTTCTTGAAGGTTTGAAGGTCATATCGGTCCGGAAATACCGCAGGCGACTCTTCCACCGTTACTTCATTTATACAAACGCCTTAAGAAAGGCGTACAGCGACATCTACCAGAAGACTCAGGCTTCATTAACGGCACTAGTCTGGGCGGCGATTTTCAACATGATTTGAGACGTTAGTTCTCAATCCCCTTTTTGGGAGTTTGAGCCGCGAATAGTTCTTCGAAAACGAATACTTTAATCATCATGTCTATGTATTACTACTTTATGAATTCACGTAGTAAGGGCCCAAGATTTTATCAGAAGAATCAAGTATAATTTCGTTTCGTAACATAAATTTAGCATTTATAACAAGCGGGCACGTGGGTGTAGTGCCGATGATACCTCGGAGATAAGGTCGATACTTCCCATTGGCTTTATGACCTTGTTATAATAGAAAGTTAGATTTATCCGATCTGATTTCACTTTAGGCCCTTAAAGACTAAAGTAAAGGAAACAGTAACTGTAACAACAGCGTACAAACCTTAGTAGTTATCATTTTATTTCATTTTAATTTTCACGGTTTTCACCGGTTTGCTTGTAGATTATATACTGTTTCTTTAAGTAAGTTATCAACGCACGTATGGTGTTATTATCTGTTGGTGATCCTTAAGAGGCCTAATAAGTTTTAAAATGTTTCGATTTCAAATTATGACTAAAGTAATGATAATACCAATAAAGTGATTAAAGGATTTGACGATTTTATTAATGTTTTAGATAGCAACTTAGCCATTTTTTGATTTTATTATGTGTGTTAAAATTTAAAATTTAAGGGAAAAAACACAGTTTTGTAGCTTGAAAATGGTCGATCTGGAGTGATGTTTGAAACGACATTTCTTAGAGAAACATCATTAGGTCGCAATAGTCCTTTTCTAGATAGTAACATTGAGAAAATGGCAAGATACATGTAGATTCAATCAGAAAATCATCTAAATATATGAGCTATTTTAACTAATAAGGACTCTTAATAAACAAAATTTAAAACACGAAGTATGTGACATAATTAATTGACTGTTATAATTACACAATTGACTTAAAATTTTATCAATGTTATTTATACACAATAATTTAATTTAATTTAGCGCAGCTGATGAAGCATGCATGTTTAATGTTTAATATGTTTAATATAATAACCTAATTTACATGTAATTTTATTCCTATTTATAGACTGAGTGATTAAATCACTGACCTAAGTTTTCATATACCTGATCTGGCTGAATATATTATGGGAAGAAAAAACATGTACTAAGATCTGATGTAAAACCATATATTCAATATGAATAAACCATTCATTCATTCATTCATTCATTCAAAAAAATAAATAGATAATACCTAAGCTAAGACCAAGATATAATGATCAGAATCCAAGTGAAAACACAAATAAACGCAAACAAAACACAATTCATCGTACAAAAGCCATTAGGAAGACGATTTGCCTTACCCCGCCATTTCCACCCGCCAAAAAGGAAAAGTTTCATCAGAAAAAGCAAAACAAAAAAAATTGGCGCACACTAAACTAGTAATGATGGTAATCTCTTTAAGTGTGTCGGAGAGAGATGTATAATAGCGCCTTGTATGGTCATGAGCGGGATGGAGGAAGTTTTGCTATTTGGGTGAAGGATTTCGCTTTTATTTTCTACCGATTTTTTTTTAACTTTCCTTATTTTTTGCTCATAAACCAAAGCTCTGAAAATCACAACATGTACTAAACTAAATAGACACAAATAGTTTAAATCCATAATTTCTAATAGTATCCTTTTTTGGGCCGAAAAAAATTGGATAAACTGCCCTTGAACATAAATATTGGGGTGTCTCATAAATAATGTCGATTCGACAACTTTATAGGTCGAATCTAATTATTTGAAGTGGCGATGTATAGTGTCTAAGGTCCAAGTGAGACCGATAATCGACGAGTGCTGGTACTGGGTTGATTTTCAACGGCTTCCTTTGTAGCCTCAATATCGATCGAGAGGGCGGTCGATCTTCAAAGGTCACATTTCCACTATTAAAACGATTAAACCAACGCTGTGCCATCCGTTCATTTAACACGTCTCCCCCTTCAACTTCACATGATTTTCTTGCTGCCGCGGCTGCTTTAAATTTTTGTTTTCAATAACGTCTCAACAATACACAAATTTCGTATTTGTCACCCTCCATACTATTTATTTTCAAAACGTGTTACGCCGTCAATTAACAAAGACAGTATGACTAAAGTAAAGTACAACAATTGCATTCTTTATAGGTTGTATTGTAGTCTAAACAGGTTACAATTACAACATCCATAAATAATGGTATACTTAGTAATTTTTTAGTTACGAAACCCGATTACTTATGAGACAGGCACCTTCAGTGTTATAAAACCTTAAGCACACGACCATTTAGTTCTCAACTATCTTTTAATCTCCCAAATTCCTAACCTTGTATGATTATCTTGTCAATCTAAAACAACCTACGTTGTTTGATCCTTCTGTCTTCCCCATAAAGTTTCATTTTGCGGGACATAACTTAAGTCCTTTCATAATACACGAGTAATAATTCGATGCTTTCAATTTGTTTCGAGCAGTGTTGCCAGTTGGTTACATTTCCTACATTTTTCGCAACTTTTGACCGGCTCGCGTAACATGTAAGTAAGTAACTTCTGTTGTAAATGAAATATTCGTAACTTTTGAGAATAATAACACTGTATTTAAAAAGAAAGGTCATTTGTATGTAGCCGCAACCAAGCGAGTCAATTTATAGACTTACAGATACAGAAAAGGTGACAAAAGAACCTACATGGTACGACTCTGTCTGTCCGTCTCTGTATATGACATTTGAGATATCACCCATCAACCTGACGTTATTCTGTCGCCGAACTCGCCGAATTGTAGCTGTACGGGGCTACTCATTTCTTAGAATCGAAAGTTTTGACAAGTAATTATGAAAAATATAAAAAATTTATCTTTTGCATCAAAAATGTAATTTTTCTAGAAAAGAAACGTAATTTTTGTCCCAAGGACCCTGGCAACACTGGTTTCGAGATTCGTCTACGTATCTTGATAGCTAATGATACATATTGATTGAGTGCCCATATCAGATGGTGTTCATGACCATATTAGATGTGATACGTGATACGTTGCGATACGATCGCATCTTACTTAATAGGTCACTTCCATGTTTAAACATTAATAGTGAACTTGCATCATTCTATTGATCTAGTCTATCTTAAATATTTATAGGGGATTGACGAGAGACATTATCCTGTTGTGGATTCGTTTTATCAGTGACTTAGAGACCATATACATCTCTAACAATATTAAATTAGTCTTCATTTTGACGCTAAGAGCACCAGCAGCAGCAGAGCAGAGTGTACATCTCTGGGATATTATATTAATTTCATTATACTCTTTGTTTAATCTTGAGACCTCATACATACTAACTTTACTGATGTTGTAATATTTGTAATAGATAACTTTGCAAGTTTATCTTCACTGTATGACATTAATTTTGTTATAATGCTGAGATGCTCGGAAAGCATCTCGCAACCGCTAGCTATACTCTTCAATAGATCACTTTCAGAGGGAGTCATGCCGCGCTTATGGAAATCTGCCTTCGTTACGCCCATTCATAAGAAAGGAAATAGAAGCAATGTTGAGAATTATCGACCGATATCTAAGTTGTGTCTTATAGCTAAAATACTCGAGCGCGTGGTTTACAACCAGGTGTACGCCTCTCTTAAACATGTATTTTGTCCTTATCAACACGGTTTTCTTAAGCAAAGATCTACTGATTCTAACCTTATTTTATTTAACGATTACGTGGCACGTAACTTGGATAGTGGGAATCAAGTAGATACTGTGTATACAGATTACAGCAAGGCGTTCGATCGCATAGACCATAATCTGCTACTTCACAAACTTTTATCAGTAGGTATAAGAGGAGATCTCTTTCGATGGTTCTCTTCCTATGTCTTAAACCGGTCCCAAGCGGTCGTTCTGAACGGATTTTCGTCACCGTGGGTCGAAATTCCTTCTGGAGTGCCCCAAGGATCCCTGCTTGGACCATTATTATTCATCATTTTTATAAACGATATTTCCCAATGTTTCAAACACTCTAATATTCTTTTGTTTGCTGATGATATGAAAGTCTTCCGGATAGTCAATGACACTCTTGATTCTGCTTACCTTCAAGAAGATCTTCTTAGACTAAATCGATATTGCATCAATAATAAACTAGATATAAATGTATCAAAATGCTTTTCCATCTCCTTTACTCGTAAGCGTAATGTCTTCAATTCTAACTATTTGTTAAAAAATGAGGTTATTTCAAAGTGTAGTGAAATAAGGGACTTGGGAGTCGTAATGGATAATAAGTTGATCTTTGATCGGCACGTTGATTCAATAGTCAACAAAGCTTTCAAGGCACTTGGTTTTATCATAAGATCGTGTAAAAATCTCAAAAGATTAAAATCTATTAAAATTGTCTATTGCGCATTTGTAAGAAGCCACCTGGAATACGCCTCTCAGGTTTGGAACCCTTGTTATGATATCTATATTTCTAAAATTGAAAGAATCCAGAAAAAGTTCATTCGTTTTCTGAGATTTAAATTCAAAATTCCAAAACAAAGCTACTCACAACACTGTGCCAAACTCCACCTGCTACCTCTCTTCATCCGGCGTAATATATCTGATGTAATTTATATCATGAAAATCGCTCAGAACCATGTAGACTGTCCTGACCTGCTAGCGAACTTAAGGTTTTCAGTCCCCTCACGTCTATCCTCTCGCATCAAACGTACGTTCCATATTCCATCCGTTCACACTAATTACAGAAAAAACTCCTTTCTTCTAAGAGCTGCCAGGTCTTTTAATCAGCTTTGCAAACGTCATGATCCCATCGATCTGTTCTGTGATAGCTTTAGTTCAGTACGCAAACTAATGAGCCAAGATTTCTCCCACTGTTAACACTTATGTAATTTTAACTTGTCTCTTTCTCTTTTGTTGTTTTTCTTCACTGTTTAAACTCATTCTCGCTGTCGAGCTGCATAATTATAAGTATACCTAATAGGTTTTATTATTTTTGTGATTTCGCACGTCATGTACTTTACGCAGCTTTCTACCTGTGGAAACTTGTAATTAGCTTACTATTTCTATGTCGTGACCTACTTTGTTACTTTAGCTGTAAGTTTTCCTATGTAATAAAATAAAATAAAAATAAAATAAAATAATTGTAAACTCGAAATTATTATTCTTCCTTGAACCGTAAATTAATAAAATGACATGAAAAATGTATTTTATGGTCGGACTTTCTTAATTTGTAAATTAATATTTTGACGTGTGAAAATGCCCTTGTGGCCTACTTGCAGAATATTTTTTTGATTTTTAAGGATTACGTAGAAATATAAAAAAAGAAAAAGTTAAAACGTGCACAAATAATTTATTTAATTCAAATCAAAAACCTATCGTGACGTAACTGCATAAAACGTTAAACACTGCATGGCGCATGATCTTTCTTCGCATAACAGAAATAATATAAGTTCAGTTTCATTTAACATCACTACATAGTATAAAACAGAGTCGCTTTCTCTGTCCCTATGTCCCGATATCCCTATGTATGCTTAAATATTTAAATCTACGCAACGGATTTTGATGCCGTTTTTTTTAATAGATAGAGTGAGCATAGCACCCGTGCGAAGCCGGGGCGGGTCGCTAGTAATATCAATAAAAATATATGTTTTTCCATTTTACAGATATTTTTTAATGTTCTCAACTAAAGTCACTGAAGCAAGTGATGGAGTGACGTCACTTCGCGTTTTAAATTACGTTTCAATTTACGTAACGATTGCTTGAAATATCTCGCAATCTTTTTTAATCGCAGAGTTAATCTTCCAGTAATACACATGTAATGGCTATTATTATTGGATTACTAATATAAATTCTCAATGTAATCATAACGCAAGTATCCCATTTATTTGACATTGCGTGTAACACCTTGATCAACAATTTATTAAGTTTAGATCAAAGTAGATTAGTAACTTAGTATTTAGTTTATATAGTAGGTATGTTGTTAAATTGAGCGCACTATTCGCCAACAAACTGACCTCAGCCTCGAGCCGCCCGAAGGCCTCTAACTTGGCTTAACGACTGCTATCATAGACAGTAACCGGGATCAATGGTTTAGCGTGCTTTCCAAAGCACGGGAGCGCTTAATGAACAATGACTCAAAGCGGTCACCCATCCAAGAACTGACCTTGGCCGACGTTGCTTAACCTCGCGTACCGCACGCGGCACGCGGACGCCGCTGGGCCACGAGGATTACAACTAAATAACATTAATAAATAAGTATCACACATATCTGAGTCTGTTCATGTTTGCAAGGACTAGTAACTTCGTACTAGTGTTCAGTGGAATTGACATGATGAGAGACTTCACTGTTCTCATTTGATTTTATTTTTTAGACTGACGCTCAGAGACCTTATACATCTCTGAGGATATTTATTTATTAGATTTTATTATTTTCATGTTGACGTGTTATAGATATAGCTCAAAATATTTTATTATGATTAGTGTACCTACTTTATTACCTTTTATCTTGACGCTTAGAGACCTTATACATCTCTAACAAATCTCGATTGTTATTAGTTTCTTAGTCTTATTTTTGACATGTAACACTACATTTAATTAATGATACTTTGATTATTGTATTATTTTTATTTGATGTACCTAGATAGATTTTGACTTGTAAAAGTGCCCTTGAGGCCTATTTGCAGAATAAATGTTTTGATTTTTGATTTTGAATCATAATCATTAGGAGTTATAGGCGGCGTTAGCGTTTTGTTGCACCTTGTCACTTTCATACTTTATATATTTAATATGCCAGTTTAAACATAATGTTAAAGCGACAGGGTACAAATGTGTTAAGCCCTCGCTAAGGCCTTTCGCCGAACGTTTAACGCCTGCCACAATCGAATAGCAATCAGTTGCGCTTCGACGACGTGAACAAGTTTAAATAGGAGTATAACCTGCAATCACTTTTTAGGGTTCCGTACCCGAATCCAAAAGGATCCCTATTGCTGTCACTCACGCGTCCGTCCGTCCGTCCGTCGTCTGTCACGAGATTTTATTAACCTCCCATTTACATAAGAAGTTGTTTGGTATATTTCACCAACAAACACTGATGAATTACTTATTATTTTATTTGAAATCTTTTATATTTTTTCTGTTCCCTAAATGTGCTAAGCCCGACACGCACTTGGCCGGTTTTATAAAACTGTTCAAGTTATGTGTGACACGCACTGGTTTTATAAAACTAAAGTTCAAAGTTTAAGTTATATGTCATTCTAAAATCTAAATAATTGTTTACACTAACACACAACGTCTGGGTGAGATCGCTTGTTAGCGATAATGCTGCTATTGTTACCATACCATTGTTTATGTGTATTTTAAGTTCTGTTCTTTCGTGTAGGGTCGTTAGGTGGGTTTACGCCCTGTTAATTTGATGCGCCAGTTTGCGGCCACTTGAGTTAATTTTTCAATTTGATTATACATAATTTGTCAAAAACTCAATGTGGTACATATGGAATTAAGAATATTAATTACATTTTTTACTAAAATTCATTAATATTGAAAAAGGGTTTTCAGTCAGCCATTTTTTCAAGTGACTACTACTACTACTTAAAATCACCTTTATTGGGATCGGTAAAGTTAGAATACTCGGTCCAGAAACACAAATATTAATTGAGTTACCCCTTAAATATTAATAAAAATATCAAGTAAAACATGACAACATTAGGATTCATTAGAAAGCTGCCTGCCTTATCTCTTTGATTAGAACCTTGTCACGACAAGTGTTTGATTGATCGCATAATATACTTAACCAATACCAGACTTATTAGCATTCAGTATAAACAAACATTTGTTTAAATGGTAGCTGTTAGGTAGAATGAATAACGTAACACAACACATTGTTTTTGTGTAATAACTAGTAATAAAGAGGCCTTATAAATTTAAAATGTTTGGATTTCAAATTATGACAAAAGTATTGCTAATACCAATAAAGTGAATAAAGAATACAATGATTTTATTAAAGTTTTACATAGTAACATAACCATTTTTTAATTTTATTGTGTTTAATGTAATTTAAGCAGAAAAACCTAGTTTTTCGCTTGAAAATGGTTGATTTGGAGTGATGTTCGAAACGATATTTCTTGAAAATCCAAAAAATACATTAAAAGTTTATGTCATAAGGTCGCGATAGTCCTGTTCTAGATAGTAATATTGAGAAAATGTCAAAATACATGTCAAATCGCAGAGTTAATCTTTCAGTATTACACATGTAATGGCGATTATTATTGGATACTAATATAATTTCTCAATGTAATCATAACGCAAGTATCCCATTTATTTGACATTGCGTGTAACATCTTGACCAACAATTTATTAAGTTTAGATCAAAGTAGATTAGTAACTTAGTATTTAGTTTATACAGTAGGTATGTTGTAAAGTGAGCGCACTATTCGCCAACACACTGACCTCAGATTGGCGAAACGTTTTGTATCTACCACATAAGCTTATTTTGAATAAAATAAAATAAAAAAATATATGTCAGGATAATGGTTGAAATGGTATTTTAATATTTAGCTAAAAGAGGGGGCATGGATCGTTGGCTGGATCATTAAGTGTCGCAAAACCGATTTAAGTCTAGAATTGACTATCGAACCCGGTTTAAGCCGAATTTGAAATAGGACTTAAAACCAAATCAACCTTCTAGCTTAATAAGAGAGCGGTTGAAACTCACTTGGAAGCTTCAAGTGTTGCGCGGTCGGTTGCCTTGACAACACTCATCCTGATGAAGGACTCCAATTGTAGTCCGAAACATGTCGCAAATAGTGACTTTCCAAGTGAGTTTCGACCGTTGACGACCGCTTTAGCCTAGTTGGTAGTGACCGTGCCTTCGAAGCTGGAGGTCCCGGGTTCGAATCCCGGTCAGGGCATGTATTTGTGTGATGAACATCTCTTGATCACTGTCTTGGATGTTTTCTATGTATTTAAGTATCTATTTATCTATATAAGTATGTATATCGTCACTTGGTACCCATAGTACAAGCTTTGCTTAGTTTGGGACTAGGTTGATTTGCGGGCAACTTAACTGTTAGAAGTTCTCGAGCCGCCCGAAGGCCTCTAACTTGGCTTAACGACTGCTATCATAGACAGCAGCCGCGATCAACGGCTTAGCGTGCCTTCTAAAGCACGGGAACGCTCAGTTAATAACCACTCAAAGCGGTCACCCATCCAAGAACTGACCTTGGCCGACGTTGCTTAACCTCGCTTACCGCACGCGGCACGCGGACGCCGCTGGGCCACGAGGATTACAACTAAATAACATTAATATATATGTGTATCAAAATATTTAATAAGCTTCCTAGAGACATGAAAGACTTACCCCTAAAACAATTCAAGAAAAAGCTATATGAATGGCTATGCGAACTTTGCGTGTATTCTGTCAATGAGTTCCTGAATATTAAAACTAGTAATAAGTAATTTAAAAATAAGAAATTTTCTCTTTTTGTCTGATCTAACCGACAGCAAAATCTTGACTGTACTTACCAATATTTGTATGCTTATTTAAGTAGAATATGGCGTACTGTAATTTGATGCTCTGTACCAACTTGATGCGACCCATGTTTTCGCAAATAAAAAAAAAAATCATTTCATTTCAATAAATAACTATTATACATAATCATAATCATTAGGAGTTATAGGCGGCGTTAGCGTTTTATTGCACCTTGTCGCTTTCATACTTTATTATTATTTTATATTTAATATGCCAGTTTAAACATAATGTTAAAGCGACAGGGTACAAATGTGTTAAGCCCTTGCTAAGGCCTTTCACCGAACGTCCAACGCCTGCCACAATCGAATAGCAATCAGTTGCGCTTCGACGACGTAAACAAGTTTCAATAGGAGTGTAACCTGCAATAACTTTTTAGGGTTCCGAACCCGAATCCAAACGGCTATTGCTGTCACTCACGTGTCCGTCCGTCCGTCCGTCGCCTGTCACGAGATTTTATTAACCTCCCATTGACATAAGAAGTTGTTTGGTATATTTCACCAACAAACACTGATAATTGTTTTCCTTTTGTTGATTAACATCATTAATATTACTTTTTTTTCTTCTTTATATATTTTGCACCTTTAAACTTACACTTCAATTGTATTTTAGGTACCCTTTGAGCAAATTTTGTTGTTATTTCATTAGTGGAAACTGTTTTGGCTCATGTATCAGTTCATAAATTTTTATATTATGTATAATTTTTAAGCTGTTTGCTTCCCAATAAAATAAAATAAAAATAAAAAATAAAAAAATAAATTACATTTTACTTGAAATTTTGTGTGCCCTAAATGTGCAAAGCGCGACACGCGTGTTAACTGAGTGAGCCCTTAAATATTAATAAAAATATCAAGTAAAACATGACAACATTAGGATTCATTAGAAAGCTGCCTGCCTTATCTCGTTGATTAGAACCTTGTCACGACAAGTGCTTGATTGATCGCATAATATACTTAACCAATACCAGACTTATTAGCATTCAGTATAAACAAACATTTGTTTATATGGTAGCTGTTAGGTAGAATGAATAACGTAACACAACACATTGTTTTTGTGTAATAACTAGTTGACTAGTTTTTGACGACTGGTTTAGCCTAGTGGGTAGTGCACCTGCCTGTGAAGCTGACGGTCCTGGGTTCGAATCCCGGTCAGGGCAAATATTTGTGTGATGAGCATGAATATTTGTTTCTGAGTCTTGGATGTTTTCTATGTATTTAAGTATTTATATCTATTAAATATATCGTCGTCTAGTACCCATAACACAAGCCTTCTTGAGCTTTCTGTGGGACTAGTTCGATTTGTGTAAGATTGTCCTCTAATATTTATTTATTTAATTAAGAGGCCTTATAAGTTTTAAAATGTTTGATTTCAAATTATGACAAAAGTATTGCTAATACCAATAAAGTGATTATTTTAAAGGATACGATGACTTTATAAAACTTTCAGATAAACTTTTAGGTAGTAGAATTAAAGCGGAAAAAGCCGTTTTTAGTTTTGAAAATGATCGTTTCGGAGTGAATTTTGAAAGAAAGAAAGAAAGAAAGAAAGAAAGAAAGAAAGAAAGAAAGAAACATTTATTCACAGACACAGAAGACGCACATATTACAAAAAAAACAACAAGAACAGAAGAAAACAAACCACAACATGTGTGTCCCCGCGGCAGTGAAACGGACACTGACTCAGCATTATGCTGAGATGTCAGACACCTACAGCGCTGATTTTCAGCCAGTACCGTCAGTGACTCACGGACCGCCATACACTAAATAATAGCCAAAAGAAAAATATCCACTTACTACTTACATACAGATATCTAGGGTAGAAACAAAAGAGAAACTACATTTCTTAATGAAAAATCCAAAAAAATACATTAAAAATTTATGAAATCAGGTCCCAATGGTCCTGTCTAGATAGTAATATTAAGAAAATGTCAGAACACATATCAATTCAAACAAAAAAGGCCTAAGTTAATGAGCTTTTTTATCTCGTAAGGGTAAAATTAAGAAATATAACTAATACACTAGTGGCTCTGTGAGATGTAAACTCAATAAAACTGTCTCGACAAAAAAACATACAATTACCAAACATGCTCACAAAATTTTAAGAAAATTCGCCCGCGGAAACAAAAAAAAGTAGAAGAAAAACAAGGTCGTCCAAGTCAGCCAACTGTCCACACAAAGGCCAAAAATTTATAGCGTCAAAAAAAATTTCTTCTATTTTTTTCCTAATCAGAACACGACACCGAATATGCCCTTAAACGGATCCTAGTTAGTTTTGTTAAACCCTGTGTATCTATTGTTTTGACGGAGGAGTATCAACTCAAAACTGTGTATGTCTATGTGTATGTGTATATGTGTATGTACCTAGTGTAACTAAGTTACAATGGGTGCTTACATATCTATTGCAACTGTCACTGTTTCTGGTAAATGGACCGACTGAGCATTTATGTTTTTCTTAGCACTTTAAATCGGCAGTTAACGTATATATCTTTATTAACTTGATGATGTCATTCAGTTATCTATACCTACCACCTCATCTCTGTTATTCTCATAAGAAAACTGTCTGTTATAACGATTGTTACTGACACGTTGCTTTTTATATATAGTACCTAGCACCTAATTAGTAATTACAAATGTTACATTGTTATCTCTCTTTGCTCCAAGCGATTTTATCTGCTTGCACATTGGGCAATATAAATATAAATGTTATGTAAATAGCGGATAACCGTTATTGGCCTTCAGTTAACTAACAACTTATGTAAAAATATGTAATATAGTAAGGCTGTTGTTATCCTTAATACAAATAAAAAATAAATAAATAAAATAAAATAAAACTCGTCAAAAATCGATAAATATCGCGTGGAGCCCCTCATAGGAACCTCTTAAGCAACCCGCTGACAAGGTGACAACCATGATCGATCAGATAAATAATAACGAGTGTCTCATTAGCTTAATGCACATTATTAATTAGGTACACGTTAACGTAAGTATGGCGAAATGGTTGTCGACGAATGCATAACTAGTTAAAGTAGTTTGTTGTAGCTACTGGTTATTGGGGTATTAGGAATAGGGTTGTCGACTCAAAAAAATATTACTCCAAAATAAAGAAGGCAAAAAATATACCATCCTTACTTGGTCGAAATTCCTCTTATTCGAACCAAGCGCTTTGCATCATCTTTTATAATGCGCACTTCTAAGGTTTGGAATTCTCTGCCGGCGCTTGTGTTTCCGAGCTCATATAACCTAGACCTTTTTAAGGCACGAGTGAATTGGCACCTTCTGGGTGAGCTCGCTTCATCGTCGGCCTCATCTTTGCCCCCTGGCTAGATGCTGGCAAAGAGCGATCCCATTTTTAATAAAAAAAAAATAAAAAATGGTGATCCTATTCAAAAATGTAAAAAAAATCAAAGCTACAACCATTTCAATGCTACTGGTTAGAGAGAAAATGAGACAGATCAGTGACGTCACTGATCTCGAGCGGCATAAATGACGATCGTTCCAACACAAAGGTGCGTTTTGCGGAAAAGGGACAGAATATGACGCCTCCTAAAACTTTGAAGACTTATAATTATGTAATTATTTATTCTTTTGAGTTAATTTTTTCGCCATTTGATTAAGAAATAAATCCTTTTTCGAGAAAATTCGAACTTAATAATTTTCTTAATTGGTGTCAACCCTATAAGCGACGACATATTGATTTTTAATATAAATCAATCAGTATGCAAAAATACGATAAATTTCAGTGTCACTTGACCAAAGTTCTATTGAAATACCTTTTTTCGCCTCGGCGTTCCACATCGTTAACTATTTACTTAAACCATCAATAAATTACGAATTTTCCCGTCTAACATGCCATACAAATATGATCGTTCTCTCTAACAGCATAAGCTTGAAATTGGTGCGTTCGACAGTTTAATCCACCGCTCATTGAAATCCCAGCAACGTCTTTAAAAGAAAGGAAGAGATGTTTGCGATAGTCAAGAGAGTTGTCTTTTGAAGTTCAAGGTTCCGTGGTGAAGCCGTAGACAGTTTAATACCTATTTTATATCTAGTATTAATTTGGTCTGTAACTATCAACACAACGTATTCTCAAAATAACAAAATAACTTTTTATAGACTAGTGAAGGCGAAAAAGCCGTTCTTGGGAAATTGTATAAAATTCTACAATAAAATTCCAAGACACATTACTGAACTTACGGATTCTAAATTTAATTACTGTTGTGAAACAGACACTTATCTCAAAAGCATATTATAAGATAAACGATTACATCATGGATAGGGATGTTTAGCAGTGATAGCGTCTTGCACAAGTAATCTAACACAGAAATATTTTGTCCTTAGTATTAAAAAATATGTATGTATGTTTATACTGTAGGTAGCATTTGAATTTTGTACTATTTTTACTGTTATTTTATATACATAGTATATTGTTTTGAAAAAATGACACCTCGCCGAGTTTCTTACGCCGGTTCTTCTCGAGGCAGAGGTTTATTTTATGAACCGGTGGTAGTTTTTTGACATTCATAAGTGCATGTAACATGCCTAAATTGAAGAATAAATGATTTCATTTCATTTCATATAAATGAATGGCAATGCGTGATTTTACTGGAGTCGCAAGCGCTAATAGGCGTCTAAAAGTGCGATATTCAGGAGGCAGGTGGTCAAAGCTCTCTGTTCAAGTGCTCAGTCATCTTGATCTTAATCAAACACAAACTTACATGTATATATTTTCTTTCTCCAGCCCTCAAGTGGCAAATTTTCACTTTTTAACTTTCTAACTTGTTGCATTTTGTCATACCAGTTGTTGATAACAGGAAAGTTATTGTATATGCTCAGTATATTGTTGTGTTATGTACTTTAGGACAGGTTAGATTTAGATTTAGATAATTTATTTCATGATAAGGAATCACATTATAAATTTGCACACATGTCAAAATTACAAGAATTGTTATCATGATCGTCATAACAGGAAAAATAAAAAGAACATAATGTCAACTAGAGTAATACAAAACACGATAAAAAGTAAACAGAAAAATAAATGCATCTTCTATTCGGAATCGTCAGTCAGATAAATAATAATAATGTCCATTACACAATACAAATTTCAAAACACAAAAAAAAACAAATCATTCTTATTTTTTGTAATCATGCTGTGCATGTATGTTTTGGGTGGCATTACCAACCAGAACCTTCGAATTATCAACGCAAATAACGACCGCCTTAGTCTAGTTGGTAGTGACCTTGCCTACAAAGCTGAAACTCCCGGGTTCGAATCCCGATCAGGGCATTTGTTTATGTGACGACCACGAATATTCGTTCCTGAGTCTTGAGATGTTTAAGTACATCTATATATTTAAGTACATCGTTGCTTAGTACCCATAGTATAAGTTTTGCTTAAATTGGGTTGATTTGTGTAAGATTGTACACAAACATTTTTTCTATAAATAGGTTTCTTACGACGAGCTTAGACGAGCTGTCGGTAGGCCTCCGACAAGGTGGAGTGATGACCTGGTGAAGGTCGCGGGAATCCGGTGGAAACGAACGGCACAGGACCGGTCTAAATGGCGAGCCTTGGGGGAGGCCTATGTTCAGCAGTGGACGTCTTTCGGCTGAAATGATGATGATGATGATGAGGTTTCTTACGGTGTTCAAACCTGGTCATAGACTAAGCTCCAGAAGTCTAAACTCAAGGTTTGCCAGTGGGCGATGGAGCGCGGTATACTAGGCGTTCGCAAAACTGATTGCATCAGAAACACGGAACTGCGCTCCGAAACACGAGTTGTAGATGTAGGTGTCAAGACCGCCAGACTGAAGTGGGACTGGGCCGGACATGTCTCAGTTCAGTTCAGATTTATTTATTTCTCTAAGATTACAAATCACTTATGCGAGAAACAAACAATATTTCAGTAAAACTTAAACCATAATATAATTTAGTAGGATGATAAAAAGTATGCGATGGTATTTTTCAATTATATTCTAACAACTCAGTTGAACACTTGCGTACGTTGCGAGTTGATGTCTGCCGTATGTATCCGGAAAGATGGGCGAAAATAAGTACGCTGTGTACCCAAAAAAATGGCTACCGGAACAGAGGCAGACCAAAAAGGAGATGGCGGGACCTGGACGCATTTTCCTTAACTTGGCGGGAACAAACTAACAATAGGGCCGTATGGAGAGGAGAGGGGAGACCTTTGCCCAGCAGTGGGACACTCAAATAAGCTAGAAAAAAAACACGTTTTTCAAAAACTTGTGAACGAAATATCATTTCAAATTTAACCGTATCTGTTCAATGAAAGAAGGCATCATGATATAGACGGTCGAATATCAAGGTCTAAGTAAGTCGTGTTTCTAAAACTAGTGCGTAAGCCAAATCAAGATTTGGTGTCAATGACTCATTTCTTGCAGGAAAGCATATCAAACGATTCGACATGTTTTGTTTTCTTGTCAACCTATGTCAACTTCAATTTACAATGTTTACGCAAATAAATCATTCATTCATTCATTCATTCATTCATCTTGTGTAACTACACATTGTAATATACCTATTGTTATTTTTTCCTCGTTTTTCTTTAAATTCTCTTTTGTTTTTTACCACTTACATTTACTTAAGTCGGTTAAGTAGTACCATTGTAATAAGCATATTTTGGAGAAAATGACTGACTGTCGAGTCTCGGCGTTTCTTCTCGGCAGTGGTCTCATGAGAAACGCTAGTAGTTTTTGACTTGTAAAAGTGCCTTTGCGGCCTACTTGCAGAATAAAGTTCATTTATTTCATCAAAGCGGGAAAATGCGACGTGGATGAAGATTGACAGCTGGAAAGGTCACGTTTCACACGGAACCCTAAACAGAAAGAAATAAAAGCCCTTAGGGCAGATTAGGGTGGCGATACTTTATTTGCAAATGTCTCCCAGATTGTTACATTCGAGGCCCATTACGCGTCACTTCGGTTTCAGAAATAGAGGGCCTGCTTCGAACTTCGAAATCTGAACTTCGTATCATGCCGTCCCTTTCACTCATATGGTGTATAACATGAAAGTGAAAGGGACGGACGATAGGAACTTCGGAGTAGGCCCTCAGCTTGGTAGCCGAAGTTAGCACAACGCTAAGGGTGAATAACCACCAAAGATGTGCACATCAACAGCACGTATGTCCACATCCTATTGACCGAGTGAATCGAAGGTCTCTGCTTCAGCTACGACAAAAATGCTTTCGTATGTCCGGATTTCCGTTTGTTCCGTCTACAGGTCGCAATTCTCAACCGATTCTCGTGAAATTTCGTAAGCAGGTTCGATAGTCATATAGATTTTTTTTGTCGATTCAGTTTTTGGAAATATTAAAAAACAATTTTTATTGCAAAGATTTTGTAAGTTTGTGCGTCTGATTTTCGGTTTGTTCTCCTCTACAGGTTGCATTTCTCAACCGCTTCTCGTGAAATTTTGTTAGCAGGTTCGATATTCAAATTAATCTTTTTTAAAATTGTTGAATTTTAGAAATGATAAAAAATTTCACTCTCGAGGTCTACAGCTCACAGAGCCACTAGTAATAAAATCTGTAAGGACATTGATATTTTTCGTTTAGGTCTGAACTCATTCAAAAATAGTTTAAAAAAATTGTCTCATAGTTAAGTAATTTACTAATCCATGATATCATTAAATTTAATTCTTTTAAGTTGTTATTAGCATGTCAATAGAAACAAATTTTGTATAATGGATAAATTGCAAAATTTAGGCACCGAGCAGGATTCGAACCTGCGACCTCCCGGCACTCGCGGCCAGTCGCTCTAGCCAACTGAGCTATAGGTGAGCTGTAAGTTCAAAAATTGTGGTTTACGTTAGCAGCGTTACTGCTTAATACAAAAATTAATTTGTCATTGGAAAGTTGTGCTTGGTTATTATTGAACTGTAAATTTAACACTTGTATCATTAAGCTATTGTATATAAATAAATAAATAATAAACAAATATTAGAGGACAATCTTACACAAATCGAAGTAGCCCCACAGTAAGCTCAAGAAGGCTTGTGTTATGGGTACTAGACGACGATATATTTAATAGATATCAATACATAGAAAACATCCAAGACTCAGAAACAAATATTCATGCTCATCACACAAATATTTGCCCTGACCGGGATTCGAACCCAGGACCGTCAGCTTCACAGGCAGGTGCACTACCCACTAGGCTAAACCGGTCGTCAATATGTCTGAAATAATTTACATTTTGTTACCTTGCCTAAATAAATAAACAGGAGGAGTATGTGTTGCCGTACGTTGTGTATACTATTGAACCTGCTCACAACATTTCACGAACATCGGTAGAGAAATGCGACCTGTAGAGAGCAGCCGGACAGATAAGAAAGCATTTTTGACCAAGCTGAAAAGAGACGCTTCGCGCTCGCTTGGTCAATTACGACAATCAGATCAGGATCATGTTTTACTAGGGTAAATAACTAGTGGCTCTGTGAGCTGTAGACCTCGAGTATTTTTTAAAATTTTCCAAAAACAGAAACGTCAGAGAATTATGTATAATTATCGAACCTGCCCACAAAATTTTTTTGAAATGCGACCTGTAGAGGAGAACAAACTGAAATTCACACGTAGAAACTTACAAAATCAAAGAAAAATAATTTGTTTTTGAAAATTACCAAAAACTGTATCATCAAAGAAATTCTATATTATTACCGAACCCGCACACAAAATTTCACGAGAATCGGTTGAGGAATGCGATCTGTATAAGAGAACAACCGGAAAGCTGGATATCCGGAAATCCAGGAATGCGATCTGTATAAGAGAACAACCGGAAAGCTGGATATCCGGAAATCCAGGAATGCGATCTGTATAAGAGAACAACCGGAAAGCTGGATATCCGGAAATCCAGGAATGCGATCTGTATAAGAGAACAACCGGAAAGCTGGATATCCGGAAATCCAAAAATGCGATCTGTATAAGAGAACAACCGGAAAGCTGGATATCCGGAAATCCAGGAATGCGACCTGTATAAGAGAACAACCGGAAAGCTGGATATCCGGAAATCCAGGAATGCGATCTGTATAAGAGAACAACCGGAAAGCTGGATATCCGGAAATCCAGGAATGCGATCTGTATAAGAGAACAACCGGAAAGCTGGATATCCGGAAATCCAAAAATGCGATCTGTATAAGAGAACAACCGGAAAGCTGGATATCCGGAAATCCAGGAATGCGATCTGTATAAGAGAACAACCGGAAAGCTGGATATCCGGAAATCCAGGAATGCGATCTGTATAAGAGAACAACCGGAAAGCTGGATATCCGGAAATCCAAAAATGCGATCTGTATAAGAGAACAACCGGAAAGCTGGATATCCGGAAATCCAGGAATGCGATCTGTATAAGAGAACAACCGGAAAGCTGGATATCCGGAAATCCAAAAATGCGATCTGTATAAGAGAACAACCGGAAAGCTGGATATCCGGAAATCCAGGAATGCGATCTGTATAAGAGAACAACCGGAAAGCTGGATATCCGGAAATCCAGAATTCGGACATACGAAAGCATTTTTGTCGAAGCTGAAGCAGAGACCGGTTTCGTGTAAAAAGGTATTAAGTTAATGTTAACTTCAGCGCGAAGGATCGGATAGGAACAAAGTTACATGCCAGTTGCTTAGTTTATAACTTACACCATTACATGCCACATATTCTACATAGGTATATATCATACCTAGACATACAAGGCGGGTGAAAAGGCGAGCGAAACCGGGGCACGGCACTAGTGCAAATCGATACATGTCGAGTGTCGTATCGACATAAAGCGTCGGGTCATGTACGGTCGCCATGATTTCGGTAAATAAATTACCATGGTCCTCGTTGATAAACTAGTGATGGAAACTAGTTTTATAGCTATGAAAATGATTAATTATATAGTACTTGCATTCCTATTTGCATAATTTGACACATTATGATTGACGTTTATAGAGATGTAACTAACCCAAATCGATTGTCACAGCAAGCGATTACGATTGATCGCACGTAGATTGAGGTATTGAATTATAACGTTTTTTTATTTTTTTTATTTTTATACAACGCCGGTGGCAAACAAGCGTACGGGCCACCTGATGGTAAGCGGCCACCGCAGCCTATAGACGCCCACAACTCCAAAGGAGTCACGTGCGCGTTACCGACCCTTTATAAGATTTGAGGATGCACTGTGTTGACAGCAGAAGGAACACATTAAGGTCCCTCGCTCTCAACACAGTGCATCCTCGGGAGCTCTGGCAACCTTGCTCACCTCCTGGAACACAACACTACATTAATAAATGTATAAATGTGTATGTGTTTAATGAATTTCTATTTGAGATTTAAATAAAGCTAGAATTATATGGTGTTCTCTTTTATAATACATAGGCATTCAATACACCGACCGAGTAGGTCGCACCTATCGTCAAAATCGAAACTAACTGGGGATTTATTTTAGAGTTCATTTATGTTATTTATGTGACAAATTTGTTTTCTGTAAGAGAAACTAGAAAAGCGCACAGTAAGACGGAGAAACTACGACGAACAGCACCAATACAACATGTTTATTTTCAAAATCGATACACTACCTATTCGCAAAATAAATAAATAATATTAGAGGACAATCTTACACAAATCGAACTAGCCCCACAGTAAGCTCAAGAAGGCTTGTGTTATGGGTACTAGACGACGATATATTTAATAGATATAAATACTTAAATACATAGAAAACATCCAAGACTCAGAAACAAATATTCATGCTCATCACACAAATATTTGCCCTGACTGGGATTCGAACCCAGGACCGTCAGCTTCACAGGCAGGCACTACCCACTAGGCAAAACCGGTCGTCGGAAAATATATAAAACTAGTTTACGTTTTTTTTAAACATGTGTTAAAGTAGTTTTTATATATTTTTTTTTGTAAGAAATACATTTTAAGAAAATATAATAAATTTAATAACGCTTTGTTGCGACCTAAAATGAAAAATTCATATCGATTTACTTAGACGACTACCGATTCATAACGGCGGTGTCTGGCCAACCCTAAATTAAAAAAAGACGTAGAACGTAAACGTTCACAGTGCAATTGTCTTCCTTTGTGATTTCGATGTGCAACACATTTTACGTTTTATTTCTGTTGTGAGTGATATGTGGCAAATAATGCAAATACTATAAAAAAAACCTTAGGCCCATGAAGCAGAAACCACAGAATATAGCCTGAAAAGACAACATTATAAAGTAGTGTCCTGAAGGCGTGAAATTCAATTTGACATTTAACATTCGTCACTACGTGTACACCCCATTACAGGGCACAGACCTTGCGTAGACAGAGGAAATATGTCAATAGATTTTACATCATTTTCATCGATAACAACCAAATGATATATTTTTTGGTGGTATCGAAAAGACGTTTCCGTAATTAGAAATCGCTCTCATTGAAATCCACGACGAGTAAACCGATTGACGGACAACGTTCACTATCAAATAAATTAAGTTTTGTTGTTGTATCGAATTCGAACCCCTGATTATTAAATTTCCTGACCATAGGTACAATTCTGTTTGTTTTTTAGTGTCGATAGCCGATGGGTCATACAAGGATTTAGGTTCGCGTCTTTTCTGTGGACATACCAAAAGTTAAGGGCTACAAATTTTAATTTTGGATTGGACCAGTAACCCGCATAAACAGTGTCTCCGTTTCTATAAATCACTGCAATTAAAACATAGCTAACATGCACATAAGCCGTTAACTATTGACCATAGGAGGGACGACGTTTATTTTTTCAACTAAGGCCGGGTTTTATAAAGATTCGTTAGACCATTGTCAGATCAAATTTCAGTAACTCAGTACATTTTTTAACATAACAAACCGACATAAGGTCTAACGGATCTTTATAAAACCGAGCCTAAGTATGACCCCAATAGAGAGCTGACCAAGGAAGAAAGTTTCATAGGAACATACAATACAATTACTCTTTATTGCACATCTCACACAAATGAATCAGCTACACACAGAATCAAAACAACAACAGTATACAGGTAGAGGTAAACAACAGGCGGTCTTATCGCTAAAGAGCGATCTCTTCCAGACAACCTAATAGCTCTATAGGAAATATACTAGTAATAAAAAAAAAACAGATTTTAATGAAACGTGACAATAACCTTATAAAATATACAGGATAAAAAAATATCACTAAAATAAAAAAGAGGATTTAAATCATTTTTGAAATTGAAATGTCACGGCAAAGATTATCAGAAGTGATATATTGTGAACCTGATTTTATTTTTGCGATGAAATCGCCATTTTTATTCGTATTTTTATAAATAAATAGGATTTAGGTCTCTCGATATATAATATATGCATTTCTTGTTTGCTCATTTACATATCTCATAATCAACACCTGTTTTGAGATGCAGGTAGGATCGATTAAGTAATTTTCTCTTCTTATAAATGTTTACGCTTTGAGGGTGATACTTAGTTGAAAAAACAAAAGTCGTCCCTCCTGTGGTCAATAGTTAACGGCTTATGTGCATGTTAGCTGTTTTTATTACAGGGATTTATAGAAACGGAGACACTTTATGCGGGTTACTGGTCCAATCCAAAATTAAGATTTGTAGCCCTTGGTATGTCCACAGAAAAGACGCGAACCTAAATCCGTGTATGACCCTTGTATATCTTCTCGATGTGCCCAATACAATTTTTTTTTTAAATTTATTTCTTAGAAAAAAAAAGTTTACATTCGTTTACACTATAATTTCGCCAAACTGCATCACAGTTTGTTGGCGAAAGAAACATTCTTTATTTTTTTACTCAGCCATCTAAATATGTTAGTAACATTATTTTACCTACTTAATTTCACCTTACTTAAAAATACATACATATTTTTTATTTTTTTATCATGCGGGTATTCTTAGTAATGAATCACAACATAACAGTTGAGGGTTGATCTACGCTAATTAATAATCTCGGCCTGCGCGAGCGCTGACACATAAACATGAAAGATACATATAGCTACAATAACTAACCTAAAGTTAAGTTAGTAATTAGTTCGTCTGACGAAGGCGATATGGGATTGGAACTTGTCATACATTTCGTCCCTATTTTGTCCTCGATCTGTTATAATACGGGGTCACCCGAGCCTATCACGTCACTACGGTGAAGCGAGGCTCGTGTCAAGTGCTCTCCGCGATTATTCTGTGCTACATCACTAATAGAGGCTACGAGGGCTGTGAGCATAGCCCTACCACTACGATACTGTAATGTCATCCGATAGTTTTCATATCGGTCGGTACATTATTGTAGGGTTGTCACTTTACACTATTAAATTTTAAAATGTCATAAAAAAATTGTCCGCGCGCATTTCACAAGATTATTATCGAACATCATTTTAAATGCTATACCGTATATAACATACAAGCATACAAAATAAATGAATCGTTATCGTTAATCGATGTCAAGTGGTTTTTTTTTGCAAGCTTAGTAGTTTGCAAAACATGGTTTTTTTACTGTAACTCACTAAGGCTCGGTTTTATAAAGATCCGTTTGACCTTATGTCGGTGTGTTATGTCAAAAAATGTTCTGAGTTACAGAAATTTGACCTGACATTTGGTCTAACGGATCTTTATAAAACCCGGCCTAAGGCTCGGTTTTATAAAGATCCGTTAGACCTTAAGTCGGTGTGTTATGTCAAAAAATGTTCTGAGTTACTGAAATTTGATCTGACATTTGGTCTAACGGATCTTTTTAAAACCCGGCCTAAGACTTTTTTCAACTTTTCCAATGAAAATTGTCAATATTTAGCTCCGGATAATAGTCAGAAACTAAGATATAATTTTTCGGTCCCATGTTAAGAGTAACATGTAACAGACTCTGTATATCGAAAAGATATATAGGTAACCTAGACGTTTTTAAGGCACGAGTGAATAGGCACCTTCTGGGTGAGCTCGCTTCATCGTCGGCCTCATCTTTGCCCCCTGGCTAGATACTGGCCAAGAGCGATCCCATTTTTAATAAAAAAAAAAAAAATAGTCTTAAAATATTTTTTCGTTTCTACCCCGAGCTTGTTTCCGAGATTACTTCATTGACGATACTACGTGACATGGTTTTTCGATTCTAGGCATTTAGTTATAGTTTTTGACATAGTATATAATACACCTATCTATAATCATCATTGTATTGAGAAAATCAGGATCTTTTTGACATTGTATAATATATAATACTGTAATTGGTGACATTTATAAATAATTAAAAAAAATGGCTAACGGCGAAGGCCTTCTATGACATAGATGAATATGTAAATTAAATTTGTTGCATGCCTTTGTAATTGTAATTTTTTGACATTTAAATTCACTATGTAATAATTTAAATAATGTACCTAATCTAATTGAAATTTTTATTTTTTTATTTAATCGACATAATTAAATTATTGTAACAATCTTCTGACATGTAAAATTTTTGTATATTTTATGAATAAATAAATATGAATATGAATATGAATAATCATTATTGCATTGAGCTAACCAGATTTTTTTTGTGTTGTCGTCCTCAATTTAAACAAATGGTTGAAGGAATATTTTGTACACCTATTTAGTGGGTAAAACATAGTGGTCTTATACTTTGTACATACCAATAATAATTGTAACCTGTGTTTAACAAAATGAATAAATGAAATGAAATGAGCCGTAAAACGTCAAAAACCTCGATTTCTAACAATTCCAGACTCTTATCGGATACCCATCTGGTCGCTTTCAGCGAATAAACAGTCAACAAAAATATATCCCGAACAATACCTAGGGAAGCCATGACAGCCGAGATAGCTGAGGAGCCGGCAAAAAGGCATATCATTGTGGACAGAATTATTGTTATGTAAACAGAATTAGGTGAGCTGTCCGAAAAAGGTTTCAACAATTGTGAGTTAAAATAACGCTTTTTCGTATTTATATTTTTATACAAACGGCTTAAGCAGAAGCGTATTTCTAAATTTGGCGCCCCGGGCCAATAAGGTTTGCCAACCCATAAACCAAGAAAAATAATATATATTTTTTAATAGTCTACATTTTTATTGTATGATAGTACATTACTGAAGAGGCCGCGAAATAGGGGATTGCTGGCCAAGTAGTTATAGATGGCCGAGTATTAACGAGGCCATCTAGAGATACGAGGCTGACAATCCCGGTACCGCAGAGGCTATTATAGTGTTTTTTTTTCAATAAATGCAATGAATAATTGAAATTAAAAAAAAAAACTTAAAATGGAATTCTAAGGATTCTGTAATAAAAACACACGTTGCAGCTGCCGGTCGGGGGCGGCTAGGGGGTTACGCCGCCCTGGCGGATTGGCGCCCCGGGCCATGGCCCGGATGGCCCTAGGGTAAATACGCCCCTGGGCTTAAGGGAGGCGTACAGCGACATCTACCAGAAGACTCGAGAAATGTATGGACGCAGATTTGTTTGGCAACTCATATCATATATTCAAAAGATTTGTTTATGCTTCACTGTCTAATATTTAATAGTTAAAAACATGTTAATGTGTATTAAGCTGAAACTTTGTGCAAATATAATATAATTACTTAAGTTGTTTTTTGTGTGTAGGGGTTTATGGAAGTAAATGCACTTTCAAAGCATGATGCCGGTCATATTTTAGAATTAAAAATAACATAAATATCTAATTGTAATTGTATTATAATGTATGAAACTATAGGTCTAGTATGTTATTACTCACATAGCCACAGCTAAGTTACTTATGTTTTTTAAGACCGTTTGTTTCTAAATAAATATAAAAAAAAGACTCATGCTTCATTAACTACATGCTTTATTAAGGAACGGTTGATGAATTTAGAACTGGGTAGTGATTGCATCTATAGCTCAGTTGGCTAGAGCGACTGGCCGCGAGTGCCGGGAGGTCGCAGGTTCGAATCCTGCTCGGTGCCTAAATTTTTCAATTTTTCCTTTATTCTAAATTTAGGTATGGGATGGCACATCGCTACTGACGATTCTCAATATAATTTGAGACGTTAGTGCCGTTAATGAAGCATGAGTCTTCTGGTAGATGTCGCTGTACGCTTCCCTTAAGGCGTTTGTATAAAAATATAGTTTACGTTAGCAGCGGTACTGCTTAATAAGAAGGAACGGTTGATGAATTTAGGACTGGGTAGTGATTGCACCTATAGCTCAGTTGGCTAGAGCGCTATTCAGAAAAGAGTTATTGTTGCCTTCGAATGAGGGATCAAAGATGTACTTTTCTTCCCTCATTTGAGGGTAACAATGACTTTTTTCCTCATAGAAGGATGAAAAGCAGTATGTGACACTCGGTAGTAAAATCATTTGTAAGATATTTCATGTTTTTAGCAGCGGGCCTCACAGACGGTGTGAAAAGCAGTATGTGTCACACGATAGCAAAATCATTTCTTGGGCGTAAACACTTGAATCCCTCGCTACGCTCAATATTCTACTTTAGAATCCCTCGCTTAGGATTCTATTGTAGAATCTTTCGCTTCACTTAGAATTCAATATACCGCCCTCGCCGTAAATTTTGCTACCTTAAGACACAATCTACTCTTGTATACGTTATGATACTGGACTTATACGGCCACCCTCATACCGTAACAACCTCCACAGAACCAACGAACATACATTCAGTTAAGGCGCGTATAACCGCGAACGACCTTGCGCGTTGGGGCGTGGCGTAGCCTTTCCCTCCGCACTACCCGCGCCCCCCCGCTGTAACAGATCCGTCAGCCGACTCCAAAAAAGGATTAGGTTTTTTGTACGTATTTTTTATATTATTATTTTCTAAATACATAGGAATGTTTGAAGTAATTAAATATATAAAATACTTAAGTAGGTGCATTGTCTCAGAATCGAACTCTTATATTTTAGCGTCGCGCGCAAAGCGACACAGCCTCCCCGTCCGAGAGCCGGTGACAGACTGCCGCCCGTCGCCCGCGCACGTAGCCGCCCCAACTTTTATGACGGTGTGGTAGTTATTCCAGGTTTTTGACAAAAGTAATGATTATTGTACAATATCCGCAGCTCAGATTATGAAAAACTGAATTAAGTTTTATTTTCTGAATATCCCGTGTAAAAAACATGCCTAGATAGTGAGCGTAGCGATTTAAAAGGTTGAAAAATGCCTTATTTGATGTTTTTTTTTTGTTAGGTTAGGCGTGTAGGCAATCTAGGCGTGTTGCAATTTCCGCAGCTCAGATTGAAGAGGACATATCAATTCTTCAAGTATATTTTTTCGAGACCTATGTTTCGGGCCAATTTTGAGTTTTAGGCATTTGAACGCGACCAAAATGTGGTATTTCACTCTATTACGCGCCTTAAGTTTTTATTTTCGTTCCACTATCATTATTAGTTTTCCCACTTATATGTGTAAGTATAAGAAAGAAGTTACTTCGAGCTCGATCGAAATATAATTGTTTGTTTCTTGTTAGAGTGGAAGCAATCGAGAATATTCTCCCCCGTGGGATGACCAGCAATCCATATTACAGAGAATGATTTAGATTTAGATTTATTATTTCACTAGCGACCCGCCCCGGTTTCGCACGGGTGCACTATTTAATGGATGTTATTATACATATAAACCTTCTTCTTCAATCACTCTATCTATTAAAAAAAACCGCATCAAAATCCGTTGCGTAGTTTTAAAGATTTAAGCATAGGTACATAGGGATATAGGGACAGAGAAAGCGTCTTTGTTTTATACTATGTAGTGATTATATACAATTACAATACAAATTAATGCTAGCTTAATCTATACGAATTTATATTATGATCGTCAATAATATAGTAAAATATTATTCAATTTAATTAAGTGTCAAATTCTTATTTATTATTTTTAAATAATATTGATTTATCAGTGTATGTAGTCTCAAAATTACATCACATAAGTACATCAAATTAAAAATTAATAACTGTATATAGAAAACCACGAAATAAGAATAATTGAAAACACGATTAACACTAAAATTGAAAATGTCAAATATAGTTATAAATATCATTTTGTTATGTCCATATATTCATTAATATTATAATATATAACGGATTTTTCAACAAAAAGATTCACAATTGGCGTCCAAATGTTTTGTCGGACGGTCTATTTTAATTTTTTAATTTTTTTTTTTGCTGCTGCGGGCTGTGTTTTGAACCTGACTGTGGGTTGAACTTCAATAATGCCATAACAGTGTAGTCTGTACAGCGACAAATACCCAAAAAAATACCTCCAGCAGTTCCAACGATCACTGTCAGTAATGTTTCTCAGAGTAACATGTTTAACACATCTTGACTCACCTACGGTTTCGGAAAATATCTTTTTTTTAATACCACGTCGGTGGCAAACAAGCGTACGGCCCGCCCGATGGCAAGCGGTCACCGCGGCCTATGGACGCTCGCAACTCCTGGGATGTCACATACTTGTTGCCGACCTTATAAAAATTTATACACTCCTCTCTTGAAGAACCCCATACTGTAGTCCCTCGGGAAAACCTCGGCAGGGAGCTCATTCCACAACCGGAGCGTCCGTGGGAGGAAATTCCTCTGAAACCGCGACCGGTGACTGAACTGGCTACAAAATCAAAATCAAACATTTATTCTGCAAATAGGCCACAAGGGCACTTTTACGTGTCAAAATATTAATTTACAATTTAAGAAAGTCTGACTATAATAAGTAATACATTTTTCATGTCAAAATATTAATTTACAGTTCAAGAAGGAATAATAATTTCGAGTTTACAATTATAACAAAATTAATGTCATACAGTGAAGATAAACTTGCAATGTTATCTATTAAAAAAATTACAACATCAGTAAAGTTAGAAATGTATGAGGTCTCAAGATTAAACAAGGAGTATAATGAAATTAATATAATATCCCAGAGATGTACATGGTCTCTGAGCGTCAAAAAATTAATTCAATATTGTTAGAGATGTATATGGTCTCTAAGTCACTGATAATAAAAACGAATCCACAACAGGATGATGTCTCTCGTCAATCCGCTATAAAAAGACACTAGTGTTAACGTAGTCACTATGTCCTAGCAAGCATGAACAGACCGGACTCCACAAACAGCACGCGATCACGAGTATGACGCGTATCTCAGCCATCGCCTCCCTCGACCATCTGTTAGGGAAGGTGGCGACCCGATCAACGACGCCACCGGAGGCAAAGCCCTTAAAGCGAGCATGACATATTCAAGCTGGCGGACATTGATAATAACAAAATTAAGGCGACTATACCACGATCAAACATGTTACCTGCCAAATGTTACACAATTCGACGTTTTAGCCTAGTTGGTAGTGACCCTTCCTACGAAGCTGGAGGTCCCGGGTTCGAATCCCGGTCAGGACATTTATTTGTGTGATGATCACTAATATTTGTTCCTGAGTCAACGACTCCACCAACCACAGCTCCCAAAGCCACTAGTGTATTTCTAATACATATTGAAAAACTTAAAGATGGCCGCTTGAATATCCTTGCTATCCGGGCGCGCATACATAATTCAGCGCCGGCCATCATGCGGTACCCTAATTGCTTTGGGGATGTTTACGGGTTCCGTTAAGGCCGCGTTAATAAGTAAAAGGGTTCGGATTGATGTTACTTTTATACTTCAATAAAGTATCCACTTTTCAAAAATATGGGAGTTTTGAAACTGGGTCAAAAATTTAAGTGTGGTTCAGGTGCGGACAAGTCGACTGATGCAGCGCGTGTTTTTATAAGTTAGATAATTAGTAGACGTAGATAATTAGTATCATTGTTTGTATTGTTGTTCCTTTAAGTTGATGTTTCGTTTCGCAGTGTATTAGACTAAATCTGTAATGCTGTGTAAATATATTTATATTAATAAATAAATTAATAAGTGAATTGGATTTGGATTTTTCTTGTAATTTTCAAATTCACTTGCATTTTTTTAGAGGAACGCTCGTGCGGTATTCGAGGTTAAGCAACCTCGGACCAGGTCAGTTATTGGATTGGTGACCGCTATGAGTGGTTACTAACTGAGCGCTCCCGTGCTTTGGAAGGCACGTTAAACCGTTGATCCCGGCTGTTGTCTATGATAGCAGTCGCTAAGCCAAGTTAGAGGCCTTCGGGCGGCTCGAGAACTTCTAACAGTCAAGTTGCCCGCTCACTTGAAAAGCCTAATTCCAATAAGGTATGGTTTTCCCACGAGTTGGAAGGTCAGATGGCAGTCGCTTCCGTAAAAACTAGTGCCTACGCCAAGTTTTGGGATTAGGTAGCGGACCCCGGGCATCCTTTAGGATGCAACTGTACCGGGATAACGCTAGGATGATGATGATGATGACTTACATCCCTGCCTCATTAGACGCTCGTTCTAAAACACACTCGACAGGAAATACCTCCCTTCCCGGCCCCGGATTAATGTAGGTAATATTACTTAAGCGTGTTGCCATTAAAAACTTCCACAAATATAATTTCTTGCAATGCTTGGTTGAAAAATAATTGACCGAGTGAAACGAAGGTCTCTGCTTCAGCTTCGACAAAAAATATTTCGCATGTCCGGCGGATTTTCGTTTGTCCTCCTCTACAGGTCGCATTTCTCAACCGAATCTCGTGAAATTTTGTGAGCAGCAGGCGAATCACGTAACTTTATGTACTAACGGTAGATAGATTTTACTGTCAATTTTGATGTATAAATGTATGAGGTGACAATTAAAATGTGACATTAAATCTACCTAACGGTAGTAAAAGAGTTACGTGATTACCCCGCTGGTTCGATAATTATATAAAATTTTGTTGTCGAGTCAGTTTTTGTAAATTTTCAAAAACAACGTTTTTTTCAATGATTTCGCTAGTTTCTGCGGGCGGCTTTTTCTCCTCTACAGGTCACATATCTCAACCGATTCTCGTGAAATTTTGTGAGCAGATTTGATAATTTATTTGATGTTTTAGTCGAGTCAGTTCTTGGAAATTAAAGATTTTTTTTTTATTAATTGT
Source organism: Epiblema foenella (assembly GCA_963556455.1). Classification (NCBI taxonomy): domain Eukaryota; kingdom Metazoa; phylum Arthropoda; class Insecta; order Lepidoptera; family Tortricidae; genus Epiblema; species Epiblema foenella. The sequence continues at coordinate 37,384,256 of OY747096.1, forward strand.
TTGTCTTCCTCTACAGGTTACATTTCTTAAGCGATTCTCGTGAAATTGTGTGAGCAGGTTCAGTAATTACATATATGTTTTTAGTACAGTTACTTTTCGGAAATTTTCAAAAACATTTTATTTAAACAAAATTAAAAACAAACAACATTCGCGAAGTCTAACTGCTCACAGAGTCATTAGTGAAATTATTTTGACGACCGGTTTAGCCTAGTGGGTAGTGCACCTGCCTGTGAAGCTGATGGTCCTTGGTTCGAATCCTGGTCAGGGCAAATATTTGTGTGATGAGCATGAATATTTGTTTCTGAGTCTTGGATGTTTTCTATGTATTTAAGTATTTATATAGGTATATTAAATATATCGTCGTCTAGTACCCATAACACAAGCCTTCTTGAGCTTACTGTGGGGCTAGTTCGATTTGTGTAAGATTGTCCTCTAATATTTATTTATTTTATTTATTTCATCACAATGGTCACGCAGGCATGGCAGTCACTTCCTGGTCTTCGAAAGCTTATAAGCAAAACAATCAAAAATCCTTTGTTGGGTTATGCCATTGCAAAAACTACAACCGAACAAAGCTTTCTCCCATCCAGTATTACAGGACGGATCGAACGCGGTCCAAATCCGTGATGAACGCACCACTTACCTGATTGCTCTCGATCGCTTGAAATATTACCGTTATCCCGATTCGTCGGCTAGTATCGACTGGGGGTTAATCTGACACTAACAATTCGCATATAAACTTGGTACAATTAGTATGACGACCGGTTTAGCCTAGTGGGCAGTGCACCTGCCTGTGAAGCTGACGGTACTGGGTTCGAATCCCGGTCAGGGCAATTATTTGTGTGATGAGCATGAATATTTGTTTCTGAGTCTTGAATGTTTTCTATGTATTTAAGTATTTATATCTATTAAATATATCGTCGTCTAGTACCCATAACACAAGCCTTCTTGAGCTTACTGTGGGGCTAGTTCGATTTGTGTAAGATTGTCCTCTAATATTTATTATATATTATTATTTATTATATGTGTAGCGCGCGCAGCTAACATGTCAGAACGAGCGCGTGAAAAAGATGGTAAAATCAACATTAACTCTTGCTGTCACAGTGGATCGAAATGAATAAAAAATGGAAATACACGTTTTTTTCTAAAAACCCTATTTTGAAAAATGCTTTTCTATTGAGAGTGATGTAAGTAATAAAAAATATTACGCAATTTTTTTCAAAATGAGGCTTATTTTAAGCAGAAAACAATAAAATTTGATTTTTTTGGATGAAAATGAAAATAGGTATCTTTTTGTAAGAAAACCGTTACCGATCCCGCTTTCTAACCTTTAAAATATTGTTTACCTACTTCGAAACAGTAGAAAATAGTAAACAGCTTATCTAGTAGGTGCCCGTTTTTTTTAATAGTCCAGTCAAAAGTCAGTAAATACAACATTTTCCTTAGTAGGCACTTTATTTTTTTATTTTCATTAACAACATATTTTTGACATTTTGATAAAGATTAAAACAATTTTGTACAAGAAAATAGCTAAAAATTACATTGAAATAGAAAGATTTGTTGCGGTGTTTTCGTTAAGTATGATAGTAACAAAAAGTTAAAATATACTTGAAATGATAAGGGAAACACACTGGTATCGGCTACACGTCTACGAGCAAATGTTAACCCATTCGATTACGCACAGGTGCCATTAAAGGCCTTGAATGGGTTAAGGCACGAGATTTGGTAAAAACGTGATTTTTATCTAACATTACCTAAGAAAATGTAAATTTAGAATGAAGGAAAAATTGAAAAATTTAGGCACCGAGCAGGATTTTTCAATTTTTCCTTCATTCTAAATTTGGGTATGGGATGGCGCATTGTAACTGACGATGCTCAATATGATTTGAGACGTTAGTGCCGTTAATGAAGCATGAGTCTTCTGGTAGATGTCGCTGTACGCCTCCCTTAAGGCGTTTGTATATATATAAAAAAAAAGAAAATTTAGGTGGGTGATTCTCATCGTTAAAGTTAATTGATGTCCTTACCGGTCCAAACGTTAAGTAAAAGTTAAGGAAATCAGAGTGCAATTTAAACTTATTGTTGACTCCAGTTTACTCTATACCTGGATCCTTAACTGTTAAAATAGTTAAAGTCAGAAATAATCACTCACAAGTCGTTAACAATGCGGGTCCGGTAAGGACAAATTAAGAAAATGTTACATTTTGGCATGAGAATCACCCAGGTATATAAAACTATGACTGCATTCGGCACTAGTCCGACCGCCGGCGAGTAGCGAGTAATCTCATAGTAATTCTACTCGCTTGAGCGAGAAAACAAGTAGAATTACTATGAGAGTACTCGCTGCTCGCCGGCGGTGGGACCAGTGCCTTCAACTGACTATTCTAAACGTGTCATTCTCTAAACTAATATTAAAGCTTTCCTTCATTTAATGCAATAATACAGTTGCTCCAAAATTAAACTTGCACTAATAATTATAATTCCCAGCGGCATTGTTACCGAGTAAACCTGCTGGCGCGAGTTACTCGCATTCAAGTTTTAATAAGAACAGTCTCGTCGAAGTTTGGAGCATCCTTCCGTCCGGGTCCGGGCGGTATTCGAGGCTTTTATAAGGCATTTTGTTCTTGTACTAGAACATGTGTATCGCTAGTAAACTATCAAGTTGGGTTTTGAGAAGTTTGACATATATTTGCTACCTTTATTTCAGGTTATTTGAAGAGATATATTACCAAACAATTTTCGAGTTTCGCCATTCATACTAACGTGGACATTAACATGAAGTATGTTAATTGATCGAGCGAGCCCAAAACGTCTCCGTTTTATAATTTTATTGACGTTTTAGGTGAGACAGCTCTTGGACATTAAAGAAAATTATTTTTTAATTTAATTGTTTGTCTTCCTCTACAGGTTGCATATCTTAAGCGATTCTCGTGAAATTGTGTGAGCAGGTTCAGTAATTACATATATGTTTTTAGTCTAGTTACTTTTAGGAAATTTTCAAAAGCATTTTATTAAAACAAAATTAAAAAAAAACACAACATTCGCGAAGTCTAACTGCTCACAGAGTCATTAGTGAAATTACTTCATCACAGTAATCATTCATTTAATGCAATAATACAGTTGCTCCGAAATTAAACTTGCACTAATAATTATAATTCCCAGCGGCATTGTTACCGAGCAAACCTGCTGGCGCGAGTTACTTGCATTCAAGTTTTAATAAGAACAGTCTCGTCGAAGTTTGGAGCATCCTTCCGTCCGGGTCCGGGCGGTCTTCGAGGCTTTTATAAGGCATTTTGTTCTTGTACTAGGACATGTGTATCGCTTTTAGAGCTAGTAAACTATCAAGTTGGGTTTTGAGAAGTTTGACATATATATGCTATCTTTATTTCAGGTAACAAAGAGATATATTATCAGACAGCTTTCGAGTTCCGGATAATAGAGATGCATGAAAAAAAAAAGAATACAATACACCTAAAAAATAACACATTAGGCTTTAAGTAGAGGTATACAACAGGCGGTCTTATCGCTAAATAGCGATCGCTTCCAGACAACCTTTGGGCAGCGAAGACAATGCAACGTTATAAATCTAATTCAGTAGGTGGCAAATGGATTTTAAGTACCTAAACAAGTAGTAATAAACAACACGACTTCACCGAAAATAATTAATAATAAACATACATACATAGACATAAAATAAACATATATACAATAGATATTGCGCCGACCCCTAATAAATAAGAAAACGGGAAGGTCATGATATTTAGTTAGGAAACTGTAAAAAATCCACTAATTCAAATAGGAATGAGTATAATTGGGTCATTCTACTTTTTCATGGACAGTTTCCTATTACAAAAAAAATCTATGGTATGTATTGAATTAGTGTACAAAGACGGGATTTCGAAACAGTACTTGAACCTAATAAAGGAAATTTGAAAGAAAGAAAGAAAAAACGTTTATTTGGTGTACATACAGATAAAAAGAAGAATACAAATTAGAAGTGGGTATACACCAACAAGGTTGTCGCTCAGCGAGTGCCACGACTGATGTGTCGTGAATTTATAGGTAAAAATACTTAAATATTAATATATTGCTGTAAAAAGTGAATAACAGACGGGTAAAAACCATTTTTTCATAGAAATGGTGAGACATCCAAGAACCACCAAGTGACTCGATTTATGGATATTAGCCGTGGTTCGTTAATTACCAAAACGGAAGTGATACTGCAATTAAACCTCTTTCTAAATAACAATACAAAAATATGAAATAAGGGCCAAGTATTCCAAAATCTGCATTCAAAAAGAGTCTGAAAATTATTAGAATAACCAAATTATATTTCTCAAAGTCTAGATTTCACAAACTCGGCTAGACAGAACGCTGCGTTGCCAGTAAACTCTGAAACTTTATCTCGTCCGATATGAAGTCGCCATCTTGTGCCAGGTGCGCAGCCATTTTGTAATTCCCAATTCGAATATTCACTTCGTGCCGCCGACGTTTGCCCGCTGCATAATGGTGTAACGGCATATTAGATGTTAAATGGAAATGTGAAATTCGTTTGATTATTTAACGTGACATTCGTTGAACTCCGATTGAAATTCAATTCAACATCACAAACTCTTCTCAGATAGGCTAGGTTTAGTGAACCAGCGACAAAACTCCCAGCAGCTCGATTCACTCAAAATCAACACATTTATTCTGCAAATAGGCCTCAAGGGCACTTTTATAAGTCAAAATCTATCTAGCTACATCAAATAAAAATAATACAATAATCAAAGTACCATTAATTAAATGTAGTGTTACATGCCAAAAATAAGACTAAGAAACTAGTAACAATCGAGATTTGTAAGAGATATATAAGGTCTCTAAGCGTCAAGATAAAACAGTCACACCTCAGATTCGTCTGAAAGCGCTCAACGCTCACTCACTGGAGCGCGAACTCTTAGAGTGGGTTGCACCAACCGTCTGTAATCGTAAGCGGTGTTCGTCAAAATCTGATTGTATGGAAAGTTTGACAAGTTTCTATGGGATGACAGCTGCCGGCGCCATATTTGACGATGACCGGCCTGTGATCGTATGTTGGTGCAACCGACCTTTAGAGTATTCCAGTGTTTCAAACCACTCGTGCTCGTCGGAGGTTTTCCCCTGGTTTTTCCCAGGCTACTCTCCAACCGCGCGCTCCTATCGCTTTATTGAGCCCGGCCTATAAAGCCACAGTCAGATTTAAAAAAAAACCAACACAAACATAAATTCCAAAGTGGAAGATGAAGACAAACACATTATACCGCTTTAGCGTAGTTGGTAGTGACCCTGCCTTCGAAGCTGGAGGTCCCGGGTTCGAATCCCGGTCAGGGCATTTATTTGTGATGAACACGAATATTTGTTCCTGAGTCTTGGATGTTTTCTATGTATTTAAGTATATGTTTATCTATACAAGTATGTATATCGTGGCCTAGTACCCATAGTACAAGCTTTTGCTTAGTTTGGGACTAGGTCGATTTGTGTAAGATTGTCCACAAATATTAAAACTTATAGAAAAGACGGCCCTCAGATGACCTCCTTCTTGAAGATCGGCAAGCTTCAAGCTTCAAGTTCTAAAGTTTTCAACTTCTGCTCATTTTAAATTTCATAGACAGTTAAAAACTTTTTAAGCCCAGCCAATGTACAGAGCTTTCCTTTATGCAACTTGTCATTAGAATACTGAATTATGTACAGAAGCTTTTATAGGAAGCTTGTGTTTTAGCGTTCGCGCAAATGCATGAGCTTTGTGCTTTTGCCCCAATTTAAGCTTCTTAACTCATATTTAGCGAGGATAAAATTATCAAGCGGAAATATAAAAAATCTTCAGCTGTTTTAGCCACTTTTCGTGAAATTGAAATCACATTTATTGAAATAAGAGCAGCGTTAAAACGTTAAGAATAGTCATGATGAAGCTGAAAAAATAATAATTAAAAAGCTTATTAAACACTAGCAACGCACAGCGGTGGTACCCGCGGATAAAACACCATAATAACATTATCTACTATACAAGTAAATAGTGTTGTGTTCCTGGAGGTGAGCAAGGTTGCCAGAGCTCCCGAGGATGCACTGTGTTGAGAGCGAGGGACCTAAATTTGTCCCTTCTGTAGTCAACACAGTGCATCCTCAAGTTTTACAAAGGGTCGGCAACGCGTACGTGACTCCTTTGGAGTTGCGAGCGTCTATTAGGCTGCGGTGGCCGCTTACCATCAGATAGACCGTAAGCTTGTTTGCCACCGACGTTGTATAAATATATAAAATAAAAAAAGACCTAAGTATGTGTTAATCCTGGGTCTAAGCTATAGTGGTATTTTTCTAATACGTCCAAAAAGCCATAAAACGCTTATCGTTACCAGTTCAAAACGAAAGGAAGTATGTAAAAAGATAATCCGCTAAATAAAGATAATTTTCGGTGGAAATACCGTGAGGAATGGTAAAAGAGGGGGATTATGCAGTGGGACATATTAGTATAATAATAATGACCCAAACACGGTTTAGAGCGGTTTACGAAATCCACAGTTTATCTAACGGCACTTACAGAGTGCGCAACGTGCAAAAGGCTAGTGGAAATATTTCGCTCAATTTTAAGTGATTTAAAATTCAGAAGCGGTGCGGGAGAAACAGGCTCGTATTTGCTTCCAGCTTTTATAGCTCCACTACTACAGAAACTTATAATCCTGAGAATAAACCATTAAGGGTAGGTTGCACCAACACGATCACAGGCTGGTCATCGTCAAACATGGCGCCGGCAGCAGTCATCCCATAGAAACTTGTCAAACTTTCCGTGCAATCAGATTTTAACGAACACCGCTTACGATTACAGACGGTTTGGTGAAACCCACCCAATAGAATACAATACAAATATTCTTTATTATTCACCGGAAAATACATTAAATACAAGATTAAAATTAAATGTTTGATGGTAGACAACAGGCGGTCTTATCGCTAATAAGCGATCTCTCCCAGACAACTTTTGGGTGGTGGAGACACGAGAGAAAGATTTGACATGAGTAGGTGAAACAGAGATATTAAGTAGTATAAACAACAACCGAATCATAAGAAAAATCATACACTTACATAAAAACATAGATACATACCCATATACCTACACCTGCAACATAAACGAGAATCGATGTAACATGTCGTAACAGACTTACAAACGACAAAAGATACATCAGCGAACATTTACGAAAGAGATAAATAGTGATCCTTTAATTTACATTTAAACATGGATAGTTTTAGTACGTCTAATTTCAACAGGTAGTGAATTCCACAACCGGAGAGAAAAGAGTACAGACAGAGATTACATACATGTTGAAAAAAAACCGACATTGCTGGAATACACAAATAAAAACATCCTCTAGTAGGGGCTGTCGAATTGAAACCAAACGCACTCAAGCCACGTGCGCTCGCTAACTCCTCGTTTACATTACAGACCGACAGATGGCGCCCTAACACCCACCAGCCGAACCCGAGCCCTCGTCCCGTACGATCCCTATCAGAACACGGGTCAGCAAGTAGTGATCGCAATGAATACTGCACCAAAATATGTGTAGACCTGAATTATATGAGATAGCGTTCAATAAAAGGTCTAGTAGAATTGGATGGCGACTCGAAACCAACGCATAGAGAGCTGCTATAGCTAAATAACTGTATGTATCAAGAGGTATATGTGTAGTGGTTGGTATGAATATGATGCCAATTTGCGGAGGTACGCGGGCTGTATGGGAGGTTGTGTTGACGCGCAGCGGCCATAGTTGGTCGGGCATTATGGGAAGAGTAATTAAAAGTTTTGCACATTAAGGCGCGGATGGGATGAAAGGGCAGATGCGGTATTTTTTTTTCGTTCAATGTTAGTGCTTTTAATGTTGTGAGATGAGAATCAGAAACTATTTTCATTTTCCGAACTTTGATGAATCAAATATTTTACAGACTGTACAGAAGATATTTTGAGCTGAAAAAGGCTGAATTTTAAAAGGAACAAGTTTTTCATGGTATTGAATACCTGTGTCGGTGAATCTATATTCACACATGTCAATGTGAACACTATTTCGACAACAGAATTCTGTATTATCTTCATCATTCATCTGTATAATTTGCGTCGTTGCTAGCAATAACGTGGACATGACTCCAAAATTAATGAAAATGTTAATCAATTAATTAATTTCTTACTCGACATATAATTTGAATCCTAGTCAATAAATACAAAAGTTTGTTAAAGTATATATTTATTAAAGAAAATAATCCGTATTTTTCCAAATTCTCTGCAGACAATATATTTCTTTTACATCAAAAATATACTTAAATGCTGAAAAACTCCGCTCGCAATCCACTAGAAAACTTCGTCTTTAGAATCATAGCAGGATATTTACCATGTAGTAGTTGTTGATTATTATTTCTAGTTTAAATAATCGTGTCAGTTTAAAATCGTAACTTCTTTATTATATAAAAATATTTACGAAAACGATAACCACTTTAAATAACATTTTTCTAACAATTATAAGCACGTATAAACGATTATCTCCGGAAATTCAAATTTTATTTCAAGAAATAATTAATTGATTAACATTTTGATTAGTTTTGGAGTCATGTCCACATTCTTGCGAGCAATGACGCAAATTTGTCCGATCTCTCTGATTATCTTATAAATGAAGGCATATAGAGTATGGAATTAACGCACACATATACATACATACATGAAATCACAAAGCGGTAGGTCGAACGTATCAAACGTTACCTTCAGTTCCAAAGAAGCGTAGGTAAGATGTTTTTTGAAGGCATGCTAAGCCGTTGATCCCGCCTGTTGTCTATGATAGCAGTCTTTAAGCCAAGTTAGAGGCCTTCGGGTGGCTCGAGTACTTCTAACAGTCAAGTTGCCCACTCACTTGACAAGCCTAATTCCAATAAGGTCTGGTTTTCCCTCGGGTTGGAGGGTCAGATGGCAGTCGCTTCCGTAAAAACTACTGCCCACGCCCTTGGGATTAGGTAGCGGACCCCGGTAAGATGTAACTGTACCGGGATAACGCTAGGATGATGATGATATATCGATAAAATATATCTATAAGCATAACATTGTGCTAGCAAACTTAATTCCATAGTGCCTACGCCAACTCTTGGGATTAGGTAGCGGACCCCGGTAGGATGCAACTGTACCGGGATAACGTCAGGATGATGATGATAATATATCGATAAAATATATCTATAAACATAACTCTGTACTAGCAACCTTATTCCAATGTTGTAATCTATGACATATGCATAAAAATATGCATAAAGGTTCGTTAAACGTGACAAAACAAGGTATGTAAATATGAAGTTTAGTCCTTTAAATACAAATAAATCATAAGATTTACAAATCATTTTTATTTGACAAATTCAGAGTATATTTGATTGAGAGAAACACTAACTTCGATGTTCGATGTTCTCGGCAAGCACTTAGAAGTATCCAATAAATTGCGCCGAAAGATCGGCAAGTGTAGTAAGGTCTTAAATAATATCGATTCGAACAGCACTGGCCATGCTGTGGCAACATGTGTGCATTTTGAATTAAATAAATAAATAGTAAATAGATATTAGAGGACAATCTTACACAAATCGAACTAGCCCCACAGTAAGCTCAAGAAGGCTTGTGTTATGGGTACTAGACGACGATATATTTAATAGATATAAATACTTAAATACCAACACCAGAGGAGTCGCAAGTGCGTTGCCGGCCTGTTAGAAGGGAATACGCTCTTTTCTTGAATGTTTGAAGGTCATATCGGTCCGGAAATACCGCAGGCGACAGTTCATTCCATAGTTTGGTTGTGCGAGCCAGGAAATTTCTTGAGAAACGCACAGTTTTGGACTGCCAACCACCTAAATGGTGGATTTCACCTAATGGTGGACTTTACTGTAAGCATTATGATAACATGACATAAGATTTGTGTTTTTACAAGTGCTTGTGTTAATGCGGAAATATTGTGTTGTTTTTTTGGTCTGTTCATGCTTGCTAGGACATAGTGACTACGTTAATACTAGTGTCTTTTTATAGGGGATTGACGAGAGACATCATCCTGTTGTGAATTCGTTTTTATTATCAGTGACTTAGAGACCATATATATCTCTAACAATATTAAATTAATTTTAATTTTGACGCTCAGAGACCATGTACATCTCTGGGTTATTATATTAATTTCATTATACTCCTTGTTTAATCTTGAGACCTTATACATCTCTAACTTTACTGATGTTGTAATATTTGTAATAGATAACTTTGCAAGTTTATCTTCACTGTATGACATTAATTTTGTTATAATTGTAAACTCGAAATTATTATTCCTTCTTGAACGGTAAATTAATATTTTGACATGAAAAATGTATTACTTGTTATAGTCAGACTTTCTTAAATTGTAAATTAATATTTTGACATGTAAAAGTGCCCTTGTGGCCTATTTGCAGAATAAATGTTTGTATTTGTATACAAAATCTCTATTTCCAATAATTATACAGTCACTAAGACTGTGTACTGTAGTTTATATAATGCGGAGAGCAAATTGGGTCAGATATTCGAGTTCGCATCTGGCCTGTGCGTTATCTAAGATCATTATCATTATAGAGGGTGTTTGTTATGGGCGGCAAATTGTTTCTCCGGCCAACCGTGAAACGTAGAGAGAACACACCCTGTACTAAATAAATAAATACTTTTAGACAATCTTACACAAATCAACCTAGTCCTAAACTAAGCAAAGCTTGTACTATGGGTACCAAGTGACGATATACATACTTATATAGATAAATATATACTTAAATACATAGAAAACATCCATGACTCAGGAACAAATATTCGTGTTCATCACACAAATACATGCCCTGACCGGGATTCGAACCCGGGACCTCCAGCTTTGAAGGCAGGGTCACTACCAACCAGGCTAAAGCGGTCGTCAAAGGCACTAGGCGAAGGAATCGGTCTTTTGTGAAGGAATGTTTTTCTCGAGATTAAGGCAAGGCCATCCCAGTGCAAATGACTCCCTCTAACACCCGTGAGTTTACAATTAACCATCCCGCTCTCTACGGAAGCGCTGCGCGTAATTTCGTAAATATTTAGTACATTTTTATTGATTGTTGGAGCACTGAATAACTTATGAAAAATCTATCCGGTTATTTCCTATCGTGTTTGTAAAAAAAATGTATCACTGTCGTTGATAATTACGAGATCTGCAGTATTAAACTTTATTTTTACAATGATATTTAGGATTTTTTGACAGAGTTACCAAGGCATTTTTCAAAATTTTGTTCGGCTATTTCTTTCCTTTGTTTCTTTTTCAGTCTACTGTAATTTTTGTGTAGTGTAATTCTACATTATTTATTATTATTATTAATTATTATTAAGAGCCTCAAGTGTCTCACTGCTGGGCAAAGGCCTCCCTCCTTTTTTTCCACGCGTCCCTGTCTTGTGCATTCTCCCACCACTTCTGATCCGAGACGTCAAGTTCGTCTCTCCATCTCCGCCGAGGTCTGCCGCGACGCCGCGCTCGGTTTTGTGGGACCCACTTGGTGGCGATTTTAGCCCACAAGTCTTCCGGCATGCGGCAGACGTGCCCAGCCCAGTCCCATTTAAGTTTGGCGGCGGTGTGAGCTACGTCAGCTATCTGGGTTTTGGAACGCAGTATTGTATTTTTAATACGATCTCTTAATTTCACGCTCAAAATACTGCGTTCCATGGCTCCCTGGCACATCTTGAGGGCAGATTTCTGAACCTTTGTCAAAGACCAAGTCCGCGCTCCGTAGGTAAGGATTGGAAGAATGCACATGTCCTTGAGTTTCCGTTTTAAAGATATTGGAAGGGTTCCCTTCATGTACTCCTTCATAGACCAATAGATCCTCCAGGCGTTTTCAGTGCGTCTAGCAACCTCTTTGTCTTGTCGGGAATTATTTATTGATTTATTGATTTATTTACGCTTTATTGCACAAAAGAAACCTTATCGTACTAAAGGCGATATTTCTTCACACTGGAAGCTCAAACTTCAGTATTTTCGTCAGATCTGTGAATGGGCGTAGCCTTAATACGAAGTGCTATTAGTTCATCAGTCGAGATGGCAGAGGCTGATGGCGATCAAAAAATCCACACAACACGCCCTCTCATCTCATAAGAATTATAATGGAATATAATAATGGATATAAATAAATAAATAAATATTAGAGGACAATCTTACACAAATCGAACTAGCCCCACAGTAAGCTCAAGAAGGCTTGTGTTATGGGTACTAGACGACGATATATTTAATAGATATAAATACTTAAATACGTAGAAAACATCCAAGACTCAGAAACAATATTCATGCTCATCACACAAATATTTGCCCTGACCGGGATTCGAACCCAGGACCGTCAGCTTCACAGGCAGGTGCACTACCCACTAGGCTAAACCGGTCGTCAAAACAGACACCACACGATCGATATACACTGAATCACCTCTTCGCACATACAGCCAGCAAAATTTTTCCAAACGTTAGCGGTACAAAGTCTAGTTGAATATCCAAGTGGCGATTTGTTGACGGCGAGAAACGAAGCGGACTAGAATCAATTGGCTCATGTGATCTTATTATGAAACTCGACTTCGGCTCGTTTCATAAAACCACAATCGTGTTTTAATGCCTAATCATTATGTAGCAGTTGCATAAACTAGTATTAGGGTCATTCTACTTTTTCATGACCAGTTTTCTATTACCAAAAAAAGTCTATGATATGAATTGAAATAGTGCACAAAAATATGATTTCGAAATAGTACCTGAACCTAATAAAAGGAATTTATATGTAAAAATACTTAAATGTTAACATATTGCTGTAAAAGGTCGGTAACACAGTGGTAAAAACCATTTTTTCATACAAATGGTGAGACATACAAGAACCACTGAGTTACTCGATTTATGGATATTAGCTGTGGTTCGGTAATTACCACAACTATCGGAAGTGATACTCTAATTAAATCTCTTTCTAAATAACAATACAAAAGTATGAAGTGAGGGCCAAGTATACCAAAATCTGCATAAAAAAAAAGAATGTCTGAAAATTATGTACATGAAAAAGTAGAATGGCCCATTATTGTACTTGTATGAGTTCTGACTCGATAGCGCATTCAGTCTGTCATGGTCAATCTAATCTATTACGGATTGGGATAGATGGTACAGTAAACAGTATTTTTCGCTGTGTTGTGGCCAGGCTGTGCTCTCCGTCCGATGGTCTGATCGGGGTCCTGACAGGGATTCCGGATCGTTGTTCACGCACACTTAGGCAACTCGGCCTGTCTACAACTACGTGGAGAATCGAATCTATTGGGGTCCTTAAGGATATATACTTAAATCACAATAGTAGTTGTTTGTTTTAAATATAAAACTCCCGTGAGTATCAGATATATTGAATTGAATATATATAAAGGACCAAATATGACCACATCTGAATTACGATTTGAAACGGGATATTCACCATGTATATTTGTATTTTTGAGTTCCCGATTACTTTAAATGATATTCTCAGTAATAAAAACACGCGCTGCAGCAACCCGTGCGTGATTAATATGTGCCTATATAAAGGACCAGATATGGTCATTATAAGATTTCAAGCTTACATGGTCATTTACATTAGAATTACGATTTGAAACGGGATATTTACCATGTATATTTGTTTCAAGTGACAAGGCGGACGGTGGTAGTGACGGTGACACTGTGCGAAAAAAGCGAACCACGAAGAGGGTAGGTCGCTATGGTGTGTGGGTAGACCACAACTAAAACTCGCAGCACGTCAGTTAATTTTTGATAATGGCGCTTGCAACAGTGCTGAAATATTGGGAACTCAAAAATACAAATATACATGGTAAACATCCCGTTTCAAATTGTAACTAATAATAAATAATAAATAAATAATATTTTTAGACAATCTTACACAAATCGACCTAGTCCCAAACTAAGCAAAGCTTGTACTATGGGTACCAAGTGACGATATACATACTTATATAGATAAATATATACTTAAATACATAGAAAACATCCAAGACTCAGTAACAAATAAGTAAGTATACATCAAAAGCATCCCGAAGTAGTTATTAAATATGTAGACAAAATCTCACCTTACCACATAGGAATAAAGTTGGTAAACGTTTATATATTTTTGAATACGTGTATAACTAGTTTCAACTTCGGTGGTAAATCGTGGCCCCCTGGCGGCAGGTGGCGGCGATGCAAATCAGCATGCAGTTTAAAGTTGCATGTTTGCAGTTGGGTTTACAGCGGGAATTACGAGTTTCAGTATGATCTAAGTTTTATCTAAACTATATATAGGTGAGCGTTTTAGTGCGGAAGACCGCCATAATAAAGCGGCAATTATACTTCGTCGTTCGCCGCATGCTGCTAGCGGCGAACGACGAAGTGTAATTACTTACGATTTGAAACGGGATATTTACCATGTATATTTGTATTTTTGAGTTCCCGATATTTCGGCACTGTTGCAAGCGCCATTATCAAGGATTAACTGACGTGCTACGAGTTTTAGTTGTGGTCTACCCACACACCATAGCGATCTACCCTCTTCGTGGTTCGCTTTTTTCGCACAGTGTCACCGTCACTACCACCGTAAATGCCCGTTAATCGTAATTCTAATGTAAATGACCGCAAAAGTGTAAAGAGCACGTTAGTCGGCCGCATTCGGCGATCGACAGCTGCCAACGTTTATAGGTAGGCGGACAGACTAATGTGAAGACGACGTTTGTTGGCCTAAGTAGTTTAAAATCAATTCGGCGACCGCATTAGGTGAACGACGTAATGTAATTGCCGCTTCACTGGTATTATTATAGAAGCAAGTATTGGTATACTTGCTCTTTAAATATATATGTTGTTGTGTTGCTGGCGGGGAGAAAACCCAATAAAAATTTAGAACTGTATAAGGGTTGAACTGTGAATTATTTTTTTACTTTAGGCTGTTAAGCTTGGTTGCATAAAGGCTGTATATCTGGATATACAGCCATTGTACATATTGTATTATTACACTCTTGTACAGGCCATTGCTTTTTAAAGGGTTTCCTACATAACTATTATCAAGACTAATATGATGGAGTTACAATAGAGTATGTTTACACCAATATCCAGCAGTAGCAATATTTTATGCCGTTGTACAGCGTTAAGCAGTACAAAGCAATAAATCAAGAGCTGTAAACAGTCGTTAGTCTTCTTAAACTGCTTCAAGCATTCTTTTATACTAAACACTATTTTTGTATTTTCCAATGCTATTAAGGAGCTAAAAGTAATAATTTCGACAATATACAGCCGTAAACCAGCTGCTCTGTATAAACGTCACAGCTTATGCTCCAGTACAGCTTTAAATACATATTTACTTTCTTAATCATCCTTTATAAAGTTTTTAGCTGTTAATTAACTTATTTAAAGTGTTTTCTTAACCTAAAATATTTGTTGAAAGGTAGACAGAACTCTGGTGGATTAGGAGAGGCATTGACTGTGAGGGACCTATCAACACAACTCATTCCCAAGCTAATAAATGTTAAATCGAAGGGTAGACCTTAACGTCTCGCATTGGGTAGATACAAATAAATCGAAGGGTAGACCTTAACGTGTCGCATTAGGTAGATGCATATAAATCGAAGGGTAGACCTTAACGTATCGCATTGGGTAGATACATATATATCGAAGAATAGAACTTAACGTCTTGCATTGTGTAGATGCATATAAATCGAAAACGTCTTGCATTGAATAGATACATATAAATCGAAGGGTAGACCTTAACGTCTCGCATTGGGTAGATACATATAAATACTCACATTTGTCTGTTGTGACTATATAATAGTACTTTTTGATGGAAGCGCGGAAGGATAGTCATTTTGGATGGGCCAAGACAACTCGGGACTCGTACAAAATGTACTATACCTTACTCTTTTCCTTCGTTATTACCTGAAACAAAAAACGTATTTATTAGTATTAATAATGTAATACATTAATTACTGTGAACGGTTTTGCGTTGTGTCCACTCGTGTTATTGCAAGACTGAAATTAGTTTTCATTCGGTATAGCTGTCATTTCACATACACTTTGACGTAAGTATATGAAAATACTGTCACTCCTACTGCTATTCTAATCGTAGGTAATACTAGTAATGTTGGCTACTTCTGGTTTTGATATATACTTACATAAGTTTTGTAATAAACTTAGGTAGGGGATATACAAATGTTTCACCAAACTGAGGGCAGTTTGCTGGTGAGTGTGCTCACACTGAGCAGTCCCGTGCTTTGGAAGGCACGTTAAACCGTTGATCGCGCCTGCTGTCTATAATAGCAGTCGTTAAGCCAAGTTAGACGCCTTCGGGCGGCTTGAGATATTCTAACAGTCAAGATGCCCACTCACTTGAAGATTAATTTCAATAACTTCCGGTTTCCCCTCGGGTTGGAAGGTCAGATGGCAGTCGCTTCCGTAAAAACTTAGTGCCGACGCCAAATCTTGGGTAGGTAGCGGACCCTGGGCATCCTTGAAGGATGCAATTGTACCGGGATAAAGCTAGGAGGATGAATATATCCCTGCATCATATTGGGTCATAAAATATATTTCTTTTATTTATTTCGTTTAAATACTTGACATTACCATATTATTTATTATTCTGACATTGTATTGATATTTGACCATATTTGGAATCGAGCGTTTATATTGTTTTTATATCTATTATTTTAAATTTGACTAATGACATTGCCTAGGATATTCTAGCCATGTATACAAATTTGACATTTCTATTTATTTTTTACCTTTGACATTATTTGATTTCAATTATTTTTCTTTCATTATTATTATACCTATTGACGATCCTTTTGTGAATTTATCTTATTTTAAAAATGTAAACCATGATGTAATTTTATAAAGGAAATAAATATACCTATCTATCTATCTGAATCTGTTGTATTTAACCACTTGATTAGATTTAACCATGTAATTAACCCTGCTCTGTGTTGGTCGACTTGACACTAGTGCTGTATGTGCACTTGGTCAATTATGCGCTTACTTATTGATCATGCTGTGTGCACTTGCTTTGGATGTCATGCTGGTCTATAAACTACTGATTTTGTGCAAACTTAACTGTATCATTTATTGTGTGATGTCTGTAAAGTGTACCTTTTTTAAATAAATAAATAAATAAATATTTGTCTGCCTCCGAAGCGACTGGGCTGGTGGTCACGTTTACCGACAACTCGCCTCAGCCGAACAATCTTAAGTCAGACCTCCGATTAAGCATTGTTATTACTATAGCGATCCCGGTGTCATGATACGAGGGTGGTGAAGGCGTGCCGAGACGAGTTATGAAGCGCTTTAAATTTAGACTAGCTAGTAGACAGTCATTTACTGATATCGCTAAGCGTTTGGTTGACGTAACTGGTGGCCCAAGAGGCGACTTCCTCGCACAACGTATCAGCATTGCGATACAGCGAGGAAATGCCGCCAGCATCCTCGGTACAATGCCCCAAGGGCCTGTTTTAGATTTAAATTAGTTGTAATATTATTTAAGTTATTGCTATTTAACTTTTATTACCGCTTGTAAATAAATATTTTATTAAAGTACAACGGACAGATAAATACGATTATTTAGTTATTTAAAAATTATTTCACAAAAACGTATATATAAATACATATATATGCGCCCGTAAACGTTAATTTACTAGCTATACACGCTTACACAAACCGACCTAGTCCCAAACTAAGCAACGCTTGTACTATGAGTACTAATAAGCGACGACAGACATACTTATATAGATAAATATGTATTTAAAATACATAGAAAACATCCAAGACTCAGGAACAAATAATTTTGTTCATCAAACCACTAAATGCCCTGACCCGGATTCGATCTCGGGACCTCCAGCTTCGTAGGCAGGGTCACAAAAGAGTGTGGTAGTATTTGTTTATATTGCATGAAGTAATTATTTGTTTCGCACGCGCTTGCTGCCACCAGGTCAGAGGGCACAAAATCATACACGCAAAGTACATTGTGATTTTGTGAAATGCGAAGCGCAAGTCTCAAATCGACCTCCAGGAGTTAACGTGGATGCAAACAATGTGTAAGCAGTTTACAAGTTTGGCTAACGCAAGATTAGAACCTCCTTCACTGTATGAGGGTTATGTAACAATATAATATGTAGGCACTTCGTGACTTCACTGCCTTTAAGCAATGATTAGTACGTAAGTAGGTAACATATAACTTCGACAACTGTGCCACAATACGACTAGTGGCTCTTTGAGCTATAGATTTAGATTTTAGATAGATTTAGATAATTTATTTCATGATAAGGAATTAGACTGACTAACCTGAAAACTTCTATATAATTACCGAACCTGCTCACAAAATTTCACAGAAATGCAATCTGTAGAAGAAAACAAGCGTATATCTCGAAATCCGGAATTCGGACATACGAAAGCATTTATGTCGAAGCTGAAGCAGAGACCTTCGTTTCACTAGGACAATAAAAAGCCTGACGCCTGCAAGAACAAATACAGTCCGATATCTAAATATCGGACTGTATTTGTTCTTCATTAAAATAAAAAATAATGTGGAACTAATTCCACATTATCTTTTATTTTAATGTATTGTGACTGATGATTATTTATGTTTTCGACATTATATTTTAGTAGTATGATCTTTATTTAAAATTTTTGGTAATTGTTATATAATTTAAGTTAATAACAATAATTATTATCATTTTTGACGATCATAATATAAAGTCGTATAAATTGACTAAGGATAATTTATATTGTATTTTTATATTATGAAATAAATAAATCTAAATCTATGACAAAGTTAAAAGAACAAACATACACAAGGAGCGTTACATATAGATGTAATTTAATATTCTCAGAGCTATCTTGGTAGTGGCTATGTGCCCATCCATCCACATCACCCGTCCAATATTTGCAAGCATTTTTCCATAACGTATCGTTTTTATCTCAAATTCATACGGAGGCAGAGGAATCTCCCGCTACAGGGTGATTGATTAAAACAAATCCAAGATGGAGGGGCGCAGATGCGTATTGACAGGGAATTATTATCGCTTTGTGTTCTATCCCGAGGGAAAATTATTGTAACAGCCTTTGGATTATGTTGGAAAATATCCCAGCGACATTATAAAATAATCATAATCATAATCGTAATAGCGCTAATATCATGCTGGATAAATTAATCTCGCAAAGTAGCATGTCTGTGCGTCTTCTACACATAGTACTTCGGAGAGTGTGCTCAGGAGCTCCATGAGCTCATACCGCCTTCCCCCTTCTTCCATCGGACATCCAGACTTACGGCTGGATACCATCCTTACTTGGTCGAAATTCCTCTTATTCGAACCAAGCGCTTTGTATCATCTTTTATAATGCGCACTTCTAAGGTTTGGAATTCTCTGCCGGCGTTTGTGTTTCCGAGCTCATATAACCTAGACCTTTTTAAGGCACGAGTGAATAGGCACCTTCTGGGTGAGCTCGCTTCATCGTCGGCCTCATCTTTGCCCCCTGGCTAGATGCTGGCCAAGAGCGATCCCATTTTTAATAAAAAAAAGGATACGTTTGTTGATAAACTGGACGCACCACTACCGAGACACTGGAACAAACTGCATGTAGGACTACCCATTGTCGAGGGATGGTGCACATAATTATTAGTTTTTGTTTTGTTTTTTTTTGTATTTAAATGTGTTTTGTTAGTTGTATTGACCCTAACCCTAGTATATAAGTATCAATTAGCATATTATGGATCGCATGGTCTCGAAATAAAGATTTAGTATTATTAAGAGTCATGTCAGAGGTATAATTACATTTTCATGAATGCATGTTCCCCCACAGCTGGCAATCAAAATTATTAAGCTAACTTTTAGTTTTTGTTTTATATAGTTATTAATTAAGTTAATATTAACTTAGTTATTTATTTTATTCTGTAACAATTTTTATTTTTATACCTTTTTTAACGGCATATTTTAATGTCAAATTTTAATTGTCAGCTCATACATTTAAACTTCAACTTTTACAGTAAAATGTAGCTAACTTAAAATAATATATCACAATTACAATAATTCAGTATCGATAAAATCCAAAGGAATCACGTACGCGTTGCAGACCCTTTATAAAATTTGAGGATGCACTGTGTTGACAACAGAAATGACAAATTTAGGTCCCTCGCTCTCAACACAGTGCATCCTCGGGAGCTCTGGCAACCTTGCTCACCTCCAGGAACATATTTTCTTCTCATACAAAAGCAAATAAATTTACAATATTCACTTACGGAATTTCTAGATCAATATAATTCGAATCTTAAAATATTATATTCCTTTATCGATTCATCGGATCGTGTAAACCCGTTTATTATAATATTAAGGGTTCGCGATATTAGCTGACTGAAAATTTTCGGAAAGCTAATCGCTCCTTTAATTCCGCACCCCTTTTTCTACCCTTAAGGGATCAACCCTTTTAATCTTTACACAATGACGGCAAGAAAATGGGCAAACAAAGCACATTTTTCACTTACATCTAAAATAAAGGACTGAGAATAAATCTGGTGTAATTTAGAAGACAGATTTACTGAGCGTAAACACACTAAGGCCTGAAATGTTAGCTGTCGCAGCAGGAATGCATATAAAATAACTCCTTAATATTATTTTATCCATTTTCGTCTTTCAGTGCTGGTGAGAAAAAGATGAGTGAGGGCAAGAAATATCACAATTCAGAGTTGATGTCATAACAATGAAATGCTACAAGTGAAGATGGACAGGGCGATCCTGATAAGGGTCACTGCAAGCCTCTATTACAAAGCCGTAAGGTTTACAATTCGGATTCGAAATGAATTCGTGACAGGAAAATACTCGAGCCAAAGGTCCTCTGATGAAGTGTGGCTGATAGCCAGGTCAAATTAGATGATACTGGCTGGAATGATGCTACAAACTTGGACGTGATGCATATCCGATTGCTAACAATCCAAAAAATGTAATAATGCCCAAAGCTTTTGTTATTACCGAATCATAAATTGCTTTAGTGTTAAATGCTGTAAAAGGTGCTCGTAAGACGCAATAATAAGGTATCTTTTCCCGCAAGGCCAATGGTTAGACCATCTATGGTTTAAAATCGCAAGATATGTCAAAATATTTATTACTAGCGACCCGCCCTGGCTTCGCACGGGTGCACTATTTAATGGATGTTATTATAGATATAAACCTTCCTCTTCAATCACTATCTATTAAAAAAAACCGCATCAAAATCCGTTGCGTAGTTTTAAAGATTTAAGCATACATAGGGATATAGGGATTAGGGACAGAGAAAGCGACTTTGTTTTATACTATGTAGTGAAATGCGAAACTTCGGTCACACACTTTCAGCATTGGCCCGTTCTTCATTTCATTTTTAAAAACAAAGTAAACTGAAAATTTCTAAATGCCCAGAGCAGATTTCTCCAGAATTTTCTACAAAAATCCAGACGCCACAACACCTCTGACAAAGCGCAAGGAGAAGAGTAATTACTTACAAATATAATTCGTCATGTTCTGTTAGCATTGATTATTAAAAAACCTTCATTATTTACAACATAAGAATATAGGTCACGCATCATTAACTTAATTTACCTTAATCAACACCTTATCGTCCATTTCTTTTAATATATAAATTGATTGTCCACACACGTCAACGCGTGACTTGAGAACTGTTTAAAAGGATGGTGAAACAAACGAACAAGCATCTTCAGTGAGCAGCTAGCTTACTGAGAGGTCCAAGATGGTGATCAAATTTGGACTTCTGTTCTTATTCGTATCGGTCATCTACGCTCAGGGTAAGTGTTAGTCCTTATCAGTTAAGAAGCGCTCATCTATTTAGGCCATTTTCTGTTTGAATTGACACGTATCTTGAAATTTTCTCGATGTTACTATCTAGAACAGGACTATTGCTACATGATATAAACTTTTTAATGTATTTTTTGGATTTCTCATAAAGAAATATCGTTTCAAATATCAGTCCAAATCGACCATTTTCAAGTTAAAAACTAGTTTTTCTCTTAAATTCTACCACACACAATAAAATCAAAAAATGGCTATGTTACTATTTAAAATTTTAATAAAATCATAGTAGCTTTTGATCACTTAATTGGTATTATCAATACGTTTGTCATAATTTGAAATCAAAACTTTTTACAACTTATAAGGCCTCTTAACTTTTTTTTTAAATATTTTATGCTTAAAATATTTTGCATTGGAAATATGAAAATCATGCAGTTGTCGCTTCAGATTTTTTTTATATATAGCCTGTTTAAGTGTCCCGCTGCGGAGCAAAGGCCTCCCCTCTTTTCCCCCATTCGGACCTATTTCTTGCTTCCCGTCAATTTAAGCAGAACGCGTCCAAGTCGTCCCTTATCTCCGTTTCGGTCGGCCTCTGTTCCGGTAACAATCTCGCGGGGTCTTTTACATTAAAACTTTTAAAATTATATAGAAACGACATATATTTATTATGTATCACATTCCAAATAAATAAATAAAATCCAATTGGACACACTTCTACCTATAAAATTTGATTTTTTAGGTTTTTGGATTCTCAATCTCTAATGTAAATGGTATTTTTCTCATCAGATGTTAAGGGAATTTTCTGGAAGGAAAATTTTTGGCTATATTCTTGAAACAACGCTGAACGTTTGTTTGGTGGCATGTTAAAAAAATTTGATGAAAGCTCTCAAATATTTTCTGCTATCTCGTTTATGATGACAAATAATATCATTATATTTACACAAAATTACCTTTAAAAGATGTATTTTCTCTGTATACATTTCACCTATTCCTCTTGAAACAATACTTGTAGTAAATTCCAGAATTTGACTTAAAATTTTTAAGTTACTTTTGTATTGTTTTAGATGACCAAGGACGCAGTGGTAAGTAATTTATTTATTCCTTGATCATCCTGATATGTAACTTCTTTAATACATATAATATTGTTATTGCTGTGAAAATCAACATGCATTTGTTATTTTTTTTCTCCGATAGCTGTATCCTTTTTAGATCTTAATATTCTTGTAATTTGGGAACAATATTTAACTACAATTGATGATTGTATGCCATCCACTAACGCCTTACATTTGGTTTAGCAGAACTTAGTTTACGGGGCAAAAGCTTTCTGTAAACAATGCCGCTTGCAAAAACTTTAAATATGCTTATTACAGAGCATGCACAATGCTTTAATCTTTATTGATTGGTCAAATTGAAGCTGTACCATCCATTTTTATTTGCCAAATTTTTTTTGTACAATTCCTTGGGTATCCGCAATATCACAATGTAATCTAATAACCTGATCATTTTTTACATCAGATTGCCAACTACAGTCCGAGGTCTCATATTTAACACAATTAGCACTGTCAATTATTCGTCTCATGTTGGATAATACCAAACGAAAGAATTTGGGGGTTCATTATGCAAATTTAACTGACCATGCTATGATGCTCGTTCATTCGTATGTTCTAAATAATTCCAATCGAAGGCAAAGAGAAGAAATAAGTCAATCTATATTTAATTAAAATTTTATTTCAGGCTGGGGGGGTGCCAGCGCGAACGCCGAAGCGATAGCCAACGCCAACGGCCTGGGAGGCAACGCGAACGCTGATGCCGAAGCCAACGCCGTCGCTAACGGAGGCGGTTATGGAAGAGGCGGCGCTAGCGCTAACGCCCTAGCCAACGCTTTGGCCAACGGGGGCGGCCTTGGAGGAGGCAGCGCCAGTGCCAACGCTCTAGCCAACGCTTTGGCCAACGGAGGCGGTCTAGGAGGAGGCAGCGCTAGTGCCGATGCTGTAGCCAACGCTCTGGCCAACGGAGGCGGGCTTGGAGGAGGCAGCGCCAGTGCCAACGCTTTAGCCAACGCTTTGGCCAACGGAGGCGGCCTTGGAGGAGGCAGCGCCAGTGCCAACGCTCTAGCCAACGCTTTGGCCAACGGTGGAGGCCTTGGAGGAGGCAGCGCCAGTGCCAATGCTCTAGCCAACGCTTTGGCCAACGGAGGCGGTCTAGGAGGAGGCAGCGCTAGTGCCGATGCTGTAGCCAACGCTCTGGCCAACGGAGGCGGGCTTGGAGGAGGCAGCGCCAGTGCCAACGCTTTAGCCAACGCTTTGGCCAACGGAGGCGGCCTTGGAGGAGGCAGCGCCAGTGCCAACGCTCTAGCCAACGCTTTGGCCAACGGAGGCGGCCTTGGAGGAGGCAGTGCTAGTGCCAACGCTTTAGCCAACGCTTTGGCCAATGGAGGAGGCGGCAGCGCTAGTGCTGATGCCATCGCCAACGCTCTGGCTAACGGAGGTGCTGGCGGTGCAGGCGCCGATGCATATGCCAACGCACTCGCAAACGCAGCTGGTGGAGGAGGCAGTGCCAGTGCCGACGCCCTAGCTCAGGCCCTCGCTAACGCTGGAGGCGCTGGTGGAAGCGCTAGTGCCCAAGCTCTTGCTCAAGCTCTCGCTAATGCTGGCGGTATCGGAGGTGGCAGCGCCAGTGCCGATGCTCTCGCCCAAGCTGTCGCTAACGCTGGAGGCGCTGGTGGAAGCGCTAGTGCCCAAACTCTTGCTCAAGCTCTCGCTAATGCTGGCGGTATCGGAGGTGGCAGCGCCAGTGCAGATGCTCTCGCCCAAGCCCTCGCGAACGGCGGCGCTGGTGGAAGCGCTAGTGCCCAAGCTCTCGCTCAAGCTCTCGCTAATGCTGGCGGTATCGGAGGTGGCAGCGCCAGTGCAGATGCCCTCGCTCAAGCCCTCGCTAACGCTGGAGGCTCTGGTGGAAGCGCTAGTGCCCAAGCTCTCGCTCAAGCTCTCGCTAATGCTGGCGGTCTCGGAGGTGGTAGCGCCAGTGCCGACGCTCTCGCCCAAGCTCTCGCTAACGCTGGAGGCGCTGGTGGAAGCGCTAGTGCCCAAGCTCTTGCTCAAGCTCTCGCTAATGCTGGCGGTATCGGAGGTGGCAGCGCCAGTGCCGATGCTCTCGCCCAAGCTCTCGCTAACGCTGGAGGCGCTGGTGGAAGCGCTAGTGCCCAAGCTCTTGCTCAAGCTCTCGCTAATGCTGGCGGTATCGGAGGTGGCAGCGCCAGTGCAGATGCTCTCGCCCAAGCCCTCGCGAACGGAGGCGCTGGTGGAAGCGCTAGTGCCCAGGCTC
This sequence comes from Epiblema foenella, assembly GCA_963556455.1. NCBI lineage: Eukaryota > Metazoa > Arthropoda > Insecta > Lepidoptera > Tortricidae > Epiblema > Epiblema foenella. The sequence goes on from OY747096.1 coordinate 37,409,412, forward strand.
TGGCCGAAGCCTTGGCAAATTCCGGTGGTGCTGGCGGCAGCGCCAGTGCCCAAGCTCTGGCTGAAGCTCTTGCAAACTCTGGACTAGGAAGCAGCAGTGCTAGTGCTCAAGCAATTGCGCAAGCTCTTGCAAATGCTGCAGGTGGTAGCGCTAGTGCTCAAGCCCTGGCCCAAGCTCTCGCAAACGCTGAACCCGGTAGTGCCAGCGCCCAAGCTCTGGCTCAAGCTCTCGCAAGCGCTGCAGGTGGCAGCGCTTCTGCTCAGGCTCTTGCCCAAGCTCTTGCAAACGCCGGAGGCGCCGGTGGTAGCGCTAGTGCCCAAGCTCTAGCCAACGCTTTGGCCAATGGAGGCGGTCTTGGAGGAGGCAGTGCAAGTGCCAACGCTTTAGCCAACGCTTTGGCCAATGGAGGAGGCGGCAGTGCTAGTGCTGATGCCATCGCCAACGCTCTGGCCAACGGAGGTGCTGGCGGTGCATCTGCTCAAGCTCTTGCCCAGGCTCTTGCTAACGCCGGAGGTGCAAGTGGTAGCGCTAGTGCAGACGCTATTGCCAATGCTGATTTCATATCTCCTGCTCAACCCAGTAAGTATTTACTGCTTTAGAATTTAAAAAAATGTATTAAACTCCAACCTTGTAGTACTATACGTTTTTAACGAACTAAAAATTTATTGGAAAATGTTTATTATTTGATTTCGGTGTCTGTTAATAACCAATCAATCAATCTTTGTGTTTTATGGCCCCATCAGTGTGTCAATAATCTGCTTAATTTCTGTTTCAGGTCAGTGCTTGTACAACGGCCAGATGATAATAAGAGTGGCTAGTCTGCCGTGGTCGTCATGCCAAGCTTTGGAGATCTGCGGCTGCTTCCAGGGAACAAATGGACTCTTCTTAAGCTGCCGCAGATGCCCTGGCTGTGGTACGTATTGCTTGTGATGATTTAAGTCCACTGCACTAGATGACTAATAAACCAGCTTAACTAAAAAAAATAGAGACTTCAAGCTTACATGGTCATTTACATTAGAATTACGATGTGAACAAATACACATGACATGATTTGTTACAAATATACATGGTAAATATCCCGTTTCAAATCGTAATTCTAAAATAGAGACTATTCCCAATTCAGTCGGTAGGTATTAGCCATAACATACGTGAAGAAGATTTGCTCAATCTGTAGAAGTTTGCGTTTGTCTTTATATGCATTACTTATACGTAGAAGCACTAGAAACTTCGTCAATTTTGCCTTCACTAAATCCTGAAGGACTTTACTGAAGCATCAAAAACTGCACACAATTTTTATGTCGGCTTTCTTTAACATTAATATAGGTATCAAATTTGTATCTTTCATTACTGGTGATCTCTTCAATGTCATCAGAGATGGATTATTTCAGGTCCACTAGATAAGAGACACGCGTCATCACCCACAGATATCCCCTCCAATCAACTTATTCCAGGTGGGTATTTCAAATCAAATTCCGAAATTCTAGTCTTAAAAGATTGGCATAGAGTTTGATTATTACATATACTAAGATTATTATACCTCAATGTCTACAGTTAAATAGAAGAAAAACATATATTTTGATGCTATTTTGTACAATATAAGCAATTTGTGTACTTAATATTTTAAGAAGTCTAGGAAACTATAATTACATGCAGCAAATTTTTGAATTACCGCATTCACCTCACAATCGACATAACTTGAACTCGAACTACTGCACCCATATAACATTACAATAATATACCTAACTCGAATGTCGGAATTTGATAAGAAATACCCTAGTTACGTACCTACACGAGTACGAATACAATAGCGATTATATATTATACATCCAACATTTTTATCTATAATCTACGGAATATTAAATGATACAAGCGTCACGATATTTCCATAAGTGTTGGTTTTTCTATAAAGCATTGTAATTACGTTTTTTTTCTCAGTCAATTTTTGAATTGTCTAAGTTTTTTTCAAAATTTATGTGCCTCTCTAGTCTAATAACTTATCATAATCTACTTCTTTACAACTGCAGGAATAAAACACAAATGAATATTTTTTTACAGATCCACCCACTCCAGGTATAGTCGCACACTGATAAATAACATTAATTATATTTTATTAATTTACATTTACTTGTAGTCAGTTGCAAAGAGACCCCCTACCTAGGGATGTCAATTCCGTCTTTAGAAATCGATTACTTTGCTCCAAATTAAAATCGATTAAAAAGCAATCGATTTCCGAAGAAATGATAATTGATTTTTTAATAATCGATTTTTCATTTATTTGTCTTATGGGGTCGGTTACACGGTGATTATTATCACGCGATACTCTCATATCATGACTGATCATGATGATCTTGTGATACTGATATCACAAGAATGTTGACATGTATTGCAGTATCGTGATAATATCCGAGCAAAGCAGAATATTTTGAAATCCGCGATACCTAAGGGGCGTGGCTTCAATATTAGCTTCATTGCTAGAAATATCCTCATAATGTCGGGGTCTTTATTAGGACTTAGTAGCTGTCCAATATTCGCATGTCCAAGGTGGTACAATATTCTTTGACAAATCATGTTACGATTAATGGGCTGTGAAAATCATAATCGATTCTTTATTAATCGATTTATTGCAAAATCCATTTTTTTTAATGATAATCGATGTTTTTGACATCCCTACCCTTGCATACAAGTGTGAATGCACGGACGGTCAGGTTCCTCTGCAGCTGACCCTACACAATATTCTTAAAAACCTAAATTGATGAACCATTTATTTACAACTAACACAATAACACCAAACTACGTAATACTCTTCATAAATTTCAACGTTTGAGAACTGAGTGCAAAAAATTGATCTATTTTCATATTCGTCATGTTATTTAATATGCGATAAATCTGCTGTCACGTGGAATGTTTTTGCTTGTAACTAAACCGTTTAAACTAACTGATATACTTTAAAATTTACTTGGTCAGCATGATTAATAAGTATGAATACATATTTGTTTGCAGCACCTCCTTCTCCTCCAGGTATGGTTAATTGTATATTTAAAAGGCCATTGTTTGTGGCATTTTGATTATTAATACTACTTTAGCAGTACCGAGTACTGAAACACTTTTCTTTTTCGCTCATATTAATGAACTTAGAGATAAAACGGTAGGTATTTCAGTTTTTTTTGGCATAAACAAAGCAAAATACAGTGATTTATTCAAAATTGATACATCTAAACAAATTTTGAGTAAGTACCTGTCCACTACAAGGCACCTAGTTATACAAAACATACATAAATATACGACAAACCTAGATACACTTCAATGGAATACAAAGGATACAATTCATACCAAATTTTGTTTTCACCAGAATTCACCGAAGACAGAAGTTCTGTAGGTAATTGCCTTTTTTAGGTAATGTTACCAGTTTAATTTAGAAACTTCTCATAACCTGCCGGATCCTGAAAGATCCGACTGCTCTCTGTATCAATCATCATCACCTTTTTTTTTAACCTGACTGTGCGATAGGAGTGCGCGGTTGGAGAGTAGTCTGGGGAAAATCCAGGGGAAAACCTCCGGCACAACCACGCGTGTGGTTTGGAACACGTGTGGTTTGGATCATCATCACCATTCTCATCATCATTGGCCTTATAAATTCTATAAAACGATGATTTAAGCAATGCCCATGATAGGGCATGCTAAACTAATGTAAGTGGCTTGTAAGCCCTATACTGGACCGACAACCACAACCGCATAATTGACGATGACGAATGTGACGATGAAGGGATGAGGAAATTAGGGCTAGTGTCTTAACTCTCTTTGATAAACAAGAGATTAAATCAATCTTAATAGTCTTCGGTTCCGTTGCAAATGAAATGAAATGAAATGAAATCATTTATTCTTCAATTTAGGCATGTTACATGCACTTATGAATGTCTAAAAACTACCACCGGTTCATAAAATAAACCTCTGCCTCGAGAAGAACCGGCGTAAGATACTCAGCGAGGTGTCATTTTTTCAAAACAATATACTATATATATTGTATAAGGTGTTCATAAAACATTTTAAATTTTTCAGGACCAAGCCCACCGCCGCTGCCCATAATTCCGATCACTCCGATTGAACCTCAACCGGCACCGACTCCAGCCCCATGGCCATCTCCAATTCCGACGCCGCGGCCGAGCCCCTGGTCTTTAATATGTAAGGCATCATCAGTTTAACTGAAAGACGTAATTTAAGACTTCAATCTTGTATATGACCCCTAAAACAACCAATGTTGTGATTGCAATGCAATGGCCTGACGGCCTTTAAACTGGAAGAATTTTAATGCCTATTTGTAAAGTATGCTTATTTGTTCCAAGCACTTTTCGAAACCCTAAAAATTTTGATTGTATGTTCTCAGGCCCACCGCCAACCATCATCCCTGGCCCTCCGCGCCCATACCCAGTACCAGTGCCAGTGCCCGGCAAGCGTGTCGTTGTACCCGTACCGTACCCAGTACCATCACCCCCACAGAAGATCCTCGTCCCCGGTCCAATCGTGAGGGTACCAGTCGTGACTCGCGTGCCTGTACCAGTTCCACAACCCTACCCGGTGCCGTCGCCGCCGAAGATCATTCAAGTGCCGGTACCCGTGCCCGGTCCGATCAGGCGTGTGATCGTGCCTGTACCGTCCCCGCCCATCCGTGTACCTGTCGTAGTTCCTGGTCCGGAGAGAGACATCCCCTTCCCTGTGGCAGTTCCGTCACCCCCAATCCGCGTGCCGTACCCTGTCAACAAGTACATACCAGTCCGCGGTCCGGATGTACTTGTACCAGTCCCGGTTCCAGTGATACGTAAGTATACTAATATTGGATAATAATAATAATAAGAATAAAATCTTTATTTCGGACTTTGTTTATCCATATCGTGTTAGTACAGCTAACACCTACATATTAGTATTAAATTAAATTAATTATAATTATATAGGGCGCAGCTCCTAATTTGACCCACCCAGTGCTCCAAGATTGGACAGTCAAACCTGTCAACAATGACACTCAGAAGTCTGTTGGGACTCCCCCTGAGGCGGTTTAGCAACGAAACGATTTTCTTGCGCATAATAGCTTGAAAACCGTCCGTGCGGGCCTCAGCAAACATTAGTGATGCGCTGCACCAGCTAGGTAGTCCCAACAGCATTCTGAATGCATTATTATATTGTACGATTTTATACTAGCACGATTTTAATGTTCAAAAAATGAGTCATCTATTTTCAGGTAACAAGATATTCCCGGTACCCGTTGTCATATACATAGGTAAGAAACCATAAAAATAAACTTTTACTATTTACGGTAAGATGCCAATTGATTGACATGCGAAATTGGCGCCTATACTTATGTCGAATAATAGCCGCTACTACATCGTTAAAATAAGGTGTAATATATCATGTGATGCCGATATTAGATAGCATTACCAAATCCTTCGCAATCATTACTCAAAGGGTACATCTGAATGTCTGTCAAATTAGACCAGCTTGACAGAACTGGCTTCCCACGAGGCGGCTTGACCCAAAAGCGCATCCATTTGAGTGCATCCTCAAATTTTATAAAGGGTCGGCAACGCGTACGTAACTCCGTTGAAGTTGTGGGCGTCTATAGGCTGCGGTGGCCGCTTACCATCAGGTGGATCGTTAGCTTGTTTGCCGCCGGCGTTGTATAAAAAATTACCAAATACCCAAAAAAAGCATGCTACTTAAAATTTTCCCTTTTTGTTAAAAATCTACTATAACATGATTATCGTACATAAAAATAATTGACTATGATGTTTAAGAGATTATATTACGGCACAGAGTTTAAACCACGATCAGTCAAATTGAAGAACTTATGATTCAATATATAATCTTCAGTTCTTCAATTTGGCTAATTCAGTTAGCAGTATCGGCTTGCGGCCTATCGGTAGCTATTCAGTCACGGATGATATTCCTGATTGGCTAATATACGACCGAGTATAACGTGACATTTATTGGTTATTTTTGGCTTATTAGTGAAAAGATTCGCTGATAATATTCATAAGACAGTGTATCTCTGTGGCCGCATGGAAAATACAGACCATTATATCTTATCCATAAGAGACCTATGACTTTCATTGGGACTGAGGCTAATGTTCATGACGAACTTTCTTGACAGCCCCCGAATGCAGATACCACGCACCTGACGTGCCATTCTCGAAACCAGGAGACCCTTGTGTCGTCCTCCGCTGCCGTGTCAAGTACAATTACATCTACATTGAGAGCGCCAGGATCCCTGGTTGCGGATGTAAGTTTATGGGAAAATATTTTTACAGAAATAGCAATTGTGATATAGCGTATATTTAAACCCCGTATTAACCCGTGTGGTGTCGGGTTAGAATTGCACCACCCCATATCATCCGGTGGGTGTCGTAAGAGGCGACTAACGGAGAATATCCAGGGAACGGGCAGCAGCGTTCCCTGAAGGTCACACCTATTATTACTGCGATCCCCAACCCGCCTGCCAAGCGTGGGGATTATGGCAAAACCCCCCAATGACCGTGTGCTGTGGCGCTCCTTGGGGGAGGCCTATATCCAGCAGTGGATGTCTTCCGGCTGAATGATGATGATGATGATGATGTATATTTAAACCAGTCCAACTTCGCACGTGTCGGGCACGTTGCTTATGCAGGATTTAGTAATACATTGTATTTTCTGTCTGGAGTCATTTGTTGTTCTTAATTTTAGAACACTCGTCTTATATCTGATAATTGTTGATCTTTACAGATCCACCAAATGTCTTCATCCCAAGTGGTGGATCAGCATCAGCTCAAGCAGAAGCCCAAGCTCAGGCTCAAGGTATGTAATTTTGTAATCATCAACGTGTCCTTTGTTTTTGGTGCCGTTACACTATGGTACATTTTCTAAACTAGTTCCTAATTTCAGGTCTCGGAGGTCTCGGCGGTGGTTCAGCTCAAGCTCAAGCTCAAGCACTTGCTCAAGCATTAGGATTAGGTGGTGGCTCAGCAGAAGCCCAAGCCCAAGCTCAGGCTCAGGCTCAAGCTGCAGGATTATTAGGCGGATACGGTGGCGGTTCAGCCGACGCTCAGGCCCAGGCTCAAGCTCAGGCTCTGGCAGCTGGACTCGGTGGAGGATCAGCTGAAGCTCAAGCACAAGCTCAAGCACTAGCTCAAGGTATACTAATGTCTCTTGTTCAATATTTCAAGTAAGTTACTTGAGTTTGTTTTTGGTGCCGTTGCACTATGGTACATTTTCTAAACTAGTTCCTAATTTCAGGTCTCGGAGGTCTCGGCGGTGGTTCAGCTCAAGCTCAAGCTCAAGCACTTGCTCAAGCATTAGGATTAGGTGGTGGCTCAGCAGAAGCCCAAGCCCAAGCGCAGGCTCAGGCTCAAGCTGCAGGATTATTAGGCGGATACGGTGGCGGTTCAGCCGACGCTCAGGCCCAGGCTCAAGCTCAGGCTCTCGCAGCCGGACTCGGTGGAGGATCAGCTGAAGCTCAAGCACAAGCTCAAGCACTCGCTCAAGGTATGCTAATGTCTCTTGTTCAATATTTCAATTAAATTACTTGTATTTATTTGTGATGCCGTTAAACTATGGTTTATATTCTAAATGAGTTCCTCCCTAATTTCAGGTCTCGGAGGTCTCGGCGGTGGTTCAGCTCAAGCTCAAGCTCAAGCTCAGGCACTTGCTCAAGCATTAGGATTAGGTGGTGGCTCAGCAGACGCCCAAGCCCAAGCACAGGCTCAGGCTCAAGCTGCAGGATTATTAGGCGGATACGGTGGCGGTTTAGCCGACGCTCAGGCCCAGGCTCAAGCTCAGGCTCTCGCAGCTGGACTCGGTGGAGGATCAGCTGAAGCTCAGGCCCAGGCTCAAGCTCAAGCTTTGGCACAAGGCGCTCTCGCTCAAGCTTTAGCGCAAGCTCAGGCACAAGCTCAAGGTATATCAGAAGAGCATATATCAACACTTTTTTTACTTAACTTCACAATTAGTAAATTTAAATAAGTAGTTAGTAGACCAAGATAAGTTTATTAGCAATTTCTGGAACAATACCAACAGTACATAATATATGTATGTAACATTTAATGCCTGACTAAGGCAGGCTTTAATTTTGTATCTTAAATCATAATCGAAATTATCAATTGCTTTTTGTGTTTACAGGAGCTACCCGTAGTGGAAATTAAAGAACAACCGATTATCTACACCACGAACCCCGGCGTCCCTAGTTAAGTTCAGCATCGTAAAAATAGACTAAGCACACCTCGTATAAATAAAATTTAGTGGGATTTAATATCTGTTTCATTTCTTAAACGTCCGTTAGCTCCCTTAATCAATCAAATAGTGGACATTTATAGCAAATCGGTAAGCTAAATCGAATCAAATTATATGCCAGTGATTGTAAATTTAATCTGACATGATACGGTCGAATCGATTTTCACAGTCAACTTGTGTGGTCTTTAAATAGTCGTAGGTGGGAATCTGTGAGCATTGTGCCAGTGGTGAGGTGAGGCAAATATGGCTAGAGAAGGTTTCATTGGAAGCCTTGGGCTTTTAGTCCTCCTTTGTTCTGTGAGTCGTTCCACTCAGCAGTTACAAGACATACCAGGTCAGTTCGTTTTCCTACTAATCTTGCAAATTACTGTTTCGTTCCACTCTTGATATCCAATTTCACGAATCTGAATTGATGTCAAAAAATCTGTCTTTTATATTTATATTTATGAATTGATATCATGCTTGCCTACAAGTGTTATTGAAATCTAGGTTGTCTACCTTTGAAGACTGAGATTTATTTTCCAAATTCAACAACAGTCACAGTGTTATGACTGAATCATAAGTGGCTTACGTAACATGACTTTGGTCGCAAAGATAAAATTTTGCACACTGTTTGCGAAGGCTCATTTAAAAATAATCCCATTCAGTTTCTTTGTTTTAGTTCCTCTCTCTTCTCCTTGTCTAATTTTATGTTTAAAATAAACATTAAATATTTAGGCTTCAAACTCACTCCTTCTTTCAACAGTTAAGGATATTTGAGAACTGGGAAGATAAAAAACACTTATTTGCTTTTGGAGGATATGAGACTATAATTCAAGCTTAGTTTTGGGATGTTTTAAACTTGAATGTAACATTAACTTCCTTCACTTATCATTCCTTAAAAACAAAGTAAAATCAGGTTTATTTCAGATTTGTGCAGCTTTTTAGAAATTAATACATTGATATAAAACTTACTAATCCATTACAGTCAAGGACACCAAGATGTATACATTTGTTCACCTTATTCCATTGACATAAGGTCCAAATATGTATACATATTTATGCCCTCGACTGTACCTATGTACATGATTTGATTACCGGCAGATACACTTGAGTGCACATTATAGAAAATTGCAAGACCAATAAATTACAAATTATAGTATTTCATTTTATATCCGTGTCGTGTTTATTACGTCGAATTTACTACGCTTGGCCTTGCGATCTTGTTATCACAATAGTCACTCTTTCTTAGTCATATTTTAATGTAAGATATATTTTATAAAATATACATACATATTTCTATATTCTATATTCCCAAGGGAAAAATAAATTGGGGGAGGCCTATGTTCAGCAGTGGACGTCTTTCGGCTGAAATAATGATGATGATGATTTCTATATTCAAAAAATTCCAAACAGTCTGCTACCTCTTCATTCTTAAACCAAGGGACCGATTGCGATACAATTTGGTATGCAGATAATTTGATGTTCGGGAATGAGAAAGGGTGATAAAATGTCGGGATTTTTTATAAAACAGCATATGGAAATCTAATAGGAAACATTATCATAATCGAGCCTCCGCAGATGAGGATGTGGACACAAACTAATATTCTATAATAATTTATTGGTAAATTGGAAAGGAACACACTAATATTAATGCACCTGAAGTGCATTTTTTTAAATATTAGTGGGTTATCCCGTCGTCTACTGGTCCCTGAGATCCCAGAGCTCATTACAAAAGAATGCTATTGTTTATTTTTTTCGGGAGACGAAGGCTTAAGATCTACAATTTGCAACCAAGGAATTCACTTAGCGTAAGCTGTCAAAGTGAAATAGCATTATTAGCTGTTCTGGAGACGAAACCAAACGCTGACGATAGAATTAAAACAATATATCCCCATTAACACAAAGTAAGCAACATAATCTTATCTGTATATAGTATTTCACTCTCACCCTCAAGGGAATTGGCCTATTTTCTCTCGCTCTTCAGTCGGTACCTCATTGCTGGGAATCGTGATCGCCCTGATGACTTATCTCCTTCGGTCTTGGTGAAATTTGCTTGAGGCTGTGGCTCCTTTAACCTGGTCTGTCCATCTGGTTGGTGAGCGTCCTCTGGCCTTCTTGCCTACCACTCCACCCACCACGACCAGTTACTCCAGACTGTCGACACCGCTGCGCATTACGTGTCCAAAGTACGAAAGCAGCCGCTGCCGGCAAACAGTGGATAACCTTGTCTTGATACCGAGCTGATACCTATTTTGGATAATGTTTTTTATGGAATCTTTATTTGGCAGGTGCATCCCGATCCGGATTCCAACCAGAGTCTGAAGACAAGTCAGCTGCAGCAAATGCACTAGCACAGAGTAACGTAGCATCAACTATACATAATCAATATAGTGGGCCTTATAGTTTTTTCCTTCCATGCAACCAGTATGCATTCAAGAATTACCATGTACACTGTGATGATATTTTTAATTAAGTATTTCGTATGTTCACAGCACGTAGTAGTTGATTTAGATTGTCCACCATTTCGTTACCAGGACAATCAAGAAGCTAAATTTACACCACAACTTACTACGAGTGGCTCTGTGAGCTGTGACCTCGCGAGTATTTTTTTTCAAGTTTCGTAAAACTGCCTCGACAAAAATATCTATATAATTGTTGAACCCGCTCACAGAATTTGATTAGAATCGTTTGAGAAATGCGACATATAGAGGAGAACAAACCGAAATTAGCAAGCAGTGGCTTATAAATCATTGAGATTTTTTTTTTGAAAATTTCCGTGAAACGGATCTACAAAAATATGGATACAATTACCGAATCTGCTCGCAAAATATTAAAAACAACCGGACATCTGGGAAACCGGAATTCTGAAATACGAAAGCATTCTTGTCGAAGCTGAAGCAGAGATCTTCGTTTCGATCGGTCAATAAAACTAAACGATCGGAGAAACGAACTGACTGAAATGCTTGTAACTTGGACATATTTTTCAGTTACCGGGTTGGGACATCCAAGGCCAGTTTGGACAACCACACGGGCACCACCGCCACCACCACCGCCACCACCACCACCTAACGGTAAGTTCATTCCAATCCTTGAATACCCAGCTGACACTACCCACCCCCGTTTCACGTTACGTGAAACCCAACTACATTTTTCCATCGCTATTTTGGTTCATTAATTAACAGAAATAGAAATATTCATTGCTAAAAAAAATTTTAAATACAAGTCTAATAATTGACACAATTACGCGTTAGCTAATTCGATTGGTCATTTATAGCTATGTAGGTTTAAACAGCTGTCTGGCCAAACTATGACTGAAAAGACTCCATCATATCGACTTCTGAGAGTCTAATCCGAACTTCGTATGGTGCCGTCCCTTTCGCTCTCATTTTATACACTATATGGATGAATGGGACGGCACAATACGAAGTTCGAGATAGGCCCTCTGCATTATTTTGTTGGGTTGGAAATGCACGATAACTCAGAGAGAGTAGAGATGATGTTGCAATAAGATTCATGATTGTACCAGATTGGATTGTTAATATTGTCACCGATGATACAGATAGGTCCACTAATATATACGCATTTTTGGGCCTTTTTACTAAGGACTATACTGCGATAGCGTACATATATGAATGAACTCAACTATAATTTCTTTTTTTGAATAGGTATTCTAACTATGATGTGAATCGGACTACGTGTAGCGGAATGATAGGAGTTTTCCATACAGATCCGAAATGATGGAGTATTCTTCTAATTTGGCATGTCTTAGTGAACGTGTCTTAAAATCTTCTACATAGTATTTTCATCGAAGCTCTATGAGAATGGAGATGTCACCTCAGTACAAACTAGACAGACAAAAAATACTGGGATGACCGCTTCCATACGCATCAAGCTTCGATGAAAAGAGATATTAATTTAACTCTTGAAATTACAGACTGCCAATATCAAGATCAAATTGTTTATGAACGGGACGTATACGGCGAGTGCCTAGTGTGCGTGTGTGTCCAGCGGCCTTACGGTTATCTTGAGACGGTATGCGGGCGTTGTGACCAGTGCCCGCCACCGCCGCCACCGCCACCGCCACCACCGCCGCCACCACCACCGACTACAACACAAACGCCTCCCACACCAGCACCGATGCGTGAGATATTCATATAACCATCATCCACATTTGAACCTATTTGGCTGACTCACCGAGCGTTTCAACCGCTGTCGGTCGCTTGCTCGCGTTATTTTTTAACGTTCCTATCGACTTGGATGATATAGTTGCAGGATCTTAGACAGTATGCTTGTAAGCGATTGATAACGGTTGAAACGCTCGATGAATCACCCAAGCCGCTTTTAACATACAGATGATTTATTGTAGCTCTTTAAACTATACTAGAGATATCCTTTCTGTTCACTAAAAATGGTGTCTGCTGGCTTTGAAGCAGGCCGTAAGCTTGTGTCTGTCGTGTCAATAAATATGAAACCGCTGATCGCGAAGAAAGAACAACACGGTTGGAAAGAACCATCTTCATTCCGATAAAGTTTAGTTTCCCGTTATGGCTTGGCGGGCATTCGCTTCTACAAAAGCTAAACTCGTACACGTCCATCGTTTTTTCAGCAAGTTGAGATTCGAAGGTAACAATATATTTTTCTACAGCAACATGTGACCCGTTCCCCACCAACCAATGGTTCCAAAACCCGATAGACCCGTGCCTGCTGTGCATCTGTACCCAGGCCACTCCGTTTACAAAGCCCGCTGTAGAATGCGTACCCAACCCCCAATGTGGTGAGTATTGCATTTATAATAGGGGAGCGTATAAAGCTCAAAAAGACTTGTTATGGATAGGATAAGACTAGGATACATAGAAAACATCCTAGACTCAGAAACAGATACTTATGCTAACACACATTTGTGTCCTGTTTGCTGTAGCCGGTATTCGAATCTCGAGCCACTAGGCAAACGGTCATCAAGACTACTTCAATATGTTTGTTTTAATTATTAAAAATGGGATTTCTCTTGGCCAGCATCTAGGCCAGGGGCAAAGATGAGGCTGACGATGAACCGAGCTCACTCAGAAGATGCCTAAAGAACGATAGCCTGAAAAAGATCTATCTTTTCTTATCTTTTGGTATCAAAACGCTTTATAAATCTATTTAAAGATCGAAGCTCTCAAGCATTACCATAGTTAAAACTACCAGATAGCCTTGCAGAAAATACGCAAGGTTCTCTATATAGTAGTAGCGGTTTCGAATGTTAGGCTGATAACATATATTAGTATGGGGAACCTAGTGGTAGGGTGCTGGTCCGGCACACCAAGTGGGCGGGTTCAACTCGCTTGGGCTGCATTCATTCTTTGTTTGTATCCTCTGCATCAAATAATTGAAGAATATGAGTGAGTCTTTACATCTATACTATTACACAATTTTTTGTATTTGAGATATGTTTGCAAATCACCAGATGGTAAGCAATATTGTGGTCTAGGATGGAACGCGCGTACCTAGTAAAAACCAATTCACTCTCACCTTGAAGACTAAAGGTTGTAGTTTGCGGAGAACAAAGATTCCGGCAAGGAGTTCCACAGATTGGCTGTTCTCACAATAAAAGTGGAAGCTCGCTTCGTGCGAGTTTTCGGAACTGCCACCGTAAAACTGTGTTGTCTTGCCGTAGCCATACTTATCCGATGGTAGAAAGGGGCGGTAGAATATCGATGCTGAATGTGGTTTAACAATTGCGTTTCTATTTCAGTTACCCCATCGACAACACGTAAGTAGAAATATGTCTTCTCATAATAGTAAATTCAGGAAAGCATAACTACCTCTAAAAGCGATCAGGATCAAAACAGTTACATATTTTCTGTGGGGCTGAATTAAACTGAATTATTGTTTCTTCTGTTACCTAAGCGCCCATAAAATATTGTTTGACATTTATGTGAACATGTCAACTTTTCAAGAACATTATAACACTGGTCTACGTGCGATCTTCTTTTTAGTTTTAGTTTCAGTCAAATGCTTCTGGAAATTTTCCTCTTCTTCCAATTCTTCTACTTTATTGATCTGAACTTACCCATATGACATATTTTTTCGAATACTTGAATAGAACTTTGCCAATGACATGCAACATAGTACTCAGACTCAAAGATAAACGTAGGGTGTGCAAAAACTTGCCAAGTCACATTATTCAGTGGCATATAACATAGCAAAATCATTTTACTCAATTAGAGAATGTTATGCATGACCTATGATCTAATGAGCTTTGAAAGGACTTGCTTTCCAATTATATTACAGTTATTTTATAGTGATTCACAAACATGGAATTTATATGCGTTTATGTTATTGATGTGATAGTATTTTTTTCCGTTCTCCATCACTTGTATTCTGAAACTGATTTATTATTGTAACTGTTTTAGAAAAACCTGGACCACCGCCTCCGGACCCATGTAAGTTTTTATAGTGGTATTATGACATGATGAGAGATTTGAATCTACTTTGTCTATGCACACATTCTCATAAAAAAATTTATCTAATCTGTACCAGAGTTAAATATCTGAAACGTCGTCGGTCGGTCGGTGTCGTCAGATATTTAACTCCGGGACTATACTTATCTACAGATGTGATGTGATCTATTAAAATTGTTCCGTAGAATTGGAAACTTGTAGAAGTTAATATCTTTAAAGGTAAACCATTCATATAGGTATTACCTTTGTCCAGTAGGCTTTATTTTTCTGATTTATATTACAACTGGTCAGTGACATCCAAACTTACCTGTCAGCTCTGGTGTTAATTTTGAATTTCCCGAGCGTTCTTTTTCCAGCATTTTGCTAATAATGTTCCGCTCTAGATTATGAATCGTGGCATTTTTTGTCATACTTATTCAACACAAATAGACTACCAGAGTGACGGTAAAGTAATTGCCAGTGTATGAATGATTTACCTGTAATATAATATGCAGAGATGGTATGTATCTACAGACAGGATGTAACAAAAGTCGTAAGGATCAGTTTAAGGGCATATTCGGTATCGTGTTCTGATTAGGAAAAAGTAGAAGAAAATTTTTTTTTACACGAAAACATTTTTTTTTTCTATGGGGCAGGTTGTCCAAGTCAGCCAACTGTCCATACAAGGGACAAAAATTTATTGCATCAAAAAAAAATATTCTTCTACTTTTTCCTAATCATATCACGATATCGAAAATGCCCTTAAACGGATCCTCACTATTTTGATTGCAACCTGTACATCACGATTAGCTCATGACTTAATTATTCTGGCGACCGGTTTGCACCTGCCTGTGAAGCTGACGGTCCTGGCTCCGAATCCCGGTCAGGGCAAATATTTGTGTGATGAGCGTGAATATTTGTTTCTGAGTCTTGGATGTTTTTTTATCTATTAAATAGATCGTCGTCTAGTACCCATAGCACAAGCCTTCTTGTGCTTACTGTGGGGCTAGTTCGATTTGTGTAAGATTGTCCTCTAATATTTATTATTTCATTACAGGGATCTGTGACAAATATCCGCATGACATCTTTTTCCCGCACCCTCAATACCCGTGCTTCATCTGCCAATGCCAACAATGGCCCCACCAACCAGTTCAGCTTGAATGTACACCGAATCCCGATTGCGGTAAGAACACTATTACTGGCCAGGTCCCGTATTTATTTATTTATTTATTGCAATACCATGGGTTTACAAGGTGTTATTATAGCATATATACAGTACATGGCAACCCTGTCAGGCTATAGCAGTTTTATCTATTAAAATCTAAGTACAGTCCAAATAAAGTAAATTGAAATAAAATGTAAGCACTTAGACTTAGATTAACATTATACATAAAATAACAGTAATATATATTATATAATTAATTGTGAAGTAAATAGTTGATTAACCTAACTTATTTGACATATACCATAATTGTAAATGTAATAATCGAGAGTTTTTAAATCTAGATTTAATATTATACAGGATGTCATGAAATGACTTAAATTAGAAATGTAACATCTTATTGTGTATGCATGACATTACAATGAATAAATAAATAAAATTAAATTATGCGACACACAACAATGCGATACTATGTGATTTGCAATAAAGATATATGAATATGAATAAGAAATAATAAACGCACGCTAAAATTACTAAGGCGGTATTTACAATAGTTTAAATTTCATGGTCAGATTAAATGCAGACTAGACTTTGTCAAAAGATGTTGATAATGATATCATTGCATTGCAACAGGATTATAATTGCGTTTCAAGTATCGGTCATAAATTGTTTCATCAGTTCATTCTTATAAACGTTAAATTTTCTAGTGTTTTAATTTCGTTAGGCAGTTTATTG
Organism: Epiblema foenella; assembly: GCA_963556455.1. Taxonomy (NCBI): domain Eukaryota; kingdom Metazoa; phylum Arthropoda; class Insecta; order Lepidoptera; family Tortricidae; genus Epiblema; species Epiblema foenella. The sequence continues at coordinate 37,425,963 of OY747096.1, forward strand.
TAAATTTGTATGCATCTGTAATATGGGCCGTTTTTGTAGATATTATGGTCGCAGTTAGCGCGCATAAAAGACAAGGTAAAGCATGTCACTTTCTATCGAGTGGTATCTGAAAGTGACAGCTGTCAAGCGATAAACGTGACCATCGTAGTACCCAAAAACACGGTACAGTATTAGCTAGTAGTGGAAAAACGTGGTGCGTGGCGTAGTCGTCACGATCCACAGCAATGAGGATAAGACAGAAGAAGTAGCTACTGATTTTTGCAGCGGCATTACCAAACAAGAAATAAATTTACATATCGGATGGGACGTTATTTTGGCCAAACATTTTGCTATTATAAATATATACGATATCAATAGAATATTTCACCAATGAATCATAAAAAAATATATTGGTAGTTAGAACAAATACAGTGATAATACCATGGCTGAGATACGCATCATACTCGTGAACGTGTGCTGTTTGTGGGGTCCGGTCTGTTCATGTTTGCAAGGTCTAGTAACTTCGTACTAGTGTTCAGTGGAATTGACATGATGAGAGACTTCGCTCTGTTCTCATTTGATTTTATTTTTAGACTGACGCTCAGGTACCTTATACATCTCTGAGGATATTTATTTCTTACATTTCATGTTGACGCTTAGAGATATATTTCACAATATTTTATTATGATTAGTTTACCTATCTTATTACCTTTTATTTTGACGCTTAGAAACCTAATACATCTCTAACAAATCTTCATTGTTATTAATTTCTTAGTCTTATTTTTGACATATAACACTACATTTAGTTAATGATACTTTGATTATTGTATTATTTTTATTTGATTTAGATAGATTTTGACTTGTAAAAGTGCCCTTGAGGCTTATTTGCAGAATAAATGTTTTGATTTTGATTTTTTGGCAGAATTATCATTTTTGATATTATGCCTCAAGCGAATACTGTGTACCTAACTACAATTTTATACTGAAAAGGGGCCATGAAATTAGGTGTGAGAGCAGCGAAGGTACGCGCGTAACTACTTCGTGTGTTCTAATCTAGTTTCTCCAATTATAATTTTACGGGTGATGTAGTAAAATCATGGCAAATAAATTACATCAAATAGATGGAACGGCAATTTGATGCCATTGAAAATTAATGTCATGGGTAGTTAATAAAAGAAATAGCGGCAAGAGTGGAGCAAATGGATAATACGATTATAAATATTGGAAAGTTTGATACGCACTTGTTTTGTCTCGGTTAATCCGTAAACAACGGCGAACGTGTTCTTTTTAATCTATTTTTTATTTCAATTATTTGAATTTAAATCAAATTTGTAATGTACAGGAAAAAAATACTGCTTCTGTTGGAGTTATCTCTGATAACATCAATTTATTCTATAGAATACGCTGAAAATTATGGAGTAGGTAATAAAAAAAGGCAGCTTATTGGACTTTCTATACCTAGCGAAAATTTAACCAGCAATATACAAACCGTAAAATCAAAACCAAATATTTATTCTGCAAGTGCCTTAAGGGCACCGTAACCAAATTAAAAAATAGTTTACATAGAATCGTATCTTGATTTGAACTATCGTATCATTGATCACAAATTCCAACATGAAGATGCGATTATTTCTAAACTACCCTTTTGCTCCTTTGCGATCACTCTCTGTGACTCAACGTTAAGAAGTATATTAGTAGATCTCATATTTGTTATTTCTTAGGTCTTCTATGGAATGAGTATTCCTAGTGAATTAACAGCTGATATGTAAAATAACAATATTTGTTCAACAGAACCCACTACGCTGCCGCCGCCGCCGCCGCCACCACCACCGCCCACAACAACTGTAGCACCACCAACACCACCACCAGGACCACCGAGTAAGTTTTATTAATGTAAATCAATGTCGGGAACCACTATACTATTTTATAATTCTTCTTTCACTTTTCGAGCTATTCGGCTTTGGAATTCTATATATCCTGATTTGAGGCGTGCTGAATCTCTTGCTGTCTTCAAAAAACAGCTTAAAGATCAGTATTTGTCTCTCTCATGAGACACTTAAGACTTAGCTCCTTTAGACTATGTGGCTGACTATATATTTGTATATGTTTATGTACGTATATTTTTATACTGTATTTATGTATGTTTATTTATTCTTAATTAAATGTTATTGTTGTAATTATTAGTAGGCTTCATATGTATTAACTCTGCACCACCTGCTATGAATCGTTCTGTTTAGATTTCCGCTACTCTAAGGTTGTCTGGAAGAAATCGCTCTTTAGCGATAAGACCGCCTGTTGTTTGCCTCTTCTCATCGTGTTTTTTGTACTGTACTGTATCCTTTGATTGAGGTGTGCAATAAAGAGTATTTGTATTGTATTGTATTGTATTGTATTGTATTGTATACTAATGACGTTCCGTTCCTTAACTGACATTCGGAACCTGTCTTTTCAGCTTTTGCCCAATTGTTAGTATGAATATTAATGTTAAACCTCATGGTTAAATAAACTGGTGAATATTTGTTTGATTTCTCATCATCCGTGTTTTTTACAGCCCCGTGGGTTGATCCCCTCCCTGGACCGGGACCGCGTAAGTGTTCATTAAACCTGGCAATATATAAGTTTCAGAACATTATCAAAATTTATAGATTTTTTTTTTAAATATCCGGAAACTTCGTTGTCACTTGCCGTCAATGGAAATGGTGGTCAAACGCTAGCCTTTAGTTCCTTCTGAAGGTGTTTGCTCCCGACCTCACGCCTCGGTGCAATTTTTACATTATTTTTTTATCACGTCAATTTTGAGTCTGAGTCTAAGTCTAGTTTTACGATCGCTGATCGCGAACAACTACTTTTTTCAACGCTAAATTCTCGGCAACATCAATTTTCCTTGCAATCTTTACTCAAAACCTATATCTAAATGTATGTCAAATTAGACGAGCTTGACAGGATTCTTGGCTTCCCACGAGGCGGCTTGACCCACGCGTCTAGAGTAACTGGCCTGTCAGCAATGATCGAGCCAGCCTCATAAGAAAGGTTGCCTTTTGACGGCTTCCATCATTAGTGAGGCAATTATAAATCAACCGTATGATCATCGTCATACGGGGACATTCAGAATCAAAAAAAAAATCAAAATATTTATTTATCATAAGTGTACACAATAACATTAAAAACATAGCAGTGATCTCCACACTAGGCATAGCCTGTCTCGTGGAGATCTACATCTAAGGGAATTACCAGCTTTACGAGTATGCGGCTCTTAAATTTATAACTGTTCATACAACATGCAATGCTATAACTAAGTATGGAAATTTACACAGGGAGTAAAGGTCTTTGTGTATGTGAGTGTGTGTGTGCGCTTGCGTGTGTATGTTTATAGGTGTGTGGGAGTATAGGTATGGGAGAGAAGAGAGTGATGCTGGATACGAGTAGTGACTGCGGAGTTAAAGTTGTGCAGGTGAGAACGAGAAGTAGCCCTACGAGTTATTGACCTCTTGGGATCAGACGCAACAAAAGAGATGACGCCCACTACAACTAAGAGCGTTTCAACAAGTTCTCTGACTCATCATAACTCCAGGACAGCAATAAAATCTGGATGCGTTTTTTTGCCTCAACAGGGTTACCAGTGTCTAATATCACAAATTTTTACCATCTTACTATTACATGCGGAAACATTTTCCTTGATTATGACTGTTCTCTTTCACTCCGCAGATCCGTCATGCCGCCCGTTCATCCCTAACATCATATTCCAGCATCCATGGGACCCGTGTCTGGAGTGCGTGTGCACTGAATCACATGTAGTCGGAATCATCAATGTGCAAGTCAGCTGCTACACTAAAATGGAATGCTGTGAGTATTACGATCCCAATTACCAACTTAATAATTAACAACTTAATCACCATGGGAGTCAAGAACATAGCCTATCTCATTTATGTCACACTTACGGCACCAGGTCGGTAGCTGCGGGCAAGTACGATATACCAAGGGTAACCAACTACTATGGCGATAGATGCCTGCGGAAACGCATACCCTACATTTTAAACTGCGTGCCAACAGATATCAGACTGGAGGCCAATAGAGCAACATATAAAAGAAAATTATTTAATTATTTCTTAAATAGCATAGTAGACACTAGTAAATAGTCATGTATGTGAATTTAGTTACCGAAGAGACTCCGACCCCACAGTCAAACTGTGTAAACCGTTTTGTGGGACAAACACTAATTGTAAAAATTGTACCTCTTTATAATAATATGAAAAAAAAAAACCGAATTACATCATCAGCATCATCATTGTAAGAGCTCATTTGGGTATACACACATAAACTCGCCTCTAATTTTACATTGTGTCTGCTTTTCAATGACCTGTCCCCTTCTCTACTTTTAGTTGATCGACTACTATTTTACCTTTCGACTCGTCCCCTTTAAATAACTTTCAGACCTTATGTATTCAACTCACACCTAAGATTCGGTTGAAACTGCTCAAAACCGCGTGATCCTGGAGGCTTCTCCTGGTTTTTCCCCAGGCTACTCTCCACTCGCTACTCCTATCGCTCTATTGGGCCCGGCCTATAAAGCCACAGTTAGGTGAAAAAAACCTTATGTATCAGTATTAATGAACTATTTTATTCACAGGCATCATACCTCCTTATGGTAAGTGTAATCGTATATACATATAAGCAAGTGTAACAAGTAGATACTATAGCATTCATTTTTTTACTGTCAGAAATTTCGTAGCTTTACGCTCAAAGAAATAAAATATGAAGAATCGTATGTAGACAAAAACGCCTATGAGACTAGCGGGCACTTGGCATTGAGTGTTAAAGCGACTTGTATTTTCTATCTAATACAAATACAATTACAAATGATTTATTGTTCGAATGCTCGCAATGTAACATCACAATCAGACAGAATTTGGCGAACAATAGTTTAATTTCTCAGTATGCATGACATTGGAAATATGTGATTACTATTATATTAACGTCGATTTCTCCACTCATCGCGATTACAGGCAAGATCTTCCCAAGTTCTGCGATTAATGTTAAAAGCAACCATGTCGCAATACTATCGCAAAAGGTCGCGAAATCCACGATAACGCCTGGTTCCAAGATCTGGCCCACAAGCGTGCTAAAAGGCGTAACCGCCAAGAGGATACGGATCCTCAGTACACTTGTCATAAATGTGGACGTAAATGTCGATCCCGGATTGGACTATACAGTCACGAGAAGCGTTGTTTCTCACACACAGACGCTGTTTAAATCATCTGTCAAGATGCATAGGCCGATGAATGAATGAACGTCGATTTAAATTAGTGAAAATAATAATAATAAAGCAATGAAAAATAATAAAAATAAAAGAAAATCAGACTAAAAAATATGGAGACTAAATTAAAAGTTATAAATAGTAAACCAATGTCATGCAAATAGGAAAGCGGTCATTATAAAAACAGTGTAATACTATTATTAATCATATTTAAATCAAGCTAAAACAATAAAAAAAATAAAGAAAAAAATATGTAGATACTATAATTAAAAGTCAAGTTAACACAATAAAAACAAAGTGATAATAAGATAGAATAAAAATTAATTAGACATTGGTAGTTTAAGCCATTAAGGGCGGCATTAACAATTTATTTTATTCTATTATAGACCCCACGACACCATACTACCCGCCGATACCGACAACCCCATATCCCATAATAATGCGTAAGTATATCCAAATGTACCTATAATCTAAAAAAAAATAATAATAAAAAAATATGATGCCCGGGGTCCGCTACCTAATCCCAAGATTTGGCGTAGGCACTAGTTTTTACGGAATCGACTGCCATCTGACCTTCCAATCCGAGGGGAACCTTATTGGAATTGGGCTTGTCAAGTGAGTGGGCAACTTGACTGTTAGAAGTTCTCAAGCCACCCGAAGGCCTCTAACTGGGCTTAACGACTGCTATCATAGACAGCAGCCGGGATCAGCGGCTTAACGTGCCTTCCAAAGCACGGGAGCGCTCAGTTAATAACCACTGAAACCGGTCACCTGTCCAATAACTGGTCTAGGCCGACGTTGCTTAACCACGCATACCGCACGCGCTCCAGTCCGTGAGTTTTTATAAAGTTCTTAAAATACTAACAGCACAGTAGCATGTGTCAGTTATGTCAAGTTAAACGCTCTAAAGTTACCTTTTGCATAACGCAATTGACAGTGCAAAAGTGTAAACGTTAAACGTTGACCGACACCAACATTTAGCATTAACGGTGAAAAGTAAAAATTTACGATGATGTGAGACGTGAGGGAAGATTGGCACACGTCGACCCGTCCCTCGTTATGGGTTATAAAAAGGACTAACGGCTGTTCCCATTCAGGGGTACCGGAATAAAAAAGTGACGAAAAAAGGGACAATAAGCACATCGAATAGATTCGAGGATAATGCTTACAACACATACAATCATTCTTTTCATAATATCTGCGAAAAATATACCCGAGTCGTGAATAGTCAGACTTTGTTCAGAAATAACGACTTTTATTCTAGTTCACTAGTGGCAGGGTCGCCATGTACTATTAGTACATGATGTTGGGGTACCCATGATATGAGAAGAGGCATACTCAGTGTCGCTGGTAGTAGAGTTTTTTTATTAATATCGAATCTAACTAAAATACACTTTAGGTTGCGCTGATTCAAGCAATAATATGCGTTTATGTCGCAGTAAACTATTGTTACTGTTAAACATGAAAGTGGCCAATCGCCATACTACAGGTTAATAAGGTAAAGGTATCAGAATCATTTGATTTAATATATTATGAGAGTGTAGAAGAATCTAAATATAAAGACATAAATAATATAGAGTACTCGACTCGTAGAGCTAATTGTTCTAAAATAGAGATTATCTGTATTTGTAGACACACTGCATAATAATAAAATAAACATACTATCTATATAGATACTGAGACTAGATTCCTCATAAACTAGAAACCCGTGATTGTGAGACCATTAAGCTTTAGATAATTCTGGGCATTCCGTTACACATAATTCTTCATATCTGCATACATGCAGTGAAAAGGTAATAAATCGAAGATTTGAAGGTGCTTCGTAACGAAGTTTTTATTAGTCGTTTCTAAAAGCAATAAGGGGTATTCGCGGCAGGTGATCAATGGGCCCAACAACTGAGGGCGGGCAAGATTGACTGACGTGCAAAGTGTATTGCTCGCTATCAACCGATTTATCCAATTTGGCCCGTCTAAAGAGGCTATATCGATAGTTGATCTATTGTGATTTTTACAGATAGTTTCTTCACGGGATGTTATTTTGCAGTTTCATGCTGGCTAGATCTTGTTTACGGAACGTAATAAACGAATATTTTATTTGTATGCAAAGATGATGCAAACAAGATTACGACCTGCAGCGAAGCCGACCCCTCAATTGGATGATTGAAATTTTTTGGAACGATTTAGTAGAAGAAAGGGAGGTATTTTCCCAGCATTGGGATACGTAGCTCGTTAATTAAAGATAATTACTTTATAATTTTTATTCTGTTCACAGCCCATAAACCTGGACAGATAGGATCTTCAGCGAACGCAAACGCCGTCGTCGTCAGCGGAGACGGATCTATGGATATGCCCGGGATGCCCGGCAGTTCCATGGCCCAGGCTGACGCGGCAGCGGAGGCCGCAGCGCAGGCGCAGGCAGCGGCAGACGCCGTCCAGGGAAACTTCGTCAATCAGTACCCTTACATGCAGCCATCCCAAATGGGAGGAGCTCAGGCTCAGGCTCAGGCTCAGGCCATGGCGCAGGCTCAGGCCAACCAAGCTCTAGCTCAGGCACTGGCAGAAGCAAACGCCGGCAGCCGCGTCATGCCACCGAACTACTATAACCCCGGTCGCATGTTTCCGGGAGGTTACGGCAATGCCAACGCAAATGCCAACGCCAACGCACTCGTCAATTCCCTATACCAGCAACCAAACTTCCCTGCGATGGGAGGAGGTCAAGCGCAAGCTGATAGCAATGCTCAGGCAGGATGGGGATCGGCGAATGCTCAGGCTGACGCAGTCGCTCAAGGGAACGGTCAAGCTCAAGCGGATGCTCAGGCTCAATCCGGATACGGATCATCCGGTTGGAATCCAGTTCAAGACGCATTAGCTCAGGCGCAGGCCAACGCACAAAACTCCATGTTAACGATGCCACAGCAGGTCCCGATGGTTCCGTACGGATACGGCGGATCGGGTTCTAGTGCGCATGCCCAAGCTGAAGCCGAGGCTGACGGTGGACGTGGAACGGCACAAGCTTCAGCGAATGCATTAGCACAGGAAATGTTAAATCAAGCTCAAGCAGGTGCACAGGCCAACGTGAATTCACAGTTATATCAACCTCAGTCTAACCCGTTACTCTTCACTGTACCAAGGGGACCAATTATGGACGCTCCGAGATACGGCGGAGAAGCGGAGGCCCAGGCCCAGGCCCAAGCCAGCGCCAACAGCGACAGAGGAGGTAACACATCATTTTAATTTCTTTTTCTTAAAACTTTATTAATCCATAATGTAACTGATTTTTAAATTAGTTTTGATAATCAGAATCAGAAAAATGTTTATTGTAGACATAGGTAGGCTGATGAATACGGAGTTGCTAAAATACAATATGCGATCTTCTGTCTTGCCAATGGGCGTACAAAACATTATATAAAAATACAATTATAACAATAAATTAAAACAAAATTAAAGATTAAAAGTGTCATCATCATCATCATCATCATCTCAGCCGAAAGACGTCCACTGCTGAACATAGGCCTCCCCCAAGGTTTTTCCCTTGGGGGGGATTTGCCATAGTCGCCACGCTTGGCAAGCGGGTTGGCGACCGCAGTTTGATGGTGGTAATGATCGAAGGATGCTGCTGCCCACCCTCCGATTTTCCCTTATTCGCCTCCTACGAAACCCACGGGAAGAGATGGGGTGGCGCAATTCTTACCCGGCAACCACACGGGGGATTAAAAGTGTGTTTGTCTCAAATTTTCGGTTTTTGTTGTGTTCAAATTGTAGTTTGTCATAACCTCTACAAAAACTGGTTCAAATGTCACCATAAAAGTAGTTAAGTAGCCAATTATCACGAGGTAAGGAGAGAAAAAAAGAAGGAATAAGATTGGGAAATATATTTTTAAGGTATAGTAGGATATAACTTCTCATTACACTCATCAAAAACCCCCATTTATCTATACTTTTATGAATCATCGAAGTGCGTGAATTGATCCGAAGTGTTTTTATAGTAATCCGGCTTTAATTGTTTTTGCAGCCGAAGCAGCTGCCCAAGCGCAGGCCTCGGCGTCCGCAGCAGCTCTTAAGTCAAGTACGTAGCATACAAAGGATAATTTGGAGGTTGAAAAATTTCCAGGAAAGCATCCCTAACAATTCATCATCATCATCATATCAGCCGAAAGACGTCCACTGCTGGACATAGGCCTCCACCAAAGAGTGCCATAATGACCGGTCCTGCGTCACCCGCATCTAGCAGACTCCTGCGACCTTTACCAGGTCATCAGTCCACTTTGTGGGGAGCCTACCCACGCTGCGCCTTCCGGCCCGTGGTCGCCACTCGAGAACCTTCCGGCCCCAACGGCCATCGGTTCTACGTGCAATGTGCCCCGCCCACTGCCACCTAAGTTTAGCAATTCGAAAGGCTATACCGGTTACTTTGGCTCTGCTACGGATGGCCTCATTTCTGATGAAATCACGCAGAGAAACTCCCGACACCCTAACAATTACCCACGCCTTATAGAATACAAAAAAATTGTTTGCCAAATAAATTGTTGGCAGCTCCCAGGGCGTAATTCTTAACAAACGTGTACTAGTAATCCCTTGGCGTGCCCTGACAACTTTTGGGACATAAATTAAAAATATATTACAAGACCAGATGGTGTGCGGGTCTCATGCAAATTCTATTTAATCAAACTTCCCTTGAATCCGGCGGGGCTTATAAGTATTTGAATTTTTCAGGCTGGCTTTATTCGACGAAAGAATTACATACGCACTAGTTTAAGCTTCGTAAGAAAGGGATTACCACTGATCCATGATATTATTTAATTTTTTTTTATATAACGCCGGTGGCAAACATGCTTACGGTCCACCTGATGGTAAGCGGCCACCGCAGCCTATAGACGCCGCAACTCCAAAGGTCTCACGTACTCGTTGCCGACAACAGAAGGAACACATTTAGGTCCCTCGCTCTCAACACAGTGCAACCTCGGGAGCTCTGGCAACCTTGCTCACCTCCAGGAACACAACGCTACATACTTGTATAGTAGATAATGTTATTATGGCTGTGGTCTTCTGCCAGATAGAGGTACTTCCCCAGTTGGGCTGCTCCAAATTCGAGCAAGATGACATTTTGCTGTGCCCTACCTCTCTTCGAATTCTGTAGCCTGTGATTTAAATGAAATCATTTCGAATTTCTTAGTTTCTAAACTAGAAATTAATAAGCAAGAATAATGACCATATTTCAGTCGGCATGAAGTTTACATGTTACTCTCATGAAACTATAAAAAAAAAATAGTTTATTTATACACAGTGCTATTAACATTACCAAACGATCAAAATATATAAAAAAAAGAAAATGTTACAGACACTGCATGACAAAGTAAATTAAAACACTTTTCTGTGACCCCTACACTAGGCTAGGCCTGTATCGTAGGCTGACACAAGATCCGATTGCCATTTATCTGAATATCTTGCGCTAAAGACAAAAACATTATAAACTAAGAAGAATGTACAGAAAACAAACCAATCGTGGAGTTGAAATTTAAAAAGTTACCGTCAATATAGCTTAATTTGTAGCTTTTTAACTTAGACGTGTAAACTAACAACATATTATTATGATTACAGGTGATTCAGATGCGGACTCAGATTCGCAATATTAGATACTGATTCTTGTAAGTAAATAATGTACCTATTCATTTACGATTCACAAAAGGTTAGTTTCTTGCCCTGTTTGGCTTTTGGTAGTCAGTAACAGATTTGTTGACGGACATCATGTGAGGCACAAGGAAAGAAGATTACTTCGATGTTCATTTGAAATGTACATTTCTGTCTCTTCTGTAGAATTATTTATTTCACAGCAATCACAAAATCCGATCTATGAACATATAGGAAAAACCGGCCAAGTGCGTGTCAGACCACGCACAATGAAGGGTTCCATACCAACACCTACTAGTCCACATTTAAAACCACTATACAGTACATTGAATCTAAAAAAGTCGCGTCTTCATAGGGCACTTACGACCTTTTGTTTGGGCAAGACAGTTTCTAAGCGAAAACTCAAAAACCTTAAAACCTATCTTGTTCAAACCAATAACCGTTGAAATAATTCATTAATGCACACCACCTCAATTTTTTTAGAATTTTAAACTTCATAGTTTGGAAATTAGAAGGAGGGGGGGACACTTATTATGACTTTGACAGCTAATATCTCACCAACGGTTGACTTAAATGGAAAAGTTTTTTAGAAACCTCCATATCATTTTTAAAGGCCTATCTATCGATACCACACATGACTATGTGCGCTGATTTTTTTTTCATCCACGGGTTACATGTATGGAGTGCCCCCCCGTAATTTAATATTTTTTTACAATCTCACATTACTTTTATGTAGCGGTTCATAGGAATACACCTTCCTACCAAATGTTATAATTGTAGTGCTAATGGGTCAATCAACTTTTTCTTGTTGTTATTCTGTCCCGTCAGCGAAGAGACAACAGTAACCGAGTTTCTTAGAAAAATGTTTGTAATGTGGACTTCAAATACGGTCAAGAGATGACCCATGTCGAAATGTATTTATACTCATCGCTAAAACTCGTGTTTGGTATATTTAAACTCTATAAAATCACAGTTTTAAAGAGTGACTCAGGAGATGTAACCATGGTAACGAGCAACAAAGAATAGTTGATCCACCCTAATAGTCTCCGAGTAAATCGGCTGTGACATACTGACGGACGGACAGACATGACGAAACTATAAGGGCTCCGTTTTTGCCATTTTGGCTAAGGAACCCAAAAACCTAGTTAAATCCTTCACTAGATACTTAATACTCATACTCATTTATTCGTAAAGCCAATTTACATGTCAAAAGAATTTTAAGAAATATCAATATTACATTACAATATCAAAATCAAATTATTATGTCACATTATGAAAAATACGATAGATTATAAAAAAATGATAATTAAAATAGCTTAATAGAGAAAAAGAAAGATCATAATAATATATAGGTAACGTGGTCAAATCATTCAAATTTAATATATAATTTACAATTAATTTTACCGTTCGGTGTATTCTATGAATTCCGTATACGTGTAGAACGGGCGCTCGACAAGCCAACGTTTCAGTCGACTCTTGAAACTGCATAGGCTCGGCGCCTCCGTTATGGCTTGGGGTAGTTTGTTGTATATGGTAGGTCCCATCACATGCGTCGGTTTGGTTGACTTTGTCAATTTGCGACTAATACCAACGAGTTTAATAGTTTTATATGTACCAATAACTATTTGATGTAGGTAATTAAGAGGCTCATTATATGTAATTTGGTGTTATTTTCAGGTAGCATATAGAGAAACGATGACTGCGACCAAGCTATGAAGACGGACCCGAATGATGACGTAGTTGTAAAAGTGTGATGACGCAAACCGAACGAAACACTTTTATATAAGTATTTCATATTTCCCATTAAATAGTTCGGAGCAATTTAATATGTTTTTATTTTTTTACAAACGCCTTAAGGGAGGCGTACACGAAGGCGTAGGGAACGGTTGATGAATTTGGAACTGGGTAGTGATTGTACCTATAGGTGCTATAGCACAGTTGGCTAGAGCGACTGGCCGCGAGTGCCGGGAGGTCGCAGGTTCGAATCCCGCTCGGTGCCTAAATTTTTCAATTTTTCCTTTATTCTCAATTTAATATGATTTACCTTACTCCTATATATTTTCCTCTGGTTCTTAAACACTATCCCCCTTATTCATAAAACTTAACAAACCTCTGCTAACTAAAATGTCTGTTGTCACTGTCTCACAGGCACATGTGTCAAAGTTACAGATAAGGACAAACGAACTTTAGCGACCAGTTAACTAATATAGGTTTGATAGACGTTTATGAATAACTAGCTTTTACCCGCGGCTTCGCCCGCGTAATAAAATTAATTTTTAACCGTCTACAAAAAAGGAGGTTCTCAGTTTGATCCGTATGTTTGTATGTACGTATGTAGATACGTATGGATGTCATTTCCGTAATTTCCCCGTGGAACCATAAAGACGACACCTATATAAATTTTTAAGATACATTAATTTCCGCCATCTTGGATTTGAAAATGGATGTCATTTTTATAGTTGGCACGCCGAGGAACCTCGAAGATGACAATCATATCGATTTATAAGAAAAATAAATGTCCGCTATCTTGGATTTGAAAATGCATGTCATTTTCGTAATCCGCACCCCGAGGAACCTCGGAGTTGACACCCATATCGATTTTTAGGAAAAAAATATGACCGTATATCCATCATATAACGTCATCATATTTGAAAATGGTTGTCATTTTCGTAATCGGCACCTCGAGGAACAACAAAAATACACCCGTATCGATTTTTAAGAAAAAGAAATGTCCGCCATTTTGGATTTGAAAATGCATGCCATTTTCGTAATCGGCACCCCGAAGAACCTCGAATATGACACCCATATTCTCCCCCCCGCACAAACTTGAAACCCCTTTTTCACCCCTTTAGGGAAGCAATTCCGAAAAACGCTGAAACGTGTTTTGTTGTATTTAAACAGAGTCCATATACGAAGTTTTAAATCTCTCATTTCAAAAAGATTTGCTTCCCGTACAAATCTGGACCCCCTTTTCACCCCTTTAGGGAAGAAATTTCAAAAAACGCTGAAATATGGTTTGTTGTATTTTAACAGAGTCTATAATATATACGAAGTTTTAAATCTCTCACTTCAAAAATGATGTGCTCCCCGTACAAACACCACATGGAACCACCTTTTCATACCTTTCGGGGAGTAATTTCGAAAAATGCCGAGTAATTTTTTGTTGTATTTAAACAGAAAGTCTATATACGAAGTTTTAAATCTCTCACTTCAAAAAATATTTGCTCCCCGTACAAACTTGGAACCCCCTTTTCACCCCTTTAGAGGAGCAATTTAGAAACACGCTGAAATAAGTTCTATTGTATTTAAACAAAGATTCTATATACGAAGTTTCAAATCTCTCACTTCAAAAAAGATTCGCTCCCCGTACAAACTTTGAACCCCCTTTTCACCCCTTTAGAGGAGCAATTTAGAAACACGCTGAAATAAGTTCTATTGTATTTAAACAAAGATTCTATATACGAAGTTTCAAATCTCTCACTTCAAAAAAGATTCGCTCCCCGTACAAACTTTGAACCCCCTTTTCATCCCTTTAGGGGAGCAATTTAGAAAATCGCTGAAATACGCCATTAATGTATTTAAACAGAGAGTCTTTATACAAAGTTTCAACGCTTTTTCCCGCGGCTTCGCCCGCGTACTAAGAGTAATTTTTAACCGTCTACAAAAAAGGAGGTTCTCAGTTTGACCTGCATGCAGATATGTATTGGCTATCATTTTCGTAATCGGCACCCCGAGGAACCACAATGATGAAACCCATATCGATTTTTAAGAAAAATAAATGTATGCCATCTTTGAATTGAAACTGGATGTCATTTTCGCAATCTGCACCCAGAGCAACCTCGAAGATGACACCCAAATTGATAATTAAGAAAAATAAATCTCCGCCATCTTTGATTTGAAAATGCATGCTATTTTCGTAATCGGCACCACGAGGAACCTCGAAGATGACACCCATATTGATTTTTAAGAAAAATAAATATCCGCCATCTTTGATCTGAAAATGAGTGTCATTTTCGTAATCGGCACCCAGAGGAACCTCGAAAATGACACCCATATTGATTTTTAAGAAAAATAAATGTCCGCCATCTTGGATTTGAAAATGGATGTCTTTTTTGTAATTTGCACCCCGAGGAACCTCGAAGATGACACCCATATTGATTTTTAAGAAAAATAAATCTCCGCCATCTTTGATTTGAAAATGCATGCCATTTTCGTAATCGGCACGAGGAACCTCGAAGACAACACCCATATCGATTTTTATAAAAATAAATATCCGCCATCTTTGATCTGAAAATGAGAGTCATTTTCGTAATCGGCACCCAGAGGAACCTCGAAAATGACACTCATATTGATTTTTAAGAAAAATAAATGTCCGCCATCTTGGATTTGAAAATGAATGTCATTTTTGTAATTTGCACCCCGAGGAACCTCGAAGATGACACCCATATTGATTTTTAAGAAAAATAAATGTCCGCCATCTTTAATTTGAAAATGAATGTCATTTTCGGAATCGGCACCCCGAGGAATCTCGAAAATGACACCCATATTGATTTTTAAGAAAAGGAAAAATTTGCTCCCCGCTCGAACTTGGAACCCTCTTTTCACCTCTTAAAGGGAGCAGTTCCGAAAAACGCTGAAATATGTTTTGTTGTATTTAAACAAAGAGTCTATATACGAAGTTTTAAATCTCTCACTTCAAAAAAAATTTGCTCTCCGTACAAACTTGGAACCCCCTTTTGAATCCTTTAGGGGAGCAATTCCAAAAAACGCTTAAATATGTTTTGTTGTATTTAAACATAGAGTCTATGTACGAAGTTTTAAATCTCTCTCTTCAAAAAAGATTTGCTCTCCGTACAAACTTGGAACCCCCTTTTGAACCCTTTAGGGGAGCAATTTCGAAAAACGCTTATATATGTTTTATTGCATTTAAACATAGAGTCTATGTACGAAGTTTTAAATCTCTCACTTCAAAAAAGATTTGCTCCCTGTACATACTTGAAACCCCCTTTTCACCCTTTTGGGGGAGCAATTTCGAAAGACGCTTATATATGTTGTGTTGTATTTAAACAGAGAGTCTATATACGAAGTTTCAAATATCTCACTTTAAAATAGATTTTCTCCCCGTACAAACTTTGAACCCCCTTTTCACCCCTTTAGTGGAGCAATTTAGAAAAACGCTGAAATACGCCATTAATATATTTAAACACAGACTCTATTTACAAAATTTCATGTCTCTCACTTTAATAAATACGGTTTTTCATACAAACTTTGGACCCCCGTTTCAACCCTTTAGGGGATGAATTTTGAAAAATCCTTTCTTAGTGCACCCCTAGACCTTATAAGGAACCTACGTGCCAAATTTGGAATCTCTAGAACCAGCGGTTTGGGCTGTGCGTTGATAGATCAGTCAGTCAGTCAGTCAGTCAGTTTCTTCTTTTATATATTTAGATGGGGTAGGTATATCTTTGAATGAATACTAAAATTTACTGTAATTTTG
This sequence comes from Epiblema foenella, assembly GCA_963556455.1. NCBI lineage: Eukaryota > Metazoa > Arthropoda > Insecta > Lepidoptera > Tortricidae > Epiblema > Epiblema foenella. The sequence goes on from OY747096.1 coordinate 37,442,321, forward strand.
AAATACAATTTTCTGTGAATATCGTCTGAAGGTGTTTTTTAACCATTTCATGTTATATAATGTAATCACATTACAACTTTTGTAACTTTATGATGCTTTCAAAATTGTACATAAAAATATATTTCGTCGAAGTCTATTGAGCTAAATTCGAGACTATTTCAGGGAATCCTATATATAATTCAATTAAATAATGGACGACCGGTTTAGCCTAGAGGGTAGTGCACCTGCCTGTGAAGCTGACGGTCCTGGGTTCGAATCCCGGTCAGGGAAAATATTGTGTGATGAGCATGAATATTTGTTTCTGAGTCTTGGATGTTTTCTATGTATTTAAGTATTTATATCTATTAAATATATCGTCGTCTAGTACCCATAACACAAGCCTTCTTGAGCTTACTGTGGGGCTAGTTCGATTTGTGTAAGATTGACCTCTAACATTTGGTTTTATTACTGCGTTAAACACTTTTATTTTATACACTTAGCCACGCTTCCGTTCCTCGCTCCAATCGTTCTCCCCGTCCCTCTCGCTCCTCCTGTCATCCTTCTTACACACTTACGTTCCGTTTCACTCCATTCTCTTACGTTCCATTCCTACAGAACGGTAATTTGGTATGGAGTCAATTTACCAAGCGTTAGGAGACAGACAATTAAAGAAAAGGTATTCAACCTACTTATTACGATGAAGCAGCAATCAACGACTTAATAAAAACTTCCTGCACCTGTAATTCTGTATCCACAATTCGATCAACATCTCAAGTGTCAAATCAATAGCCAAGAATGAAACCGTAACGAGGTCCATTGTTCGACGGATCCGGTTATTACCGGGTAATAAAAAGTAATGTACGTGAAAAGATTTTTGATGAATACCTCCATAATGCTACGTCGAAGGAGCTAATGTTGGATTCTTAAATACTAAGTAAAATAAATCATAGTTATATACTTTTGTAAATAACTTATGGGTTTTCAAAACTAAATGAGTAATTACAAATTTAGAATAAAGGAAAAATTTAGGCACCGAGCAGGATTCGAACCTGCGACCTCCCGGCACTCGCGGACAGTCGCTCTAGCCAACTGAGCTATAGGCGCAATCGCCACCCAGCCACAAATTTATCAATTTGTAGTTTACGTTAGCAGCGGTATACTGTGCCTTTACCATGAGTTTGCATGACCGTACTCGCTAGCGACTGCGTAAACAATTTAGTATGCCGATTCTTAGTTCTATTGCGTAACCGCTAAAGGTCCTCACTTTTGCCCACACAATTTTTTACGCAGTCGCTAGCGAGTACGGTCATGTAAACTCATGATAAAGGCACTGCTTAATACAAGAATTAATTCAATAAGTAATTATCAGAAACTAAAGAATAAAAGTACGTGAATGCTGTTTTCTTTTTGTGGACTCTTATGAGTAATTGGGGTAAATATTTTTATAAAAGTTCAAAAATGAAAGATGTCTTTGAGATACTGTCGTCCAACAGTGCGCACGATGGTTTACTATGAGCCATTGAAGACTCTCTTCGTTCTGACTCCAACGTCACATTGATCGTACCAAATTTTTGCATTATTATCAATATTACAAATCTATACGCTTTAAAAGTGACTCACAAGATTTATTACAATAAAAATACTCACTTAGTTTGTTTTTTAATGAATGTGCCTCAGCTTTTAGACATTGTTTCAATGTGTAAGTTTCTAGGTACCTGGGTCATTCTACTTTTTCATGACCAGTTTTCTATTACAAAAAAAATCTATGATATGTATTGAATTAGTGTACAAAAACAGTATTTAGAAATAGTACCTGCACCTAATAAAAGGAATTTATAAGTAAATATACTTAAATATTAACATATTGCTGTAAAAGGTGGATAACACAGGTGTAAAAACCGTTTTTTTTTTTCATATTGATGGTGAGAAATCAAAGGACCACTGAGTTACTCGATTTACCGATACTAGCTGTGGTTCGTTAATTACCAAAACTATCGGAAGTGATGCTGCAATTAAACCTCTTTCTACATAACAATACAAAAATATGAAGTGAGGGTCAAATACTCCAAAATCTGCATTAAAAAAGTGTGAAAAATTAAGTACATGAAAAAGTAGCACCCACCTATAGCGCGTATAGTTATGCTTATTATTTATTTATTTATTAAGAAATAATAATACTACACAAACAAGTACATAGACCCACAAAACCGTTTGCACAGTTTGACTGTGGGATCGATCAGTCTCATCTCTCTTCTAATAGTAAATTATTTTATGAGTTTAACAAGGCAACTCTATATATTATGATTCTACATCTAGGTACAATAGTTTATTTTACGAGTTTAATAAGGTAACTATGTAGTTTTTTACTAAGTTTAGCTTTATTGGCTTCCTGCCTGATGTCAGAGGGCAGGCTATTGAGTATGTAGGGAAGGCGTTTCTGAAGACACCTATCGCCGTAGTAATTAGTGACCCTCGGCACAACAAACTTGCCCGCTGACATCGACCTGGTTTCACAAACATCGTTTAGGTGTAATTGTAATTGTGTGTACTCTCGATGTATGTCTCTTATGTCAGATACGAGTTGAGAAACATTGGAGCGTCGTTCATATTCGAAAAGATTTTAACATGCAGGCGAAGTAATAGTAGATTGTATGACAAGGGTCTAAAATGAGCCATATTACCACGAGATAGTTATTTTCCCGAACGAAGTGAGGGAAAATAGTTCGAGGGGTAATATGGCTTTTAGACCAGAGTTATACACTCTACTTTTCACTTCGATTGCGAGAAAATAGATAAACAAAGGTTAACCCACCCAAAATTAACAATAAATTCCACGGCGAAGATATATACTTTTGCAGCATGTTTTTTTTTCTATACTCCTTTGACACACAAAACATAGACACTGCGGTTCGCGCGCAACATTCACGCGCGAAAAAAGCTAAACTGACCTACCATTGAGCGCTTCAAAGTGTTGCTCGAACGATTTAACCACTTTTTTATTATTGTGAAATAGGGACTACTACAAACTTAATCTTTAGACTCTTTAGAAATTTTAATTATGTTTCCAGATTGGTCGATTTTAGTAAGGCTGTATTCTGGTTGGTTAATACCCAATACCAAATAATTTTTTTAAGAGTTAAATTAGTGTTCTGTGATTGGTGGATTTAATAGGTGAAGTATTTTGATTGGTCAAATTCAAATGTTTTGTAAATCATAAATATGTATTCATATTTTCCCTAGGGGTTAAATGTACTACTTTAGCCCCGCTTGACAAGTCTAATATGACACACTTTTCGAGCATGAGAAGTGAAAATATAGTTAAAGCTCGTCATAAAAATAGTCTAGCAAATAGTATTGTAGCCGCGCAGGCACGCAAAATGTCGATTTGTCGTAAACAACTCGAATTGAGCCCATAAAAGTATTTTCGCCAGATTTACGATCCGGTATACAAGTGCGTCGGAGTGCATTGCGACATGCGAGTGCAATGCATCGCGCTGCTGGCACTTGGTGAGACATTTTATTCTGATTCTTATTCAATTTTTAGGCGTTCAAAATGCAAATGAGAGCAGTAAGGATGATTACACGCAAACCAGGACCACCCCGCGAAAAATCCGTTTAGGGATTTTAAAAAACTTACACTGCTATAGGAGTCTACATTTTAACTGCATGTAAATACGTGAGGGGAATCCATCATTTTACCGAAAATCGTTTCCTATAACACTATTCGCAGAATTTTATCATCACTTAGGAATCATTCATCGAACTTCGTTAGATCGAACAAACATTTGCTCGAATTTCGCTCGTTCGATGAAACATTACTGCGATGAAACATTGTTCGTGGAAAGAATACTACATGGAACGTACGTGAATAACGAATATTTCTATGAAAGGTAAATTCGATGTACCGTTACGCTACGACTAGAGACGGATTCGAAACGATTAACTATGAAAATTGGTTCGATTATATAAAATGCAATGAATTGATGATTATGCGATTAGAAAAAAAAGCCTAATGAAATTCGTCGAACAGTTTTCGGTGAAATGATAATCGATGTAAGATATTTCGATAAAATAATAGACACCCGTACGTGAGAGCTAATCTACGCAGCTTTGACACGTCCATAGTAGAATAATATGTAGGCGAAATATTCTAATATGTCCTAGACGTAGACTCGCCAAATATCGAAAGTCACTCGGTGTCATAGGGGTTAAATTATACAACTCTCCCACTTCAAATATCTGAATTAGAAAGTAACAGACTGTTTGAAAATAAACTTAAAACGCTAATTGATGAAGCATATTATAGCATTGACGAAATAGTCGAAAGCGGCTGCTGAAATCTAGAATGAATGACTTCATTATTAATCAATGAAACGTGACATAAAATATGAAAAATTATAATAATGTACCTATAGTTGTGATCATGACTTGTAAAATACAATATTTTATCAATAAATAAACGGATGAATTAATTCCTCTGTACATCTAATACAATAAATTTAGAATGAAGGAAGAATTGAAAAAATTTTGGCACCGAGCAGGATTCGAACCCTGCGACCTCCCGGCACTCGCGGCCAGTCGCTCTAGCCAACTGAGCTATAAAAAAAAAGGATCTAATACAATACAAACATGTTTTTATTGCTCACCAAACGGAGTACACTCCGATCCTTCCTTCCTCCGATCCTTTTTTTTAAATAACAACAGAAATTAAATTACACGTGACTCATCCAGACAAACTTTGGCCAGTAGAAATGAAGCTACAAAAATTTAATTACTTGAGTAGGTGAATAAAAAATAGAGTATAAACAACCTATAATACTAACTATGACTATCTATAAGAAGCACCATAAACTTACGTAAATAACCTACGTACATATAATTATCATCCTAGCGTTATCCCGGTACAGTTGCATCCTGAAGGATGCCCGGGGTCCGCTACCTAATCCCATAATTTGACGTAGGCACTACTTTTTACGGAAGCGACTGCCATCTGACCTACCAACCAGAGCGGAAATCAGACCTTATTGGAATTGGGCTTGTCAAGTGAGTGGGCAACTTGACTGTTAGAAGTTCTCAAGCCGCCCGAAGGCCTCTAACTTGGCTATCATAGACAGCAGCCGGGATCAAGGCTTAACGTGCCTTTCAAAGAACGGAAGCGCTCAGTCCACCTAGGCCGACGTTGCTTAACCTCGCATACCGCAAGCGGTACGCGAGCGCCGCTGGGCCACGAGCGCTCCTCCTACATTCACATACATAAATAAATAAATAAATAAATATTATAGGACAATCTTACACAAATCGAACTAGCGCCACAGTAAGCTCAAGAAGGCTTGTGTTATGGGTACTAGACGACGATAAATTTAATACATATAAATACTTAAATACATAGAAAACATCCAAGACTCAGAAACAAATATTCATGCTCATCACACAAATATTTGCCCTGACCGGGATTCGAACCCAGGACCGTCAGCTTCACAGGCAGGTGCACTACCCACTAGGCTAAACCAATCGCCAAATACACACACTCACACACACACACATACATATATAAATACAATAATTAAGTATTCAAGAAGCCGTAGCACCAACAGATCTGTAGATTCAAGGAAAATTATAAGAAAACTCGAAATTAAATTCTAAGGATTCAGTAGTAAAAACACGCGTTGGAGCAGCCGGCGGCCGGCGTCATCTTTTGTTCCCAGGGCGAAACAAAAGGCGATCACTTTGCCGGCCTAGGCCGGAAATGTTGTATGAAATTCCATTATGGGCCGCTCGTTGCGCCGCACCCGAAACGTGACACTTCGCAGCCTGTCATAACCAACATAACGTCTATACGAGTATTTCATAGCATGTTTGAGAAAAACCTATAATTATATATGTCACGTAAGATTAAAGTTCTAAATCTGTTTAAAACCGCAAGAGATATATGCCTACGCAATACGAGAAATTGTGATCGTCTTGTTGTAGACAAACAGCAAAAAACTGCAAGATTTCGAAAAAACTGTAGTGTAATGTGCATGAACACCTATAACAGATTACCTCAACAAATCAAAGAAAGCCCAAATTGTAAATTTAATAAGATCCTGTATAAATGGCTCCTTGAACATAGATTTTATAAATGAAACGATTTTTTTGATAGACAATAATAATAACTGGCTGATTAAGGAGATACTGAATGTTTTGTATTAAGATCATGACAACCCTTTTTCTTGCAAAATAAACTATTTGTATTGTATTGTATTGTATTGTAAAGTACAAAGACGAACTTATCCCTATGAGGGATCTCTTCTTTCTCTTTTATCCTCTAATAGTTTATGCACGATCTTATATTTTCCAAGGGTTTGTCTTTGAAAACCTTGGTTTATATGAGAAATGGCGTTCGACGTAGATATGCGTGTGGATATTTTTTTTCGAACCTGACTGTGGCTGTGGCCGGACCCAATAAAGCGATAGGAGTGGAGTAGTCTGGGGAAAATCCAGGAGAAAACCTCCAACACGACCACGCGGGTGGTTTGGAACACTGGAATACTCTAAGAGTTTGCGCTCCAGCGAGATTGGTTTAGCGGTTTCAACCGAATCTGAGGTGTGATTGGAATGGAGCTTTGGTTGGAGAGCAGCCTGGGGAAATCCAGGGGAAAGCCTCCTCAGACGTCAAGCGAAAGAAAAGGTGGGTGGATTGTGTGAGAGATACGAATACGAAGAATGTTGATGATCAGGTAACGCGTTCCCATTTACTAATAGTGGTGTTAGAATTAAATTTCGTTGTGCCATGAGCCTTTCGGAACACAAACGTGGATTTACCGAAGCATCTATTTAACCAGGTTTATCTTTCTAGTGAGGGCACGTAGCGCGATTACAGAACGACAGATGGACCAAAAGAGTTATATCATGGAAGGGTCCTAAAGGTACACGCCGAAAAGGAAGGCCCCTCACGAGATGGGAAGACGACATCGTTGGGACAGCTGGTTCCTCCTGGCCACAAATAGCCCAAGATAGAGAGCAATGGAATCTTTTGGAGGAGGCCTATACCCGTCTAGGGGTTCATGCAGATTCTGATAGTAACATGTAGCTTGGATCTTAAGATTTAGAGAAAAATACATATTAAAGTAATATTAATAAAAATTAAACCAGTAATAGTAGTAGTGTAAATATAATTCTCTGTACATGTAGTTTGCATGAAATAAAGGCTTTTTTATTTTATTTTATTTTATTTATCTTTCTAGTGCCTACATCATTGGGGAGTATCTTCCCTGCGGCAGCGAGCCTGAGCAATGTCGTAGAAGTAGCCACATTGGCCGGAGAAGTTGGGAACGAGTTAAATGCGACACCCAGGCTCGCGGTTGACACCAGGAGAAGAGCGAAAGGGCGGAAGAAACCTCATAGATCCACGTCTTCGTCTTCCGGAGAACGGGTCATGAGTGGTATAGTTTTTGATTCAAACGGATGCGCAGGAGCTGGCACACGACCGTGGGGAAAGGAAGCCTACTATAGGTTACCTATCGCAAATTCGAAATTTTTTATGCCGAATATTAAAAGTCCGAAAACGAAACGCCTTTTTTCGTTTTAATTTTTTTTCATTTGTCCGAAGTTTCAGTTTCTATATTTTCTATTGACAGATTTTTGTATGGTCACAATTTTATTATCCAGCTGATTTAAAATCACAATGATTATAATTCCGTACATTAATTTGCCAAATTTTTATTTGTTCGTAGGGTTAAATACCGTAAAGTCATTATCCAGATATTTCTAAAGATAACAAATTTCATTTCCATCGAGTTATAGCAAATCATGAATACTGTGTTATTTGCTAAGAATTTAAATGCAGGCGCTGATTGAGGAAACTCATAATTATATTTCGACTAGGACTAAAAATTACGTTCATTATTATGATCAGCCTACAAACAGTCGATACAATTATTAATCGATTTTTTCCCAACAAGTCTTTCTGGGCTTTTATAAAAAAATAACGTCGAAGATTAAGACGGGAGCTTCGCTTCGCTTCAGCTCCCGTCTTAATCTTCTAACCTATCCGCCGCATTAGTCGATTTTGCCCCAACAAGTCATTTTAGGTTTTTTATAAAAAAAATAATCTCGAGGATTAAGACGGGAGCTTTGCTCCCGCTTAGTCTTATATATCGAAATTCTAGCTGGAAAATGTCACGTCGACTTTCCGTATCATTGAAATTATGAAAATGTGGCTAACGTATAAGTTGTCAAATGTAAAAATTGGGAACTGTAAAGCGGGCTTTTGAATTGCGGACATATGACATTGTGGTAAAATGAATCCGTGGTATTTCAAACAGTTGCGAAACAAAGTATTTGGATTGTAAACATTCGGTGAACCGTTTTCGGCCAAGTGAAATTCGGTAAATAGATTTTCGAAACATCGATAGGTTACCCAAACTATAGGCTATATAAAAACCATTAAGAGTGTGTACAACATTCATGGTTATTGGTTTGGCAGTTATTTATGTAGTAGGTAGCATTTTTTGAAGCCGTTACAGGGCTCCACGCGTTATTCATCGATTTTTGATGAGTATTGAGTTGATATATCGCCGTCAAAACTATAAATATGTTTATAGCACAAACGGTTATCGGTTCTTTAATCCCTTATCTACCAGGAGCCAAATTTTGAATAAAAAAAACCGACAACTTATTTTTTTATGATTTTTTCACGAATGGTCCAAAAAAGCTCTATTTTTGATATTAGTCTGTTGTTTATGCTCTTATATATATGAAATGTACATGTAACTGTTCCTTATCGACATCTCTAACAACGCAAGAGAGATTTTTAACCCACTTCCACTTTGACGACCGGTTTAGCCTATTGGGTAATGCACCTGCCTGTGAAGCAGACGGTCCTGGGTTCGAATCCCGGTCAGGGCAAATATTTGTGTGATGAGCATGAATATTTGTTTCTGAGTCTTGGATGTTTTCTATGTATTTAAGTATTTATATCTATTAAATATATCGTCGTCTAGTACCCATAACACAAGCCTTCTTGAGCTTACTTGGGGCTAGTTCGATTTGTGTAAGATTTTCCTCTAATATTTATTATTTATTTATTTATAAAAATCATTTAGAGTGTGTACAACAACATTCATGGTTATTGGTTTCTAGCAACGCAAGAGAGATTTATATTTCTAACCCATTTTCACAAAAGTGATGCCCAAAAAACTGTTTTTTTGGCCTAAAATTGCTTAAGTTTGATGCCATATATCTCGAACACAGTAAGTTTTAAAGTATATATGGTATAATCTTTCGGTAAACCTCGTTGTTCTTAATACGATAAGGCACAAAAAAACACGAGAAAACGGAGTGTTACAGATCGAAGGTCATTCGGAGCTAGGAGCCCCTTAGGAGTCCATTACACCGATCTAAACTAGTGGCTCTGTGAGCTGTAGACTGAGTTTTTTTATCATTTCCAAAATTTGACATTATATCGAATCTGCTAATAAAATTTCACGAGAAGCGGTTGAAAACTGCGACCTGTAGAGAACAAACCGAAATTCGGGTGCAGAAATTTACAAAATCTGAGAAAAATAAAAATTGTTTTTGAAAATGTCCAAAAACTGACTCGACATAAAAATTCTATATAATTATCGGACCTGCTCACAACATTTCACGAGAATCGTTTGCGAAATGCGAATTATAGAGGAGAACAAACCGAAATTCGCCCGCAGAAACTTACAAAATCATTGACAAAAAAATTGTTTCTGGAAATTTCCGAAACCCGTCTCGACAAAAAATTCTATATAACTATCGAACCTGCTCACGAAATTTCACGAGAATCGGTTGAGAATTGCGACCTGTAGACGAGAACCAACGGAAATCCGGACATACGAAAGCATTTTTGTCGAAGCTGAAGCAGAGACCTTCGTTTCACTTGGTCAACAACTGGTGGACTTTGTATGGACATGGAATGTACAGTGTGCCGAGTTTTTCAGCTGTCTACTATTTCAATCAATATCATTTGTCTCCTAGACGTTGAAAATCGTGATTAGAGATCGTAATTTAGCAAGATTTTTTGTAATTGATGTTAATTTTAGGTCAAGTCAAAGATTCGGGGGACTCGCTAGGACTGCAATCCAGTAACACGGACAGTTCTACATCGGAGAAGGAAAAAGACCCTGACGGGCTTGGATGGTTTGTTTCGCTATTGGCTTCTAGATGATAAGGCGCTAAGTTCTAATTTTTTGACCCATCTCCCTTTTCAATTTCCCAGTTGGTATATGACATGATAAACAAAATAGACAGGATAATTATATACTCCTAGGAGTATGATAACGCCTAGAGAGGGACGGATTTTTAAAAAAAATCTTTTCGATCTTATCAAGTGGCGTATCATCACATGGACCCTCAAAATACAAGTATTACATTCTTTTTTTGTGGGCAGTCGTGTAGTAACAATTACTAGTTTCAATAAAAAAATAAAAAAAAACGTTTTATGGTTCTAGGAGAAAATGGCACCGCAAATGCACACCCTGCCCCGTCGACATGGCTAAGAAGTGGCGCGACCCCACCATCAAGTGGGTATGCGGCGGATACCAGCGCGCGCGCAGGACCTTCAAGAGCGAGTGTATGATGTACTACAGGAACTGCCAGGATGGCACTAGTGAGTTCTAAATAGCTGCATTCATTTCTAAACCATGTTGTTGAGATTTTTATGAATTAATAGGGTTGGAACCGGTACACATCTGACGACCGGTTTAGCCTAGTGGGTAGTGCACCTGCCTGTGAAGCTGACGGTCCTGGGTTCGAATCCCGGTCAGGGCAAGTATTTGTGTGATGAGCATGAATATTTGTTTCTGAGTCTTGGATGTTTTCTATGTATTTAAGTATTTATATCTATTAAATATATCGTCGTCTAGTGCCCATAATACAAGCCTTCTTGAGCTTACTGTGGGGCTAGTTCGATTTGTGTAAGATTGTCCTCTAATATTATTTATTTATTTATTTGTGTTCGGAATCCTCGGTGCGCGAGTTGGACTCGCAATTGACCGGTTTTTATTCTTTAAAAATAGGTAGCAAAACTGCATTTTATCCACGAAAGTGCAAAGAATATTTGAAATCCGAACGTGTTATTAGCTACTTTTTTAAAAATAACATGTAAAGGCCAGTCCAGGCTGGACAATTTTCGCCCATCTAATCATCAGCTAATAGTTTTGCTGGCTGTACGTAAGATTTTCTGCCAATTTCATTTTTTTAACACTTGTTACTTGTGTAATAGTTAAAATAAAGGCTGATTTTACATATTTCAGTTGATTTTTTTCTTCGCTTTAGTGTGGTGAAAAGATTTGTGTTACGGCTGCAAGTTATTTTATTTCTCGTATTTTTGCAACACACGCTACGCTCAGGATTGTATTTTCCTCACAACCATGGTTGAACCATATAACCCATCCGCTAGCTCGTAATTCAACCTTAGAATCCATTCGCCAGCTCGTGTTTCAATTCCACGCTCACGTTTCAAATCCAACTTTGCGCCCTTGTACAAGAAGTGAACTTGTCGTTGTGACTTAAGTGGCAGTGGGCAGGGCACATTGCTCGCAGGACTGACGGTCGATGGGGCCAGAAACTGCTTGAGTGGCGTCCACGCACCGGAAGACGAGCTGTCGGTAGGCCTCCGACAAGGTGGAGTGATGACCTGGTGAAGGTCGCGGGAATCCGGTGGAAACGAACGGCACAGGACCGTTCTAAATGGCGAGCCTTGGGGGAGGCCTATGTTCAGCAGTGGACGTCTTTCGGCTGAAATGATGATGATGATGATGACAAGAAGCGAAGCAACAAACGCGCTCACCCACGCCCAAAAACTTAAATGTAAATGGGCTGGCCATATCGCGAGGCTAACAGACCAGAGGTGGACTATAAGAGCCACTCTATGGCGCGGTCCACCGGGCAACCGGACCAGGGGACGACCTCTGACACGATGGGACGACATCAAGAAGACAGCCGGCCCGCTCTGGAACGAAGTGGCACAAGATAGGGACAAATGGTCATCCTTGGAGGAGGCCTTTACCCGCCCAGGGGTTCTCATACACCAGCATATTAAATCTAACTCCCGAGAAACGGGTCTCCCACCTAGTTCGGGGGTCGGAAATATCGACCACTACTTTTAAGCGTTGTTGTACAGTCCAGATGAATTTCTATGATGTATTGTGATTGTTTGTACAAAATAAACCATTATTATTATTATTATTCTCTTTATTTATTTTTTCCCTTAAGTTAGGTTTTATAATAATTATATAAAAAAGTAAAATATAAAACAATATTTACAAAATATAAAATCATTATAAAAACCTAACCTAGGTGGTTAGGGCGACAGAGAAAGGAACCTCCTGACTATACGCGCCGTGTCCAGGAGTACCGCCTTCTGTATTATTATTATTATATTAATTAGTTATTATTCTTTGTATTTCTTTGTATTTGTGTGACGCGTATAACAAATCGCTCGTCTCGGTCGATATATTTAATACGTCTAAAGCGCAATTTAAAAAACAAATGTTAAATGTTATTCTTGAGGAAGAATGGTAATATTATATGGCAATTAGGCTAAAGTACTTGGTAATATTCAATTTCCCGCTCGTTACGAGTACGTGTTCTTTTGTAAGTTTTGTAACGTTTCTCTGCAACTTTTTCGGATGTAATATCTTCTATAGGGTAGTGCATAAATAATATAAATTGTATGTCTTGGTGAGAGCTGTTGAGGAGCTAGATGAATGCATAACATTAACCTAAAATAAGTTACTTCAATTTGTACATCTATCTCTGTTTGTCTCTCCAAATAAATAAATAAATATTGTGAGAAATAAAAGGCTTTTTATTTATTTATTTTATACTAAAGTGACTATTTTCCTGGCGTGTGTCACTTTGCCAACTTGGTTGACATGCTGTCTCTAAACATACACCCGTGAACCAGTGACGCGACGTCCCACAGTGACGCGCTGACGCGGCATACTAATATACCAATTTCTGAACCCTTGTAACGTCAACGGACACTCAGGGGACGTCCCTTGGCCGGTCCTCGTGCACAATTCATCAGGGGGTTAATCATAGACTCGAGTTTCACATACCAATGAGCTTCGCGCGCCCGCTCCGGTCCGAGAAACCATATTCGTATCAAACAGTAGATAGTATGACGAGGCTCTAAAATGAGACTATTTTATCTCGTGGCACAATACAATACAATACAAATAGTTCAAGTTCAAGTTCATTTATTTGGCCAAGTAACAAAGTACGTTACATTTAGCAAGTCATATTACATGCAATATCTATTGAATACCATTATATCATAACATTAATAACATAAAACTACCTTAGCATAGTAAGAACGTAAATAGGTCCTATAGTATACAATTATTTGATTAATGAGAGGAAATCATTTTGTTTCGTTTTTTCTGTAAATTCATCAATTGAGTAAAATGGGTTACATTGGAAGAATCTTTTTAGTTTGCTTTTAAATTCTAAATATGTTAAATTTCTGATGTGGGACGGTAGTAGGTTGTACAATGTAATTTTTAAGGAGATGCCCTGCTTAAATGTTTTGACAAGATTTCTTTCAGGGATGCATAGTTTATCCTTATTGCGTGTATTGTAATTATGAATGTCTTTTATTGCTTTAAAATTATTTTTACTAGTATGGATTTCTAATAAACTGTTAAATATGAATAACGATACAACCGTCATAATCTGACCTTTAATAAAGTATTCTCTTGCTGAAGTGCCTTTACGTCGACTGTATATGGTTCTAATAACATCTTTTTGCGATCTAAGTACTCTTTTTATGCCAACAGCATTGCCCCAAGTAGTCAGTGCATAATTTAGATGAGCATGAACAAATGCGTAATAAGCCATAATAAGAGTTTTCCTATCAATTAAGGGTCTCAGTTTTAAAAGTGCGTAGTTTCCAGAAGCAATTTTGTTGCAAATTTTGTCAGTGTGCAATGAATGGGTTATTTTATTGTCAATGTGATATCCTAAAAATACTGTGTCAGTTGCTTTAATTAATCCTATGTCACAATTATTCATAATGTCAATTTTATTTTTATAATAGTATGTCAATAGTGTACTTTTGTTGGTATTCAATACAATTCCGTTAGCGTTAAACCATTTTTCTAGCATCAACATGACACTACTTATTTTTTTTTCCAGAAAAGTTGGATTTGTATCTTTCAAGCCTACATGTGTATCGTCTGCAAATAGTGTAATCATAGCGTATTTTGGTATGCACTGCGGTAGATCATTAACATAAATTAGGAACAAAATCGGGCCCAAGATAGACCCTTGGGGTACGCCAACATTAACGTTAATTTCCTGCGAAGCCTTACCATTTACATGTACTATTTGGCTTCTGTTATTGAGGTAGCTCTTAATTATATTGAGTTCTTGACCTTTAAATCCATAATATTGCAGTTTAGATATCAGTACATCATGACGGATACAGTCAAACGCCTTAGACAGATCACAAAAAATACTTGAGCATTTCTGTGATCTGTCTAATGCTGTAATCACAAAATCGATAACTTTACGTAATACCATTCCTGTCGACTTACCCTTCTGAAAACCAAATTGGTTTGCATTAAATAAGTTATTTTGCTCAAAATAGTTAGTTATTTTATTTTTAAGTATAGACTCTACTATTTTCGACACAGCTGGAAGTATGCATACAGGTCTATAGTTGTTAGGATCCTCCACTGGTCCCTTTTTGTGAAGTGGGATGACTTTCCCTGTCTTAAGACATTGTGGGAAAGTTCCCTGGATTAGGCAACTATTAACAATATTCAGTAATATCTCTAATAAGTAACTATTTTCCAAGAATATGTTTTTGACAAAACGGGAATCTAGATTGTAAATGTCTTTGGACTTTTTGTCTTTCAAATACTCTTTATACTCTTTATTGCACACCTCACATAATAAAATAGTACATAAAAAACAAAAAACATAGATACAGGGAGACAGAGGCAGAACAACAGGCCGTCTTATCGCTAAAGAGCGATCTCTTCCAGACAACCTTTGGGTAGTGGAGAAATGAAATATAAAGCTGAAAAGTTGGTGGTGCATAAACTATTACAATGAGAAAAAAAAGAAAAAAAAGATACCTAATATGGGTTTTAGACCAGAGTTATACACTCTACATTCCACTTCGATTGCGAGAAAATAAATAAACAAAGATTAACATCCCACAATTAACAATAAATTCTACAGCGAACATATATAATTTGGCAGCATGTTTTTTTTTTCAATGACACACAAAACAGACATCGCGGTTCGCGAGCAACATTCACGGGCGAAAAAAGCTAACTGACCTTCTATTGAGCGCTTCAAAGCGTTGCTCGAACGATTTAATCCTTTATTTAATTATTGTGAACTACTAACTTTATCTTTAGATTCTTTAGAGAAAATAATTCTGTTTCCTGATTGGTCGATTTTAGTAAAGCTGTATTCTGGTTGGCAAATATATTTTAAAGAGTTAAATTAGTGTTCTATAGTTAAACTATTTTGATTAACAAGACTAATATGACACACTTTTCGAGCATGAGAAGTTAAAAAAATATTTTACTTATATAGTTTTCGTAATAATTTGTATATTTAATATTGTTTGTACGTATTGTTCAAGATAATAACTTTGTTCCAGTGTTCGTCAAGATACACGACTACCGGTGCGACGATACAGGTAATATTCAAGAAATCGTTTTCTACATTTCAGACGAAACTAAACCTTATGTCAATGACATAAGGACTAATTCTGTCTCCTTTTTCATATGGGCTATACTGACCACATACTGGCTTTAGACACGGCCGCGCGGAATAATGATCTTGAGCTGAGAGGGCCTATCGCGAAACTTAAACGAAGTATTCCCTCTCTGTCGCACTTGTAAGTCTATACGTGAGTGCGACAGAGAGAGAAAACTTCGTTGTGATTTGCGATAGTCCGTCAGATTGAAACAAGTGCGAAGATTCTAAAACACTTTCTACTCGTTGACGCGTAGCCAATATGGTTTTCCCCATATGTAGAAAAAATTGCATAACGCTACAAAAAGTTAGGCAGCAAGTGTTAATCATGAGTATCGCCTTCTAAATTAATTTTATATTAAACAGTACCGTTGCTAACGCAAACTGTAAATATTACATAATATGAAAATTGAACTCAGTAATAAAAACATGCGCTGCGGCAGCGAGCGGGCGGCGCGATCATTCGCCCCCGAAACAAAAGACGATCACTTTGCCGGGGTTGGCCTTCAATGTTGTGTGAAATTCCATTACGGGCCGCTCGTCGCACCGCGCCCGAAACTTTGATACTTCTTACAACGTACATAACGTCAATATTTCATTGCACATGTTTGAGGAAATACCTTTCTTTTTTTACCTGAACAGTGCCCGGCTACAACGGCGGCAAACATTTCTTCTACGACTACAAAGTGAAATTGCCGGACGACACGAGCGGGAAGACCAGCGAGACTGACAACAGTCAGAGTTCTAACAGTTTCGTTTCTAAGTCAAGTGAATAAAAAACAATTTAAAAAAAAAACAAACAGTTCAGTTGTTACTACAATTCCCATCACCCTGTACATCGTCATCAACCTCATTAGTACCCTAATGCACCGTGGGCGTTAATAACCCGAAAGATTTAAACCACGTATTTTTGACGACAGTACGAGTAAATAACGCTATATCAACATGGGTCCAATTATGTGTCTTAATTAAATTACTATGTCAGTACAAATTAAATCATATTAATTGACCACTTCTTTGTGAACAAACCTTTACTTCAGAGAGTGAGCGAGTTTAATTTATCTCAAGTTGAGAAACAGAGCGAGCATTGTCATTTTAGTGACATCAATTACAAACTATCAGCCAGTTATCAGTAAAAGTAAATAGTTTGCACTCTCGCGATTGAGAACAGAACACAACTTTCGGAGTGAAACCTTTTTTTCGGATAGACACCAAACTTAATTAAGTGAAACTGGCTGACAACCATGCAGTTAGTGTGTCTACGTTTTAAAGTGGTGGCTACGTCACGTCTTTAGGGTGTGTTAGAATTGAGAATTTTAAATTGATTTCAAATTATGACAAAAATATTGATATTACTAATAAAGTGATTAAAGGATACGATGAATTCATAAAAGTTTTAGATAGTGACATAGCCATTTCTTGATTTTATTGTGCCGGCTCGGGCAGTCTTCAGGATGCAACTGGGATAACGCTAGGAGGATGATGATGTGCTTATAGTAGCTAAGATCTCCTCCCAGATCCCTCTAAACCCGTACCTCTGCAGCAGTACATTACCAAAGATTTGCCAGCAATATACATAATAGATTTAGATTTAGATAATTTATTTCATCATAAGGAATTACATTATAAATTTGCACACATGTCAAAATTACAAGAATTGTTATCATGATCGTCATAACAGGAAAAATAAAAATATAATGTCAACCAGAGTAATACAAAACACGATAAAAAGTAAACAGAAAAATAAATGCATCTTCCATTCGGAATCGTCAGTCAGATAAATATTAATAATGTCCATTACAAAATACAAATTTCAAAACACAAGAATACAAATCAGTTGAGTTCAAATTGAGTTATAATTATTTACATGTCAGTAAGCTAAGATCCATATACTCTTTAACCGAGTATAATGGGTTTTCCAATAAGAGGCGTTTCAGGCGTCAGATGGTTCAAGTCTAAGATCAGCGGGCAGTCGCTCGTAATAGGTGGGCCCAATGACACCAATAAATAAATAAATAAATAAATATTATAGGACAATCTTACACAAATCGAACTAGCCCCACAGTAAGCTCAAGAAGGCTTGTGTTATGGATACTAGACGACGATATATTTAATAGATATAAATACTTAAATACATAGAAAACATCCAAGACTCAGAAACAAATATTCATGTTCATCACACAAATATTGCCCCGTGTGGTTGCCGGGTAAGAATTGTGCCACCCCATCTCTTCCCGTGGGTTTCGTAGGAGGCGAATAAGGGAAAATCGGAGGGTGGGCAGCAGCATCCTTCGATCATTACCACCATCAAACTGCGGTCGCCAACCCGCTTGCCAAGCGTGGCGACTATGGCAAATCCGCCCCCCCAAATTGGGTGAGGCCTATGTTCAGCAGTGGACGTCTTTCGGCTGAAATGATGATGATAACACAAATATTTGCCCTGACCGGGATTCGAACCCAGGACCGTCAGCTTCACAGGCAGGTGCACTACCCACTAGGCTAAACCGGTCGTCAATGAATTAGACTAACCGTATTAAATGTCTGTATTTGATAGTCTCCCGTACTATTCCATATGCATTTCTCCTCCACATCATAGCATCAGACTCTTCATACATCGGCTGCTCGCTACTTCAGACATCAATGAATCAAGCAGAATTATCTCAAGAGATCGCACCGTCGCACCATCATTAATCGCACGAGCAATTTGTCATACAGACATACGGACAGACAAGAGGATGAAAGCACCAACAGTCCCATAATAAAAGCAACGTTGACGACAGACAATAGGATTCAGTTTGCGTTGTCCGAAAGCGCAGTAGTCTTTTTTTCAGTGGGAATTAAATGATCCCGTTGTACGGATTACAACCTTTAACGGTTCATAATAGAATTCAGTTTGCGTTGTGCGACAAACTAGCAAGGTTTATTCTTTAGTAGAAATTAAATGGTGTTGTAGTATTGAGCTCTTTGAGCTAAAGTGGATTTTATGTATAAGCAATAAGCCACAGAGTGAAGTGGACATTCGTTTGGTTCATTTCGTAGTCGCAATGCTCATGAGATGCCTAGATGTTTCTGAGCAACTTCCTATTTTGGTGATTGTATGTTGTCAAAAAATTACATACTATTGATAGATACGACCATTTTCGCCTAGTTGGTAGTTACCCTGCCTACGAAGCTGGAGGTCCCAGATTCGAATCCCGGTCAGGGCATTTATTTGTGTGATGATCACGAATATTTGTCATTTATTTGTGTGATGATCACGAATATTTGTTAGTGAGTCTTGTATGTTTTCTATGTATTTAAGTATTTATCTATTTATTTATTATTTTAACCTGACTGTGGCTTTATAGGTCGGGCCCAATAAACCGATAGGAGTGCGCGGTTGGAGAGTAGCCTGGGAAAAATCCAGGGGAAAACCTCCGACACGAGTACGCGTGTGGTTTTGAGCACTGGAATACTCTAAGAGTTTGCGCTCCAGTGAGATTGGTTGAGCGGTTTCAACCGGATCTGAGGTGTTACCAGTCTCGAGTTTAAAGTATACTAGGGATATTCTGAGAGACAGGGGGTGTTTTGAATAGCAAAGAGGTTACTGAAAAGGTTTACTCGTTCCTTGAATATAATTAAGTTCAGTGAAAGATTGATGAGTTTATCATTATTGAACAGTTTTAGGTAAAATGGTTGTTGAATGAGCTCCCTGCCGAGGTTTTCCCGAGGGACTACAGTATGGGGTTCTTCAAGAAAGGAGTGTATACATTTTTAAGGGTTCGGCAATGCGCATGTGACACCCCAGGAGTTGCAAGCGTCCATAGGCTACGGCGACCGCTTACCATCAGGCGGGCCGTACGCTTGTTTGCCACCGACGTGGTATAAATAAATACATAACAAAAGTTTGATTAAATGAGATAAGTTATGGTCTCTCTTTATCTCTCGTCATGGCAATTATAATTTCATCTGATTGTGAAGTCTACCTTCGTCTTCTCTCTCCACTCTGATCTACTCGTATCTGACGTGTAAACGTCAGAAACATTGTATTTATTTATTTATCGTATGGCAATTATTTCGAATCGTGATATCTTCGAGAAGACAGTACGGTTGCCAGTTTTGTTGCACTTTTAGCACCACCCAGGGGTCACGTGTAGTAGCGGTGGGTACTCCCTACGGACGTGGTGCAACTTCGACCCCCCTTGTCAAGTGAGTGGGCAACTTGATTGTTAGAAGTTCTCAAGCCGCCCGGAGGCCTCTAACTCGGCTTAACGACTGCTATCAAAGACAGCAGCCGGGATCAATGGCTTAACGTGCCTTCCAAAGCACGGGAGCGCTCAGTCAATAGCCACTCAAAGCGGTCACCCATCCAAGAACTGACCTGGGCCGACGTTGCTTAACCTCGCATACCGCACGCGGTTCGCGGGCGCCGCTGGGCCACGAGCTGTAAAATAAACTAGTATCTACATATTATCTTTTGAAGTTATGTAGATACGTGAATATTTAAGAAAATAAGAGGAAAGTAATGTCCAGGATTTACACAAACCTCAGACAATACGATATAATAAGTGAGTTGGAGATTATTTACTAAGTATCCAGACATTACTTAGGTATTCTACGTGGGAAGTGAAATATTACTTAGGCTTTCGAGCATTGAAAGTCTCCTTCATTTACTACGTAATTTCATTGGAAGTTAAGCGTTTGTTGGCCAATTGAATGAAATGAAATGAAATGAAACCATGACGACCGCTTTAGCCTAGTTGGTAGTGACCCTGCCTTCGAAGCTGGAGGTCCCGGGTTCGAATCCCGGTCAGGGTATTTATTTGTGTGATGAACACGAATATTTGTTCCTGAGTCTTGGATATTTTCTATGTATTTAAGTAGATATTTATCTATATAAGTATGTATATTGTCGCCTAGTACCCATAGTACAAGCTTTGCTTAGTTTGTGACCAGGTTGATTTGTGTAAGATTGTCCACAAATACTTATTTATTTATTTTTATTTAAATTATTTATTCTTCAATTTAGGCATATTACATGCACCTATGAATGTCAAAAAACTACCACCGGTTCATAAAATAAACCTCTGCCTCGAGAAGAACCGGCGTAAGAAACTTGGCGAGGTGTCATTTTTTCAAAACAATATAAATTGCCATTCTAAGAGCCAAGCTGAGCTAATATATAAATATGTGTCAAATCACTACATAGTATAAAACAAAGTCGCTTTCTCTGTCCCTATATCCCTAATCCCTATGTATGCTTTAATCTTTAAAACTACGCAACGGATTTTGATGCGGTTTTTAATAGATAGAGTGACTCAAGGGGAAGGTTTATATGTATAATACATGCATCAGCTTTGCACCCGTGCGAAGCCGGGGCGGGTCGCTATTAATACGATATTTATACACGCACGGAGCGCTCGTGGCCCAGCGGCGCCCGCGTACC
This sequence comes from Epiblema foenella, assembly GCA_963556455.1. Taxonomy (NCBI): domain Eukaryota; kingdom Metazoa; phylum Arthropoda; class Insecta; order Lepidoptera; family Tortricidae; genus Epiblema; species Epiblema foenella. The sequence continues at coordinate 37,463,457 of OY747096.1, forward strand.
GCGTGCGGTATGCGAGGTTAAGCAACGTCGGCCGAGGTCAGTTCTTGGATGGGTGACCGCTTTGAGTGGTTATAAACTGAGTGCTCCCGTGCTTTGGAAGGCACGTTAAGCCGTTGTTCCCGGCTGCTGTCTATGATAATAGTCGTTAAGCCAAGTTAGAGGCATTCGGGCGGCTTGAGAACTTCTAAGTCTGGTTTCCCCTCGGGTTGGAAGGTCAAATGGCAGTCGCCTAAAAACTAGTGCCTACGTCAAATCTTGGGATTAGGTAGCGGACCCCGGGCATCTTTCAGGATGCAACTGTACCGGGATAACGCTAGGATGATGATGATAAATACGATATTTATACACTTCGGTATATTTTTGGACATTATTCCATTGTCATAAGGCGGCATAAATGCAAAAATAGTACATTACTTACCAAGGGCGGTAAAACAAAGAATATCTCAGATCGCAGGTATTTGACGCCCGAGCCGAAGGCTAGGGTGATAATTACGCGATCTGAGGCTTTCTTAAACACCGCCCGAGGTAAGTACAAATTTTTATGTCACCCCCTGGACAGGAAGTGGGATTTTCCGCACTTTATGGCCAGGTGTGACATAAAATATTTTCGACGTCCACTGAACAGTCGACCATAAAAATATAATATATTTTTTCTCCCCAATGCACTGTAACCTTTAAAAAATGAGTACATGTTTTCGTAGTCGACTTCACCTCTCCCGTGCCGTAAATCTTCTTACGAAACTCATCTAACCTCAAACACACTGCCATTAAACATGATACATATGTTAAAAGTATTGTGTGATTTGCATAATCTTCTTTAACACGCCTACATTTGGGGAAGCGGGGGTAGGGCGGGTAACGTGGGTAATGTTGGTAAAAATTGCCTTCTTTTGTTAAAAGTGTGGGTAAATTACGTAGGCAATTGCGTGGAGATTGGGGTATGCAGCTTACTTAAAAGTTTTTTTTTATATTAAATAATAAACAACCTTGAATCAAAAGTCGTGAAATAATAATGAATAATGGTACTAAGTATATTGTTGGCCCACGACATACCTCGTTGTATTTAAGTAAAGAAAGAAAGAAACATTTATTCACAGACACAGAAGACACACATATTACAAAAAATAAAGAAAAAATAAAAAACAGAAGAAAACAAACTACACAAAAACACATGTGTGTCCCCGCGGCAGTGAAACGGACACTGGCTCAGCATTATGCTGAGGTGTCAGACACCTACAGCGCTGATTTTCAGCCAGTACCGTCGGTGACTCACGGACCGTCATATATACTAAATAATAGCCAAAAGAAAAATAATTATAATAAGTAATAGATATGTATATTTAATTTATCTTGTTACTAGATTTGGCCCGCGATTCCGTCCGCATAGAACTTTTTCATCGCTTTAGAATTTCATTGCCATTATATTACATTTCAAGTAACAGCCTAATGATTGAAGTGTAACTATCTATAGTATTAACCTTTAAATAGACAATTCTCCATATAGTTGTTTATGTTGCGGCCAGATGCATACTTAGCGTATTTCGGACCGATCAAATGTCACACGTCATTGAGCTGTCAGTTGAAGGTTTTACAGTTAATTTTGAGGCTAGCTTGGGAAGCCACGTTCGTAAACCTTAGAAATAAATTATTATCAAAAATTATTAATATTTTTTTTTATTCAAAATAGGTTTGCGCTTGACCACAAATCACCTGGTAAGCAATATTGTGGTCTAGGATGGAACGCGCTTACCTAGTAAAAACCGATTCACTCTCGCTTTGAAGACCAAAAGGTTGTAGTTTACGGGAAACAAGGATTCCGGCAAGGAGTTCCACAGCTTGGCGGTTCTCACAATAAAGGTGGAAGCAAACGCTTTTTTATTAATATTATGAATATATGTCATAGATGGCGCTGCCATCATGTAAACATCGGTACTGTGTATTTTTTCTAAAATAAAATAGTAACAGTGTTTATAGCTTTGTAAAATACAGTACATTGTGCTTAAGAGTGTTCAATTACGATGTGACAGTGTCATTACAAGTCATAATCTTATAATACGATAAATAACGCGTGTGACATGTAAACGGAAAAGAGAACTATTATGGAAGTATAGACTGTCCTCAAACCCTGACCAAAAATTGAAACTTAACTATTATTCTAAACAATTAAAAAAAGTAATAAATAATACACAAAGAATTCAAAATGACGATTACATTAATAAGTCAAAGAATAAAACAAAAGCCACTTGGAAAATAATTAATACTTCGAAGGCTAGATTTCCTATAGAAAATATCGAGACAATAACCTCCGAAGGGAAAACAATAACAGATCCTAAGCAAATTGCAGAAGCATTCAATAATTACTTCATTAACCAAGTCTGTCCTATAAATTTGTCTGGTATTATCAATAAAAACCATAGGTCTACGTTAACATATAACCCTCATTCTTTATTTATGAATCCTACAGATGCCATTGACATAAACCGAATTATAAACTCCTTAAAAAGTACAAATAGCACCGGTTATGACGGTATACATACAAAAGTAGTGAAAAGAGTCTCTAATATTATATCTCCGTTACTCAGTCATATAGTCAACTTGTGTATTGAGCATGGCGAATTTCCTAGCAAACTAAAGATATCTGTTGTGAGACCTCTTTTCAAAAAAGAAGAAAAAGATAATATGAATAATTACAGACCGATCGCTTTAATCTCAGTTTTTTCCAAAATCATTGAAAAAGTAATATACAGTAGCCTATACAACTACTTTGAAAATAATAAACTATTTGCACATGAACAAAAAGGATTTCGCAAAAATAAATCCATAAATATGGCTATATTTGACTTAATTCAAAAAGTTATTACTAACATGGACAAAAAAATACCCATATGTGCTTTGTACATGGATATGTCCAAAGCATTTGATTTTGTGGACCACAATATTCTGTTTGACAAACTATTTGCTTATGGAATTCGTGGAAATGTTTTTAGCATGTTACGTTCATACATTAGTAATCGACACCAAATAACGCAAATAAAAAGACTAACATCAAGAACAAAAACTGAAGAAGTCTATTCATCTGATTATAGAGAAATTTGTTATGGTGTACCTCAAGGAAGTGTATTGGGTCCACTGTTATTCCTGATTTACATAAATGATTTGCCGAAAGCTACGAAACACTCAATGGTCCTCTTCGCTGACGACAGTACTGTTATATTTTCTGGACATGATTTACATACATATGAATTTGAAATTAACAATACATTAATCACAATCATAGAATGGCTATCTAATAATAATCTGAAAATAAATCTCAACAAGACCAATATTATGACATTTCAACAAAGAACCAAATCTATTAATTTAAACATAGCGTATAAAGGACATAATATCAATGAAACGGACATAACAAAATTTCTGGGGTTAAGCATAGATAGTAAGTTGACGTGGAAAAACCAAACTGACAGTATATGTAAGAAATTAAGTAAATTCTCGTACGCACTATATAATCTGAAAAAAATTGCAAATCAGTCATCGGTCTTAACTGCCTACCATGCATTTGTTACATCTACTCTGAGGTATGGTATAATTTTCTGGGGGAACTCGACGAATAAAGAAAATGTATTTAAGGCTCAAAAGAAATGTTTAAGGTCGGTATGTGGTCTTAAACAAGATGACTCCTGTAAACCATTCTTTATAAAACTAAAAATACTTACCTTACCGTGTTTGTATATATACGAGACAGTAATTTTCGTAAACACTAACCGTCATTTATTTAATCAATTTAGAAGTGTACGCCTTCGTAATAAAATAAAATCACAACCAAGTAATACAGCACTGTTACAAAAAAGCATTCTTGGCATGTCTCGAAAAATTTATAACAAACTTCCACAAAATATTACGGAAAACAATGGAAACGATGTCGATTTTAAGAAAAGTTTAAAGGCATTTCTTGTACAGAAAGCATATTACTCTGTAGCAGAATTTTTGACTGATATAAATAATTAATTAATCCATATTGACTTGATATTGACATAGGTGCCCTACAAATCTTTATTTTTATTTTTATTTTAATTAGTAACTTGACCGTATAAATGCTGTATGACAATCACATTAATTTTGATTTGAATTTATCTGTTTACCCACCATGACATGTTTTTAACCCATATTGTATTGCATTTTATAATTTTATCTCAACGAATTTAAGCATGTATTTGACATTTATATTTGTATGCCATCAGGCACCACATAGTGATACGAAACTACTATTAACATCTTGTACCCATTTTTTACCTATGTTGGACAAATAAAACTCTTTGAATCTTTGAATCTTTGAATCTTTGACATCCTCAATAATAAGCAAGCATATAATACAATTGGAAAAAAATTGGATAAATATTCAAACGTCAACAAAACTAAACAAATCAGCAATTTTTTTTACGTCACTCTAGTTTGCGCTCCGTAATTCGTCAAGTGAGAAATGTCTCCAATATACCACGGCCATTCTGCCGCACATTTATAACAGACTTATTAAATTCTCGAGAAATACGGTTCATTTGTGTCAGTTTTTACGTTTTCATACCCCGCCATTTTGAAAAAAAAAACATATAATCAATCGACAAAATACACATTATTATTGAACACGCTTATAAAACTTTACGGGAATCAATTAAGTTTTTTTTATTTAATTATTTATTTTAAATACATGGAAAACCAAGAGCATAACACATTTGTAAAAACTACAATATAATTACATAGCCAATTAAAGGTTGTCACTTATAGAACTTAAATATCTCACAAAGAACAGATTTAGCCCAATTAATTTAGGCACACAAGTGAGCCTACAGCATAAGAGCGGTGGGTACATTTAACGTATATATATATATCAAAGACACAGAGTAAATACATACATACATATTGGAATATTTTGACTTAATGCGATGTAAAAGCTATTAAGATTGTTAAGTAAAATAGTTTCATTAATACCAAGAAGTAAAACAAACGTGCCCCTATAAGATAAACACAAAAAGAGTAAACAACGAACAAAATACTATCAAATGAAGGTAGACAATTTTAATTTGAACTTAACGTTCCAAAAAAATTGCTATAAAATGGTTTAGTATTATCAAACCTTCACTGGCACAAACGCAAAATAATTCAATGCAAAAAACTGTTGAGGGGATGTAAGAAGTATTATAATAAGGAATATGGCGCTGATTTCGCCCATTTTCCCCGGCGTGACAGTCAGCGCTTTACCCCAAGATTTAAGCAAAAAACGTGTTTGTACGATTAAGTGGATTTTCCTTTCCGTTTTACGCATCTATATGTATGACGGGTGATTTTAATAACTTGTAATTGTAGCTGGGGTTTTGTTCCACGATAATTAATTTTTCCTCCACAAATATCATCATCATCATCATTTCAGCCGAAAGATGTCCACTGCTGAACATAGGCCTCCCCCAAGGCTCGCCATTTAGACCGGTCCTGTGCCGTTCGTTTCCACCGGATTCCCGCGACCTTCACCAGGTCATCACTCCACCTTGTCGGAGGCCTACCGACAGCCACACCACAGACAGTCGGTCGGCCGACAGTCTCCACAAATGTAAGTTAGAATAATCTATCGAATATCTCTATCAATACAATGAATATACATAAGCAGTCTAACGCAGACTAGCTTTTAGAGCATTATTTTTACAACGTAAAGGCGTATCTCGAACACCAGCATTAGAATTAGTAATATTTAGTTATATAATTGTTATTATTTTATATTTTAATTGTGCCTCTTTGACTGTGATATGCCTATTATGTTAATTTTATTAGTATTTCAATTTGACTTCCTATATTTATTTCAATTATATTTATTTTTATTCTTTTGACATGTTAATGGACTGTAACTTTTGACATTTTATGTATTTGCACGCTTGCATGCAGGCTAGATGCATGAAACAAAATGTATTGTAACATCCCTATACCTACTGTGTCTATGCAAATAAATAATTTCTGATTTCTGATAGATCCTCCCGCCTAGTTTATATGACTAATACGTAAAATTTAAATACACTCGGCCTGAGCGAAACTGAGTTTTTTTTTAACCTGTCTTTTTTACCTTTATAGGCCGGGCCCAATAAAGCGATAGGAGTGCGCGGTTGGAGAGTAGCCTGGGGACAATCCAGGGGAAAACCTCCGACACGAACACGCGGGCGGTTAAAACACAGGAATATGTGACTGGATATTTTATTTTATTTTGACATTTGCTTATTACATATGTGTGCGTATCTATTTATACATACTTATATTCGGTATTTATATATTTATATACATTTGTTTTTTTTTTTCATTTATATATATATATAAATATATATATTATTGTGATGTTATTAAGATAATTTTTTCTTCGAATTGTACATGTTTCTCGGTTTGCCTATTAATCTTAATCTCAACTCAATTGCTCAAAGGTTAGCTGGAAGAAATCCCTTACAGGGATAAGCTCGCTTTTGTACATATATGTCAACTGTTCTTGTAATTTATGTTATGTTTTACTCATGTACAATAAAGAATTTTACATACATACATACATACAATACTCTAAGAGTTTGCGCTCCAGTGAGATTGGTTGAGCTGCTTGTGTTCAGATATTTGTGTGTTCCATTGTATAATGGTGCCTATCTCTGGGAGCTATTCGCTACACGTGGGTCGCATGTGAGGCTTTGAATAACTTTGTAGTTTAGAATTGTTTATTGAAATTGAATTAGTTTAGAGTGATATACAGGGTGACATTGGGGACGAGAAATGATGAGACATGGTTATTAATTAAAGCGGTTCGGAATATATTAAGTTCTACCGATATATTTATCTAATTTGATAACAAATGTTAGTCCATAGCAAAAATTTTACTTTAAGTAAATGATAGCAAAAACGTCTTTAAATCAAAAAGTGTGCATCATCTTTTATAATGCGCACTTCTAAGGTTTGGAATTCTCTGCCGGCGTTTGTGTTTCCGAGCTCATATAACCTAGACCTTTTTAAGGCACGAGTGAATAGGCACCTTCTGGGTGAGCTCGCTTCATCGTCGGCCTCATCTTTGCCCCCTGGCTAGATGCTGGTCAAGAGTGATCCCATTTTTAATAAAAAAAAAGTGTACGGCATGAATTTATTTTGAATAAATGATTTTGACTTTAAAATTTTCCATACAACAAGGTGCTGAAAGTTCTTATCAGCTATAACCAGTCCATATAATAGCAAAAATGCTAAGTTTCATTACATTGTTCTCATAGACCTAAACTTACCGGAGAGTTCAGAATAAATTATTTCATACCAAACAAGTGTGACGAAGTTTCCCCAACTTCCTCTTACCTGAAAAAAAAAGAACATGATTTACTAAAACGGAACTCAACATATCTATGATAGCTCGTAAACATAATGCAAAGTTTATATAGCATTTAATAATTTGTGGACTGTAGTTTGATTTTCTGATCAAGAAAAAAAAATTGCACCTTATTGACGTCGCCGAAACGAACCATTTTTGTTAGACAGTGACAAGTTTGCTCACATACTATAAAACACTTAAGGTCGGTTGCACCAACATACGATCACAGGCCGGTCATCGTCAAATATGGCGCCGGCAGCTGTCATCCCATAGAAACTTGTCACACTTCCCATACGATCATATTTTAACAAACACCGCTTACAATTACAATCAATCAATCAATCAAGTCATTTATTCTAAAACCATAGGTACATACAGAGGTGTTATGAATATTGACAAGTTTCACTATGTCTTCGCCATAAGGCATACAAATAGTCATAAAAGTATGTCACATAAATGCATTAAAAAAATTATTACATAATTAAATAATCAGGCGTGCTTATGTCGAATTACGCAGTTTATTATTAGTATTTACTATTATAATAAAAAATAATTTTTAATTTATGTCAATGTCATTTAAATATTCTTGTATGGAGTAGTATGCTTTCTGCACCAAAAATTTGCTTAGGATTTTTTTGAAATTCGTTACATTGTCTATGTCTAAGATGGATTTAGGTAGCTTATTGAAAACTCTAGGGGCCATACCAAATACCAAATATATAAATTACACACGGTTTGGTGCAACTCACCTTTAGAGAGATTATAGGGCGTTTTCTTCTTTTCCGACCGACCAACCGATTCACTGCCGCGAAGACGCACTTTTTAACTGTATGTTCATGTACTGAGCATATTATAATTGTAACGGTGTGTCTTTTGGTTCAGTGAATAAATGCTCTCTTTCTTTTCTACGGCAAGCTAGCCAAAGGGCGACCACACTCAACCAGTATTCAATTCCAATTATCATAAAAAGTCATCAACATTTTTACAACTCGAAAGGGGAAACGGGGGCAAGACCGCGCGCTAATAAAAATAAAACACATTCGATCAGGTGCTCGAGTATAAACTGAAATAACCTCCTGACGACTAGGTATCAAAACTTGGCAGAATAAATGTTACTCTGTCAAATTGACATAGAGTCTAAACTTAATTGGGGCCTATGTACTATGTATAGGATGCCGGTCGTCAGGAGGATAGGGCGTTTTTAATAAAAGAGTGTATACTCGTATACCGGACCCTAAAACAAGGTGTTATTTTTTTTTTATCGCGACACAGTGGCGCCATCTGGCGTGAAATACGGCGGCGACCGTTACGGCGACGTGGGGAAAATATAAACATACCGTATACAGTTTGTAATGGCGTTTACGCATGCCACGTCAGGTGACACGTGATTTTTCACCCTGTATGAACAGACCGCGGACGGAAATATTTTTTAGCGATGGTTTGACGATAAATCATGCCTACTACACTCGTACAAAAAAATAACAAATAACTCGTAAAATTGATTGTAAAATGAAATAATATCTGACATGTAATTTTGACATTATGAATAAATGAATATGAATACATTCTTTCAGTATATGCACATATAAGTCCTCTAGTTCGTATATAGTATTCCAATGGGTAGGCACCATTAAAAAAATATAGATAACATAAAAACCCTCTACACTAGCGGCTCTGTGATTTTGTTTTTTTTGACGGAATTGAATTTACAATACAATACAAATACTCTTTATTGCACACCTCACATAATAAAATAGCACATAAAAAACAAAAATCATAGATACAGGGAGACAGAGGCAGAACAACAGGCGGTCTTATCGCTAAAGAGCGATCTCTTCCAGACAACCTTTGGCTAGTGGAGAAATGAAATATAAAGCTGAAAATTAGGTAGTGCATAAACTATTACGATGAGAAAAAAAGATTCCAAAACAACTATTCAATATACACATACTTAAATAACATACAAAAATACATACAAAAACTGACTAGATAATAAATTCTATACAATTATCGAACCTGGCCACAAAATTTCACGTGAATCGGTTGAGAATTGCGACCTATAGAGGAAAATCAAGGGAAATCCGAACATTTTCATCGAAGCTGAAGCAGAGACCTTCGTTTCACTCGGTCAATTAAGTTCTGCTAAATACTTCAAAATCATATAATTTGTGCTTTTGTTGTAAGGCTGAGTAGACCTTTCAATAACCTTAAGTCTGGTAAAAGTTTAGCCTTAATACGAATATATTGACAGTATAACTATTTTTTCTCAAACATGCAATGAAATATTGACGTTGTTCGCTATAACAGACTGCGAAGTATCACGTTTCGGGTGCGGCGCAACAAGCGGCCCATAATGTAATATCGTACAACACTGAAGGCCTAGGCCGGCAAAGTGATCGTTTTTTGTTTCGGGGGGAGCCCGCTTCCTCGCCGGCGCACCCTGTAAACGCCGGTCGCCCTCTTTTTCATGACCGAGTTCTTAAAATTTCGAGTTTTCTTATAATTTTCAAATTTCATTGCATTTTTTAAGAAAACACTATACAAAATTCGGCGCGATCAGGGATTGTCGGTCTCGTATCTCTAGATGATCTATAACTACTCGGCCGCGGCAATCCCCTATTTCGTGGCCTCTGCAATAATGTAGTATTAGTATTACATTTTTTAGGTTGTAACTTAAAACGGCAAAATAACTGATTGCCAATATAACTCGCGCAAATGCAATACCTTATATCAGCCATTCGCTAAAAAAAACGCCCGCTGTGTGTCTTTCTGTATAGGTACGCGATAACTCAAAAACACACGTATGGATTTTTATAAGTTTTAGCATGATTAAATTATTCACGTTTTGTACAAATTGGCAAAAATCACTACATAGTATAAAACAAAGTCGCTTTCTCTGTCCCTATATTACGTATGCTTAAATCTTTAAAACTACGCAACGGATTTTGATGCGGTGTTTTTTAATAGTTAGTGATTGAAGAGGAAGGTTTATATGTATAATAACATCCATTAAATAGTGCACCCGTGCGAAGCCGGGGCGGGTCGCTAGTATAACGATAAATGACAAGTTTTTCCCTCAAAATCTTAATTCCAAGCGTACGAAGTCGCTGGCAAAGGCAAAGTATGAGTGTAACTTTATTTTTATGGGTCTACATCTTTCTTATTAGAAATAAATCAAGTGCGAACATGTTTGGAATCAATTGTACAAAACAACTAGCTAACTTTTTCGCAAAATTGACAAAAATATTAAACGCTGAAGTATCAAGAGGCTGACCGGTACGGCGTAGCGTCGTTGGTGCACACACTACGTATCTTAGGTAGTTATTGTTATTGTTAGATTTGTTAGTCTGTCATTAGCATTGCATGATTTAGTTTATAGGAAAGAAGTAGGTGTAAGTTCCAAACCTGTAAGTGAGAGAGCGCAACACTCACCAACAAACTGCTTATACAGTATGGCGAGGTAAGATCATATGCCTACTGTAAGTTATATTTTTGAGATAAATAAATAAATAAAATCAAAAATCAAAATCAAACACAAAACATTTATTCTGCAAATAGGCCTCAAGGGCACTTTTACAAGCCAAAATCTATCTAGATACATCAAATAAAAATAATACAATAATCAAAGTATCATTAATTAAATGTAGTGTTACATGTCAAAAATAAGACTAAGAAACTAATAACAATCGAGATTTGTTAGAGATGTATAAGGTCTCTAAGCGTCAAGATAAAAGGTAATAAAAAAATAAAATAAAAAATCCGTGGCCGTTTATCACTGATTCAAGTTTCGAGGGGAACCGAGACTCGAGTGAACGTGATTCCGGCTCGTCCGGTTGGACTTTAATCCGGACCGCGTCCGGCCCAAAATAACCGGACCGCAAGTGTGGGCTAAGTGTAGGCACAGCGGACAATTAAGATTTTTGTAGCTAGTCGTTGCGGGGTCCTTACATCTTGTGTGGGTTAGACAGAAGTGTTTTTGGTAACGTTTGGGTGTTGGGTGGACGTGTTATATAAGAGCTAATCAAAATGGCGGCATTTTGACGTTAGGTGTATCGCTATAATGTAAAGAAATAACAGCATTATCCGTGACGAAACACAAAAGAAGTAAACAAAAAATAAAATAACATAAAACACGTCATATTGTCCTGAAAAGAGCTAGGTGCGTAGTTGACGGTGTATGTAGCACGGTTCGCCTAAAATTGAACGCAACCTAAAACATGCGCTGTCACATCGGAATGAGCAGTCCTACTAAAAATGTCAAAGGTGCATCCAAAATGGCGGTGCCTACTATAGTCTCTCACGGCAGTGATTGGAAATAAGATAGGAAATTACTAATCACAACGAAAAACTCAGAAAGAGTGATTATTAAAGACAGTAAAGATCATAGTGTTGATTTTCGTGCAATAACGTTCATGGAACATAACGTGGTGAATTAATTGTACTATAAAAAAAAACCAGTCAGCTTCACATCAAACACATCTAAATAAATGATGTACTTTTACATTGTAAAGTTCCTACGCATGGAGAATTTGTGGGTTAACATTACCAAGGAAAACAATTATTATCAGAAAAAAACAAACAACAGAGTCAGATATTATGATTACGTTATATAAATATCAACATATCAGAATAATTCGAGGGGTGAGTGGTCAAACCCGATAAATCGAGATAATTGTTTTTTGAAATAAGAACTCAACATCCATTACGCAGAGTTCTATTTTCAATAAACCTTTTAGATGACTTATCGGGTTAGACCACTCACTCCTCGAATTAAAACTCTGCGTCACTTGCGAAATAATGTTATGCCGAACATGTACCGCAATACCTTAATATAGTGACTTCATAACACGTACGTAATCTATGGGAACCACTTTTGATGTGAAAACTTGCAGTACCTAGAAGCTAGGATGCTAAAATAAACTTATCGCTTTAGGCACTTGTCCCACCGCCGGCGAGTAACGAGTAATCTCATAGTAATTCCACTCGCTTGAGCGAGAAAACGAGTAGAATTACTATGAAAGTACTCGCTGCTCGCCGGCGGTGGCACAAGAGCCTAATGAGGCCCGGCCTATAGCCACAGAGGTTCACAAAAAAAAATTAAAGCAAAAACAAATTATTAAAATTACATATTTGTTAAACGGGCGGAATATTAAAAGTAATATCGTTTCATAGTTGGATGGCAACACTTAACGAAATGAAGGCTCGCACTTCATCCGTTAAAACTTACAGTGGCCTATGAATAATGCACTTTGTTTTAATTCGGAATCGCTGCTTCCCCAGCTTCCCCTAATGGGTCGCAGCCAACCGCATGGATGAGTATATTTTAAGTGGAGTAGAGATGGTTTTGACACTAATATAGTTTTTTTAACCTGACTGTGGCTTTATAGGCCGAGTCCAATAAAGCGATAGGAGTGCGCGGTTAGAGCGGCCTGGGGAAAATCCAGAGGAAACCTCCGATACGGCCACGGGTCGTGCGTTTGCGCTCCAGTAAGATTGGTTGAGCGGCTTCAACCAAATCTGAGGTGTGAGTGGAATCGAGCTACTGGGAGTTTTGTTGCTGGTTCGAGCGAAACCTAGGCTAGCTGAGAAGAGTACAGCAAGAAACTCAGCCAGGCCTGAATAATATGAAGTTCCACAGTTTTGCTAGCTTTACGACTACAATAATTAAATTGATTATTAGAAGTTCGCCTTTGTACCAATGTAACCGAATTTGTCTGTGTATTTTACCTGTGTTTTGTGTACAATAAAGTAATTACATACATACATAGAAGCAAACGACAACTCGTTTACGAGTAGGCTAAAGCGGCAATTACACTTCGTCGTTCGCCGTATGCTGCATGCGGCGAACGACGAAGTGTAAAAAACACGTTAGTCGGCCGCATTCGGCGATCGACAGCTGCCAACGCTTATAGGTAGGCGGACAGACTAATGTAAAGACGACGTTTGTTGGCCTAAGTAGTTTAAAATCAATTCGGCGACCGCGTTCGGTGAACGACGAAGTGTAATTGCCGCTTTAGTTGTGAAGAAAGCTTACATCATAATCATTTACGTTGCTGTTACTTTATCTATTTTTTGTTTTTTTCTTCAATTTGTAGTGAACCTCATTTCCTAAGTACGGTCGCAAAGGAGTTCCAAAGGGACATCTGAGAGTGATTGAATCGAAAGCAAAATGTTTTGAAGCAATATGTTTTTAAATACATAGGTTATAGACTCTATTCCAGCTCGTTATATATTTGTAATGGATTTTCCAAGCCGACTAATTAATCTATTCGTATATTGATGTACACCGAATTGCAATTTTTAAAAGGTATGGTTATCGCATAGAAACGGAGATTCAGTTTTCGTTTTAGTTCTGTACCTATCCTTTAGGGTTACGTTACCAAAATGTTAAAAAATGAAATTGGTTCAAAGTTTGAAAGTCTATTGAATATATCAAGTGGGGTGTCCATATGAAAGGGCTTGAGTTACAGATTCTGAAACAACTTTTTTTTTAATTTAGTCATTATTAGGGAAAACGGAAATATGAAATTATTACATAACATTGATATCAATGTATATTTTACAGGAAATATATCGACGGTATAAAGGAATAACCCTTGAAGCGACATTTTTTGAATTTTACAAGAGAGCGTATTAAAGTGTATTTATTGACAAAAAAAAAATTATCTCTTTTACTATTGATTTTAGAAAGTTGAGTTCTATACACAAGTTTTCTCAAATTTTAATAGCTATATTTTAAAAATATTATCAAACTTGAAATCTTACAGGATTCTGAAATAAGTGTCGCTTAAGTGAATAGGCCCCCGAAACGATCCCGGAAGAACCATTGAAGAGACACCTTCGTGCTATAACCAGGGCCCTAAACAATCCAATGAAACTACACCAATGTAACTAATTTGATCTCGGGAATTAATTTAAGCGACAGTAGTGTATTTGCATAAATAAAAATAAATTGTCCGTCGTTTTAAATAAGCAAGGGATGTGATGAATTTATTGTTGTTTATTTTATTCGAAAGTATTGGAATTTTCATTTAAGTATAATAGAAGAAAATACGTACACTTATAAAGGAAACACAATAGGAAAAATCAAATTGTTGTTTTATTGGTTGGCTTAAGCTATAACATCAAGATAGACAAGTTCACTCATTATCACAATAGATTTCAACTTATTAAATAACGTAGTATCAGAAAATCTGCCCGTAAAAAGTTTAACAATCAACATACTCTCATAACATCAATAAACTAGTTTTAATTTTAAACATTTAGGTATAGTAAAAACAACAATGTTTTTCAGTCAAAAATAATGCCTTGAAGACACTTTTGTAAGCACTAATTAGCATCTAAATTCAGTCTCAAGTTACTAATTAACTAGCAGCAAATTACAAATTACTAGCAGTAACAAATTATTAGTTAGCAGCGTTAGTGCTTAATACAAAATCAAATCAGTCTCAAGTTTTAATCATCACTAGCCATTTTACATACCGCTGCTGGGCACAGGATTCCTCTCAGAGATTGGACAGTAGTACCCACGCTGGCGGTCTTAAATAATTGGGGAAATTACTAATTAACTAGCAGCAAATTACAAATTACTAGCAGTAACAAATTATCAGTTAGCAGCGTTACTGCTTCGTGCAAAATCAATTCAGTCTCAAGCAAGAACTAGCATACGGTACCTAGTTAATTCCGTCAGCGAACGGCAAAACAACCACCCCCTCCTAGTGTTTGTCGGTGACTGAAGCGACCGACGGCGTTACACTGCGTTTATAAGAGTCCCTTTCGCGCGTAATTCATACAAAAAATTATACACTTAAACGCCATACTATAAATTTGGGCGACACTTCAAACGCCATCACACCTCTTGCAATTTTCATTTAACCAACGTATTGCTGTTTTTAAAAAATACTTGAAGCGACAATTTCGGCCAGGGCCAAGCATGTCGCTTAAAGTAATGAAATATTAGGTACATTTTTGTAACATTCACTTAAGCGACAACAGTTAATTTTAACACTTTTGAAGAACCACTTAAGCGCCGTAACCTATGTAAAATGTACTTGGAATAAACATGTAAGTGACATCACATGGAAAATTACCTATTTTTTAAAATCACTTATGCGACTATGATTATGCCTGTATATATGGTTAAGTGACTCAGGTAAGATTTTAATCAAATTATGTGTCGCATCAGGTAACGATTTTTAAATTTGGGCCTTATTTCTGTAACCCCTTAAGCGACATATAAGTCATCGGATCGATGTGAAACCCGGCTCAAAAGACGCAGAAAAATACGCTGATTCCAACGATATATATAACTCGATTTTGACCAAAATGTCGCTTAAAGGGTTATTCCTTTACACCGTCGATATAACTATAGCTCTATCTATCTAGTTTTTATTTTTTTATCATCAAAAACCATTTCTCCTATCTAGTTTTTATCTTTTTTATCATCAAAAACATTTTTATACTAAGTTTATAATTGAATCACCTTTGCATGTATTATTTTTTTATAAATTCCTACGCGATTATGCTAAGTTATTCAGTCGCTCAAAGTAACATAATTCGCCGATAGACAGCGCTGTACCCATGGCGCTCGATTAACTTCTACAGCATGTTATTGAGATTCTCCCAAATTAATAAGGTTGGAACCGGTACACATGTGCACGGAATCCTCGATCCGCGAGTCAAAATCGCACTTGACCGGTTTATTCAATCGATCCACCAGATTTCAGGTTTGATATCGCTCGCCCACACTGTGCGGTCGGTGCACACCCGACTATTAATATTTAATACCGCGAGACGCCATGTTTTTACAGAATAGATTGAAGGCACACGACATCCGCGGGTTCTCAGGTTAATTGTGTGTCGCGACATGTTTCGACAAGTTTAATGAGACAAACGTGTTTGCGGGATTTTTAATCTGCATTTTGAATTAGATTAAAAAAATATTCGCTATATTTGCGTGTCATTGTCCAGAGCGGCTACTCCGAACATCGAAATCCGATCTTCGTATCGTGCCGTCCCTTTCAATCATATAGTGTATAACACGTACGTATAATTACAGGATTAAACGAACTTACCTGAAGTGAAGTTCTATCCTGATTATATGAAGTATTCAGTCCGTGGTATATTAACTTGAGAGACGGGAGTTACCATTGCCTAAACGCCGCGATTTGCATAGCCCCTAGATAAAAAAAAAAATAAACAGCACCTGTCAACACTACAGATGTCAAAGTCATTAAGTTTAGAGCTAAATAAAGAAAACAATAGGGAAAAAATTAGCATGTACTTATCATGATAATATTTGGGAGGGAGGGACCTACCTACCACGGACTGAATACTTCATATAATCAGGATAGAACTTCACTTCAGGTAAGTTCGTTTAATCCTGTAATTATATTCGTATTAAGTCCGTGGTATATTAACTTGAGAGATGTTTAGAGAAATTAACATCACTCTTACACCAATTACATAATAATGTACACCCATTACACCATAATGCTCTAATTCAAATCTTAAACGTTTTCATAAAATATAAACAAGAATACCAGAATACCGGTACCAGATCTCATTTCCTCTCATCCACCATCTTTCGAGGTATGCCTACAATAGGCCGACTATGATGTGTGTATAATTTCCAATAGTTTACGTATGACTATAGTACACGCTACGAGGAATTATTGACGCTGCAGGTTTACAATTTCATTTGATTTTACAATATATATTGCGTTGGTATAAAACCTGACATTGAGTTACTTTATTATCATTATAATAATATGACATTGAATTACTTACATTATTAACTATCATTATTTCATAATAATAATATGAATTTATAGAATCTGCTTATTACTTATTATAAATTTAAAAAATATGATTATTTATTATTATCATTTAGGTACTTTACTAATCAAAGTACAGAACACCTAATATACATACATTTTCCTGCAAAACTGTGTATTAATTAACATTTGGCCTGTGGGTAATAATGAGTATAAGTATACCATTATAACAAAAATTAATTAATATCCCAAAGGTAAACTTTATACATGCGCGGATTGCATTTTAGTTGTCACTAAAAATGTACAAAAAATGGTCTATTATATTGACCGCAATTTTAATATTTGAAATAATACCTTGTAAACCACCTTCTATGATATCCATTTAACTACGGTAAGATCTCTATAAATATGAATGATGTCTAGAGCTCATACCTCCTTTTCACTATTCTTTATTAAATAAATTATAGGTCCGTCATGAACTCATGATTACAGTTTATTTTAAAAAGTTTTTGAATAATATTTCATGATTGAAAATACCTATCTTGCAATTGTTGTTAACATAAAAAGGTGACATTTTATAGGGAAAGGTTTTTGTTCCTAGTTTTAACTTTTTTAGTTTGTATTAGCTGCTACAAAAATCCCAGACAAAGGCAGCCAATAATCCTCTTAGTCATTATGTTTTCCGGTTATTCAACTATGTTTAGTTGTTATTCAGTATCTTTAGCTCGGAGATAATATGACAATTATAACATGCTTAGAAAGTGGACATGGCCCATTTGAAAGGGGATCAAAAAATGTCAACAAAAACCTTGTTTGGTGGAGTGAATAAAGCCGTAAAGGTTGATTTGAATTGAATTGAATTTGAATGCTTTTGACGACTACGACATATCTTTCTTATAAATACTTAAGTACTTCGTTTATACTTTTATCCATAATACTTAATAAGAAGTAACATAATCAGTGTTTTAGTATTCCCGCGGAATAATAATTTAAAATGATAGTTGATTTTTCTATTCCATTCATCTAAGTTTATCTGGAAGAGTTCCTTTATGAGGATAAGTTCGCCTTCGATCTTTAATCGTGTGCGACAAATTTACACATCATGTTTTAACCTGATATTGAATAATAATTAACTTCCATACATTTACTTTATTGGGGACCATACTCAAATAATTATTTTAATGATTAGTTGCACCTCTCCTATATAGAACATTTTTGTTACGCATAATATAATCTTACATATGTAGATAATATGCATAACTATTATCTGTACTTAGAGGCTGAAGACTCATAGCATTATAGTATTCTTGGCTTTAGGGAAACCGCGCAATGCGCAACAGACCTTCTTTTGAGTGCTTTATGTTGGCTTGTGTATGTAGAGAGGATTGATACTTTGACTAGTATCAAAAAACCGTAACCCTTCCTTTTGGCTCTGCCGTCGTCGGGTCAAAAAAGGGTACCTATCAAAGTTAAGATATCATAAATAGCACAGGAACGAAAACATCCATGGTCTTCTTCATGCTAATGCAAATTAAAAATATAATAAAGGCTTGTACAATAACATTTGTAGAAATGTAGAAAAACACATACCTGAAATACTGTGATTACAGTGAATATGAATCTGTTCGATTACCTTGATTGACTTTGATAACTACAGATTTCGATTAATTTTAATTTGCTTGATGTATGAAACAATGTAGTATAGATGAGAGCAAACTGCCTATACAATAAATATGGGTTAATGAAATCATATTATATAAAATATTTATATCTTTTTTGGTCTTTGCCCCAACATATTGTTGCACAAATTTGGTTGCGCTTCTCCTGACCAGATGCCCTTTAGGTTTTCACAATAGGCAGACATCCTAAATAATTGTTTCATGAATATACTTCACTTCATACATATGGTCCTATTTAAACATCTGAAAATATTTGTAAGTTATCATTTTTGAAGTGATTTCTTTAAAATGTTGTAACGATCCACCACATTAATTCCATTTTGACCAGTCCATTTGTAGGTATCTATTTTTCTTCCAAAATTACTTTATGTATCTATATTAGTACTTGTATGTAAATACTCAACCCAAAAACAATATTTTTTATGTCCAAATATTATTAACAACTGTATTTTCTGAATGGACAGTAGGAATAATTTTTATTCCGTCCATAGAGTTCATATCATGACTCTGGAAAAAATGAATATAAGGGAACCACACCAATACATAGTCAATATATAAAGATTTCATAAATTTATATCAATCAAATATTCTTCATGTATTTATCATATTATGTTGAATTCTTAAAATACATTTCCTAAGACTTGCAACTGAACTCTTTGAATGGTAAAATAAGGTATATAGTTTGTTCACACCACCATTCACTGAATGGTAAAATAATGTATATAGTTTTTTCACACTACCATTCACATCATAAATAAAACTCAACTATAAAGATAGTTCTTTAAAGTTTACCTGACCATTACTCTTCATATTGACTTAGTCTTTTTGTCCAAACAAACGGGCGGTAAGAAGATTAATTGTTATATACCCACATTATATTTCAGAAAGTTCTTTGAAATATCAGAAAAAGTGTAAAAACTGCCTTACACTTGGTTGGCATTTTGTAATTGCTCAATTTGTCTCCCCAAATTCGAATTTAATCTTCAATAACAAATAGTAGTGAAGGAATACTTTGTACCTGTTCTGGAGAACAATAAAGAATATTTGTATTGTATTATATTGTATCTATTTTCCAGGTAATAATAAATTATGTGGTTGTTGAGTAAACTAAATGTTCAGTTCTAAAGAAAGTTTTTCAAAGTTCCCATATCAAGATGCAGTGTTTCTTGGTCTCCTTTGGCAGAAAATGTGGATGCTTGCAGTCAGACAGTTACCATTTTCTATAGGTACTATTTTACATCTTGACTGGTCTGTGACGCTGAAAATTTGGAACCCTTCGACAGAATGTACAGTCTGGGTATATTTATGATGAAGAAGACGTCTATTGACTTCTCATATAGAGATTTCCTTCATAATTATGTAAATTTTGGCAATTGTTAGACTTGTGTCAATTGACACATTTTAGACCTTAGTCTTAGGCCTTAGAATAAACAACTTTTTGCAAATCTATACAAATTGTGGTAATCCTTTAATACATTTGTTGGATGAAGTTTGTAACATTAATACTTCTAGGCAAGAACTGTTGCATCACAGGTTTGAAAACTCACAAGATCCCATCACATAACATATGATATCTCTATAGCCTTTGATATCTCTATTGGCCACTTGACGGGTATGTGATAACAAAGTATCCAACTTTGCTATGATTTGTGAAAATTGTTTAAGTTTCAAAGCTTGACAATGGATTTAACTTTTTTAAGATTTGAGAAAATTGTTTAATTATTAAGGCTTGATAATGGAACCAACTTTGTTATGAGTTGTGGTACCTTGTGCAGGTATTTGATGTTAGGTACCTTCTGCTGCTAACTTGTCCTTCCTCTTGAGTGCTTCTTCCTTTCCAGTGAACCTTGCCATCTACTATGCATTACTCAATCAAGAACTGAATTGTATTCTGGATCTATAAAGCTGAAGTTAACTTAACTTAGCAAAACAGTACAAAATTAATTTCCGGTATACTGTTGCAACATAAAGTCAGGTGTTATTTTGCCACACTGACCGGGTAACAATACCCAACAGTTCTGAGTAACACTTTCCAACGGAAAGGATACATTAAATAACAGAAGAAAACCCTTCTTATTTAGGTTCTGTTTGTAGAAGTTTATATAAACTATTTTTGTATAAATTATTTTCACAAAGCTAGCTAATAGCTTCCCCCAACGGGAGTAGTGTTTAAAGTCATAGAACAAAATTGTATGTTTATAAGGATTTATGATTACTCTTATTAGTGTCAGAAAATTAGTAGGATGCAGATCTGACTTAGATTTTTTATTCCAACGGAATAAGTGCCACAATGATAATGTGTTCTTTCGTACACTCTAGTAAGTTTTGTTACACAAATCATGGAAAACCATGATACAAGCTTTAAAAATCAAACGATACGGGTAAGAACCTTGTAGTGGAGGTTATAACAGAAATATTAATTAACACTCTATATTTCTGCATTATCTCGAAGAGACTTAGTCTTTTCCAATGGAAAAACGCCACAATATGACCTAGTGTATAAAAAATCATGGTTTTCAAAACTTGAAAACCGGGTATAAGACATTTAGACTGTTTGTGAAAGCATCAGTGAATAACATCAAAATGCAGCTTATCTCAAAGAGATCCTTTCTCCCAACGGGGAAAGGCGACATAATATAACATATTATGTAGTAATAGTGGCATTTCATGTAAATAAAGAAGTGTTTTTGTCGTAACTTACGAGCTGAAGCCCTTTTCAAATTTTACGATTTTCACGAATAAATATCGTGATTCCTAACATCCTTTCACTCTTTTGCTTCTATTTATCCATTTGGGTGTGTGAAATGTTGCTGAAACATGAAATTTCACGAAAAAAAAACACTTTTCCCTAAGCGACGTAACGTTTCGTTTCGGCGCGGAAACTTCCAATGACTTTGACATCTGTAGTGTTGACAGGTGCTGTTTATTTTTTTTTTTATCTAGGGGCTATGCAAATCGCGGCGTTTAGGCAATGGTAACTCCCGTCTCTCAAGTTAATATACCACGGACTTAATACGAATATAATTCTCGTACAAATAACCATCCTTTTGGGCATCTCCGCAATCTTTACTGTCCGTAAGAATCGATATAGGTGTCATGGTCATCATAGTGGTTCCTCGGGGTGCCGATTACGAAAACGACATGCATTTGCAAATCCAAGATAGCGGACAATATTTTTTCTTAAAAATCGATATAGGTGTGATCTTCGAGGTTTCTCGGGGTGCCGATTATGAAAATGACAGGGAGTTTCAAATGAAAGATGGCGGACATTTATTTTTCTCAAAAATCTATATCGGTGTCATCTTCGAGGTTCCTCGGGGTGCCGATTACGAAAATGACATCTATTTTGAAACCCAAGATGGCGGACATTTATTATTCTTAAAAATCTATATGGGTGTCATCTTCGAAGTTCCTCGGGGTGCCGATTACGAAAATGACATCAATTTTCAAACCCAAGATGGCGGACAATTATTTTTCTTAAAAATCGAGATGGGTGTCATCTTCGAGGTTCCTCGGGGCGCCGATTACGAAAATGACATCCATTTTCAAATCCAAGATGGCGGACGATTATTTTTCTTAAAAATCGAGATGGGTCTCATCGTCGAGGTTCCTTCCTCGGTTCGATCCTTTTGGGCATCGCCGCAATCGGGTATAAGTCAAAATGTTAATAAATGTATAGCCTGTATCTGAAATAAATGTTTTCATTCGTTCATTCAAAAAGGACAGAACTGTATCTCTGAAGTCTGAGAGCCTACTCTCAACTTCGTATAGTGCCGACCCTTTCACTCTCGTGTTATACACTAAAGGCGCTACCGTGAACAGCAAATGAAGTTTTCCCTCTCTGTCGCACTTGCAAGTTTGCACATAAGTGAGACAGAGAGGGAAAACTTCGTTTGTGGTTCGCGATAGCCCCTCTGGGCATTGATCAAAAATATTCTGCAGTGTCCAAATGAAACAGGCTTTTTTTATCCATTACCGGAATATAGGACATAAATATTTAATGAGGCCGCGTGTCGTTCCAGTTTTCATAGTTTTATGATAACACGGAAGTTTTATGGAAATATGCCATGTTCGACTCGACTCGGGCACTCGGAGTTGACTGAGGAAGGGGAAAGAAGGAAACGTAGCAGTGTAGATGGATAAATAAGTATAGTTGGGTCATACACGGATTTAGGTTCGTGTCTTTTCTGTGGACATACCAAATAGAGATGGGTAAATCCGGACTAGGACTAGGTGGGGCGATGATATTCGTAAGGCGGCGGGCAGGGATTGGAGGAGAAGAGCTGAAGACCGAGCTCAGTGGCGTGCCATGGGAGAGGCCTATGTCCAGCAGTGGACTGACACAGGCTGATGATGATGATGATGATGATGAAATTCGGACTCGAAGATTTAAATGATTCGAATCCGTAAGCGGTGCCGATTCATTAACGACTCTTTTCAAATCTTATCGAATCCGAGGAGTTATTAACTCGGTACGGAGTCGGTTTGCGCCGCTATCGCGGACCGAAGGCAAAACTGGTGGACATTCGTATATTTCTATCAAGTCCGGAGTTAAAAGAATCAAAAGATTCGAAGAACTATTAAGATCACTGGATTTGTATTGAAACCAGCGAGTCCGGAGTGAATCGATTTGAGGGATTCAAAGGAGTCGAGGAGTCGATAAGCGGAGTCGGTACCGATAGCGGAGCCGGATTTAGTGATTCGAATCGCTCCCCGGAGTCGAGATTACACATCTCTAATACCAAAAGATAAGGGCTACAAAGCGTAATTTTGGATTGCACCAGTGACCCGCATAAACAGTGTCTTCGTTTCTATGAATCCCTGTAATAAAAACATAGCTAACATGCATATAAGCCGTTAACTATTGACCACAGGAGGGTCGTTGTTTTGTGTCGACAAGGCACAATTCTAAATTGATAGGGTAATCTTATATTACGTGAGTAAGATAAGTTAGAGATTAGGAGCGTGCGAGATGTATGGATGATTATGTATGTATGTATGTGCTAGTACATAAGGACAGTATTATGAATAACCACCCACATTTAAAACCACGCACAGTGAAAGGTTCCGTATCAACACCTGTTGATACGGAACCTTTCACTGTGCGTGGTCCGACACGCACTTGGTCGGATTTTTCTTAGCCTATATGGGTGTCCCACTGCTGGGCAAAGGCCTCTCCATGAATACCATGACTCCCGCATCAGTTCGTCCTCCTACGAGTTGGCGAGTAAGGCGTCTAAGTCATCCCGCCATCTCCGTTTAGCCTCGTCGGCGTTGAAGTCTCAAAATAGATTTATTAGATTTTGTAATTACTAAATTTAGAATAAAGGAAAAATTTAGCCACCGAGCAGGATTCGAACCTGCGACCTCCCCGCACTCGCTCTAGCCAACTGAGCTATAGGTGCAATCGCCACACAGTCCCAAATTCATCAACCGTTCCTTCGTATTAAGCAGTACCGCTGCTAACGTAAACTATATTGTAATTACTGACTACATGGATGCAAGTGTGTAAATACCCCCCCTAAATGCCGTAACCAGAGTGAATTCTCCGCATCACTTTAGTAAGCAGTACACCCACCAGCAAAGACACATTCGCCCTTATAAACACCAAGCTCTTATGACCTTCTTCATGTAGTAAATTAGGATCTCAGCAAAAACATAAATTTAAAAAATTGGGCCAAGTTCTTAGGCGTTCTCAAAAGTGGATCGAAATAGTGTGCATGACCGTACTCGCTAGCGACTGTGCTAACTTAGTTCTATTGCATAACCGCCAGGGGCGCTGTACTTTCGCCCATACAATTTTTTACTCAGTCGCTAGCGAGTACGGACATGTAAACTCATGGTAAAGGCACAGTGCGCGGAAATATTATGTATTGTGAGTAGGGTTACCCACAAGCTTGAGTGAATATCAAAATAATGAGTATAAATAATACTGTAGAGAATAAGGTGCGGATGGCCACCAACAGAAGCCGTTGGAAGCAAGTCGTGCTGTGCAGGAAGACTGTAGTTAACGGCTCATGTGCATGTTAGCTATGTTTTTATTACAGGCATTTATAGAAACGGAGACACTGTTTATGCGGGTTACTGGTCCAATCCAAAATTAAGCTTTGTAGTCCTTAACTTTTGGTATGTCCACAGAAGAAAAGACGCGAACCTAAATCCGCGTATGACCCTCGTAGACGTATTGGTATCACGATTGTCAGACCTTGTTTTCTTAGACCATGACTGCATCTGGGTGAATCAACTTTTTAGTGCCACTCGTTGCTGTGGTTACGTCTAGTTGTCCAGGGGACAAAATTCGAATACAACCGTGATTTTATGCTATTTAAGATTACCAAACATACGTATTTGTGGTGCTTATAAGCTATTTCCATAATGGTCCATCTACTAAGCATGTCAGTAGAACTTAACACAACATTTTTTTGAACAAACTGGTCCACTAGTATCCCTTGGACAACGGGTCAAGATAACTAAGATAACTGTCTTGTCAGTTTGGCGAGTAAAATTGAAACTGGAAACTTTATGTACCTTTTTGAAAATAAATTAAAAAAAAAAAAAAAAACAACACAAAAAAAGTTGATCCACCAATCTCTCGGTTTTTTCCGCGAACTTGGCGGCGCACTACCGCGCGTCTAGATAGGTATCCTTATTCAAAAACTAGCGCAGGTGCGCTGAGGACTCGGGGTGAAAGGGCGGTGTAACCCATTTATGGGAAAGTGGGACGTGGCTCTAATATTCATGACGTCAGGAGTCAGTCTGCGAGTCTCGCTGCGTTCCGAGTCGGGGGACTATGTTTCTGTGTTTTCAGGCCAAAGTACAGTATGACTTTTTTTACGTAGGTTATATTATACTTAAACTTTTTTATACTAGGACTTTTTAATGATTAAATACAGTAATTCTTAGTGTTTTCAATTATTATTGGGAGGGATGGGAACGTAGTCGACAGCCTTCCTAACTAACGGATTCCTATGAGCCATAACTATTATGGAACTTATCAACCAAGCCGTAATGTTTAGTTTCCGGTAAATAAAGAATGTAGGTACAGTCGCCATCAAATATATCTGTACTCTTCAGGGTGCTCAAAAATATCTAACATGCACTTTAACTTTAACTTTTGAATCTAACAGAGAAATATTTTGTCCTTAATATTAAAAAATATGTATGTATGTTTGTATTGTAGCATTTGAATTCTGTAGTATTATGATACTGTTATTATATACATTGTATATTGATTTGAAAAATTGACATCTCGCCGAGTTTCTTACGCCGGTTCTTCTCGATGCAGAGGTTTATTTTATGAACCGGTGGTAGCTTTTTGACATTCATAAGTACATGTAACATGCCTAAATTGAATAATAAAAACAGCCTTGACAATAGAGTCGTGTTCAGATATTTGTGAGCACATTGTTCGCTCCGATGTATCTGACGGCGACTGTACTCTGAGGCTAACAAAGCTAATTGGTTATAATTTAATATCAGTAAATGCACCAAAAACTTTTCCGCCATCTCTAGCGCGCTCCAAATTAGTTGCGAAGTTTCCAAAGTAAAACTGAGGCAAACAGACATTGTGCTAAACTTAACTGACGTCTCCATTTAGTTAATATTAATGCTCACGGAACACCCAGCGAAGATATTCGCGCTCACGTTAACAAACTGCACTCTTGTCTGCATCAGAAAATTCCAGGTTCGAATCCTGGCAAGGTCGCCATGTGGAGTCGGACGTAGGGAAACAAATAAACAACCCGGGTATTGCGTAAAGATTGACTTTTATTCAGGAAAGCATACCTTTTATACTTACACTAATTAGACACGTGACATTGCATAAAATATAACTCCTCACACTTGTTTGACAGCGTACTTCAAGGTAAGTTTCAAACGCAGGTGGGTCAATCTACTTTTTCACACC
Source organism: Epiblema foenella (assembly GCA_963556455.1). NCBI lineage: Eukaryota > Metazoa > Arthropoda > Insecta > Lepidoptera > Tortricidae > Epiblema > Epiblema foenella. The sequence continues at coordinate 37,490,181 of OY747096.1, forward strand.
TGCTATTCAGAAAAGAGTTATTGTTGCCTTCGAATGAGGGATCAAAGATGTACTTTTCTTCCCTCATTTGAGGGCAACAATGACACTTTTCCTCATAGAAGGTGTGAAAAGCAGTAAGTGACACTAGTAAAATCATTTGTAAGATATTTCATGTTTTAGCAGCGGGCCTAGTAGACGGTGTGAAAAGCAGTGTGTCACACGGTAGCAAAATTATTTCCGTCTTGGGCGTAAACACTTGAATCCCTCGCCACGCTCAAGATTCTACTTTAGAATCCCTCGCTACGCTCAGAATTTTATTGTAGAATCTTTCGCTTCACTCACAATTCAATATACCGCCCTCGCCGTAAAAATATCATTTTGCTCCCTTGAGACAAAATCTACTATTTCATAACCAGTTTTCTATTACAAAGAACAACCTATGATATGTATTGAATTAGTGTACAAAAATAGGATTTCGAAATAGTACCTGAACCTAATAAAAGGAATTTATAGGTAAAAATACGTAAATATTAACATATTGCTGTAAAAGGTCGGTAATACAGTGGTAAAAACCGTTGCCGGCCTTTCAGAAGGGAATACGCTCTAACCAGAAACTCTATTTCCCTAACCAGAGCATCCAGGCAAACTTCCAAAGCGAGAAATAGTGTCAAAAGGGCAACCAGACTAACGACAAATAGTGTTAAAAGTGGACGAAAACCGGCGGTGCAATGTTATTGTCATCTTGTTGCTTTGTCGTTTAGCTTTGCCAACTCGAAACATTGTCGCTTTGAACTGAACACCACTCCTGCTTCTATTGTACGAATGTTCGGTTCCTTTCCTATTTGACAATGTGCTTCTTATTGTGACAACTTTCTTTGTAGTTGTAAATAAATAAATATTAGAGGACAATCTTACACAAATCGAACTAGCCCCACAGTAAGCTCAAGAAGGCTTGTGTTATGGGTACTAGACGACGATATATTTAATAGATATAAATACTCAAATACATAGAAAACATCCAAGACTCAGAAACAAATATTCATGCTCATCACACAATATTTTCCCTGACCGGGATTCGAACCCAGGACCGTCAGCTTCACAGGCAGGTGCACTACCCACTAGGCTAAACCGGTCTAAACATGTATCAATGAATCTACTCCCAACATGATGCTTATAGAGAAAAAAAAGGCAAAGTACGAGTCGGATTCGCGCACGAACGGTTTTGTACAGTTATCTATAAAAACGGCAAGAAAATCACGTTTGTTGTTGGAGCGTCCGTTTAACTATTTATTTTATTCTGTTTTTTTTCGCTACGCGGCCACCGCATCCTATAGACGCCCGCAACTCCAAAGGAGTCACGTACGCGTTGCCGACCCTTTATAAAATTTGAGGATGCACTGTGTTGACAACAGAAGGGACGAATTTAGGTCCCTCGCTCTCAACACAGTGCATCCTCGGGAGTTTTTTTTTTTATACAACGTCGGTGGCAAACAAGCTTACGGTCCACCTGATGGTAAGCGGCCACCGTAGCCTATAGACGCCCGCAACTCCAAAGGAGTCACGTACGCCTTGCCGAGCCTTTATAAAATTTGAGGATGCACTGTGTTGACAGCAGAAGGGACAAATTTAGGTCCCTCGCTCTCAACACAGTGCATCCTCGGGAGTTCTTTTTTTTATACAACGTCGGTGGCAAATAAGCTTACGGTGCACCTGATGGTAAGCGGCCACCGCAGCCTATAGACGCCCGCAACTCCAAAGGAGTCACGTACGCGTTGCCGACCCTTTATAAAATTTGAGGATGCACTGTGTTGACAACAGAAGGGACAAATTTAGGTCCCCTCGCTCTCAACACAGTGCATCCTCGGGAGCTCTGGCAACCTTGCTCACCTCCAGGAACACAACACTACACACTACACACTACTCTTTAGCATTTGTTGTTATAGCGGTGTGTTGTTGGCATAGAAATACATAATCTGTGAAAATTTCAACTGTCTAACTATCACGGTTCATGAGATAGTCTGATGACAAAGGGACGGACAGCGAAGTCTTAGTAATAGGGTCCCGTTTTACCCTTTGGGTACGGAACCCTAAAAGGCACTATAGTAGAGCGGCATGGCATGCGATTTTACCTAAATTTGGGGGTCAATGGGTTTGTACCACGGGGTTTTTCAAAAATCTACGAATCGGTATGTAATAATCATCATAAAGAAAATGTGTACAAAATGTGTACAATCATACAAAAATCGATTTAGTCCTAAACTAAGCAACGCTTGTGCTTTGTGCTTATTCTAGAATATATACTTATATAATAAATATATATTTAAATCACGTTTGTAGTAGGAGCGTCCCTTTAACTATCTATATGGACAGCGAAGTCTTAGTAATAGGGTGCCGTTTCAGCCTTAAAAACCCTTAAAAACACTATAGCAGAGCGATATGGCAGGCGGTTTTACCTAAATTTGGGTTCAATGGGGGTTTTTAAAAAAATCTTCGAATCTGCATGTAATAACCATAATTAAAAAAAAATGTGGTCAATCTTACAAAAATCGACCTAGTCCTAAACTAAGCAAAGCTTGTGCTATGGTTACTAGGATACATTATAAGATTTCAAGCTCGCATGGTCAATTACATTAGAATACATACTACTTACTAGGATACATACTTATATAGATAAATAAATACTTAAATACATAGAAAACATCCAAGACTCAGGAACAAATATTCGTGCTCATCACACAAATAAATGCCCTGACCGGGATTCGAACCCGGGACCTCTAGCTTCGTAGACATCAGTATCAATTATCATTTGATATAAACCCGTGGGATATTATCACGTCAGAGATATTCATTGAAAATGCAACTCTATGACGCACATTTTCGAGTACCATTAAAAAAGACTATTGACTTTAGAGGACACGTTAGCAATTTGATGGGTTAACAGGTTTTTCTGCGGTAATAGCAAAAAACCCTACAGACATCACCGACCCAGGTCGGGCTTAGCTGAGTTTCTTGCTGGACTCTTCTCAGCTAGGCTAGATTTAGTGAACCAGCAAAACTCCTAGTAGCTCGATTCCACTCACACCTCAGATTCGGTTGAAACCGCTCAACCAATCTCACTGGAGCGCAAACTCTTAGGGTATTCCAGTGTTCCAAACCACACGCGTGGTCGTGCCGGAGGTTTTCCCCTGGATTTTCCAGGCTACTCTCTCTCTCCAACCGCGCACTCCTATCGCTTTATTGGGCCCGGCCTATAAGCCACAGTCAGGTTCAAAAAAAAAACCTACAGACACCACTAAAATCGGCACTTTCGCTTGAAAAACGAAACATACGGCCGTCACTTAAGATCAAGATGGATCAGAAGTCCGTAAATTCATGTAGCATCCACACGAATATCAAAAGACGAAATCCCCGAACCAATGATCGGCGACGAATTATTCATAAATGCAAATGGCCATAAAGTCCCCCGGGACAGCAATCCCGGCCGGGATTATTGAATATTTTTCACGGTAACGGTATCCCGTTACTGTAGGGATTGTCTGCCAAGATGTCGGGGCGTGACGAGCCTCTTGGATATCAAAGAAGCTGGAATGAAGTTACTGGTTTAACAGACCACAGATATTTGAAGATTGTTTAAGGTCGTGTTCATGTTTATCTATCTTTCTAGTGTCTATCTATCTAGTGTCTTTTTATAGGGGATTGACGAGAGACATCATCCTGTTGTGGATTCGTTTTTATTATCAGTAACTTAGACCATATACATCTCTAACAATATTAAATTAATTTTAATTTTGACGCTCAGAGACCATGTACATCTCTGGGTTATTATATTAATTTCATTATACTCCTTGTTTAATCTTGCGACCTTATACATCTCTAACTTTACTGATGTTGTAATATTTGTAATAGATAACTTTGCAAGTTTATCTTCACTGTATGACTTTAATTTTGTTATAATTGTAAACTTGAAATTATTATTCCTTCTTGAACTGTAAATTAATATTTTGACATGTAAAAGTGCCCTTGTGGTCTATTTGCAGAATAAATGTTTGTATTTGTATTTGTATCTGTTCTTGTCTGTTTAAATTGTAAATTATGACATTTATTTAAATGTTATGTTGTTTGTGACTTTAGTGTTTTTTGTCTTTCGTGGCTTCTCGTGGTCCCAAAGGAAGACCAGCGCTAGCCAATGGCTAGCACTATGCTGATTTGGGGCCATTTCGTGGCTATTTTCTGTATTTTGGTGTTACGTTAATTTGTACTGTGTCTGTGCCACGAATAAATGTTTTTTTCTTACTTTCTTATCAGTTAGGGTCTTTAACAGTTACAAAACCAGTGCGGTCGAAAAAACCAGTTACAGACCGGTGAAAAGCCGGTTAAGCCGGACTCAGAGCGAGGATATCCGGGACCTGTTTCCAATTATCTGACAAGTGGGTATGTTTGGGCGGAAAATAGAAATGGCGACGGTTAAGAGTCCTTATCAGTTAAAACGCTTGTCATTTTCTGTTTGTATTGACACGCATCTTGACATTTTCTCAATGTTACTATCTAGAACAGGACTATTGCGACCTAATGTCATAAACTTTAAATGTATTTTTTGTATTTTTCATTAAGAAATATGTTTTCAAACATTAATCCAAATCGACTATTTTCAAGCCAAAAACTAGTTTTTTCCGCATAAATTCTACTACACACAATAAAATCAAAATTTGGGTGCGATGGGGTTGAAATTTCTAAGTATCATTTGGGTGTCGTTTTTTACGGTTTTTTGGGACGTTAATTAAGAAAATGACGTCGATGTGAAATTTAATATTGTGAACATGAACATTCTTGAAAACGTTTGTATGTAAAGTTACAATTCAATAGTCCCAGTAGTTTCGAAGCAAATTGGTTGTGTAGCATTTTCAAATCCGAGGCGGGCATCTATTTTTCTTAAAAATCGATATGGGTGTTACCTTTGTGGTTATTCGGGGTGCCGATTACGAAAATGATATCCATTTTTTTCAACACTCGCGAGGTCTATAGCTCACAGTGCCACTATTATTAAGACAAGCACGTCATGAAGGGGTTAATAATATAATAATATACTTAATATAATATCTGTCGAACGGTTTAGCCTAGTGGGTAGTGCACCTGCCTGTTTAGCTGACGGTCCTGGGTTCGAATCCCGGTCAGGGCAAATATTTGTGTGATGAGCATGAATATTTGTTTCTGAGTCTTGGATGTTTTCTATGTATTTAAGTATTTATATCTATTAAATATATCGTCGTCTAGTACCCATAACACAAGCCTTCTTGAGCTTACTGTGGGGCTAGTTCGATTTGTGTAAGATTGTCCTCTAATATTTACTAAAAAAAAAAAACAATAATTGCTAACATATTGTACAAAAAAGGCATAATAATTAAACCTGGTAAAGTATCCCTAACCCACCTATCAGCTTACTTAAAAATACTAAGAATGTTTGGAATAAATTTCATATCAATAAATAATAATATATTTTTTTAATTTTTGTTTTTTTTTAAAAGTATATGGATCTTAGCGTACTGACATGTAAATAATTATAACACAATTTGAATTCAACTGATTTGTATTTTTGTGTTTTGAAATTTGTATTTTGTAATGGACATTATTATTATTTATCGGACTGACGATTCCGAATGGAAGATGCATTTATTTTTCTGTTTACTTTTTATCGTGTTTTGTATTACTTTATTGTTAGTTGACATTATGTTATTTTTATTTTTCCTGATATGACGATCATGATAACAATTCTTGTAATTTTGACATGTGTGCAAATTTATAATGTAATTCCTTATCATGAAATAAATTATCTAAATCTAATCTGCAGCAGATTTTGAATGAAACCTGGGTATATATAGGAAATCTGGCGTCATTCTAATTTATTTTCATTCCTTTGCAATATTACGAACTGACGCCGTCTTCCAAATAAGCTTTAAAGTAAATCCGCGTAAACCAAATCTCGAAGCGTCTCAAAATCACATCGCTGAACTTTATATTGTTATTTTTAAGGTGTATTATTAAATGGCAGGCTTGTGCGAGATGACTGCGAGAAGCGAGACACCGAGTAGCTCTCATCTCGAGGTTTATAACGCCTCAAAGATTATCCTGCATCCACCAACATGCATGAATTGTATTATAGTATTTCCAGTATGATATCAAAATATAGCGCTTAAGTTTAGCAAGGAGTGCGCGACTCTTCAGTAGCCTGGGGAAAATCCAGGGGAGAACCTCCGACACGACCACGCGTGTGGTTTGGAACACTGGAATACTTTAAGAGTTTGCGCTCCAGTGAGATTGGACGAGCGGTTTCAAGCGACATCGACACACTTATTTATTACCTTGACAGCTAATATCTCACCAACGGTTGACTTGAATGGAAAAGTTTTATAGAAACCTCCATATCATTTTTAAAGGCCTATCCACGGACTATGTGCGTTGAAACTTTTTTTTTCATCCACCGGTTATATACCCCCCTTAATTTAATATATTTTATTATTTTCACATCACTTTTATGTAGCGGTTTATAGAATACACGTTTGTCCTGCCGCTCCACCTGCAAAAGTGCCCTTGAGGCCTATTTGCAGAATAAATGTTTTGATTTTGAAGTAAAACCCTGACGAATCCGTTTTTATTAATTATACTTTTACAAAATCCCCCAAACCACCTTTGAGTTCCACATTCAGATCTCAACTGCCTCATCCGTCAACTCCTTCACAACTCGTAAACAATTCAAAATACATTCGATCGTTCCATATCCATCTTCTAACATCCAGCACCTTACACAGCCATCAAAAAGTACGAATTTATTTAATTTAAGAATTTACCCACATTCGGCCTATCCTGCATCCATGAACTGGTCCCACATACATGTTTAGTTTAGTTTAGTTTATTTATCTCCATATTATAAAACATGTTCGCTTATCCTCGCCGCTATCGCTTGACGACCGCTTTAGCCTAGTTGGTAGTGACCCTGCCTTCGAAGCTGGAGGTCCCGGGTTCGAATCCCGGTCAGGGCATGTATTTGTGTGATGATCAACGAATATTTGTTCTTGAGTCTTGGATGTTTTCTATGTATTTAAGTATCTATATATCTATATAAGTATGTATATCGTCACTTGGTACCCATAGTACAAGCTTTGCTTAGTTTGGGGCTAGGTTGATTTGTGTAAGATTGTCCAAAGATATTTATTTATTTATCTTGCTAATCGTATACAGATCGTTATAACAATGAAATAATTAATAATTATAATATGAGGGTAGGTATATAGTATATACCTACCCTCATATTATACTTAAATATATACCTACATTAAACAATAATCAGGGATGAGTAAATGTCATATAAAGATTGAATTGAAACACTAAGCTGAAATAAAAAATATTTAACAGTTGTACCAATGTAATCATAACAAAGTCAATTTAATAGATAATGTCAGAAGTTAATATAGCACTATAATACAATTTGTAAGTGATACCAGAAAAATATCGATTTATGTCAGATCTTAAAAACTAGAAACAATGTCTCATAACTAACAAGTAAATAGTGCAATTGCATGAAATTAAATAAATAAATAAATATTAGAGGACAATCTTACACAAATCGAACTAGCCCCACAGTAAGCTCAAGAAGGCTTGTGTTATGGGTACTAGACGACGATATATTTAATAGATATAAATACTTCAATACATAGAAAACATCCAAGACTCAGAAACAAATATTCATGCTCATCACACAAATATTTGCCCTGACCGGGATTCGAACCCAGGACCGTCAGCTTCACAGGCAGGTGCACTACCCACTCGGCTAAACCGGTCGTCAAATTCTACACATAAACATAACATAGTTGTAAAGTTGATTAAACAGAAAATCCTTTGATCTCAAAAAAACTGTTTTAATAAAAATTACACGCATAGCGGCCCGGCGTTTTTAATATCGACAATTACGGCGCGAGCGGCGGAATTATTAAAAAATAACTCAGGTGTAAAGCGGCCGGTGCGGGAAGCCCGCCGCGACTTGGCACGTTTTTACAAGCTTATTTTGGGGTCTGACAAGGAAAAATCCGTTGGAAACCATTAATAGCGTAAGTTTTTGAACACGCGTTAGAACACTTGTGATATTTGAAGATGAATTTTCACCGTCCGTTTTATGCTCAAACAGTTGTTCGAAAAGTTACGCAAATATCCTGCAGAAGGGCAGGCCCTTTCAATTTAAATTTAATTTTTTATTTATTGTAATGGGAAACAAACAGCGTTATATTATTCTTTTTATACAAACGCCTTAAGGGAGGCGTACAGCGACATCTCTGAGGATCTGATGATGGAGCAGAAAAGCATAGTAGGGTACTGTGCAGAGGTCGATAATATTTTTGTTTGTTTTTGGTACCTTTTGTTTATGTTTCATGAACAGACGTCGTACATAACCTTCTGAGGATCTGATGATGGAGTAAAATCATGCCATAGAGAATTATGCTTCATTAACGGCACTAACGTCTCAAATCATATTGAGAATCGTCAGTTACGATGCGCCACCCCATACTCAAATTTAGAATGAAAGAAAAATTGAAAAATTTAGGCACCGAGCAGGATTCGAACCTGCGACCTCCCGGCACTCGCGGCCAGTCGCTCTAGCCAACTGAGCTATAGGTGCAATCACTACCCAGTTCCAAATTCATCAACCGTTTACGTTAGCAGCGGTACTGCTTAATACGAAGGAACGGTGCCGCGAGTGCCGGGAGGTCGCAGGTTCGAATCCTGCTCGGTGCCTAAATTTTTCAATTTTTCCTTCATTCTAAAATTAGCGTTATATTACACATACATATAAGGTAAAAATGTAGTTTGTACATATGCCAAAACAGTTTCCACCAAGAGTTAATTACATTTGTGCTCTGAGTAAAAATAACATGCAGCAAAAGCAAATCTATTAAACCAAAAGTTGACTATGATGACTAGATAGCGACAATTCTAGTAATTTTACGCGAGTCCCAATAGTTCAAGGGTGAAATGGGTGCTTCCATCCGAGTTAAACACACTACTTCTCATTTCGACTAAGAGGAAAAAAAAGAAAAAAAAAATGATATACCTGCGCCGGTTTTCAAACCAGTCCCTGAGAGAGTGTTCGCTAGTCTACTGTTTACAAGATGAAGCTGTTTTCGTCGAGGGATAATTGTATACAATACAGGGATCGGATACCGGTATTTTCTCCATAGAAAAATACCGGTATTATTACGGTCACCGGTTCATTGTTTCGTTGTTAATGGTACAATCTAATAATACGACGTTGTTACCTAAATACATGATTCAGCCCTACGTAAAGAGCAAAAAATAATCCAAAATATTGGGCTAATTCAGGGTTTTTTAAAAATACCGGTATCGGTCCCTGGTCCTTACGCGTGTTCAAAAACTTACGCTTGAAATAGGCGCTTTGTAACCCTAAAAAAACTAGACATTTTTTTTCTTTTTTTAAACAATGCCGGTGGCAAAGGAGTCACGTACGACGCTGCCGACCCTTCATAAAATTTGAGGATGCACTGTGTTGACAACAGAAGGGACAACTTTAGGTCTCTCGCTCTCAACACAGTGCATCCTCGGGAGCTCTGGCAACCTTGCTCACCTCCAGGAACACAACACTACATACATGTATAGTAGATAATGTTATTATGGCTGTGGTCTTCTGCAAGGTATTTCCCCAGTTGGGCTGTTCCAAATTCGAGCAAGATGACATTTTGCTGTGCCCTACCTCTAAAAAAACGTAACGTTAGTCTCAATGTAACACTTAACGTAACGTTTCGCATTATATAAAAAAAAAAATTTTTAGACAATCTTACACAAATCAACCTAGTCCCAAACTAAGCAAAGCTTGTACTATGGATACCAAGTGAAGATATACATACTTATATAGATAAATATATACTTAAATACATAGAAAACATTCAAGACTCAGGAACAAATATTCGTGTTCATCACACAAATACATGCCCTGACCGGGATTCGAACCCGGGACCTCCAGCTTCGAAGGCAGGCATGTAACGTTAATGTAAACCGTTCAACGTTTACCAACCCAATTCCCCAGCGCTAAAAGAAAACAAAGTGTCAATCGTTCCCGCCATCACGGACCCTCGTAATCTTACAGCAATAAACTCGCAATAGACATTTAAGCGACGTAAAAATGTCGCGGATCGACGGGATTGGATTGTCGTCATCGATAAAATAGCGAGATAGTTCACAAATAGAATTGTCGGGAGAAGGTAGGTTATTATGTTTCGAGTGCTGAATAGGGGCGCTTGACTTAGGTACAAGGTAATGCAAGGGAAATTGGTAGCGCGAGTGGTGAAAAAGTGTCTCTTGCTCAATGATAGTTTGGAAATTGTATATGTATGTATGTAAATACTTTATTGTACACAAGACAAGGTAAAATAAATTATATAGGAAAATACAGATCAATCATGTACAAAGGCGAACTTGTCCCTGTAAGGGATCTCTTCCAGTTAACCTTTGAGCAACTGAGTGAAGAATAGGAACTAAGCGATATGTTTATGTTAGAAAACTACTAAAAGTTTCATATTACCTCTACGTTAAGTTCAAAATACTTATACTTAACCCGTGGAACGTTATGTCAAAAAAAAATTAAAATCTATGACTATACAAAACGTAGGTCCGATTTTCAAATTTCGTTAGTAACACACGTGTGACTAAGCCCGGGTTTTATAATAGTAGTTTATGCCACTGATACATAATGAGAGGTCTTAAAACACGAGTGTGGTTTTATGAAACGAACGTCAGCGAGTTTCATAGTAGGATCACACGAGTGTTTTAAGGCCTAATTATGTACAGTTGTATATATTACTTTATCTACATCCATACATTAAATCCTCTTTCATGTGTCGAGGCACCATTGCGTTGAAAGTGCAGGAGTTCGAGTTCGTGAGCTCGTTGAAGTCTTTTTGAGCACGAGCCTGTATCGTAATGGGCGGAGATGGCCATAACGATACCGTTTTTGATGCTGTTATGGCCATCTCCGCCCCGGACCGGTGCGATATTGTAAAGTTGGTCCTTACCTACACTTTTTGAGCACATAAAAGAGGATTTACTGTATGGGTGTATATAAAGATCCGTTAGACCAAATGTCAGATCAAATTTCAGTAACTCAGTACATTTTTTGACATAACAGACCGACATAAGGTCTAACGGGTCTTTATAAAACCGAGCCTAGATCGCTAAGCGAGTTAATCTAAAACATAATCCGGTCAAGTGTGAGTCCGACTCGCACACCGCACATTTAACGATGTGACAGACAGACAGACAAGGTGAAACCATAAGGATTCCTTTTTCACTATTTTGGTACGCAACCTTACCTAGCGGCTCTGTACGCTGTAGACCTCACTATATATTTTTTTGAATTTTTTCCAAAAACTGATTAAACAAAAAAACTATAATTATCGAACCTGCTCACGAAATTTTTGGGAAATGCGACCTGTAGAGGAGAACAATCGGAAATCTGGAATTCCGGAATTCCGGACATTACGAAAGCATGCTTCTCGAAGCTAAAGCAGAGACCTTTGTTTCACTGAGTCAAAAAAATACATACTTATATTTAAACTAAACTAACGAGTAAAAATAAGGGGACACTTTCTATGGAAATACAATAAAAAGTGTACCCGTTACTTTTGCTAGTGAATGTATAAGTATTTATATTAAAAATAAATATACGACGACCGGTTTAGCCTAGTGGGTAGTGCACCTGCCTGTGAAGCTGACGGTCCTGGGTTCGAATCCCGATCAGGGCAAATATTTGTGTGATGAGCATGAATATTTGTTCTGAGTCTTGGATGTTTTCTATGTATTTAAGTATTTATATCTATTAAATATATCGTCGTCTAGTACCCATAACACAAGCCTTCTTGAGCTTACTGTGGGGCTAGTTCGGTTTGTGTAAGATTGTCCTGTAATATTTATTTATTTATTTAATATATGTGTTCTCTTTCTGCAACGGCCTCCAGAATGCAATCACGTACCATCAAACAACAACTGCGTACAGGCATAAAATTGTACCAAAACCGTCTACCTCCTCAAAAAGCGCAGCTTTCAAAGCCCTCAACGTTCTAAAACATTCGGAAGCTCGCTACAAAGGCTTTCGCAGCTTTCGGGCTAAGTGCACATTCCGTAGATAACTATGTTAGTAAAAACATTTACCTTCGGTCCCGTGGAAATGTTTGCTCGCTCCCCCCGGTAGCACAAGGGCCGTTAAAATACCAAGTTTCGGTTGACATGTTGTTTTATGTGAAGGGCTTATGTCAACACTATACTTGGAGTACATAGTTACTGTCGCAATAGCGACACTGTAGTTCGGCCGGTGACCGCTAGATGGCGCCGGCAATCTGGTTATCGACAATTACTCGATCGGTAAAACGGATCGATCTTTTTCCTAATATGGACTCTGCCTAAAAAACACTGTGCGACGATGCACGACAACTGATAATAAATGTAATAATTAATTAAGTTGGGATTAGAAGAAATAAAAGAATTGTACACCGCAAGCAACTTTATTTCGCCACTTCGTCCCAACAGTTACACTCAACTATATAGCACGTGTGGTTGCCGGGTAAGAATTGCGCCACCCCATCTCTTCCCGTGGGTTTCGTAGGAGGCGAATAAGGGAAAATCGGAGGGTGGGCAGCAGCATCCTTCGATCATTACCACCATCAAACTGCGGTCGCCAACCCGCTTGCCAAGCGTGGCGACTATGGCAAATCCCCCCCCAAGGGAAAAATAATGGCGAGCCTTGGGGGAGGCCTATGTTCAGCAGTGGACGTCTCTCGGCTGAAATGATGATGATGATATAGCACGTATATATAGCATAGTAACTTGTAGTCGGAAAATCGTTTTACTTGGTACTTCAGAAATACTTTTTTCCGGAATCAAGTTATTTAACTCAAATTAAGCAAGCAGCCCATTCGAGGCCCATAACCGTTATGTGTTAATTTTGAGCGATTTCTAAATTCCGTGCATCGCTATTAACCAACTGAGCTACCGTGGGTATCCCTCTTCTTTTTTTTAAATAATAATAAACCTTTATTGTTCAAAAAATCTGTGACTAAATATATTTGAGGCCCTGGAGACTGCGTTAGTTTTCACTGTGTTGCAACTCCCAGTGGTTGCCCGTTTACAAGTTCAGCGTTTGGTTGTTAAGAACATGACAGACTTATTTTAGAAATTATATAAACTAAGAACAGAAGTTATCACAATACACGGTATATAGCAATTTCACGAACAAACTATGCTGTTGTGTGTGTGCGTGTGTGTGTGCGTGTGCGTGCGTGCGTGCGTGCGTGCGTGCGTGCGTGCGTGCCTGCGTGCGTGCGTGCGTGCGTGCGTGCGTGCGTGCGTGCGTGCGCGCGCGTGTGTGTGTATGTTCACTCCCTCAGTTTATGTTGTCTTCACTCCCTCTAATTGCGCCTCACAGCGACATTTACAATGTATTTAGTAAGTTGTTCCAGCTAATTAATCAGCATCAGATGAGATAAGTCAAAAGGATTTTTTTGAGTTATTATGTAATATTTCCGTATTTGGGGTATTTCCTCTGCCTATCACGTTGAGAAGGTGAAGTAGTCCGTTTTGTTCTACGATTTTGTTCACATCGTAGGACAAACCGGACAAAAAATTCCATTTCGTTCTACGACAAAGTTTACTGCTAACTAAAAACGAAGTATGTCCCATGTCCCTCTCTGTTGCTCTAATTTGCTAGGAGACATCGCTTTCGTTTAGCGATGTTTCTCTATGCGTAGCAATAGATCAAAAGTGAATCATTGCATTTGGCCGCTATCCAATCCGAATGTATAATTAATGTCATAATTGTTTATCACTTAACGGCGGCTATCGGAGTAGCAAATAGCTGCCAGTTGTGGCATTAATGGCATAATTTCGATGTTTGCCAGCGCTTGCCATACGTGTTTATTGACTGAGTAAAACATCTCTGCTATAGCTTCGACAAAAATGCCTTCGTATGTCCGAATTCCGAATTTCCAGATTTCCGGTTGTTCTCCTCTTCGGATCGCATTTCTCAACTGATTCTAAAAATTTGTGAACATGTTCGGTAATTATATAGATTTAATTTCAAAATCTTTTTTTTTTTCAATGATTTTGTAAGTTTGCGGGCGAATTTCGGTTTGATCTCCTCTACAGGTCGCATTTCTCAATCGGTTCTCGTGAAATTTTGTGACAAGTTTCGATAATTATATAGATTTTCTCGGAGAATCAGTTTTTGGAAAATTGCAAAAAGGTGGCCGTGGGCATCATATCAAACAGTTCTTCAGAGCACATCCCGTTATACAGGCAGTAGAACACGCACAGGGAGGCAAAGTCCCTCCTGAGACCAAGGTCGCCCGTCAGACTGAGATCGTCGACAATTCAAAGAAAACCTTATCGATGTGTGTGTTTATAAAATGAATCAATGTGCAAACATATGTGTACAATAATACCCCTAATCCCTATTAATTAAAAGGCGAACCCACCCTTCACGAAATGTCTTAAAACAACGTCTTTAAACAGAGTACGGGAAGATATTTAGGACCCAACTCTCAACCGGGCGTAAGTTGGACTGAAACTAGGGATGTCAAAAAAATAATCGATTATTGAAAGAAGATTTTGCAGAAAATAGATTAATAAAAAATAAAATAAATAAATATTAGAGGACAATCTTACACAAATCGAACTAGCCCCACAGTAAGCTCAAGAAGGCTTGTGTTATGGATACTAGACGACGATATATTTAATAGATATAAATACTTAGATACATATATAGAAAACATCCAAGATTCAGAAACAAATATTCATGCTCATCACACAAATATTTGCCCTGACCGGGATTGGAACCCAATTATGATTTTCACAGCCGATTAATCGTAACATAATTTATCAAAGAATATTGTGAGCTAACACCTTGGACATGAGAATATTAGACGTCTACAAAGTCTTAGTAAAGACCCTGGCATTATGAGGACATTTCTAGCAACGAAGCTAATATTGAAGCCACGCCTCTTAGGTATCGCGGATTTCAAAATATCCGGATTTGCTCAGATATTATCACGATACTGCAATACACGTCAATATTTTTGTGATAATGATCATGATATGAGTGTATCGCATGATAATCATCACCGTGGAACCGACGCAACAGGAAAAATTAAATAAAAAAATGATTATTGAAAAACCGATTATTATTTCTTCAAAAATCGATTGTTTTTTAATCGATTATTTAATAATCGATTTTTCAAGACGGAAGCGACATCCCTAACTGAAACTTCTTCAAGTTCGCAATTAAAACGATCATTATGTGCTAGTAACTTTTGTAAAGGCAAGTTTACACGGAGCTAGTGACTGGTGAGAATGGATTACATTAGGCTTGCAAGGTATTTCCAAACGCCTGCGGTAAACTAGTCGAATTTTGCATGCGAGTGTCGATTGAAGAGACGTGTTACCCGAGTTATTTATTTAAATTTAGAATGAAGGAAAAATTAAAAAATTTAGGCACCGAGTAGGATTCGAGCCGTAACGGATGGCACATCGTAACTGACGATTCTCAATATAATTTGAGACGTTAGTGCCGTTAATGAAGCATGAGTCTTCTGGTAGATGTCGCTGTACGCCTCCCTTAAGGCGTTTGTATAAAAATATTTATTTAAACTTTATTGCACAAAACAAATGAGTACAAATGGCGGACTTAATGCCTTAAAACATTCTCTACCAGTAAACCATTGGGCCAAACAGAAACTTGCAAAGGTGGGTGCAGGAGACAGATAGACAGGTAGGTACTCTGACAGACAGGTATAATTTGTTTCTTTTTTTAATGTTTTGCGAGTTTAAATTAGCATATTTAGTAACAACTCATGACACGTTCAAGAGCAAATGAATTAGGTACACTTTATTCGCTCGAATTGACTTTATTTCATCGAATTTGTAAGAAATTATAATTTGACCAGTTTTATTTGATTCTGAATCATCTCAAGTCTGGCTTTATAGGCGTATGTATCGTGTTTAAAAACCCCCCAAATCGCTTCCTATATTAAACATAATTAAGCAAAACCCCAAAAACTCCGCTTACGAGAACGGGGCCCGGGAAAAATGTCCGCGCGATAAATTTGGGGAAAGTTCGTAAGGGTTACAGGCCGGGATTACGTGCCCGTAGTGCGGCGATGGATGTAATTAAGTACTTTTTAGGGGAAATTAGAAGCATCTAAATAAATTATAATAGATATACGTATGCCTGAGCTCAAAGTCAAAGTAATTTATTTCTTTTAAATAGGCCCATAATTCATCATCATCATCATCATTTCAGCCGAAAGACGTCCACTGCTGAACATAGGCCTCCCCCAAGGCTCGCCATTTAGACCGGTCCTGTGCCGTTCGTTTCCACCGGATTCCCGCGACCCTCACCAGGTCATCACTCCACCTTGTCGGAGGCCTACCGACAGCTCGTCTTCCGGCCCATAATTAGCACTTTCAAAATGTCAAATATAACTCAATTTGAATTCAACTGATTTGTATTTTTTTGTGTTTTGAAATTTGTATTTTGTAATGGACATTATTATTATTTATCTGACTCACGATTCCGAATGGAAGATGCATTTATTTTTCTGTTTACTTTTTATCGTGTTTTGTATTACTCTAGTTGACATTATGTTCTTTTTATGTTTCCTGTTATGACGATCATGATAACAATTCTTGTAATTTTGACATGTGTGCAAATTTATAATGTAATTCCTTATCATGAAATAAATTATCTAAATCTAAATCTATACACATAAAATAGGAATACTTAACAGTAACAGAGAACAAAACTTAATAACTAATGTAACAATTAATAAAGCTAAAATAGTCAATATAGGTGGTAAAAATTTAATAACATTAATAGCTACTTAGATGTAGAGCAATTCAGTCCCAAGCCGTTTTGTCATTAAGAAAATCTTTAATCTTATAATAAGCTTTACTTACTAGTCTGCGTTTAAGGCAGTTCTTAAATTGAAGTCACATTATCTGGGACTTTATTGTAAAATCGTATACAATTATTTTTAAACGATTTTTTTTTTGCAGCCGAGAATGGGACACTGCCAGTTTGTCCTTATTTCTGATATTAAAATTATGTATTAGGGTCAATTTCAACAAGCCAATATTTTTTTTCACATCGGTGATTTTCTTCAAATTGAAGTTTTTCATCGATTTTTTAACATCAACCTAAAGATTTAGCTACTGTAGTTAACATATGTTAACGGCCCTGTCATACAATAAATAATTACGGAGATATTAGACAATCTTTTTTTAATTCATCGAAATGAATAACTGTCACCGAAATAAATAAATGGAGTCACCGATGTGATAATAACGTCACCGAGATGAAATAAATAATCTCCGTGATGATATTAAGATAACCGAAATGATATAAAGTCTCACCGATGTGATATAACAGTCACCGAAATGAAACTAAAATGAATATAAAAAGGTTTTATAAATAAACATAATGGTTTTATTGCTCCTTTGATATCAAAAAATAATTATACGTTTCACAATAGTCATAAAATAGAAGACCAAAATAAAAAATGGTTCAAATGGCATCTACGGAACCCTAATACAAGCGAATGACGCATGGTTGTTTGTGCCAGCTGTTTGCTGATTTTACTTGATATGAAATGAATGTTGCCTATCCTTTCATTTCTTAATATATATAAAAAAATAGGTACAGCAAATAAAATTCTGTTAAATTATTTATATAAATCGACCATTGGCAAACTTTTTTAAGCATTTTGGAAATTTAAGAAAAGGGTCAGTCGCCATAATAAATTATACATAGGTATATTTAAGTCCGTTATATTTATTCAAATCATAAGAGATCAACAACTTTAAAGGAACCTATTATTTAGAATTAATATTATATAATCTTTATTAAAAATATGTATTTAAATATATCGCATGCATATATCGTCCAAGTCTTGTTTGGATGGTTTGCGGCCACAACATCTCAAAGAGCTAACCTCGCCCTCGGCTGGCAACAATAGTCCTCGGTTAGTCGATTGTAGAGCGAAATTTCTTTTAAAAAGGTTCTCTCAATCCCGTGGTATTTCCCTACTTGTACGGAGGTTCACTCTATGCTCTCTCAATAAAGGGCGGGAAGATTTGGCCGATCGCCATAGGCTACACTCTGCGTCGCCTGTCGGCTAAACTGGGCTACCGGGTAGAGAGGCAATGGCGGATTACCTACAACCACTTCAGATAGGTTTCGGAATTATGCAAGGTTGTAACGCGGCCGGCCATACACGCCTCTCACTCACGCCACGGAATGGAGATACGGGTTCCGTTATTCTCAAGATTGAAATTAAAAATGCCTTCAATAGCGTTGAGAAGGAGACAATTCTCGAGGAAGTTTTGGATCGAGTGCCATCTCTTTATCCGTTTCTCCGTCAATGTTAGCACACGTCTAGCAATTTATTTTATAACGACATATCAATAACTTTGCAAGTCGGAGCTCAGCAGGGTGATACTTTAGAGCCCTTAATATTTTGTTTTGACATACAAAAGGTTATTTCTTCGCTGAATTATAGGATAAATGTGTGCTATTTAGACGATAGAACGTTTGCTGGTAGGCCTGTAGTGTTGCAGGATTTGAGACACCTTTTGCCAAGTCTAAAGGCTATCGGTCTGGAGGTTAACCCATGCAAATTTGAGCTGTTTTGTTCTGATCCCATGGATGATAATGGCTACGGTTGGCATTTAGGTTGTTGTTGCCAGGGTTCGACTTCTGAATGAGTCGTCCTTATGCTTGCTGGGTACTCCCATATTTCCGGAAGGGGTTACTTTTGCTCTTGAGGAAAAAAGGGTTGTGTTAGTTGAGGCTCAAGAACATTTGAGAAATTTGTCAGCACATGCATCGCTTACCCTGCTAAGGACCTGTTTAGCGATGCTTCGCATGTTGTATATTTTAAGAACTTTCCCCACCTGGTTGTTTGGGGACGACGTGTTAAGGTTGGACGATACGCTTCGAGTGTCTTTGAGACCATTTTGAATGTTCATTTAAACGAGGCAGTAGTACCAGGCTTCTCTTCCGGTTCGCCATGGGAGACTGGGTATACGTCGTTGTCGGAAAGTCGGTGTAGTGGCGTTTCTTGCCACCGCTCACGGGACATTGGGATTCGTCGCTCGCATCGTGTATTATAATGGCGATGATACCGAAATACCGTTTGTGGTTTGTGTTTGGAGTGTAAGGTTTGTCAGCCGCATCGGTGAATTTGTGGGGTCTTGGTTGAGGAGGATGGCCCGCCTTAGCTGTCAGAGGTGCGCGTAGCTGTTTTCAAGGCATCACGCAATCAATGATGCAGTTTGTCAAGCTTTGGTGTCGGCCAACATCCCCTATGTCTTGGGGCTCCAAGTCTAGGGGCTGGAGGCTTCCAGGATTGTATCACACGGATAGCAAAAAGCCAGATGGCCTCACAGTGATTCCGTGGCAGAAGGGTGTCTCTTGTGGGACACTACGTGCGTCAGTACGTTTGCCCCGTCCCACCTTCACCTTACGGTCAGGTCTACGGGGTCGGCCGCTGAGTATGCAGCCATATTTGAACACTCCAAGTACACTGCCCTGGAACCGTTGTACGATTTCGTGCCGATTGCAGTGGAGACTGCGGGATCTTGGGGCGGTGGAGGTGGAGGCTAAAACATTTATTAAGGAATTGGGTCGCCGGCCTAGGGATAGGGCAGTGATCTGCGCTCCGAATCGTATCTGGTTCAACAGATTTCGTTGGCTATACAGCGCAGTAATGCTCCAAATGTAATTGAAATTTTTGCCAGCGCGGTGCAGTTCGAGGCGATCCTATTTAGTTGATATTAATTGACGAATCCTGTTGCGAATTGTTTTATTGTGTGGATATTTATATGTGACGACGCCTATTGCTGATTCATAGTTGTACCCATCTGACGAAGCCTGCATAGCAGATTAGAATTTCTCAGTAATGTCAAGATGATGCTAATAGAAATAAACATATTGTGTTTTATATATTTCATAACAAAAAAGTTGTTAAAAACAATTCACAACTTCTAATCAGTCAAGACTTTTATTATGTACGGAACCCTTCAACCAGATAAAAAATATTTCATCTTCGGTGACATTTTTGAATTCGGTGAGGTGATAGGAGTAAATTCTTCACCGAATTAACCGAAATGAGATCACTGAAATGAAGAACATTGAGGTTTAACTCGAATTATCGAAAATGTCGCGTAGGAATATAAAAATTAAACC
The DNA here is from genome assembly GCA_963556455.1 of Epiblema foenella. Lineage (NCBI taxonomy): Eukaryota > Metazoa > Arthropoda > Insecta > Lepidoptera > Tortricidae > Epiblema > Epiblema foenella. Next base: position 37,510,453 of record OY747096.1, read on the forward strand.
TAGAATATGTAATAAAATGTTGACTTACATATAATATCCGAATAACAAACAAAACATATGCACTGTTATCAAAAAATACCAGTAACCGAAATGAAAACTTTTTTGTCCCCACATCACCGAATTGATAAACTTATGTGTATAACTCGAATACGCAGCTGGTCTCAACACGTGCGCTTGCGCCGGACGTTAGCACGGGACTGACCGAATAACCTTTGATTGAAGCAGTGCGTCCACAAGGCGTTGCTTAGCAACTACACGCATCGAAACTTTGTTCACCGATATGATGTCGTCGTGCAGGACAGATACATATACTCTGACCAAAACATATACAGGGTATTTTAGTAATCCCCTATATCTCATATCGATAATACAACTATCCTAGATTATAATAAATGTCTCAGTTAACGTAAATACCTATCCATATTTGTATCATGAAGGAATTTTCCATAAAAAAAGTACGGGGGACAGGTCACTGTGATGATAAATCGGCGCTTAATTATTTTTTTAAAGTGATTAATATTAATTTTAACACAATCGCATTATTTGCCCCAGATAGAAGAACAACCCTACTATTTAAAAAAAAATATCACGAATATGTATGACCAAAGAGCACCGCCGTTATCAGCCGTGCCATTTCAAATTCATGCCTGGGATATTGACCCATTACAGTTCTTTTTAAAGGATTTTCAATACACATTTCTGCGGCCATGCTCATTACGGTGATCTTTATTATTATTCTTTCTTTACTTTAGGACTTAGGTTAGATTTTATAATAATTATATAAAAAGTAAAATGTAAAATAATATTTACAAAACATAAAATCATTATAAAAACCTAACCGGGGCCTAAGCTACCGGTGGTGTCGGGCGACAGAGAGAGGAACCTCCTGACTATCCGCGCCGTGTCCAGGAGTACCGCACTCTGTATCTGACCCTTGACCCAGCCATCTAGCGAGAGTTTCTTGTGTTTGTCGAGACTCTTCGCTATTAGACCGTTCGCAGAGACGACTATCGGGACAATGATCGTTGAATCAACATCCCACATGGCGTTCACTTCGTGTGCCAAGTACTTGCTGACTTTGTCCTTCTCGGCATTCACGAGGTTATCGTCATGGGGGATGGTGATGTCAAAGAGCACTGCCTGGCGCTTCGATCGATCTGTAAGCACAGTTTATTGGCTACAATAGGCCTGTCCGTGATGACAGATCGATCCCAATAGAGCGTGGCACGACCATTTTCGAGAACTGGCGCAGGTGTATACTTATAGTACGGCGAAACCATTGCGGCTACGGGACACCGAAAAAATATCAGCTACACGTAACTACTTAATGGAATTAAAGGAACCAGATGAAGATACAACGTAGTCAGTGATTATTGAAGGAACCTCCAACTAAAAGCATAATACTCCACTACTAAATCAAGATTCTCCAATTAGCGGTCTACAACTTAATTTATTGCGAACATAGTTACGATAATGAAAGTAGCAAAACACTCAGGGTCACTTATCGTCGGTTGGGGGTAAGAGTTTTTACTAATAAAATGGCACCGACTACTAAAATTACAATAGGTACGTCTACATTATTCAATAAGAAGCGTAGTCTTATGTTAGAAGTAAGGCAATTATTTTTTAATATTTAGTATTTTTTGGAGTCAGTTTAATTTTTTTATTTATTTCACGCTTTTTAGTGAATCATTACCAGAGTGCATCTCACAATGATTCCAATAAGCTCAAACACGGATAAGCTACACTGTTTTATTACGGAGTTCCGTTGCCTACCGTCCGGCTTCAATTACCAGATAAAGTTGATGGTGACATTACATCAGTACCATTTAAATTGACTTCGTCATAGTCGCTTCCGTATCCTGATCGGAATATCTTAATACCACCCATGAAACACTAGGAGTTTTGGATGACCATCCGTGGTCTTTCTTCAGTTCTCGTTCACCAAATGCTACTTTCTGAATGCAAATTCTGGATTTATTAAGGAATTATCTAGACACCACAGTTCGTAGACCCAGTCACCGTCCGCACGTAACAGATTCCGGACGAGAAAATGAACGCTCATCCAACAGCTAATAGCAAAAATAATCGCCGCTTCCCATCTTTAAGCGTGTCACACACTACGCAGATACGATAATATTTTATCTGCGTATAATAACTTAATGATCTGAAACTATCACACACTACGCAGATACGATGATATACGAAATGATACATTCAGTCTAAATCCTTCAAACTGAGTAGACTTGTTTTTTGGTGCGGACTGTTTATACAGGATGTCTTCGTGTTTATCTCTGCACCATACGCAGTACCGATACGCACGTCATCCAAAGGTAAACAATATAATAGGCAGATCAATTTATATACGCAGATAATATCTTGGCCATCTTTCGATATAAGTCGGTGCCCACAGATACTTCACAATAAAATATAAGTTATCTGCGTTGTGTGTGTTAGCTCATTGAATTGTATAGGGAGCAATATTGACAGATATGCGTTCAGATACAGATAACGTATCTGCTTAGTGTGTGACACGCTTTATGGACGTTTGCAACTCCAAATGCGCTGCGGATCCTTTTTCGAAAGTACATTCCAGAACTGACCTACTTATTCTATCTACACTACAGCAAAAGTTTCCCAGAGACAGTTCAATTCGGACCATAAAGTAAGTTGCTCTAGGTATTCTGGAATCCGGATAGCGCGGAAATTTCCCGAATAACTTTGCACTTTTAATCATTTCAGGTTTGCAGAGGTTTCCAGCGGGGAGTAATTATGGCCGCCACTGAAGTTATCCAAGTATCGCCGGTCGCTATATACACGTATATTATTCTGCTTTTCCACCAAAGTTACGATTTCACAAATTCAAATTCTCTTTTTTTTTATGTTATAGGGGGCAAACGAGCAGACGGATCGCCTGATGGTAAGCAATTACCGTCGCCCATAGACACCTGCAACACCAGAGGAGTCGCAAGTGCGTTGCCGGCCTTTCAGAAGGGAATTCGCTCCTTTCTTGAAGGTTTGAAGGTCATATCGGTCCGGAAATACCGCAGGCGACAGTTCATTCCTTGTATTGAAATATAGTTAAATTTGGTGGAAAACCGACATATATGCATGGTCCAAACCAAATACCTAAATAGCGTAAAGAGACATGTATAATATTTTCATTGTATCTAGTTGACACAGTTCTTGCAGGAAATCATATCAAGCGATATAATTTAATCGTCTAGGTGAAGTATTTTCATTATTATTACTTTTCTTATCTCGTATTTGGTAATACCATGTAAATAAGTATGCAGTTCGACATGTTTTCTTGTGGAACTACACATTAGGTTTAAAGACATTTATTCTCATATAAGATCTACAATCACTTCCATGAGAACATGGTTATAGACAAATACATGTATTCGACTTGGTTGTTGTCACCGCAAGAATGCAAAATCATATTTAAGGTAGACAACACATACAGTAATATAAAGTAAGAAAAAAAAAACATAATAGTAATAACAGGAATTAAGTCCTGCAAAATTGAAACAATACAGGTAGGTAGTGTACTAATTATAGACAAGCTTATTCACCCATTCAGCTCATAAATTTATTTATTTACTTATTACAACCCGGAAATGCCAAATTTAATGGTTTGCTAGGATATATTCAGCGAGTGCCTTTTTGAATGCGTTGAATGAGTTTAGATTTTTAATTTCAGCCGGTATTTTATTGTACAGGAGCAACACATTGCAAATATCTATTGTTATTTTTTTCTTAGTTTTCTTAAAACAATCTTTTTTGTTATTTACCGCTCAGATTTACTTAAATAGTTAAGAAGGATCATTGTAATAAGCATATTTTTGGAGAAAATGACCGACTGTCGAGTTTCTTTCGGCGTTTCTTCTCGGTGGCAGTCTCTTGTTTTTGTTAATTTATTGCTCACAAAAAAGAACCTTAAAAATTACTACTAAGTTTGACGACCGGTTTAGCCTAGTGGGTAGTGCACCTGCCTGTGAAGCTGACGGTCCTGGGTTCGATCCCGGTCAGGGCTAATATTAGTGTGATGAGCATGAATATTTGTTTCTGAGTCTTGAATGTTTTCTATGTATTTAAGTATTGATAATTAAAAATAATTATATCGTCGTCTAGTACCCATAACACAAGCCTTCTTGAGCTTAATGTGGGGCTAGTTCGATTTGTGTAAGATTGTCCTCTAATATTTATTTATTTTATTTTATTTTGTTTAAGTTTCGCCAAACTGAGGTGCAGTTTTTGGGCGAATAGCTTAACACTCTTTGCTTATTCTACCGTGCTGAAGATAGGCGTATTGCTCTCTTGAGTAACGCTAGGAGATTTGACTTGTAAAAGTGCTATTGCGGTCTACTTGCAGAGTAAAGTGCCATACAAATACTTTTATCTACGTATACACCCATACAGCAAATCCTCTTTTATGTGCTCAAAAAGTGTAGGTAAGGACCAACTTTACGATATCGCGCCGGTCCGGGGCGGAGATGGCCATAACAGCATCAAAAACAATATCGTTATGGTCATCTCCGCCCATTACGATACAGGCTCGTGCTCAAAAAGACTTCAACGAGCTCACGAACTCGAACTCCTGCACTTTCAACGCAATAGTGCCTGAACACATGAAAAAGGATTTAATGTATGGATGTAGATAAAGTAGTGTATACAACTGTACATAATTAGGCCTTAAAACACTCGTGTGATCCTATTATGAAACTCGCTGACGCTCGTTTCATAAAACCACACTCGTGTTTTAAGACCTCTCATTATGTATCAGTTGCATAAACTACTATTCCATAAATAATAAGCCCAGGTAACTTTGATTACTCTCTACAAGCAACAGAAGGTAAGTTTTTTTATACAAAAAAGGTGGTGAAAGAAACATTTATTCACAGACATAGAAGACACACATAAATGACAAGAAAAAAATACACACAAAACTTAACTCTTATTTTTTATGATTTTTTCAAACATGGTCCACAAAAAGCTCAATTTTTAATATAAGTATGTTGTTTATGCACTTATATATATGAAATGTACATGTAACTGTTACTTATTGACCCCTCCATCAACGCAGGAGAAATTTTTATTAATAACTTATCTTCACAAAAGTTACGTCCAAAAAGTTGTTTTATTTGGCCTAAAATTGCCAAAGTGATGTCATATATCTCGAAGACAGTGAGTTTTTTTTTAGGAACGGTTGATGAATTAGGATCTGGGTAGCGATTGCACCTATAGCTCAGTTGGCTAGAGCGACTGGCCGCGAGTGCCGGGAGGTCGCAGGTTCGAATCCTGCTCGGTGCCTAAATTTCTCAATTTTTCCTTCATTCTAAACAGTGAGTTTTGGAGTAAATATGATATACTATTTTGGTAAAACTCGTTGTTCTTAATACGATAAACGGATAGTTAACAGATCGAAGATCATTGGAAGCCGGGAGCCAGGGAGGTACCAGTACTGACTCCTTACTGCGTCCAAGATACATAATACACTCCCAGTCAAAAAAAAATCAAAACATTTATTCTGCAAGTAGGCACCAAGGACACTTTTACAAGTCAAAATCTATCTAAGTACATCAAATAAAAATAATACAATAATCAAAGTATCATTAATTAAATGTAGTGTTACATGTCAAAAATAAAACTAAGAAACTAATAACAATCGAGATTTGTTAGTGTATAAGGTCTCTAAGCGTCAAGATAAAAGGTAATAAAGTAGGTACACTAATCATAATAAAATATTTTGAGCTATATCTATAACACGTCAACATGGAAACAATAAAATCTAATAAATAAATATCCTCAGAGATGTATAAGTTCTCTAAGCGTCAGTCTAAAAATAAAATCAAATGAGAACAGTGAAGTCTCTCATCATGTCAATTCCACTGAACACTAGTACGAAGTTACTAGTCCTTGCAAACATGAACAGACCGGACCCCACAAACAGCACCCGTTCACGAGTATGACGCGTATCTCAGCCATCGCCTCCCTCGACCATATGTTAGGGAAGGTTGCGACCCGATCAACGACGCCACCGTAAGCAAAGACCTTTAGGCGAGCATGACATATTCAAGCTGCAGGACATTTAACTATAAATTCACATTTAACGTCATTGTGAAATCTTGAATCTCCACGTCAAATGCCAGTCGGTTCACAGCAGTGATATACGAATTCGTCCCTCCCCCCCTTTCACCCCCACCCCAGGCACCTGCCCCTTCATTAAAATGTTCCGTCGCCGACGTGTGACGCCGGATACCGGTAAGAATGGCTGGGGTTCCGTTATTCTGTTGAATGAGTTACTCATAATGTGTAATTAGATTTTTGTATTACATTAATACACTATGAATTTGCTTAAACGCAAACCGAACTACTTATAGCCCTCCTCCCTAAATTAATCCCGTGGGCGGTAATAACCCAAAAGATTTACCAACGATTTTAAAACCTACTTAGAGTATGTAAAGTTATATAACATATGGTCCAGTAACTCACAATTTAAGAGATATTGTGTTGCTAACACACCCTAAAGGCGTGACGTAGCCACCTACCACTTTTACACTAACTGCATGGTTGTCAGCCAGTTTCACTTAATTAAGTTTGGTATCTATCCTACAAAAAGGTTTTACTACCGAAAGTTTTGTTCTGTTCTCAACCGCGAGACTGCAAACTATTACCTTCACTGATAACTGGCTGATATTTTGAAATTGATGTCACTAAAATGACAATACTTCTCTCTGTTTCTCAACTTGAGATTAATTATACTCGCTCACTCTCTGAAGTAAAGATTTGTTCACAAAGAAGCGGTCAATTAATACCATTTACTTTATACTGAACTAGCGACCCGCCCCGGCTTCGCACGGGTGCACAATTTAATGGATGTTATTATACATATAAACCTTCCTCTTCAATCACTCTATCTATTAAAACCGCATCAAAATCCGTTGCGTAGTTTTAAAGATTTAAGCATACATAGGGATATAGCATATAATCAATTATATTAGCGGTTCAATTCAATCATATAATCAAAACCGATATTCAAGCATATTAGCGGTTCCGCCAATTGACAATAACACCTCTAATTGACACTTTACCCATAATAACCATTACCGGTAATAGCTGTCAGTGTCAATATACTCGATTATTTGTTTGTTGTAGGTATTAAAACCTATTTGTTGAGTTTTAGTAGTAATGTTTACTAAACATCTTACCTTTCAAGTGCAATGAATAGCGGTATTGAATACGAAGCGGTATCGTAAATAGTATACATAGAGATATAGATAAAAGCGGAATGACAACAATACCAACAATATACAAATAATTATATAAAATATTAATTTTGAGTTTCGTTAGTTGTTAGTTGCACCGCCAACAAATCTTTTTGCTTCGCCTTAAGGTTGACTGGTAGAGAATGCCATACGGCATTAAGTCCGCCTTTTGTACGATAAGGTTTCTTTTGTGCAATAAAGATTACATAAATAAATAAATACCTCTAATTAGAACATAGGTATTATTTTATTACCGGTAATAGTTTGTCAATTTATATACAGGTATTAAATAAAACCGGTTTTACAATCCCTGACTAACGTAGACAAAAAGTGGAAAAGACATTTTGAAATAATGTCCCCATTAAATTAAAATGCTTGTTATTTTCCAAGCAACCTTACTTAAGAGGTAGTGCAACATTATTGTCAAAGGAGCTCTTAGTCCATGACAAACCTTCTTGTCCCAACAGCTAATAGGATTATTTACCAGTGTGCTTTGTACATTTCCCTGACAGTTACAACTATGTTTTTTGTGTAGGGACAAGGTATAAGAAGCGTCCATAAATTACGTGAAGTGTTTTTTTAAATTTTCTGTCCCTCCCTCCCCCCCTGGTGAGATGTCGTGAGATTTTATTTAACCCCCTCCCCCATCCCCCAATCTCACGTGAGATTTTTTTAAATGTGGGTTTCTTACGTAAACGCGTTGGATTGTTATTGTAAAAAAAAATGCTTGGTGCTTTTATTTACGACTAGTTAAGACTAGTACTCAATATTGCTGAGAGTTAACGTCGAAGTATGAATGAAATTATTCTCTTTTGAACGAATTAGTGAATAATCTTAATCGTATTACGATTACGCTTAAGATTAAATCTTATAAGCGTGTACAATCTGGATTAAATGGACCAAAATAGTATAATATTTTTTTGTTTCAATCAGAAAAAAAATTGCGTGATATTTGCCGAGAACCCTCCTCTCTCCAACGTAAGATTAGATGAGATTTGACTAGACCCCCTCCCCCCCCTTAAACATCTCACGTAATTTATGGACGCCCCCTAACTAAAAAGATAAAAGCCGGGCAAGGGGCAAGTACGTAGTGTTGTGTTCCTGGAGGTGAGCAAGGTTGCCAGAGCTCCCGAGGATGCACTGTGTTGAGAGCGGGGGACCTAAAGTCACTTGTGTTGTCAACACAGTGCATTCTCAAATCTTATAAAGGGTTGGCAACGCGTACGTGACGCCTTTGGAGTTGCGGGCAGCGGTGGCCGCTTACCATCAGGTGGACCGTAAGCTTGTTTGCCACCGGCGTTGTATAAAAAAAAGTGCGAGTCGGACTCCCGCACGAAGGGTCTCGTACCATCACTACATAGTATAAAACAAAGTCGCTTTCTCTGTCCCTATGTCCCTATATCCCTATATCCCTATGTATGCTTAAATCTTTAAAACTACGCAACGGATTTTGATGCGGTTTTTAATAGATAGAGTGACTCAAGGGGAAGGTTTATATGTATAATACATGCATCAGCAAAGCCGGGGCGGGGCTTACTTAAATATTTATTTTATTCTGTTTTTAGTACTTGTCGTTATAGCGGCAACAGAAATACATAATCTGTGAAAATGTCAACTATGTAACTATCACGGTTCATGAGATACAGCTTGGAGTCTTAGTAATAGGGTATCAAAAAAAATCAAAATGAAACATTTATTCTGCAAATAGGCCACAAGGGCACTTTTACATGTCAGAATATTAATGTACAATTTAAGAAAGTCTGACTATAATAAGTAATACATTTTTCATGTTAACATATTAATTTACAGTTCAAGAAGGAATAATAATTTCGAGTTTACAATTATAACAAAATTAATGTCATACAGTGAAGATAAACTTGCAAAGTTATCTATTACAAATATTACAACGTCAGTAAAGTTAGAGATGTATAAGGTCTCAAAATTAAACAAGGAGTATAATGAAATTAATATAATATCCCAGAGATGTACATGGTCTCTGAGCGTCAAAATTAAAATTAATTTAATATTGTTAGAGATGTATATGGTCCCTAAGTCACTAATAATAAAAACGAATCCACAACAGGATGATGTCTCCCGTCAATCCCCTATAGAAAGACACTAGTATTAACGTAGTCACTGTGTCCTAGCAAGCATGAATAGACCGGACTCCACAAACAGCACCCGATCACGAGTATGACGCGTATCTCAGCCACCGAAGACCGCGACCGGCGAGCGTTTGACGACCGCTTTAGCCTAGTTGGTAGTGACCCTGCCTTCGAAGCTGGAGGTCCCGGGTTCGAATCCCGGGGCATGTATTTATGTGATGAACACGAATATTTGTTCCTGAGTCATGGATGTTTTCTATGTATTTAAGTATCTATTTATCTATATAAGTATGATCCTCTCAGGTGAATTTTTATCATACTCATTGTATTATTTAACTGCTATTTTATTCATTGATTTTTAATTTATTTTGTTTTATTTAATGTTATTGACGATCACAATAGAGATTCCTGTAAATTGACATGTAATTTATATTGTAATCTTATATTGTGAATAAATGAATCTGAATCTGAATCTATATCGTCACTTAGTACCCATAGTACAAGCTTTGCTTAGTTTGGGACTAGGTTGATTTGTGTAAGATTGTCCAAAAATATTTTATTATTATATTATTATGGTTTTACCATTTGGGTACGGAACCCTAAAAATAAGTTTCAAAATAAAGAACAAGTAAGCCAACCGGGATCACTATCTCCCGATACCCTATTATTTTACGGGCCAAACTGTTTCTTCTGTAAATTATATTTAAGCCGATTGAAGGGTCCCGGATGAAAGCAGGATTTCGCGGACGCGTTAATATACAGGGTGTCCCTAAAACCAGAAAAACATAACCGAATTTAGCTAAGAAACATTTAAGTATATGCATATAATAATTAGTACTAGACAAGTCTCACATCTTTATTTATTTATTTATTCATTGTTTAGTTATAGTCATAGTTTATTTATTTATTGTATTTATTGTGTAGTTTTTTCTTTTCATTAGGATTTAGCCGTTACAACAACTCAAATGGAACTTGTTTTAGTGTTGCCTTACAATATAAACGTTATTTGAGCTGTGTTATTAAGAGCGGTGGTCGTGTCGTCACCCATTATATATTAATTAGGTTAAGACTAGTATATATATTTTTTTGTTGTCCCGAAAATCAGCGTCACGACACATCAGTCGTGGCACATGCTGAGCGACAACCTTTTTGGTATATACCAACTTCTAATTTGTAAAATCTTCTTTTTATCTGTATGTACACCAAATAAACCTTTTTTTCTTTCTTTTCTAACGAAATTTTAAATTTAACCTTTTTTACCGCCACAGGATCATGGCATTTGATAAGCGTAGATTACATTCGATAAGACTTTTGGTAACATCTTGAAAAAAAAAACAGATTTACAAAATACTTAAATTTGCAGTGATTCCAAACTCAATTAAAAAGAAAGCGTTCGAAAATTATGTACATGAAAAAGTAGAATAAATAAAAATAAAATAAATAAATATTTTTGGACAATCTTACACAAATCAACCTAGTCCCAAACTAAGCAAAGCTTGTACTATGGGTACCAAGTGACGATATACATACTTATATAGATAAATAGATACTTAAATACCAGTGGCGGCGCGTCAAAAATGTTCTTACAGAAACCGGATATAATTATCCATTCTTAATCTTCATGAACATTAATAAAATAATTGGACTGGCTTAAAATTAGGCAAGCCGGTGGGAATCGAGTTGCATGGACGCTCCGCCATTGTTAAATACATAGAAAACATCCATGACTCAGGAACAAATATTCGTGTTCATCACACAAATACATGCCCTGACCGGGATTCGAACCCGGGACCTCCAGCTTCGAAGGCAGGGTCACTACCAACTAGGCTAAAGCGGTCGTCAATGTAATAAAAACCATGAATTCGACTTAATAACATTGTTTGCCCACGTTTCAAACTATTTCAGCAAGTTTAAATGAACCATTCACAGGTTTTAAACATGAAATAGTAATTTTGAGTTTCGTGCGCTAACTCAAAGGTTTCCTTTGAGTTAGTATCACGAGCTTAGCACTGTAAAGAGCTCCGATAAACCAGTTAAGGCGAGACGGTGTCTATTCGACAAGCGCTAAGTGATAATGGATTCGCAGTCGGCGATTTATTTTTTTACGCTTCGCTATGGTGAATAGGGTTTTTTTCTACTCCTGTACTTTTTATCGCGACTTACGCAATCATGAACTCTAATAAAAATACATACTTTATTTAATAAGAGAACAACGGTTGGAACTCACTTGAAAAGTCACTATTTGCGACATGTTTCGCATGTTTTTAAGTGTAAATATGTCTCACGTTAGTGTAAAATTACATACTTTATTTATTATGTAAAAAGTATATCTAGTCTATTGCCCAAAAACACACTCATTACCCTACTTTAATGAAAAATTAAAGCGGAGTCGGGTGGCAGAGACTACTACAAATACTATGTTTAGTACTCATTCTTTGGTGCGTTCAAGTGACACTTTTATGATTAAAATCAGTGCTGCCAACTTCACGCAACTGTGCTATATATTATTTACTAATATAAATAGGTACATATATTTATCATCTTTTGTGTTATTTAACAAGTTTTATCTATTTTCTGATATATTTATGAAAACGAAACGGTTGAAACTCGATCCGGATTTGAATTCTGTTTAGGTCGGATGCAAAGTCTAACAAATTAAAAAAAAAAACCATAAAAAAGTGTCACATTTTTGATTTTCCACCAAATTACTAATTGAAAACATAAACATTCAAGTTGATAAATTACTATATTACTTAAAACGATTTTTTTGTGTTCACGAAAAAAATGAGTAGGTACGTTGATTCTTAAAAATCCATGAAGAAGTTATATCGCATTAGTGAAGAAATTGCGTTAAGTAAGTTGCATAGTTACTAAGGGGAAATATGGCGCATGAAAAGTCGGAAAAATACTTACTTTTTATTTGAAATGAGTCAGAAAAAGTATTGTATGCAACGGTGTATAACTGGTATAACAGGCTCGTGGTGTCTTTACTTGCGATGTTGGCCAAGGGTTACATCGCAACCCACACTAATCGCCTTATACACTTCTTATAAATACACCAGTTGCATAATAAACATTATGCTTAACATGGATATGACTCGTGAGTTCCCGGGATTTTGAGAAATGAATTTTAGTTAACAATTATTACTGAAAACGAGATATTTACCATTTATATTGGATGTATCGAGTTCCCGATATATAGTTAATATATATGGTAAATATCCCGTTTTCAATAATAATTGTTATGTTCGCGACCATGTTAGTTTAAAATCATATGTGTTATTGTTTATAATTAGTAACTTTTATCGACGGTTATGCTAAATAAAGAAAATAAAAATGTTCGCTATCTATAAGGTTTATTTTTAAACTACATAATTTTAGTTTATTTTTAAGCTGGATCGGGCATTATCGAGTCTGAGGAATTAGTCTAGTTCTTTTAATTTTGTAGTGACACAAGTCACAATCTTTCTTATAAAATAGGTATGAAACATGATGTTATTTTATGTTGTTTAAGACTTTAAGATTTTTAATTGATGTTTGGAAGCTACAACTCAAAAACGATTAATTTGATGTTTTTTTTTCTTTTACTTCGTGCATATTTTCCTTATAAGTGTAGATATATTTGTGAAAACTTTACTGGCTTATGATCTACCTTAATTTATTAACTTTATGTGTGATTGATGCTGTTTGTTTTCCTTAATAAAGAATAAATAAATAAATAAACAGGTTTAACTTTGATTTCACAAAATTATTTAAGGCCTTCGTGCCAAACATTACATCGGATGACAACAAAAAATGTGGATTGAAGTTTGCAATGTAAACTGAACAGAAATAAAAGCATAACCTAATCCAATTAAATTAACCTTTTATTGACAAAGAAACCAAAAACGCATTTAATTAACCACAAACACTACATCAAAAGCAAACGTAACTGAAAGAAAAAGGGTTCAAAATCGTCTGTACACTCGGTGTTGTAAAAGCAAAGATTAAATGAGATCCCGTAAAAGCAACACCTTTCTTGAGCTAAATTGAAAACAATTACGAATTTAAATAAACAAGGCAGTTGGTGACAGCATTCGGACCAATTCCTTTCAGATAACACAACAGCTTCCAATTCAAACCTAATTGCAACGACTTAACGTTTAGAATGGATTGCTTCCATTGCAACGCTCAAGATAACTCGAAAACCTACTAAACTTGTCGAACTAATGCTCTCTTCTTACCTCAAAATGGCTAAAGTTTCGCTCCTATCTACAGAGACTTAACTCCTATTTCAAGTGAAAATTCAATTTGAATTCTTATTCCACTACATAAGCTCCATTTTGAGTTGGCGCAGTGAAATATATTCACAGGTTGATTTTAAATAATGGAATAAGTTTTGAGAGGGTGTTATGCAGTTTTTGAAGTAATAGAGACCTGTTGCCGGGTATTTGCGAAGTTAAGCTCACACTTTGTCGGCGAATGTTCAGCTAGAACGCTGATAAAGATGCAATTTCCTTTATGCGTCGATTATTTCGAGCAAATGCGGCGAATTTCCGATTTTGTGTTTCCGAGCTCATATAACCTAGACCTTTTTAAGGAACGAGTGAATAGACACCTTCTGGGTGAGCTCGCTTCATCGTCGGCCTCATCTTTGCCCCCTGGCTAGATGCTGGCCAAGAGCGATCCCATTTTTAATAAAAAAAAAAAAAAATGAAGTGCCCATGTTGGTTTTGCAATTTCTGATGGAATCTATTTAGAGAAGTTTCTCTTACAGATTAAACTGTCGTCTCCATGCGAAATCAATAAACAATAGCATTCTTTTGTAATGAGCCCTAGGATCCAAAGACGACGGGTTAAAGTAAAAAAAAACTGGCACGATAGTAACTGTGGTTTTGACGTATACTTAGCGTTTTAGTTTCCTTCTTACCGAATCCAGGATAATATGATAATATTATTTATATATTACATATCAGGTAGAAGATTAATATTATGTCAGTTTCAATGAATTTAGTGTATACAAATTTTTTTTATCTCGTTTATTTTATAAGCCATATGTATGATTAAGTCGGCTGTGCATACAATATTTATTAGTACAATATTTATAATGCTTCTCATAACAACGAGCGTAACTCAGTAACATAAAAGTGATGAAAATATGTACCTATAACAACCTAACAACACATTGAGAATGTTCTCCTAAATAAATCACACGCTTATACACTTTTTATGTAATATTATGGCATTGCATTAATCTATTTTTTGTCACTATCAATGCCATAAGGTTTGTACTAAATTTTCTTAATGCTTATGGGTTTAACATTTGACATGATATTTTTAAATTAAACTACCGTTAGCGTTGAAATATATTTCAAGTATTAAAATGTGTCCCAGACAAGGGATACTAGCATGGATAATGGATATAGTTCCCAATCTAATGCCATCCATGGTCGCACTTGAAAAACTTAATCCCTCGACGTTAACCGCTCTTTGATCCGTCGTCGGTTCAACCGCTTCAGTCAAAGAGAACATCCCATCCATTTGTCTAGCTTACTCCCTCCCTTTAGCGAGCGACGTTTTTGCGTGATTTGCCAAGATTTTTCTTTCGTTTTTGCAACATCCTGTAATTTTTTTTCTACACGAAAAAGTTTGATAGTAGCGACAGTTGATGTAAATGGAGTGAAATATGGCATTATAGGGTTCCGTAGAGCAAATGTGAAAAACGGATTCTTTACAGGGTGTCATTTTGTTTAATTAATTTAAATGTATGCGCGGTAGCAATTCGATAACCCTACGAATTTCTAAGATGTATTCTGGGTAATTATTATTGCATATGTCTGAAATAAATAGAATAAAAAATATTTATTTTTTATTTTTTTTATTTTTGTTTTTTGTTTTTTATGTGCTATTTTATTATGTAAAGTGTGCAATAAACAGTATTTGTATTGTGTTGTATTTTTCAAATAAGAAAAAAAATTTTTTTTTCGTCTAATCAGAGTAGAGAGGAACTTTATTACGTTAAATAATACAATACATATAAAATAATATATCATAAAAAGAAAAGGAATCTAGTGTTCTATGATGGGTATTCCACAGCCGTCTTCGCATACAATTTTTTCTATTATTCTTCTCGTTCCTCTAATTCTCATAAAGACCGCTCTGATGATTGATATTTGTATTTTGACTTTGATCCAACTTAGAAGAAAAAATACAAGTGTGCTGTAATAATATCAAGTAGCGTTTACAGATTTCTCATTTCAGTATAAATCAATATTAGAAATAAATAAATAAATATTATACACAAATAGATAGATAGATAGATAAATTCTTTAATTCTTTTCCACGACATACATGGTAAAAATTGAAACACAAGAAAAAAAAAGTTAAAATATCAAAGAGAGGCATGCAGCTTAGAACTAACGAACTAGCCCCACAGTAAGCTCAAGAAGGCTTGTGTTATGGGTACTAGACGACGATATATTTAATAGAAATAAATACTTAAATACATAGAAAACATCCAAGACTCAGAAACAAATATTCATGCTCATCACACAAATATTTGTCCTGACCGGGATTCGAACCCAGGACCGTCAGCTTCACAGGCACGTGCACTACCCACTAGGCTAAACCGGTCAAGTATAATTGGAAACTGTACCTACTTATATATTTTCAGCTTGCCATTCAAAAAAATCATATTCCGTCCGATATTAACCCAAAAGAAACCTTGCAATTTCCACTCACGGTATAAATCGGTTTGATTCCGGGCAATTTCTAATAATGCTGGGTTTTATCTTGAATTTCTATCTTCGGACAGCTCGTTAGGGGAGGCGCGGGAGATACGGCACCGTCCCCAAACGTCTATAAAATTACGAACACCTTTCTACAGCGAAAAAAACTTCGGTTCCTCACGTTTAATTTTATTCGTCCATTTGCTGTCAACCGTGAGAGCGACACGAAAAATTGGAAATTTATTTTTGAAAACAAGCGATGGTAAAGAAATGAGCCGATAAAATCGGAATTGTTGGAAGTGTCATGGATGCTGATTGAGATTATTCATAATAAGAGACTTGATTTCGATGTTTTCATTTGTTTTTTTTCAATAGACGACCGGTTTAGCCTGGTGGGTAGTGCACCTGCCTGTGGAGCTGACGGTCCTGGGTTCGAATCCCGGTCAGGGCAAATATTTGTGTGATGAACATGATTATTTGTTTCTGAGTCTTGGATGTTTTCTATGTATTTAAGTATTTATATCCATTAAATATATCGTCGTCTAGTACCCATAACACAAGCCTTCTTGAGCTTACTGTGGGGCTAGTTCGATTTGTGTAAGATTGTCCTCTAATATTTATTAATTTATTTAATAGAGTTGCTACTTTAAAATCGGCCAAGGGCGTGTCGGGCCATGCGCAATGTAGGGTTCCGCGGATGTCCACTCGTTATATTATATTAAACGGTGCGAGGTCCGGTTTTATAAGTCAGAAATTTGGTCTACAAAATTTTCCTTTTTAATGATTCGTAAGTATCTTCTATTAGGAATGAAGCTATCCGTAGCAGAACTGGGGTCACCGACATAGCCTTCAAAATTGCGAGACTTAAGTGGCAGTGGGCAGGGCACATTGCTCGCAGGACTGACGGTCGATGGGGCCAGAAACTGCTTGAGTGGCGTCCACGCACCGGAAGACGAGCTGTCGGTAGGCCTCCAACAAGGTGGAGTGATGACCTGGTGAAGGTCGCGGGAATCCGGTGGAAACGAACGGCACAGGACCGGTCTAAATGGCGAGCCTTGGGGGAGGCCTATGTTCAGCAGTGGACGTCTTTCGGCTGAAATGATGATGATGATGATTCGTAAGTATCTTGTCAGTAAAATGTTACTGCCCGAAGTTGCCGACGGCGTAAACATATTTTTGCAAAAGTGTAAACATATTTTTGACGTCCACTGTACAAAAACGACAATATGACGCCTTAAACGACCGCCCAAGTCTGCAGCTACGAGTGTATGTGTAATGTGTGACCCTCGTTCTCAGTGACAGGAGCCTGTTAACTTGCCGCCGTCGGGCTAAACGATGACTTGCCGATACCGCGGCGTTCCGCGGGCGTTAACTGCGCGTGACCAGAATTAGGAACAACACGAAACGACATGTGTGTTGTTCTTGCAAAGGCGGCATAATCAATTGATACAGATTAAATAAAATATAATAATAATATTATAATAATAATCGTTTATTCACATAAATTACAAATGTTTACGCAACTTACGCACTTCTGCCAAACCACAGTGCGGTTTGTTGGCAGACGAGGCTCCAATTATATTCACTTAAGTAACATTTGTGTTGTAGGTATTGTATTTACTTAGCTAATGCGAGAATATAACATATTAAGGTTCTGGGCAGGCACACTAATAGTACAGATTTGTATAATAGTATTAATAGCCAAGGGATTAGGGACTTATTTCTGCGTTTGTAACAATTATAGCATTGCATTTTTAACTTTACTTATTAACACGTTACTAACTTTCTTTTTAAATATTTTTTTTTGTATTGCACTTATTTTTTATATCTGAAGGTAAGTCGTTATAGATATAAATATAAATGTTTGTGGATAATCTACACAAATCAACCTAGTCCCAAACTAAGCAAAGCTTATACTATGGGTACCAAGTGACGATATAAATACTTATATAGATAAATAGATACTTAAATACATAGAAAACATCCAAGACTCAGGAACAAATTTCGTGTTCATCACACAAATAAATGCCCTGACCGGGATTCGAACCCGGGACCTCCAGCTTCGAAGGCAGGGTCACTACCAACTAGGCTAAAGCGAGTAGATTAAAAGAAACTTGTAAATAATGTCTCAACAATAGAAGTTTATTGAAAATATATATATATACAGGATGTAACAAAAGTAGTGAGGATCTGTTTAAGGGCATATTCGGTATGGTATTCTGATTAGGAAAAACTAGAAGAATTTTTTTTGCGTGTTGTCCATACAAAGGCCAAAAATTTATTAAATATAAAATTTTCTTCCACTTTTTCCTAATCAGAACACGATACCGAATATGCCCTTAAACGGGTCCACACTACTTTTGTTACACCCTGTATAAGTAGGTGTGTTGTGTCTTTTTTTATTAAACTTGATAATGAGTATTTTCATTTTGTAATTTTTCTGACGTAACGTGATTGCTTTCCCATCCCGGAATTGACTACTTATGATACTTTCGCTTAAACATATTTTCTGTCTATTTCACCTGTTTAAGGCCGTGCAAACAAAAACATTGCGTTCTTTGAAACGCTGTTCTGCCGAAACGAGGAAACAATAAGGATTGATTTTCCGATACATGATTCTTGACTATAATTATCAGAATCTGACAATAGCCGAAACAAGATTGCTTAAAATTTTGTCAATAGAAAACAAAAGTTGAGTCATTAATCCCCTTTTTAAATTAGCCCACTAAAACAACGCATTATTAAACGACACAATTAAGTTACTATGATGGTACTTTATCTTATCTAAACTCTGTCAAGAGGAAATTAAATAAAACATCACACAGTTAGTTATTTACCCACATTTGTCTAATAAAAGCCATTCCCAAAGATTATTGCATCCCGCTTTGTCATGCGCAAAAGACATAAGCGTATCTCTTTCACGGGCCTAGTGGGGTGCCCCCCTGAAATCCCTGCTTTAAAGATCATTTTCATATTAATATCTTTATGATTCTGTGTGCAACATCGAATTTTTTATCTTTTATTTTTCACGGGGGGGCGTGGCTGACAGAATCGAGGAATCCCCTTAATATATTTACACGAAAATGGGCATATTTTGGTATTTTAACATTTCCCATGAAATAAGTAGACAAGACCAATCGACACGTATGTTTGCATACATTACAAAGTCAACGCCTTAACACTCGGAGGTTTTCCCCTGGATTTTCCCCAGGCTACTCTCCAACCGCGCACTCCTATCGCTTTATTGGGCCCGGCCTATAATAATAATAATAATAATATAGTGTCTAATAGCGAAGTCTCGACCAACACCTCAAGAGACTCTCGCTAGATGGCTGGGTCAAGGGTCAGATACAGAAGGCGGTACTCCTGGACACGGCGCGGATAGTCAGGAGGTTTCTCTCTCTGTCGCTCTAACCACCGGTAGCTTAGGCCCCGCCTCGCTGCCGGCGGCACACTAGGTTAGGTTTTTATAATGATTTTATGTTTTGTGTAATATTGTTTTATATTTTACTTTGTATATAATTATTATAAAATCTAATCTAAGTGCTAAAGCAAATAAAGAGGATAATAATATACTTTATTGTGCACTATACAAAATGGAAATGTTAAAAACAAACTTTAACACTGACAATAATGCAAACAACAGGCGGTCTTATCGCTGAAAAGCGATCTCTTCCAGACAACCTTCGGGTAACAGGAAATTTAGAAAATGAAAGTTAACAGGTAGTGCATATTTAGCAGAGAGATAGATATACAATGATCGACACTATATAATAAATTAATACAACAAATAACTATATATATATACAAATATAACACCTAGCTAAAATTCGTCCTGACTAAACTACAAATCTATTGCCGAAAACCGCTTCTAAATCGGTCAAGCCGTTTTGAAGATATTGATGTGCACACACAAACAAACAAACAAACAACCTCTCACCCTAAACGCATATACCTTCTCCGTTCCGTCGTGGGTAATAGAGTCACAGTCAGGTTCAAAAAAAAGGCCTTAACACCTCTCGACGTTACAAAACGTTACAAAACGTTCTCCAATTTTCAAACACCTCGTCTATAAAGCAACAGCACAATTTTACACCCAAACAGTCGCCTAATAGCTTCCAAGCTGAGGACCCAAAACGTTCGGTACATAGAGAAAAACACCAGTCATTGCGCAGATTAAGTTGCCACGTCCGACTTAGCAACGAAAAGCGGTTAACCGTCCGTTTGCACCTTATTTCAATGCCGTAGTGTTCAAAATTGGTCACTCAAGTATGGGCAGCGGAATTCGCAACGTCAGGGTCGGTCACACGATTCGCAGTTTGAAAGAAGCAATTTTAAGTGTAAGTACAGAAATACGTGAGAAAATGCAGGGCGCCAAGTTTTAATGTCGATCTTAAGGGTTTTTATTTTTTTTATTTTATTTATTGTAATGTTTAGTTTATTTTATTTGTTTTCAACGCTATCCGTGTTAATCAAAATTGTATTTCAGTTCAGTCAAATGTACTGCAGGATTTTGCTTTACTTTTCGGTTGTACAGTCGCCATCAAATATATCTGCACTCTTCGGGGTGATCAAAAATATCTGAACGTGCACTCTAACGCCTTGGTAATAGAGGCGTGTTCAGATATTTATGAACACCTTGTCCGCTTCGATATATCTGATGGCGAATGTACGTGCAGAGTGTAAGTAACATCGTAACAAAAACGTACACATTTTCGGACCATTAATCGTGAATTGAAATCAAGTGGTACTTTTTTTGCAAACGAGAAGAAACTTCGTAGTAGAAACAACTAAGCTATTTTCCTGTAACATGAAAGTAAGTAATTATTTTTATATTTTTCCTGGGAAATTACCATTAGTTTAGCAGCTCAGGAAGGCGATCTGGTCTCAGGGTAATGGTTATACGTTTATAGGACAGACAGACAGACAGACAGTTACTTTCGCAATTTTTGACCGAGCGAAACGAAGGTCTTTGCTTTAGCTTCGAAACGCTTTCGTATGTCCGAATTCCGGATTATCAGATTCCCAGATTTCCGGTTGTTCTTCGCCTCATTTCTCAACCGATTCTAGTGAAATTATGTGAGCAGGTTCGATAATTATACAGATTTTTATTGTAGTCAGCATTTTGGATATTAAAAAAAAGGTAGCGAGATCTACAGCTCACAGAGTTACTAAGTTAATATAGCTAATATCAGTATAGATATTATGAAAGTACTGATTAGTAAACATGTAGTCAAAAATTATAAGGATATGTTGATAAGTAGAGTACACTAACACATTCCTCAAAATTTTCATATTATTATTATATAAATTGTAACAATAATAATTAACCGTTAGGTAATTAAAAAAATCTTTAAATAATAAGATTGCATGCCTAACCCTGTCAAATGTAATTTATATGTTTTTTCAGAAATAAACAGTTTAAATTTAAAAAAAAAAAAATTTTTTTTTACTAGGAAGATTTTGACGGGAAAACACTAAGACTCGGTTGCCCCAACATACGATCACAGGCCGGTCATCGTCAAATATGGCGCCGGCAGCTGTCATCCCATAGAAACTTGTCAAACTTTCCATACATTCAGATTTTAACGAACACCGCTTACGATTACAAACGGTTTGGTGCAACCCACGCTAAGAAGAGACACCACTTTTATCCACTGATGTGCAAATGGGCCATTCTACTTTTTCATGTACATAGTTTTCAGACAGTTTTTTTGTAATGCAGATTTTGGAATATTTGGGCTTCACTTCATATTTTTGTATTGTTATTTAGAAAGAGGTTTAATTGCAGTGTCACTTTCGATAGTTTTGGTAATTAACGAATCACAGCTAATACCCATAAATCGAGTAACTCAGTGGTTCTTGGATGCCTCACCATTTGTATGAAAAAATGGTTTTTACCACTGTCTTACCCACCTTTTACGGCAATAAGTTAGTATTTTTACCTACAAAATCCTTTCATTAGGTTCAGGCACTATTTCGAATTTCCATTTTTGTACACTAATTCAATACATATCATAGATTATTTTTGTAATAGAAAACTGGTCATGAAAAAGTAGAATGACCCAAATATTAAATTTCCATCATTTACATACGGATCCCTTACAAACTCCGGCATTTTAGATATCTAGTAAGTACCTCAGGGTTCCCTATTTAGACCTACGTCTAAAGAAGAATCCATAACAGCGGAAATCCATTGGGTATTCACCCAAAGTGTCGTTACGGTCCATTTTGCCCTCCCCTCCCCTGTATTGTCCGCTAATGTGCGCAATAATATGTATTGTTATGGTCTGTCTACGCGTTTTTATTGAAAGAGGATGAAAGGAAATGTGATAACGCGGGACGAGCTTTTTGAAATCTATAAATGGTTGATAATAATTCACTTACGTAGTTTGTTACTACGATATACAGGCTGTAACAAAAGTAGTGAGGATTCTTTTTTTTTTTTTTTTTAACCTGACTGTGGCTTTATAGGCCGGGCCCAATAAAGCGATAGGAGTGCGCGGTTGGAGTTAGCCTGGGGAAAATCCAGGGGAAAACTTACGGCACGCGGCACGCGTGTGGTTTGGAACACTGGAATACTGTAAGAGTTTGCGCTCCAGTGAGATTGGTTGAGCGGCTTCAACCGAATCTGAGGTGTGAGTGGAATCGAGCTACTGGGAGTTTTGTCGCTAGTTCACTAAACCTAGCTTAGCTGAGATAGTGAGGATCCGTTTACGGGCATATTTAGTATCATGTTCTGATTAGCAAAAGTAGAAAGCTCACGAATTGCATACAAAAACAAAAATATGTTGGCCACAACATGTTGTCGACTTGCAAAATCTAATAAAACGGTGTCTATTGTGGGGCCAGGTTTTTATAATAAACTACCGGAAACAATTAAAAATATTGAGAGTGACGTGAGATTTATAAATAATTTTAAAAAATGGCTAACGGCGAAGGCCTTCTATGAAATAGATGAATATGTAAATTAAATTTGTTGCATGCTTTTGTAATTGTAATTTTTTCTTGACATTTAAATTCACTATGTAATAATTTAAATAATGTACCTAACCTAATTGAGATTTTTATTTTTTACTTAATCGATATAATTAAATTATTGTAACAATCTTCTGACATGTAAAATTTTTGTATATTTTATGAATAAATAAATATGAATATGAATATGAAGAAATTTTTTTTAAGCGAAAATTTTTTTTCCATGGGGCAGGTCGTCCAAGTCAGCCAACTGTCCATACAAAGGCCAAAAAGTTATTGCGTCAAAAAAATATTTCTTCTACTTTTTCCTAATCAGAACACGATACCGAATATGCCCCTAAACGGATCCTCACTGGTTTTGTTACACCCTATACGTTCTATTATCAAACGTGGCTTTTTGGCGGTGCTAATAAAGCACTAGGTATTTCCGTATTGGCTCAACTAGAAATCGCCCTTATAGACATCGACACAGGGCAACCTTTTGCTAGCCAATTACAGACTTCCATATTCAACGAGGAGACTGAGACGTTTTGCATTTCGATTTAATGGCCATGTTCAGTCGAGACATAAATATGTATACATTTTTAGATCTTATTTCAATGGAATAAAGTGTAAAAATGTATACATATTGGAGCCCTTGACCAGCTCTAATCCCTCTCGTTCTAATCTATTGTTCTATCGATAATAGCATTATCTCAGTACAGATGCATCCTTAAGGATGCCCGGAATCGGTTGAAGCCGCTCAACCAATCTCACTGGAGCGCAAACTCTTAGAGTATTCCAGTGTTCCAAACCACACGCGTGCTCGTGCCGGAGGTTTTACCCTGGATTTTCCCCAGGCTACTCTCCAACCGCGCACTCCTATCGCTTTATTGGGCCCGGCCTATAAAGCCACAGTCAGGTTCAAAAAAAAAGGATGCCCGGAATCCGCTACCTAATCCTAAAATTTGGCGTAGGCACTAGTTTTACCGAACGCGACTGCCACTTTCAACCCAAAGGGGGAAACCAGACCTAATTGGAATTAAGCTTGTCAGTTGAATGGGGAACTTGAGTGTTAGAAGTTCTAATCTATTTACGTATACATAGTTTTGGAATATCTATTTAAATTAAGGGCCAGTACTAAGCTGTTGTAAAAAAAACTAAAAAGCACCCATATAACTAAGAAAGGAGGTAAATAAATACAGTTATCCTACAAAAAACGATTCCGTCCAGTTGCAATAAACATTCGGTTCAATAATAAAATAAAAATCTACACTACACGCAACAGTGTCAATTCGCAGAAGCACCTTACAAAGAGTGTCATTACTTAGAATTGTGCCGTTTTATTGAACCATAACAACCGACTGTCCCGCAACAGGTGACTGTAAAAGTAACCTAACCTCAAACTAAACGCAATAGAAAATAGACTCTGTTACAATTCTACACGGTTGTTATTGGACTGTTGACAGAACTTCTTGATTAAACTACAGAGGAATTAAATCTGATGTTGTTTTGCGAAGGTGGGAAGTTTCGGGTCGTTTGCGCGCCATTTTCAATTCCAGTAATCCTAATAGCGAACAAGGGATATTATTTTGAATGCGTGGATTTAAATATGTTTTTGGGAAAGGAAATTAAACGTTCTTGTATTACTACTTATTTTAATTGCAAACACTACATTATTGAAACAGCATTGTGATAAAGCCTTGATTTTATATAATAATCAAAACTTTGTGAATAAAGGCACATTACTAGATTATAAAGGAACAGTGACAATATTTTGGCACCAGCTCGGTGATAGATATGGATTGTATATGACTAATTTAGCCTAATTCTTGTTTTGATGCAAATTAACTTACCCCAAAAAAAATGAAATTAATTGACTGTATTTTTATTATAATAATAATAATAATAATATACTTTATTGTGCACTATACAAAATGGAAATGTTAAAAACAAATTTTATCACTAACAATAATGCAAACAACAGGCGGTCTTATCGCTAAAAAGCGATCTCTTCCAGACAACCTTTGGGTAGCAGGAAATTCAGCAAATGAAAGTTAACAGGTAGTGCATATTTAGCAGAGAGATAGATATACAATGATCTATACTATATAATAAATTAATACAACTAATAACTATATATATATACAAATACAATAGATACATACATATATAAATATTTATATACATACATATATTATACACAAATACATATGTAAATCCAAAGGCAATCAAGAGAGCGACAAGAAATGAAGTTTCAAAGCATTTTTGAAAACAGGAAGTGATTTCGCACACCTCAAATCCAACGGCAAAGCATTCCAAAGCCGAACAGCACGAAAGGTAAATGATCTATTATAGAATTTAGAGGAAGATGGTGGTGGAGCAAGAAGATGATTTTGAGAGGACCTTACGGAAGAGAGACGCGAAAAACGTTCCTTAAGATATTGAGGAGTTGCTGGGTTAAAAAGTATGCCATAAAGAAGGGCGAGAATATGAGAGTCGCGACGAAGACGAATAGGAAGCCACTTGAGTTGAGAACGGAAGTTAGAGACGTGGTCATACTTGCGCAAGCCAAATATGAACCTGATACAAAGGTTTTGGAGACGTTCAAGTTTATTTAGCTGGTCCTCGGTGAGATCAAGAAAGCAAATGTCAGCATAATCTAATATCGGAAGAAGTAGAGATTGGGCTAGCGCAATTTTAGTGGCGTGTGGCAAGAAATTACGGAGTCGACGAAGCGAACCTACTGCAGCAAACATTCTCCTGCTCACCTCGCTCACGTGAGGTATCCATGAGAGAGTACGGTCCATAATAACACCAAGGTTCTTCACCTGGTGGGAAAAGGGAATCTGAACGCCATCAAATTCAATGGCTGGTAAATTGGCAAAATCGATCCTAGAAATAAGTTTTGGACTTCCTATGACTATAGCTTGCGTTTTAATCGGATTAACTTTAAGTCCATACAGCCTGCTCCAATTAAAAATATACTGCAGATCAGAATTTGTGGAGCTGATAATCTGCGGCAAATCGGAAACAGACCCCTGAGAGTAAATTTGGAGGTCATCAGCGTAAAGGTGATATGAAGAGGAAATTTTGTCAGTAATATGATTAATAAAGATGGAGAAAAGGAGCGGAGACAGCACACCACCTTGCGGAACGCCAGCCAATGTGCTGCACCATGAAGATCGGAAAGAATCAACCTTAACACGCTGTCTGCGACCAGTTAAATAACTACGAAACCAGTTAATCACCGCAGGAGATATGTTAATAGAACGCAATAAACCAAGTAGAATTTCAAAATCAACCGTGTTAAATGCATTGCTGAAATCAAGCAGCGACAAAACTGTTACTTTACGGTTGTCCATGCCTGCCCGGATGTCATCGGAAATCTTTACTAGAGCGGTAGTCGTACTATGACCAGGACGGAAACCGGACTGGAATGGATTCATGAGCTCATATCTGTTCAGAAAAGAACTCAATTGCTGATGTACTAGGCGCTCAAGAACTTTGGAGAGGAAAGGTAAAATCGAGATGGGGCGATAATCCGAGAAAGAAGAAGGATTGGGTTTTTTAGGAAGAGGAATGACATCAGCATCTTTCCACATTGAAGGGAATACATTAGAGGAAATGGAAGTATTAAGGATGTTGGTAATAACTGGGACAAGAAGATCAAGAAGAGGGATGATCATACTACGGCTAACGTCATCAACTCCTACGGCATTGGATGAAATGGCTAATACGTTCTTCTTAACATCACTGTCAGTGAATTGAACAAGAGAGAAAGGAGGAAAGTCAGGAGCTGGGATACTTGAAAGAGAGTTAAGAGTATCACTCTTAACTGGCCCGGAAAAGACGGCAGAAGAAGAAAAGTGCTGGTTAAGCTGGTCGAAATCGACGTTCGTATTATTTGAATTAAGAGGAGATTTCCCAACTCCAAGTGACTTCAGAAACTTCCAGATTTTGCCAGGGTCCCCGGTATTCTCAACGGACATGTGTATGTGGCGCCTTTGAGCATCACGGCAAATGGTACTGCACCGATTACGCAACGAGTGATACCTGACTTTGTTTTTGTCAGAAGCGTTCCCTTTATATTTGGATTTTGCTAAATTTTTCTTGGCGATTAGAGACCTAATGTCCTCCGTGAGCCAGGGGGCAGGAAGATGCTTGATCTTAACTGGACGTATTGGAGCGTGGATATCGTAGAGTTGAATTAGGGTAGAATTAAAAAGAGAAACTTTCTCATCCACAGTATCCGCCCCAATAATCTGATTCCAGTCGACTTTAAGGGCATCCTCACGAAGCTTCTCAACACACATTCGACTAAAATTGCGCAGCAGAAGAACTTTGGGTTTAACTTTAGGGGGACGGATTTTATAAGACAAAAGAAGCAAATGGTGATAAGAAAAAGCGTCTGCAGAGTATTGATTATACTTTACAACATGATCCAATGAGGAGACTAGAGTGAGATCGAGAAGCGACGGCGAACAATTTGGGAAATGATGCGTGGGACCAGAAGGTAAAATGGACATGTTGCAAGCATCAACGAGGGATTTAAGAGATTTTGAACGGAAGTCGTTTTTAAGAAGGCAAGTATTAAAATCGCCCATTACAATATGATGGTTGTAAGACGGCATATAGTCTTCGAGAAGTTTTTCAAGTGAGGCGAAATAATTAACTTGGAGCGAGAGAGAATAAAAAACACCTAGAAGAACTTTTGAGCGAGATAAGCTTAACTCAAGAAATAAATACTCTGCAGCGTCTGAGAAAGAGGATTGAGCTGACATACTTAATATTGAATATGGGATATGAGAACGGAGATAAATTGCTACACCACCACCTCCCCTACCAGTCCGATCATTCCGCACCAGGCAAAAGCCAGGCAAAGAATAAGCTGTAGACGGCAGACAAGGTTTGAGCCAGGATTCAGAAATGATATTATATATATGAGTAATACGTAATTTATTTTTATGATATAATGATGATGATTAGTTTGATGTTCCAATTGAATTAATTCAAAAAGTAATTTATTGAAATAATGAAAATACTAACATGCCTAGAAATTACTAACAATATATAGATTGTAAGTCCGAAATAAAGATTAAATTAAATTAAATTAATTAAATTGATTGTAATTCCGGGTTCAAGTCTCGGTCAGGGAATGTATATTGGTGTGATGAGAAGGAATATTTTGTTCCTAAGTTCTATATGTTTTCTTTGTATTATCAAGTAACTATTTATCTAGTAGTATTGTAGCCTATCACCCATAGTACAAGCATTGGTGTAGAACTAGGTCGATTTGTGTAAGATTGTCTACAAATTTTTGCTTATTTGTTTAGGTGTAACCCAGTAACAAAAAGAATCGTGATAAAAGATTAAGATTTTATTAAATAGAACTTGCATGTACCTTATAATAAGTAAATACATACATATGTAGGAGAAAAGGGGATATTGCAGTGACAGGTTGCTAGGGTGTGTAATGTTTAATATAAAAACAAATTGCATATTTTCATGTTGCATACAAACGAACTGCATAATTTCGATTTGTATAAGTGATTAATTTTTATAAAAATAAAATGCATTACAACAATTTGCATAATACCATCGATTATAATGATCAATTTTCATAACTGTCAATTTGATAACTACCAAACGCTATAATGATCATTCTGAATAATATTTAATAGTCATAATATACATTTAACCTATCCGCGTTAGAGTCTATTTTGCCGTAACAAGTCTTTCTGGGCTTTTATAAACAATATAACCTCGGAGATTGTATCCAATGTTAATACGCATTTTGTTATTATGACAATCGTTTGTTATGAAAATCGGAGATATGGTACTTGAAAATATGCATTTTGCTTTCATGGCGACTGAACGGCACCCAGGTTGCTAGTCCATCGTCCACAACACACTACAACCCGGTTCCCATAGTCGACTTTTACCCCCACGGGAAGAAAGGGGGTGGTGCTATTCTAACCTGGTACCACACGGGCTTATAATAAGTGATAGTATTGTACGGCAGAGTAAGAACGAATCAAAATGATAACAATATCAAACCTAAACAATAAAAAAAGATAGCATTTTTGCAAATTCATTAAAATCATTCCTGATAAAAAAATGTTACTATACAGTATCAGAGCTTATGAACGATAATGCGCTTTAAATTTAACAATAATTAAGTGAAAGTGAAAATATATTGTTTTTATCTGTAGTTCTATATTAGCTCTAAGGCTTTATTACTAGATTGTAAAATGATTGCCATGCCCTAGCAGGGTCCATGAGGTTCAAATAAGTGTATTCCTAAGAACTGTATCTCACCATGGTTGCAATAAAGAATTATTATTATTATTATTATTAAATTGATCCGCTTCGTTACAAACCCGCATCCAAAATTCAATCTCAAACAACACGATGGCATCCATGCATCAATATCCAGCGCACCGCGCCGCTCCGCGCCAACTTCGATGACACCGAGCGGTAATTACAACATGGCGGCTCACTCCATTACCGCGCCGGCCCACTCTCAAATAATCTTTTTAAAAATTCAAAACGGCACACGTTCCGGTTGACTCGCTCGGAGGTTTAGTACCCCTGGAATTTGAGCACAACTCAAACACGACTGTATAACTCACGGTTCAAGGACGAATTTTGAATGGCGTGTTTATTTTGCAGTGAAGACCTTGCGCAAACCGCAATGGAAGTACGTAGCTAATTAAAAAATGTTGGCTATTCCAGTTTGCGGGAGCGGGGGGTTGATTATCGCTGCGGTGATAAAGCAGAGTTAAAATTTAACGACTCGTCTCGAGCGATGTGTTGGTCGTTCCCTTTATGACGTCACATTGGGTTATTGAATTAAAGTAGGTATTTTAGATGTATCTAAAGTGACACTTGAACACAAACAAGTAGTGTTTGTGTTCAAGTATCACTTTAGAGATACGAGGCCGACAATACGTATTCGCACCGAGGCTTGTGTAGTCTCTTCTCAAAAAATGGGATGAAATTTGAAAATTACAAGAAAACTGCAAATTAACTTCTAATAACTCAGCAATTAAAACACGCACTGCGTCCCAGCGCACCCGAGAACAAAAGACGATCACATTGCCGGCCTAGGCCTTCAATGTCAGTATGAAATTCTATTATGGGCCGCTCGTTGCGCCGCACCCGAATCGTGACACTGCGCAGCCTATTATAACGAACATAACGTCAATATCTCCCTGCATGTTTGAGACAAATATTATAAGACACGGTAAATATCAGTTAAACTAAGTACAGGGTTGTTATTAACCCCATAAAACACCCACACGTCCGACGGCAAACAATATAAAAAGCACCCCTGGCTAACAAGCAGCGGTCGTAAATCAAATCTCAATATCGGAAGCGATACACAGTTTGCCATCCCTGGCCGGCTACTCAGTACCTTCGATACACTGAAAGTAAACTTTCCTAACGTCTATCCTACTTTATCTTTACAAGTTTAAGAGAGACGGGAGATAATATGATAAAAGGTTGTTAGAAGTTTATTTTTCATACCTTTATTTAAGAGTTAGCTTGACATAGAGTAATGGTAGTTTTTCTTTTTGCTCGTCCGTGTTTCTAGTAAAACGTGCGAGTAGTTTTCCTCATTTGTTGTGCTGGGATTCACTATTTATTAAAATAACGACAAAAAAATAATTTATCTACGTGACACACTGGTAGCAAGAGCTGGTACAAAAAGATGGCATGTTAATGTTTTGTTGGTCACTTTTCATTCATTTTTTTTAATACCACGTAAGGTAAGCGGTCAATGCAGCCTATGGAGCCTACGGATGTATTTATTGATAAAATATTGTATTTTATAAGTTACTGTACAAATCTAAAATAAATAATAAGGGTATTACTGACCAGATCTCGCGTTTTAAATACTCATAAATATTAAATATTTCTGTAACTATTTTATCCAAATACATTAAAGTCTACCAAACAAGAACAATGCTTTTTCCATTATTTTTAAGTCCAACCTCAGATTAAGTGTTTATTCAAGTTTTGACAGGCGAACAAACAATAAATATGCCATTTGAATAAGCCGCAAAAAATTGTTATGAGACTGCTATTATTCGCGTAAACCAAACAAGCCGCATTATTATGCAAATTAAAGCCACGTCAGTAAAAAAAAACTCTAAATATACTCACATTTTCAGAGTATATTTAGAGATTTATTTGCTAACGAAACTCACACGCAAAAAGTATGAAATAAATCCCGGAAAAACACGCTCACGTCTGGAATCGTCCGCCTGCAACCGGTTGGAACCGGTTGCGGTCGAAAAAACCAGTTACAGACCGGTGAAAAGCCGGTTAAGCCGGACTCGGAGCGAGGATATTCGAGACCTGTTTCCAATTATCTGACAAGTGGGTATGTTTGGGCGGAAAATAGAAATGGCGGCGGTTAAGAGTCCTCATCAGTTAAAAACGCTCATCTATTTAGACGATTTTTTGATTGACTTGACACGTATCTTGACATTTTCTCAGTGTTACTATCTACAGGACAGGACTATTGCGATCTAATGTCATAACAACGTTTGAAACTCACTTGGAAAGTCACTATTTGCGACATGTTTCGGACTACAATTGGAGTCCTTCATCAGCGGTTTTGCCGCCAGTGTGGAAGCCTGTTATTCCTGGACTACAATTGTGTAACGATGAACGTGTGGACATAGTTCGGTGTGCCTGCCGTCGGTCGACTTGGACAATATGTTGGAGCAGTCAACTCTAACACAGGACTGCGCCGCCCCGAAATCAAAATATTTTAAAACTTATAAAGCCTCTTAAGAGTGAAATTAAGATTTGTTTTCAATCCTAAAAATACTTAAGAATATCGCAACAATCCTCCGCAAAACCCCATTTTAAGTCGCTAGGTATTTTGACACTTCCGTCCCTCGTGATCTTCCAGGTGGCGGCGTATGTTTACGAGCACCGAAACGAATACTGTTCTAGAGGGCAAAATCACAAGTACCCAACACGTCACGGTCACAAGCTAGCGTCGCTTCCTGGGAGACTCACCAAATATCGTAAACTCACGCACATAATTGGGCCGAGTGTATATAATAAATTGCCGGAGACAATTACTTCGCAAACTAGTCTCCTATCTTTCAAACATAAACTAAAAACTGGGCTTGTCGAGCAGGCGTATTATAGTTTTAATGAATTTATGAATAATGTTTGCCAAATAAATTTATAAGTGAGAAATGTAATGTCTTATTATCAATTTTAATCTGAATTTGTTTATTATTTATCCATTTGTAATGTATTAATCAATCATGTATTCAATTTAATGTATTTCATTCATTTTAATCAACTTCTAATTCTCTTTGTAATGTTACTAATAACATAAATAGTGTCAAAAGTCGGTAAATATAGGGTGTAGGCATGACTTGTAATACTATTATTACCAATAAACGAGTTTGAGTTTAAGTATCGGCTCTGCGCCGTCTACGTGTATCCAGTCAATCTGGACTGGCACGAAAATATTTCTAAGTGGCGCCCGTACATTTCCAGCGCTAGCATACAGCAACTTGATATTATCCAGTGAAGGTAGATGCCGTCCCTGTCTATTGTCATGATTAGTAACTGTTTTGTTTTCCTTCTCTGTCTTGCGTCGGTCGTGCTTTGAGTGCATACACCGTTCATAAACGTGGAAGTCTTGAGATTGATAGGAGAGAAAAGAGTTCTACTTGAAGTCATTAATAATAGAAGAGGAAATATGTATATTTGTATTTGTGAGTTCCCGATATTTCGGCACTGTTGCAAGCGCCATTATCAAGGATTAACTGACGTGCTGCGAGTTTTAGTTGTGGTCTACCCACACACCATAGCGATCTACCCTCTTCCTGGTTCGCTTTTTTCGCACAGTGTCGACGTCACTACCACCGTCCGCCTTGTCACTTGAAACTCGATTACCACCATTACCATGTTTATTTTAATATACATAGTAAATATCCCGTTTCAAATCGTAATTCTAATGTAGAAGAGGAAATGTGTTGGGACACGGCATGATAATGATATAAAGAATGTAATTGAAAGGAAGATAGAGAGAAAGAGAGGAAGGGGAAGACCGAGACGGATATTTATGTTCCAAGGAGCAGGTCAATGAAACGTTATATCAGGAGTTCAAATCAGTGGCAGGGAAAAGAATTGCTCCACCGACAAGAACCCAACTCTCAAATTTATGATGATAACAGTTCGTAGAGCTAAGAAATAGCTTTTGCACCTCACTAGCTCGGAAAGCCCTTTTTTATTCTTTAAAAACAGATAGCAAAACTGCATTTTATCCACAAGAGTGCAAAGAATATTTGAAATCCGAACGCGCCATTTGTAACTTTTTTAAACGTAATAACATGTAAAGGCCAGTCCAGACAGTCCAGCAACAATAATTTTATATTGTGCTGTTATGTTAAAAAACTAGTACCTACACCAAATCTCGGGATTAGGTAGTGGACAACTATATTTAGGACGCAACTGTCAACGTTAGGACGAGGAGGAGGAAAAAAATTCCTCGCTCTAGTGAGGTGAAAAGATTTGTGTTATACACGGCTGCAAAGTTATTTTACGTCTCGTGTGTTGCAACACTCGCTACGCTCAGGATTCTATTTTGAAACACTCGCTTCGCTCAGGATTCTATTTTCGAACCACTCGCTTCACTCGCGGTTCAACCATAGGATCCATTCGCTAGCTCGTGGTTCAATCCTAGAATCCATTCGCTAGCTCGTGTTTCAATTCCACACTCGCAGTTAAAATACAACTTTGCACTCTTGTATAACAAATAACTATTTAAACTATAATTGTTTACATATATTCCTTGTTCGTCTTTTGCGTGGGTAATTTTAAATACCATCCAATATTTAGGTGTGGAATTGTTTCTGATCCTTATACTGATTCAGTTTTACTTACATACTTTTGTTAGGTTTTTTATAGTCAACGTACCTGTGAACAAAGAAAAACATATGATTAATATGTTTTATTTCGGTAATTATGTCCTTAATTTAACATACTTTAATACCAGGAACTCGACTAGCGGATGCTCTGCTAGTAGATACCAATACTATGAGTTTCCCCGTATGTAGAGGAAATTGCGTAGCACAACTAAAAGCTTCGCAACGAAAGTATTAAAAATACTCTTTTTCTTTTCAATTACTAATGATTCGCTAAATTTCTCCGACCCAGTAAGGCCTACAACTGACTTGGTTTTAAATACGTATATATTTATAATATGTATTTATTATATGTTTAGTTGTTATATATTTATTTAGTTTTGGTTCTAGCTATAAGTTTCCATATTGAAAAGTTTTCGTACACTGTGTAAGTTTGTCTATCTCATTCTCCCACTCTCCACTCAATCCCTCAAAGGTTAGCTGGAAGAGATCCCTCATAGGGATAAGTTCGCTTTTGTACTCTAATCTTATGTGACATGTATATTGTTTTAACCTTTTATTGTGTACAATAAAGTGCTTACATACATACTTGGGTTTTATACTCATAGTTATGTGTTGCATCAATTTTCTTACAACAGAAACTATTTTCTTACTTATACAATGTGGTAAATCTCCTGAGACATCATTACTTGTCACTCTCTTAGCTTGTATTATCTTTGTAGCTATGTATATATAAATATTTATGTAGTTATCTATGTATATATTTATTAATGTATTGTATTGTTAGCTGTATATATTAGCCTAATAGATGTGTGTTATTCTATCTCTCTTGCTTTATCCTAGCACTACATGTTGTTATTTTTCTTTAAGTTTTCATCTCCTGCTACCCAAAGGTTGTCTGGAAGAGATCGCTCTATAGCGATAAGACCGCCTGTTGTTACCTATTAGTTTTTATGGATAATCTTGTAACAATTTCTTCTTGTGGTGCAATAAAGAATATATTATTATTATTATTATTTATCCACATTGTCAGTTCAGACATTTGCCATAGAAATACAACAAGTATAAAACGAAAAACTCATCTCATAACACTAAAATCTAACCCACTTTCATCGAACCACTTTATATATAAACCCAAATGTACCTACTTAAATAGAGAAGCAGGCAGACAGATCAATAGGAAGCTAAAATAATATCAATCCTTCACAACACCACTCGTCTGCGAGCTATACCACTGTATCTTGACCCCGGTTTCCATAACGAACATGGGTGATCAAGGGTTTTGAATTGCTGGTGGAGAGTGACGATACAGAAAGTAAGCGTTGAGAAACTGCCCAGGTGTCTGCCGCAAGTCCTTAATTGGAGTTCTTAGTTTTCTTTCTATTGGATGAAATGTAGTGGTAAATTATACTACAGTGTGGCATACTCGACGTTTAAGATTAATTCATATAATGAATTAAATACATACTTATTTATTTCATTTATTATCTAGGATCACCAACAGTGGCAACAACAGTCATTAGCACTATACACAGAAAAGTACATAGTTTACATTTAATTGCGCCACCAATTACAGGTGCACAGCATGCATTACAGGAAGCGTCGACTTTAGAGAAACTTAAGAAAACATCTACATAATGATAATTAGTTAATAGTACGTAATATGCTTAAAAATAAACTAGGGACAAGAGGGTCCAAACTCTCCATACAAATACTCCTCATACCATACAAATACAATACAAATACTCTTTATCTACACCCATAAAGTAAATCCTCTTTTATATGCTCGAAAAGTGTAGGTAAGGACCAACATTACAATATCGCGCCGGTCCGGGGCGGAGGTGGCCATAACAGCATCAAAAACTATCGTTATGGCCATCTCCGCCCATTACGATACAGGCTCGTGCTCAAAAAAACTTCAACGAGCTCACGAACTCGAACTCCTGCACTTTCAACGCAATGGTGCCTCAACACATGAAAGAGGATTTAACGTATGGATGTAGATAAAGTAGTGTACAGTTATATGTACATAATTAGGCCTTAAAACACTCTTTTGATCCTATTATGAAACTCGCTGACGCTCGTGTTTTAAGACCTCTCATTATGTATCAGTTGCATAAACTACTATTATTGCACACCTCAATTAAAGGACATAGTATAGTACAAAAACACAATGAGTAGAGGCAAATAACAGGCGGTCTTATCGCTAAAGAGTACATATAAAATAAAATAAAATTATATTTTTTCTGTCATGTTTTTTGTAATGAATTCAATATATCAAATAAAAATAATACAATAATCAAAGTATCATTAACTAAATGTAGTGTTACATGTCAAAAATAAGACTAAGAAACTAATAACAATCGAGATTTGTTAGAAATGTATAAGGTCTGTAAGCGTCAAGATAAAAGGTAATAAGGTAGGTACACTAATCATAATAAAATATTGTGAGATATATCTATAAGCGTCAACATGAAAATAATAAAATCTAATAAATAAATATCCTCAGAGATGTATAAGGTCTCTGAGTGTCAGTCTAAAAATAAAAAAATGAGAACAGAGCGAAGTCTCTCATCATGTCAATTCCACTGAACACTAGTACGAAGTTACTAGTCCTTGCAACAGACTAAATAACAGTTAAAGCAGTTTCTCAACTAAGCCTCTTAAAGACGTATGATTGAAGATTTTTACGCACATATGCATGTCTGTGTGTGTGCATCAAATCGGACGGATGTATGAATTTATTTTACAGCTTTAAGGCTGTATTTACTATGGCTGAGGCCAAAAATCAAGGTCTCTGAGCGTCAGTCTAAAAATAAAATCAAATGAGAACAGAGCGAAGTCTCTCTTCATGTCAATTCCACTGAACACTAGTACCGTCGTCCTTAACCACGAATGCATTTCTGTCGAAGCTGAAGCAGAGACTTTCGTTTCACTCGGTCAATTAATCCAACCGCAACTAACAGCACATGAATTGTAACACGTTTTCACACATGAAATCCAACGACCTAACCCGCTAAACGCCGTCGCTTCAAAAGGGTACAAGCAAAAAGGGCACGCATAATTAACCCGCAATTGCTCGATTCTGGGCCGGGTCAGGATATTATGTGGCGATTATAGAGCAGCGCGCCGGATTATACGTGACGAGCGGAGGGTTAAGCGGTGAAATTATCATCATATTTGGCATGTAAAGCGAGCGCGTATCTATGTTTATACAGTATTGAATTTATTATGTATTAGTATTTGTGCTGTGTAAGGACATACCGGCAGGCTTCCTTATTTTGCATAATAGAGTATAACCGTTTTTAAATAGTAGATTGTACACCAAGTAATGGAGGATTCCAGAGTGTAGCGAGTTATGAGTAGAAGACTCTGTGTGTGGTGAGGGATTTAAGCGCGCCCAAAACAAAAAAAAAAGGTTTATCCGCGAGGAGTATACTCTACTTTTCTAACTACTTGCGAGGCAGTAAAGAAAAACCAAGGCTAACTAGAAACAGAATCAATCAGTCAATCAAAGCCCAATCACTTCCGGGTCTCGCTATTATTAGAATTGTCTTCTATTTTTGTAGAATCTGCAGTTTAACGCCATAAAACGCAGCGTCTTGTAACACTCGCAGCTTAACTCATAACACCCTCGAAGGTTGTCTGGAAGAAATCGCTCTTTAGCGATAAGACCGCCCGTTGTTTGCCTCTTCTCATTGTGTTTTTGTACTGTACTGTATCCTTTGATTGAGGTGTGCAATAAAGAGTATTTGTATTGTATTGTATTGTATTGTACCCTCGATACGCTCGGGATACACCGTGATACACGGTACTATAAAGCTGTATTGTATTCACTCTTATTTGACATTCTGTATACACGAACGAGAACTTTTTAAAGGACCAGTCGCGCATACACAAAGCAGTAGTGCACAAAATTGCACATTACCAACTCGACGTACGTCGAATGAAGTTCATAACAACAACTTTATAATCCTTCATTTAACTCCCTTATTGTAAAAGCTACAACGAAACGAGCTTTCAACTTTGGTCCGGTGGATGTTGCGATAGCTTTTAGTTGCCACGGCCGCGATTTTCCCCAGAAGCTCGATTCCACTTGTAACAGATCGACATCCGTCATTCGTGTAAAAAGTTCATGAAAGCTTCTAAGCTTCGGAAAAGCTTTAAATGTGCTTCTAAGCTTCAGTATATCTTCTTAACTTTAGAGGAAGGCTTCTGGGAAGCTTCTCAGCTTCGAGAAAGCTTCTAAGCTTTCAGGAACGCTTCTTGGCTTCGTAAAAGCTGATTTATATATTCTAAATGTTCATCATCAATGAAGCCTCTCATTGTAAACAGATGGCGTTTAAATTAAGTCTAAAAAAGATCGATTATTTATAATGAATATCACCAATCTTTTGAATTTGAAGTTATTTTCATTTTTCTAAGAGTAGTGCTACTTTTGTAATTTGAATAAGCTTGGACAATGGTTTCCTGCTTTATATTATTAGCATTTCTCAAGTTGCAAAGCTCAAGTATGGACATCTGGTGTCGAGTATTTAAACTATTAGTAAATAATCCGACCGCGTAGAAAGGTTGTCATTATGTCCATATAGTAGCGAAATACGTTGCCATCTGAAATTACACGGTCAATGTGAAACAGGGCTGTCATTCACAACGTTGAAACTAACGTGAACACCAATCCACTTTAGACGAACCAGTGTAGGGCGGATCTCTAGTTGTGCATTGCTAATACGGGTCTCGACGTCAAGATATACTAGACGTGAGCGTTGAGCCTAGTTGACGCAAGTGGCTAATTGCAAAGCAGTAGCTGCATCGCTGCTTTTGGCGGGTATTTGAAAAAATGTTATGCGCGTGGCTACCCTACTAAAATGAGGGATATTTAAGGACGAAACAATCTTGTTTGTGTAGGTGTCTATTTATTTTAGTCAGATTTTAAGGGGATAGACATGGAAGAGACATCTGGTGTTGAGTAGGAGATCGGAAAGTTATTCTAGACCAATGAGAAGCCAGATTTAGCTAGTTGACCAATCGATGGTTCCCTCGAGAATTATGGAACATTAGTTGATCGCGTGATGTTAGGGGTTCTCATGAACGAGATTAGGTAATATAAGGAGATGCATAACGTTTTGGAGACTTTTTTCCCCTTCGACGGCTCCTGCGGGTAGACCTCACGAGAGCGGCGTGCACCTTCAGGAACGCTTATGTGAGTTTTTAAAGTTATTTGTCGTGATAGATAGGAATTACGTAGGGATTCATTATGTTAGGATAAAATAGGGTGTTGTGTGTTTAATCCTTTCTGTTCACAGGATTTATGAAGACGGAGTGTTTAAATTCCATATAACAAACGATAGTGATTTCTTTTTCATAATGTATTATGCGCGTGCGTTACGCTGCTTATATAGGTACAATTACCTTGTCGTTACCTATAGTGTTCAGTATAAAGTTCAAGTTAGATTGACAATACCTTTGCTTAATTTGAATAACCTGCTTAAGGTAAAATCTACGTTAACAATATCGATGTGGGGTGGCGTATCTCCTTTTAAATAATTATGGCTTTAAAATGCATTTAAGTACGTTAATCGTTTAATTCATTGTTACGGATATAGTTTTACCATTAGTGCAACAGATATTTAATTGATAATGTTTGCTAAATGGAATATATTCTAGGCACATCTGCGTTGTTGGAGTGTTACTACCTGATTTAATAAATACATTGTGTTTTATTATACCCATACTTATTGTGCATGTTAGTTATTAAGATTTATGTTGGTGTTTTGTGCATGCTATGTGAATTCGTGTCTATTTTGATACTATTCAGTATTATTGAGATTTTCATGAATAATGGAGGTAGGCGCTGTTCATACAAGCTGGTTTTAATATTTGAGTATTACTATATTTGACTATTGATTTCAATTAGTTTTAAATGACTATTTGACTTTAAGGACATTATTTATTAGTAGACAATTCGTTAAAGGATTGTAATTTTACTATTAAACAGTAATTGAATTAATCTTTTGCTAATGAGGTAGTCATTATATTCTTACACTTATTATTTAACGCATTAATTATTTCATTTACATTAGGTTTCTTATGTTTCGTTGGTATTTTAAGTATGTTCTTATTGATTTAGTACAGTGTTGTAGGTGATAATAGTAACTTTAGGTTATTAAATGAGTACGTTTTATTTATGAATATATCTAAAGATTACAATGCCATAGTTTGGGTATTTGGAGGGTTTTGCGAAATCAAACCTTTATATGAGAAGGATAGACGACATCGAATGACGTATCATCGCACTGGTGTCAAGAAGATGACCATGTCAGTGCCTCCGCGCAATCACACTGTCAACGACGATATGCCTTCCACCTATCGTTTGGACCCTGGACATTTATACGGGACGTGTACCTGCCAGCACTTTCGTACATGTGGGCAATCGACGACCAGAGCCAGGCCATCCTCAATCCAACGCTGTGCCATGACAATATGAGACCCCTCACTGGCTGATCCTGCCAAGCTGATCACAGTTCCGGCGTTTGGACAACGAGGCTATTCCTGCATGATGACCTCATAGCCTACCACTGTACACACGCAGATGAAGAGATCCTTAAATGGTTTTCTAAGTTTCGCAAAACTTTCTGACTGCGTTAACTATGGTACTTATTCACGTTCCCGTTCTATGTAAATGTCATACATAATGTTACCTTTTAATAGGCCGAAATGCTATCGTTGTGTTGTGTGACCTGACATGGTTATTGCACTCTTTATTTGAAGTAATCTTGGCTTATTTACCTTTTTATGAAACTTTGGTTCCTATTACAGTACCTAATAGTCTGTTGACTACGTAATTAATATTACGTCAATACCTTATCTTCGCCTGTGCGATAATTATATTATTTTATTGGACAAGTAGATACTGTTCCAATATTTCACATGTATGTACCAACATACATACATTTACTAATCTATTGTAGTTGTTGAGACTGGTCGCAGTGGATGTGACTGTTCCAGCAATGAGGTAATGTCACAAGTTGGACTGCCAAATGTTTTATTACGATTTTGTATGGTATGTTCCAGCCTATGACGAAAGGTTTTGGTAGTACAATGTAGTACCCAAATATACCAAATATGCCTAATAACTATTACTGTTGCTATGCAATGGTTTTACTCCAGATCGATGAAATACGTTCATAAATGGGGTTTAGGGCTAGTCTCACAGATTCTTAACGACAGGCTTTCGTCTTTAGTCTCGATCCCAAGACGAGCTTTGAAAAGGGCTGCGGTCTTGTTTAGGCACGCGGTGCGCCTTTAGCTGCTTGTGGGAATCTTTGATTCAAACAAGACACTATAGTCCCGCTGAGACGAGAAATCTGTATTGCCGTTTGCTGAAGCTGAACATTAAAGACCCCAATATCTATGTACCCTTATATATTCTACTATATGGGCGAGATGGAATGTGAAAGTTCAATGGCGATATAGGTTGATTGACGACTCGAGCAAAACTCCTTGCTGTCGTGAGAACGCTGGTCAATGCTGAGGTTTTGCGGTTGCATGGCTCAGTAGTGATATTCGCTAATGGGATGACCATATGACTCGGTTTGGACATTAAGCCTGAATAGCAACAACTTGTTTTGTTTGCACAATATTTGGGTACGAGGTAACTAACTCGTATTTACGTCTACTTCAAAGTAGATACATTACACGTGTATTATAATATACATATATATATATATATATATATAACAAGATCCTGTTCCAACTGGCTTTTAAATAAGTTCAGTATTATTTACTTTTGCTTTACGCAATAAAATGGCTGGTCTCATAATATTATGGGCTACGCTCTTATTATTACCATGTATATGTTCATTCGTCAGGCGCTATTGTCAGATATCACTTATAGTCTCGGCCCTGTGCCACCTGCGAGGATACCCTGTTTGCTCGTGTTAGGTGTTAGGTAGGGATATACCCAATGGGTTAGCATCAGGTATTCCTTCGCGAGACTGCTGCCTCGACATAGTCGCCTCATCATGTCCAGAAATGGCTTGGTGGTTTATATGACTTATGCATGGTACTTTTATGAGGTACTGTGGCTTTATGGTTGCTTGCAATCAGCTATTTTATTCTCACATCTTTTAGATTGAGAATTATATTATATTTTGTAATAAGCCAGACCTGTCCTATCCTACCTTGTAGGAAATATAATACGACATATCGATACCTCGACATACTAAGCATTAGTTTTAAGGTTTTATAAGCATATATTTAATTCACGGTTTGTCCATGACTATACGCCTCGTTAACCGATAACTATAATCGTTTCTAAGCACTTACATTCTTCTGAATCAAATTAATGGAGTAATTATCTACTCCGTATCATATTACGTCATTTTACGCTTACTCCTTTAATCTATAAACAACTTATTTATGCTATGACTTATCACACAGCCAACGACGGTATTTTACAAGTAGGATAGGCTCTAATCTCTTAGTTACTTTAGTATTGTGTTCATTATTAGTTTTCTATTAAACTTATGTTCTAATTTTTCTATATTTCTAGTAAATTCGGTTCTAGGTGCTTAATATTGTGTTTACGTTTAGTTATCCATTATAAATAAGATGCTGTAGGAAATTGCTATGTTTATTTCTTTAGGTAGACTTATTTTAAGTTGTAATTACTTAGATTAAGTTGTATTTGTCTAAACATTGTCCAATTCTCAATGGTTCATATGTTTCTCACACCTCAGTGAACTTAAGTTGCTACATTTCATAACTAGGTCTTTAAATTGCCACTAGTTGATCACGCCATTAATATTTAAATTATTTAGACTTTGTTAATGGCTCATATGCCCTGATTTTGTAATTAATCTTTTCATTTAAATTAATTAAATTCATTTCATAATAAATTGTAATAGGTTAAGTTGGCAGCAAGGGTTTTTGTTGAGTCCGCTTTGTTTTCCCTTGCTTAGGTCTTGGCCTAGGAATCAACGCGGATGTCTAATAAAGTTCTCACCGGGCTTTATTAGATAAAATAGTCAAAGTTTCGAGTAAAATCACTTTTATGAAATAAATGTATTGTTTCGTTTATTTTCTTTCTCAAAACCTTTTGTTTGATTTATTTTCTCTCCCTGTAGTTATTCCCATATCTTTTAGGTCTGCTGAACTTGAAAGCTTTAGTAATGCTTTAGGAAAGCTTTAGAAACTTTTAAGAGTTTTAGGAACTTTACGAAAAGTCCTGGTTTTCAGACTTTCAGATGGTGTAAGTATTTGTAGTTAAAGCTTAGGTAGGCTTTAGGTTTCCATTTTCCGCTTTCCATTTAGTATAGGGAGGATGTTACACACTCACACCTCAGATTCGGTTGAAACCGCTCTACCAATCTCACTGGAGCGCAAACTCTTAGAGTTTTCCAGTGTTTCAAACCACACGCGCGGTCGTGCCGGAGGTTTTCCCCTGGATTTTCCCCAGGCTACTCTCCAACCGCGCACTCCTATCGCTTCATTGGGCCCGGCCTAATAAGCCACAGTAAGGTAAAAAAAAACTTTGTTTCTGTTTTGTATTTAAGGGTCCTTACCAGTTAAAAATCGCTCATTTATTTATGCCATTTTCTGTTAGAATTGGCACGTACCTTGACATTTTCTCAATGTGACTATCTAGAACAGGACTGTTGCAACCTTATGTCATAAACTTTAAATGTATTTTTTGGAATTTTCATTAAGAAATATTGTTTCAAACATCACTCCAAATAGACCATTTTCAAGATAAAAACTTGTTTTTTCCGTCTAAATTGTACTGCACACAGTAAAATAAAGAAATGGCTATGTTACTATCTAAAACTTTAATAAAATCATCATAGCCTTTAATAACTTTATTGGTATTATCAATACTTTTGTCATAATTTGAAATCATAACATTTTAAAACTTATAAGGCCTCTTAAATTATCGATAAAACATAGTAAATAAGTCATTATTTTAGTTTGCGGGTCACTAACTAGTGATATTGGTTTAAATGTTGAAATAGAACTTAATCAAAAAAACACCCTAGTCTTCGCAAATACGTATACTGTTTAAGAGTCCTTATCAGTTAAAAAACGCTCATCTGTTTAGGGTATTTTCTACTTGATTGAGATGACACGTATCTATCTAGAACAGGACTACCTGATGTCATAAAATTTAAACGTATTTTTTCTATTTTTCATTAAGTAATATCGTTTCAAACATCACTCCAAATTTACCATTTTACAGGTGTTTTCCCGCTTAAATTCTACTACACGCAATAAAATCAAAAAATGGATATGTTAGAATATAAAACTTTAACAAAATCATCGTATCCTTTAATCAATTTATTGGTATTATCAATACTTTTGTCATAATTTGAAATCAAAACATGCTAAAAGTAACAATCACCACTACATAGTATAAAAAAGTCGCTTTCTCTGTCCCTATATCACTATGTATGCTTAAATCTTTAAAACTACGCAACGGATTTTGATACGCTTTTTTTTAATAGATATAGTGATTGAAGAGGAAGGTTTATATGTACAATAACATCCATTAAATAGTGCACCAGTGCGAAG
Organism: Epiblema foenella; assembly: GCA_963556455.1. Taxonomy (NCBI): domain Eukaryota; kingdom Metazoa; phylum Arthropoda; class Insecta; order Lepidoptera; family Tortricidae; genus Epiblema; species Epiblema foenella. Next base: position 37,554,966 of record OY747096.1, read on the forward strand.
CCGGGGCGGGTCGCTAGTGGACTTATAATTCACGGTCATATGCCAATTTTTAGAATACAGTCGGGAGCTAGAACATCGACACAACCATAGTTGACACATAGATACTGTTCGTTTTTTTACCTATAATGATTTCAGATCGGAGGTGACAAGTATTGGGTTGGTGCTGGGCACTGGGAAATTTACACTATGAGAAATCAATGGAAAACTGTTATTGGCCTTCTTTTATGTAATTATCAATACGTCATGGTTATATCTACGTCTGTAGTTGTTCTGAATACCAATAAATAAAAATATATAATATAAAACAAGCTGCCAACGCCTTTTGAAGCAAGATATCCCGGCCCTGATTAAGGACAGCTCGCGATCCGTTAAATATGAATGGCCTTAAGTCCTGCAGGTCAAATTAAAATGCACGAGTGGCGGCGATGAATAAAATAAGCGGCGGAATAATGCAAATACGAGCGCGTTAGGATGTGGAAACGGCGTCAGAGAGAGCGAGCAAAATGCAGGTCTATCCGTCCGGCATCCAAATCGATGTTATGTACCGGGCCCGAAGAAAAACACTGCACTGGCTGCACGCACTGCGTGAGCGTGCCACTTTTTTGGAGGTGATTTTTTGGTGCCGGCCACGAATCTCACTGAGTCCGCTATCCGTGTTGGTGCACTGTGTAGTGTCCTACCCAGTATGAACTTTATTGGCACTGTGCTATGATCGAAAATTCATTAAAGCAGTTGTTATATAGGAGTACATTGAGTGCATGCCGAACTAATATCAATTTCACCCTTTTTGTTTTAGATATTTTTAGTACATACTTTCATCCTCGTCGCCACATGTAGTATTCTCGTACCAAGCACTATATACACATAAGTATAACTGTGTAGCTACACGATACTCAGCTCGACAGCGCACCACCACTCCGGTTGCCGGTCGGACCACTACTCATCCCCACTCCGGTCATCGTGACGTATGCGCACGAGATGAGGGTAGGACACTACACACTGCACTAAAATCCGCCCGCGCGATGATCCTCTTTTCTTGCGAAGGACCAATATGAGGGGCGCAGGTGTGTCGGTGTAAGGAAAAACGCCTTCATATAAAGACATAGACATAGACATTATTTATTGGTAATAACACATTACAAGTCAAAAAGTAATAATAATCTGTCGGCAATTCGTTAATATGAAATAGTAGATTGTGTCTCAAGGGAGCAAAATGATATATTTATGGCGAGGGCGGTATATTGAATTCTGAGTGAAGCGAAAGATTCTATAATAGAATCCTGAGCGTAGCGAGGGATTCTAAAGTAGAATCTTGAGCGTAGCGAGGGATTCAAGTATTTACGCCCAAGACGGAAATAATTTTGCTACCGTGTGACACATACTGCTTTTCACACCGTCTATGAGGCCCGCTGCTAAAAACATGAAATATCTTACAAATGATTTTACTACAGACTGTCGCATAATGCTTTTCACACCTTCTATGAGGAAAAGACTTTGATCCCTCATTCGAAGGCAACAATAACTCTTTTCTGAATAGCAGGTGTGAAATAGAATTAACATCGTTTACACTTGAATTGCATATTATCAGCATTGTTTAATCTTTATATTCCATGAATTCCTTAAAGCTATAGAAACATTGTTCAGCGAGCCATTTTTTTAATTTGGTTCTAAATGCTGGAAGGCTAACAGCTGTACTTATAAATAGGGGTAATTTATTATACACTACAGGACCCGCAACATGGACTGTTTTCGCAGTTTTACTTATCTTGTGGGGTATCATGCAAAGCTTATTCGAGTTTCGAGTGACCAAGGCACACTAAATTTTAAATGCTGTATTTCCACTTTTCCTAAATCTAGTTCTTTACAGAGGATGCGCTACGTGGTGCGGTTAACGTCCAACTCCACAATCTCTTTCTACCCACATACATGAATACTTATTATACCTTCACGTAACGCATATGTATATAATTTAATGTACGGTATTGTACACTAGGCACGCGACGTAATCACAGCTTCCATCGAAAGACGGAACGCTGCGCTTACGGCGTCCAACTCAGACACGACGCGTACATTTAGACATTCCCGCCGGCGGGGACGTCGACGCGATCGCGACAACACTGACACATATAGTCCTTATTCGTCCCGGTACCGCCGCATACTGGGTAGAGTCAGTCCGACCCAGGTCGAGCCTAGCTGAGCTTCTAGGCGATAAAACTCCCAGTAGCTCGATTCCACTCACCTCAGATTCGATTGAAACCGCTCAACCAATCTCACTGGAGTGCAAACTCTTAGAGTATTCCAGTGTTCCAAACCACACGCGTGGTCGTGTCGGAAGTTTTGGCCCTGGATTTTCCCCAGGCTACTCTACAACCGCGCACTCCTATCGCTTTATTGGGCCCGGCCTATAAAGCCACAGTCAAGTTCAAAAAAAAATCCTACCACCAAAAAACATATATATACTATGTTTGAAATTTAATCACAACATGTATTATTGTTTTATAAACTCCTACGAGATTATGCCGAAAGTACATTCTTTGAAACAAAGAAAATAAAATTGTAATCGGTTCACGTGAATCAGGCGACTTATCATCAAGAAGAATATTTGGTATATTTACAAACAAATATACCAAATATTACGAAAAATAAAGAGACGAGCACTTGTTAGCACTATAAAGAAACTCAGTAAATCTAACATTTTAATGTATGTATATCGATATGACGAAGTCGATGAATGGGAAGTCACTATGGCAACTCAAAAATGCTACGAAAATTCCGGTCTCTGATGATAATAAACGATTATTTACTTAAAATCCAAGCTGGATAATACAATTATCTTCCATATTAAGAGCTGCCAGCGTCCGCGGCTTCCAAGGCATTCACGACGCTAGACGACAACAGAACCAGTATAAAACTGACCTTTAATTACAAATTGCCGTTACTAAATTCCTGGTCAAGGTGTGCTGGGCGCGAGAGGCGGCGCAAGTCCGATTTGTGAAGCGAGGCAGAATGAGTCGGCGCACTGATTTGCATTCGCATCATGAATTATGATTCGCTGGATTCGGTTAATTAAGGCGGGCGTTTTGATGGCCCACTTAGCCCAGCGGTGGGGCGAATTAATAGAGACTGGACTATATTTGAAACTGGATAGTGGCTTTGTTAGTCTGCTGTTATTTTTTGTGTAGGTTCGTCGTTATATTAAATCATCAGGTATAACCGTCATATATTAAAAGTGTTTCGAAAGTTTTTCTTACTAGATTTTATGTAAGATTACTTGATATTGCAATATCTGACTTTCTGAGAGCAGTCAAGAATAAAAAAAATATTAGAGGACAATCTTACACAAATCGAACTAGCCCCACAGTAAGCTCAAGAAGGCTTGTGTTATGGGTACTAGACGACGATATATTTAATAGATATAAATACTTAAATACATAGAAAACATCCAAGACTCAGAAACAAATATTCATGCTCAACACACAAATATTTGCCCTGACCGGGATTCGAACCCAGGACCGTCAGCTCCACAGGCAGTTGCACTACCCACTAGGCTAAACCGGTCGTCAATATTTAACTGGTGTCCTACAGGGGTCACATTTGGGCCCATTTTTCTTTCTAATTTTCATTAACAGTATCGTGAATTCTTGCTTCAACACGGAGCCATATTTATGTGCTGAACTTAAACTATTTCGATCTATTAGAAACAGTATGGATCAAACGCTACTTCAAGGCGACTTGGATCGACAGTGTTAAGTGTTCACAAAATAAAATGACGATGAATCAACTATTCTTTGTTGCTCGTTACCATGGTTACGTCTCCTGAGTCACTCTTTAAACTGTGATTTTATAGGATTTAAATCTATCAAATATGAGTTTTAGCGATGAACTTCAATTTATTTGGACATGGATCATCTCTTGAGCATGCTTGAAGTCCATATTATAAACCCGGTCAGGGCAAATATTTGTGTGATGAGCATGAATATTTGTTCCTGAGTCTTGGATGTTTTCTATGTATTTATATCTATTAAATATATCGTCGTCTAGTACCCATAACACAAGCCTTCTTGAGCTTACTGTGGGGCTAGTTCGATTAGTGTAAGATTGTCCTCTAATATTTATTATTATTATTATTTATTAATTACCATTTTAACATTATAAAGAAATCTTCCCGTATGTTGAGCGTTGTGCGTGGTTGGAGGGTAGGGTTAACGCATAAATAATATAGTATGCATTAATTAATACATAAAAATTAAAGTAAAGTTCCGTTAAGTTGGCAGCACTGATTTTAATCATTAAAGTTTCACTTGAACGCACCACAGAATGACTACTAAACATATTATTTGTAGTAGTCTGTGGCACCCAACTCTGCTTTAATTTTTCATTAAAGTAGGGTAAGGAGTGTGTCTTTGAGCAATAGACTAGACTTTTTACAGAATAAATAAAGTATGTATTTATATTGACGACCGCTTTAGCCTACTTGGTAGTGACCCTGCCTTCGAAGCTGGAGGTCCCGGGTTCGAATCCCGGTCAGGGCATGTATTTGTGTGATGAACACGAATATTTGTTCCTGAGTCTAGGATGTTTTCTATGTATTTAAGTATCTATTTATCTATATAAGTATGTATATCGTCATTTGGTACCCATAGTACAAGCTTTGCTTAGTTTGGGACTAGGTTGATTTGTGTAAGATTGTCCAGAAATGTTTATTTATTTATTTATATTTATTATTTATTATATTAAAGTTCATGATTGCGTAAGTCGCGAAAAAGATTACAGGAGTGAAAAAAATTATAAACACAACGCCGCTAGCTATAAAAACACAAACGTGTATATAAAGGCATTCTAGTATAGCCAATTCTAGAACATTCTAGACGTCACGTCAAATATGGAAGTTGAACTAAGTTACAGTTAAAGCGTGATATGATTTCGCATAATTAGGTGCCGCGCGCGACAGGGCCGGCGGCTGACGGGTTAACTTCAACTTGGTAATTGTGCTAGAGCTGCATTATGGCTGGCCTTACCGGTTTGGACACATTACTGAACTTACGGGTTCTAAATTTAAATCTGTCGCGAAACAAACACTTATATCAAAAGCGTATTATAATATAAACGATTATATCATGGATAAAATAGCAATTTATAACTTGGGGTCGCGTGAGTCATTGAGAGAAATCTTTAAGGAAATAGATATCCTAACCCTGCCGTCGCTGTACATATTTGAAATAATCATGTATGTTAGGAAGAATCTATACTATTTCCCAACGAATACTGATAAGTTAATGACTACCAGAAACACTGGGAAACTCAAAATAACTTTTTATAGACTAGTGAAGGCGAAAAAGTCGTTTTTGGGAAATTGTATAAAATTTTACAATAAAATTCCAAGACACATTACTGAACTTACGGATTCTAAAAAGTCTGTCGTGAAACAGACACTTAATTCAAAAGCATATTATAAGATAAACGATTACATCATGGATAGGGATGTTTGGCAGTGATAGCGTCCCGAAAAAGTAATCTAACACAAAAATATTTTGTCCTAAATATATATATATGTGTGTTTTATATTATAGCATTTTAATTCTGTAGTATTATGATAGTGTTATTTTATTTTATATACCTACATTGTATAATGTTTTGAAGAAATGACACCACGCCGTGTTTCTTACGCAATTATTATGTTGGAGTTCTGTAGTGATAGGTCACCAAATTGCACTAGCTAAATCGACACAAAACGTGTATTATCGAACCTATAAGAACCTATATGAAGTCTCCATTTAGTGTCGATGAATATTGTAATTCTTATTCCAAAGTATTTTTTTTAATACTTCAAAAAAGGAGGAGGTTTTCAATTTCTTAATTATTCTTATTGCCATTCAAAGATGTTGTCTAAAGTTGACGAAATGGCACGGACTACAAAAATTACAATAGTTACGTCTACATTATTAAATAAGAAGCGTAAAGTCTCATGTTAGAAGTTGTAAGGCAATATTTTTTTTGTTTTTAGTGTTTTTTGGAGCCGGTTTTATTTTATTACTAGCGACCCGCCCCGGCTTCGCACGGGTGCACTATTTAATGGATGTTATTATACATATAAACCTTCCTCTTCAATCACTCTATCTATTAAAAAAACCGCATCAAAATCCGTTACGTAGTTTTAAAGATTTAAGCATACATAGGGATATAGGGACAGAGAAAGCGACTTTGTTTTATACTATGTAGTGATTATGTCATGTTTGGTGTATGCTGTAAATGACAGTAGGTCCCCGTGTGGAGCGGCGTTAAAGTAAGCTCTTTCTTCCAGTGAATGGCGTTTATTTTAGAGACGGCTTCCTAGATGCACTGCGCGTCGCAGATGCAATATGCTCGACATCTAAAAACGAATATTCTACCCACTTGTAGTTACAAGCTTAGCAACAATGTCTGTGTTATTTGTGAGTTTTAGTTAAGTTGCACTTTGTATTGATCAGCGCCTTGCGGTGCTTACCTATAAATATTTTTGTATTGTAAGTTTAATTTCTCTTAAGTGAAATGTAAAATTTCTTTGAGAAATAAAGTTCTTTAAATCTAATTTACAGTTGGAAAATTGAGGTCAATACCTACTTATACATGTAAATCACCATTTTCGCTTTTAAGACCCTTAAGTATACATAATAAAAATAAATGTGGCGACGTAAAAAGAAATCAAAGGGCCCTAATGAGCGGCGGCGATTACGGGGTCTTTAGAAATAAAAGCGGAGACGGGACACTTAAACACGGGACGTATTGTTCGGAAAGAGCGTCCATTTCGGGACAGAATACGAAAACGATTATTGAGGAAAATAGATCTGAACTAGATTCGAGGAATAATTAGGTTTTTGACAACATTAGTGACGACCGCTTTAGCCTAGTTGGTAGTGACCCTGCCTTCGACGCTGAAGGTACCAGGTTCGAATCCCGGTCTGGACATTTATTTGTGTGATCAACACCAATATTTGTTCCTGGGTCTTGAAGGTTTTCTATGTATTTAATTATCTAATAATCTATAATTATATGTACGTATATTTCGTCACCTACCAATAAATAGTACAAGCTTTGCTTAGTTTGGAACTAGGTTGATTTATGTAAGATTGGGATTATATTTCAGAAGGGAATACGCTCTTTTCTTGAAGGTTTGAAGGTCATATCGGTCCGGAAATACCGCAGGCGACAGTTCATTCTATAGTTTGGTTGTGCGAGGCAGGAAATTTCTTGAGAAACGCAGTTTTGGACTGCCAACCATCTAAATATATTCATATGTTTTCGGATCACTTAGTACGTGCATATAATTTTGACTTCGACTGTACATTTCAATAGATTTGAATCACATTGAAGCGCAGTAGTACAAGCGATTTTCCACCTCAACGTAGTAAGCTTGAATTGATCCATTTCAGTCCAACTAAACCCAACTTAACTTGAAGAAACTTGGATCCAACTTATTAGCGAGACTCGCTTGTCATTGTGTCCCTTTTGTAACAGACGGGACTGACAGGGTCGGAGAGACTTCTGATTGCTCTACGGAACCGGCTGCTCATCGGTAATCAAGTGTAAACAAAGGGTTCATTATACGCCGCACTGGAGGGTCGGTATTCACAACGATCGACAACTCGATAGGGGAGACCAGTGTAAGTCGGACCCGCGGTTATGCGCAATCGTTATAAACCTCATCATCATCATCATCATTTCAGCCGAAAGACGTCCACTGCTGAACATAGGCCTCCCCCAAGGCTCGCCATTCAGACCGGTCCTTTGCCGTTCGTTTCCACCGGATTCCCGCGACCTTCACCAGGTCATCACTCCACCTTGTCGGAGGCCTACCGACAGCTCGTCTTCCGGTGCGTGGACGCCACTCAAGCAGTTTCTGGCCCCATCGACCGTCAGTCCTGCGAGCAATGTGTGTTATAAACCTATCAATATTTAATTGAGGGGATCGATGAAGTTTAACCTCTTGTCCCAAGCAAAATATCGTCTTGATGTCAACTTAATACATCGTAAAGGCAACTTGCTATTGGCGAAGGTACGTGATTTTGATGAAACCATGTCCATATGACAATCTAAACCAATCCAGCGAAGTTAGGCTTTATGGACAAGGTTTTTACATCACTCCAGTGAGAACGCGCTTTTTATCGTGGTTTTACGTGTTTTTTTTTTGGATACGAACGTGATTTTTACGTGCGCTCCCAAAAACGAGCTAAAACCGTTCTTTTTTAAGTGGTATCATGCTTTATGATTGTCCTATACAAAATTGGTAGGTAATATTGGTTTAGTACTATTACTAAAGCAGTACATTTCTTTCAAACGACGATTGCGTATGTCAAAAAATCTCTCTTTAATATCTTTTAGTTAAAAGTTAAGTCTTTATTTGTATTTGCAGGATTATTTTGTCCTGTTCTGTCAAGCTCTATTGTTCGTGTAGTGTTATACACGACCTAAAAGCTGAATATAACTTATATAAAAAATGTACTTTTTTGATACCCTATCGCGCGTTCTGATAGCAGAGCTTTGGCAACAATACATCACTCAAGCAGCCCAAAAGACACAACAAATATTGTCGTAGACAACAACCGAGATTAGCGGTTTATTATACCTTCGAATGCGTAAGCAAGATTCGTAATAACTCTGTTAAATTCCTTAGACTGGTTTACCAGAGCGGGGTTGTCTGTGAGCGCTGTGAAAATCCAACTTGATTTTATGCAAGTTTCATTCATTTCATTCATTCGCTCTGTTCTTGATGTTTGCTGGTTTCATTTGCGGTGTTTTATGAGTCTATGTTTTTCTTCCAGGTACTCGGATTATTTCATTCGTTTCGTTTGCATTTGAACGAATCTCAATTAGAATTACTTTTTTTGTTTGCATGTGATACGAGTTTTTCTAAGCACTTTCATTTTATATTGGAGATATGTTGTAATAACTTTCTAAAACAGGGTTCAATTAAATATTTACATAACTCTAATATTAATGCTCATTAAATCTGTTTGAAACAATATTGTAAATAACGCTTAAATCTAAAATTTCGAAATCACCGTCATTTTTTAATTTAATACTTTTTCTGCAACAAAAATGGTACACGGCGCTAAACCTTAAAAAAAAAACTTCAAAACTATCCCATTGAATTCTAAAGCTGAAGTCGTAAAATTTAAAATGCAACTTTCCAGTGTTGTTCGAACATTTCCGATTTTCTATTAAAAAGTCGCAAGTCGGTGAAACTAATTTTGGACGTGGCCCAGAAAAAGCTCGAAGCCCAGACGAACTTTAGGTACTGGGGAAAGTCGAACAACCAAAGTTGGTTGAAAATACTTGCTTCCAAGTAAAAGGTCACGTGGTGACGTTTAATGGTCACCAACTATTACGAACAGTTTTATCATGTAATATTTATTGATAAGACATTATAAAAAAAACGAAAAAAATAATAACATGATAAAATATCGAAAAAATATAGTATTTGAAGTACTACCAAGAAGTAATTTTATATAAAACTAGCGACCCGCCCCAGCTTCGCTCGGGTGCACTATTTAATGGATGTTATTATACGTATAAACCTTCCTCTTCAATCATTCTATCTATTAAAAAAAAACCGCATCAAAATCCGTTGCGTAGTTTTAAAGATTTAAGCATACATAGGGATATAGGGATATAGGGACAGAGAAAGCGACTTTGTTTTATACTATGTAGTGATATTGATGAATGCTATTCCGTTCTAACGTATAACAATCTAAATCGAACGAAAATTTCTTACCACACGTTGTTTTTAGGGTTCCGTACTCAAACGGTAAAAACGGGACCCTATTACTAAGACTTCGCCGTCCGTTGTCTGTCACCAGGCTGTACCTCATGAACCGTGATAGCTAGATAGTTGAAATTTTCACAGATGATGTATTTCTGTTGCCGCTATAACAACAAATACTAAGAAATAATCACTACATAGTATAAAACAAAGTCGTTTTCTCTGTCCCTATATCCCTATGTATACTTAAATCTTTAAAACTACGCAACGGATTTTGATGCGGTTTTTTTTAATAGATAGAGTGACTGAAGAGGAAGGTTCATATGTACATTAACATCCATTAAATAGTGCACCCGTGCGAAGCCGGGGCGGGTCGCTAGTATAATGAATATTTTAAAGGGCTCCCATGCAATGAACGTGATTTTTTTTGTCGTTTTTATAGATAATGGTACGGAAACCTTCGTGCGCGAATCCGTCTCTCAATTGGCCGATTTTAGTATATTCATACGGCACTGGAAGAGAAGCATATGGCTCGCGTGATGAAAATAGGAAAACTTAGCCTATGGACTCCAGAGAAGTTTTAATCGTTGCCGTCGCTTTCTTGATTTAAAGAATTCGCTGCGTTGAGAGTTTAAGACACACATTGGCTTAAAAATTTTAATTAATTGTTGTGGCTGACACTATTTTATTCTTACTATTCTATAGCAGTGATATATATGATTATGTATTATATGTATGTATATTTATATATTATTTAAGTATGTGTATTTATATTGAATAGTTGTTTTGGTATCGATTTTTCTCATTGTAATAGTTTATGCACCACCTACTTTTCAACTTTATATTTCATTTCTCCACTACCCAAAGGTTGTCTGGAAGAGATAAGACCGTCTGTTGTTCTGCCTCTGTCTCCCTGTATCTTTGTTTTTTATGTGCTATTTTATTATGTGAGGTGTGCAATAAAGAGTATTTGTATTGGCAAATTATTTCAGCACCACCCCTTGGGAGCTTTGTTGAACTTCCAACAACATAATATCGTTATTACAGATGCGCAAAACAAAATCGAATTACACGAATGAAAACATTGCTCAACTCCAAGCTAACCATGCAAAATGCAAAACATTCATATTTCGATGTTAATTCAAGATTTCAAACACAACTCGAGCAACAATTCAATTTGAATATAACACCAATGGAGCGATCCACGGAACCCTTCAGATGCGCGCACAATGGTTGTCAAAACCCTATTAGACCTGCACCAAGCCACCCCGGTCTCCCCTTAAGGGCATGCGTCATCTTGACGCCTCAATAGAACGGCCAATTATTTATTTTGGGGTGGGGTCGGTTATTAAATATTGTGTATAGAGTTTGGGCAATATACAGGGTGGCGAATAAATAAAATAAATAAATGATAAGTTTTGAGACTTGAATCTCATTGGAAACAGTTCTCAGTTGGAAACTTTTGTCAGTGCAAAACGCGATCATCATCGCTTCCGACCTTCAAAACGTGAGCAAAAATACAATACAATACAACAGTAGATTGTGTCTCAAGGGAGCAAAATGATATATTTACGGCGAGGGCGGTATATTGAATTCTGAGTGAAGCGAAAGATTCTACAATAGAATCCTGAGCGCAGCGAGGGATTCTATTGTAGAATCTTGAGCGTAGCGAGGGATTCAAGTGTTTACGCCCAAGACGGAAATAATTTTGCTACCGTGTGACACATATTGCTTTTCACACCGTCTATGAGGCCCGCTGCTAAAAACATGAAATGTCTTACAAATGATTTTAACACAGAGTATCATATACTGCTTTTCACACCTTCTATGAGGAAAAGAGTCATTGTTGCCCACAAATGAGGGAAGAAAAGTACATCTTTGATCCCTCATTCGAGGGCAACAATAACTCTTTTCTGAATAGCAGGTGTGAAAATACTATTTATTGCCCTCACACAAATGAATCAGCTACACAGAATCGAAACAACAAAAGTACACAGGTAGAGGTAGCCAAAATTAAATCTTAAAATTTTATAAAGGGTCGGCAACGCGTACGTGACTCCTTTGGAGTTGCGGGCGTCTATAGGCTGCGGTGGCCGCTTACCATCAGGTGGACCGTAAGCTTGTTTGCCACCGGCGTTGTATAAAAAAAGAGGTAGACAACAGGCGGTCTTATCGCTAAAGAGCGACCCGTTTCATTACACTTGAAAATGTCTGAAACTTAATTTTTCTATACATAATATATTTGATGCAGGTCAAATCGCACTAGGGATATATTTATAAATATTTGTGGACAATCTTACACAAATCAAACTAAGCAAAGCTTGTACTATGGGTACCAAGTGACGATATACATAATACATACTTATATAGATAAATAGATACTTAAATACATAGAAAACATCCATGACTACATAGGGAACAAATGTTTGTGTTCATCACACAAATAAATGCCCTGACCGGGATTCGAAACCGGGACCTCCAGCTTCGAAGGCAGGGTCACTACCAACTAGGCTAAAGCGGTCGTCAAATGATTTTAGAAGATTCAATACGGTAACACTAAGGGTGGGTTGCACCAAACCGTCTGTAATCGTAAGCGGTGTCCGTTAAAATCTGATCGTATGGCAAGTTTGACAAGTTTCTATGGGATGACAGCTGCTGGGGCCATATTTGACGACCGCTTTAGCCTAGCTGGTAGTGACCCTGCCTTCGAAGCTGGTGGTCCCGGGTTCGAATCCCGGTCAGGGCATGTATATGTGTGATGAACACGAATATTTGTTCTTGAGTCTTGGATGTTTTCTATGTATTTAATTATCTATTTATCTATATAAGTATGTATATCGTCACTTGGTACCCACAGTACAAGCTTTGCTTAGATTAGGACTAGGTTGATTTGTGTAAGATTGTCCAAAAATATATATTTATATATATATTTGACGATGACCGGCCTGTGATCGTATGTCGGTGCAACCGAGCCTAAGTAAGTAAGTAAATTATTTTTGTGGGCAAAATTAATATCGAATCTTCTCGCTTCAAAGATAACGTTGATTATTGAACGGATTGTTTTGTTAACTAACTCAAAGAGCGGGCAAAACTGCGAATTGATTTCGAATTTTATCGCTTCAAAGATAACGTTGATTATTGAACGGATTGTTTTGGTAACTAAGTTAAGTTTACTAGCAAGCCTAGTCTCACAGCTACAAGCTACGGCGTAGCAAGTGCTACGAGCGTAGCAGCTACGCCGCGGAGTAGCCAAGCCCAAACTGATAGGCGCCTGCGTTCTTCCCAACTATCATTAAACAAACTAAGGCTGGGTTTTATAAAGATCCGTTAGACCTAATGTCGGTTTGTTGTGTCAAAAATTGTACTGAGTTATAGAAATTTGATCTGACATTTGGTCTAACGGATCTTTATAAAACCCAGTCTTTAAGCCGGATTTATACTAATCTGAGACCTATTATTGACCGAGTGGAACGAAGGTCTCTGCTTCAGCTTCGACAAGAATGCTATCGTGTGTCCGAATATCCATATTTCCGGTGTTTTCTTCTACAGGTCGCATTTCTCAACGAATTCTAGTGAAATTTTGTGAGCAAGTTCGGTAATTGAATAGTTTTTTTTGTTGTCAGTTATTGGAAATTTTCAAAAATATTTTTTCCATAAATAATTTTGTAAGTTTCTGCGGGCGAATTTCGATTTGTTCTCGAACACTTAATTAAATTATTACGCGATAAACGAGTTCTAAGCAGACGAAGTCGCGGGCGTAAGCTAGTAGTTTATAATATAATTTCGATACTACTAATCCGACGATTGGGATTTTAAAATAGGTTAAGATTTAGTTTATTATAATACCCGCTATAAACTATCGAAGTTCACAATTTTACAGTAATATATTCTAGCTAACAAAATATAAACGAAAATTTCGATAGGACATTTCCGAAGGTAGAATACCGATACGCGATAAGTCTGACCCCCGATTACGCACAGTCAGTTTGAAAGCAGGGTTCAAGTTACACTGGTCACTTTGCACTAACCAATTCGCCTTAGCATAACCACCATAACCCTGACCCCCGATTGAGTAGAGTAAGTTACAAGACAGGGTTCAAGTTACACTGGTCACTTTGCACTTACCAATTCGCCTTAGCAAACAACCATAACCCTGACCCCCGATTGAGTAGAGTAAGTTACAAGACAGGGTTCAAGTTACACTGGTCACTTTGCACTTACCAATTCGCCTTAGCAAACAACCATAACCCTGACCCCCGATTGAGTAGAGTAAGTTACAAGACAGGGTTCAAGTTACACTGGTCACTTTGCACTAACCAATTCGCCTTAGCAAACCACCATAACCCTGACCCCCGATTGAGTAGAGTGAGTTCCAAGCCAGGGTTCAAGTGACACTGGTATCGTGATGTGAGCAGCGAAGCTCCAGGCGCTACCGCGAACAGCAAACGAAGCTTTCCCTCTCTGTCGCACTTGCAAGTTTGCACATAAGTGAGACAGAGAGGGAAAATTTCGTTTGTGATTCGCAGTAGCCCCTCTGGCCCTCGGCAGTCCGCCGATGTTAGCTCGGTCAACAATAACTTGAGACGCGATCCATCAGCAGCCGAGACGTGTACACAGGGTGATCGAGTATTGAACTGGTTTGATAATATTGGGAAGTAATGTTAATCTGTTTTTTTTTTTCAATTTATTTCAAGGGACAAAATCAAACATTTATTCTGCAAACAGGCCACAAGGGCACTTTTACATGTCAAAATATTAATTTACAATTTAAGAAAGCCTGACTATAATAAGTAATACATTTTTCATATCAAAATATTAATTTACAGTTCAAGAAGGAATAATAATTTCGAGTTTACAATTATAACAAAATTAATGTCATACAGTGAAGATAAACTTGCAAAGTTATCTATTACAAATATTACAACATCAGTAAAGTTAGAGATGTATAAGGTCTCAAGATTAAACAAGGAGTATAATGAAATTAATATAATATCCCAGAGATGTACATGGTCTCTGAGCGTCAAAATTAAAATTAATTTAATATTGTTAGAAATGTATATGGTCTCTAAGTCACTGATAATAAAAACGAATCCACAACACAGCAAAATGTTTTTAGCCACAATTCTTCACACACCCTGTATGTTTTCTTAGTCATGTTTACCCTTAGATGGAGTATGGGGCAACTGCTTTTATATATGTATAACATTGTATGTTTTGTAAGGAAAATACAGCAATCAATATGTTATTGACAAGCAGTTTGGCCTAGTTGGCGATGCCCAAGAACCCGGCGGTCCCTGGTTTGAATACCGGTAAGGGCATATTATTGTGTAATGAGCACTAATATTTATTCCATGTATGTTGTATTGGATGTTTTCTATGTATCACTACATAGTATAAAACAAAGTCGCTTTCTCTGTCCCTATATATATTTTTTTTATTTAACGAAGGAACGGTTGATGAATTTGGAACTGGGTAGCGATTGCACCTATAGCTCAGTTGGCTAGAGCGACTCGCCGCGAGTGCCGGGAGGTCGCAGGTTCGAATCCTGCTCGGTGCCTAAATTTTTAAATTTTACCTTCATTCTAAATTTTCTGCCATTGCCAGATTGGTGGCCAAAGGAAAAGGAGCGCTCGTGGCCCAGCGGCCCCGCGTACCGCGTGCGGTATGCGAGGTTAAGCAACGTCGGCCCAGGTCAGTTATTGGATGGGTGACCGCTTTGAGTGGTTATTAACTGAGCGCTCCCGTGCTTTGGAAGGCACGTTAAGCCGTTGATCCCGGCTGCTGTCTACGATAGCAGTCGTTAAACCAAGTTAGAGGCCTTCGGGCGGCTCGAGAACTTCTAACAGTCAAGTTGCCCACTCACTTGACAAGCCTAATTCCAATAAGGTCTGGTTTTCCCTCGGGTTGGAAAGTCAGATAGCAGTCGATTCCGTAAAAACTAGTGCCTACGCCAACTCTTGGGATTAGGTAGCGGACCCCGGGCATCCTTTAGGATGCAACTGTACTGGGATAACGCTAGGATGATGATGATTCTAGATTGGTGCGGCCTGGAAAATAGCAAAATATCACTTCAAATATCTCGTCCATCAAGTTTAAATAGTAAAGACGAAAAGCCGAAGCCATTACTAGTCTTGTCTGTGGCAAAAAAAAGCTATTCAATAAAGTCGAATGGGCTCTATATGTTATCAAAGAATACCTCACACCTGCGTTAGCCGCGCGGCACTGTAACATGTGGGCCTCTTGATAGATCGCCTTCACGGGTGATTCCCAGCTTTATGGGGATCGTATATCTAGGTTTTGTATGGATATATAATGCGTATGCCCGGATTTTAGATATAGCTGCCATGGCGATATATATTGTAGAAAGCAGCGATTGTTGATTTGACAAATTATATGATCAAATTGATACAGAAATCGACGTTTTTTTAGATTTCATGTAGTTAATCAAGATACTAAACATTAAGGCTCGGTTTTATAAAGATCCGTTAGACCAAATGTCAGATCAAATTTCAGTAACTCAGTACATTTTTTGACATAACAAACCGACATAAGGTCTAACGGATCTTTATAAAACCGAGCCTAAGAGGCCTTATAAGTTTTAAAACGTTTTGATTTGAAATTACGACAAAAGTATTGATAATACCCATAAATTTATTAAAGGATACGATGATTTTGTTACAGTTCTAGATAGCAACCTAGCCATTTTTTGATTTTATTGTGTGTGTTAAAATTTAAGAGATAAAAATCATAATTGATGCCAATGGAACGAGTCGTTGAAAACGCTCTGATATCCCTTTAATCGTGTAACAAATATATAGCAAATGGACCATGATCCTCAGTTCTAACCTTTGATTACAAACCAAACAAACATTACGCCATTTAAAATATCTAAGCCAGAAGAAGCGATAAACGAAATCATATTTTTGCGAACATCCTGACAGCTCGGACACTGGCTGTCCTTTTCACGCCGTTACAGGCGGAAAGAGATAACACATTTTGAAAAATAGCATAGTTCGTACACGCCCAGACTATATGGACCTCTGAGTATATAACAATGGTTCGTTGGAAAGGTTTATGATAAATGGACGCATCTAGACTTGATGCTACCGGGACGGTTATAGAGTATCGATTGTTCGAATAATATATTATCTAGAAATAAGGCATGAATTCTATAATTTTTTGGGTATATAAGTTATAACCTATTTTCTGGAGAAGGCACATAATAAAACCATTTCACTTATACAACTTGGGACAGAACCTTATTTTAGGGTTCCGTAGCCAAAATAGCAAAAACGGAACCCTTATAGATTCGTCATGTCTGTCCATCCGTCCGTATGTCACAGCCGATTTACTCGGAGACTATAAGCACTACAATTATGAAATTAGGTAGGAAGGTGTATTCTATGAACCGCTACATAAAAAGTGATGTGAAATTACAAAAAAATATTAAATTAGGGGGGTACTCCATACATGTAACCTGTGGATGCAAAAAAAAATTTCAACGCACATAGTCGTGTGTGGTATCGATGGATAAGCCTTTAAAAATAATATGGAGGTTTTTAAAAAACTTGTCCATCTAAGTCAACCGTTGGTGAAATATTAGCTGTCAAAGTCATAGAAAGTGTCCCCCCCTCTAATTTCCAAACTATAAAGTTTAAAATTCTCAAAAAAGTTGAGGTGGTGTGAATTAGTAAATACTTTCAACGATTTTTGGTTTGAACAATATAGGTTTTACGGTTTTTGACTTTCCGCTTAAAAACTGTCTTGCCCAAACAAAAGGTAGTAAGTGCCGTGAGTTCCCTATGAAGATACGACTTTTTTAGATTCATAAAAATTATGATTTACAAAAATTGTGCAATAGTTTAAAAAAATAAAAAACTTTTACTTTTTAGTGATTTTTTGGAGTCTGTATTTATTATTTTTACGTAATTACTATTAAGTGTATTTTTATATTTTTATACAAACGCCTTAAGGGAGGCGTACCGAATTTGGGACTGGGTGGCGATTGCACCTATAGCTCAGTTGGCTAGAGCGACTGGCCGCGAGTGCCGGGAGGGTTCGAATCCTGCTCGGTGCCTACATTTTTCAATTTTTCCTTTATTTTAAAATTGTTACTTTTAATTGATCTCCGACAGAACGAAACGTTTTAGGTACTTATTCAGATTCAGATTCAGCTATTTATTCATAAAATTTAGTATTTTACATGTCAAAAGTTGTATAACTGGTTATGTAAATATTCACATTATTTACAATGTCTTTATAATTAATTAAATTATTTCAGATTGGGTCATCGACAACTATCAAAAAACTCATCGACAGTATAACACGCCAAGTCGGTTAGGAGCGTTTTAAGTTTGTGTATGAATTTTCTATCGTTTTAAGGGACTTATTACGTTATAATTTGATTAAAAAAAAACAGACGTGAAAGAAGGGTGATTTCTGTCAGATGCCGCGGACGCATGAGTGTCGAATCGAGCCCCGGACCTTCCGAAGCATCCAATGCAGACGTCCCGTCCCTCTGTATTATTCAAAGCGCCAACATAACTCCCCATTTAGCCGTAATAGGGTAAATCAAAGTGTCGCCGCCGCTCAATTACCCGCCGGTAAATAAGGCGGAAAAATCAAACTTTAATAAAACCAGCCTCGTGCCTCGTGAATATTGATGTGGGCTGTACTTACTTGAAGACCGGTTTAGCCTAGTGGGTACTACCTGCCTGTGAAGCTGACGGTCCTAAGTTCGAATCCCGGTCAGGGCAAATACTTGTGTGATGAGCATGAATATTTGTTTCTGAGTCTTGGATGTTTTCTATGTATTTAAGTATTTATATATATTAAATATATCGTCGTCTAGTACCCATAACACAAGCCTTCTTGAGCTTACTGTGGGGCTAGTTCGATTTGTGTAAGATTGTCCTCTAATATTTATTTATTTACTATGAGATCTGAGCCAGTAGTCATAAAATCATTATGTACAGTCAAAGGCATATTTAAGTTTCTTGAGCGTCCATTGGCGACGGTGCGTTCATACTAATACGCAGATCGTATGCTTGTTTACCAACGTCATAAAATTAAAAAAAAACTCGTAGTTTCTCGACGACCGCTTTAGCCTAGTTGGTAGTGACCCTGCCTTCGAACCTGGAGGTCCCGGGTTCGAATCCCGGTCAGGGCGTTTATTTGTGTGATAAACACAAATATTTGTTCCTGAGTCATGGATGTTTTCTATGTATTTAAGTATCTATTTATCTACATAAGTATTTCTATCATCACCTGGTCACCCATAGTACAAGCTTTGCTTAGTTTGGGACTAGGTTGATGTGTGTGGATTGTGTTGATGTTAAGCAGCGTCGGAGGTCAGTTCTTGAATGGATGACTCCTGAACTGAACGCTCGCGTGCTTTGGAAGGCACGTTAAGCCGTTGATCACGTCTGCTGTCTATGAAAAAGTAGAACAGCCCAGTTAATGCAATTAGATTTAATAATCATAATTATTGAACTTTTCGTGTCTTTTTGTAGCTTTATATTTCATTTCTCCACTACCCAAAGGTTGTCTGGAAGAGATCGCTCTTTAGCGATAAGACCGCCTGTTGTTCTGCCTCTGTCCCCCTGTATCTATGTTTTTTGTTTTTTATGTGCTATTTTATTATGTGAGGTGTGCAATAAAGAGTATTTGTATTGTATTGTATTGTGTCTACCTACAAAAGCATACCTATTCCGCCCCGTGTTCATAATAGGGACCGGATGACCTTGGATATATTATAATATACCTACCCAAATGCGTGGGTCGCGTATGCTTCGAGATACTTTAGTTACATAAGAGGATTATACAAATGTTTCTGGGCGTATTGCACAACACTCTTAGGGTCTAAATATCTACGCGAACGTTGTGTGGTAACGCCAACATCTGTTTTTTTATATTAAAACAAAACTGAGTAGGCTTTATTGACGAATTTAGAATGAAGGAAAAATTGAAAAATTTAGGCACCGAGCAGGATTCGAACCTGCGACCTCCCCGCACTCGCGGCCAGTCGATCTAGCCAACTGAGCTATAGGTGCAATCACTACCCAGTTCTAAATTCATCAACCGTTCCTTCGTATTAAGCAGTACCGCTGCTAACGTAAACTATTCTTTTTTATACAAACGCCTTAAGGGAGGCGTACAGCGACATCTACCAGAAGACTCATGCTTCATTATTGACGAAACAACGAGACACTGAAATCCTATAAGGACGTACTATATCTAAGGAGACAGTTTAGATTGTACGACGGTCATAATGCGCTTCAGAACAAAGTATCTTTAAGACTAAAAATGCAAAATATTCTGGATCGCATAACGGGTACAATAAATGGGAAAAGAGCAAGCGAATATGAATTCGGATGACGTTTGTATGGTTGGGGAGAAGTCGCCAATATTAAGACAGTTACATACGACGAAATTGGCACGTCTTCTACTTTAACAACCTTTTAATAGCAAGTAAGACAGAAAACCAAAGTATCCGACATACTAACTAAAATCGACCAGCAAAAGTGGAGGTGGACTGGCTATATAATAAGGGACAAACAAGAAAAATGGAGCCAAATTCTAACAGACTGGTATCCCAGAGATAGCAAACGGAGCCAGAAAAAACCCCATAGAAGATGGGAGGACGAACTTAAACTCACTGCAGGCCCAAATTGGAGGAGAGTGGCCCATGACGGAACACATTGGAAAGAGCTAGAGGAGGCCTTTGCCAAGCGGCACACTGAATTAAGGGACATTCTCTAATTCAGAATAGAAGGGCTTAATATTTATATTTTAATTGATATTTGACAGTTGTTTGAATACCTACTTATTAATCCTAGTGTGTAGCTATTACAATTTTGTTTGTATATTGTGTTTCTTATTGTAACTAACTGTCACACATAGACATCTTTTGCATGGAACTTTCTGTGAGCAAAATAAATAAATAAATGAATAGCAAGTAAAGTAAGATCATTAATCTCTCGGCAAACAGAACACTCAAAGCGGCAACTCTCAACTAGAACAATCTACCCAGACAGTACACCGTCTGCCGCGCCACCTGACGAGGTTACGTGACCTTAGTCTTAATGATTCAGAATTCTAAACTTCTGAAAGTAGGGCATCGAGCATTCTACATTGTATGATGTTATTAGTGTTCGGTTCACGCTTGAAACCGTTTGGGAATGTGAAAATTACGCTTAATTGGGTCATTCTACATTTTCATGACCAGTTTAATAAATTAAAAAAATAATAATAAATATTAGAGGACAATCTTTCAACAAATCTTTCTGCTTCGCCTTAAGGTTGACTGGTAGAGAATGCCATACGGCATTAAGTCCGCCTTTTGTACGATAAAGTTTCTTTTGTGCAATAAAGATTAAATAAATAAATAAATAAATCTTACACAAATCGAACTAGCCCACAGTAAGCTCAAGAAGGCTTGTGTTATGGGTACTAGACGACGATATATTTAATAGATATAAATACTTAAATACATAGAAAACATTCAAGACTCAGAAACAAATATTCATGCTCATCACACAAATATTTGCGCTGACCGGGATTCGAACCCAGGACCGTCAGCTTCACAGGCAGGTGCACTACCCACTAGGCTAAACTGGTCGTCAAAATCAAAAACAAAGTCAAAGTTTGCTATTACAAAAAAAATCTACGATATATAAGATTTAAAACTCACATGGTAATTCACATTAGAATCACGATTTGAAACACTCACAAATACAAATATACATGGTAAATATCCCGTTTCAAATCGTAATTCTAATCTATGATATGTATTGAATTAGTGTACAAAAATACGATTTCAAAATAGTACCTGAACTTAATAAAAGGAATTTATAGGTAAAAATACTTAAATATTAACATATTGCTGTAAAAGGTGGGTTAGTGATAAAAATCATTTTTCCATACAGATGGTGAGACATCTAAGAACCAGTGAGTTACTCGATTTATGAACATTAGCTGTGTTTCGATAATTACCAGCACAGTCGGAAGTGATAATCCAATTAAACCTCTTTCTAAATAACAGTACAAAAATATGAAGTGAGGGCCAAGTATTCGAAAATCCACATTGAAAAATAAAGTGTCTGAAAATTATGGCCCAATTATCTTTATGATTTAGATAACACGATGAGAGCGCTCGTGGCCCAGCGGCACCCGCGTACCGCGTGAGGAGTGCGAGGTTAAGCAACTTCGGCCCAGGTCAGTGCCTGGATGAGTGACCGCTTTGTGGTTATTAACTGGGTTGGTCTCAGACAGTCTAGAACGCAAAATGACTAGTTTGATTTTTGTCTACATGTTACTGAGCACTCCCGTGCTTTGGAAGGCACGCTACGACGTTGATCCCGGTTGCTGTCTATATGGTAGCATGCGTTCAATTCAATTCAATTCAATAATTTATTCATAAAAGGAACTTTTACATGTCATTAACTTAACCTACTATACTTTGTATTACATATCTATGTTTTGTCGTTAAGCCAAGTTAGAGCCGTTAGAGGCCTTCGGGCGGCTTGAGAACAACAGTCAAGTTGCCCACTCACTTGACAAGACCAATTCCAATAAAGTCTGGTTTCCCCTCGGGTTAAGTCAGGTGGCAGTCGCTTCAGTAAAAACTAGTGCCTACGCCAAATTTTGGGATTAGGTAGCGGACCCCGGGCATCCCTCAGGATGCAACTGTACCGGGATAACGCTAGGAGGATGATGCTAACACAAGAAGACCTGTAGAAATGTTTTAATTAGAATCAGGTAGGTACCAGTGGCGGCGCGTCAAAAATATTAATAGGGAAGCCGGTAATAATTTGCCTTTCTTATTCTTCACGAGCCGTAGTAAGGGAACAGGACTGGCTGAAAATAAGGTAAGCCGGTGGGAACCGAGTTGTATGGACGCGCCGCCACTGGTAGGTACTTATTTAACGAAGATTTTTTGTGATTTTTAAGCGCCGCGCTTCGAAATTAAATTTTGTAGCAAGCATTTTTTAAAAAAACTAAATTTTAAAGCATTCTTCCGAATGAAAAAAAAAAATTCTACTTCTCTCGTAGTAATTAGGTCAATTGAGAGAAATCTGCCGGCCAACGCCACTCGGTACAATTTTTAAAGTCGCTAAAAGTCATGTTGTTTTTTTTTCCGGAAAAAATCTCGGTTTTTGCGGTAAAGCCGCCACTTCTTGTCAGTCAGGCGTTACGGGAGCGTGTCCCCATTACGGTGGGCGTGATTATTAAGATTTAAATATTAAGTGATGCTGACAGTTTTAAAGTTGGAATCTGGTTTAGATGTAGAAAACTTTTCGAGTCGGGCTTAAATTATGATTTATGGCGCCAACGTAAATCAACTTCACCATAAATATTAGAGACAAATTAGGCATAAAATTCATTATATAACAAAATGTTTTTCCGTTCCACAAGGCACGATAATGGGACCATCATTCGAAATCGTTAATGAGAGTGTCATTCTAAATTCAAACGCATCAAAAACAAATAATTCCAACAAACACGATCACAACCATAAAACACAGAGCAATACAATACATCAGAAAAAAACTCAGAGAACATTTTGCAAAAATGTGCCATAAACAATTCAGAGAGCGTTTTCTATTCTTACATGCAAATTTGACGACAATTGCGGCATTATATCAACTTGTGAAACATGCCTCGTAATGTAATGACTCGCATTAGACCAGCGCGCCGTGGTAATGAGATTCGGAATGTGGGATCGAATGGATATATCGGAGACACGATATGAGCGGGTAATTGAAAAATTAGAAGACGGGACACGTACAGTACGGAAATTTATACGGGGGAATTAAAAAATAATAGATTTATCAGAAGGGTGGTATAATAAATGATTCATAGATAAGAACAAGGGTGAATGAATATATCCTGGGACGTTAATTTGCACTTTTATGACTTGTGTTGACCCATAGCAAGTAGGTAAGATTCGTAAGAAAATAACTTATTAGAAACCTCATGGTAATCATGAACATCACATCACAAAATCTTCTATTATTTTCTTATTCTTTCCGTTTCTGTTACGTAAAATATGCACTCTACACGTGTTTATTCAAGTGTTACGAGTATGCTGCGGGTTTGTAAATAAGCATACTTCAGATTCTAAAGGAGATAATCTTTACGGAGAAATTTCAGAGGTAAATTGAGGCGTTCGTAAGATACAGCGATATTCAGAAATGTTTGTTAGTAGATTTTTGGTGACATGGTTTAGATTTAAAGTAAAGAAAGTATATTAAAGGCGTAACATACGTCATGACAGTTTAGATCGATTTGAAGCGAAATTACTGTCGATTATCAGTTGAAGTGCCTCAGTAACCATAGCCATTCGTCATTAGAGTTTAGATCCTCTTGTTCCTATTTTTTAAGCATATTACGTACTATTAACTAATTATCAATATGCGGATGTTTTCTTAAGTTTTTCTAAAGTCGACGCTTCCTGTAATGGCATGCATTACATGTGTTAATCTAAACCATGTACTTTTCTGTGTATAGTGATAACGACTGTTGTTGCCACTGTTGGTGATCCTAGATAATAAATAAATAAATAAACATGATACATTCTGCCACATGTAAATAATTATGCCCGTAAAGTAAGGTTGAATAATACAGCAGGAAAACAAGTCATTGGCAGTTCTGAGAGACTAGATTACCAACATCAGTTACTTGTAAAATGTAACATAGATTTACATCAAAATCTTAAAATAGGGACGCTGTTATGAACCAAACTGTCAAATTATGAACCGCAACTTAAAGCACATTCGTCTTCCCTGTCGGCCTCACTGGACATATTTAGGCATAATTTGTAACCTACGGCCAACATAAACTGACACGCCATCTTCCATCGGGGCCTCTTCCGAGACCCACTTAATACGAGGGGAGACGGAGGGAGAAGATCAAGCTACAATAGCTGGCAGTGAGTTAACAGAAATGCTGAATGGGTCATTAGACATTCTGTGTACGTGTTTTCGAACCTTTTTAAATTGCTTCGCAAATATGGAGTGACGCGCGGTTTGTAGATTGAAATATAGTCGACGGCGTAAGCAATTTGTCGGTAAAATTATCCTATCTTTGTCTGAGGAGGTTTATGTTACATATACTTCTAGTAACGCATAAATAAAAGCTTCTACGGACGAAGGCTTAGTATAGTTTTGATTGAACTTAATATATAAGTTCGTTTTGTCATCAATACTCATACGACTATCATCATCATCATCATCATCATCCTACCGTTATCCCGGTACATTTGCATCCTGAAGGATGTACGCTACCTAATCCCAAGATTTGCCATCTAACCTTCCAACCCGATACTCATACGATTATGAAATACTAATAATAGCATGTTCTCTTTATGGATATCAGTCTAGTTTTCTAATAATTTTAATTATAGCTAAAGCTAGTAATGATAAAAATCAATCAAGCAAAATCGATGTGTACAAAATTTAAACAAAGAATCAACCGACTTCTTCAACGTAATGTGGAGATATACATCTTATATTGTTTTACTGAGGATCTACTTTTGCTTAACGTCGTAGTCAGAGGGTGAAAACCGTTATTTCGAAGGCTTTCTTCGCGAGCAGTCGTGTCCGTTTGATCGTGTTGTTGTGTGTCTTTTTAATAAATCCCGCGTTGTGCGGTAACGGGACGTGAGGCGGAAACTGGAGATTAAAGAAATTTGTTGAGGTGTGTTCTTATTTTTGGCTTTTTTTTCTTGAGAAATATAAAAAGGTTGGTATTTGTCAAATACAAAGCGTTTTTGTTAAGGGGGGATTCACAAATTTTACGTTTAAGAGCTTCATAAATATTTAAATTAAAGTTTAAGTTTGTCAAAAAGTACTGTGAAGAATTTCCAATCATTAATAAGTTTTTTGTTTCATTTGTTTTTCTGCAAATCGCCTCTAAAAGTACACAAAATCTATTATTGCCATGTTGTTTGAATACCGAGTAATCAATTTTGTGTTTGGCGCTTAAACAATCTGAATATTATTATAAAATCAAAAAGACTGGACTAGGTAGGGCACAGCAAAATGTCATCTTGCTAGAATTTGGAGCAGCCCAACTGGGGAAGTACCTCCGCCTTGCAGAAGACCACAGCCATAATAACATTATCTACTATACAAGTATGTAGTGTTGTGTTCCTGGAGGTGAGCAAGATTGCCAGAGCTCCCGAGGATGCACTGTGTTGAGAGCGAGGGACCTAAATTCGTCCCTTCTGTTGTCAACACAGTGCATCTCCAAATTTTATGAAGGGTCGGCAACGCGTACGTGACTCCTTTGGAGTTGCGGGCGTCTATAGGCTGCGGTGGCCGTTTACCATCAGGTGGACCGTAAGCTTGTTTGCCACCGGCGTTGTATAAAAAAAACTAGGACATCAAGGTCATCTATTACTATTTTCCCTTCAATTAATTGGAATTCCAATCTTCAGGCAATATTTCATACATTAAACCTGACACCATAATTTTCATACACCGGCAGACGGGCTTTGTGAACGCCTCTAATTTGTAGACACGAAAAAAATAACTGTCTAGAAAATTTTCCTTATGAACGATATTTTTTCATAATATTATATAAGAAAAAACTGTAATGGGCATACTTGATATTTATAAAGCTGCTTCAATTAAGTCCCACCGGAATAGCAAACAGTTGAATCTTTTCAATAAATTCCTACTTTTATTAAGATCTCCCAGCCACTAACCGCCAGCCATTTTTATAACAGTAAATTTCCAGAGGCAAGTTAAAGGAAGGAGTCTAATATAATAACTCGAGACACGTCCCGGCTGCAGTTGCCGTATTGATTCTCGTGAGTGCTGTTCATAATACATCAACTGCAATAAAAATAATGCAAGCGAAAACACAGTACGATTCTCGGCCTTGTAAATTTGTTCATAAAACCTATTTTAGCAGAATTACAGTTAAAAGTCGTTGAGATTTACATTAAATTACACTTTTTGAATGATGATGCTGATAGAAAGTGTCATTATTCCTTCAGTCGAGCGCGACCAAGAATGACGATACTAAATACATACTTAAAATAAAGCTCGTATATCAGCATCGTTTCAGTACTGAGATACGAGGTTTCGAAGAGTAGTGACAGATTTCATAGTGAGTTTTGCTTCTCGCCCGACGCATTCTAAACGTCGGGTAGCCTCCGATATAAATAATTATTTGTGCGCGATTAAGTCCAGTTTACTAAGAATAATTTGTGATACAAGTGTAAATCATTAAAAAGTATTTACAGTGAGATAAGTGATTTATATCTACAAAATTAGGGCCGATTTATCAATCCCCACATAAATGTCAACTCAGTCCTTTTCATTCATATGACATTAGAAAGTGACAGTAATATTAATTGACCGATAATTTAATCTGGCGATTGAAAAATCAACCCTTGGTAAAATAACAATAAATGCCATTTATATAATTTTAGAGGTACAAGATAATATTATAAAAATAATACATAAGATGGGTCAGATTTAGGTTCGCGTCTTTACGGTGGGCATATCAAAAGTATAGAAAGAAGAAAGTTGATATTATAGGTATGTACAGTAGTACCCAACTGATATGGCTTACCGATGTACATGCGCAGAAGATGAATTTTTAAAGCGCGGGAAATGCTATTGACCAATCGGCACGCTCCACGCACCTCGCTTCTTTTTCCTGTACCGCTATTGGTCCGCAGCTGCCGCTATGTTAGCGCGCGCCGCGTGGCATGTTAGTCAGCCGCCATACTTCTGATCGAGTGTACGCGCATTATGAACAGTGTATTATGAACCTTATAGTAGTGATCTAAGGTTAATTGTAAGTTTTAAGCATTCTTTCGTTAATCTTCGGAGGGATACTTTCTTTTTTGCGCGAACGAAGATTCACGATGCGCCTCATCAGTTGGGTACTACTGTACCTACAACCCAATTACATACTTTTATGGCTTAATTTTCGGGATAAAACGTACCCAGGCTATTCACTAGGTATTTCTTTCCCAATTTTCATATACATCAGTAAAACTGTTTTTTCGTGAATGAGTAAGATACATCTAAACTTTCTAATAACACGGGCTTGAAACTGCATCGTTACGACTGCAGTTATGCAACAGTGTTTTACTGTTAGCAAACTAGCTCATAAAATACTCCTTTTCACATTTTAAATAATAAACAAGGTCTCACAATTTTACATAACTCTAAATGTACCCGGACACATTTCAGCGGGACACGTTTCCCGGAACTAAACAAGCAAATGCATTTTCAGTGTTTCTGTTCGCGACTGTGGATATTCTCAACGGGAATCGAACCGGGGACCGCCGCAAATACGACTTACTCAGAAATAGGAAACGCATCCGTTGAGGTGTCATGCTGTTGTTTTTTTGAACCTGGCTGTGGCTTTATAGGCCGGGCCCAATAAAGCGATAGGAGTGCGCGGTTGGAGAGTAGCCTGGGGAAAATCCAGGGGAAAACCTCCGACACGACCACGCGTGTGGTTTGGCACGCTGGAATACTCTAAGAGTTTGCGCACCAGTGAGATTGGTTGAGCGGTTTCAACCGAATCTGAGGTGTGAGTGGAATCGAGCTACTGGGAGTTTTGTCGCTGGTTCACTAAAACCTAGCCTAGCTGAGAAGAGTCCAGCAAGAAACTCAGCTAGGCCCGGCCTGGGTCGGACTGGCTCTACCCGGTGTGCGGCGGTACCAGGACTAATAGAGACTATATGTGTCAGTGATGTCGCGATCGCGCGGTGGACGTCCCCGCCTATGCTGTTGCATTTGTTGTTTTTGCGTGGCTTTATGCAGGTGAATACTTTGTTTCGAAATATGAAAAATATTTTGAGGTCACCAACCCTGTGATATTTCTATTTATGTGATGTATGCTATATATTTTTATGGATTATTTTTCATTGGTGTGCAGGATGACGAAATAATATTTATAACAGTAATATATAATAGTTTCAAGTTTAATAAACGTTTAGGTTTAGTTAATAAAGGCACACTATAATTGTATTAGATTCAATAAACGCGATATTTTTGCTACGTGCGCACACCCACACTAAGTGCAGGCCGCGGGATGTACGCCCCGCGCGAATAAATATGGCCGCCCGCGCCGCGCTCCACACACTTCTTTTCTGAGCGCCGTAGCATCTCTGTAATGTAATGTAATGTAAAATTCTTTATTGTACATGAGTAAAACATAACATAAATTACAAGAACAGTGTACTCTGTCAAGACTACAACTCGTATTATCATTTACTAATTGACGCTAGACGCTAAGATTGACGCCTAATTACAACTCGTGTTAAATAATTAGGCGTCTATCTACTCACTAATCCAAGCATATGTGATACAGTCACAATTGGGATGTCAGAATTTTGCGATTCACCAGTGATTCCGATCACGAACAAAATTACAAGCTGTTGCTCTACGAGTTTTGAAAAGAAAGTCTGCTGAAAAGCAGTTAAACCTATATACACACAGAAATTATGTGAATAGATTTAAATCTGAGTTTGGTATTTTTTTTACTTTTTGCCAATACTCCAAACGAACCTTTTCACGTGGCATTATTTAAAAATGCTGAAAAGAAAAATGATAAATCGGCACGGACGTAAAAGAACAAGTGCCGTGCATAGCGCTTTTTGCGAAATTCTCGTTTTTAAAAGACGTAATTAGTGTTAATGAATGACTTTTTTGAATGATATTGTAGCGTGCGTTTTACTTTCTTTCTCATAACGTGCTCTTTGAAATAAATTATCTTTTCTGCAAGTAGTCTGCAATGGCACTTTTACAAATCAAAAACTACTAGCGTTTCTCAAGAGACCAATGCCGAGAAGAAACGCCGAAAGAAACTCGACAGTCAAGTCATTTTTTCCAAAATATGCTTATAGCATGAACATAGACTTTTCGAGTATTTGTAGATAAAACGCGTACAGAAATATAAACGCATGTTAGCGTATATCCCTCTTCTTAAGTACCTAACTGTGCCGTTTCTGTAATCTGATATTGGAGACTCAAATACATCTCTGTATTATTGGATTTGGACTCATTCATCTGAGTTTGTCGTTCATTATCATCATTGCCACGTCATTGCATCATTGCCATAATTGCGATATCATATTCATGGTACGACAAACATTATTGAAATTACGATTTGAAACGGGATATTTACCATGTACATTTCTATTTGTGAGTTCCCGATATTTCGATACTGTTGCAAGCGCCATTATCAAGGATTAACTGACGTGCTGCGAGTTTTAGTTGTGGTCTACCCACACACCATAGCGATCTACCCTCTTCCTGGTTCGCTTTTTTCGCACAGTATCACCGTCACTACCACCGTCCGCCTTGTCACTTGAAACTCGATTAAATATCCCGTTTCAAATCGTAATTCTAATGTAAATGACCATGCAAGCTTGAAATCTTATATTAAAAACATTATTGATATTTTGAGTAGGTACTTTGTGGCAGTCGGAAGATGTTCGGCAATTTTCAAGTGATAATTCCTTCAATTTTGCATTGGATTCTAGTTTTTACGAACATAAAATGGAAACTGTAGATGGGATGTCTCGGTTCTTAACTAAGGGCGGGTTGCACCAAACCGCCTGTAATAAATGAAATGAAATAAATTAACTTTATTCTGCAAGTAGGCCGCAAAGGCACTTTTTCAAGTCAAAAACTAAGACGATTTTCTGATTGAATTGACACGTATCTCGACATTTTCTCAATGTTACTATCTAGAACAGGACTATCGCGACCTAACGTCATAAACTTTAAATGTATATTTTGGATTTTTGATTAAGAAATATCGTTACAAACATCACTCCAAATCGACCATTTTCAAGCAAAAACTGTGTTTTTCCGCTTAAATTCTAATACATACCCTAAAAATAAAAAAATGGCTATGTTACTATTTAAAACTTTAATAAAATCATCGTATCCTTTAATCACTTTTTTGGTATTATCAATACTTTTGACATAATTCGAAATCAAAACATTTAAAAACTTATACGGCCTCTTAAGTTTAATTTAGTTCACACTGTCCTGTTTTTTTTTTAATTTATTCAGGAAACAAACGGTCATGTACAGAAGAGAATATATCTTAAGAGATGTATTAACAAACCTGGAGTTCCATTAGTTGTTTAGGAAATAACAATAGTTGTAATATATTTTCGAAACAGGGTGGGGTAAGTACGCATGCCTACTACTTACACGCCAATATTATACTAATCTGTTTTACTAATCTTATAGCATAACTAGTACAATATAACTATATTCAATACTGTAAAACACTTTAATTAAGCAGAAAACAAAGGAGCCACATTTATTTCTCCGCCCGTCGCTTCGAGTTCCAAGTAGCCACTGTCTAGGCGAGACTCGCTAATTTGAAGACAGGAACTAAGTACTGTAGCTCTCGAGGAAACCGTTGGGTACTCGTATCACTTCACCGATATTAAACACACTACATTTTTTTATAAAATACCAGCGACCCGCCTCGGCTTCGCACGGGTGCACTATTTAATGGATGTTATTATACATATAAACCTTCCTCTTCAATCACTCTATCTATTTAAAAAAAACCGCATCAAAATCCGTTGCGTAGTTTTAAAAATTTAAGCATACATAGGGATATAGGGACAGAGAAAGCTACTTTGTTTTATACTATGTAGTGATGATGAATCCCGTCCTGTTTTTATTAAATATTTTTTTATAAAAATGTAGGTTGAAATGGAGGCTAGGCTCGTGTCTTAATACTGATCTGTAAGATACAAGTGTTATGGGTTTTAAATATTTATTTTATTTTTCTTTATTAAGGGAAACAAACAACAACAATACATAAAGTCACACTCAGGTAGATCATAAGCCAGCAACGTTTTCACTACCTATATTACGTAAGTGAAAACGTTGCTGGCTTATGATGAGGAAAAAGTAGAAGAATTTTTTTTTGATATTATAAATTTTCGGCCTTTGTATGGACAGTTGGCTGACTTGGACGACCTGCCCCATAAAAAAATATTTTTTTTAGCGTCAAAAAAATTTTTTTTCTACTTTTTCCTAATCAGAACACGATACCGAATATGCCCTTAAACGGATCCTCACTAGTTTTGTTACAGCCTGTATATCTACACTTATAAGGAAAATATGCACAAGGTAAGAAATATCTACTTAAATTTAAATTCAATATAAGAATGCAATAGAACGAGGAACTTCTCTGCAAACAGGAAATTGAGTAGTCTTGTTACTATTATATGTACTTTTGGCTAATAAATTATGTCCATATTCATAATCGTTTTTGAGTTATCGCTTCCAAAGATCAATTAAAATTCATAAACAACATAAAAACAACAGCATATTCGAAGTCTATTTTTATAAGAAAGATAGTGACTTGTGTCACTTCAAACTGTAAATAATTATATATAAAAGGTATTAGTTTAATGACTTTATTTTTATTTATTTCTTTAGTTTAAGGAGTACCGACAGCTACAAAATTACGATAGAGACTTAGGCCGGGTTTTATAAAGATCCGTTAGACCAAATGTCAGATCCAACAGTAACTCAGTATAATATATTCGGCCGTTTGAGTCCTTTATAGCTCTCTTCGTTAAACGGATAGGGTAGACTGAGAAAACGATAAAATCGAAACACAAGACTAACGATCTTAAAAGGTATTTTAGGGTTTCTGAATAAGGTCATTAAGAGGCCTTACAATATTTAAGATGTTTCAAATTATGACAAAAGTATTGATGATACCAATAAAGTGATTTAACGACACGATGACTTTATAAAAGTTTTAGATAAAGATATAGCCATTTTTTTATTACATTGTGCGTAGTAGAATTTAGGCGGAAAAAAGCCGTTTTAAGTTTGAAAAAGGCCATTTTCGAGATATGTTCGAAACGATATTTCTTAGTGAAAAATCCAAATTTTTAACTGAATGCCTCCCCAGCCTGTTTCCGCTCACATCCGACATAAGCATATAGGCGCTGTCTCACTTGCAACTGCATCCGAACTGGTAACAATCGTAGGAAATCCCTGTTAATTGACTAAGTGTACCTTCGAACTAGCTGATGATTAAAATAATTAATAACAAATTTATTACATTAGGAAATTTAACTGACATTAATTTTATTTTGTTTTTTGTGTATTTTATTATCAGTATGTATAATTGTTCCTTGACATCGAAATTGACTATTGCATTTATAGAATTGAGAATTGTTTTGTTTTTTGTGTATTTTATAATCAGTGTGTTTGTTGCTCGACATCGAAATTGACTATTGTATTTATAGAATTGAGAATTGTTTATATAATTAATGTGTGTGAATTGAATTGAAATTTATTACTCTGACATTTTTGTGATAATTATTTGTATAGCGTTAATTTTTTTCTACTGTAAATTATGACTTGTAAAATTTTTTTTACCAATAAATAATCTGAATCTGAATCTGAATATTGAACGATTATCTCCTAGAACATCTGTCATTATTCGTTAATTCATTCAATTCATTTTAAAATCGATTGTACCTAACCTAACATCCAAAGTGGGAGCTGCCTAGCATACATTTTGAAGCTTATGCCGGAGGGATAAAGTTCCTATTTGAAAATTGTTCTCAGACGACCGTACTAATTCGAAATAATCTAGAAAGGTACGATCCCCTAAATCGATCCGGTTGGGAATCGTCCCATCGGCCGCTCAGTTATTTTAGGCGGAGCTTACCGAAAGCATTTCGCAGACTTTATGAAGCTTTACGGAACCAAATGAAGGCTTTCGCTAGTATCCTAAATGTCTCTGTGCAAACTATTCTGTTAGTGTATCTAGTTGAATTTCTTGGTATTCTAGAAATCTTCTATCTTAATAATAATAGCCATTTATTCCCACAAAACATTACAGAACTAGTGTTAAATACATGTAAACAAAAACTTATTAATAATTTAAAAACAATTCATCAATAGTCAAGTTATCAAGTTATATCTTATGTAAGTTATTTCATACAAAATATTAAAAATTAGGTAATGTCCACAGTGTATTTCAAAATGTCAGTATTTTATGATAATTTTATAATAATTTTCATCATTTCAGAAATTTAGATAGAATCTTCTATCTTACAGATTCTAAATTTAAATCTGTCGTGAAACAAATACTTATTTCAAAAGCATATTATAAGATAAACGATTACATCATGGACAGGGATGTTTGGCTGTCCCCCAATCTGACACAGATTTTTTTTGTCCAAAATATTAAATATATTTTAACTGTGTAGTGTTATGATACTGTTATTTTATATACATTGTATATTGTTTTGAAAAATTGACACCTCGCCGAGTTTCTTACGCCGATTCTTCTCGAGGCAGAGGTTTATTTGAACCGGTGGTAGTTTTTTTGGCATTCATAAGTGCATGTAACATGCCTAAATTGATGAATAAATTATTTCATTTCATTTAAAAACCAGCTTTAGTAAATTGTTAATATTCTGCAAGATTTATAAGTTTTTTTAATGTTTTAGGGGGCAAACGAACAGACAGATCGCCTGATGGTAAGCAATTACCGTCGACCATAGACACCTGCAACACCAGAGGAGTCGCAAGTGTGTTGCCGGCAAGTGTGTTTTCAATAATCGTGTGTTTTAATCAAAAAACATAAGGTATAACAAAGCGCGCTGATTCGACTCTATTCTTAGGGTTTAGGGCGTGTCTGATATATTTGCCTGATGTTGGTGTTGCTAACTGTACATTCATATGCTTTTAATAATGGTTTAATTTTAAAGCAACTAACTGCATAAACGCTCAACTTTTAATGACGTTCTGCGGCTGAAATTCGCGAACAAACGACTCAATATTTATGATCAACTACGGAATCCCCAGATCCCAGTGTCTGTGGTCATTTTGCAATACACATACACGCCCTCCATTCTGCTAGCGCAGAAATCTATTGTGTATTAGATTGTTGATTATAAGTATTCTCGCTCACGCTGACTCTTAACCGTTTCGATAAGTAATCAGTAATCTTTTTTTTTTGCAATAAAACATATTTAAATATGTGAAAATGATATTACACTTAATAATACAATATAAAAGTACGAGGCAATGCCGACCGGTTTGACGACCGGTTTAGCCTAGTGGGTGCACCTGCCTGTGAAGCTGACGGTCCTGGGTTCGAATCCCGGTCAGGGCAAATATTTGTGTGATGAGCATGAATATTTGTTTCTGAGTCTTGGATGTTTTCTATGTATTTAAGTATTTATATCTATTAAATATATCGTCGTCTAGTACCCATAACACAAGCCTTCTTGAGCTTACTGTGGGGCTAGTTCGATTTGTGTAAGATTGCCCTCTAATATTTAATATTTATTTATTTAATATTTAATGCGAACAAAAACCATATCAACATTAAAAATTAAAACAAAATAAGTATTACAAATGTTTTTTTTAATACCACGTCGGTGGCAAACAAGGGTATGGCCCGCCTGATGGTAAGCAGTCACCGTAGCCTATGGACGCTTGCAACTCCTGGCGTGTCACATGCTCGTTGCCGACCCTTTAAAAATTTGTCCCCTTTATAAATGTCAAGCAAATTCTTCAGCGTAGCGAGGGATACGAGTTTACGTCCGAGACGGAATAGTCGATTGCATTACAAGAGAGTAAAACGCAACATTTCATCGAGGGCTAGCGTGATGAATCTCGAACGGAGTGAAGGATTCTAAAATGGAATTCTGAGCGTAGTGAGGGATTCAAACCGCCACACCCGAGTTAGACATAATTTTGCTGCTCTTGTCTTGACTTCTCCTTTGAGAAAAACTATTCGTCCAAATAATTCAATAAAAGTACAATGCTAAGATAACGATAACGAATTGTATGCAAGCGGTAAATACTTAGCCAGTAAACCAATACAGTGTAAGTAATAATATACAGCTAGTGGAACAGAACACAGGCAATGGTAATAAGCAGCTTAAGTCGTAAATAACTGAGCGTTTACAGCCGAAGGCGAGTTACCGCCCAGCTATACAGCTAATATACTGCTCCTAAGTAAAAGTTTGCGAAATGACTGTGTGAGTTATCGATATATCTCACTTATGAATGAAATATTGTTGTAATTATTGTCACCAAAGGTGAGCCATAATCAAGTTCATCAAATGAAAAAACCGGCCAAGTGCGAGTCGGACTCGCGCACGAAGGGTTCCGTATCATATATAAAAACTGCACGAAAAAATGTTTGTTGTAATACAGCCCCCTTAAATATTCATTTTATTCTAATTTTTAGTAATTTTTATTAGAGAGGCGACAGAAATACATCATCTGTGAAAATTTCAAATGTCTACAACGATTCTGTGAAAGCCTTCCTGGACGAATAACGATTGATGAAAGAATGTATTGACATTAATTAACTAAATTATGTAATTCGAATATGACATTGCAATTGTATGTTACATACATTAAGTTATATTGTAAATTTATTTAAGTAATTTTATATTTGATACTGTTTTTGACAATGTATGATCGATACAATAAATGATATTTTATTCTATTCTATTCTATTCATGAGATACAGCCTGGTGACTGACAGACGGACAGCGAAGTCTTAGTAATAAGGTCCCGTTTTACCATTTGGGTACGGAACACTAATAAATGATGAAGATATTCGCGAACACGATTTTTTTTGAATAACAATTAATAATAACTAAGTAGAAACGAAACGTCAGATAACAATATTGTAAACACTTTGCCAGAAGCCCACTAGGTGGCGCTTTTCTCTACTTAAGAATAAAAGAAAGAAAAAATCATTCACAGACACCGAAGACCCCACGTATTACTATATTAGTGGCTCTCTGAACGGTACACCTCCCAAGTACGAGTATATTCTTTTTCGAAATTTTCCAAAAGTTGACCAGACAGAAATCACTACATAGTATAAAACAAAGTCGCTTTCTCTGTCCCTATGTCCCTATATCCTATGTATACTTAAATCTTTAAAACTACGCAACGGATTTTGATGCGGTTTTTTTAATAGATAGAGTGATTGAAGAGGAAGGTTTATATGTATAATAACATCCATTAAATAGTGCACCCGTGCGAAACCGGGGCGGGTCGCTAGTTCTATATAATTATCGAACCTGCTCACAGAATTTCAAGAGAATTTATTGAGATATGCGCCCTGTAGTGGAGGACAAACAGAAATCTGGAAACTTACAAAACGTTTTAAAAAAATTGTTCCTCATAATGTCCAAAAAATACTGGACAAAAAATTTATATATATATAAATCGGACCTGCTTACGAAATTTCACGAGAATCGGTTGAGAAATGCGACCTGCGCAGGAGAGCAACCGGAAATCTGGAAATCCGGATATACCCAGGACATACGCCAGGTACATTCTACAGGCATACATGTACATTTTTAAATAATAGTCTGAGTATTTAATTGTTGTGTATTTTTTTTTTTTGTTAATTCCGTAATATTTGTGCTAGCATTTTCATTTTACTGTCTTTCATGTAACTGTTTTGTGTATGTAACATGTAAGCGTCTTAGTTTGTAATACTGTAAGCTTATATGTATTAATAAATAAATACGGAAGCATTTTCGTCGCAGCTGAAACATGGACCTTCGTTTCACTCTGTCAATAACGAAAAAGACAACAGAAAAAAAACATACACACAAGCCATACAACATGTGTGTCCCCGCAGCAGTGAAGCGAACACTGGCTCAGCATTATGCTGAGGTGTCAGACACCTAAAGCGCATACATACATTTTGTCTACCTCCGTTCATTTCTTCTCTCATTTGCTCAAAGGTTAACTGGAAGAGATCCCTTAAAGGGATAAGTCGCCTTTGTACATACCATTTCTTTTTGTATTTGTAATTTTGGTTATTGTGTACAATAAAGAGTTTTACTACTGCTACTACTACATACAATATACAGTCAATTTGTATTCATATTGATTAATTATATACTTCACAAGATACGAAATAGTAGATTGTGTCTCAAGGGAGCAAAATGATATATTTACGGCGAGGGCGGTATCTTGAATTCTGAGCGAAGCGAAAAATTCTACAATAGAATCCTGAGCGTAGCGGGGGATTCAAGTGTTTACGCCCAAGACGGAAATAATTTTGCTACCGTGTGACACATAAAGCTTTTCACACCGTCTATGAGGCGCGCTGCTAAAAACATGAAATATCTTACAAATGATTTTACCACAGAGTGTCACATACTGGTTTTCACAGCTTCAATGTATCCTTTTCAGTGGTCGTACTGTCAGTCAGCCACAATTATCTCTGTGTAGCAACATCCAAGTGGTAAAGCTGGTAAAGTTTTTGGGCTTCCAACTTGATAATACGCTGTCCTGGAAACCGCACGTTGAGCTAGTTTGCAACAAGTTGGCTAGCTCGATATATGCATTGCGTGAGCTGAGCAAACTGGTGTTACCGGAAACCCTGCTGAAAGTGTACTACGCATACATACACTCTATCATATCCTACGGTGTTGTCCTATGGGGTAACTCAACGGATAGTAAAAGAGTCTTAATTCTTCAAAAGAGAGCTCTTCGCATCATGTCGGGAGTCTCCACGAAGACATCTTGTCGAGCCTTATTCAAAACCAAAAAAATACTAACTGTATGTTCATTATATATACATGATACAGTAATGAATGTCAAAAGAAACTTAAAAACGTTTAAACGAGCCGATGATGTCCATAACTTCAACACTCGAAATGCACATCGCCTCATCAATATTCGAAGAAGGCTAGCGCTGTGCGCTAAAGACCCCCAGGTGATGGGGCCAAGCCTCTACGAAAAATTACCGCAGCGAGTGAAAGACATAGCCAGTGTATCGGAATTCCAATCCCAATTAAAGCAAATACTGCTCGAGAACACAATATACTGCATGGATGAATTCATGAACTTGTGAAGCTCCGCATTTTTGTTTGTTGTGTATAATTTGTTCATAATCTCAATTGTTACAACTTTGACGATCATAATTATTCATTCTTATGAGTTGACATTAATGTAATTTATAATGTAATGTAATAATATGAAATAAATAATATCAATATCAATATCAATGAGGAAAAGAGTCATTGTTGCCCTCAAATGAGGGTACATCTTTGATCCCTCATTCGAGGGAAACAATAACTCTTTTCTGAATAGCAGGTGTGAAAATACATTGTCCTAAAGAAAGAACGCGACAAACAAACCGTAAAACTCAATAAATACATCAAGCATCGTTCACACACACACACACGCTATAAAACAAATACCTTTCAGTTTCTGATACATATAAGCTCTTAACATGGACATCCACTAAAGTAATGCTATTTCAGTTCAAAACGCCTCGCCCAAAAATACACCGAAAATGCGAACTACTATTCTGAAAGCCATTAGTGTTCAAAAATGAATGCACTGTATTGGTATTAACACCATCGATTTGCAACGAAAAGGGTAATATTTTTTGAAAAATTGAATATAAATACGAATACGTTTTACGTGAAAATGTAGTAATTGCTTTGTCAGTTTTAAAACGCGTTTTTATTTACATTTGATGATAAAAGCCGTGGATATGTATTGTATTGTATCGTTCCGATTAGATTTCATTTCCGCTACCCTACGGTTATCTGGAAGAAATCGCTCTTTAGCGATAAGACCGCCTGTTGTTTGCCTCTTCTCATTGTGTTTTTGTACTGTACTGTATCCTTTGCTTGAGGTGTGCAAAAAAGAGTAATGGTATTTTTTTTTATTACATCGCCGGTGGCAAACAAGCGTACGGTCCACCTGATGGTAAGCGGCCGCCGCAGCCTATAGACGCCCGCAACTCCAAAGGAGTCACGTGCGCGTTGCCGACCCTTTATAAGATTTGAGGATGCACTGTGTGCTGTATGTACGCGCACGTGACTCATTTGGAGTTGCGGGCGTCTATAGGCTGCGGTGGCCGCTTACCATCAGGTGGACCGTACGCTTGTTTGCCACCGGCGTTGTATTAAAAAAAAAACCTAAAGTTTCCTCAAAGATACAATTTAAGAACGTTGCTGATACAACAGTGAAAACCAAAATAAAAAATACTAAAAAAAACGGAATTTCATTAAAGCGCGAAAAAGAAGAAAATTTGTGTGAACCAATCACTACATAGTATAAAACAAAGCCGCTTTCTCTGTCCCTATATCCCTATGTATGCTTATATCTTTAAAACTACGCAACGGATTTTGATGCGTTTTTTTTAAATAGACAGAGTGATTGAAGAGGAAGGTTTATATGTATAATAACATCCATTAAATAGTGCACCCGTGCGAAGCCGGGGCGGGTCGCTAGTAAATAATATAAATTGTAAAATACAAAGGACTTGAATCTATCCTATGTATTTGTGGTACTTATAAGCTATTTCCATAATGGTCCATCTAATAAGCATGTTAGTAGAATTTAATACTATATTTTTTTGAACAATCTGCGTCACTATTGTCCCTTAGACAACGGGTCAAGATAACAACACAAAAGAAGTTGGTCCACCGTACTACAATCTTTTTGACTTAATAAATTTGTATATCTGTAGCCCTTTATTTAGGATTTTAATATTGTAGAGAGAGAGGTAGGGCACAGCAAAATGTCATCTTGCTCGAATTCGGAGCAGCCCAACTGGGTAAGTACCTCTGCCTTCCAGAAGACCACAGCCATAATAACATTATCTACTATACAAGTATGTAGTGTTGTGTTCCTGGAGGTGAGCAAGGTTGCCAGAGCTCCCGAGGATGCACTGTGTTGAGAGCGAGGGACCTAAATGTGTTCCTTCTGCTGTCAACACAGTGCATACTCAAATCTTATATAGGGTCGGCAACGCGCACGTGACTCCTTTGGAGTTGCGGACGTCTGTAGGCTGCGGTGGCCGCTTACCATCAGGTGGACCGTACGCTTGTTTGCCACCGGCGTTGTATAAAAAAATATATTTTTGTGACATTATTTTTTTATCTTTTCTGAAATTTGACATTACATTTACTATTAATATTTAATTTTAATGAAATCCGTTCAATTAGGTAATATGACGTACAGGTATCCAGCATCCACACTTTCGTATGGCATAAAGCCCAACATATTTGAACGAGTGAAACGAAGGTCTCTGCTTCAGCTTGGACAAAAATGATTTCGTACGTCTGAATTCCGGATTTTTAGTTGTTCTCCTCAACAGGTCGCATTTCTCAACCGATTCTCGTGAAATTTTGAGAGCAGGTTCGATAATTATACAGAATTAACTTGTCGAGTCAGTTTTTTTAGAAAATTTCAAAAATAATAAAAATAACTGACCGACGACCGGTTTAGCCTAGTTGGTAGTGCACCTGCCTGTGAAGCTGACGGACCTGGGTTCGAATCCCGGTCAGGGCAAATATTTGTGTGATGAGCATGAATATTTGTTTCTGAGTCTTGGATGTTTTCTATGTATTTAAGTATTTATATCTATTAAGTAGTTATAATAATCAGTAGATTTAACACATTCATTGCAGACGAGTGCTACGCCGTAGCCGATAACACGGGTTTTCCGCTTTGTAGCGAAAATTGTCTACGAACGGGGATCTCGACTATCGGGTCCTCGGCGTTGATTGTGTAAACACAACATCACTACATAGTATAAAACAAAGTCGCTTTCTCTGTCCCTATATCCCTATGTATGCTTAAATCTTTAAAACTACGCAACGGATTTTGATGCGCTTTTTTTTAATAGATAGAGTGATTGGAGAGGAAGGTTTATATGTATAATAACATCCATTAAATAGTGCACCCGTGCGAAGCCGGGGCGGGTCGCTAGTAACTAATATTAAGATACGACAGAACCGCCAATTCTGGGAAATACATTCCATAAAAAAGGTTTGATTACGCTTCAAAGCACCAAAGCTCATAATAAACTTTTCACACCTGCTATTCAGAAAAGAGTTATTGTTGCCTTCGAATGGGGGATCAAAGATGTACTTTTCTTCCCTCATTTGAGGGCAACAATGTCTCTTTTCCTCATAGGTAGTAGGTCTGTAAAGCAGTATGTGACACTCTGTAGTAAAATCGTTTGTAAAATATTTCATGTTTTTAACAGCGGGCCCCTTAGACGGTGGGAAAAGCAGTGTGTGTCACACGGTAGCAAAATTATTTCCGTCTTGGGCGTAAACACTTGAATCCCTCGCTACGCTCAAGATTCAATATACCTTAAGCAGCTGGATGTCTGTAACAGGGTATTGGCTTTCCCTCTTTCGAGGGAAGCCAAGACTCTGTACGGCCTGGTCCTTACGGGCATACACAGACGGAAATGACTGCCGGCTGTTAGGGTACATAGTTGATCTGTAATAGTTAGTAAGTTGTACTATAGAGTGACATCGTCATTGTGACTAAACTCTTTAAATAAAGATTAAAAAAAAAAAAAAAAAAGATTCAATATGACGATATGACGACCGGTTTAGCCTAGTAGGTAGTGCACCTGCCTGTGAAGCTGACGGTCCTGGGTTCGAATCCCGGTCAGGGCAAATATTTGTTTGATGAGCATGAATATTTGTTTCTGAGTCTTGGATGTTTTCTATGTATTTAAGTATTTATATCTATTAAATATATCGTCGTCTAGCACCCACAACACAAGCCTTCTTGAGCTTACTGTGGGGCTAGTTCAATTTGTGTAAGATTGTCCTCTAATATTTATTATTAGATTTTCTTATTTTCATGTTGACGTGTTATAGATATAGCTCAAAATATTTTAATATGATTAGTGTACCTACTTTATTAACTTTTATCTTGACGCTTAGAGACCTTATACATCTCTAAAAAATCTCGATTGTTATTAGTTTCTTAGTCTTATTTTTGACATGTAACACTACATTTAATTAATGATATTTTGATTATTGTATTATTTTTATTTGATGTACCTAGATAGATTTTGACTTGTAAAAGTGCCCTTGAGGCCTATTTGCAGAATAAATGTTTTGATTTTGATTTATTTATTATTATTATAATATACCGCCCTCGCCGTAAATATATCATTTTGCTCACTTGAGACACAATCTACTATTGCCCGTAGCGGTCTACGCCGTAGCCGTAGCTGACTTTGAAACTGTATTGCAAAACATTTTCACACCTCTTTCAGTCTCACATTTCGCGTCACCAGTGTCTTATTGTATTGAAACAAAAGCGGAAAAATCGGGTCAAGAGAGCGCCCGATGAAACTGCTTTTAATTGAATACGGAGGCGAGGCCCGGCCAAGATTAATATTTCGCAGACGTTTCAGACGTAAGTTTTAATTCAACTTCATAATGCAAACTCAACGTCTCATTAATGCAAACATCGCGAGTTTACCCCGTGTCTCATTATTGCAAAACTCCCAAGTCATAAACAACGAGAGCGCACTCAAATTTTTGTTATCCGATAAGTTTGCAAACGAAGACAAGCGACGATCGAGCCGCACGAGCAATTTACATAATGACGAGCTCAGTTTTTTTTTTTTTTATTAAAAATGGGATCGCTCTTGGCCAGCAACTAGCCAGGGGGCAAAGATGAGGCCGACGATGAAGCGAGCTCACCCAGAAGGTGCCTATTCACTCGTGCCTTAAAAACGTCTAGGTTATATGAGCTCGGAAACACAAACGCCGGCAGAGAATTCCAAACCTTAGAAGTGCGCATTATAAAAGATGATGCGAAGCGCTTGCAAAGTACCTGCGAGAACTTCTCCTGCGCGTCGAGAATCTCGATGAAGAGGGAGAGCTTGTGGTCCATGATCGGGAAGCCGTTGCGCGGCTGCATGAGCAGGTGCCGCACGGCCTCGCGGACCGCCGCCGGCGTGCTCGGCGTGCCCGGCGTGCCCAGCGCCGGGTACGGGCCGATCAGCGCCGACAGCCCGTGGAAGGTTGCGGAGGGCTTCGGCGGCGCCGGGGCCTGCTGCCCCGGGAGGGACAGCCTCCGCGACGCCGTCGGCGGCACCGCGCCGTACCCGTTCGTCATGATTGCCGGCCTCTGCAGCTGGTAGTCGCTCCTCGATGAAGGTATGTTGTAAGCGCGGGGCAGCGTCGAGAGGCTAGCCGCCGGCCGCCGCGGCACCGGCTGTAGCAGCGGCACTGGCGGCCAGTCATCTTCAATAGCACCTATGGAGTGAGGACGAGTGGCTAACTGCTTTAACGGGCGCGGGGATACAACACTGTGCGGCCGCCTCGGCGGCGGCGGCCGACGTCGCGACAACGTATCCGACTGAATCGGCGCCGGCGGCGTGTAGGGACAGAAGCCGCCGAAGTCCGCGGTGAGCGGCGACGGCCCCGGCTTGTTGGGCTCGGGCGCCGGCGGCGGCGGGTCCTCCCAGCGCGGCCAGCTCAGCGCCAGCGAGTCCGGTTTCCGGGGCGGCGCGGGCCGAGGCCTGCCCGCCCCCTCGGTCATGGCTGCGGCCGGCAGGATCGTCACATAGCGGGCGCGTGCGTCCCGCGCGACTGCCGCCGCTCGACTGTCGCGCCGCGGCGCAGCGACGCATCGACGCTTGTTTTGGTCCGCGAAGTTTTGAGCGTTTCGGTTTTTGAAGTTGGGCGAGATTAAATTTGCGCCCGCAAGTTTTATTCGGACCCGCGGGGGGCGGCGCGTTTGCGGCCGATCGAATTGTTTCCTTGTTTGTAAACGCTTATAAAAATGTGTTTCATCAAACTTTTTACAGTTACAAATCCGCTTTTCACCTGTTAACTCTCTCAAGTTATCTATGCATTAAAATACTCTTTTCTCG
Source organism: Epiblema foenella (assembly GCA_963556455.1). Lineage (NCBI taxonomy): Eukaryota > Metazoa > Arthropoda > Insecta > Lepidoptera > Tortricidae > Epiblema > Epiblema foenella. The sequence goes on from OY747096.1 coordinate 37,599,394, forward strand.
ACGGATAAAAGCCCAATTTCGAAATATGTTAACGCTGTACTTATCTTTCCAACCCCTCTTATTACACTAATGCACATTTACATACAAAAAGGTAATCCATCGTTGGAAATTAAACTCCACACCATGTATGGGTATGTTTGCATATTTAGAATGCCCGGATCAAATCAATCGTTCAGTGCGATATTTACGGCTTGTTCGGGAATGAAGGCTAAAAATATCAAGTAATGTTCAACCGTACGTTTATTGCTGATAAAATTAAAGTACTGATGTAGAAGTCATAATTATGTATGCGTCATTAAAGGGACCAATAAAACGGTTTTCATATGTCTATGTCTTTGTGATTTTCACAATGATCGTATATAAATATACTTATATTTTTTGACTACATAAATGGAAGCTAAAATATATAAAAAAATACAGCTATCCTAACCTGGCTTTTTTTTGACCGCGACCGACGATCATGTATGAAGAGATGTACGGATGTGATTGAGCAAAAGAAGTAAACATATATTATATATCCTCGTTATGTATGTTACACAATGTACTAATAATTTAGTTTCGTTAGTTATGAGAATTCCAGTTTCGGCAAAGCTTTAATTCTAAACCTTTAATTTGTAACAGATTATTTCCCTTTTTTTTGTTTTTGTTGCATGTGCGGTTACGTTAGCGCGTAATATTAGTACCTATTAGTTAAGTATCATGGCACTACCTGTGAGATCCTATAATTGGCTATCTGTATCTACTTGATTTCCAGTTTCGGCAAAGCTTTAATTCTAAACCTTTAATTTGTAACAGATTATTTCCCTTTTTTTTGTTTTTGTTGCATGTGCGGTTACGTTAGCGCGTAATATTAGTACCTATTAGTTAAGTATCATGGCACTACCTGTGAGTTCCTATAATTGGCTATCTGTATCTACTTGATTGTGTAATGTTATATAATAGCTGTTGGATCTCCAAATAAAACAAATAAAAATAAATAAATATAACGACCGAGTAAAAAAAAATTGCTGCAAGAGAAACAGTATAACGAGTTAAAGATGATCCTTTTAGATAAGTTTAATTATCTGCATACTAGTATTACTTTTGTAATACCTATAGCAGAATATGTTCTTTAATTGTATTTTTTTATAGAATATGTTCTTTAATTGTATTTGGAGTATTTGACGATCTTTGGTCTCTGCCTACCCCAATGGTATACGGGCGTATGTATGTATGTAAAACTGATTAATATTTAGTAAGTAGGTACTAAGAGTTCATGAAACATGAACATGAAACTATTAGAAGTAAAACGCTCGAACTTTGACCGAGTATTACAGGAAACTTAACAAATTATCAAAGTTGAAATGTTTTCTGAATAGAAGTTTCACTAAAAACTAAAACGCTGATAACTTTAATGAAACTCCATTCACAATTTATAAATGAAATAAATGAAATAAATGAACTTTATTCTGCAAGTAGGCCGCAAAGGCACTTTTACAAGTCAAAAACTACTAGCGTTTCTCAAGAGACCACTGCCGAGAAGAAACGCCGAAAGAAACTCGACAGTCAGTCATTTTCTCCAAAATATGCTTATTACAATGATACTACTTAACCTGCTTAAGTAAATGTAAATGGTACACAACAAAAGAGAATTGAAAGAAAAACGAGGAAAAAATAACAATAGGTATTTACAAAAAAAAAACATGTCGAATCGTTTGATATGCTTTCCTGCAAGAAATGAGATACAATGAAAATATTAGACTCTACGCTATTTAGGTATTTGGTTTGGGCCATGCATTTCTGTCTGTTAGATAGTCCTCAACCCTATAATAAGCCTTTGACATCAAAGTTTTTTTTAGGTAATTTTTAAGAGCTGGAAAGGGTAAATTCAAAATTTCATCGGGTAACTTATTATAAAAACGAACACATTGACCTACAAAAGACTTGTAAACTTTATAGACACTAACATATCCCGAAATGCTTAAAAAGCGGTTCTGAGTATCTATTGGAATTTTCAAATCAATAAATTGTAAACGCTTGTGACTCCTCTCTAATCAGTCGGCTAGAGTCTATATAATATTGGTCAATTTTGTTTTGTGTTATGCCTAACAAACGTAATCTTATTGTTTTTTATTGCACTTTTCACATAGTTGGACGGTGGAATGAATAGAATCAGAATCAGAATCAGAATCAGAAAAGTATTTATTGCCACACAAAAATAAAATGAAAAACAATTTACAAAAAACAATTAAAAATAAACTTACAAATTAAATACAAAAAATAAGAAAAGATAAAAAAACAAACAGAATTAGTGGGCAATAGGCCCCAGTCTCAGCATGTGCTGGGCGAGGCCCAGCGCTGATTTTCAGACTGGTCCCGAGAGATCGGTCGAATAGGTAAATGGCTTGGCATATACATATACTAGAATTTCTTACAGTATTTTTTTAATACGTGTTAACAAGTTTTGTGGACCCCAATTTCGCATCATTTGTGTTTCGCAATGTACCCCCCTCCCCTAAAGTGATCAGTCGTGAGGTTTTCATTAACCCCTGCCCCCCCTTCGGAACCTCGCATGATTTCTGGATAAACCCTTATGACTAACTTGCCATACTAAATTGTAATCAAGCTTAGTTTATACTATACGTTTTGTATTAAACATGTGCAATAAAGTATTATATATATATATGCTTTGTGGAATTTTTGCCCGGCAAAAACGCAGAAGCAATTTTGCCCAAGCTGATATAAAGTAGTGTTCATTTATTTGTGAACCCTTGCCTGCTCCGAAATTATCGGACGGCGACTGTACAGGCGTGCGCAAATACAGCCCATATTTACAAATAAGGTACATGTAAACATGGGACTTGTTGCCTGATGCAAATAAATAAATACAATACAAAACCCATTACGGATGAGTACGTTTAAGGGCCTTTATCGTTTTAAAAAAGCTCATCCTTTTTTAGAATATTTTCTGTATGAATTGACCTACCTCTGTATCTTGACCTTTTTGCATCGTTACTATCAAGTACAGGGGCCTATAACTTTAAAAACATACAATTTGACATATTTGTCAACCTTTTGTATGGAAAATTTGCACGCTTGTAAAGCTAAAGTTTTGTGGCCCCAGGACTATAATATTGCAGCCCGGTGTCACAAACTGTATATATATTTTGTGGATTGACACGATATTTCTTAATCAAAAGAAATATCGTGTCAAACGTCACCCAAACAGACAAATTTCAAGCAAAAAACTAGTTTTTTATTTATTTCGACTTTATTTCCATTGCACATTGCTTGCAATGATTGGTACAAATGCTGTGTAGAACTTTACAAAAAGCATTATATTGTTTAACTAACGACCCGCCCCGGCTTCGCACGGGTGCACTATTTAATGAATGTTATTATACATATAAACCTTCCTCTTCAATCACTCTATTTATTAAAAAAAACCGCATCAAAATTCGTTGCGTAGTTTTACAGATTTAAGCATACATATGGATATAGGGTCAGAGAAAGCGACTTTGTTTTATACTATGCAGTGATTACTTTAATAAGCGCTAATTCATACTGCAGGTTGTTTAATTACTTTATTGGAATTGTCAATAATTTGAGTTCAAAAAATAGAAAGAAAGTAACATGTTTTCATTATATGACACAGAAGAGACATATATTACAAAAAAAGATAACAGAAGAAAAATAAACCACATAATACGTGTACCCGCGGCAGTTAAACGGACACAAAACATTGTACAGCTTGGAAGGTCTCTTAAGGGGCTCCACGTGGCTATTCATAAATATTTGTCGAGTTTTGAATTGATACAGCTCCGTCAAAACTATAGTTATATTTATGACACAAACGGTTATCGGTTCTTCAATCATTTATCTGGGTCATACACGGATTTAGGTTCGCGTCTTTCCTGTGGACATACCAAAAGTTAAGGGCTACTTAATTTTGGATTGCACCAGTAACCCGCACGAACAGTGTCTCCGTTTCTATAAATTCCTGTAATAAAAACATAGCTAACATGCACATAAGCCGTTAACTATTGACCACAGGAGGGACGACTTTTGTTTTTTCAACTAAGTATGACCCATCTACATTTTTGTAACAGAGAAATTTTGAAAAATCAGACAACTAATTTGTTTATGATTTATTGAAACATGGTCCAAAAAAGCGCTATTTTCTATACTAGTATGTTATTTATGTCTTTATAAGTTTGAAATGTACATGTAACTGTTCCTTATTGACGTCACTAACAACGCAAGAGAGATTTTTATTTTTAACTAATCTTCACAAAAGTTACGTCCAAAAAACTGGCTTTTTGGTCTAAAATTGCCAAAGTTTGATGTTATAATATCTCGAAGACAGTGAGTTTTAAAGTAAATATGGTATACTAATTCGGTAAACCTCGTTGTTCTTGGGGTCAATCAACTTTTCTTTGTTGTTATTCGGTCCCGTCAGCAAAAAGACAACAGTAACAGTAAGTTTAGAAAAATGTTCATAATATGGACTTCAAGAGATGACCCATGTCCAAATTGATAGATACTCATTGTTAAAATACATGTTTGGGAAATTTAAACCCTATAAAATCACAATTTTAAAGGGTGACTCAGGAGACGTAACCATGGTAACGAGCAACAAGGAATAGTTTATCCACCCTCTTAATAAGATAAACCATAAAAAACACGAGAAACGGCGAGTCAGATCGGTGGGCATTGAGAGCTATGAGCCCCTTAAGTAGGACGCGGCACCTGTAGTGATACACGATTCGAGTGGTGTATTGACTCGTGCTATTCCGGGCGCGACCGACCGCCTCGGGACGCCGGCCAATGGTAAGCTAAAGCTAACCGGCCAAAGAACGTTGAACGGACAAATCTCGTCACAAAAGTAAACCTCGTATAGTTCAAAAATTGATTTATTTTTTACGGTAATCGGCAACTGTCTATTTACTGTTTGAATTGATAATGATAATAATAAATATGTTTATTGTTTTTGTTTGACGACCGGTTTAGCCTAGTGGGTAGTGCACCTGCCTGCAAAGCTGACGGTCCTGGGTTCGAATCCCGGTCAGGGCAAATATTTGTGTGATGAGCATGAATATTTGTTTCTGAGTCTTGGATGTTTTCTATGTATTTAAGTATTTATATCTATTAAATATATCGCCGTCTAGTACCCATAACACAAGCCTTCTTGAGCTTACTGTGGGGCTAATTCGATTTGTGTAAGATTGTCCTCTAATATTTATTTATTTATTTATTTAAAAGTAAACCTCGTATAGTTCAAAAATTGATTTATTCTCTACGGTAATCGGCAACTGTCTATTTACTGTCTGAATTGATAATGACAATAATAAATATGTTTATCGCGAAATCTAAAGGAATGATAATTTTTCTATCGTCAGCACCTAAGGAAAATTTAACCATAGATGAAAAACCTAGTGTAGATAGATGAAAAAAAATGTCTTTGGGACCTTACGAATTCCAACACGGCAACGTATTCTTTAGTATTCATAAAACGGTTAACTTTGTCTTAAATTTAATAAAACCCATGTTGAATTAATAAAAATTTCTAAATAATGTTTTATCGCTTGTTTTATCTTCAAGGGGGTTATTTTTACAACAGAGTAATTCAAGTGTCCCTAACCCGGTTTGAAGGACCAAGTGCCACTCACGGTCCAAAGTAGAGACACTTCAGTTTTTGTAGGCACGTTTAAATCGTTTATCAGGATCGATCCGATTCTGAAAAGACTGTATATCAGTGAATATGTCATATATTAAGGGATTTGAAATGAAATGAAATGAAATTTATTTGCTTGAGACATGGTTAACAATAAGGTGGAACAACTTTGTTAAGGATCAGCACATCTCGCCAACATTTGGACATGCAAAATTTACGAACTTATGACTAATAGTATTACCACATATTACTTTTCTCATTACAATTTATTATTATATTAATTTGTTCTATTATTATACTTAAAAACTCTTGTATCGAGTAAAAACATTTGTCTACTAGCCATTTGTGTAATGCAGATGTGAATGGTTTTAGGGCAAGCCGTCTTATGTCAATTGGTAAATTATTATACAGTTTGATTGCCATGGCATAACTATTTTTGCTACATAGCTTGGTTTTATAAGTGACCTAAGTTAGCGCTTTGAAATACATTGTTATTTGGAGAGAAATATGTTATTTAAGAATACGTAGTCCGCAGTCAAACTCATCTCAATACGGCCAACTGTAGCCAAGCGGTAGGCAATAAAATGTTTTTAAGGCAAGTACATTCCATTGCAAATGAACCCCTCTAACACGCGTGAGTTTGCGCTCTCTACGGAAGCTCTGCTCGTAATTTCGTTAATATTTAGAACATTTTAATTGTTCTTTTGGAACACTAGATCACTTACGAAAAATCTGTCCGGTTATTATATTAAAAGAATAAAAAAGTTATTCTTTTTGTAAAAAAAAACATATCATTGTCGTCGATGATAATTACGAAATCTACAGTATGAAAGTTTATTTTTACGATGATGTTTAGGATTTTTTGACAGAGTTACCAAGGCATTTTTCAATATTTTGTTCGGTTATTTTGTTTCCTTGTTTCATTTTCAGTCCACAGTAATTTGTGTGTAATGTAATTCCATATTATTTTTTCACATTGGAAGCTCAAACTTCAGTATTTTCGCCAGATCTCTGAATGGTGATTTTACGATATTTTGTTCGGTTATTTTGTCTCTTTCTTTCTTTTTAGTCCACAGTAATTTGTGTGTAACGTAATTCTACATTATTTCTTCACACTGTAAACTAAAACTTCAGTATTTTCGTCAGATCTCTGAATGGTGATTATACGATATTTTGTTCGGTTATTTTGTCTTTCTTTCTTTTTTAATCCACAGTATTTTGTGTGTAACGTAATTCTACATTATTTCTTGTACTACACTGTAAACTAAAACTTCAGTATTTTCGTCAGATCTCTGAATGGTGATTTTACGATATTTTGTCTTTCTTTCTTTTTTAGTCCACAGTAATTTGCGTGTAACGTAATTCTACATTATTTCTTCACACTGTAAACTAAAACTTCAGTATTATCGTCAGATCTTTGAATGGTGATTTTACGATATTTTGTTGGGTTATTTTGTCTCTTTCTTTCTTTTTTAGTCCACAGTAATTTGTGTGTAACGTAATTCTACATTATTTCTTGACACTGTAAACTAAAATTTCCTATTGTTTTTTCTTTTACTTCTAGTAGTAATCTAAATTTATCATTGTGTAACTCTAAGCTTAGTGGATTTTTCCAGTATCATTGTATAACTTTAAATGTAACATAATATTGGCGTGTAAGTAGTAGGCATGCGTACTTACCCCACCCTGTTTCGAAAATATATTACAACTATTGTTATTTCCTAAATAACTAATGGAACTCCAGGTTTGTTAATACATCTCTTAAGATATATTCTTTTCTGTACATGACCGTTTGTTTCCTGAATAAATTAAAAAAAAAAAAAAAAAAAAAAAATCAGTATTTTCGTCAGATCTCTAAATGGTGATTTTACGATATTTTGATGGATTATTTTGTCTCTTTCTTTCTTTTTTAGTCCACAGTAATTTGTGTGTAACGTAATTCTACATTATTTCTTCACACTGTAAACTAAAACTTCAGTATTTTCGCCAGATCTCTGAATGGTGATTTTACGATATTTAGTTCGGTTATTTTGTCTTTCTTTCTTTTTTAGTCCACAATAATTTGTGTGTAACGTAATTCTACATTATTTCTTCACACTGTAAGCTAAAACTTCAGTATTTTCGTCAGGGCCTGTCCTTACCATAATTCAAAACATCGACCCCAGCCCCCATTACGTTATCAGTATATCATCCAATCTGATTCGAACAGCAAATAATTTACATCGCGGGTCAGCTTTGAAATGCACGAAAAGGCCGACAGATCAAAGACAGAGAAGAAAAACGGGGGGCTCTAATCCCTTAAGGATATTGGGTGAGCCCCGGCCGGCCGCCGCACCATGGGGCCGATGCGTCACAAAAATAGTGGAGCCCTTTGACGACTTCATGTTAGGGGGCGTCCATAAATTACGTGAGATGTTTAAGGGGGGGAGGGGGTCGAGTCTAATCTCATCTAATCTTACGTTGGAGAGAGGGGGGTTCTCGGCAAATATCACACAATTTTTAATTAACCAAAAAAATATTGTACTATTTTGGTCCATTTAATCCAGATTGTACACGCTTATAAGATGTAATCTTAAGCGTAATCGTAATACGATTAAGATTATTCACTAATTCGTTCGAAAGAGAATAATTTCATTCATACTTCGACGTTAACTCTCAGCAATATTGATTACTAGTCTTAACTAGTCGTAAATAAAAGCACGAAGCAATTTTTTTTTTCCTTTTTACAATAACAATCCAACGCGTTTACGTAAGAAACACACATTTTAAAAAATCTCACGTGAGATTGGGGGATGGGGGAGGGGGTTGAATAAAATCTCACGACATCTCAACGGGGGGAGGGAGGGACAGAAAATTTAAAAAAACACTTCACGTAATTTATGGACGCCCCCTTACTTGAATGGAAGGATTTATCGGATTTGCTATCCGCGATATTTATCTTGTTGACGAGATAGCGATATAAGTTAGGTGAGATATTTTTCTCAAAAATGGCCCGCAAAGTTAACAATACTCGTTACGTGCTGGAAGGTAGTGTGTAGTTTAAGGTCAGATCAAAATGAAAAAATGCGTGCCGCCTGGAATATTACATACTAGCGACCCGCCCCGGCTTCGCACGGGTGCACTATTTAATGGATGTTATTATATTACATTCCTCTTCAATCACTCTATGTATTAAAAAAAACCGCATCAAAATCCGTTGCGTAGTTTTAAAGATTTAAGCATACATAGGGATATAGGGACAGAGAAAGCGACTTTGTTTTATACTATGTAGTGATAGGCCTCGGCCGAAATGGCAATTGCAGGCTTCGTAATAATAATTAAACAAATACTCAGCCCGCAATCGCCACCTTCCCGGCCACGACAATAATATACTATTTTCTCATTGAAATCATTTCAGCAACTAAATAATAAATATTAGTAAATAATAAATATTAGTAAATAATAAATATTAGAGGACAATCTTACACAAATCGAACCAGCCCCACAGTAAGCTCAAGAAGGCTTGTGTTATGGGTACTAGACGACGATATATTTCATAGATATAAATACTTAAATACATAGAAAACATCCAAGACTCAGAAACAAATATTCATGCTCATCATACAAATATTTGCCCTGACCGGGATTCGAACCCAGGACCTTCACAGGCAGCTTCACAGGCAGGTGCACTACCCACTAGGCTAAACCGGTCGTCAACTTATCGGGAAAGCTTTCAAAACAGTATTACCACATATTCATAACTCATAATCAATAATCTATTTTAGTTACATTGCCGCTAAAATTAATTTGTCCTTATCTATATGGTCCACTAATCTTAGACTTGAACCATCTGACGAAGCATTTCCACACCGCCTGAAACACCTCTTATTGGAAAATCCATTATACTCGGTTAGAGTATATGGATCTTAACTTACTGATATGTAAATTAAACCAACATGTAAATTCGTAGGTACTTATTATACCTCAAAGCCATTTGATATTTTTTTTTAATGATATCAGTATATTTTTTATGATATGTAGTTGATACAGTTCTTGCAGGAAAGAATATCAAACGATTTAATTATTTTCCTTATCTCGTATTAGGATATACCATGTAATACTTATATACAGCACAGCAGGAGAGAAGTAGGACACAGCAAAGTGTCATCTTGCTCGAATTTGGAGCAGCCCAACTGGGGAAGTACCTCCGCCTTGCAGAAGACTACAGCCATAATAACATTATCTACTATACAAGTATGTAGTGTTGTGTTCCTGGAGGTGAGCAAGGTTGCCAGAGCTCCCGAGGATGCACTGTGTTGGGAGCGAGGGACCTAAATTTGTCCCTTCTGTTGTCAACACAGTGCATCCTCAAATTTTATAAAGGGTCGGCAACGCGTACGTGACTCCTTTGGAGTTGCGGGCATCTATAGGCTACGGTGGCCGCTTACCATCAGGTGAACCGTAAGCTTGTTTGCCACCGACGTTGTATAAAATATATAGTTTCGACATGTTTTCTAGTGGAACTACACAAATACCTATTGTTATTTTTTTTCCTTTTTTTTAATTCTTTTTTGTTGTAATAAGCATGCTCTTTGAGAGAATGACTGACTGTCGAGTTTCTTTCGGCGTTCATTCTCGGCAGTGGTCTTTTGAGAAACGCTAGTAATTTTTGACTTGTAAAAATTCCATTGCGGGCTACTTGTAGAATGAAGTTCATTTATTTCATACGAGGGGTTAATGAATGCAATACATTTCAATACTCTTAACGAAGAAACCGATCTATTATCGTTAAGTGCGGTCTCCGGCCCACCCTAAAGGTACAATACCACTAAGTCTGACAGAGATTTGTGTGAGACACCGAATCTGCAGAGGGCAAGAATGCGTGAGACGCAATTTTCATACGGCACCATTAATCAGGGGTGCGCGGACCACTGGGCAGGACGCTCTGGTGCGGGGCCGTGTCGATAGTTTAGTTATCGATGGAAATGACTGGGCGATAATATATGTCAACCGCTTAACTGACACAGGGGTCATACACGGATTTAGGTTCGCGTCTTTTCTGTGACTGTGTGTTCGCGGGCAGGCAAAATGTCTGTGAAGTTAACACATCAAGTTCCAGCAGATCACAAAATAATTGGAGTTATATTCGCATGCATCATAGTTCTATAGTTCCTGATATGTTTAAGCAATAATTCTGCCGTTTTTGGTGAAAAAAAAAACCAAATGGATTTCTACCAATTGATGTGCTAACTTTACAGACACGCGGGCGGAGGGGTGGAAAGCTCCATGCCACCCTACCATTTTCCGCTGTGGGGCATACTTAGTTGAAAAAACAAAAGTCGTCCCTCCTGTGGTCATTAGTCAACGGCTTATGTGCGTGTTAGCTATGTTTTTATTACAGGGATTTATAGAAACGGGCACTGTTAACGCGGGTTACTGGTCCAATCCAAAATTAAGCTTTTTGGCCCTTAACTTTTGATATGTCCACCGAAAAAACGCGAACCTAAATCTGACAATGGCCCTCTTAGTTTAGGTACTTAGGTAATTCTCAGATGACATTTATAAAATTTCGACTACATCATTATTATTTCAAAATCATTAGTTTGTCATTTTATGAAATTGAATAACATTTTATTTTATTATTGACGATCATAATATAAATTCGTATAGATTAAGCTAGCTTTAATTTGTATTATAATTGTATATTATGAAATGAAAAATCTAATCTAATCTAATCTATTAGACGCTGCCAAGGCGTACTCGTATAATTGGGTGAATCAACTTTTTAGTGCCACTCGTTGCCGTGGTTACGTCTAGTTGCTATTTCCATAATGGTCCATCTACTAAGCATGTTAGTAGAACTTAATACAACATTTTTTTGAACAAACTGCGCCACTAGTGTCCCTTGGACAACGGGTCAAGATAACAACTCAAAAAAAGTTGATCCACCAATTTATCAAAATATTCAGTATTTTTTCATCGATGTTTGTCATTACGTCACATCCCTAAAGGCAGTTCCACACGAGCGCGCCGCAGCCGGCGGGCTGTTGGCAGCGTCGTGAAGCTATGTGATGCGAGCTTTCTCCGCAATACACGGAATCCTGTTCCCGTGTATGTACATAGCAGTGGCAGCGCGTCTAAAATTTTCTTAGGGAAGCCGGAAATAATTTGCCTTTCTTATTCTTCATGAGCCGTAGTGAAAGAACTGGACTGGCTGAATATTAGGCAAGCCGGTGGGAATCGAGTTGTATGGACACTCCGCCACTGGTACATAGCGATATACGTATAAAAACATGCCATTTCGAATTTCAAGTCGCCGGGGTAGTAAATTAAGGGTGGATTGCACCAAATCTGTAATCGTAAGCGGTGTTCGTTAAAATCCGAGGGCCTACTCCGAACTTCGTATCGTAGCGTCCCTTTCACTCATATAGTGTATAACACGAGAGCGAAAGGGACGGCACGATACGAAGTTCAGATTTTGAAAGATTGACACATTTACATGACAGGATAATAGGCCAAATCACCAATACTGCCCTACTAAATAAAAGTGTATTTGGTTTGTCACCTAAAATCTATAATAAAACATCGTTAGAAATTAGGAATTGTACTATTGACATGTTTATGAAAAGGGTGATGGAAATATTATTGAAAAAATGTTACTATAGTATTAATGACTTTTTAAATGATGATAATTTGTAAGTGTTTTTAATGTATTTATTTAATTTAATTTGATTTCTTAATAATTACTATTCTATTATTGTTAATATTGTTAATTTGAATTTGTACGCCGAAAGGCAAAACATGACGGACATTATTAAAAACTTGTGACGATTATGTAAAATTACTCATGTTTGACAAATAAATTATCTCTTATCTCTTAACTCTCTCTCTTATTTCTATGGGATGACAGCTGCCGCGCCATATTTGACGATGACCGGCCTGTGATCGTATGTTGGTGCAACCGACCTTAAGTTTTTTTACGATATCGCTAGGCGTGGTGAACTAAACTTGCGGGACGAGTGGAGGAAATAAAACCGGACAAGCGCGAGTCGGATTCGCCCGCCGAGGGTTCCAAACAAATTTGTAGATAATGATAAAAAGAACCTGTAAAGATTCCGTTTTCTCATTATGAGGTACGGAACCCTAAAAATGAAGTCGAATCTCATTAAACAATATCTAAAACCGGCCAAGTGCGTGTCGTATCACGCACAATGAAGGGTTCCGTAGATACCAACACTTACTTGTCCACATTTAATACATTGAATCTAAAAAGGTCGTATCTTCATAGGGAACTCACGGCTTTGACGACCTTTAGTTCGAGCTCTCTCAAAAATCGTAAAACCTGTGTTGTTAAAACCAAAAATTGTTGAAAGCATTTATTAATTAATGCACACCACCTCATTTTTTTCAGAATTTTTAACTTCATAGATTGAAAATTAGAGGGGGAAAGGTCCCCCTTTTATGAATTTGATCTCACCAAAGGATGACTTAAATGGAAAAATTTACATCTCACGTATAATAATATCCATAATACGATAAATAAATAAATACCTCACACAAATTAATTTTAAAAAACAAATGCGAGTCGGGCTCGCGCACGAAGCGTTCGGTACCACGTCGTAAATATCGAGCAAAAACGAGCAAAAAAATACCGTTTGTTGTATGGGAGCCCTCTCAAATATTTATTATATTTCGAACGCATTATTTTTCGCTGATTATAATCTATTAGGGTCATACTTAGTTGAAAAAACAAGTCGTCCCTCCTGTGGTCAATAGTTAACGGCTTATGTGCATATTAGCTATGTTTTTAATACAGGGATTTATAGAAACGGACACACTGTTTATGCGGGTTACTGGTCCAAACCAAAATTAAGCTTTGTAGCCCTTAACTTTTGGCATGTCCACAGAATAGACGCGAACCTAAATCCGTGTATGACGCATTGACAGTTTACAATCTCACTAGTTAGATTATTGTCTATGTCTCAAATTAGTTTTAAGAAGTTTTTGTATAGTTATTGTAAACTTTAACCACAACGGCCGTCCGCTAATAATCTCTGTACTATGCTATTGTTTTCATATACAATGTGCTTCTCTTTTTTTTTTCTTTTTTTTAGTAGGTGGTTGTAACCACCCCACAATGTTTAGTTTTAGTCTATTTGCATGTTGTGTTTGCCTGTAATTGGATAAACACTCTGCTCTGTTTTTTGTGTACACAATTTACTTTGTAAGTCATATGGTGTTATATCTGTTGGCAAACCTTTAATAAATAAATAAATAAATAAATAATCTAACGGTATTTACAATCAGACGGTGACATTGTTTATTTTTTTTTTATACAAACGCCTTAAGGGAGCCTTAATAGTTTACGTTAGCAGCGGTACTGCTTAATACGAAGGAACGGTTGATGAATTTGGAACCGGGTAGCGATTGCACCTATAGCTCAGTTGGCTAGAGCGACTGGCCGCGAGTGCCGGGAGGTCGCAAGTTTGAATCCTGCTCGGTGCCTAAATTTTTAAATTTTTCCTTCATTCTAAATTTGGTGACATAGGTATACATAAGTAAAACTTTACATTGCGACCTGTAGGCGAATCACGTAACTTTATGTACTAACGGTAGATAGATTTTACTGTCAATTTTGAAGTATAAATGTATGAGCTGACAATTAAAATTTGACATTAAAATCTACCTAACGGTAGTACAAAAGTTACGTAACTTTTGTACTACCGTTAGGTAGATTTCGCGGGTAATTTAGGTTAGCGGGGTAATCACGTGATTACCCGAAAAACCCGAAATTGAAAACTGAGCGCGTTTGAAATGCTAGTCGTGTATCCTACTCCAATCTCTAATCGCACGGGCTTTCAAATCAACCACGCCAATAACCTCACACCTTCACTCAATTAATTAACTTCCCAAACCAACACACCCTCAACTATACAACTTCCTATCACCAAAAAGGTCGTAAACACCACGAGTTTACAATTAACATAGGCCTTTCTATCCGAAGTTACACCTGATGTGTGAAAATTAACTGAACTCCCATCAATCCGAGATCGAAGGGTAATCACTCTTGGGACAAAAGATTTCCTCTCGGACCCGCTTCGGGCGAGATGAAAAGTTGGTACTCCCATTTGGATTCACCAATGCACCCAATGTTTGAATATCTGGGGTCCCTTCGGGACTCCTATTCGGGAGTTTTAATGAAAAAAATATTGTTCTTCTTGAATAGAATAGAAGAAATCTTTATGTCGACAACAGAAGAACTAGAATTACAGTTAAATTACTTAAAACTAAAAACAGTTGCGAAAATGGGGCCCACTCAGCATGTGCCGGGTCACAAAAGGTGTCCCAGCGCTGGTTTTCTGTGGGTCCCGACAAAAATGAGTTGCGCGACATATTCACGCAACTGTACACACGTGCAATTACACTGACCCTGCATGCTACAAATGGACTCTTGCATCTTCCATATGGACGTTTGAAAATTCACTTTATGTTTGTATGATTTCATGCTTTGACTATAGCAAAAGTCTACCTAAGTCACTAAGTAACAAATACCTATTTAAAATAAAACTCATATATCAGCATCGTTTCAGCACTGAGATACGAAGTTTCGAAGAGTAGTGACAGATTTGATAGTAATTTTTGCTTCTCACCCGACGAATTTTAATAATTGGGTCACTATGCATGTAAATGCTAACTGACAGCGTCCAGATGCCTTTAAAAGGTTCCTAGGTCTCTATTTATGTTCCTTACTTAGTAGGCATCTACTTTATAACAACAAGCAGTAAAAGGCGCAATACTTAACCCAAATATTACAATGTACCTGTGCCGGCTTGTTAACATTTTACTTAATTAGAAACAAGTAAATCTAGTTAGTAACTGAAACATAATGAACAAACGGACAATGATAGCCCTAACTACAACACTAACGAGGTTTTAATGTTTGCCTTTTTCTAGAATAAATACCTGGCATCATACATTGTCTAGTGGATAGTTTTTGGTTACGCTACATCACTACATAGTATAAAACAAAGTCGCTTTCTCTGTCCCTATATCCCTATGTATGCTTAAATCTTTAAAACTACGCAACGGATTTTGATGCGGTTATTTTAAATAGATAGTGATTGAAGAGGAAGTTTTATATGTATAATAACATCCATTAGATAGTGCACAAGTGCGAGACCGGGGCGGGTCGCTAGTCCGAATACAAACATATCCGATTACATAACATAATTCCTCCCGCCCCTTTCTACCATCGGACGAGTAGGGATACGGTAAGGCGCCATCGTTTTACGGTGGCTGTTCCGAAAACTCGCACGAAGCGTTTTGCTTCCACCTTTATTGTGAAAACCGCCAAGCTGTGTAACTCCTTGCCGGAATCCTTGTTTCCCGTAAACTACAACCTTTTGGTCTTCAAAGCGAGAGTGAATCGGTTTTTACTAGGTAAGCGCGTTCCATCCTAGACCACAATATTGCTTACCAACATCTGATTTGTTGTCAAGCGCAAACTTATTTAGAATAAAAAAAAAACCGAAATAATCTAACCTAGTCCAGCTGAAATGAAAATTAGGCAGAGGGGTTGATGTCTTTAGTTCTATTTCGGCGGCGTCACGTGATTGGTCTAAATCAAAACAGTCGTCTACCAGTCCCTGGGATCTCCGGACTCATTACAAAACAATGCTATAGTTTATTTTTTTCGCCGGGAGACGATGGCTTTTGGCCGGTATTTTTTTGTGTCCCGTCTCTGGTCATATGCCTCCTCTCTTTTCCCCCATTCGGATCTACTTATGTTCGTCCTACCGCTAATTTAAGCAGAACGCGTTTGTTGGGGCGTCTAACCTCCGTACTAATCAGACCTGACTGACTGGCCGACTGACTGACTGACTGACAGACGTTTGAATTTGAATTCAAAAATGGAAAACGAACAAATGGCGGAACGAACTGGACGGCCGCGGGGCAGACGTTGCTAGACCCTCACAGACGTGACAGCCGCAGACAGCGGATGGTACAGGACAAGACCGAACAGCGTTCAAGTCGTCTCGCCATCTCCTTTTCAGTCTGCCTCTGCTCCGGTAATCTTGCGGGGTCCACTCCGTATCTTGGCCCATCTTTCCGGATGCATACGACGGACATGTCCAGCCCAGTCCCACTTCAGTTTGGCTGTCTTCACAACCACATCTACAACTAGTGCTTTTGGGCGCAGTTCTGAGTTTCCGATTCGTTATTAGTTTCACTAAATTTGGATACATTTCAAAGATCGTGGTGGTCACCTGGATGAAAGGCGTGCAAGAAGACAAGTGTATGCTTAGAAAAAAATAGATTTAAAGGCCTTATAAGTTTTAAAATGTATTGATTTCATATTAACATAAAATTATTGATAATACCAATAAAATGATTAAAGGATACGATGACTTTATAAAAGTTTTAGATAGTGACATAGCCATTTCCTGATTTTATTGTGCGTAGTAGAAATTAAGAGGAAAAAAGTTGTTTTTAATTTGAAAATGCTCGTTTTGGAGTGGTGTTTGAAACGATATTTCTTAATGAAAAATCCAAATAATATATTTCAAATGTGACAAATTAGGTCGCAATAGTCCTGTTCTAGATAGTAACACTGAGAAAATGACAAGATACGTGTGAATTCAAACAGAAAATGGCCTAAATAAATGACGGTTTTTTAATATATAAGGGCTCTTTAAGTTAAACGAATGTTTATAACGCCGGCTAGTTGTAATGGTGTGATTTAGAAAGTCGTCGTCGTTTCTCGTAAAAATGAAAGAGACTTTATATTAGATTGTAGTAATATTTGCGACTGTTCTCATAACGATTAATCATAATTACCTCACGCCAGTATCAGTGGTCGGAATCTAATTAACTAACGAGTTGCACTCCTGGTGGAAGTTGGTCCGTGAATCGGTTGTAATGAGTTTAGATCCGCGGTTAAGTTAACTGCGGCCGAGTTCACTATCGACACGTGTAAGATTTAGGAATTCCTAGACTAGTTATATTGCAAACCGTTAAATCGAAAAACGAATCGAATGCGAATATTAATAGAATAGTTTATGTTATAACACTTATAATAAACTTACATTTGTAACTTGCACTACTACAGCAGTTGATGTACTTAACTAAATAGCTAACTTAAAACAGTAATGTAAAGAAAGGGAGCTTATTTCTGCCAACAAACTGTTATACAGTTTGGCGGAAGTTATAACAAGTTGTAAAAGAGTACTGTTTTCGTGAATAAATGCTTTATTTTTATTTTTTTTATTTATTGCAGATCGTTAAATCGCCAAATCTAGATAGGCTATGGGATGCTGCTTGATAGATTGAGGATTAGAATTCTCTTTATTTTTTATCTTGAGAAGATTATGTTTCAAATAAACTGACTGTGGCTTTATAGGCCGGGCCCAATAAAGCGATAGGAGTGCGCGGTTGGAGAGCAGCCTGGGGAAAATCCAGGGGAAAACCTCCGACACGACCACGCGTGTGGTTTGGAACACTGGAATACGCTAAGTTTGCGCTCCAGTGAAATTGGTTGAGCGGTTTCAACCTAATCTGAGGTGTGAGTGGAATCGAGCTACTGGGAGTTTGTCGGTGGTCACTGACTACCCGGTGTGCGGCCGTACCGGGACGAATAGGGACTATATGTGTCAGTGTTGTCGCGATCGCGCGGTGGACGTCCCCGCCGGCGAGAATGCCTAAGTGTACGAGTCGTGTCTGAGTTGGACGCCGTAAACGCATGATTACGTCGTACAGGTCCGTGAGTACCTAGTACGCCGGACCGTGCAGCCCCTAATCAGTGATCGCCGAGCTACGACAGAGGGGGGAGGGATGGGAACGTAGTCTATGAAAAGAGGTGGGGCGCCTATTCTAATGGATCGTTCGATTGAACTTAAATAGTAAACGAACTGCTACCTTATTATTTCTTTCACACTGTGAAAAAAAAAACATTGGACAACATTAAGCAATAAAGTCATGTTTCCGCGAATACAGTTAAAATTAGGGATGCGCCGAATATTCGGTTATTATTCGGTATTCGGCATATTCGGCATGTCTATGAATGTTCGGTATTCGGGCGAATTATTCGGTTCAGCTGCCGAATATTTACCGAACAATTTTGAGAGGGTTTTGTTACAAGTTACAAGAGTGTATTATAATTACTGCTTCGTGAAATTAATACTTGACCCATTATTAACAGTTATTTAATTTATTTTTTGTCAATATTCCGTTTCGATAATGAACAAAATTACCAATCAATTAGTCTATTTTACAACAATAGATGAAGGAATTGCGTTGGACCGAATAATTCGGCCGAATATTCGGTTTGGCAACAGCTGGACCTAATATTCGGTCGAATGTTCGTATTCGGTCAAACCCATATTCCGCGCATATCTAGTTAAAATAATATTGAACTAAAACTTAACTGAGAGTGAAAGTCTTGTTGTGTTGTTGAGTTGGCTGATATGTATGGCTTAAGTAAAACAAACGTATAGTTTCACTGCTTTAGCCTTTGACGACCGCTTTAGCCTGGTTGGTAGTGACCCTGCCTTCGAAGCTGGAGGTCCCGGGTTCGAATCCCGGTCAGGGCATGTATTTGTGTGATGAACACGAATATTTGTTCTTGAGTCTTGGATGTCATCTATGTATTTAAGTATCTATTTATCTATATAAGTATGTATATCGTCACTTGGTACCCATAGTACAAGCTTTGCTTAGTTTGGGGCTAGGTTTGATTTGTGTAAGATTGTCCAAAGATATTTATTTATTTATTTATATAGTTTCATATATATAACACCTATGATTTTATTCATTGTATATATGTACCTTTCCTATATAGTATGTTGTGTTGCGTTCCGTGGATCACGTACGGTGCTGTCTGAAAACCAGCGCTGCAGGTGTCTGACACCTCTGCATAATACTGAGACAGCAACCGATTCACTGCCGCGAAGACGCACTTTTTAGTGTGTTATATTTGTAACGGTGTGTCTTTCGGTGCAGTGAATAAATGCTTTCTTTCTTTCTTTTTCTTTCTTTTGATTTATTACTGGATAACAGTGTCCGCTCATTAACGTAAGAAGTAGGAAGGTATATTTATCTATGTGTTGGCGCGTACACGTCACTGGCACAACCTAATAAATATAAATTATTCACTGAATTAAGAGGCCTTATAAGTTTAGAAATGTTTTGATTTCAAATTATGACAAAATTAGTGATAATACCAATAAAATTATTAAAGGCTACGATAATTTTATTAAAGTTTTAGATAGTAACATAGCCATTTTTTGATTTTATTGTATGTAGTAGAATTTAAGCGGGAAAAACAAGTTTTTAGCTTGAAAATCGTCGATGTGGAGTTATCTTTGAAACGGTATTTCTTAATGAAAAATCCAAAAAATGCATAATAAGTTTATGACATAAGGCCGCAATAGTCCTGTTCTAGATAGTAACATTGAGATAATGTCGAGATGCGTGTCAATTCAAACAGAAAAGGCGTAAATATATGAGCGTTTTTTTACTGATAAGGACCCTTAAGAGAATAGTCGTAATTAACTAAAATATAGATTCATCAACATTAAATTCTGACAAGTGGTTAAGCCCGATACTAGACTAGGCAGAAATGTGCAAATTGAACGTAAAACATTAATTACACTCAACGAAGGAAAAATTTAAGTGGCTCTCACAAAAGGAAAGGCGTGAAATGAACTTATCGTACACAAAAGCGTATCCTTTCTAAACGCATCAATGTAAAAGCAACCTTGTACATAATATAATAACGTCGACACTTCAATTACGGTGAAACGAGAGGAATTTGATGGGAGCAGACAATTCGACCCTTATTATTATTGGGCCCTTCATGTCAACCAGTTCGGTCGGAAATATCTCGAGGGCTTGCTCTAATTAAAACACAGTAGCTCCAATAGAGGGGCAAGTTGTGACGATGGGGCAAGTTGTATCGCGGGGGCAGTTGTAACAATTGTTTTTATAACGATAGCTTGACTGTTTTTCATAAACGTGCAATCTGACGTGAATCAGTAACGGTTCAGCGAACTTTTTTATTTCGGTAATTACGTCAAAATAATACCTATGATCGTACGGAATCAAATGAGGCACGTGATTAAAATGACAGACGGGATGGAAATAGATATCTATGTCAATATATTATTTACCAAGCGAAACGAAGGTCTCTGCTTCAGCTTCGACAAAAATGCTTTCACATCTCCGAATTCCGGACTTCAAGATTTCCGGTGTTCTCCTCTACAAGTCGCATTTCTCAACCGATTCTCGTGAAATTTTGAGAGCAGGTTCGGTAATTGTATAAATATGTTTCGAGTCAGTTTTCATAAATTTTAAAATCATTTTATAATCAATGATTTTTAGAGTAGATTAGTAACTTAGTATTTAGTTTACATAGTAGGTATAACAGAGAATGTTGTTAAATTTATGAGCGCACTATTCGCCAACATACTGACCTCAGTTTGGCAAAACTTTTAGTACACCTAAGTTTCAAATTCAAAAAATTCAAAAAAATTCAAAATTCTTTATTTGGTAAAGTACAGTTTGTTATAATATAAGGCGATGGAGCCATCCGGTAAGCAAAAAAAAGCCTGTGTTGGATGGCGCCGCTTTTCCTAAAGGTTATAAAAAGTATTATGCTAGTGTTTAACTAAATTAAATCTGAAGTTATGTTAATTTAAGTAACATTTAATTCTTCTATGGTTACAACTAACTTCATGGTGAATCTTAAGTTTAGTTTGAAAATAAATTAATTAATTTCTGCGGACGAATTCCGGTTTGATCTCCTATACAGGTCGCATTTCTCAACCGATTCTCGTGAATTTTTTTAAGCAGCGTCGCTAATTATATAGTCAATTTCATTGACAAGCCAGTTTTTGGAGAATTAAAACTCGCGTGGTCTAGAGGTAAATACGGCACATTATCTAGGCTCCCAAAGTGTCCTCCCTAGGATATGGAGGGAGCATAACAAGCTATTTAAAGCCACTAAGGTGGACTTGTTGTCTATGTCTCAAATTAGTTTTAAGAAGTTTTTGTAAACTTATTGTAAACTTTAACTACAACAATCGTCCACTAACAATCTCTCTACTATGTTATTGTTTTCATATACAATGTGCTTCTCTTTTTTTTTAGTAGGTGGTTGTAACCACCCCACAATGTTTAGCTTTAGTCTATTTGCATGTTGTGTTTGCCTGTAATTGGATAGACACTCTGCTCTGTTTTTTGTATACACAATTTACTTTGTAAGTCATACGGTGTTATATCTGTTGGCAAACCTTAAATAAATAAAGTAAATAAAAAAATAAAATAAATGACATGCCGAAGATACGTCAAATTTTTTGAAGAATAAAGAAAAAGATAGAAAATAATCTGACTACAGTCGCCAGATTATGGAGAAAATTAATAAAGTGTCAGGTGCGTTCGATCTCGCAGTATGCGCATAATGTATGAGCCATCGGTCGCACGCGCCGGAGGGCCCTTCACGCGCGACGCGTCATAAATATGTATACATTTATTCTATTCGGCAGACGCTCTGTAGAAGAATATTTTTGCAAACAAACCAATGTATTGGTCGAGTTGATCTAACGGCGAGCCAATTTCAAACACGCGTTTGTTTGTCTTTTTCGTCCTTATTTAGAGTGGAACTCGATATATAGATTTAGATTTAGATAATTTATTTCATGATAAGGAACTACATTATAAATTTGCACACATGTCAAAATTACAAGAATTGTTATCATGATCGTCATAACAGGAAAAATAAAAATTACATAATGTCGACCAGAGTAATACAAAACACGATAAAAAGTAAACAGAAAAATAAATCCCATCAAAAACAATACTTGTCAAAAAAACCAAGTCTCGCAACTCAGTTGTTCCACGGTAAAAAGTTGTGAGATCCATGTAATACCAAGTCGGTTATTAATTTATTCAGTCCCTACTTAAGCGACTTTCTGTCCTAATACGTCCAGTCCCTAAGACCACGATCGTGGTCCATAACAATTGAAAATCAATTGTGTCTGGAATCTCCGTACTCGAAGCATTAAGTTGTTACGTAATAATTAACAGCATCTTATAGTGACGCATATCAATATTAAAAATCTTTATTGTTTTATATAAACATATTGAGACTCGGACATCGCATGAAAACACGTGTAAATTAAATTATTTAGTGCGATGGACCGAAATTTTGAAAAATTTTACTCGACTTGGCGGGGGCACTACCGTGCGCCTTTTATATGGTATTACAAAGTTATTTAAGTAAGTGGGTGGATCAACTATTCTTTGTTGCTAGTTACCATGGTTACGTCTCCTGGGTCACCCTTTAAAACCGTGATTTTATAGGGTTTAAATCAATCAAACATGAGTTTTAGCGATGAGCATAAATCCATTTGGACATGGGTCATCTCTTGAGCATGCTCCAAGTCCATATTATAAACATTTTTCTAAGAAACTCGGCTACTGTTGTCTCCTCGCTTACGGGACAGAATAACAACAAGAAAAAGTTGATTGACCCAAGTAGATAAAATTTATAAAACTGGAGGGAAATTGAAAAAAATTGCTAGACTTAGCGGTTGCACTACCGTGCCCCCAAATATTTTAGTTTTTCCTTGATTCATACACCAAACACTACTCATATTCCAAATTTGAAGCTTCTAGGTCTGCTAGAAGTGCCTTAGAATTTTGATGATCGGTGAGTCAGTCAGTGAGTCAGTGAGTGACAAAATTAAGAAATTTGACCCGTTATAATTCTTAAAATACTGGTTCAAATTTAATGAAATTTGAAATATACCGTGTCTTTACAATGCCTGCATGGTTACTGAAAGTTCAGTCTTCTAGTTTTATCCACAACGAAGTTACAGGGGGTCGAAAATGGCCTGAATTGCTTCGAGAAAAGGATGGTACAGCCGTGCCGCTTTTTTGCTCGACTTGGTGGGGGCACTGCCGTGCCCCCTGATGCATCTTCCATTCGGAATCGTAAGTCAGATAAATAATAATAATTTACTTATCGAAGCTTTTAGCACGGAGACAAAGATGCTATATAGCAATAAAGTCATCTTTTGTTTCGTTTAGACTGGGTTGCATATATTTTTGAGTTAAATCCTGGAACCTCAAGCTAACATAGGTTTCTTACGGGTCGGCAACGCGCGAGGAACACCTCATATGGTGTATAATACACGAGTGAAAGAGACGGCACGATACCAAGTTCGGATTTCTAAGTTCAGTGTGGGCCCTCTTGTGTTGCAAGCGTGTATAGGCGACGGTAACTACTTACCATCAGATGGGCTGTCAGCTTGTTTGCCACTAACGTGGTATATAAAAAAACATAGTCGATATGGAGCACTATAGTTTGGTTTTCCATAATTTCCAATTGCGCGACATATTATAGACATGTCCGGTTGATTGATACAAGGCTGCCACTTTCATTGCAATTGAAACGAGTCTTGCAATACGTTGAAAAATATCAATACGTATAGGTACTTACGGATATGGTCGTAGACTAGCGCGCTTTTGAAATCACTTACCTGTGAATAAATTACAAAATCAGGTATAGGTAATTCTCAGGCAACAAATTACAAAATAGCATACGGGTCATTGTCAGATTTAGGTTCGGGTCTTTTCTGTGGACATATAAATAATAATAAATAAATAAATAAATATTTTTTGGACAATCATACACAAATCAACCTAGTCCCAAACTAAGCAAAGCTTGTACTATGGGTACCAAGTGACGATATACATACTTATATAGATAAATAGATACTTAAATACATAGAAGACATCCAAGACTCAAGAACAAATATTCGTGTTCATCACACAAATACATGCCCTGACCGGGATTCGAACCCGGGACCTCCAGCTTCGAAGGCAGAGTCACTACCAACTAGGCTAATGAGGTCGTCAGTATAAAAAGTTAAGGGCCAAAGCTTAATTTTGGATTGGTCTAATAGTAACCCACATAAACGGTGTTTCCATAACTATAAATCCATGTAATAATAACATAACTTATATGTACATAAGCCGTTAACTATTGCCCATCGGATGGACAACTTTTGTTTTTACACCTGACACAAAAAAAAACTCAAAAACTATGGTTTTAAGTTGCGCTTCGCAACTAAGTATACTAAATCAAATCAGTGACTTTACCATGAGTTTACATGACCGTACTCGCTAGCGACTGCATAAAAATTTGTATCGGCAAAAGTACAGCGCCTCTGGCGATTACGCAATAGAACTAAGAATCGGCATACTCAATCGTTTACGCAGTCGCTAGCGAGTACGGTCATGCAAACTCATGGTAGGCACTGTTTTGAGCTTTTAAGCTGTTGTATAAAAAAAAACTACCTAGTTCAAAATTATAAGACTTAAATGTATCGAATCCCACTAGGATAATAAAATAAAAGTCCATTTTTCTTTCCTCCGCTAGTTCGTTCAAATGATTTGCGACATTATCAACAAAAAAAGTTAACAGGAATTGTTGTAAACTAGCATTATCCTTCGCATTCTTATTTCAGAATTCCCCCTCAACTTTACCCCACGACAAAATTTAAATTAAAAAACTATTTCTTTCTGGTATTATCGCTCTTTCGAGTTTAACCTAGCCGGGTTGGTAATTTAAAAAGCCTTCCATGTAAAAGAGGGAATATTAAAGAACTACTTCTGGTTAAAACTTTACTCGCAGAAAATGTATATTTTTTGTAACCCGTTTCAAAATGAACTTTATTTCACAATACACAGTAAATTCAATTTAAATTAAGTGCAACATTGACAATTATTTACTTAAATAGTAGTTTATGCAACTGATACATAATGAGAGGCCCTAAAACTCGAGTGTGGTTTTATGAAACGAGCTTCAGCGAGTTTCATAATAGGATCACATGAGTGTTTTAAGGCCTAATTAATAGGGTGGGTCCAAATTCACGAATTTTGGAGTATCGTAATGTAATAGGGCTCAAAAGTTGCTGTGTATTATGTAGATTACAGGAACAATAATTTAAAAATCTAGATCTTTAGACTTTCTAGAATCTTTAGACTTTCTTAATAAGGGATGTCATGCAAACTCCTGGTAAAGGTACTGAAGTCATTGTGTATTATTGTAAGTTAACGCGAATTTTGCATACAATATAAATATTGTAACTTTTTAAAAGTTTACTTTTATATATGAAATATTAAGTAAATAAAAAGAGCTCTTATTATTTTGACGACCGGTTTAGCCTAGTGGGTTGTGCACCTGCCTGTGAAGCTGACGGTCCTGGGTTCGAATCCCGGTCAGGGCAAATATTTGTGTGATGAGCATAAATATTTGTTTCTGAGTCTTGGATGTTTTCTATGTATTTAAGTATTTATATCTATTAAATATATCGTCGTCTAGTACCCATAACACAAGCCTTCTTGAGCTTACTGTGGGGCTAGTTCGATTTGTGTAAGATTGTCCTCTAATATTTTTTTTTTTTATATTTATTTACAAAAATATATTCACGATGACATAAAACGACTGAAACACCCCTCGTTATTGTTGCGGGGCAGAAAAAGCCCCGTTACAGAACACAACACCAAATAAACGAAGTTTGTAAATGGTCCGAGTTGCGAAAGTTCGCGCCAAGTTGCGACGCACTCTTTACAATTCTTTAGTTGTCTGTAAAAACGTCGTATCTCTATGAGAGTCTCTGTGACATACGACCTATTGGGCGCAGGCGAGTTATTCGGCAACTTACGCTTTTGTCGCCCCGTTGGCGATGAAATTTAAAAGTTACGTGACGACCGCTTTAGCCTAGTTGGTAGTGACCCTGCCTTCGAAGCTGGAGGTCCCGGGTTCGAATCCCGGTCAGGGCATATATTTGTGTGATGAACACGAATATTTGTTCTTGAGTCTTGGATGTTTTCTATGTATTTAAGTATCTATTTATCTATATAAGTATGTATATCGTCACTTGATACCCATAGTACAAGCTTTGCTTAGTTTGGGACTAGGTTGATTTGTGTAAGATTGTCCAAAGATCTTTATTTATTTATTTATTTTATTTTACGTAGTGAAAAGAACATAGTAGGCTAATCCAAGTAAAACGGCTACAACTTAATATCTCGCGGATACGGTTTTTTTTAATTTATTTATCAAAAAAGTACATAACAGTTACAACCTTTTAATTGCTCGCCAAACTGCCATAACAGTTTGTTGGCGAGATCGCGCTCATTCAACTAATGTTAGGTACTTACTATGCTATTATGAACTAAACTTAAACACTGAATATGACAATGCCTAAACATTTAACTGTAATTTTTTTATAAGTTTTTATAACAATAAACATTACATTGTTACCTATAACAATTAAACTTTTTTTTTTGTTTCTTGGTAAGCATTAGTGTAGTTTGACCAGAAATGTCTTTTTTAATCTACTTTTTAATTCAGTTATGCTTCACTTCTTGTCCTCTCTTAAAAAAACAGTTTCGTTACATATTTTTGGTATCATAAATACATTCGTTCTTTTGCCACAGTAGTTTTTAGCAGTTTTCTGTACATTTTTCTATTTTATGTTATAGGGGGCTAACGAGCAGACGGATCGCCTGATGGTAAGCGATTACCGTCGCCCATAGACACCTGGGCCATTCTACTTTTTCATATAGATAATTTTCAGACACTTTTTTTTAATGCAGATTTTGGAACACTTGGACCTCACTTCATATTTTTGTATTGTTATATAGAAGGGGTTTAATTGCAGTATCACTTCAGATAGTTTTGGTAATTAACGAACCACAGCTAATATCCATAAATCGAGTAACTAGGTGATCCTTAGATGTCTCACCATTTTCATGAAAAAATGGTTTTTACCACTGTGTTACCGACCTTTTACACCAATATGTTAATATTTAAGTATTTTTACCTATGAATTCCTTTTATTAGGTTCAGGTACTATTTCGGTTCCTATTTTTGTACACTAATTCAATACATATCATAATTTTTTTTGTAATAGAAAACTGGTCATGATAAAGTATAATAACCCACCTGCAACACAGAGGAGTCGCAAGTGCGTTGCCGGCCTTTCAGAAGGGAATACGCTTTTATGTTCGAGTTGAGTTCGTATTCGAGTTGACGTATATAAAATATAATATTATTTCAAGCTCACACGGTCATTTACATTAGAATTACGATTTGAAACGGGATATTTACCATGTATATTTGTATTTTTGAGTTCCCGATATTTCAGCACTGCTGCAAGCGCCATTATCAAGGGTGTTAAACCTAATTTTATGCCCGAGTATTCCTAAGGGTAATCTAATCTAATCACTACATTCCAGAACTCATGGTTGTACCTTCCAGTCTTTCAAGGAAGCACGGAAGTCTTCAGTTAGCAATTGTGGATCTGACTACAGAACGGGTCAGATTCACTTATTCTTATTCTTCGGAACCTCTCAAGGGAGCTACCGATCCTTCAACTAAGAACTACAATATGGGTTCTTTTCGTCTCTTTACTTCTATGAGTGCTGGAATAATATGATCAGATATACTTGGCTGAGTTCTCCTATAGTTTTAATTAACCCTTGATAATGGCGCTTGCAACAGTGCCGAAATATCGGGAACACAAAAATACAAATATACATGGTAAATATCCCGTTTCAAATCGTAATTCTAATATAATATTAGGAATGCGAAACTGTGTGTGCCGGACTGGGTCTGTCTGTTGCCTCTTAACGCTTAGACCGCTAAACTGATTTAAATGAAATTTGTATGGAAATAGTTTGACCCCCGGGGAAGGACATATGATACTTGCTATCCCGGAAATCATCCCTTAAGAGGGCCAAAGATTGTGTGGACGTGCGACGACTAGGTAAGCACCTGATATATATATTTTTTTAAATACGTCCATTCCATACGTTCCATACGTCCACAGTTAGGAATACAACTACCTAAGACACAGTTTGTAGGACTTATACAATAATGTCGCCTGAGCAGACTCAGGATCAGCCAGCGCTGCGTTGCACGATCCAGTATGGTAGGTTGTGCGGAGAGACTCCCCTCTTATACATTCCATCAAAATAGCGCCTGATATAAAAAAATTGCAATTAAATTCTATCGCGAAGAACGAGTTCTACGCAGACGAAGTCGCGGGCAACAACTAGTGTAAAATATTGGAACCCTCAACACCACAAGAAATGTATCTACTGCGTAGTATACTAACTAGTAGGAAACGTCTCTGACACCAACATATCGGTCGTCTACCGGTCCCTGGGATCCCAGGGGCATTATAAAATAATGATATTGTTTATTTTTTTTCGCCGGGAGAACACGGCTTTTTATGAAACATAAATTGTCTAAACTGTACAAGAAATGGAGCACAATATGCATGAACTCTATTAATTTGCTGTAAAATTTGTATGCCTGACGGCCCAGCATAGTGACACAATAAGAAAACTATAAAACCTGTATAAACCTACCTATGTTGAACAAATAAACGATTATTATTTATTATTATTATTATTTATTATTATTATCTTTATTTACTTTAAGACTTAGGTTAGATTTTATAAGAATTATATAAAAAGTAAAATATAAAACAATATTTACAAAACATAAAATCATTATAAAAACCTAACCTCGTGTGGCGCCGGCAGCGAGGCGGGGCCTAAGCTGACGGTGGTATTATTATTATTATTAAGAAGCCACTTCGTGTCTGACTGAATCTTCAAACCAATATTAAAGAAAAGCGATAAAAGAAAATGCCTGATATCTAAGTTTACCGCAATATCTTCTCCCACCAAAATCATATTTAAATATCGCCCTAAAATAACATGAAAAAGTTGGTCGCGCCGGCTGCTAAGGAACCGGACCCTAAACTTGGTCAATATATATCGAGAACGGGCATTGCCGGACCGGGCCGGACGTCCGGTCCGCCGTGGACGTGTTGAAACTGACCTTGTGTATTCGTATGCTAAATTCAGCACACTGGCAATAGCAAGGACTACGGCAACGAGAGTATAAGCTTTTTTCTAAAAAATAGCTCGCAAAGTGAACATTACTCGCTACATATTGGAAGATAAATTGTGTAGTTTAAGGTCATATCAAAGTTAAAAAATAAAAAATCATTGCTGGCCACCTGGAATGTTACATGTAAATACTTTGTCGAGTTCCAAACTTTATAAAAAATAGAAACGGGCATATAAAATGCGACAAAGGTCGTATTCAGTCAATCCTCCTATTTTTCTGTTGGAAACGACGTTTTTGTATCTACCTATATCAAATAATTTGCGTTTTTTGGAAGAAAACTACACAATAAACAGCGGGAAAGCATGAAGTTCTTGGCGTTTTAAAGTTGTCTATCAAATCTTAATTCAAATTTCGTCTTATTTCCCCAAATTTTGAGAAAAGCACTATATTAGCCAAGTCCGAAATGGCAATTGCAGGCTTCGTATTATAGTTAAATGGACTCGCAAGCTCGTCCGTTTAAACAAAATACTCAGCCTGGAATTGCCTCCTTCCCGGCCACAGCAATAATGTACTATGGGTTCGACCAGTGCTGCCACCTTACATTCATTTCATAGAATGAAGTAGAAAATACGAGTTAGGGAATACGCTTCGTAGCACGCTTCTCAAGTATTGATTTACAACGCCAAGCGCACAGACGCTGTGTTTATGCATTCACAGCACGAGCTTACGAACAAGCTATCGAGTACCCTGTAGGCTAGATAGATGGCGCTGCAAAAAATGTGACAGTCAGTCGCTTACTCTAAGAGCGATGTATAACATAATAGTGCCCTCTGGTTAGTTCTCGGTTGAAAATAAGGCATTTTAGTTCACGGCACTGCGTTAGAGATGGCGCTGTTAGTGGTCGCTTTATTTTCACAAGTTTCAGGTTTGTTTTACGTATTGACAGGCAAATTGAGAGCGGTATGAATGTAAAAGGCAGTTTTGATATTTGGGCGAAAGAGTTCATTAGGATTATATAATTAGAATAACATTGTGAAGGATAATTTTGTATTCTAAAACCTACGTCTACTATTCCATAAAGGAATACAATGAACAGCCAATATAAAATTGTTGATTATTGTTAAATTGTATTTCTGTTATTTATTTCGTTTAATTCTTGACATTACCATATTATTTATTATTCTGACATTGTATTGATATTTGACCATATTTGGAATCGAGCGTTTATATTGTTTTTATTTCTATTATTTTAAATTTGACTAATGACATTGCCTAGGATATTCTAGCCGTGTATACAAATTTGACATTTTTATAATTTTTTACCTTTGACATTATTTGATTTCAATTATTTTTCTTTCATTATTATTATTATACCTATTGACGATCCTTTTGTGAATTTATCTTGTTTTAAAAATGTATACCATGATGTATTTTTTTTTTTTTTTTTTTTAAATATATCTATCTATCTATCTATCTATCTATCTACGACAAATCGCTTACCTTGAGCAGATGTGGGTCCCTCTCGGCCGCGTCCAGCAGCGACTCCGCCTCACTCAGCCAAGCCACGAACTTCTCCAGCGACCGGTCGAAGTTCTGCAGAGACGACACTGCAGAGTGCAGGGCTTTGCCTCGAGCCACGATGCTGTGGGAAGGGAAAAGGAGTTTGTTATAGCCAAAAAGTTAGTCGGTTTTACAGGTGTACGTAGTGTAGGACGCCCTGTAACTAGGTGGAGCGATGATATTCGTAAGGCAGTGGGCAGGGATTGGAGGAGAAGAGCTGAAGACCGAGCTCAGTGGCGTGCCATGGGAGAGGCCTATGTCCAGCAGTGCACTGACACAGGCTGAGATGATGATGATGACAGGTGTACACAATACACAGTGGTACACTTTTGCGTGAAACAAAATACGTACCTACCTACTACATATTTTGTTTTCACAGAATTTGGAAACTAAATTTTTCTCACTTTAAATTTGAGCGAAGAAAAAGTGTGCCCTATTTATTTTCGTTCCAGAATGTGACGTTTTCCAAGTATTTTGTATGGACTGTCACATAATGGAAAAGGCACACCTTGAAATGAAAAATCTCTTAACCGTATATGATTGACCGAATGAAACGAAGGTCTCTGCTTCATGTTCGACAAAAATGCTTCCGTAACATGTCCGTTTGTTATCCTCTCCTCTCGGTGACATTTCTCAACCGATTCTCGTGAAATATTGTGAGCATGTTCGATGACTATATAGATTTTCTTTCGTCGAGTAATATTTTGGAATTTTTCAAAAACGTTTTTTTTATCCGTTTGTTCTTCTCTATAAGTCGCATTTCTCAACAGATTCTCGTAAAATTTTGTGAACAGGTTTAATAATTATACAGATTTTGTTGGTAGAGTCAGTTTACGGAAATTGTATTTTATTTATAAACAACAGGCCGGACCTACAGCTCACAAAGTCACTAGTTATTAAAACCTAACACTTTTCTTCGTCCCCTGCTGCGCCCTCTTGTAACAGTATCTTACATTTTAGCACGGACTAATAAAATTCACTTTCAAGGTTCACACTAATACAACTCCTTCGGAAAAACACCCAAGAGATGGCGCTATTGAGCCGAGAGCGAAACAGTAGTTATGTAATACCGAAATATAGAATATAGATGGCGTTGGTACAGAAAGTTGCTAACTACGAACATAGATGGCAGCACTAGTAGAGTCAGAGTTTGTATTTTTGGCTGTTCGACAAACAAAAGTTAAAGTTCACAGCAATGGAAAATAAAATAGATTAGACGTTAGAGAATAATACAATTTCAATTATGCAAATGGTTGACTTCCCTTCACCGTTTCTGTCTTAATTCGTTTAGGTTAAATTATTATCATGACTTATAGCAATGGAAAATAAAATAGATTTGACGTTAGAGAATAATACAATTTCAATTATGCAAATGGTTGACGTCCTTTCACCGTTTCTGTCTTAATTCGTTTAGGTAAAATTATAATCATGACTTTATGTACCTAGTTAAAAAGTTAATGTCGGTGTTATGTTACTTAGTGGCATCGTATTATAAAATAAATAAATAAATATTAGAAGACAATCTTACACAAATCGAACTAGCCCCACAGTAAGCTCAAGAAGGCTTGTGTTATGGGTACTAGACGACGATATATTTAATAGATATAAATACTTAAATGGCAATGCGGCCAGCCTTCTGGGCACCCTACCGCCGAGCTCCGAGCTGGAGCCTCTTTTTTACTTGTAAATATATAGTTTTTAGTTTAGTTTATTTTAAGGTTAGTTTATATTCTATTTTATTTCATATGCCTGTTCATTATCAATAAATAAGAGAATAACTTAAATACATAGAAAACATCCAAGACTCAGAAACAAATATTCATATGCATCACACAAGTATTTGCCCTGACCGGGATTCGAGCCCAGGACCGTCAGCTTCACAGGCAGGTGCACTACCCACTAGGCTAAACCGGTCGTCAAAATCAAATCAAAAATTATCAAACCTATAATAGGTATCCTAATGATTATTCTGAGAACTCAATGGATTCAAGTTAACGTAATGAAGTTTAGACTAAAAGCTAAAACTTAACTCAATTTGACACCTTATAATTTATCATAGCTTATCAGTTTTGTCAAACATTACCCAATAAGTACGTTTTTTTAACACATTTCATAGCGCTACAACCATTTGGATATCGACCAAATGTCATAGGCCATAAAGTCCAATTTACTAGGTAGTTAAATAACAAATGTTTAAACCATTTTAAAGTACTCGTAGACTTGTAAATTAATGTTAGCTAGTTAAATGTAGCAGTCAACTTTGAACGCGGGAAGTTGGTAACCTAGTTTCAATTGTTTTGTCCAGTGAAAAACTGTAGTAAAACTAGTTTTTATTTTCTTTTTTTTTGGGCCTGACTTTGGCTTTATAGGCCGGGCCCAATAAAGCGATAGGAGTGCGCGGTTGGAGAGTAGCCTGGGAGAAATCCAGGGGAAAACCTCCGGCACGACCACGCGTGTGGTTTGGATTCGAACACTGGAATACTCTAAGAGTTTGCGCTCCAGTGAGATTGGTTGAGCGGTTTCAACCGAATCTGAGGTGTGACAGCCTGTTAGTGTCAATTATTATTATTAATCGTTTATTTCATAAAGACACATCAATTTACACAAAATTAACTACACTGCCAAACTGCGTAACAGTTTGTTGGCAGTTAGAATGCTCTTGATACACTTGTGTCATTATATCTAAGTATGTAGTTATAGTATTCATGCGGTCGCTGTAATAAGGTAAATGTCACAGTGCTCAACACTGACCCAATACCTCAACCACTCTCAATCTTATGTCATAGTAATAGAGGTGAGAAACAGGTGTCAACTATTGGGTATAGAGGCGTCAATCACTGGGACGTTTACCCCATTTATTACTTACTAATTATGATGCATGCAATTTCATCATCATCATCATCATTTCAGCCGAAAGACGTCCACTGCTGAACATAGGCCTCCCCCAAGGCTCGCCATTCAGACCGGTCCTTTGCCGTTCGTTTCCACCGGATTCCCGCGACCTTCACCAGGTCATCACTCCACCTTGTCGGAGGCCTACCGACAGCTCGTCTTCCGGTGCGTGGACGCCACTCAAGCAGTTTCAATCATCATGCAATTTTAATCTTAGTTAATATACTAATAGTTATCTATAAGGCATTTTTTAACATTGGTTACAAAAGTATTTTTTCTCACTTTCTCATCAAACAGCTTCTGTGGCAAGTTGTTATAAAATCAAAGTTTTAGTAACCGTATCATAGAAGCATAGATGTAGAAAACGGGTCGCCGCCCTTAAGCACCGTGTACGGGATAGCTCCAACAGCCTCCTAAATATTGTGGCGAATAGACTGGACTGTCCCATTATGAAGCACTGGGACCAACTCCATGTTTACCAGCCAGGTTAGAAACTATACTAACACTAGTTTTAGGTATGAAAAATTGAAATAACATATTATTATTCTTATTTATATTAACTAATTTAATTCAATTTTAATTTAATTTGTCTGTGTATGGATCCATGTTATCCGAAATAAATGATTTATTATTATTTGTATGTCTTTCCCGTTCACGGGACAATGGTATCCCGGACCTTTGGGAGGCGTGCGCGGAGCCGAAGTACCGAGGCACCGAAGTACCAAACGTGTACCACATAGCCAACACGTAGAGGCCCTTTTGACACTTTAATGAAATGCAAGTGATACACCGAGCGGGTACTGTCCCTGCCCGTGTCATGGGATGCACACAGAGACAGCACCCGCCAGGGTGTACAGGGACTATTTCTGGTTGATGTAGCCTAAATGAACTGGGTTATTGGGTGAAAATGATGAATTAATGGCTGGGCTATTGCGTGAGACAACGGACGCCTGCCTAATAAAACTGTCTCAGATATTTATTTCCGGCAGACGGTGACTCGCTCTCTGCTAGATGGGCCCCCATAAAATAGCGACATTATAAAATGGCCTAAGGGCAACACCGGTCAGAGAGCTGGGGGTGGAGAGGTGGCACTGGACTTTAAACATATAGCCAACTCGCCACTTAGGTGACCACATCCACCCTCGAGCATCAGCTCTTGCGACTCCACTCTGGACGGCCGGTTAAGGCAAGCAATTTATTATTATTATTATTATAGACTGACCTGTTGTTAAGTTCGTTGTATCGATGGTTAATGGACTCGGTGGCGCGTTTGATGCGCGACGTGTCATCGTTGCGATACACGGCGATCAGCCGCTGCGTCAGCTGCCCGAACAACTCGATCTGATGCTTGTATTGGTGCACTTCCGCGTGGAACGACTGGAACATACATTGTAAGTCAGTTCATGGAAACTGTATTCATATTCATATTTATTTATTCATAAAATATACAAAAATTTTACATGTCAGAAGATTGTTACAATAATTTAATAATGTCGATTAAATAAAAAATAAAAATTTCAATTAGATTAGGTACATTATTTTAAAATTATTACATAGTGAATTTAAATGTCAAAAAAAATTATTTTACAATTACAAAAGCATGCAACAAATTTAATTTACATATTCATCTATGTCATAGAAGTCCTTCGCCGTTAGCCATTTTTTTAAATTATTTATAAATGTCACGTCACTCTCAATATTTTTAATTGTTTCGGGTAGTTTATTATAAAAACCTGGCCCCACAATAGACACCGTTTTATTAGATTTTGCAAGTCGACAACATGTTGTGGCCAACATATTTTTGTTTTTGTGTGCATTTCGTGAGCTTTTTGAAGTCTTTGTTGGAAATAATTGCATGTTACTACGCACATATTTGATTATGTAAAACAAGTATTGTGATGTTAGTGTCATGATGTTACTGTGTATGAAGAGCTGCCTAGCGGGAGTTCCGTGTGGGGCGTGTGAGATGATTCGTACAGCACGTTTTTGTAATATGTAATATGCCTAATATAATTCCCCAATTTCATCTCCCGTTTGGAAACACGGGCATCTTGTCGCTTCACAAATGTAGGACCAAAAAGCATACGAGTCCGTTCAAAAATCTAATCATAGCGGTCAAGTCGTCAGTTTTACCTTATTTTATACAATACTAGCGACCCGCCCCGGCTTCGCACGGGTGCACTATTTAATGGATGGTATGTATGTATGTAAAATTCTTTATTGTACATGAGTAAAACATAACATAAATTACAAGAACAGTTGACATATATGTACAAAGGCGAGCTTATCCCTGTAAGGGATGGTATTATACATATAAACCTTCCTCTTCAATCACTCTATCTATTAAAAAAAACCGCATCAAAATACGTTGCGTAGTTTTAAAGATATAAGCATACATAGGGATATAGGGACAGAGAAAGAGACTTTGTTTTATACTATGCAGTGATAATGTTATAAAAACTGTGTATTTCAATTTGAATTTCAAAAGTAGATAAATAAAATCTTCTATAGTCTATGGGAAATAATATTTTCTCAAACATGCAATGAAATATTGGCATTATGTTCGTTATAACAGGTTGCGAAGTATCACAATTCGGGTGCGGCGCAACGAGCGGCCCATAGGCCGGCAAAGTGATCGTCTTTTGTTTCCGTTGCGCACCACGGTAGTAAAAGACGACGCCGGCCGCCGGCTGCTGCAGTGCGTGCTTATTACTGAATCCTTAGAAATTCATTCCGAGTTTTCTTATAATTTTTATATTTCATTGCATTTTTTGAGAAAAGCACTATACATGCCTCAACGCGAACAGGGATTGTCGCGCCGATGCTAGGAAATCCCCTATTATGTTACCTCTGCAGTAATATACTATTACCACTCTTATTACTTTTACTAGACAGCACCCGATCACGAGTATACGCGTCATACTCGTGATCGGGTGCTGTTTGTGGAGTCCGGTCTGTTCATGCTTGCTAGGACATAGTGACTACGTTAATACTAGTGTCTTATTATAGGGGATTGGCGAGAGACATCATCCCAGCCCGCGTTGCTTAACCTCGCATGCGGTACTCAGGCGCCACTGGGCCACGAGAGCTCAAACGAGGACTAAATTCAAACGTGTGAAGTATTTAGAGTGTGAAGTATTTACAGATATTAATAAATATTATTGTCGCGCTCAATCTGGCTCAATATGGGGATTGACGAGAGACATCATCCTGTTGTGGATTCGTTTTTATTATCAGTGACTTAGAGACCATATACATCTCTAACAATATTAAATTAATTTTAATTTTGACGCTCAGAGACCATGTACGTCTCTGGGATATTATATTAATTTCATTATACTCCTTGTTTAATCTTGACACCTTATACATCTCTAACTTTACTGATGTAATATTTGTAATAGATAACTTTGCAAGTTTATCTTCACTGTATGACATTAATTTTGTTATAATTGTAAACTCGAAATTATTATTCCTTCTCGTACTGTAAATTAATATTTTGATTGAAAAATGTATTACTTATTATAGTCAGGCTTTCTTAAATTGTAAATTAATATTTTGACATGTAAAAGTGTCCTTGTGGCCTATTTGCAGAATAAATGTTTGATTTTGATTTTTGATTTTGATTTTATTTATGGAATTGTTGACAAAAATATTCTCACGAATTCTCAGCCTTTCGCTGTTTACGCGTCAAGCGAGCTGTAATATTAAATATTCAAGGCCTTATGCTGCAAATAGGCCGCGCGGGCGTTTTTACACGTCCGATTTTAGACGCGTAAATGGATATACAAGATGAAAATAATATTTTTTCATCACTCCTGTTCGGAAAGTTCGATTTTCATGAGTATACAGGCGGGGAGAAAGTCACTTTTCCGACACTAGGGTGGAAAGCATTTTTTTTTTAAGTTCTATAGGCCGGGGGCACGCGCCGGCTGCTAATTGCTGCAGCGCGTGTTTTTATTATTGAATCCTTAGAATGCAACAGACGACCGGTTTAGCCTAGTGGGTAGTGCACCTGCCTGTGAAGCTGACGGTCCTAGGTTCGAATCCCGGTCAGGGCAAATATTTGTGTGATGAGCATGAATATTTGTTTCTGAGTCTTGGATGATTTCTATGTATTTAAGTATTTATATCTATTAAATATATCGTCGTCTAGTACCCATAACACAAGCCTTCTTGAGCTTACTGTGGGGCTAGTTCGATTTGTGTAAGATTGTCCTCTAATATTTATTTATTTAGATTTATTTAGAATATCATTTACTAATACTTTTATTTGTCATTTATCTACTATTGGTCAAGGTCTTATAGTCATTTGTGCAGTTTAGACTGATTTAATTAGTATTATCATCATCATAAACATACATTCATTCTAGTAATTTATATATATATATATATATATATTTTTATACAATGCCGGTGGCAAACAAGCGTACGGTCCACCTGATGGTAAGCGGCCACCGCAGCCTATAGACGCCCGCAACTCCAAAGGAGTCACGTGCGCGTTGGCGACCCTTTATAAGATTTGAGGAGGCACTGTGTTAATAACGTGTTATAACAGAAGTAAACTATATTGGAGATAGCTCGAAGTGTATACATATTTATAATAATGGCTGTATACCTATTACTTAGAAACAAAAGTACTTAAAGCAGTTAAGTACACTACAAAACTCTTTAGTACAAAGAAATTATACATCTCTTTTGTATTGTTAGCAGAACGAAAGTTAAAGTAGAAGTTTCTAGTTTGCTACAAGTCGGGCACTGTATCGAGCCAGGCGGGGCTTTTTCTCGCTAAGTTAAATCTTGCCCTGGATTTTACAGGAAATTTAGTCTTTGAAATGTGACTAAAACTGTAAAATATTAGGTACGTTTACTTGAGCAGAAGAACAATTCGTTTTCTTTCTAGTTACTTTAGACAATAAAGATTGGAATTATAGTCGAGAAAAAACCTATTAAAATTACATGAAAAACAAAACAAAAACATAACAACGTAGACCTCACGTGTATTTTTCCCCTGTACCTACAGACCGAGAAATAAACAAAGTCAAAATGTCATTTAGTCTCTTGACAAGGATCATATATTTCTGGATAAGGAAAGAAAATTCAATCCACTTCATTTGTCAAAGTAAATTAATCACATCAAATATAGGATGCTTTGTTTTGACAAAATAATGACCGGCACAGATAATTAATTGATATTCCTTCTTGTCTTTTTCAAGGTTCCGTACCAAAATGGTAAAAAAGGAACCCTTATGGTTTCACTTTGTGTGTCTGTCTGTCACATCGCTAAATATTTCAAGAACTACTTATGCTATCGATTTGAAATTTGAAATAGTTATAAAGAAGGCTTACCTGGGTGGATCAACTTTTTTGTGTTGTTATTTTGACCCGTTGTCTAAGGGACAATAGTGGCGAAGTTTGTTCAAAAAAATGTTGTATTAAGTTCCACTAACATGCTTAATAGATAGACCATTGTGGAAATAACTTATAAGTACCAGAAATACGTATGTTTGATAAACTTAAATAACACAAAACCACGATTGTATTCGAATTTTGTCCCCTGGACAACTAGACGTAACCACGGCAACGAGTGGCACTAAAAAGTTGATTCACCCACCTACATACATAGAATATGACGTTTTTAAATATTTTTTTTTATTTTCTGTGAAAAATGACAGATAATAGGTGGTTCTAAGTTTGTTAATATGTCGAGTGGGGTGTCATATGAAAGGGGGTTGCACATTCTGAAACATTATTTTTTTAAATGTTGAGTCAGTTTTGTTTTACCAAGGAAAAAATATGAAATTATTACATAACATTGACATCAATGTATATTTTACAGGAAAAATATAACTGTAGCTCTATCTATTTCTTTTTTTTATCGTCAAAAAACATTTCTATACTAAGTTTGTAATTTAATCACCTTTGCATGTATTTTTGTTTTATAAATTCCTACAAGATTATGCTGAAAGTACCTTCTTTCAAATAAAGAAAAAAAAATGTAATCGGTTTACGTGATAAAGAATTATCATTGAAAAACTACCATACATACAAAGTTATTCAGTCGCTCAAATTTGTAACAAGTCGCCGATAGATGGCGCTGTGCCCATGGTGTCCAATTTCCACACGATATTGTTGAGATTTTCCTGATTTAATAGGGTTGGAACCGGTACACATCTGTATACGGAACCATAGGTGCGCGAGTCCGACTCGCACTTGGCCGGTTTTTTCTAAGTAGGTATACTACGCCGTTATGGGATAAAAGATGAAAGGTAAACCTCAACATGATGTAAAGATCTACAGCCCTAGGGCATCCTTTTGTATTCAACCTAATAATGCGACGTGAAAACAAAATGGACAAAAGCAAACGACTCACGTATAACAAGGGGCCTCATACAATTTTCTTAGAATAGGAAGTTTCCATGCAGAATCGTTTAGAGTGGACGAACACGCGAGAAGAATATGGGTCTAGTTTAGTTTAGTTTAGTTTTATTTATCACAGAATAAAATCTCGTGTAAGAAATAGATACATTTTTGCATATACTACTATTGCATACTGATCGTCAGACGCTCTAATTGCGTAACAAAAAATGAAAATAAATAAGAATATACGGTTCAGTATATTCACATAATTAATGTCAAATACAAAAAATACAAATAATTACAACATTAAATTGAATATAAATAAAACCACATACAAAATAATCCAAAAAATAACAATAATAATAATAGTTAGGAACTTCGTTCCAATAAGTCACAATGTAACAAAAAAAAAATTTGTACTAATTAGTACTGGTCTAATGTTAAAATAGGGAAAATGTCAATATATAAGAGATAATTTACAATTTGAAAATAAATATGTCAAAATATGTTAATTTAATTCTATTTGGGTATGTCAATATATTATTTTACCGAGTAGAGTGACTTCTCCAATAAATGGTTCTTTAGTCGGCGCTTAAACACTTCCTCGGAACATTCATTTTTTACATTTTCGTCAATCAACTTTTCTTTGTGGTTAGGTATTTTATCTAAGATAATAGGGATCAGCAATGACGCTTCCTGCCCACATTGTGTTGTGGGGAGGAAGAAACCAGCAAGCACGTCGTAGCGGAATGTATTATGTACGCAGCAATGCGGTTTAATATATTCGGTACCGACATGCTAAAGGAGAACGAATTGAGGAATGTCAACCTTAAAGAAGTGCGAGACTTAAGTGGCAGTGGGCAGGGCACGTTGCTCGCAGGACTGACGGTCGATGGGGCCAGAAACTGCTTGAGTGGCGTCCACGCACCGGAAGACGAGCTGTCGGTAGGCCTCCGACAAGGTGGAGTGATGACCTGGTGAAGGTCGCGGGAATCCGGTGGAAACGAAAGGCACAGGACCGGTCTAAATGGCGAGCCTTGGGGGAGGCCTATGTTCAGCAGTGGACGTCTTTCGGCTGAAATGATGATGATTGATGATGAACCTTAAAGATGTCCTTCTCTTCCGCAGGAAAATAGGAAGAATGGAAGAAGACTGTGGGAATGCCGCCGGGACAGTAACCTTAAGCTCTGACTTCAAGGGAATTGGGCTGAATGATCCTGACCTGCGATCGACAGCCCGCCTGCTTCCGGCCAGGCGTCCCTACACTACATCTACATCTAGGTATTTCATCCCGTTAGCGAGGTAACAGTCACCGAGTTTCTTAGAAAAATGTTCATAATATGGACTTCAAGCATGCTCAAGAGATGACCCATGTCCAAATGGATACATACTCATTACTAAAGGGGCG
The DNA here is from genome assembly GCA_963556455.1 of Epiblema foenella. Classification (NCBI taxonomy): domain Eukaryota; kingdom Metazoa; phylum Arthropoda; class Insecta; order Lepidoptera; family Tortricidae; genus Epiblema; species Epiblema foenella. The sequence continues at coordinate 37,641,178 of OY747096.1, forward strand.
TCCATAAATTACGTGAGGTGTTTTTTTTTATTTTTTGTCCCTCCCTCCCCCCCCTGGGGAGATGTCGTGAGATTTTATTCAACCCTCTCCCCCATCCCCCAATCTCACGTGAGATTTTTTAAAATGTGGGTTTCTTACGTAAACGTGTGGGATTGTTATTGTAAAAAGCAAAAAAAAATTGCTTCGTGCTTTTATTTACGACTAGTTAAGACTAGTAATCAATATTGCTGAGAGTTAACGTCGAAGTATGAATGAAATTATTCTCTTGCGAACGAATTAGTGAATAATCTTAATCGTATTACGATTACGCTTAAGATTAAATCTTAGAAGCGTGTATAATCTGGATTAAATGGACCAAAATAGTATAATTTAAAAAACAATTTAAACTGCATTGCCAGATATATAAATAATTTTATGGTTGAACCGGGAATCGAAACCGTTACACGAGAAAAATAATTACCCTGTAGCTTTATCATACCGATCGAAAGGCTTCATCATAAGGATTATTTTTTGCTAAGTAACATAGTGTCAGAAATAAAAGGATCATGACCATGAATTTTAACATTTTTAATACAAAATTTATCACGTGTAACAGGTTCGATTCCCGGTTCAACCATAAAATTATTTATATATCTGGCAATGCAGTTTAAATTGTTTTTTAAATTCAAATAATGTCTTCTTTCAGTAAAATGTTCCATCTACAATATTAAAGGTGTCCCTCCATGTGGCATAGCCGTAGGACGCCCTGTACATGTGGCTTAACGTACCATCCGTTGAGTGAGTGGGCTAATGCTTAGCCATTGTCTAAGATTAAACGCATTTTAAGTAGCAAAGATCAATTCGCCGTGTCACCGCTTTTCATTAAAACCAGCTGAAAAGGTCCCCTTAAACGCCCCGTCACCTTCACTTCTAATCTGTCATTCAATTTATTACCATAAGGTGAACTTAAGTGAAGCCACGAAGTAAGAAGTCTAGGAAGTTCGAGTCGAGTTTCCGAGTAAAATATAAACAAACAGCGATAATTGAGGCCATTTACAGTGCAATTATGTAAATGCAGGAGTGCAGTGGCGCGATATTCGCCTGTAATGCAAATTCATAGGGACGTGCACTCTCGCGAATTGGTTACTAGTTCAAAGTTGAAATCGAAGTTGCAAACGTATATTATTTTTCATATTTATTTATTTATATTAGGAGAATTCTATGCAAGACTTAAAGCCGAAACACATACGAGTATATATGATATCTCGAGTACTTACGTTTCCCCTCAGCTGCATCTCCAGCACGTCGGCAGTGTGTCCCGGCTGCGCCATGGCCGCCAGGCGGGCCTCCATTCGCGCCAGCCACGCTTCCGCGTGGCGCCTGCGCGCATCATACCGCTGTCTTACCTTCTGCTCCCTCAGCTGCATCTCCAGCACGTCGGCAGTGTGTCCCGGCTGCGCCATGGCCGCCAGGCGCGCCTCCATGCGCGCCAGCCACGCGTCCGCGTCGCGCCTGCGCGCCTCGCACCGCTGTCTTACCTTCTGCTCCCTCAGCTGCATCTCCAGCACGTCGGTAGTGTGTCCCGGCTGCGCCATGGCCGCCAGGCGCGCCTCCATGCGCGCCAGCCACGCGTCCGCGTCGCGCCTGCGCGCCTCGCACCGCTGTCTTACCTTCTGCTCCCTCAGCTGCATCTCGAGCACGTCGGCAGTGTGTCCCGGCTGCGCCATGGCCGCCAGGCGCGCCTCCATGCGCGCCAGCCACGCGTCCGCGTCGCGCCTGCGCGCCTCGCACCGCTGTCTTACCTTCTGCTCCCTCAGCTGCATCTCGAGCACGTCGGCAGTGTGTCCCGGCTGCGCCATGGCCGCCAGGCGCGCCTCCATGCGCGCCAGCCACGCGTCCGCGTCGCGCCTGCGCGCCTCGTACCGCTGTCTTACCTTCTGCTCCCTCAGCTGCATCTCGAGCACGTCGGCAGTGTGTCCCGGCTGCGCCATGGCCGCCAGGCGCGCCTCCATGCGCGCCAGCCACGCGTCCGCGTCGCGCCTGCGCGCCTCGCACCGCTGTCTTACCTTCTGCTCCCTCAGCTGCATCTCGAGCACGTCGGCAGTGTGTCCCGGCTGCGCCATGGCCGCCAGGCGCGCCTCCATGCGCGCCAGCCACGCGTCCGCGTCGCGCCTGCGCGCCTCGCACCGCTGTCTTACCTTCTGCTCCCTCAGCTGCATCTCGAGCACGTCGGCAGTGTGTCCCGGCTGCGCCATGGCCGCCAGGCGCGCCTCCATGCGCGCCAGCCACGCGTCCGCGTCGCGCCTGCGCGCCTCGCACCGCTGTCTTACCTTCTGCTCCCTCAGCTGCATCTCGAGCACGTCGGCAGTGTGTCCCGGCTGCGCCATGGCCGCCAGGCGCGCCTCCATGCGCGCCAGCCACGCGTCCGCGTCGCGCCTGCGCGCCTCGCACCGCTGTCTTACCTTCTGCTCCCTCAGCTGCATCTCGAGCACGTCGGCAGTGTGTCCCGGCTGCGCCATGGCCGCCAGGCGCGCCTCCATGCGCGCCAGCCACGCGTCCGCGTCGCGCCTGCGCGCCTCGCACCGCTGTCTTACCTTCTGCTCCCTCAGCTGCATCTCGAGCACGTCGGCAGTGTGTCCCGGCTGCGCCATGGCCGCCAGGCGCGCCTCCATGCGCGCCAGCCACGCGTCCGCGTCGCGCCTGCGCGCCTCGCACCGCTGTCTTACCTTCTGCTCCCTCAGCTGCATCTCGAGCACGTCGGCAGTGTGTCCCGGCTGCGCCATGGCCGCCAGGCGCGCCTCCATGCGCGCCAGCCACGCGTCCGCGTCGCGCCTGCGCGCCTCGCACCGCTGTCTTACCTTCTGCTCCCTCAGCTGCATCTCGAGCACGTCGGCAGTGTGTCCCGGCTGCGCCATGGCCGCCAGGCGCGCCTCCATGCGCGCCAGCCACGCGTCCGCGTCGCGCCTGCGCGCCTCGTACCGCTGGCTGTCGCCGAGCATCGCGTCCAGCTGCGCCTTGCGCTGGAGCACGCGCGCGTTTGCTTCATCCCAGTGCTCGCGGAGGGCGGTAACTGTGGACAAAAACATATGTTAATTCATGCTATTAACTGGAAAGGCGTTGTGTGGTTTTGTTTTGTGGAGGTATTGGGGACAAAAACGTAGTGTTAGGAAGCTTAGCTGAAGCTTATCTTAGGAGGCATGCCTGGCCTCTCATAGGACTAAGTAAATAAGGTTTTATAATATTTATTTCGTTTTTCCATGTATTGACAAATATTAATTTTGTTAAGTTTAATGTATTGACCCTATAAAAGTATGTAATAACTGATGATGTAAAAGTGATTGAAAAATCCTACTTGAATAAATGGTGTTTTATCCTTATCTTATCTTATCTTGCACGAAGCGACCTCTACCTTCTGGCCACATATATGTACATGCTGAAATTTGGAATATATGTATAAATACCTAAAGTATACAGGCCATTTCAAATTACTCCCTTAATATGCGTTTAAAAATGCCGGTAACATAATATTCATATAATAATATGTTTACGTTTCGCCGATTTCATATCTTGCTCTGTTTGGAGACTAATATAATAGAGTAATGTTTGTTTGACTAAAAATATCAAAGGAATACATTACATGAGAAAATTGCGTATATTTTCTTTGACATTACTTTCTTTAATAGTCTTCAACTCTCAGTAATTAATTCATTATCAGATTATCACAAATTGACTTAAATAGGTACATTTTCTAGCAACATTTTCTCATTAGGCTGGCAATACTTGGCTAAAGTAAGGATACTCGTATACAGGGTGTCCCACGGTTATGCCACATGGAGGGAAAGTACCTTGAATATTGTAGATGGAACATTTTACTGAAAGAAGACGTTATTTTAATCTTAAAAACAATTTAAACTGCATTCACAGATATTTAAATAATAATTAAACCGTGAACCGGGAATCGAACCCGTTACACAAGAAAAATAATTACCCTGTAGCTTTATCATACCAATCGAAAGGCTTCATCATATGAATTATTTTTTGCTAAATAACATAGTATCAGATATAAAAGGAAGACCATGAATTTTAACATTTTTAACACAAAATTAATATTGATCACGTGTAAAGGGTTCGATTCCCGGTTCAACCACAAAATTATTTAAATATCTGTGAATTCAGCTTAAATTGTTTTTTCAATTCAAATAATGTCTTCTTTCAGTAAAATGTTCCATCTACAATATTCAAGGTACTTTCCCTCCATGTGGCATAGCCGTGGGACGCCCTGTATAAATGTATATAGAACATCGTTGTGGCTACATAACGTAGCAACTGAGAACCTCTGTCAGATGTGATGCGGGTTCACTTCAAAGGAATAAAATGTGTTACACATTATTTTCATACCATTATATGTCACGCTTATATATGTACCGTAACATAAATTAGCGTCCCTTACATGATATTAATTTCATTATATACATTATGTTAATATAGTTTTGCATAGACACCTAAATAGCTCTGTTATTTCTCTGTTTCGTAATGTTTAGATACTTACTTTATTTTATTTTATATTTTGTAATATCACATGTTTTAAGTAAGTAAAGTATGGCGTTTGAATATCTTCATTAAGGAAACTGTAAATCTACGATTTATTAACTTTCTCAATGTTATTTACAACTATAAAAGACTGTTTGTTTCTTAAATAAATAAATAAACTAAATAAAATAAAATGATATATTTCATTTAAGTACGAGGGTAAGAAATTAGAAAAGAGGGGCTAATCCGAACTTCGAAATCCGTAGTTCGTGTCGTGCCGTCCCTCTTACTCGTATAGTGAATAACACGGGAGTGAAAATGACGGCATGATGTGAAGTCGGACTCCAGGCTTAAATTCGTAAATACAACCTTGCTACTCATTCCATAAAGCACAAATTCGTAACAAAATAAAACCCCAGGATTATTTATGAAAGTCATTACGTGCGTATCTCACTTGTAAAAATTCCGATTTGAACTCTATAAGCTAGGTAGCAAGGGTTATTTTTGAAAAGTAAAAATAAAAGACATACTTTGCGTGGAAAATGTTAACTGCCCAGTGGGCCCTTTTGACACGAATTATGACATGACCTCTGACTGAAACACTAACTACTGGCCGTAAATACAACCTTGCTACTTTTCCATAAAGCACAAATTCGTAATAAAATAAAACCCCAGGATTATTTATGAAAGTCATTACGTGCGTATCTCACTTGTAAAAATTCCGATTTGAACTCTATAAGCTAGGTAGCAAGGGTTATTTTTGAAAAGTAAAAATAAAAGACATACTTTGCGTGGAAAATGTTAACTGCCCAGTGGGCCGCACGGCGGGGTGAGCGGACACAATAACTGCGTCCAAAATGAAATAAAGCGACAATTAGTTTTGAGCAAATTGAAAGCGTTTCAAATAATTCATTTCGCTTTTAGCTGCTTTGAATATAAATCTTCATTTGATGCCTGGGGGCCGACTCCAACTTCAGATCCAGATTCAGATTCAGATTTGTTTATTTCAAGATAAAAATTACAATAGAGTGTATGTCAAAATTACAAGAATTTCTATCATGATCGTTTCTTCGTATCGTGCCGGCCCTTTCGCTCTCGTGTTATACAATATATGAGTGAAAGGGACGGCACTATACGAAGTTCGGATTTCGAAGTTCAGAGCAGCACAGGTCAACAGAGTTTATCTCGTTTTTTTTAATACATCTAAGAAATTGTACTGTAGTTAGAGGCTTGCTGGAGCTGACATCGTCATCTTGACGAAAGTTTCGAAGTAAATAAAGATTAAAAAAAAACTCGTATTAACTTTTAGCGGCTTCACTCGTGTAGAATTTATCATTAAACATAGAAGAATATACATTTTAATAAAAAAAATAGTCTTTTCCCTTATGTATCCTAAAGGAGATTTGGTCCATAATCGCAAGATTTGGCGTCGGCACTAGTTTTATGAAAGCTATCTGACCTTCCAATCGAAAAGCTAATGTTAAACTAGAATGAAATTTATTACTACAGTATAATAATTTATTTATTTCTTTATTTAAATTTAATTGCACAAAACAAATGAGTACAAATGGTAGAATTAATGCCTCAAGGCATTCTCTACCATCATCATATATTATCATCATCTTCTGGGTGATCTCGCTTCACTGTCGGTTTCATCTTTGCCCCCTGCCTAGATGCTGGCTAAGAGCAATCCAATTTTAATACAAAAAAAAGATTTTTTTTTTATCATTTACCCCTTAGACATTTTATGTACAATAAACTCAATTATCCTGGCAAAAGGCACACAAGAAGGTTCTCTAACATTACAATATTAAGTTAAATTGTTACAAGATAAGGTTCAACAAAAAAAAGGTACCATATTTCGCCTAAGTTTTTTTTTTTCAATTTATGTTTAATTAAATTACTAACTTAGTGTTTTAACTCCCGATCTATCTTTTTTTAATGTTATAGGGGGCAAACGAGCAGACGGATCGCCTGATGGTAAGCAATTACCGTCGCCCATAAACACTTGCAACACCAGAGAACGTACTCGTAGAACGTTGCCAACTTGAAATAAATGAAACTGAAGCTACTTTCAACGAGACGGCACCGAGTGACACGCGTGTGCAATATTAAGTATGCAAACGATGATGATACTTGGCGAGCAAGCGTCGCGTCGCTTAACAGGCGCACAGTGTTGCAAATGCACCGGCTGGACAAAATTAAAACTTTTTAATTTTTATTAAGTTTTCAACTCGACGTGCGAACGGGAAGTACAGTTCACGGAAGCATGTTAATGCAATTTTGTTATAATTGTAAACTCGAAATTATTATTCCTTCTTGAACTGTAAATTAATATTTTGACATGAAAAATGTATTACTTATTTTATTATAGTCAGACTTTCTTAAATTGTAAATTAATATTTTGACATGTAAAAGTGCCCTTGTGGCCTATTTGCAGAATAAATGTTTGATTTTGATTTTTTGATTTTCATGATATTTTCAGGAGCGCGTTTTTAGTTGATATTAATTATTTCGTAAAATAAAAATAATCCCATCATTGAAATATGATAAAATGTTTCTAACGACATCAATAATGAGGTCATTAATTAATTATTCTATTCAGAACATGCTCTAATATACTATTATACTTCTAGTTTTAGGTATCTAATTTAGTTTGACTATCTATTTATTGTCTTATGCCCTTTTTTTGAACCTGACTGTGGCTTTATAGGCCGGGCCCAATAAAGCGATAGGAGAGCGCGGTTGGAGAGTAGCCTGGGGAAAATCCAGGGTAAACCTCTGACACGACCACGCGTGTGGTTTGGAACACTAGAATACTCTAAGGCTCTGTTTTATAAAGATCCATTAGACCTTATGTCGGTTTGTTTGTTACGTCAAAAAAGTACCGAGTTACTGAAATTTGATCTGACATTTGGTCTAACGGATCTTTATAAAACCCGGCCTAAGAGTTTCCGCTCCAGTGAGATTGGTTGAGTGGTTTCAACTGAATCTGAGATGTGAGTGGAATCGAGCTACTGGGAGTTTTATCGCTGGTTCACTAAACCTAGTCTTATGATCATTTTACATTGTAAGCGCAGTCGAAAGCCCAAACTAAAAAAAAAAGATGAAATCAATGTTACAACATTCTCCCGAAAATATTATCATTGCACCACTGTGCAGACACCAATCTAATATAGCGGGTGTACAGCGGTGCTCGAGCGCACCATTGCCCACACATTAGCATTCGCAATTCGCGCATCATGGCTGCGCGGACTGAACATGCTCGTTAGCCACCCACTGCTCGGTTAAAACCGGTCTAGGCCTGAACAACATGATAATATGTAGACTTGTTAAAATGAGCGCGGTCTCGCCAACAAACTGTCTTGTCAGTTTGGCGAGTAAAATTGAAACTGGAAACTTTATGTACCTTTTTGAAAATAAATTTAAAAAAAAAACCACTGTTATGCGAACCAAATTCCAATATCATTTAGCGTCGCGTCGGTGAATTTTTAGGGTTCCGTAGCCAAAATGGCGGAAACGGAACCATTATAGTTTCATGTCCGTCCATCCGTCACAGCCATTTTACTCGGATACTATAAGCACTACAATTATGTTTGGTAGAAAGGTGTATCCTATGAACCGCTACATAAAAATGATACAAAATTACAATAAAATATATAACATTAGCGGGGATTGAAAAATAATTCAATTCAAACATTACAGGTGTGTGGGGATATCTCTGGATAGGCCATGAGAAATGATATAAAGGTTTCTAACATACTTTTCCCATCGATTTAAAATACCCTAGATGCACTATCCGCCTGTCAAAAGCGTCCGTGCTCAAGAGTGCTTAAATGCCTTTTAAGCACTCTTGCGCTCAGAGTCGCGCGCTAGCCATCGGCGAGTCAACATGCCCATGTGCTCCGTAAAAAAATGCAAAAACAACACGTTAACGACGTTAAAAAAGGATGGAATTTCGTATTTTCGGTGAGTATTTATTTCAAGTTTCATTATTTAATTGATTTGTAGTTATATTAAGCTTTAACGCGCTTATAACAATTATTTTATCAAAATATCAGACACACGACCAGCTATGCTACTGTCTCTTTCCCTCACGTTGAGTGAGTCGTATATCGAAACGAAACGGGCCACCTATGAATCGGACTATAGTAAAATTTCGAAGGAATGGAGTCGCAAACTGACTAATTTTTTTATGAAAGTTTACAAGTATTGTTTGTTATTAGCACACACCTATGGAGTGTGTATGTAGATATGTAAGTTGGTAAAAACTATAAATTAAAATATTAGCGTTTATGTAAAACAAAGTGAATAAAAAGTATTAAATGATTTATGACTATTTGTAGAAAGATATGTTCTAGTAACGTGAGGGGTATGTTACCTATATATCATTTCAAAATGTAAAATAAAGATTTCAAAGCTTGAGACACTATCATGTATACAAGTTACTCTGATTCAGTGTAATTTTTGTAAATTAAACCTTGTTTTTAAAAATAATGTGTTACAGATAATAATGTTCTATTTCTTCTTTCAAGTATAACTTATTCGATTAACTGCTTTAAATTTAGGACTGCTTTAATTTAATGGTAACATAACATGAAATTACTGTAGAACCATTTAAAGTGGCTTTGTCATAGTCGCTTGAGTATCTTGATCGAAATATCTTAGCGCCACACACAAACACTTTTGGATGGTCCCATCCATGGTCTTCGTCATCAGCTTCTGTTCTCCAAATGCTACTTTCTAAATGCAAATACTCGATTTGTTACCGAAAAACTAAAATCGCTATATGTTTCCCCTGATTTTTTGAGGATTTCCCTCAATTCCTCATGGATACCATCATCAGAACTAGTTTACGGCAACAACGGGACCAACATGCTTCAAACATATGATTCCAAACAAAGAAAGAATTTTCCGAATCGGTTCATAAACTACGGAGTTCTAAAGTAACACTCATTAAAATAATAAAAATTAAAAAACAACACAACATAATAAATCGATTTATCATTACTATTTATAATAAATCGACGTTAACATCTGACGTCGTATGCTTGTTTACCACCTACCTATTTTAAACAAATCATTTTCGACTCCACGGTACACGATACCGACTCTGTTCCAATGTATGTCCAATGTTGCCAACACAATCAGTGGAAAATGTGCGTAAACAAAATTGAAATGCTGTAATCGCCAAACGCTCTCATTTAAAGTAAAACGTTACGCTGGTGACATAAGGCTCACTATTGAAAAAAAATAAATTGATCCCAATTGACTTACGCTTGTTTAGCGTGTATCTAACACGCACACACTCACAATGTCGGCTCGGCCGGCTTGGACACTTTTTCGTCTTGAATTTGTAGGTGATAGTGTATCTAGGGTATTTTAAATCGATGACTTTTCCATTTAATTCAACCGTTGGTGACATTTTAGCTGTCAAAGTAGTAAAAAGTGCCCCCCTCTAATTCCCAAACCATGAAGTATAAAATTTTAAAAAAAGTTGATGTGGTGAACATGAATAAATACTTTCAACGATTTATTTGAACACCATAGAGGTCTTTGAGTAATTTCTGACATACAAAAGGACGTAAGTGCTGTGAGTTTTCTATGAAGTTAAATTTTTTTTACGCACTTGGCCGGTTTTTATTTATCACAACGAGCTATGTTTGCATCAAAATTAGAATTTTATGACTCCGATACTCGAAAACTCAAGTTTAAATACAGTTTTGATACGAGTTTATGTCTTTTTAGTCAGGTACAGTAAAGCGGAATGCTGTAAGTCAAGGCTCGGCTCAGGCTCGGTTTTATAAAGATCCGTTAGACCTTATGTCGGTTTGATATGTCAAAAAATGTACGGAGTTACTGAAATTTGATCTGACATTTGGTATAACGGATCTTTATAAAACCCGGCCTCAGAGTGCTCGATAAACGTCACAAAGACAATCATACATACACAAGAAACGGAAAGTTAAAATTGACTGCACGTATAAGATTACAATAAAATACACAAATGTCAATCATACACAAGTAAAAATACACATTAGAATTTCAAATAGAATTTGATGTTAACAGCTGACAGTATACACAAAATTGTTCTCATAGTACTAATGTAATTGTATTACATAACGCTAGCTTAAAAACGGGAAACACTTTTGAAATTGAATTAATGAATTACTATTTTAGTAGTTATCGTGTAGTCTTCTGGTAGATGTCGCTGTACGCCTCCCTTAAGGCGTTTGTATAAAAAATAGTTTACGTTAACAGCGGTACTGCTTGATACGAAGGAACGGTTGATGAATTTGGAACTGGGTAGCGATTGCACCTATAGCTCAGTTGGCTAGAGCGACTGGCCGCGAGTGCCGGGAGGTCGCAGGTTCGAATCCTGCTCGGTGCCTAATTTTTTTCAATTTTTCCTTCATTTTTAATTAAAGTTATCATGAAATTCATGTAAATAATATAGGTAGTACAGTTACGTATATAATTAAGTCAGTTACAGATTACAGACAGTAGTTACAAGGATTGTTATACGCGGTTAATAGAGCCACTAAACTAATACTATTGTAAATAAATAAGTGAAACCAAATACATTTGTTAATATAATTAATAGGTCAATCTGTTAATAGGTATTTATTATTTAGATTCGAGTGCGAACCTTTCAGTAATGACCTCAAATGTAAGAAATGTGCGCTTGTCTTTGACACGGGGAACCCGGTTATATGTGCCGCTGAAAGAGAAATACATACATATAATACAAAGTATACATATAGGAAATAGTAACATAACATGTGTATATCATAGTTACTTAAGAGCGCTTTAATAAAATGTAGTGGGTCCACTAGCGCCACTCGTAAATAATTGTAATTATTTAAATTTAACGATATATAACTAAAAAAGGGGGCCGCTATGTACTGTAGTTTGTATTTAAGTACTTTTTGAATCCATCAAACTAGTTTTTACGTTGCTGGATCCGTCAATCTATGCGTCCAAAGTTAAAACGGCCGTTTTAATGTGACAGTGACTTAGAGTAGAGACTCTAACAATATTAAATTAATTTTAATTTTGACGCTCAGAGACCACGTACATCTCTGGGATAATATATTAATTTCACTCCTTGTTTAATCTTGAGACCTTATACATCTCTAACTTAATATTTGTAATAGATAGCTTTGCAAGTTTATCTTCACTGTATGACATTAATTTTGTTATAATTGTAAACTCGAAATGATTATTCCTTCTTGATCTGTAAATTAATATTTTGTCATGAAAAATGTATTACTTATTATAGTCAGACTTTCTTAAATTGTAAATTAATATTTTGACATGTAAAAGTGCCCTTGTGGCCTATTTGCAGAATAAATGTTTGATTGATTGATTGATTGATATTGATTTGAAAATTCCAATGGATACTCAGAACCGCTTTTAAAGCATTTCGGGATATGTTAGTGTCTATAAATTGTGGTTTCATTAAAGTTATCAGCACTTTAGTTTTTAGTTAATCTTCTATTCAGAAAAGATCTTCAACTTTGATAATTTGTTAACTTTCCTGTAATACTCGGTCAAAGTTCGAGCGTTTTACTTCTAAGAGTTTCATGTTAGTTACTGTTTCTCCAACATTTTCTAAATCTTAGTACCTATTTGCAGAATAAATGTTTGATTTTGATAGAAATTGTAATTCCTGAGTTATACCCCGCGCCAGGTGGCAGTCATCGCCTCATTTGTTCCCCAATAATACGAGTCGGTGCGCCGCCGCCAACGAGCCACCAACAGCGTAATCGCCGGCCCGGCAGGTGTGAAGCCCGGCGAACGTTACCATTACTATCGAAGGTATTACCTAATGGTGCCTTCTCACTTACACTGAACGGTCACACTTATACGGAACAGTGTTTCCGTGTCGTTCTTGGTCAATTAGATGTTGGAGCGCTCGTATGCGAGGTTAAGCAACATTATCGGCCCGGTCAGTTCTTGGAAAAGTGGCCGCTTTGAGTTGACAAACTGAGCGCTCCCATGCTTTAGTAGGCACGTAAAACCGTTGATCCCAGCTGTTGTCTATGACAGAAGTCGTCAAGCCAAGTTGGAGGCATTCGGGCGGCTTGAGAAGTTCTAACAGTCAAGTTGCCCAAAGGGGGAGTCGAAGCTGCTCCAAGCCCTTACTGTGGGGCTAGTTCGATTTGTGTAAGATTGTCCTCTAATATTTATTTATTTATTTTATTTAAGTATGCATAATCCGAGTGTAAGATTGGCGAAGAAACAAATATAAGCTTGCGGTACCCTCCACTCGGCTCCAAAAAATAAAAAAAATCATTCATGTGTAATTGTGTAAAGTTTTATAATAAACTACCAACAAACATGACTAATTTATCTATTAATAAATTCAAGGCTTATGTAAAACGTAAACTCATATCGAAATCATATTATAGCACAAAAGACTACATGAATGATAAAACACCGTGGGTATAATTCTGGTTGAAATACTAATTATATTTGAATAATTATGACAGTACATCTTAATGACTATTTTCATAACTGACATTAGATGTTGACGTTAAATTTTCCTCTTGACATCCAGATTTTATTCTAGAAACTGTCTATTATTACTATTTTTTATGTTTTTATTTTACATATTGACGATCTTTTTGTGAATTTATTATACTCTCTTTTGACATACATTACAGTAATTCATTTCTTTTTTTTAAATTTCATATGCATCAGTAAATTGCTCTGAATAATTAGATTCAATTTATGTAATATATAACTGACGATTCAAAAGTGCTTGTTGCTAGGCCTATGAATAAAGAATTTTTTGAGTTGAGTTGAGTTTGAAGTCTGTTGCTTATTTATTTATTTATTTATACATATAAGCTTACAGTATTACAAACCAAGACGCTCACATGTTACATACACAAAACAGTTACATGAAAGACACTAAAATAAAAATGCTAGCACAAATATTACGGAATTAACAAAAAAAAATACACAACAATTAAATACTTAGACTATTATTTAAAAATGTACATATATGCCTGTAGAATGTACCTGGCGAGTCGTGAAAGACGTCGGCAGGTGTCTGCAGAGCTAACTGATTTAAGAGTGAGAGTGCTCGATTGGTGGGAGCGTTGTTAGCCCTCCTTGTACGCGCTCCCTCACCGCCGACGCCGCTACTGAACAGGCGGCGCGGGCGCCGCGGCGGCACGGCGCCGCCCTGGCTCGCGCCCCGCACACGCGTCCGAGGTGGCGGCGCAAACAAACCTATCTGGTCTAGCACCGCTGGATTACTGACTTTGTTTCGCAAGAGGTCATAATAGTGTACCAATAGAAGCATTTTACGCCGCAGCTCCAACGTTTCTAACCCTACTATGCCCAAAACAAACATAGAGGGAAAAAGTAGGGGATAGTACCCGTATTTTCGTTTATAGAGATACCTTGCGAACTTTCTTTGTATCCTCTCAACCATTAGCAAATATTTTGCCTCGCGGTTGTGAAGCACTATCTAACGCACATATACATGGCCCAAACCAAATACCTAAATAGCGTAAAGATTTATCTAGTTGACACAGTTCTTGCAAGAAAGCATATCAAACGAATGAATTTATGTCTAGGGGAGGTATTTTCCATTATAAATATTTTCCTTATCTCGTATTTGGTAATACCATGTAATATGTATACAGTTTCGACATGTTTTCTCGTGGAACTACACATTGTAAATATATATTGTTATTTTTTTCCTCGTTTTCTTTTTAATTTGTTCCTGTTGATAGTATGTATGTATGTAAGCACTTTATTGTACGCAATAACAGGTTAAAACAATATACATGTCACATAAGATTAGAGTACAAAGGCGAACTGAATAGTATCATTGTAATAAGCATATTTTTGGAACAAATGGCTGGACTGTCGAGTGTCTTTCGGCGTTTCTTCTCGGCAGTGGTCTCTTGAGAAACGCTAGCAGTATTTCACTTGCAAACGTGCCATTACGGCACTACAATAAATTAAGTTAATTTTTCTACTCGTCGACTTCAATGTTTGAATTAAGATATCGTAGAGGAAACTAAAATCACATACATTTCTCTATTGGTTCCCTTCAAGTGAACTCTTATGAAATAGACCAATCACGTGTCGCCTTTTACTGTACTCTTATGAAATTGGCTAATCACGTGTCGCCATTACAGTACTCTTATGAAATTGACCAATCACGTGACGCCGCGGCATAGAACAGAAGACATCAACGAGCGTCCGACCCATGTGCCTAAACTTCATTTTCGCAAGACTAGTCTGTTTAATTGTTTCGGTTTGTTTAATTAATTTCCGTTGACTCGTAGAAAAAATAGTGTATACAATAGTTATATAATTAGCTTTTTTAGTCCCGAACCTTACTTAGACCACTCGGCAAGCCTCGTGATCTAATCGCGCTTGTCGACTAAAAAAGCATACATTATATAACGATTGCATAAACTACTGTTATTTCATTATTTAATATCATCATTGGTGAGTATGTGACATAACGTGTTGTTTATTTACATTTCTACGGCCGGCTTAGCAAGGGCTTTAATACCGTTGTACTCTGTCACTTCAATGTTATGTTTCAACTGTCAAACCTGAATTTACAACGGATGAAAGAGACAAAGTAAACCAGCTTAGCGCTGTGCTCACACCGATTTTTCAACGTCTTATTTTTAATACCCATACTTACTATAGATTGAACAATGTATTTTGAGAAATAAATCTATTTGTATTTAGTATCTAAATGTCCAGCTACTATACCCTGCGTTCCGGATTATGCTAAATTGGACGCTATTATGCAATGTGTGAACCTACTATAGGTTTTTCCATTAGGTTAACACATTATTGCATAATAGCATCCAATTAATATTAATAGGCTACGGTGACCGCTTACCATCAGGCGGGCCGTACGCTTGTTTACCACCGACGTAGTATATGTTTCGAATAAGACGGAAGCTATTGCCGTCTCGCTCTCTCACTCATGGCGTCGAGCCATGCACATCGCTCTTGCTTGTAAATTGTGTTTAAAAATATAAAGTGCCAATAAATTCAGTGCTACTCTGTCTACGTGTATAATTTGGAATCAGCCCTGCATAGAATTTCAACAACAGTATTAAAAAAAATTAATTGTTCAATCAATCAATCAATCAAACATTTATTCTGCAAATAGGCCACAAGGGCACTTTTACATGTCAAAATATTAATTTACAGTTCAAGAAGGAATAATAATTTCGAGTTTACAATTATAACAAAATTAATGTCATACAGTGAAGGTAAACTTGCAAAGTTATCTATTACAAATATGTTATGTTTGTTTTACGCTCCTTCTGCCAAATAAAATAAAATAAATAAATAAATATTAGAGGACAATCTTACACAAATCGAACTAGCCCCACAGTAAGCTAAAGAAAGCTTGTGTTTATGGGTACTAGACGACGATATATTTAATAGATATAAATAATTAACTACATAGAAAACATTAAAGACTCAGAAACAAATATTCATGCTCATCACACAAATATTTGCTCTGACCGGGATTTGAACCCAGGACCGTCAGCTTCACAGGCAGGTGCACTACCCACTAGGCTAAACCGGTCGTCTCCTCGCACTCCTATCGTAAATACGAGACTAAATCAAAAACAAACAACTCAATGGCGGAACTAATTTCAACCGCAATTACGCACTCATGTATCCGAGCCGAAGTTGTAAATCCCGCGCCCTGCGCCGCGCGCCGCGCGCCAGCCGCCGACAAACAGATTGCGGCTCGTTAAAAAAAGATTTGCTCAACTATGCGGCCGCCCTTCATTGGGATAATGACGGGGTTGAAGTGGGGCCAAACAGGCGGGTTAATCGGCAATGGCATTGGGATATAATTGAGAGGGAGGTTAAACATTTTGCTATTCGTCAAATACAATTATGTGCCAAAGTGGAGAAGTTCTCCGAACGCTGTTCCGCCCCTGTCATTGAAGTCGTGTTCGATTATGGACACTTAAGTACGTGTAAATATAGTCGGCTACAATAGGTATGATGACTCTGTGTTAAAATTTATAACAAAGTGTAACTATATGGATAGAAAACCATTATCACAATAAATAGTAAATTGGGAAAATTAATTAAAATCTTAACATATGGGACTATGAAGGTTCGAAAAAATTATGTTTTTAGGGTTCCGTACTAAAATGGTAAAAAAGGAACCCTTATGGTTTCACTTTGTCTGTCTGTCACATCGCTAAATATCACAAGAACTACTTATGCTATCGATTTGAAATTTGGAATAGTTATAAAGAAGGCTTATCTACATATATAAAACATTACTTTTTTAAATATATATTTTTTTATATTCTGTGAAAAATTACAGATAGTTAATAATTTAGAATAGGTAATTAAAAATTTTAAAGTCTAGTTAATATGTCGAGTGGGGATCTCCGAAGTTTACCAAGGAAAAAATATAAAATTATTACATAACATTGATATCAATGTATATTTTACAGGAAAAATATAACTGTATCTCTATCTAGTTTTTCTTTTTTTTTATAGTCAAAAAACATTTCTATACTAAGTTTGTAATTTAATCACCTTTGCATGTTTTTTTGTTTTATAAATTCCTACGAGATTATGCTGAAAGTTCCTTCTTTCAAATAAAGAAAAAAAAATTGAAATCGGTTTACGTGATAAAGAATTATCCTTGCAAAACTACCATACAGAGAAAGTTCAGTCGCTCAAATTTGTAACAAAAGTAGCTGATAGATGGCGCTGTACCCATGCCGTCTAATTTTGACATCATGTTGTTGAGATTTTCCTGATTTAATAGGGTTGGAACCGGCACACATCTGTATACGGAACCCTCGGTCCGACTCGCACTTGACCGGTTTTTTGTTTATTGGCCATATGTAAATTTTATTTATATGTATTACTACGCACAATAAAATCAAAAAATAGCTATGTCACTATCTAAAACTTGTATAAAGTCATCGTATCCTTTAATCCCTTTTTTTATTCATTTAAACCCTATTGCACAAAATACACAAATTGTACAAATGGCGGGCTTACTGCCAAATGGCATTCTCTACAAGCTAATCATTATTATTATTGCTTTATTGGCATTATCAATACTTTTGTCATAATTTGAAATCAAAACAGTAATGCCTCTGCAGTAATGTCTTATTGCAAGATTGGATTCCGTACGTGGTTGCTTAGTTACCAGAGTTAATATAATACTTGTAATACAAACGCAATCGAAGTATCTCTCCTCGTCATGGGTAAAAGTTAATTCATAAGTCTCGAAGATAACAACTTTGTTAATATTCGGCTGTCTCATAAATAATGTCGGTTCGACAACTTTTATGGGTCTTATCTAATGATTTTAAGTGGCGATGTATAGTGTCTTCAAAAGTGAGACCGATAATCGACGAGTGCTGGTACTGGGTTGGTTTTCAACGGCTTCCTTTGTAGCCTCAATATCGATCGAGAGGGCGGTCGATCTTCAAGGGTCAAATCTCCACTATTAAAACGATTAAATCAACGCTGTGCCATCCGTTCATTTAACATGTCTCCCGTCAACTTCACACTTTTTCTTGCTGCCGCGGCTGCTTGAAATTTTTGTCTCCAATAAATGTCTCAACCTCAAGAATACACGAATTTCGTATCTGTCGCCTTCCATACTTTTAATTATCAAAACGCGTTACGCCGTCAATTAACAAAGACAGTATGACTAAAATAAAGTACAACAATTGCATTCTTTATAGAACTAGAGGAATGTCTTAACAGGTTACGACATGCATAAACAGTGGTGTAGTAATTTTAGTTACGAAACCCGACATAACTTATGAGACACCTTCAGTAAATTATCTACAAAGAAATAAAGTAAAACACTCATCAGACGAACATCGCTAACATTTTGTTTAAGTAAACGACATATTCGCTTTACCTCAAGCTTTGTTGTGACAGCCTTTTTGTCTTATTGGATAAATCAAATTATAGAAGAGAGCGAGCAACGAAGATCAATTTGATTTCAATTCAATACTTTTGGTTATTGCCCAAAGCCCCTAAGATTCAGATTCATTTATTCACAATATAAGATTACAATATAAATTACATGTCAATTTACAAGAATCTCTATTGTGATCGTCAATAACATTAAATAAATCAAAATAAATTAAAAATCAATGAATAAAATAACAGTCAAATAATACAATGAGTATGATAAAATTCAAAGCTATAGCGTTATGAGTTGTTAAGTGCTACATCGTGTTAATATATTTTTCACTTCTCATGCTCGAAAAGTGTGTCATATTAGACTTGTCAAGCGGGGCTAAAGTAGTACATTTAACCCCTAGGGAAAATATGAATACATATTTATGATTTACAAAACATTTGAATTTGACCAATCAAAATACTTCACCTATTAAATCCACCAATCACAGAACACTAATTTAACTCTTAAAAAATATTTGGTATTGGGTATTAACCAACCAGAATACAGCTTTACTAAAATCGACCAATCTGGAAACATAATTAATTTTTCTAAAGAGTCTAAAGATTAAGTTTGTAGTAGTCCCTATTTCACAATAATTAAAAAAGTGGTTAAATCGTTCGAGCAACACTTTGAAGCGCTCAATGGCAGGTCAGTTAGCTTTTTTCGCGCGTGAATGTTGCGCGCGAACGCAGTGTCTATGTTTTGTGTGTCAAAGGAGTATAGAAAAAAAATCGCCGTGGAATTTATTGTTAATTTTGGGTGGGTTAACCTTTGTTTATTTATTTTCTCGCAATCGAAGTGAAAAGTAGAGTGTATAACTCTGGTCTAAAAGCCATATTACCCCTCGAACTATTTTCCCTCACTTCGTTCGGGAAAATAACTATCTCGTGGTAATATGGCTCATTTTAGACCCTTGTCATACAATCTACTATTTATTACCTTTTATTACCCATCATCATCAGCATTCTAGCTTTTATGTTTTGTTATTTTTGTTACTTGGGTGGATCAACTATTCTCTGTTGCTTGTTACCATGGTTACGTCTCTTGAGTCACTCTTTAAAACTCAACTCAAAATATTCTTTATTCAAATAGGCCTAGCAACAAGCACTTTTGAATAGTCAGTTATATACTCGTATTACATAAATTGAATCTAATTATTCAGAGCAATTTATTAATGCATATGAAATTTAAAAAAAGACATGAATTACTATAATGTATGTCAACTGTATGTGAAACTGTGATATTACAGGATTTTAATCTAACAAACAAGAGTTTTAGCAATAAGCATATTTTATCCATTTGGACATGGGTCAACTTGTTGAGCATGCTTAAAGTCCATATTATAAACATTTTCCTAAGTAACTCGGTTACTGTTGTCTCCTCGCTGACGGGAAATAATAACAGATAAATAACAAGAAAAAGTTGATTGACCCATATAACAACAAAAAATGAGACGACATCGGGTAACATCCACTTGCAGTAAGTGTATTTAAATTTCAAAAATGTAGGCCTTTTAAAGTACAATAAATTAATGTTTTTACACGTTACTTGACCGAATAATATGTTAGGACTAAAAAATAAAATCGGCGCTCTCTCCGTCGAGCCCGGGGTGCTTCCGCGGACCGCAAACGAAGTTTTCTCTCTCTGTCGCACTTATGTGCAAACTTGCAAGTGCGACAGAGAGGGAAAGTTTCGAATGCCGCGGAGGCTCGCTTATCGTTCAGAAAGTGCAAGGTAGCGTCTGGCTCGGCTCGGTAGCTGTAACGCTCAAGTTATACAAATGATCTTATGTTTTATTCTAATACAATATTTTAAACTTACAATATTACTAGTGATATAACTAGGTGGAAAGTTATGTAAAGTGTAAGAATAATAATGACGACTGGTTTAGCCTAGTGGGTAGTGCACCTGCCTGTGAAGCTGACGGTCCTGGGTTCGAATCCCGGTCAGAGCAAATATTTGTGGGATGAGCATGAATATTTGTTTCTGAGTCTTGGATGTTTTCTATGTATTTAAGTATTTATATCTATTAAATATATCGTCGTCTAGTACCCATAACACAAGCCTTCTTGAGCTTACTGTGGGGCTAGTTCGATTTGTGTAAGATTGTCCTATAATATTTATTTATTTATAATATTTAATAATAATAATGATTGAATAACATGTGTATAGCTCTTAGATTTTTTCCTGCACTTGCAGTATATGACTATATGACTAGCCAAATTTCATAGTTCTGGGTCAACGGAAAGTACCCTATATTTGATTACCTTGATTATATAGACACCGCATACGATAACGCCTTGTATTTAATTTTTACATTATAAGTATTAAGTCCGATTCTGCACACTCATTTTTAGCTTCTCTGCTTACGCCCTGCTTTGCAAACCAATGCAACGTGCAGTAACGACTGTAGTTGCTACAAGAGTGTCGACATATACGTTTTTTGTGGCATAAACGGCCGTATTTTTTTTACATGAATTTAGAAGTTTGATTGTTAGATAGTCAGATAGACGGACAACAAAGTGATCCTAGAAGGGTTCTGTTTCTCCTTTTGAGGTACGGAATCCTAAAAAAAGATTAAAAGAACAACGTTGCGAAAACCTTTCAAAAAACCATCAAAGCCGTTGGAAATCAAAGTTTAAATTCCTAAAGGCAATTTGTGAGAAAATATTGTTCCCTTGAACCGGCCTCTCAAAGGGTATTGTAAGGTTTCAAAGCGCAGAAAAATCTCGAAGGAATCAGTTAATTTGAGAGCCTTTGAAAACATAAAGCCGCCACTGTACCTACAATTAAAATAATGCGGATGCAAATATCAAACAATTTTTTTCTGAAACATGCAATTAAATATTGACTTTATGTTCGCTATAACAGGATGCGAAGTGTCACGTTTCGGGTGCGTTGAAACGAGCGGGTCATAATGGAATTTCATATAACATTGCCGGCCTAAAGTGATCATCTTTTATTTCCGAGACGCGGCGGCGGGCGCCGACTGAATTAATGAATCCTTAGAATTGCATTTTCTGAGAAAAGCACTAAGTATAGAACCCTCCGTGCGAACAGGGATTTTCGGCCTCATATCGCTAGGTGGGCGGAAATCCCCTATTTCGCGGCCTCTGCAGCAATGTAGGTACTATTGACACAATTTTGTGCTAACAGTATGAAGGATGCATGTAAAAGGGTCCCAAAAATGAACCCTGCACTTTATTACAATAACTTTTTATTAACAATAACGATGACAGTTCAGATGTCTAGGGGTCATACGTGAAAGTAGCCTCGATCTGTGTATGTAATCTAGGAAGGATTCGCGTTAGCTAGTTTGTCGCCAGTACAGCGACATCTAGGGGGCATTTGGTTAAATACTTATTGATAAAAGGTAGTGGACCAAAAATGAATTTTATCGATGAGGATATACATCATCCTGTTCTGGATTCGTTTTTATTATCAGTGACTCTTAGAGACCATATACATCTCTAACAATATTAAATTATAATTAATTAGTAACAATTAATTGTATTTGAACGCTCAGAGACCATGTAAATCTCTGGGATATTATATGAATTCATTATACTCTTTGTTTAATCAGACTGAGACCTTATACATCTCTAACTTTACTGATGTTGTAATATTTGTAATAGATAACTTTGCAAGTTCATTTTCACTGCGGGTATGACATTAATTTTGTTATATTTGTAATCTCGAAATTGTTATTCTTTCTAGAATTGTAAATTAATATTCTGACATGAAAAATGTATTCTTATAGTCGGACTTTCTTAAATTGTAAATTAATATTTTGACATCTAGTGGCCTTGTGGCCTATTTGCAGAATAAATGTTTGATTTTGATTTGGATAAATCATGCTTGACTCCATATTATAAACATTTTTCAAAGAAACTGTTGTCCTCTCGCTGACGAAACAGATAAAAACAAGAAAAAGTTGATTGACCCATATGTATTTTTTTGTTTTATTTTGGTTGATGGGCCACACCGCTGCTCACAGTACACTGACGCACGAAAACGAAATGACCCATACATACATAAGTGACGTTTTTAAGTTTTTAACTACCGTCGCTGCGTTTACGTTGCGTCAGCGTATCTTGAGCAGCGGTGTGACCTCGGAGAGCACAGTAATTGTGTAGCTTTTCGTTATGCTTTGTAAAATCGGATAGTATGAATTTAGTAAGAAAAAGTCAGACTCGCGCACGAAGAGTATATTTCTAACTTTTGTATGTTTCGTCTTTCGTGGCTTCACGTGGTCTCAAAGGAAGACCAGCGCTAGCCAATGGCTAGCACTATGCTGATTTGGGGCCATTTCGTGGCTATGTTCTGTACTGTGGTATTATGTTTATTTGTACTGCATGTAGTTTCTAAGTCTTATTTTTGGCATGTAACACTTAGATAGATTTTGACTTGCAAAAGTGCCCTTGAAGCCTATTTGCAGAATAAATGTTTTGATTTTTTGATTTAGATTTTTGTATCTGTGCCACGAATAAATGCTTTTTCTTTCTTTTTCTTCCTTGTTTCACTCGCCTTATTTTATTCCCTGAGGAACAATATATTTATTTCATAATAAAAGAAGGTAAATGGTACTAACAAAGAAAGCAGTGGAACTAAGAAAATGGACGACAAGTAATTAATTTCATTGTTCGACAAGACTTTTAATTTACCTCGTTAATTAAGTCTTGGACGTGGAGCGCTCGTGGCCCAGCGGCGCCCGCGTACCGCGTGCGGTATGCGAGGTGAAGCAACGTCGACCCAGGTCAGTTATTGGATGGGTGACCGCTTTGAGTGGTTATCACTGAGCGCTCCCGTGCTTTAGAAGGTCTATGATAGCAGTCGTTAAGATAAGGTAGAGGCCTGCGGGTGGCTTGAGAACTTCTAAAAGTCAAGTTGCCCAAAGGGGGAATCGCCCACTCACTTGACAAACCTAATCCCAATAAGGTCTGGTTTCCCTTCGGGTTGGAAGGTCAGACGGCAGTCACTTCCGTAAACGGTTTCTGCTTCTGCTTAGACAGAAATACTTTCGCATGTAAGAATTCCGGATTTTCAGATTTCCGTTTGATCTTCTCCACAGGCCGCATTTCTTAACTGATTCTCGTGAAATTTTGTGAGTAAGTTCGGTAATTATATAGAATAATTTTGTAGCGTCAGTTTTTTGTATATTTTCATAAACATTTTTTTTCTCAACTGTCTTGTAAGTTTCTGCGGGCGAATTTCGGTTTGTCCTCCTCTACAGGTCGCTTTTCTCAACTGATTCTCGTGAAATTTTGTGAGCCGATTCGTTAATTATATGGAATGTTTTTGTCGAGTCAGTTTCTAAAAAATCTAAAAAAGGAACTCGCGAGGTCTACCATGAGTCATTAATTTTTCTATGGTATTAATAGATAATTCATTAGCGTTGGTTCGATTCGAGTGACAACAATAAATCTAAAATTGATTATCTAAGACCAGGTTTTATAAACATCCGTTAGACCAAATGTCAGATCAAATTTCATTAACTCAGTACATTTTTTGACATAACAAACCGACATAAGGTCTAACGGATCTTTATAAAACCGAGCCTAAGTATAACTAATATTAGAATAACCTAATATTTGTTAATAATTCCAGTGCGTCATCTCTAATGTGCTTAGAATAAGAGCAAAAATCAAGTGACGTACGTAAGACAGATGCGCCCCTCGAGACTTCATTAACATCTTTCATACAGACAGCCGCCTCCCTCTGCCCTGTCTAGAAAAAATGGATAGACGTGTCTCTAGTCCTCATTAGGGGAATAATGTGAGCTCTTTTGTATGAATTGTATGAGGCGTCAGGAATTAATTTATATTATTCATTAATTTATTTTAAGAGAGGTAGGGTACAGCAAAATGTCATCTTGCTCGAATTTGGAGCACCCCAACTGGGGAAGTACCTCCGCCTTGCAGAAGACCACAGCCATAATAACATTATCTACTATACAAGTATGTAGTGTTGTGTTCCTGGAGGTGAGCAAGGTTGCCAGAGCTCCCGAGGATGCACTGTGTTGAGAGCGAGGGACCTAAATTTGTCCCTTCTGCTGTCAACACAGTGAATTCTCAAATTTCATAAACGGTCGGCAACGCGTAAGTGACTCCTTTGGAGTTGCGGGCGTCTATAGGCTGCGGTGGCCGCTTACCATCAGGTGGACCGTACGCTTGATCGTCACCGGCGTTGTATAAAAAAAGGAAATTAAAGAAAGGAATTAAATATTAACATGCCGCTGTAAAAGGTGTGGGTAACACAATGGTAAAATCCATTTTTTCATACAAATGGTGAGACATACGAGAACCACTGAGTTAATCGATTTATGGATATTAGCTGTGGTTCGTTAATTACCAAAACTATCGGAAGTCAGTATCACACTGCAATTAAACCTCTTTATAAATAACAATACAAAAACATGAAATGAGGGCCAAGTATTCCAAAATCTGTATTTAAAGAAAAGAGTCTGAAAATTATGCACATGAAAAAGTAGAATGGCCCATGCAATATAATTAATGGTTTATTCGTTCTAGGTATAAAGTTATAAACCATTTGTAACGTGTAAGCTGTGGTATTTAAGTTTTCTGTGCGACAGCCCCACTTACTTGAGTGTGGTAGTTACTTGGTTAGGTACAACGTCCCTCCACACTTGTTGGTATGCCTCGGTCTAGTCAGCTGAGAGTATTTTCAGGGATGAACGTGGGTAGGTTTGGGCAGCGGTCGTGGATCTACGCTAATAGTATACTCGATTGGAATAGAGAAGATAGAGGGCGCCAGGCATTTATATTTATACTCCAAATGCCAAGAGTCATGGGTTGAATGTATAACGGTAAGATAATTGAAACAAAAACTTGAATTGAAAACCACCTGGTATGTATATTAGAGTATGTAAGAGCACATTAAAACAATGTTACACGGCCATGCCTGCTTACATTACTTTATTCTTATGTCTATATGTCATGGCAAATGGCTGTCCCGAGCGGACTCAACCTGACCAAGGTTTTGAGATCGACTCTCTAAAATAGAATATTATAGTTTTCAAGTTTAAAATAAAGACTAAGCTGCTGTGTGAGAACTTGAGGTGTGTTACAAACTATAGACCTCTTTTACAAAGTATATCCGGCGACACAGAATGCGTTAAATTACGTTGAGGTTAGAATTTTGATTGCGGAACGATGTCACCTGTCAAACGTGGCGTTCGCGGCGGAGCTCACGCACGCGCAGACCACGACACGCTTCTCCCCTGATGACCGCAGGGGCCACCAGCTCGTGACGGGTTCCACGCTCGGTGCCGGCGCATGCGCCAAGCTGCACCTCGACGCTCACGGCGTCCGATCGACGGCCTATGGATAACTGGGGCAGGGGGAAACCCAGCGGCCAGCATCCAATCGCTGTAAACACCGTTAAATGTTAACATATATTCATAACACGACACAACACTCCTGAAAAGAAAGCAACCCGTCGCGATCTCTAAATGCACAGAGTGAACCAATCACGGGATAAACATGAAACTCACCTGGCTAGATACGAGACTAAGCTTAAGGTGTATTCCTTGGTTAAGTTCTTGTTTAAGTTTTTAAAATCATCTGTAACAAAATAAAACGTGTCACGCACTGAAATGTTTCACTAAACCAACAAATATAAACGCCGCTTATGCATCCATAATGCGCGCGCACTTACCTCCTATTCCATAGTGTCATCGCCCAAATTCTTTGCGAGATGTTATTAGATTAAAACTGTTACATAGTTGCAAGCTAAGTTAACAAAATATGGCCGGAGGCCGTAGCGAATACCAGCGAGTACGTGCTCTCTCTTCACATGATGGCAACGCACTGATTGATGTCTATTCCTTTCGCTGCTGTCTGTGACATGAGCAACGATGCGTTCTCGTATGTCGGACTCCAACAATTTTGTAAACAAACAAAATTTCGAGACAATTAATTAGTTTGAGAAGTTTATAATAATCTATGCCTTTTTTTTTAATATCTTTGTTTATTATTTAAGGACTTCTAGTGAAAACTATTTATTTGGATATCGAAAACAAAATCAAGAGACGAATGATCGGAACATGCGCTAGCGTCGCCGTCCGTACTCTCCAGATGGCTCTGTACCTGACTGCAAATAGCTGATCACAGATGGCGCTAAGAGTCTCAAAACTATAACGCTATAGTAGAATTTTTTTTTTTGAAAAAAAAAAAAAAAAAAAAAAGATAAGATAAGATAAGATAGCAAAAGGAAGCAACTACCTCGACCAGGCGGGGAAAACAAGACTTCAACAGATATCATCCATCCGAGAGAGCCCGATGCCATTGAACTAGCCTATGAACTCTTAACAAACATCCTCATACAGAGGTCAATGACCCTTGACCTACATGTGATTACCACC
The DNA here is from genome assembly GCA_963556455.1 of Epiblema foenella. Lineage (NCBI taxonomy): Eukaryota > Metazoa > Arthropoda > Insecta > Lepidoptera > Tortricidae > Epiblema > Epiblema foenella. The sequence goes on from OY747096.1 coordinate 37,668,039, forward strand.
TTATAAGTATACACCTTGTAAGCCAATAGGTGCCATTCCATTAAGCCTAATTCTAGAACCGGTTATCCTATCTTAATGTTTACCTATATGCGCAGGCGTCCCCACTATTATGCTACAATCTTCACTACGAATCTAGCTAAGACCTAACTATTTTTTCATGTACCTATACGATACCTATCTATCTTACGGTATGTACCTACCTATTCTAATGATTATACTTAATCAAGTTAAGCATTCACTTATTTGACTATATTGTATGCTATATTTACCTAACGCAAATGTTGGCCAGCCAAAAGCGTATCCTACTATTTAGGTCGACTGTACATTCCGGTATTTTCCGTGAGTGTGTAGTCATTGCCCTACAGCAACAACCTAGGAGAAACTACGTCCCTATATCCTACTCAACGAATGACGATTTCTCAAGAGATTGGCAGAATTCCATTATAGGTATAACACAATACATAACGTAATGTGCATATTATGGTTTCTTTATTACCTACATTACCTACATGGTTTAATTATCAATCGGTGGTCAATAAAAAGAAACGCTCTAATTAAATGTTTCAATTATATAAACAGAAAGTTATTTATCTTGCACTCTTGTCATGGATAAATCACGAGTCTACCTACAAGGCTGGGATATTTTATTTCCCTGATTATGACTCAGATCATTATGAGCGTGTTTTATGTATTATACGCACCTACATCAGAACAAACATAGTCACGATTAAATGAATTTGACCTAGTTAGTCTCAGAAGCATTATTGTTAAGATTAGTGTAAAATGTCTCTGACCTGTGACCTAGTTTTTTGTACAAGGGCAGTTTCTAGTGAGGATACCGGGTCTCTTGCACCTAAAACATATGGTCGTGGGATATGCGTCACAACGAGAGTGGTGGTGGTTTCCACCACATTTTGCACAGTTCACAGTGGGTCTAGTTTGTCCCTGGCCAACGTTGCGAAGCCTAGCATCAGATGATAAGGGAATAGGGTTTGAGATCCCAGTACAAAAGTTAGGTACCACAGACTCTCTACCGGTGTTTAAAAATCCACGGTTTTCGCATTTAAACTTTGACACCTCTAAGCGCGCACAAATACTCTTAAGTTCCCTCACGGTTTGTACTTCCGTCAAGGCCAGACGCGAGATGAAATACGGATTCATGTTAGTCATGATGATATCGAGCTGCTCTGCATCAGTGATAGGCACTGACAGGCGTAAAAACAAACCTTCCATGATATTAACATATGATCTAATCGATTCATTCTTGTCTTGCAACCTAGCCCTAATCTGGTTTAATAGACACCGTTCGTATTCCACCGGTTGAAATTCATTTTTAAGCGACTCGATAAGATCTTCAAAAGTACTAAAATGAGACTTATTTATGCGAAACCACGTTAGAGCTTCTCCAGAAAAAAGATAAACCGCGTTTCTCAACAATTCTACATCTGAAACCTCCGAAGCGTATTTGAGCTCTTGTAATCTAAAGACGAAGTCATGGACAGGAGCCCTACCGTCGTACACAAGACCCCACTTAAGTACCTGAGATGTATGTTTTTGACAGACTAAAGAAGCAACAGAGTCAGCAATATTCGTCGCAGAGCTTTGAGAAGATGTGCCGGGCTTTGGATTACATCTTAGATTTTCTGTAGCGTTAAACGCCTTCGCCACCAGCGCTATCTTTCTCAATCTCTGTTCAGAACTAGTCAAAATCAATTTCTCTAACCTGAGTATGACATGAGACAACTTCGATAGACACCTTCTCCGACAGGACAATGATGAGTGGTCAGTCCGCAGCACTGCATCCAGCTTCGCTTCGCAGACCTGAAATTCGTCGGCAACGGACAAGCCTGAGATGAAAGTGTTCGCTTTCGCACTGTCAAGGGAAGTGCCTTTAGCAGACTTAAATTGTTGTCTAAGTTCATCTACTGTGTTGCTAGGATCTACATCTATGCCTCTTGTTTGCAATTCAAACAGTAGTTCGTCCTTGGTCAGATTTTCGACTTCAATTTGTAATGCCATGTTTGACAAGTATATAAGTGTATAACACTCAGTGAAACAAATAAAACAGATAAGTGGAACTAGTCCCTAGTGTTAATTACACTTATCTTTTTCATTTAGGAGAAGATAGGTTATTTAATCACACTTGTGATTTTACATAGAAGTAGAAAATTATTCTTAAGTAATGTCAAGAGTAACTTATGTATGAAATTGACAGTTCAATAATTATATAGTGGGTTAGCTTATTTACTAAAACCATCCACAGATTGTGTTCACTTGGAACAATAGAAGCAGTAAAGTTTTACTCATTTGAGTGAAAAATATTTAATCACATCTCGCAAATACACAACAATAAATCTAAAATATGTTGACACAATGGAGGATACTTATCAATCTATGATGCTAAGTAAGATAGTAGTCTTGTTTTAATCACAACCACAAGCCTCACACACAGCAAATAACGTTTAAAATTCAAGTTTGTTTAACAGATTATTATTTATTATTCAATGAAGTAAGAGCGTACATCCACAAACCCAAAATATTCTCCCAAAAGCCATACGTTGGGCCGCCAGAAATGTAACGTGTAAGCTGTGGTATTTAAGTTTTCTGTGCGACAGCCCCACTTACTTGAGTGTGGTAGTTACTTGGTTAGGTACAACGTCCCTCCACACTTGTTGGTATGCCTCGGTCTAGTCAGCTGAGAGTATTTTCAGGGATGAACGTGGGTAGGTTTGGGCAGCGGTCGTGGATCTACGCTAATAGTATACTCGATTGGAATAGAGAAGATAGAGGGCGCCAGGCATTTATATTTATACTCCAAATGCCAAGAGTCATGGGTTGAATGTATAACGGTAAGATAATTGAAACAAAAACTTGAATTGAAAACCACCTGGTATGTATATTAGAGTATGTAAGAGCACATTAAAACAATGTTACACGGCCATGCCTGCTTACATTACTTTATTCTTATGTCTATATGTCATGGCAAATGGCTGTCCCGAGCGGACTCAACCTGACCAAGGTTTTGAGATCGACTCTCTAAAATAGAATATTATAGTTTTCAAGTTTAAAATAAAGACTAAGCTGCTGTGTGAGAACTTGAGGTGTGTTACAAACTATAGACCTCTTTTACAAAGTATATCCGGCGACACAGAATGCGTTAAATTACGTTGAGGTTAGAATTTTGATTGCGGAACGATGTCACCTGTCAAACGTGGCGTTCGCGGCGGAGCTCACGCACGCGCAGACCACGACACGCTTCTCCCCTAATGACCGCAGGGGCCACCAGCTCGTGACGGGTTCCACGCTCGGTGCCGGCGCATGCGCCAAGCTGCACCTCGACGCTCACGGCGTCCGATCGACGGCCTATGGATAACTGGGGCAGGGGGAAACCCAGCGGCCAGCATCCAATCGCTGTAAACACCGTTAAATGTTAACATATATTCATAACACGACACAACACTCCTGAAAAGAAAGCAACCCGTCGCGATCTCTAAATGCACAGAGTGAACCAATCACGGGATAAACATGAAACTCACCTGGCTAGATACGAGACTAAGCTTAAGGTGTATTCCTTGGTTAAGTTCTTGTTTAAGTTTTTAAAATCATCTGTAACAAAATAAAACGTGTCACGCACTGAAATGTTTCACTAAACCAACAAATATAAACGCCGCTTATGCATCCATAATGCGCGCGCACTTACCTCCTATTCCATAGTGTCATCGCCCAAATTCTTTGCGAGATGTTATTAGATTAAAACTGTTACATAGTTGCAAGCTAAGTTAACAAAATATGGCCGGAGGCCGTAGCGAATACCAGCGAGTACGTGCTCTCTCTTCACATGATGGCAACGCACTGATTGATGTCTATTCCTTTCGCTGCTGTCTGTGACATGAGCAACGATGCGTTCTCGTATGTCGGACTCCAACAATTTTGTAAACAAACAAAATTTCGAGACAATTAATTAGTTTGAGAAGTTTATAATAATCTATGCCTTTTTTTTTAATATCTTTGTTTATTATTTAAGGACTTCTAGTGAAAACTATTTATTTGGATATCGAAAACAAAATCAAGAGACGAATGATCGGAACATGCGCTAGCGTCGCCGTCCGTACTCTCCAGATGGCTCTGTACCTGACTGCAAATAGCTGATCACAGATGGCGCTAAGAGTCTCAAAACTATAGATAGCAGGCGTGTAAAATTACTCCGTAACACATTTACTGACGAGTTGACCGCTTTAGCCTAGTTGGTAGTGACCCTGCCTTCGAAGCTAAAGGTCCCGGGTTCGAATGCCGGTCAGAGCATGTATTTGTGTGATGAACACGAATATTTGTTCCTGAGTCTTGGATGTTTTCTATGTATTTAAGTATCTATTTATCTATATAACACTATATCGTCACTTGGTACCCATAGTACAAGCTTTGCTTAGTTTGGGACTAGGTTGATTTGTGTAAGATTGTCCAAAATATTTATTACTTAACTGAAATGTCACAGAAACTAGATTAAAATATTCCGGGGCTCATATCAAAATGTTACTTCAATAACCCATAAAAATATTTTAACAATTTTCACATTTCAATTATGATCAATGTTGTCACTTTAATCGGCGGTTGTAACTAACTGCTAATTTATTTACCGGCGCGTCCCGAGAGTAACGGATTAATTGAGGTAACATTTATGAGGTAGTGTTTTATGAGGCGATATTTATGAGGCGAACGGGCGCGCTCATTTATGCGCATGAATAAATTGTTGCATTGAATTATTGTGCAGATTGGAAAATGGCGTGGATAGTTGAAATGGAATGTAATAATTTATTCATTAATCTAGTCATATTATATGCGCTTATATAAGTCAAAAAACTACCACCGGTTCATAAAATAAACCTCTGCCTCGAGATGAACCGGCGTAAGAAACTCGGCGAGGTGTCATTTTTTCAAAACAATATACAATGTATATAAAATAACAGTATCATAATATTACAGAATTCAAATGCTACGCTATAAAAATGCGTTAAGCGGATTGCTGGACTCTTCTCAGCTAGGCTAGGTTTAGTGAACCAGCGACAAAACTCCCAGTAGCTCGATTCCACTCACACCTCAGATTCGGTTGAAACCGCTCAACCAATCTCACTGGAGGAGTAATCCAGTGTTCCAAACCACACGCGTGGTCGTGCCGGAGGTTTTCTCCTGGATTTTCCCCAGGCTACTTTCTAACCGCGCACTCCTATCGCTTTATTGGGCCCGGCCTATAAAGACACAGTAAAGTTCAAAAATAAAAAGTTATGATTAGATTTCATTTCCGCTACCCTATGGTTGTCTGGAATTTATCGCTCTTTAGCGATAAGACGGACTGTTCTTTGCCCCTACTCATTGTGTTTTTGTACTGTACTATGTCCTTTAATTGAGGTGTGCAATAAAGATTATTTGTATTGTATTGTAAAAATAAAATATATGCGTTAAGCTTAGTAATCATACGAGAAATCTCTCTCTAGCGAGTACCCTCCGAAAGCTTAGTTAAGATTGGCAGCTTTTATTATTTATCATCCGGCAGTAAGAAGCTTATCAGCTTTAGGAGAGACTATAAAAAATATTCACTTCTTATTAATTCACGCGAACATTTTCCTTTAGCAAAAATGCGACTGAAAAGTTTATCTTCTCTGGTAATGCGCCTTTGAGGAACCCGCATTGAGCGCGGCGCCAGATAGAACAGCATGTGTAATTGTTGAGTAAAAGCGACGTTTTATTTTACATGTTGACGCTTAGAGATATATCTCAATTTTTTTTATTGTGATTAGTGTACCTAAGTACCTTATTATCTTTTATCTTGGCGCTTAGAGACCTTACACATGTCTAAAAAATTTCGATTGTTATTAGTTTCTTAGTCTTATTTTTGACATGTAACACTACATTTAATTAATGATACTTTGATTATTGTATTATTTTTAATTGATATAGATAGATTTTGACTTGTAGAAGTGCCTTTGAGGCCTATTTGCAGAATAAATGTTTTGATTTTGATTTTCATCATGATCACGTCTAACATAACTAGATAATTTAAATACTTAGTGAATGAAATAAGCGACTAAAACGGGGCCGCAAAGATTAGTAGTGATAAAAAAGTGTATAGCAAATATAGTTCATTTTTACTAATCTTTACACGGCCCTGCAGTATAATAAACCCAATTATAATAAAGATTTTTGCAGAACCTAAGTTAACATATTTAAGTAAGAAAAAGTAATAAGTTTTGTTCCAAAAACAATCAATTTTCGTTCTTTTTTTTTATACCACGTGTACGTGCTTTCACATGTTTCTAAAAATTATGATATTAAGTCCGGTCTTCTGGTAATCAGAGCCTGCACTCCGAACTTCGAAACCGAACTTCGTGTTGTGCCGCCCCTTTCGCTCCCGTGTTATACATTATAAGAGTGAAAGGGACGGCATGATACGAAGATCGGAGTATTCTCTCAGGTGTGACGCATGACTAGCCTAAGACTTGAGAAACACAAAGTAATCATAATCATAATCAGTAAACTTCGCTTTTGACGATATCCACATTTTATTTAGAGGAAAGTTGTTACACTGGACTAGAGAGATCATTCATAAATCTTAGCATGGTATTAGCAATTTACTGTATCGGAATGTGTTATAGAATTACCCTCTTTTTATGTTATCGCTCGTTACAAACATGTTTAATGTTAAGTTCTCATAATAAGTGAATTGTACATTCTTAATGAGAATAAATGATCTTTAAACCTAACCTAAAAAGGAACGATACAAAAACGCGCCGGCGCCGTAAAACACATAGTCTGCACTGGTTTCCACTCATCTACCCCAGTTCATTCAAGACGACGTCTTTGTCGCGGACAGCCTCGCCACACGCATTAGGCAGCGATCACACCGACCGTCAAAAGAAACAACGCAAAGAGGCGACGGAGTAAATCTAGGGCTCGGTTGCACCAACATACGATCACAGGCCGGTCATCGTCAAATATGGCGCCGGCAGCTGTCATCCCATAGAAACTTGTCAAACTTTCCATACAATCAGATTTTAACGAACACCGCTTACGATTACAGACGGTTTGGTGCAACCCACACTAAGGGTCGGTTGCACTGACATACGATCACAGGCCGGTCATCGTCAAATATGGCGCCGGCAGCTGTCATCCCATAGAAACTTGTCAAACTTTCCATACAATCAGATTTTAACGAACACCGCTTACGATTACAGACGGTTTGGTGCAACCCACCCTTAGGGTCGGTTGCACCAACATACGATCACATGCTGGTCATCGTCAAATATGGCGCCGGCAGCTGTCATCCCATAGAAACTTGTCAAACTTTACATATAATCAGATTTTAACGAACACCGCTTACGATTACATACGGTTTGGTGCAACCCATGCATTCGCTGATATTATCTTATATGTCATGAAATCCTAATAATGTATAAACGTTAAAGTTTGTGCGTTTGTTTGGATGTATGGATGAATGTACGTTCCAATTAATCTCAAAAACGGCTGGACGGATTTAGTTGGAATGGAGGTAGCTTTTATACCTTGGATTAATACATGGGCTATCTTTCAACCGCGGGTAACACCGCAGAGCGCTGCTAGTTAGACATGATTACTAACAGCTATTGTATCTATGAGTCTTTGTGATACTTGAAATAAACGATTATTATTATTATAAATGGTAGGCTCCGCAAAAATTCCATCCCACGAACGCTCGTTGCGAAATAAGACTCCCCGCCGCGGTTCCCCGATGAACAGTGATGGGGGGAGTGTACAGGTTTTAAAAGATCCTCTCGACAGAACGCCATGTAGTACCTAACTGATAAGGCGCGTCGTGAATCTTCGTTCGCGCAGAAAAGAAAGTATCGCTCCGAAGATTAACGAAATAATGCATAAAACTTACAATTAACCTAAGATCACTACTATAAGGTTCATAATGCGCGTGCACTCGATCAGAAGTATGGCGGCTGTCTAACATGCCACGCGGCGCGCGCTAACATGGCGGCAGCTGCGGACCAATAGCGGTGCAGGAAAAAGAAGCGCGGTGCGTGGAGCGTGCCCATTGGTCAATAGCATTTCCCGCGCTTTAAAAATTCATCTTCTGCGCAGGTACATCGGTAAGCCATATCAGTTGGGTACTACTGTACATACCTAGGTTGGTTAAGGAAGCCATTGAAATCCAAAGGCATAAGAATTTCAACCGGGAAGATGGGTTTCAACTGTCAAGTGTCTGGCGTCCAGTGATCCGAAAGTTTACAAATCGAAAATAGACTGTTTCCGGAAAGAACTCGCGTATTGATACTGTGAGTGTGGTGTGTCGTGACCGTAATCGAGTTTCAAGTGATGAGGCGGACGGTGTTAGTGACGGTGTGCGAAAAAAGCGAACCAGGAAGAGGGTAGATCGCTATGGTGTGTGGGTAGACCACAACTAAAACTCGCAGCACGTCAGTTAATCCTTGATAATGGCGCTTGCAACAGTGCCGAAATATCGGGAACTCACAAATATATCCCGTTTCAAATCGTAATTCTAAGGTTTTAAAAGAGTCGGACAACGAGCATACTAGTCCCTTGTACTGGCAGCCGTCCATATCGTAAACGCTTACCAGGGCGGGTCGTTCTTTTATGTGCCGCTTATTTAGTGAAAAAACACTAGAAACAGTTTGGCCGGTGTGACTGCGGCCTAATCGCAGGCGTGCACGCAGCCATGTTTGTGCATTCATCTCCGAGACGTTTGCGAGCGGAACGAGTCTCACAATCACGTGTTTGTCCGCGTTTCATACAGCGCTGACTGTACATACAGATATTATACGAGCCTGGGCAATATACACTGTTGCATATTTGGACCATTCTACTTTTTCATGTACATAATACAATACAATACAAATACTCTTTATTGCACACCTCAAATAATAAAATAGCACATAAAAAACAAAGATACAGGGAGACAGAGGCAGAAAAACAGGCGGTCTTATCGCTAAAGAGCGGTCTCTTCCAGACAACCTTTGGATAGTGGAGAAATGACATTCACAAATACATAACACATAATTACATAATATTCAGACACTTTTTTTTTAAATGCAGACTTTGGAATACTTGGCCCTCACTTCATATTTTTGTATTGTCATTTAGAAAGAGGTTTAATGCAGTATCACTTCCAATAGTTTTGTTCATGCTTGCTAGGACATAGTGACTACGTTAATACTAGTGTCTTTTTATAGGGGATTGACGAGAGACATCATCCTGTTGTGGATTCGTTTTTTTATCAGTGACTTAGAGACCATATACATCTCTAACAATATTAAATTAATTTTAATTTTGACGCTCAGAAACCATGTACATCTGTGGGATATTGTATTAATTTCATTATACTCCTTGTTTAATCTTGAGACCTTATACATCTCTAACTTTACTGATGTTGTAATATTTGCAATAGATAACTTTGCAAGTTTATCTTCACTGTATGACATTAATTTTGTTATAATTGTAAACTCGAAATTATTATTCGTTCTTGAACTGTAAATTAATATTTTGACATGAAAAAGTGTCCTTGTGGCCTATTTGCAGAATAAATGTTTGATTTAGATTTTTTGATTTTGGTAATTAACGAACCACAGCTAATATCCACAAATCGAGTAACTCAGTGGTCCTTACATGTCTCACTATTTGTCTGAAAAAATGGTTTTTACCACTGTGTTACCCACCTATTACAGCAATATTTTAATATTAAAGTATTTTCACCTACAAATTCCTTTTATTAGGTTCAGGTACTATTTCGAATCCTATTTTTGTACACTAATTCAATACATATCATAGATATTTTTTTTTAATAGAAAACTGGTCATGAGAAAGTAGAATGACACATTTATCTATAAAAATAAATGTAAATATCAGTGCAAAACCAATAACAGAGTGCATGCTTTAAGGAATAACGGGGACATTGTTTTACCGAAATCAAATAATTATATACCTTTTAAAAGAAGCATTGAGTACAATGGAATAAAAATCAATAATTTATTATGTAATGAAATTATACAATTTAATAATTTTAATGAATTCTCAAAAAAACTGAAATGTTTTTTACTAGATAGACCCTATTACTCTTAGAAAGAATATTTCGAGAAGATTTATGATTAATGTTTATGTATTCAGGTCATTTTAATTTTATAAAATTGTGTATTATAATAATTATTATTCAAATTTATTCTGTTATAAATATTGAATTTTATTGTAAACTTAGGCTATAATTTAGTTTATTGTGGCGGAACGTAGGTACATTATTGTAACTTTATTACCACTGACATGTTAATTGTGCCAACTTCGTGTATATTTTAGCAAAATACAAAATAAATGATTGATTGATTGAACCTTATTACAATGCAGTTAGGTGAAAAAGTGGATATATTTCCTTGTAGTCCAATAGACTTGACTGCAAAGAAATGTATCCACTTTCTGTCTGTGTAATCCATACGAAAAGAGACTTAATTTATATGATATAAAATTCAAAATCTAGTAACATCTGGATAAAATATAGTTGGCACAAAATCTCAGTTATAAACTATACTTGTCGCGTTATTTGTGTCGATTTGAACTAACCTTAACGGGTTTACCGGCAGAGTCGGGACGAGTAAAACCAGTCTTAGACTGAACGCCCCTCCATCCTGTTTCCATTTACATCTGACTAAGGCATACAGGCGCAATACTCAAAAACGTATTGAATATTGAAACAATTTGCACTAGGAGAGGTGCGTTCATTCCATCAGCGTCTACATGATATAAGCGTTGGTACAATTACTAGTATTAGAAAAGATTCTATTGATTTTTCAAGGATAACTACAAAATAATTAAGACCCGTCGCGCCTCGTCCGTCGTTAAGTTTATATTACTTTATGTATGTAAAAATGTATGTAAAATTCCTTATTGTACATGAGTAAAACATAACATAAATTACAAGAACAGTTGACATATATGTACAAAGGAGAGCTTATCCCTGTAAGGGATTACTTCCAGCTAACTTTTGAGCAATTAAGTGGAGATTAAGATTAATAGGCAATCCGAGAAACATGTACAATTCGAACACAAAATTATCTTAATAACATCAAAATAATATATAGATATATATAAATATACAAACGAATTTTAATCAACAAAAGAACAAAATACAGGACAGAATCAAGAACATACAATACTTAAGTATTTCCTATTGACAGAATTTCCCCGGCTCTGGCATTCTGCGATTCTGGCATAACGCGTCAAAACCCTTTATCTCTAAAAAAATTACATATCGAAAAAAAACAAAACCATCAGATGCCTTCAAAGCCGAATTTGAATCGAAAAAAAAACCTGAATTCCGATTCTTTGAGCCTGATTGAATAACAAGCGCTTTGTCCCGCGGGTCGAGATCAGAAAAGTACTTTAGAAATGACGTCCTTTAGGAAAAACGGAATTGCTGTGCGATGTCCGACATACTCATACTCAGTCAAATGACCATTGAATAAGTTGCAACTGATTACTGAAATATAGATAGATAGATAAATAAATAAATATTAGAGGACAATCTTACACAAATCGAACTAGTCCCACAGTAAGCTCAAGAAGGCTTGTGTTATGGGTACTAGACGACGATATATTTAATAGATATAAATACTTAAATACATAGAAAACATCCAAAACTCAGAAACAAATATTCATGCTCATCACACAAACATTTGCCCTGACCGGGATTCGAACACAGGACCGTCAGCTTCACAGGCAGGTGCAATACCCACTAGGCTAAACCGGTCGTCAAAAGATAGATAGATATATTTATTTCCTTTATAAAATTACATCATGGTTTACATTTTTAAAACAAAATAAATTCACAAAAGGATCGTCAACAGGTATAATTATAATGAAAGAAATATAGGTAATTGAAATCAAATAATGTCAATGGTAAAAAATAAATAGAAATGTCAAATTTGTATACACGGCTAGAATATCCTAGGCAACGTCGTTAGTCTAATATAAAATAATAGATTTTTTTTTAATGTCATAGGAGGCAAACGAGCAGACGGATCGCCTGATGGTAAGCAATTACCGTCGTCCATAAATAAAAACAATATAAACGCTCGATTCCAAATATGGTCATATATCAATGCAATATAGTCTACTACACGTTGATGATAGGTGGTTCATTGTCAGATTTAGGTTCGCGTCTTTTCGGTGGACATATCAAAAGTTAAGGGCCACAAAGCTTAATTTTGGATTGGTCTAGTAACCCGCATAAACGGTGTGTCCGTAACTATAAATTCATGTAATAAAAACATAACTTATATGTACATGAGCCGTTAACTATTGACCACCGGGTGGACTTTTGTTTTTACAACTGACAATGACCCGATGTGCGTGAGCATTCGAATACGAAGCCTTTTGTCGAAATGTTAAACCTCGTTCAGATATATTTTATACAAGCACCTTAAGGGAGGCGTACAGCGACATCTACCAGAAGACTCATGCTTCATTAAGAGCGCTTTAATAAAATGCAACAGGTCCACTAGCGCCACTCGTAAATATGTGTAATTATTTAAATTTAATGATATATAACTAAAAAAGGGGGGCCGCTACGTACAGTAGTTTGTATTTAAGTACTTTTTGAATCCATCAAACTAGTTATTACGTTGCTGGATTCGTTAATCTATGCGTCCAAAAGTCCAAAGTTAAAACGGCCGTTTTAATTTTGAGCTCATAGAGAGACGAATCTAGCAACGTACAAACCAGTTTGATGGATTCAAAAAGTACTTAAATACAAACTACAGTACGTAGCGGCTCCCTTTTTTAGTTATATATCGTTAAATTTAAATAATTACACTCATTTACGAGGGGCGCTAGTGGACCTGTTACATTTTATTAAAGCGCTCTTAACAGCACTAACGTCTCAAATCATATTCAGAATCGTCAATTGCGATGCGCCATCCCATACTCAAATTTAGAATGCCTTCGGTGCCTAAATTTTAAAAATTTTCCTTTATCTCGTTCATAATTTTTTTGGCTAATCAAAGAGGAAATGCTGCCAGTATCTTCGGCACCATGCCGCGGGGGCCATTTTTAGATTTAATTTAGATTTATATTTAGGTTTTAATTTAGTTGTAATTAGATTTATTTTTGTTGGTTAATATGTTTATATTTCGAAAATCAATATTTGCACAGTTATTTAATAAAGTTACATCTGAGATTTCAACATTTTAAGATAGTAGGTTGAATTTTTAGTCGGCGTCACGGCAGGAGATGGAGAGACGAAGTTGACGTCTCGGATCAGAAGTGGTGGGAGAATGCACAAGACAGAGACGCGTGGGAAAAAAGAGAGGCCTTTGCCCAGCAGTGGGACACTTGAGGCTCTTTATAATAATAATAAATAAGGTTGAATTTAATTTATATTTATATATTATTATATTATTTTATTGTATATTTATATATTATTTAAGTATATGTATTTATATTGAATAGTTGTTTTGGAATCTTTTTTTCTCATTGTAATAGTTTATGCACCACCTACTTTTCAGCTTTATATTTCATTTCTCCACTATCCAAAGGTTGTCTGGAAGAGATCGCTCTTTAGCGATAAGACCGCCTGTTGTTCTGCCTCTGTCTCCCTGTAACTTTTTTTTTTGTTTTTTATGTGCTATTTTATTATGTGAAGTGGGCAATAAAGAGTATTTGTATTGTACTGTTGAATTTAATTTAGTTTATCCTGACTTTTCAACGCCAAGCCGAAACTACCGAAGTTGAAATTTTCAGAGTATTTTATTTTGTTTGATTAGGTAAACAAGGATCTGCCAAAATGTTACCCTTTTTGTAAAAGGGTAAAATTGGAGTCGGGCGTAAAGCAACAGCCCTTTACTCGTACATATGTAAGTGTGAGTACTATCAGAAACACAGATAACTGACCGTTTGTGGATCTTGTGTCGTTGGAATATGGTTCAGAAATGGTCAGTAAATTTGACACCGATTTGTGTAATAGAAAAAATATTTATAAACATTTCCAGCTTATCCTCCATAAATGTAATTGCTATCCAAGTTAAACAGGTATCGAACCTATTTTGTTCGAAACAAAATAGGCAGTGAAAATAATAATAATAATAAAAAATAATAATACATATTTTGGGGACAATCTTACACAAATCGACCCAGTCCCAAACTAAGCAAAGCTTGTACTATGGGTACTAGGCGACGATATACATACTTATATAGATAAACATATACTTAAATACATAGAAAACATCCAAGACTCAGGAACAAATATTCGTGCTCATCACACAAATAAATGCCCTGACCGGGATTCGAACCCAGGACCTCTAGCTACGTAGGCAGGGTCACTACCAACTAGGCTAAAGCGGTTTCAAAATTTCCCAAACGTGACTCGACAAAAAATCTGCATATATACCGAACCTGCTCACAAAATTTCACGAGAATCGGTTGACAAATGCGACACATCATCCAAAAAAAATGATAATTATTAACGGAAAACGAATAATAGTAGATTGTATGACAAGGGTCTAAAATGAGCCATATTACCACGAGATAGTTCGACGGGTAATGTGGCTTTTAGACCAGAGTTATACAATCTACTTTTCACTTCAATTGCGAGAAAATAAATAAACAAAGGTTAGCCATCCAAAATTAACAATTAATTCCACGGCGAACTTATATATAATATGACAGCATGTTTTTTTTTCTAAACTGTTTTCATGCGTTGACACACAAAATAGACACCGCGGTTCGCGCGCAACATTGACGCGCAAAAAAGCTAACTCACCTTCCATTGAGCGCTTCAAAGCGTTGCTCGAACCAACTAATCACTTTTTTAATTATTGTGAAATAGGGACTACTACAAACTTAATCTTTAGTCTCTTTAGAGAAATGAATTCTGTTTTCTGATTGGTCGATTTTAGTAAAGCTGTATTCTGGTTTATTAATACCCAATACCAAATATTTTTTAAAAAGTTAAATTAGTGTTTTGTGGTTGGTGGATTTAATAGGTGAAGTATTATGATTGGTCTAAATTGAATGTTTTTTAAATCATAAATATGTATTCATATTTTCCCTAGGGGTTAAATGTACCACTGTAGCCCCGCTTGACAAGTCTAATACACACTTTTCGAGCATAAGAAGTGAAAAATGCTTTTCGCATTAATGAAACGCACAGTAGCTTAAAATGCCTTGTCAACCAATATTCAATCTGAAGCTGACTACAGCTTCCAACAACCACTTATCCTCATCTTCATCTCCATCCTCATCCTCAATACTCATCCGCAGCGCGCCGCCCTAAGCCAAATCCCGGAAGGCGAGTGCCCCGGTACTATAATATTTATGAAGGCGCTCTTACATTTGCACCTTACCTGCTGTTTCGTATTTTATTGAGTGGAGCCTTTGCCTTGTTTGAAAAATACCTGTAACAAGAAATAACATCCATTAGAAAATATTTTTTCTAAGCTATAAAGAGGCATTTACTTTTGAGTTTTAATACAGTAAAAGGTTGAACATTAGGTACTTACTTTGTTTTTGTTTAAATCAAACTTACTCATATGAGTGTCTTATACAGGGTTCGAAAGAATAATTATCGTGATTTTTATGCTTTGATAATTATCGATTTGATAATAAACTAAAATTGTAAATTCGGCATGAGTCTTAAAAAAATACGTGCGTGAATTCGAATGTTAATAATTACGCTCTCTGTATGTGTTTTAATGATGTTGTAATGATTAATTGATTATATTTTAATGGTTAATAAAAAACTAGTAAAATATTGTATAGCAACATTTATTTTGCAGCCTAAACACCATAATCTTTTATATATTAGTACAGAGTACAGTCTTTATTGGTAAGAATAAATTTTACAGGTCATATCATACATCGGAAAATAAATTTAACTAATAAAATAACGTATACACCCTACCCATAAGAGGGATAATTATCCGATAATTATCGGATAGTTATCAAAGACCATAATTATCTTGATAATTTCGAACCCTGGTCTTATAACATATAAAGACTACGTGTAGGTTTCCCCCGGATTTCCCGCAGGGCACTCTCCAACCGCTCACTCCTATTGCTTTATTGGGCCCGGCCTATAACGCCACAGTCAGGCTAAAAATTTAAAAAGTCGTATCATTACGCTGATTGTATACTGAGATACGATTTTTTAAATTAGCACGGCAGATTACGTTTGATTTTATACCCCCATAAATTTTCATACCCCGGGCTTATGTATGAAAATCGATTCTTAAGGAGTTAACTCCAAAAAAAAATACAGACTAGTGGCTCTGTGAGCTCTATGTACACCTCGCTTTTTTAATGCTTTTTTTTTAATCCATAACTAGCGACCCGCCCCGGTTTCGCACGGGTGCACTATTTAATGGATGTTATGTTTATATGTATAATACATATAAACCTTCCTCTTCAATCACTCTATCTATTAAAAAAAAACCGCATCAAAATCCGTTGCGTAGTTTTATAGATTTAAGCATACATAGGGATATAGGCACATAGGGACAGAGCAAGCGACTTTGTTTTATACTATGTAGTGAAGAGACTCGACAAAAAACTCTATATAAATAACGAACCTGCTCACAAAATTTCAAGAGAATCGGTTGAGAAATGCGACCTCTATAACACACCGTCCAAAACAAATTTTGTGAAATTTCCACAAAGTGACTAAACAAAAAATATATGTATAATTATCGCACCTGCTCACAAAATTTAACGAGAACCGGTTAAGAAATGCGACCTCCAGAGGAAAATAAATCGAAATCCGCCCGCTGAAACACAAAATCATGGGCAAATATTTGTTTTTAGTAATTTTCAAAAGCTGACTCAACAAAAAAGTTCCATATAATTACAGAACCTGCTCACAAAATTCACGAGAATCGGTTGAGAAATGATGTAGATGAGAACAAATGGAAATCCGTCGTGCGAACATACGAAGACATTTTTGTCGAAGCTGAAGCAGAGACCTTCGTTTCACTCGGACAATTAAGTACTGTTATTTTAATGCTTGTAATGCAATTCAATTCAATTCAATAGTTTATTTGTCCAAAAAGCAGGTAATGTTATACAACAGGTGTTATGTCACAATTTAAAAGATCTCCACTTTTTGCCGATTAAACGGCGTACAAATTTTATATCACGAGATTTCATCTCTTTACGTGCCTGCCTAATTATTACTATATTATTGTTATTTATTATTCCTTATAATTAATACTATATTATTGTTATTTATTATTCCTTATTATTAACGAAACTGAAGAATAGTTTGAGTATGAAATACTTGGAGCGCTCGTGGCCCAGCGGCGCCCGCGTACCGCGTGCGGTATGCGGGGTTAAGCAACGTGGGGTGGTCAATTCTTGGCTTCGCGGCCGCGGCAAGGGCTTTAGTTCCCATCACAGCCAAAGAGCTGCACTCCAATAGTCTTTGCACCTGGCGGGAACCATCTCCGGATGTATGATGTTGTGCGTTCGGAGATGGTATCCGCCATGTGTATCCCTTGCTTTTAGATTATTTTTGTCTTAAAGGGGCCTCTGCGCTGTTGGCTTCGGCCCCACGCATGCCTTCCAAAGGTCTGGGACCCCATAGTCCCGAGATATGAAAAAAGACATACAATAATAATAATCTTTTATTTCGAGTATCACAAAGACTAATAGGTACAACAGCTGTTAGTAATCAATTAACTATATATCTTATTGCTAGTGTTAGAAATTATTTAGCCCATATATCCGAGACTGGAGCGTGCAGTGACATCCAGTGCCTCATAAATGGCGACCGGTTTAGCCTAGTGGGTAGTGCACCTGTCTGTGAAGCTAACGGTCCTGGGTTCGAATCCGAAAGATATATTTTTGTTTTATTTATTTACCAAAAAAAGTTAGATACAGTTTTACATTAACATCCGTTCGCCAAACACAACGTTTATTGGCGAGTAATGCACTCATGCTCTTAACAAATTAATGTACCTATCTACCTTAAAACCTAAAATAAAATATGTATTTAGAGGGTATCTATTAGCAATTTCTTCAATTTAGTTTTGAAGAAATTGCTACAATCATGTTCTGGAAAGATGGTATTGAAAATGCGTGGTGTTAAGTAACTTCGAGTTCTTTTACCGTAATAGTTGTTAGCTGCGGGTTCTACGTAATTTCGGTATGTTTCACTCTTTTCTTTAAAGTGACACATTTCGCCCATGTCTACTGGCTGTTCCGAGCTTCAAGAGGATGACAAATGACGGGTGTCCTTTACCGAGACAGCGCTCACCGCCATATTTCACGGCAATTGGGTCCACACACGTCGTTCGTCAATAGATTACATGTGTTGGCACACTGACAGATGCTTGATACACTCAATATATTATTCCTTTGTCCATATTTTTATTTATAGTTTTGTAGTATTCGGTTTTTAGGAGTCGGAGAGGTACCCAATTTTTTTTTGTAAGATTCTACATTACTATATTGTTGACGGGAATTATTTACTATACAACTATGTACCTAGTGTTGTGTTCCTGGAGGTGAGCAAGGTTGCCAGAGCTCCCGAGGATGCACAGTGTTGAGAGCGAGGGACCTAAATGTGTCCCATCTGCTGTCAACACAGTGCATCCTCAAACCTTATAAAGGGTCGGCAATGCGCACGTGACTCCTTTGGAGTTGCGGGCGTCTATAGGCTGCGGTGGCCGCTTACCATCAGGTGGACCTTACGCTTGTTTGCCACCGGCTTGTATAAAATAAAAAAACTTGAGGTGCTACCCCGAAATTCGAAATCTGAACTTCGTATCGTTCCGTCCCTTTCTCTCATATAGTGTATACACGAGAGTTTGATTTTATTTTTAGACTTACGCTCAGAGACCTTATACATCTCTGAGGGTATTTATTTATTCGATTATATTATTTATATGTTGACGCTTAGATGTCACAATATTATATTATTATTAGTGTACCTGTTATTATCTTTTATCTTGACGCTTAGAGGACCTTATACTTTAACAAATCTAGATTATTATTAGTTTAAGAAACTATTAACTCGATTTGCGATATTTTCGTTTATATTACGTAATATTTGTGTGATGAGCATGAATATTTGTTTCTGAGTCTTGGATGTTTACTATATTATATCTATTAAATATATCGTCGTCTAGTAGCGGGCTAGTTCGATTTGTGTGTAAGATTGTCCTCTAATATTTATTTATTTATTCATCAATTTCTCTCTACCCGCCGCCCCATTCTTTCATGTGTTGGAGGGAGATATAATTAGTAATAGCCTTATTTGTGGATTAATTTGATTCGTAAGCTCCGAGCGTACGGAAATCATTTCATCGAATTATGATATAACTATAACGGATTTCCTGTTCATGAGGTATATTTTTGTATGCAGCTTCGCGTCTGTTCCATTTTTAGCGTTCCGTAATAAAGAAGAACCCCCCCCCCCCCCCCCCCATAGTTTTGCCAAATATGTACTCCGCCTCTATTGACCAACCGCCTATTATGACGTAATTACACAACGATGTTTGGTTTTCACATTAAAATCTTTGTAACAAAGTCGGATATAATGACTTCGCTTACAGTGACATGTGACATATCGCTTATTATGACCCATTTTTAATTAATTTTGTCCGTTTATAGTGACCGACATGATTCTTTACACCTATACACGGCACGTGGCTGGTTTTTGTTTTGAATCTCAGTGTAGTAATATTGACAGTTGAACGTCACGGATTTGTTTTTAGTGTTATGTTCATAGTAATATTGAAAATGATAATTTGACAATGGTAATATCTTCTATACACAATAGTATTAGAGACTGTTATTACAATAAAATGCAAAAACAAAAGCGGACAAAAATTACAGATTTCTTAAGTACATAAAAATGAAAAATATGCATACTTACATACATGTCTTACATGCAATTTTTATTTTGATTTAATATGCTGTTTCTCTGTTACCTAAAAAATAGAAGATTGTTTTTTTTCACAAAAATGCTTTGTATGACGTCCGCTTAGTATGACGTGTTTGTCAATTCCCTTCGATGTCATTATAAACGTATTCCACTGTAAATCAATCTGTCCGCTTGAATATCCACGGCTAGGTCCATGATCCTCTATTACGCGAAATCTGTAATTAAGCATGGGTATACAATACAAATCGGGGCCTGTACACCGAAGTTCGATATCCGAATTTCGTATCGTGCTATCCCTTTCAAAATCAAATCAAAATTAAAACATTTATTGTGCAAATAGGCCTCAAGGGCACTTTTACAAGTCAAAATCTATCTATATCAAATAATAATAATACAATAATCAAAGTATCATTGATTAAATTGTTGTGTACATGTCAAAAATAAGACTGAAAAACTAATAGCAATCGAGATTTTTTAGAGATGTATAAGGTCTCTAAGCGTCAAGATAAAAGGTAATAAGGTAGGTAAACTAATCATAATAAAATATTGTAAGATATATATGTAATCGTCAACATGAAAATAATAAATCTTATAAATAAACTAGCGACCCGCCCCGGCGTCGCACGGGTGCAATGCTGATGCATGTATTATACATATAAACCTTCCCCTTGAGTCACTCTATCTATTAAAAAAACCGCATCAAAATCCGTTGCGTAGTTATAAAGATTTAAGCATACATAGGGACAGAGAAAGCGACTTTGTTTTATACTATATGTAGTGATATCCTCAGGGATATATTTAAGGTCTCGGAGCGTCAGTCTAAAAACAAAATCAAATGAGAACAGAGCGAAGTCTCTCATCCTGTCAATTCCTCTGAACACTATTACGAAGTTACTATATAGTCCTTGCAAACATGAACAGACCGGTCCCCACAAACAGCACCCGTTCACGAGTAAGACGCGTATCACGCTTATGACATTTTGCCCCCACCCCCCTAAGCACAAGGTCCTACAGGTGGAAAACTTAGAATAGAATAGTCTTCCTAATGTACCCCCAAATAACCTCATAAAATTCCATTAAGTTCCGAACACTTTCCAGGTATAATGTAACAGCTGGATTAGTGGCATTACTTCAGTAAACTTTAACCTGCCACTCCAAATCAAACTTCCAATATTTCTAAAATAGTGGATTGTATGACAAGGGTCTAAAATAAGCCACATTACCACGAGATGGTTATTTTACCTAACGATGTGAGTTAATATGGCTTTTAGACCAGAGTTACACACTCCAATTTTCACTTCGATTGCGAGAAAATAAATAAACAAAGATTAAAGTCAAAAGTCAAAAGTCAAAAACATTTATTTGTATTATCCACCCACAATTATATAAAATACTATGAGTATATGGCGACAATTTTTTTTTAACTGTTTTGACTGAGATTCATACCTAGAAGTTGAAATAGGGACAAAAAAGACCTAATGTTTTTAATAGTTGAAATGAAATGAAATCATTTATTCTTCAATTTAGGCATATTACGAAAGTCAAATAACTGCCACCGGTTCATAAAATAAACCTCTGCCTCGAGAAGAACCGGCGTAAGAAACTCGGCGAGGTGTCATTTTTTCAAAGCAACATACAAGTATATAAAATAACAGTATCATTATACTACAGAATTCAAATGATACAATATAAACATACATATATATTTTTTAATATAAAGGACAAAATATTTCTGTGTTAGATTACTTGTGCGGGAAGCTATCACTGGCATTATAGTAATTGATCAAAGTATGTACCAAAAAGAACCCAACTTTCCCATTGGCTGTCGACGTGTTTTCTGATTGGTGGATTTAATATGGTGAATTTTGATTGGTCAAATTAGAATGTTTTGTAAATCATAAATATGTATTCATATTTTCCCTAGGGGCTAAATATACTACTTTAATATGACACACTTTTCGAGCATGAGAAGTGAAAAAACCCGTTCCCGGCATTCGAGCCGAGGACATTTTATATTAAATGACGTCACAAATAATGCTTCCATATTTGAACCATGGATAAAAAGCAACAAATAACATGTCAATAGCTGACGAACTATTTCAAACCTTATTTCATACGGGATAAGTTTCAATTGAGCGGAGCATCCGACTATTACACAAGCACTTATAATGACCGTAAGAGTTTATACCAATATGTATTCTATTGAATAGAGAATACGGTCCCGTATCGAATGTGAATAATACTCGCTAGGGGCAAATGCAGACTTTATTGTAAAGAAAAATAACCTTTGGAAAACATGGCCGTTAGGTTTACGCGGCCAAGGGCGAGGCGGATTTTATATGAGGGTTCCGTTCAAAGAAATTTGATACTTTTTAGATCAGGGCATGATATGTATATTAATTTGATTGACTTTTTAATGATAAAAATGTATTGATTATTTATATCTATCTGACATTTTGAAACTGGCATTACATCTATTTTTATTTTTTCTTTTTCTTTGACACACACTAAACTTAAATTCTTACATTGATCTTATTACAATTTGAACAAAGGCACACAAGTCTGTATGCATGATAGATTAGTACCTATTTTAAAATTTAAATATAAAAAAATTTAGAATGAAGGAAAAATTGAAAAATTTAGGCACCGAGCAGGATTCGAACCTGCGACCTCCCGGCACTCGCGGCCAGTCGCTCTAGCCAACTGAGCTATAGGTGCAATCGCTACCCAGTTCCAAATTCATCAACCGTTCCTTCGTATTAAGCAGTACCGCTGCTAAACGTAAACTATTTTTTATATACAAACGCGCGCAAACATGTAATTAAACAATTTTTTATTAAAAAACGATCATCTATTTAGACGATTTTGTTATTGAATTGACACGTATCTTGGCATTTTCTCGATGTTACTATCTAGAACAGGACTATTGCGACCTAATGTCATAAATTTTAAATGGATTTTTTTGATTTTTCATTAAGAAATATCGTTCCAAACATCACTCCAAATCAACCATTTTCAAACTAAAAACTTGTTTTTTTTTCGCTTAAACTCTAACACACAATAAAATCAAAAAATGGCTATGTTACTATATAAAACTTTAATAAAATCATCATTTCCTTTAATCACTTTATTGGTATTATCAATACTTTTGTCATAATTTGAAATCAAAACATTTTAAAACTTATACGGCTTCTTAATGTTATGCTAAATAGATTTTATTATTTTCATGTTGACGTGTTATAGATATAGCTCAACATATTTTATTATTATTAGTGTACCTACTTTATTACATTTTATCTTGACGCTTAGAGACCTTATACATCTCTAACAAATCTCGATTGTTATTAGCTTCTTAGTCTTATTTTTGACATGTAACACTACATTTCATTAATGATACTTTGATTATTGTATTATTTTTATTTGATGTACCTAGATAGATTTTGACTTGTAAAAGTGCCCTTGAGGCCTATTTTTTTTTTTTTTTTTAATTTATTTAGGCAACAAACATTCAAATACAAAAATGATATTTTTACATATTGTGGTAAAAGACCTCGAGTGCCATATCTTAAGATTACATAAACATTTTAACTTAAAGTAGCTTATTGTAGGAGCGGTAAGATGCGAAACAATTTGCTAAAGAGTGCATTATTGGGTATTTGCTACACAAGTCCATTTTTTTTAAATATGGTTTAGAAGACTACATGGATACATATATTTATTATCCATAGGATATTTGCAGAATAAATGTTTTGATTTTGAAATGTTTTGATTTTGATTTTGCTTGTATATGTTACGCTCCAACACATTCTTGTTTGTCTCAACAATTATTCCAACTCGTATCTCTAGTTCGGCGATCGTGCGATCCTGTCCCGAGTTTTCCCGGATCAATTGTCACCGCGCGTCCCTCGCGTCCCCGGAATGATTGTCACAGCTTGTCCCGGGACTCGCGGAATAATCGTCACCGGCCGCCGCCGGGAGCGCGGAACTCAATTTACTAGAAAATGATTCAAACAGCGCCCCTGCGTTAGGGGTCCTCAAGATATATTGTATGAGGAGATGAACTACTTACAGGTCCATAACTTCATTATAGGGGAGTAAAAGAAACAAAATATAGATTAAATGAGAGAATTTTCTTCAACAAAAAAATATTAGACAGATTTAGAATAAAGGAAAAATTGAAAAATTTAGGCACCGAGCAGGATTCGAACCTGCCACCTCCCGGCACTCGCGGCCAGTTGGAAGGTTGGATAGCACTCGCTTCCGTAAAAACCAGTGCCTACCCCAAATCTTGGGATTAGGTAGTGGACCCCGGGCATCCTGCAGTATGCAACTGTACTGGGATAATGTTTGGTGACTACGCATTTCAGGTTCGGTAACTACATAGAATTTTTTTATCGAGTCAGTTTTTGGAAATTTTCATAACAATTTTTTTTTATGCTTTTGTCATTTTCTCCGGGCGAATACCTGTTTGTTCGGCTCTACAGGTCGCATTTATCAACCGGTTTTAGTGAAATTTTGTGAGCAGGTTCGATAATTATATAGCATTTTTTTGTCGCGTCAGTATCAGGAAAATTAAAAAAACTCGCGAAAATCGCGTTGACGGCCGCTTTAGCCTAGTTGGTACCCTGCCTACGAAGCTGGAGGTCCCGGGTTCGAATCCCGGTCAGGGCATTTATTTGTGTGATGAACACGAATATTTGCTCCTGAGTCTTGGATGTTTTCTATGTATTTAAGTATATATTTATCTATATAAGTATATATATCGTCGCCTAGTACCCATAGTACGAGCTTTGCTTAGTTTGGGACTAGGTCGATTTGTGTAAGATTGTCCACAAATAAATAAATAAAGTAAATATTTGTGGACAATCTTACACAAATCAACCTGCGGGGTAATCACGCGACTTTTTTACTACCGTTAGGTAGATTTTAATGTCAAATTTTAATTGCCACCTCATACATTTATACTTCAAAATTGACAGTAAAATCTATCTACCGTTAGTACATAAAGTTACGTGATTCGCCATGGGTACCAAGTGACGATATACATACTTATATAGATAAATATATACATGTCATATTAATTTATTTATTTATTTAGGTGTACAGCTCACAGAGCCACTGGTAACAATGTCTCTCCAGCTGGTCACCCTAGTCTTAAAGTCCCGCGCGCCGCTACACCATGGCCACCCTGTCACACGTGCCTCTATTGTGTGCGCCGGGAATTTCCCAACAAATATACCGTAGCGTACCGTACGCGTATTAATGCTGTGAATTCGCGACGAACAGCATAAATGGATGATGTTATGCAATAATGAGTCAACCTACTATAGGTTTAGAATTACAATTTGAAACGGGATATTCACCATGTATATTTGTATTTTCAAATCGTAATTCTAATGTAAATGACCATGTAAGCTTGAAATCTTATACTATAGGTTTCTTGAAATTTTATAATATGGCGCCGGCAGCTGTCATCCCATAGAAACTTGTCAAACTTTCCATACAATCAGATTTAACGATTACAGACGGTTTGGTGCAACCCAGCCTTACAGCCTTATTCATAAAAAATCCTTAATCGAGGCTTGATCGGTCTGTTACTTAACAGACTGATTAGGCTTGTTGGACGCTTGTTAAGAAGTATGATTCATAAACGCTTGCTAGCCCTCTGTTAGTTGTTGAGCTGCTGACAGACTGATTAGACGCGTTATGTTGGCCATCTTGACAAATCATAGACAAAAACATGACTTCACTGTGAATTAAAAAAAAATTGACAGCTAATTAGCGGGAAACAAAACAGAAAACTTGATCTTACACGCGAGTTTAGTGCGAGTATTTGATTTGATTAAATAATGAATACTACCAAAAAGGAAGCAATAATTGGACAGCGGAGGATAAAGTAAGAAAAGTTATAAATTTGCTTAGTTTGGAGTTATATGTGAAGTGGATCATTGCTTACTTACCGTCAGTGTTTCTATGGAATCTAATGAGTTTTATCATTTTCAGATGTTGCTTCAAGAGCTGGTAAAAGAAAGAGTAGATGTAATAGAAAACGAAAATACCGAAACCAATCCAAATAACCTCAAGCTAGCTTCGTGGGCGGACCCTGGAGCTCGAGACGGACGCCAAGGATTTCGATTCGGCCGCAATAAATCGGGTTGGTATGATGTGCTTGTGTCGGTATGTTTTAAGTAGTGAGTGAGTACAATTTAAGTACTGGTGTCCAGATCGTAACCAGCCGTTCTGCCATCTAAATCCCAATGAGAAAGGGCTGTATACATGAAGAGAGTGTTGGTAGTTTATAGTATTTAAAATCAAGTCAATATGCCTAGATAATGTGAATGTAGGTAAACACACCTGTCCAAGGTTATGTTTTCTTGTTCAATGTGCCTACAATTTCGTACAAGAATAGTGTAGGTATAGTTTTTAGCAAGTTTAGGACAAAACAAATATACTTGAAAGATTATATTACACATCTATAATGTTATTTATGTGTTGATTAGATTAAGCCCCAAAATAATATCTGACTTTGCCTCCCTGTAAAATTAATGTCAGTCAATCAGGCAAATTATCATAACAATAAAATGCTTCAATCAGATGAACCTACCGATGAGTATTGGGTTCCTGTTAGTTCCATTCAGTAAGTTCTTACACCTTTACTTTTAAAAATAAGATGTGTTTTAAGGAGGTATAGATTTATAAGCAGCATTTATATTCATAATATGAGACCAACAACAAACAATGAATCAAGTTATTGTAGTTACCAGGGTCTGCCTGAAAATGCTGTTGTAGTAAACTTGCTGCAACATTATGCTCTGGCAAGCCCCTTTTTAACATCATATAATAATTACCTACATAGGTAGGCATCTAACTGCATGATTATTTAAAGTTGCTTTGTTAAGTCTATTTTTGAAGATACTTGTACATGAACTGTTACGATCAAGTCAAACATTGTGATATAACATTATATGTCTATGTTTATATGCTTGTTTCCAGCAGATGGTGAAAAAATTATGAAGAAAGAGTATGTGAGACATATATATTATTGACTATACTAATGTGGATGGAAGTTAAAAATAAAAGTATGTCGGCTCAAAAATTTTTTTTATTAAATATGTTGCTTATTATTTTCAGGTACTGACTGCTACTACAACTCACTAGTTGTCACTACCTAGTCCTAGAAGCCCCAGTAGTGTTAGAACCTGCTCCCTAGAAATGATACCAGCCGAAGTCACTGGCAATTCAGGAAGCCCCGGCCTCCGGCTCTGCTAGATGATGAATAAGGAACATTCGAGTGTAGTTCAAATTGCTTAGCAATGACGAGTACAAAGATGTTTATTTACCAGACAGGGTTCTTTTTAACATTTTGGTGTTCTGTAGTTTGTAATACTGTTTTCTTGTCTGTCGAAGGCTTTCTCCAACTGTCTCTCTGGTTAATGCTTTTTTGGTTCAGGTGCCTCCAGGAGGCTCCAGACATTATAATGTGAGAAGGGTGTTTAATGTAAATAAATTAAAAGATTTTGAACTTATACTCATTGTTTTCCCATGCTGCCTCCAAATATATTAATTTTTATATATGTCCATGAAGTTTCATTAACCTACTATTTTTTTGACTTGTTATTTTCTTTAGCAACTTTGTCATATACATTTTTCATCTCAAATTCAGATATAAATAAACTTGGTTGAAGAGATTGGGCCTGAAAATTTCACAGGATGTACACACATTTTTCTTATTAATAAAATAAGAAGTAAAAATGTAGACATCTTTAACGCCGATTTTGTTTAATGTACAGTCAGAAACATACAAGTAATTTTGTGTACAGTAATATGCTTTTGGGTTATTCTTCTCTCTGCCTAGCTCTATAAGGTGGGAAACGGTGCTCGACCTACTGTCGGTCAGGCGTCTTTTATATGGCCACATACATATAATATGAACGCACGTATGCTTTCAACAGCGATAGCTACGCCCGACCGACCCTACGCGTTAGACTAAGAACGACATCTCCAGCGAGCACTCGCTGAAGATGTCGTTCTGATTGTTGGGTGCATGGGTGCCGCCGGTATTGTTGCGTGCATTGACTGCATCCAACAATACCGGTCCTTGGTGACGTCTGCCCTGACAATTCGACAATAAATTAGACCGTCAGTTTCAAACCGGTACCGCCGTCGAAATTCTTTATCAAGCAAAACCTATCCTACAGGATTTGATAATGATATAAGGCTCGCAGAAGAGTTCTCTTTTTGTCACGGTCTTGCGTGGCTTCTTCTAGCTCCGTCCAGCCGAGGCCATTAGAGCCCGCCTCCTCCATGTAGAATGGCAGAGGACGCCCCGGCCGTCTTCTGCCATTAGATTGTCAACGGAGGCACTGCTTGGACAAGTAGCAATCCGATCATCGAAGTGGGTGTCCACTCCATCGCCACTTGTTGTGGGCTTCTGGTTAGTTACCTATCTGCCACAGTCTCGCGTTAGACATAGTTTGTGACCAGAATACTCGAAGAATGCGATAAGATTTCCCTTTTGTTATACATCTAGCGAGGCCGCGGTTGTAGTGGTTTATACTTCCTCAGCCAGCCTATTGCCTGGATAGCTACCTTGTATTGCGCGAAAGTAACAAAAATAGGTACTTAGGTATCGTAAAACACCCGCCATTTCCGATCCGTGTGTACCTAGTGTTGTACAGTCAGCAGCAAAAGTAGCTACGCGGGCGAGTTGACCATAATGATCTGCACACGCTTTTACTCCCTTATATTAAAGTCGAACGCGTAGCTAACTACTTCTGCTGCTGACTGCAAGTGCAAAAAGCAGTACTTACTTAACTATGTTAATCATTGTAATTTTATTTGGAACATATATCTATTTTTTAAATCAACACGTACCTATCTTCAGAAACACCCAATTAAGATGATTAATTAAGAAAACCCACAATACAGAATCCCTTCGATTTAGCACACTTCTCTGGCGTATGGTTTTTCTCTTGTCAAAAATCAGCTGTTCAAGTCTGTGGCGGCCATTTTGTGAGTTAACAGAGAGATAAAGAAGGGTCTACGGTCCACTAACTTTCGGACCATTTAGCAGAGCCTTGAAGGACTGATTAGCGTTAGCAGACGTTTATGAATCATGCTTTTTAGCATCGGACCTTCAAGGAGCCTTCAAGGAGGCTCTAACTTTTTATGAATAAGGCTGTTAGTCTGCAAATAGGCACTTTTACAAGTCAAAATCTATCTACATCAAATAAAAATAATACAATAATATAATTACATGTCAAAAATAAGACACGCTAAGCCGTTGATCTCGGCTGCTGTCTATGATAGCAGTCGTTAAGCCAAGTTAGAGGCCTTCGGGCGGCTTGAGAACTTCTAACAGCCAAGTTGCCCACTCACTTGACAAGCCCAATTCCAATAAGGTCTGGTTTCCCCTCGGGTTGGAAGGTCAGATGGCTCGCTTCTGTAAAAACTAGTGCCTACGCCAAATCTTGGGATTAGGTAGCGGACCCCGGGCATCCTTCAGGATGCAACTGTACCGGGATAATGCTAGGACGTTGATGATATGAAGAATTTTCCTTCTCACAACTGTAATAGTTAATAAATAACAATAAATAAATAAATATTAGAGGACAATCTTACACAAATCGAACTAGCCCCACAGTAAGCTCAAGAAGGCTTGTGTTATGGGTACTAGACGACGATATATTTAATAGATATAAATACTTAAATACATAGAAAACATCCAAGACTCAGAAACAAATATTCATGCTCATCACACAAATATTTGCCCTGACCGGGATTCGAACCCAGGACCGTCAGCTTCACAGGCAGGTGCACTACCCACTAGGCTAAACCGGTCGTCGAATACCTTTTAGTCTTTTTAGATAACGAAAACAGTCGTTCAATTTCAGATCGATGATACTCTACTCGCTCTAACACGTCGGATCAGTACGTGCGTAAGCAAGAGCGCGTATACGAAGCTCCAATGAATTCGATTCAAAATAATCTCTCACTATTCATTTACAAATGCTACGACGTAGCACCAGCTACGGCGTAGGCCCGCTACGATAAATCACCGTAGAGCTTTTGTACCGTTGGCAAAAAGGTTTCATGTTATTGATATTAATGACTCTGGCTGCGATAGTGGGAGCTTACAGATGTTGCAGTTTAGCTTTTTACGGAGCTTTGTTGTTGGTTAAGTGAAACAGGCTTCCTCGGTTAGCAACAGACGGGTACAATACAATACAACAATACAAATACTCTTTATTGCACACCTCACATAATAAAATAGCACATAAAAAACAAAGATACAGGGAGACAGAGGCAGAACAACAGTAATCAGTAACAGTCGTTTATTTGCTAAAACATGGTACAACAAATAGGTCATAATCTAAAATATAAGGAACTACATGTTTGGTCACAAGGACATGCAAATATTTAAGGTATGTCATGTGTATCGCATGCATAATTTACTTATAAACTAAGAAACAGTGTCATTTAAATATTCTTGAATGGAATAATAGGCCTTAGATGCTAAAAAATTATATAAAGCAGTTTTAAATTCTTTTCCACTTTCCAGTTTTAAAATCTTCACTGGTAGTTTATTGAAAATTCGGGGTGCCATACCAAATACACTTTTTGATAAAACAGACAACGGGTGGTCTTATCGCTAAAGAGCGATCTCTTCCAGACAACCTTTGGGTAGTGGAGAAATGAAATATAAAGCTGAAAAGTAGGTGGTGCATAAACTATTACAATGAGAAAAAAAGATTCCAAAACAACTATTCAATATAAATACACATACTTAAATAATATATAAATATACATACATAAAAATATACATACATATAATTATATATATCACTGCTATAGAATAGTAAGAATAAAATAGTGTCAGCCATAACAATTAATTAAAAATTTTAAGGGAGAGATAAATAATATTCTTACAGTACTGAAATATTATTTGGACAACAACAAACAAATTAACTAGTAAACAAGTGGCTGTGTGAGCTGTAGCCCTAGTTTTTTAATTTTCCAAAAACTGATTCCAACAAAATCGGTATAATTGTCGAACCTGCTCATACGAAAGCATTATTGTCGAAGCTGAAGCGGAGACCTTCGTTCCACTCGGTCTATAAGCACGTCGAAATTCTGCTCTAAGGACTATACGAGCAAGCACAGAGATACTTTCACTTTGTATTTAAGTGTTTATATCTATTAAATATATCGTCGTCTAGTACCCATAACACAAGCCTTCTTGAGCTTACTGTGGGGCTAGTTCGATTTGTGTAAGATTGTCCTATAATATTTATTTTTTATTATTTATTTTATTTAGTTATTTATTACAGTATACCTACTTTCTTATACTTTAGGACACTTGCTTCACTTGCAAAACAAGTATTTTTCTAAATTTACTGCCAAATATTTGAACAAATAAGGCACAAACACTCCCCATCTTTTTCATAAAAATGTCTCACTCTACTCTCCGCCTAACGCTCTGTAAATGTTTGCACACGCGCCAATATAGGGACGATGTCAGCCTGACTTCATCAGACCTTCAAGATGCTGCAACGAGGGGTTTGCACCCAGCTCGGGCCTAGCTGAGTTTTTTTATGTTATAGGGGGCAAACGAGCAGACGGATCGCCTGATGGTAAGCAATTACCGTCGCCCATAAACACCTGTAACACCAGAGGAGTCGCAAGTGCGTTGCCGGTCTTTCAGAAGGGAATACGCTCTTTTCTTGAAGGTTTGAAGGTAATATCGGTCCGGAAGTACCGCAGGCGACAGTTCATTCCACAGTTTGGTTGTGCGAGGCAGGAAATTTCTTGAGAAACGCACAGTTTTGGACTGCCATCTATAATGGTGAGGATGGAAATGCTGACGCGTAGGACGATGACGAAAAGATGTTTCTTACTGGATTCTTCTCAGCTAGGCTAGGTTTAGTGAACCAGCGACAGCTCCCGGTAGCTCGATTCCACTCACATCTCAAATGTGAAGCCGCTCAACCAATCTCATTGCAGAGAAAACTCTTATGGTATTCCAGTGTTCCAAACCACACGCGTGGTGTTTGCGTCTAAACTAGTTAATTCCTTTAGAATTACGATTTGAAACGAGATATTTACCATGTATATTTGTATTTTTGAGTTCCCGATATTTCGGCACTTTTGCAAGCGCCATTATCAAGGACTAACTAACGTTTCAAATCGTAATTCTAATGTAAATGACCATGTAAGCTTGAAATCTTATATAGTTAATTCCTTTGAACGGTAAAGTTGACCCAATTGCGCGCTAGATGTCGCTGTACCGGCCGTGCGAATCCTGAATCACGCGAACGGTATGTCGACGTGGAATGTATAAGAGGTCGAGGCGAATTATTTTAAATATGGGCTTTATATGTTACTTTATCGATACTGCCATATAAAGGGCGCATTTTTGAACAAGTTAGGAGTACAAACACGTGGACGTGTCGGAGGTTTCCCTGGATTTTCAGCAGAAATCTTCAAGCGCGCACTCCTATCGCTTTACTGGGCCCGGCTTATAAAGCCAGTCAGGTTAAAACAAAAACACCGGTCAAGTGAGAGTCCGACTCGCGCACCGAGGGTTCCGTACACAGATGTGCATCGGTCCCGACCCAATCAATTCAGGATAATCTCAACAACATGGTGTAGAAATTGAACGCGATGGGTACAGCGCCATCTATCGGCGAATTTATTTACAAATTTGAGCGACTGAATAACTTAGTAGGTATGTATGGTAGTTTTTCAAGGATAATTCTTTATCGCGTGAACCGACTTCAATTTTTTTTCTTTATTTAAAATAAGGTACTTTCGGCATAATCGCGTAGGAATTTATACAACAAAAATACATGCAAAGGTGATTAAATTACAAACTTAGTATAGAAATGTTTATTGATAATAAAAAAAAAGAAAAACTAGATAGAGCTATTTGTATTTTTCCTGTAAAATATACATTGATATCAATGTTATGTAATAATTTCATATTTTTTCCTTGGTAACCTTCGGCAATAAGAGGGGAAACAGTTTTCTTTACATTTTCCCTGATAAATGGAAAATGACTCAACGAAATAAAAAAATCTGTATGTACAACTCAAGCCCTTTCATATGACATCCCACTTGACATATTTACTAGACTTTCAAATTGTGAACCACCTATTTATTTGTCATTTTTCACAGAAAATAATTTAAAAAAAACATGTTCTATGCATGTAGGTTACCTTGTTTATAACTGTTCCAAAGTTCAAATCTATAGCATAAATAGTTCTTGAGATATTTAGCGATGTGACAGACAGACAGACAAAGTGAAACCATAAGGGTTCCTTTTTACCATTTTGGTACGATTTTTTTAATACAAACGCCTTAAGGGAGGCGTACAGCGACATCTACCAGAAGACTCATGCTTCATTAATGAGTTTTCTGGTAGATGTCGCTGTACGCCTCCCTTAAGGCATTTGTATAAAAAATAGTTTACGTTAGCAGCGGTACTGCTTAATACGAAAGAACGGTTGATGAATTTGGAACTGGGTAGCGATTGCACCTTTAGCTCAGTTGGCTAGAGCGACTGGCCGCGAGTGCTGGGAGGTCGCAGGTTCGAATCCTGCTCGGTGCCTAAATTTTTAAATTTTTCCTTCATTCTAAATTTTGGTACGACACCCTAAAACGGTTTTTTTTTTAATATTAAGAGGATACGGCATGCTACTAACAGTGTGGAGGTCTGCTGACTGTACAGTAAAGAAGCTAACACAGCCAACAGGATGGCCAATAACACAAGTAACTTTAACAACCAGCACACAATCCAGGCGAATCCCAACCTAATTACAATACCGCAAAGTAGTAATTACCCCGCGTGTACCCTTGACTTTACAGCACACTATCCTTATCACAACTTTAATAAGACCTTCTGCCGTACATTTACAGTCCAATTTAGACTGGAGTCGTAATTCAATGTACAATCTACAACAACAATAGAAAATCAGCTTTAATGTGAGAGTGTTAAAGTAGATTTTAGCTTGTTGTATTACAACAAGAAACTGCAAGTTAATTGTACATCACGCGTTATTGTGGAAAGTACCTTGCTAGTTGGCGTTACGGTGTGTTTTGGTTCGCTGGCCGGTAATGGCGGTTTCCGTATTAAACTTGTATGTCTGTCCGTTCGTATTGCGGAATGGGACGGGCTTAGTTGTCACAAGTAAATTTGTTAGATGAGTCTGTATGGATGTTTGACATCAGTCAACGAAGAAGATTTGAGTTGTCATGCCATTTGAAAACGGTATCTAATATACGAGACAGGATCTTAAGATCTTTAGAGTACCAAAAATATTAATTATATTCATGACGATCCTCTCAGGTGAATTTTATCATACTCATTGTATTATTTAACTGCTATTTTATTCATTGATTTTTAATTTATTTTGTTTTATTTAATGTTATTGACGATCATAATAGAGATTCTTGTAAATTGACATGTAATTTATATTGTAATCTTATATTGTGAATAAATGAATCTGAATCTGAATCTAAGGGGCTTCATCGATTTTTGATGAATTTTGAGTTGATATAGCTTCGTCAAAACTATAGATATATTTATAGCACAAACGGTTATCGGTTCTTCAATCCTTTATCTACATTTTCAAGAGCCAGATTTTGAAAAAACTGACTACTTGTTTTTTTATGATTTACTAGCGACCCGCCCCGGCTTCTCACGGGTGCACTATTTAATGGATGTTATCATACATATAAACCTTCCTCTTCAATCACTCTATCTATAAAAAAAACCGCATCAAAATCCGTTGCGTAGGTAGTTCTAAAGATTTAAGCATACATAGGGATATAGGGACAGAGAAAGCGACTTTGTTTTATACTATGTAGTGATACAAACATGTTCCAAAAAACTAGTATGTTGTTTATGCACTTATATATACAGGGTGTACAATCCAAATGGGTCAGTATGGTGAAGTCGGAAACTATGAGAGATAGCGAGATCTGTTCTTAGGAACCATGACGTCGATTTTAGATTTAATAATAATTACATTCAAACTTTTTTATTAACTCTCATACATAACCGGGAATCGAACCTGGTCAATATTTTTGTAACCGCGTTAAGTAAAAAAGACCAAATTTGGCTATGAAATCTTGTGTAAACACAACTGACAGTAAATTAGACTAAAATGCCCACAGTTTTATTAATTTGCAAAAAGTCGTTAATAATATGAATCGATCATCAATTATCTGAAGAGACCACTTATGCATATCTTATGCGACGCCTAATAAGATTTTCATTTAACTGTTGGGTTGGGCTTGTACATAACAGAGTCTTGATGTTTAAAATTTATGACGGGCGATTAGATAGATTTAAATACATCGAAATTTTAGAAGACATTGTTGAAATCATACGAGGAATGTCACAGGATTTCATAGAAAATATGTATTTTCAACAAGATGGAGCCCCCGCACACAATAGTCGAATTGCCACAGACTTTCTCAATGATCATTTTCAACATAACTGGATTGGTACAAACGGCCCTATTAAATGGCCCGCAAGATCGCCGGACATCACGCCACTTGACTATTTCTTATGGGGTTATGTCAAAGATGAAATCTACAAATCAAATTACGACACTGTAGAAGATTTAACTACAGCCTTAGAAAACATTTTAACACATATGTACCCCATAAAAATACGAAATGCAGGTTGCAGTTACGTTTGCGATCGTTACCCAAAAGAATTAATCTTTGCATTCAACAGAATGGCTACCATTTTGAACATTTACTGAAATAAAATAATTATCTTATTGGTGGGTTTTTCTTTCAATTGTTTAAACAAGATTCCATTAGTGTTGTGCTTCTTGCGACTTACAGAATTTATGCACATTGATTTTGACCAGGTTCGATTCCCGGTTATGTATGAGAGTTAATAAAAAAGTTTGAATGTAATTATTATTAAATCTAAAATCGACGTCATGGTTCCTAAGAACAGATCTCGCTATCTCTCATAGTTTCCGACTTCTCCATACTGACCCATTTGGATTGTACACCCGGTATACAATTTACATGTAACTGTTCCTTATTGACGTCTCTAACAACGCAAGAGAGCTTTTATTTTTGACTCATTTTCACAAAAGTTACGTCCAAATAACTGTTTTTTTAGCCTAAAGACAAGACAGTGAGTTTTGAAGTAAATATGGTATACTATTTTGGCAAACCTCGTTATTCTTAATACAATAAGCCACAAAAAAACACGAGAAAATGGAGTTACAGATAGAAGGTCATTGGGAGCTACGAGCTCCTTAGTTACATGGATGATAAAATGTCATATCTCTACTTACATCACATCATCTAAAACATCAATCAATCAATCAATCAAATCGTTTATTTGCTGGAATACAGTAAATACAAATAGGTCTTATACATTATAACACAGTTCCATGTATTCAGCCTGCACGCAGGCATGCAAACATTTACGAGTGCTGCGTACGTTATGATATAATATGTCAACAATAATAAATTAGCAAACAATGCAATAATTAAAAAAAAAAATTATAAAAAAATAATAATAATAGAATTCACAAAAAGTAATAATTATAAAAATAAATGTCAAATGTCGAAATACCCACGGAGTCAAAAATTACAGCATCTATGTCAACTTTGATTTCATCAGTTTATCAGGGGGGCTCCCACACAGCTAAGGGGGGCGCGAAAATTACAATTTGACCCCATCGAGTGGGGTATCGTTGTTTAGAACTTGTTGAGTGTACAAAGGAATGAGAAGCCACTTATTATTAACATTCCCCCTTTCAAATCTCATTAAATATTGATCCTAGGTTAATGGCTAGCTAATTGATATTACCAATAAAGAGAATAAGAATAAGAATAGGCAAAAAGTGTGTAGAACCTTTTTTGTGGAGAATTTCATGTAGATTACTTATGTCTTAGACCATTTTTCTTTGGCCCACCGTTTACGAGTTTTTTACGAAAAACTAAAAACGGAACCTTTACACTCCCCGGCTCAAGGGATATGGACTTTTAATATGTTTCTTTCTTAACTAATCAAAACAAAGTAACCAAGTCAAAAGTAGTGTTCCAAGCATTTCCGTCTATACCTCTTTTTGAGCGAGCATTGCCTAAACTACTTACCCCCTTATTCATAACATTAGTTAACTAGCCGCTAAAGTTCGTTTGTCCTTATCTGTCACTTTGATATTGACGTTTGTGAGAATGAGACAAAAAACTTTTTAGTTAGCAGAGGTTTGTTAAGTTTTATGAATACGGGGGTTAGAGTATAGATATTTCTAAAGAGATCCTATACGCGGGCCACCAAGACTGACCGAAAAGGTCTTATGCAGATAAATTGAGAATTGGTTTAAAATGGCTGCCGGTTTACCATAACATACTTCCTTAACTTGGTCGGGTAATAGCTTTTGTGACGTATTTGGGCACAACTGTCATATAAAATAAGTTGTGCTCGACAAAAAAAAGTGAAACTGTGACAGGGACAACAAATGATATGTAACTCT
Organism: Epiblema foenella; assembly: GCA_963556455.1. Lineage (NCBI taxonomy): Eukaryota > Metazoa > Arthropoda > Insecta > Lepidoptera > Tortricidae > Epiblema > Epiblema foenella. The sequence goes on from OY747096.1 coordinate 37,705,470, forward strand.
CTGTCGCTCTTATCCAAAATGTATATGACTGTCTCGCTCGGTTGTGGTATTATTATTTGCATGTCGCGTCTGGTAAGTCTGTGTTAAACTATAATTATTAGGTACATTACACTCAACCTCACAAAAACCTCCACATTCATATTTAGTTCCTCCTACCTCCCTACCTCCACATTTACATACATATTTGAAATAATCATGTATGTTAGGAAGAATTTATACAATTTCCCAACGAATACTGATAAGTTAATAACTACAAGAAACACTGGGAAACTCAAAATAACTTTTTATAGACTAGTGAAGGCGAAAAAGTCGTTCTTGGGAAATTGTATAAAATTCTACAATAAATTCCAAGACACATTACTGAACTTACGGATTCTAAATTTAAATCTGTCGTGAAACAGACACTTATTTTAAAAGCATACTATAAGATAAACGATTACATCATGGATAGGGATGTTTGGCAGTGATAGCGTCCCGCACAAGTAATCTAACACAGAAATATTTTGTCCTTAATATTGAAAAATATGTATGTATGTTTATACTGTAGCATTTGAATTTTGTACCAATTTTACTGTTATTTTATATATGTACATTGTATATTGTTTTGAAAAAATGACACCTCGCCGAGTTTCTTACGCCGGTTCTTCTCGAGGCAGAGGTTTATTTATGAACTGCAGGCGAATCACGTAACTTTATGTACTAACGGTAGATAGATTTTACTGTCAACTTTGAAGGATGAATCTATGAGGTGACAACTAAAATTTGACATTAAAATTTACCTAACGGTAGTACAATAGTTACGTGATTACCCCGCCGGTGGTAGTTTTTTTGACATTCATAAGTGCATGTAACATGCCTAAATTGAAGAATAAATGATTTCATTTCATTATTCAATCCCTCACTCTCACGTATCTATAAAAATACACTAACCTAACACCATCGAACGAGCCAACACGTCACTATCGACTGCAGAGCACCACATATTGCTACAACGGCTCGCTACACGTGCCGGTAACGGCCGGGACCCGATTCCGCGGAGTGACCGACTTGTCCGGACGTGACCGGGGTGCAAGATGGCCGGCGCTAGGGCTCGAAGGTATTTACACTTGCAGACGAGTTTCTCGGAATCGAATACGTGGAGTCGTGGATGATACAGTGGCCCAGCGGCGTCCGCGTACCGCGTGCGGTATGCGAGGTTAAGCAACGTCGGCCCAGATCAGTTATTGGATGGGTGACCGCTTTGAATGGTTATTAAAACTATAATGTCTTAGCCATACAGTTTCCGACAAGCAGCAAGCAAATCCGTATTGTACGAAGGGTCGGCCTGAAAACCAGCGTTGTAGTAGGTAAGCCTGCTGCAACACATGCTGAGGTTCGCTCCTTTTTAGCATCATAATTTTAAGTCTTTACTTTTACATGTAAACATATCAATTTGTGCCTATTTAAGTTTTATTGTAAGGCTTGTAATGTTTTATTGCATTGTAAACACTTATCAACTTGATGTTAAATAAAAATTTTCTATGTCTATGTCTATTATCTGAGCGCTCCCGTTCTTTGGAAGGCGCGTTAAGCCATTGATCCCGCTTGCTGTCTATAATAGCAGTCGTTAAGCCAAGTTAGAGGCCATCGGGCTTGAGAACTTCTAACAGTAAATTAAAATGATGCAACTCGGCCAACTCAAATGATTTCAATCATTAAGTTCCTCTGTAAACCGGTATTTGTATCTAAACCGAAATAAAAAGGTTTAGCGGCAAGTACATGATAACGGTTTGAAAAATAATAGATATATTTGCTAATAGAGAATCCTCATTTAGACAATATGTACTAGACATACTTTCTGAAAATAGCACTTAACACAATTTAGAATGTCTTTCTTTTTATACGTTTAGTATTCTTGCTACTTTGTATAATTTAAATAAGTAGAACTTAATAAAATTTAGTTTTCTAGCAACATCATAATGTTAATTGGTGGTTAAGAGTGTGGATCGCACATATTTGTACCCATTTATATTTGACGTCTAAACTAAGCAACCTTGTAGCGATTGTTTGTTGCCCTAAATACATGAAAAAAAAAATTAACCGATTTTCGAGCCCTGGTATACACAACATAACATAAGGATTCAAAAGTGCTTGTTGCTAGGCCTATTTGAATAAAGAATATTCTGAGTTTGAGTTTAAAACAAATTAGCCTGATATCCTCTAAAAAACCGGTTGAAACAATATAAGATTTCAAGCTCACATGGTAATTTACATTAGAATTACGATTTGAAACGGGATATTTACCATGTATATTTGTATTTGTGAGGTTGAAACACTTCACTGCCGAGCTCTATCTTCAAATTTTCAGCTACATTTTTTTATGATTGGCGGACTGTTGGGGGCAGACGTGCCCAGCATGTTTCATATTGCCCCACTTCACAAGGGGGCGTCTATAAATTACGTGAGGTGTTTTTTCGAATTTTCTGTCCCCCTTTCCCCCCCTGGTGAGATGTCGTGAGATTTTATTCAACCCCCTCCCCCATCCCCCAATCTCACGTGAGATTTTTTTAAATGTGGGTTTCTTACGTAAACGCGTTGGATTGTTACAATAAAAAGGAAAAAAAAATTTGCTTCGTGCTTTTATTTACGATACTAGTTAAGACTAGTAATCAATATTGCTGAGAGTTAACGTCGAAGTATGAATGAAATTATTCTCTTTCGAACGAATTAGTGAATAATCTTAATCGTATTACGATTACGCTTAAGATTAAATCTTATAAGCGTGTACAATCTGGATGAAATGGACCAAAATAGTATTTTTTTTTTGTTGCAATCAGAAAAAAAATTGCGTGATATTTGCCGAGAACCCCCCTCTCTCCAACGTAAGATTAGATGAGATTTGACTCGACCCCCTCCCCCCCTTAAACATCTCACGTAATTTATGGACGCCCCCCAATCTGTTTCAACTCGCCTCACTCGTAAAGATCCTCAGCGTAGAACTACACTCTGAAAGTCTCTCTAAAACAGCATTCTGAAAGTCATTGCTGGTAGATTCCAGTGCCACATATTGTGACATTGGATTGAGTGGGTCAGGACTACACTGACATATGTCAAGTAGGCTAGGACCACAAGTTTCTCTTTGTTTTATTTCCTATAATAATAACATTAAATAAATAAATAAATATTAGAGGACAATCTTACACAAATCGAACTAGCCCCACAGTAAGCTCAAGAAGGCTTGTGTTATGGGTACTAGACGACGATATATTTAATAGATATAAATACTTAAATACATAGAAAACATCCAAGACTCAGAAACAAATATTTATGTTCATCACACAAATATTTGCCCTGACCGGGATTCGAACCCAGGACCGTCAGCTTCACAGGCAGGTGCACTACCCACTAGGCTAAACCAGTCGTCACACATTACATTAGTTTTTAAGTTGTTTCTTGCTACTAACAAGATATGAATCAATGTGTCTGAAATAAAAGATTTTTATTTTATTTTATTTATTTACTACATCTACGCTCCATCCTCGGGCCGTATTTTGGTTTCCTAGTCATCATTTGAAGCGATTTGTCGCAGCATTGTGAATAGGTACCTCAGAAAGCCTCATGTTTATTTAATATTTATCAACTGAAGGAAAATACGTTTAGCTATGGTACTTCTCTCTAAATGCTGCTCGGAATCGCACGACAATCTTCGATACGACACGGCAGATTTGATTGTTATGATTGTTACGTTTTACCGAAGCGAGACAGATTTACTTGACCGATAATAACTTAACAATAGGGCGGTTGCCACACTGATACGGTTTCTGTGCGGCGTGCGAGCGAGACAGCGCTATGCAAATCGATAGCGGTGTCCCGCTTGCACCGCACCGTCCGGGAACCGCATCAGTGTGATAACCGCCAAACGACTTAAGCTATATTAAGACTAAGGTTCAGATTCAGACCATTTATTCATAAATGTACCTATCATTTACATGTCATTTTTACATTATAATTACAATAATATAAGGCCATTAATGTGCCTAGCTATGTTCTATTTTCTATTTAGGGGTTCACATTATTTGTTATACTTGTTGTGTTAGGGTCATCGGGTTGTTGTTTTTTAAAAATTCTTTGACACTGTAACATGCCAAGTCAATGAGCAGCGCTTTAAGTTTTTTGGAAAACACAGCGTCGCTTTTTGAGTTTTTAATGTGTAATGGGCCACAGTTTGTTTATATTGGGTCCGACAACGCTGTGCCGCGCGAGCCTTTGTGCGAGGCTCGGTTTTATAAAGATCCATTAGACCTTATGTCGGTTTGTTATGTCAAAAAATGTACTTAGTTACTGAAATTTGATCGGATTTTTTTAAAACCCGGCCTTAGAAAGTAAAAGTAAATTTATTATGCTGAGTTGGGTCCATTCCGTGACACGACTGTTTTTCTATTCTGTCCCATTATTATGTACTTGTCTGTCATGAATAAATGTTTGAATCTGAATCTGAATCTAAATCAGGGACCGATACCGGTATTTTTAAAAAACCCTGAATTAGCCCAATATTTTGGATAATTTTTTGCTCTTTACGTAGGGCTGAATCATGTATTTAGGTAACAACGTCGTATTATTAGATTGTCCCATTAAAAACGAAATAATGAACCGGTGACCGTAATAATCTCCCGATCGGTATCCGATCCCTGATCTAAATAGACGGATTTTAAAAGTTTTTGATAGTTTTTAAACCAGACCGCCTGTGGTTTTACCTCTGTCTCCCTCCCTCCTCACCTCCTCTATCTCATTGTTTATGTTCTACATGTTGTTTTATTAAGAGAGAGCCTAAGAATTAAACATTTATTGTGTCATGTTCATGCCGATTTATTTGATTCCTAAACCAATTGTAAAACCGGTTTTATTTAATACATTTATTAAAATTGACAAACTATTACCGCTAATAAAATAATAACTATATTCTAATTAGAGGTAATGTTGTCATTCCGCTTTTATGTATACCTCTATGTATACACTATTAACGATATTAAATACCTGTATTCAATACCGCTATTCATTGCACTTGAAAGGTAAGATGGCAATTAAATACGCACGCACGTGACTCCTTTGGAATTGCGGGCGTCTATAGGCTGCGGTGGCCGCTTAATTACCATCGATGGACCGTACGCATGTTTGCCACCGGCATTTTATAATAAAAATAGGTGTAAATACCTACTTTTGCATATCACTTTTTACAATACGCCGTTTGCAGAAACAAATAATAGAGTAAAGTATATTGTATTATTGTATAAGTAAGTATATTGACACTGACAGCTATTACCGGTAATGGTTTTTATGGGTAAAGTGTCAAATAGAGGTATTGTTGTCAATTTTGATTATACCGCTAATCAGAGATTTACCGATATAAATAGCGAAATGCAATTATAACCGCTTATACTTTATTTAAAACCGGTAATAAGAATACCGGTAACGATCCCTGTCCTAAAATGAACATTAACTTATTCACGTAAAAAGCCGCGTTATTATTTAATTTATAGACTCCTAACACGATATCCATCAGAATCGGAGTAAAAAAAAATATTTCATCCCAAATATACGACAGGTAGAACCCCCGCCCGCGGGAGCACCATCCATCAACGGCCATTATCTAACTTAATGATTCCCAGTAAACAGTATAAAAAGCTCCATGACGCAACAACTTCGCTGACAAACGATTATACGCCTTACACCCATCGGCAGACAGTTCAGTTTGACTTGAGAAAGGTGGAAGAGCAATTTTTCATACACCGCAAAAGAAATGGCTCATCATGAGCGGAAAATAATTAATGTTCATATATTGGTGGAAGTAAGTGGATGGGTATTGGAAATCTTTTCATGGACAGAATCGTGTAATGTGTTGGTGCCTAATAAAATCGGTCTGAATAAGCTGTTATTAATGATCTGATGGTTTTTTAGGGTATCAGTTAAAAACGCTCATCTATTTACGCCATTTTCTGTTTGAATTGATACGCATCTTGACATTTTCTCAGTGTTACTATCTAGAACAGGTCTACTGCGACCTTATGTTATAAACTTTAAATGTTTTTTTTTAACCTGCCTGTGGCTTTTTAGGCCGGGCCCAATAAAGCGATAGGAGTGCGCGGTTGGAGAGTAGCCTGGGGAAAATCCAGGGGAAAACCTCCGGCACGACCACGCGTGTGGCTTGGAACACTGGAATACTCTAAGAGTTTTCGCTCCAGTGAGATTGGTAGAGCGGTTTCAACCGAATCTGAGGTGTGTATAAGTGTATGTATTTTTTGGATTTTTCATAAGAAATATCGTGTCAAACATCGCTCCAAATCGACCATTTTCAAGCTAAAAACTTGTTTTTTCCGTTTCAAATCTATTACACACAATAAAATGAAAAAGTAGGTGTACTATCTAAAACTTTAATAAAATCATCGTATCCTTTAATAACTTTATTGGTATTATCAATACTTTTGTCATAATTAAAAATCAAAACATTTTAAAACTTATAAGGCCTCTTATATACCGTAATTGTATTCTGTGATAAATAAAACTAAACTAAACTAAACTATAACGGAACCCTTATAGTTTCGTCATGTCTTGTCCGTCCGTATGTCACAGCCGATGTACTCGGAGACCATAACCACTAAAATTATGAAATTTGGTGAGAAGGTGTACTATGGACCGCTACTTAACAGTGATAAAAAATTGCCGCGATTCCCCTATGAAGATACGACCTTTATTAATTTAATGTATTGGATAGTTTTAAATGTGGACTATTAGTCGGTACGAAACCCTTCATTGTACGTGGTCCGACACGCACTTGGCCGGTGTACAACGACGACTGGACTTTTTAACAAAAAGGGTGACAAACAAGCTCACACTTACACCTCAGATTCGGTTGAAACCGCTCAACCAATCTCACTGGAGCGCAAACTCTTAGAGTATTCCAGTGTTCCAAAACACACGCGTGGTTGTGACGGAGGTTTTCCCCTGGATTTTCCCCAGGCTACTCTCCAACCGCGCACTCCTATCGCTTTATTGGGCCCGGCCTGTAAAGCCACAGTCAGGTTAAAAAAAAAGGTCCAACTTTGGCCGTATTGTCAACATTCCCCGGGGCTACAGCCAAGTACAATGCTTGGTGATGCGGCACCACCTTTGATCCTCGTTGGGTTGTTTAAGTATTTCCTTCCCGGACGCTTTGAGGGCCGGCCGAGATTCCCGGCTGTTTCGTCGGTGTGATCTTTGGATTCGTGAAAGAAAACTGCCAAACATATGTTGTGATTTCATCTGGCTGTAGGTATAATTAATCCTATATAGAAGTCAGGGTCGTAATTATAAGAAGTTCTCCAGTATCATTTATTTATTTATTTACGGAGATAACACAGAAACAATCATACAATGTGTGTAAGCAAATAGAAAATAGACAATAGATACAGATGTCTCCCTGGATATATCTCACTAAGAACACATAGTACATATATTCAAATGCGCGATGCGATATTTATTTGCTTAAGCTAAGTTAGTTAGGGTAGTAAGTAGGAACATAATATATTTCAGAGGAACTTTTACAAATATTTGCTAAGAAATCAACAGGACAAGCTTTAACTAACTAGGACAACAGTATATATTAAGACTTAAAACACAGGACTACAGATACAATTTAGTGACAACAGACTTAAACTGGGAGCGGGAGTGCGAGAATAGATCGACTTCATTTAGAAATGTATTGTGGTGACAGCATAGTCTGTATAATGGTGCACGTTTTCCAGCATTGGTCCTTATTTTGGGAAGAACAAAAAGATTTCTGCTTCTTGTTGGCTTACGGCTTACTTATCAGAGCATAGACAGCAGTGGCGAAGCGTTCATACAACTCGATTCCCACCGGCTTATCTAATTTTGTAATATTCAGCCAGTCCAGTTCTTTTACTGCTGTTCATGAAGAATAAGAAGGCAAATTATTTCCGGCTTCTCTAACAATATTTTTGACGCGCCGCCACTGATAGATAGGCATTATTATATTCATATTTTTAAACAAACGTAAGCAGAAAATCGTCAGAAGGCGTGTATCCTGAAATTCCTAAATTCCAAAAATAGCATCATGATTCATAGTCACGTGTTGTTACTAAAACCTCCGCTGGCGCTAGTTGCGACTTGTGACAGACCACAGATATTTGAAGATTGTTTAAGGTCGCGTTCATGTTTATCTGTTCTTGTCTGTTTAAATTGTAAATTATGACATTTATTTAAATGTTATGTTGTTTGTGACTTTAGCGTTTTTTGTCTTTCGTGGCTTCTCGTGGTCCCAAAGGAAGACTAGCGTTAGACAATGGCTAGCACTATGCTGATTTGGGGCCATTTCGTGGCTGTTTTCTGTATTTTGGTGTTATGTTAATTTGTACTATGTCTGTGCCACGAATAAATGTTTCTTGCTAAAAATTACACCATCATTATTAATTAGGAGATTGTTGACGAGATATTTCGAGTCAATGAATGGTTCGAGGCTGAAATAGGTGGTTTCACTCGAGTTGAACACTGCTTTTCATTTTGAACACGAGCAAACTAAAAAAATGCCAAAATATTCAGACATTTTCTGGATCAGCGAAAGAACCACTTTGGCGGGTAATGTTGAGTGACGTTAACAGTGTTTGTGTATGAACCTTTTTTAAATTAAGAATTAATCGTACTTAGGAAGAAAGAAAGAAAGAAAACATTTATTCACCCGTTAAAAACAGTAGACGCACAGTACATTGAAAATATAAAGTGCTTCTTCGCGGCAGTGAATCGGTTGCTGTCTCAGCATTGTGCCGAGGCGTCAGACACCTGCAGCGCTGGTTTTCAGACAGCACCGTACGTGATCCACGGAACGCAACACAACATACTATACATGAAATGATATACCTATAATGAATAAAATCATAGGTAATGTATATAGGTATGGATGAGACTACTTATGTTTATATGGGTTACTGCCTTTTCCTTTGGTAGTTTTTTGACATTCATAGGTGCATGCAATATGCCTACATTAAAGAATAAATAATTTCATTTCATTTCCCAATCTAACTACGATTCACCGTACTTTTTTGTAAAGTAAGCCGTCGTCTTACTTTTCTAAAGAAAAAAGTACGGTACTACGTACACCTAGATGAACAATGACCCACTTTCAGAGTATGAGAAATGGAAGTAATATTAAATACTTACACGTGTGTCGTGTAACCATGCAAAATAGGCGCTTAATATGATGTCGAGTTGCGGAATCCAAGCCCGCGAATATCTATAACCTGTACGTCTAACTATTTGTTTGTTTCCTATGGAAACTAAAACATTTCATCATCATCATCCTCCTAGCGTTATCCCGGTACAGTTGCATCCTAAAGGATGCCCGCGGTCCGCTTCCTAATCCCAAGATTTGGCGTAGACACTAGTTTTTACGGAAGCGACTGCCATCTAACCTTCCAACCCGAGGGGAAACCAGACCTTATTGGAATTAGGCTTGTCAAGTGAGTGGGCAACTTGACTGTTAGAAGTTCTCAAGCCACCCGAAGGCCTCTAACTTGGCTTAACGACTGCTATCATAGACTGCCGGGATCAACGGCTTAGCGTGCCTAAAGCACGGGAGCGCTCAGTTAATAACCACTCAAAGCGGTCACCCATCCAATAACTGACCTGGGCCGACGTTGCTTAACCTCGCATACTACACGCGGTACGCGGGCGCCGCTGGGCCACGAGCACTCCTAAACGCAACTAAAACACCCTGGAAAATCTAATAGATAATACAAGTGAAACAGGCCGTCTTTCCGCTGTACTGATCTACTTCGCCTAATGCCACCGCAGACCGCAGCTAATCCAATTAGCCTTCTTTTGTCGTCCTGAATAGCGGCGCGTCCCGCATCTCATACTTTTACAGAAAGCTCCAGAGGGAATATAATTATGTTAATTTACTGAGCAATCATGATGTCCGTAATGTAATTTAGGTAAAAGAGCATTTATTTGAATAATTTCAGCTTGTTGGGACACGAGCTATTTGAAATTGTAAAAAGGCGGTCAGGGACAAGTAAGCCAGACATAAGTCATCATCATCATAGGCCTTAAAGTCTATTGCAGACGGGTCAATCATTGCTGTGCAGTTGTCACCTTCTTTGATGATTGTAAAGACTAATACGGGTCATTGTCAGATTTAGGTTCGCGTCTTTTCGGTGGACATATCAAAAGTTAAGGGCCACAAAGATTAATTTTGTTATTAGTTTCTTAGTCTTATTTTTGACATGTAACACTACATTTAATTAATGATACTTTGATTATTGTATTATTTTTATTTGATGTACCTAGATAGATTTTGACTTGTAAAAGTGCCCTTGAGGCCTATTTGCAGAATAAATGTTTTGATTTTGATTTTTGATTTGGATTGGTCTAGTAACCCGCACAAACGGTGTTTCCGTAACTATAAATCCATGTAATAAAAACATAACTTATATGAACATAAGCCGTTAACTATTGACCACCGGGTGGACAACTTTTGTTTTTAAAACTGACAATACGTGAACGCCATGATCTTCCACAGATATTACACCGAAGGTTGACGTCAGAAGCGAGACTTCTGACGTCTAACTTCGGCCAAAACAAATCGTAACTAGAGTTCCATGATGCCTGTACCATGAGTTTACATGACCGTACTCGCTAGAGACTGCGTAAAAATGTGTATGGGCAAAAGTACAGCGCCTCTGGCGGTTACGCAATAGAACTAAGTATCGGCATAATAAATCGTTTACGCAGTCGCTAGCGAGTACGGCCATGCAAACTCATGGTTAACTCATTTGTTTTCTGCGCAACCAGATATAAGTACGCTGTTCGTAAAATATTTCGAAATCTACATGTATCACAACAGCTTACATTCATGCAAAATATTTCGGTTTGTTCTCCTCTATAGGTTACATTTTTCAACTGAATGCCGTGAAATTTTGTGAGCAGGTTGGATAATTATATAGAATTCTTTTCAAGACAGTTTTGAGACTTATCAAAATAAAAAACACATGAGTAATTATTTGACTCTGGGTCTGATCATGATCATTAATATAAAATACTCGTAATCACAAAAACTATACCCATTACTTATTATACTAAGTGTTATTCCAAGAACATAGCAGCTAATGACAAAATCGATATACATAAGTGTAGTACTCACCGTTGCGGCACGGGTCGAGCGTCAGAATTCAATCGACTTACCTGAAACAAGAATAACATTCATGAAAACGCGTAAATTTCAGTGTGGAGGTCGCGGGTTCGAACCCCGACACGTGACACTGGGTGTTTCACCCCTCCCCCCTGTGCTGGCCTATGAGCCCGTAAAGGGAGGTTGTCCAAACTTTATCTGTTGCTGGCCGCTAGCAGGCCGCACAGAAGCAAAAAAAAAAACGAGTGTTTAAAAAACCTATGAAATGTCATTTGTTACTTGGGCGATTCTACTTTTTCATGTACAGTCGCCATCAGATATATCGGAGCGAACAAGGTGCTCACAAATATCGGAACAAGACTCTATTGTCAAGGCGTTAAAGTGCATGTTCAGATATTTTTGAGCACCCTGAAGAGTACAGATATATTTGATGGCGACTGTACATAATTTTCAGATACTTTTTTTAAATGCAGTTTTTGGAATACTTGCCCCCACTTCATATTTTTGTATTGTTATTTAGAAAGAGGTTTAATTGCAGTATCACTTCCGATAGTTTTGGTAATTACCGAACCACAGCTAATATCAATAAATCGATTAACCACTGAGCTGTCAAAAATTGTTATTAGTTATTATGGACATGAGAACGAAGTTTACATTTAAATCATATTTAATTACTTAAAACCGTACCGTAAAAATATCTAACATCCCGCATTGTAGCGCAGTCCCGTTTTCTTCAGAAAACAGGAGGCAATAAGTTTCCGAAAGACAAAACTGTCTCAAAGCACTGACCGTCATTGACCCGTAACTCATATTTGCCATAATCAAGCTCAGGTCTCGCAAAATAGTCCAATTAGATATTAACCCGCGTAGCGCAACCACAAAGAGTGACATTTGACATTTCGGAGACCTCGCGCTACACTAGCGCCTCTAGCGGCGAATTCATACGCGATAGCCCTCATTGTCAAGAAACATAATTGTAGTTGGTGAAACAGTTTTCACATGAAAATTGTCGATTTGTCAGCCTACATATGTCAACTTGGTGAAATAGGGGCCTGGTCATGAAAAAGTGTATTGTAAAAGAATCGTAAAGCAATATATATCTAACAATTCTACACCATCGTCAACCACTAGAAAGCAAGTGACACCATTAATCTACTCGAGACAGTCGAACGAACGCCATTCGCAATTTGTATACCTCACCAGAACTGTTATATCTTGACCCGGAGATTCGTAACAAATACGCACGCTTATAGCCACACTTACACCAGCTTTCCAGGCGTTGTGTGGGCAAGTGTGAATGCCAGCCATCGACTGGAGACTGCGTTTATCAATCGGAGACCGGCTTATCGATAATTGGGCCAGCTCTAATTACTGACGAGACGTTTGGGGCTCACAGAGTAGAGGCGACGGAAACGACAGCTTCACGGGCCAGTTTGCGTTTGTTCATGTTAATCTAAAGAGTAAGTGTAAAAGAGTAAATTTATTGATTCAAACACAAATGATACAACAGGTTACACGGGATTTCTGGTGCAGTCCAAACTAGGCGAGCCTGTATCTTGGAATGCACCATTTGTAGCAGTTACGAGTATAAAACATGAAAATTAATAAACTAAGTAAAAGTGTTTGTGTGTAATATGTGTGAAGATGTGTGAGTGTGTATGTGAGTAGGGGTCTGAATTAATAATTAATTAATAATTAATCTACACAAACTGATTGTCCGTTTCTATGAAATGAAATGAAATCATTTATTCTTCAATTTAGGCATATTACATGCACGTATGAAAGTCAAAAAACTACCACCGGTTCATAAAATAAACCTCTGCATCGACAAGAACCGGCGTAAGAAACTCGGCGAGGTGTCATTTTTTCAAAACAATATACAATGTATATAAAATAACAGTATCATTATACTACAGAATTCAAATGCTACAATATAAACATACATATATTTTTTTAATATTTAGGACAAATTATTTAGTGCTAGATATTTGTACGGGACGCTATCACTGCCAAACATCCCTATCCGGGTCATACACGGATTTAGGTTCGCGTCTTTTCTGTGGACATACCAATATAGAGCTACAAAGCTTAATTTTTGATTGACCCAGTATTTAACCCGCATAAACAGTGTCTTCGTTTCTATGAATCCCTGTATTAAAAACATAGCTAACATGCACATAAGCCGTTAACTATTGACCACAGGAGGGACGACTTTTGTTGTTTCAACTAAGTATGACCCATCCATGATATAATCGTTTATCTTATATGTTTGATGCCATATATCTCGAAGAAAGTGAGTTTTGGAATAAATATTGTATACTATTTAGGTAAACCTCATTGTTCTTAATACGAAAAGCCATCAAAAAACACGAGAAAACGGTGAGATACAGCTCGAAGGTCATTGGGAGATATGAGCAATCTTAGGGTGGATCAACTTTTTTTGTGTTGTTATCTTGACTCGTTCAAGGGACACTAGTGGCGCAGTTTGTTAAAAAAAATGTTGTGTTAAATTCTACTAACTTGCTTAGTTGATGGACCATTATGGAAATAGCTTATAAGTACCACAAACACTTTTACGTTTGATAAATTTAAATAGCATAAAATCACGATTGAATTCCAATTTTATCCCCTGGACAACTAGGCGTAACCACGGCAACGTGTAGCACTAAAAAGTTGATTCACCCCTTAATTTACTCCACCTCGCCGCTTCTACGGTCTTAGTCTGTGCGCAATAGTTGTCTCCGGTCGGAGATTGGCCGGCGCGGGACTAACGCCGCCAATCTAGATCTGCTAATAACCAGCCGCACTGATTTCCATTACCGAACACCATTAGGCGACCAATTCTACCTCCAGGTCCCAGATTGGTCGCCTAATGGTGTCCGTACAGTCAACTTTAGGCGACCAATCTGGGACCTGGGGTTAATGTCCGTTTGACGTGAAAAACATGAAAATGCGAAATATGACTCCCCTGTAGACAAACTTCTATGTGTTTGGGGAGTAGTCACGTTTCTCTGTAACTGACATTCATACATGTATGAATAAACTAACGCCTGTTGCGGCTGAACACCTCAAGCGGCGCAAATATTCAGTCATTGACAGTGCCTACATGTTTGAGCCGTTTGGGGTGGAAACACTAGGGCCGTGGGGACCTGGTGCTCACAGCACCTATAACTTGCGAAACGCTTTGTGGACGCGACGGGTGACCAGAAGGCTAGCGCGTACCTCGCTCAGCGCATCAGTTGCTGTGCAATGCGGCAATGCCACCAGCCTTCTGGGCACCCTACCGCTGAGCTCTAAACTAGAGCCCATTTTTTATTTGCAAGTAGGTTTATATCTTTAGTTTATTCTTGTTTTTATATTTATTGAAATGAAATGAAATCAAATCATTTATTCTTCAATGAAATGAAATGAAATCATTTATTCTTCAATTTAGGCATGATACATGCACTTATGAATGTCAAAAAACTTCCACCGGTTCATAGAATAAACCTCTGCCTCGAGAAGAACCGGCGTAAGAAACTCGGCGAAGTGTCATTTTTTCAAAACAATATACAATGTATATAAAATAACAGTATCATAATACTACAGAATTCAAATGCTACAATATAAACATACATGCATATTTTTTTTATATTAAGGACAAAATACTTCTGTGTTAGATTACTTGTGCGGGAAGCTATCACTGCCAAACATCCCTATCCATGATATAATCGTTTATCTTATAATATGCTTTTTAAAAAAGTGTTTGTTTTACGACAGACTTAAATTTAGAATACGTAAGTTCAGTGCCTTTACCATGAGTTTGCATGACCGTACTCGCTAGCGACTGCGTAAATGATTTAGTATGCCGATTCTTAGTTCTATTGCGTAACCGCCAGAGGCGCTGTACTTTTGCCCATACAAATTTTTACGCAGTCGCTAGCGAGTACGGTCATGTAAACTCATGGTAAAGGCACAGTAATGTGTCTTGGAATTTTATTGTAGAATTTTATACAATTTCCCAAAAACTACTTTTTATTCGAAGCAAATAAATGATATTTGGTCACTCAACAATATATTAGTAATCAACTCTAAATGATGATATTATGCTCTGATTTAAACACGCTTGTATTTTCAACTGATTGATCATAACTTATTAAACAAAGGTTTCATCATAAATGATTTGAAGCTCCAAATGTATTCAAATGCGGAGCCACTGATGAATACATAATTATGATAATGTATGGAAACATATTAAGCATAATATGTATGTAAACGATTCATAATTGGAATCAGAAGTAGGAAGTTATACAATGGAAGCTCATGATAAAATCAAGTATATGTATGTTTGATTATTTCAGGGTAAAACCGGTTTTATTTAATACCTGTATAGAAATTGACACACTATTACCGGTAATAAAAGAATAATTATATTCTAATTAGAGGTATTGTTGCCATTCCGCTTTTATCTATACCTCTATGTATACACTATTTACGATAATAAATACCTATATTCAATATGCATTATCGCATTGCAATTGAAAGGTAAGATGACAATTAAACATTACTACGAAAACGCAACAAATAGGTGTAAATACCTACTTTTTACAATACGCCGTTTGCAGAAACAAATAATCTAGTATATAGTTGGCTACATAATAATAAAAAAATAAAATCGACTACAAAACATACTAAAAAGTAAAAATAATTGCCTTACTTCTAACATGAGACTACGCTTCCTAATCCCATCATCAGAACTAGATTCTGATAACAACGGGACCAACCTTGAAGCATATGCTTTCAAACAAAGAAAAAAAAATTCAAATCGGTTCATAAACGACAGAGTTCTGAGGTAACACATTAAAAAAAGAACGTACAACCGAATTGAGAACGTCCTCCTTTTTTTGAAGTCTGTTAAATATAAGCTCTATATTAAATATAAAATAAAAAACTAATAATAGTTACTTGCCATAGTAGTCATTATTATCTCGTGAATACGGCTCCATAGTCATATTAAATAATATCGAAACAGCTTCGTTCCGCGCCCGCGGAGCGATCAAAATCTGCTTAATGTAATTACATCAGCCGACAGGATGAGACGGAATGCCACTGAGCATGTAACCAGGATGTTACGTGACGCAATTGTCAGAAGACAATATTACGTAACATAATTATGTATAACCGGTATAACGTGAATTGGGGAGACTAAGTATTATCATTATTACTGTTTAGAATCAAAAGGGACCTTTTTAAACGACTTCAAAAAAAGGAGGACGTTCTCAATTTGGTTGTAAGTTCTATTTTTTAATGTGTGTTACCTCAGAACTCCGTCGTTTATGAACCGATTTGGAATTTTTTTTCTTTGGTTGAAAGCAAAAAAAACGGCTAAGTGCGAGTCGGACTCGCGCACGAAGGGTTCCGTACCATAAAAGCGGCAAATAATCACGTTTGCTGTATGGGAGCCCCGTTAAATATTAATTTTAGTATTTTTTGTTAAAGCGGCAACAGAAATACATCATCTGTTAAACATTTTAAATGTCTATCTATCACGGTTCATGATATACAAGCTGGTGACCGACGGACGCAAAGTCAAAGCAAAGTCTTAGTACCTAATAGGGTTCTGTTTTACCCTTTGGGTACGGAACCCTAAAAAATGATAGATCATTACGAACACCCGAAGGTTGGAAAACCATGCCTAGTAAGCACACGTTCACGCAGTGTATATACAATACAATACTCTTTATTACACACCTCAAACAAAGGATACAGTACAGTACAAAAACATAATGAGAAGAGGTAAACAACAGGCGGTCTTATCGCTAAAGAGCGATTTCTTCCAGACAACCTTAGGGTAGCGGAAATGAAATCTAATCAGAACGATTCACAGCAGATATATGTGTGATATATGTGTGTGTTTGTGTATATGTTACACTGGGGTGTTCGTAATACGCCATATATCTTGCTTTCTTTGTCTGACTTGTGTATTTGTATGTGTGATGCGAGAGCGAGTTAGTTTGTTTCGTATAAACCCGACGAATAAAATATAATAAAGTCCCACAGAACGAGTTCGCCAACAGCCCCGAATTGCCTCCGTTCCAAACTTCGGGCTTCGTGTGTTACAACTTGATAGAAGGATAAATAAAAAACAAAAGTCTACTGAAAACTACAGGTAAGTCTAACCACCCCTACACACCCTCAACTTGGGCCATAAATTAACGGGGCTCCAGTCGCGGCAGGCGTCGAATTTGCTCGGGGAAAAAACCCGCGGGTACAGTCGGCCACAAGAAAATGGTTAAGACTTTAGGCCTGTGACTTTTAAGTTGAGGTTGCGGGTTCGAATACGTGTCAATTCAAACAGAAAATGGCCTAAATAGATGAGCGATTTTTAACTGATAAGGACCCTTAAGAGAGGCAGGGCACAGCAAAATGTCATCTTGCTCGAATTTGGAGCAGCCCAACTGGGGCAGTACCTCCGCCTTGCAGAAGACCACAGCCATAATAACATTATTTACTGTACAAGTATGTAGTGTTGTGTCCTGGAGGTGAGCAAGGTTGCCAGAGCTCCCGAGGATGCACTGTGTTGAGAGAGAGGGACCTAAATGTGTTCCTTCTGCTGTCAACACAGTGCATCCTCAAATCTTATAAAGGGTCGGCAACGCGTACGTGACTCCTTTGGAGTTGCTGGCGTCTATAGGCGCGGTGGCCGCATACCATCAGGTGGACCGTACGCTTGTTTGCACCGGCGTTGTATAAAAAAAAAATGCGTTTCTTGGAATTAATGTCAGAACAATTTACCGCCGGCCTTATACATATATTTAATAAAATGTATTGGTAATATTTTATTGTAAATGGAATAGCGTAGGTGGTTCATCCTTTTAGAAATTCTATTGCATGACATTTCCAATCATATTTGCCTTTGTCTACAGGAGAAGTTATTTGCCTTGCAGTGACACTTAGGCTCGATTCTATAAAGGTTTGTTACGTCAAAAAATGTACTGAGTTACTGAAATTTGATCTGACATTTGGTCTTACGGATCTTTATAAAACCCGGCCTCAGGCTGCTTGTAAGCCCATACACGTAATGATTGGATTCCGTTATGCAATAGTGTCAACCTAATAAGAAAACCTATAGTAGGTTGATACATTATTGCATAACCGCGTCCAATTATGATCTAGTTGATCAACAGAAGTAGCATCAACATGATCAAAATCAACTGACTGACTGAGACTGACGGTGCACTGAATATCTCCAAATGATAAACTCATATAATATAATATGTGGCAAACGGTGTGGGTCACACATATTGTAACCATTATTACAATAAGTTAGTATAAGCACCCTTTGTAGTGACTGTTTGTTTACCCAAAAAAAAAAAAAACCTGCTCAAACTATTTTTGACCATACAAATGGGTTATTGTCAGTTGTAAAAACAAAAGTTGTCCACCCGGTGGTCAATAGTTAACGGCTCATGTACATATAAGTTATATTATTATTACATGGATTTATAGTTATCGCCACACCGTTTATGCGGGTACTAGACCAATCCAAAATTAAGCTTTGTGGCCCTTAACTTTTCATATGTCCACCGAAAAGACGCGAACCTAAATCTGACAATGACCCAAACGCGTGAAAAAATTTATATATACTCGCAAAATACTCCCTTCCTGTACCATGTTCCTGACTGTACCATGATATAATGATGATTAAAGATACTGGATGAGTTATTTTATCTCTTATCAGGTTCAGTTTATGAGCGGCTTGGCGGAGGGGTGAAAGCAGAGGATTTCCCCAACTAAGACATAAGGGGGAATTTTCGAAGGTTCTCAATATCGATATGGCGAATAAATAATATTTTTTCATTTCTCATACTCTGAAATCGTAATTTACTGCTCAAGAGCAGAAAGTACGGTGAATAACTACGGTTAGATTGGGCAAACGCATGCAAACATAAGCAGAATTAATTATTAATTAAAGAAATAAAACCAGCTTAGCGCTGTGCTCACACCGATTTCTCAACGTCTTATTTTTAATACCCATACTTACTTATAGATTGAACAATGTAAAATTTTGAGAAATAAACCTTTTTGTATTTGTATTTGTATTTTTTGAAATAAAATGGTCCATACACAAACACCATTTTAACATCATTCAACAGTTTCCGCCAAAATGGTTCTCTCACTAATTCAGAAAATGTTTCTGCATTTTCTTTATAGTTTCCTCCGTATTCGAAATTAAATGCAGAGTTGAACTAGGATGAAACCACCTATTTCAGCCTCGTCTGAAGTGAAGGTAGCTTCAACTATTTGTGATGACGCCAACGAAGCAAATTTACTGGGAATAAAGTAAACTTGGAATAAAAAACGCAATAAGGCAGAAGCAATAAGCATAGCATATATAAACGTTTGTTCAAATGTAAACTTAAGTGAGGCTATTAGGGTTAAAATTGGCTTGTGGTGTGCAATGTTGCGTGAGTAGTGTCCATAAAAACTAAGATTGGTATCTTTCGCACCATTAGTGATACACCTCGGAATTAGTTATGGTTTAAACTAAAAGAATAGGCACATTATCCAACTGTAATAGAGCGCTCGTGGCCCGGCGGCGTCCGCGTACCGCGTGCGGTATGCGAGGTTAAGCAACGTCGGCCAAGGTCAGTTATTGGATGGGTGACCGCTTTGAGTTGTTATTAACTGAGCGCTCCCATGCTTTGGAAGGCACGTTAAGCCTTTGATCCTGCCTGCTGTCTATGATAGCAGTCGTTAAGCCAAGTTAGAGGCCTTCGGGCAGCTTGAGAACTTCTAACAGTCAAGTTGCCCACTCACTTAACAAACCTAATCCTAATGAGGTCTGGTTTCCCCTCGGGTTGGAAGGTCAGATGGCAGTCGCTTCCGTATAAACCTACTTTACACCAAATCTTGGGATTAGGTAGCGGACCCTGGGCATCCTTCAGGAGGCAACTGTACCGGGATAACGATAGGATGATGATGATGATGATCATCCAACTGTAATACCCGGGGACAGTCGACTGATATCGACTAGGAATAACTTATGTATCGACTAGGATCTCTCGTCTTTTGGTTTCATTTTAATAAATGATGCGTTCAAAGAACAAATACTTAGGTAAACAATTTTAAGGGGTTTCTGCTGTACTTTAGAGAATTCCACTGCCAGAATTTGACCACATTTGTAGAACTGACATTGTTCGCTCCAATCAACACAAAGATTTATATTCAAGTAAGCAGCACGCTCTGTGGGCATCGGCAACAGTATACATTAAGGTTTAAGATCATTTAATCTCATAAAGAATTATACAATTCACTTACATGAGATAACATATAAATAATAAACAGACTTTGTCATGAGCGCACAAAGACAAATAAGTACTTAAAAAAGAGGGTGGTACAAATAATGAGCGCCACCAACCAACCAACCAACATGTGTCAAATATTCTTATGCGTCATGCCGCTACCTGCAATTTTCGCTACATGAAGGAAATATTCTGCTCCCCGCTACAGCGTATCACACGTAGCGTTCGTGAACATCGGGTGGGATAAGTTAACTAATTTAACAGGATGCCGAGATGACAGGTACCTACCTAACAAAAAATAAAAACCGACTCCAAAATATATCACTGAAAATTAAAAAATAATTGCCTAACTTAATAATTCAATATGAGACAATACGCTTCTTATTAGACACTGTAGTCGTATTGTAATTTATGAAGGCGGTGCCATGCAACGAAATTGATTAAAGTTGATGAAATTAGAAGCAAGGCAAATATTTTTTTATTATTCTGTGTTATTCTTTGGTGTTGGTATTTATTTTTTAATAAAAAAAAAATTTCACACTTTTCTGTGAATCATTACCAGAGTGCATCTCATGACGATTCCAATAAGCTCACACCCGGCTAATTTAAACTGTTTTATTGCGAAGTTCCGTCACCTGACTTCCGGCTTCCATAACCAGATCAGGTTGATGGTAACATTACATCACTACCACCTAAATTGGTTTCGATCCGTAGTCTTATTCATCAGTTCCCGTTCACCAAATGCTATTTTCTGAATGCAAATGCTCGAGTCGTTACCGTAAATACTAAATTCGGTATATATTTCCCTTGAATTTTTGAAAAGTTCCCTCAATTTCTCATAGACCTCATTATCAGAACCGGATTCAGGTAACAACCTTGAAGCATATAGCTTTCTACCGAAGAAAAAAAATTCCATATCGGTTCATAAATGACGGAGTTCTGAGGTAACAGAAAAAAAGAACGCAAACGAATTGAGAACGTCCTCCTTTTTTTGAACTCGGCTAAAAATAAACGAAAGAAAAGGACCATCTTCAATTTTAATCAGACAACAGCAACGGCCACTACCGTATCGTTCCTAAATTACGACCGCCCCCAGTTTTCATCACTCGGCCCTAGCCACGATAAATTCTCCGCTGGATTCCAACCTCCTCCTTTGTGAAATATTTCATCCCTAAAATGTGGTTAAATATCACGGAGACAAGTTTATTTAGGACCATTCCACAGAACTCATATCGAAATGAAAGGTCAGAATTCCATTTTTCCATGCCTTACGCTTTATATTATTTTCAACATGTTGTATTAGAGACATTGTCGTGTTACATTATATATTGGTGAAAAAGGCATTTATTTATCGTATAGCAATTATTAGTAGATTGTGTCTCAAGGGAGCAAAATTATATATTTACGGCGAGGGCGGTATATTGAATTTTGAGTAAAGCGAAAGATTCTACAATAGAATCCTGAGCGTATCTGCATTGCAGAATGATGATTGATAAGGCGTGTACCTAATCCGTCGAATACCTAACCTCAGCGTAACAATATAAATATATATAGGCATAGTTGTAACGAGAGCGTGTCTCCGCCAACAAACTGTTATACAGTTTGGCAGGTTCTAGGATAAGCTGCCATGTTTTTTTGGAAATAACCGATTTTTTTTATATTGAATATTCACACAAAGTGTAGCCATTTCTTTGCTCTTGAACGTACTTATGACATGAATTACCTGATATATTTCTCGTGATTGTTTTGACACGCTAGTTCAGTGCGTGTAATCGCTCCCACGCGTGCGAGACGAAAGCGAGAGAAAAAGACATACCTCAGTCTCGTGAGACTTCAAAAAACCGAGCCATATCTCATAAAATGGAAGAGTACTCGTAGGTATCAGAGTGTTTGTGTAGTATTTTGACATTTGGACGTATCTTACGCGGAAGTACTTTAAGGGGCCGAAGGGTTGAACCAGGGCTGCCAGCTGATATTTTTAAATTATTCAGTCGTGACTGAAATTATACAAAATAACGTGTCAGGATACATACACTGCATAAAAATCCTTTACAAACACAATATTGATTGTTAATGGCGTAAACTTACCTACATGATTGATTTATTTATTGAGTATGCATATAACGCGATAACTTATTTGCCTGTTCGGAACGAAAAGAAAAAGAAGTCGATTGGCGCCAAATCCAAAACCCAACAATGACAAGTATGACAATCGTAGCAATTAGCGGCCTTAAACAAAAATCGAAAGTCGAAACTCGCCATATCTCCTTCTCTGTCGCACTTTTGCATATTCAAGCGACAGAGGTAGAGAGGATAGTTATATCGCGAGTTTCGACTTTCGACTTATTTTCATAGTAGAGTACCTAGCCCACAACGTCACTCAACGTAGCGATGGGTCCGAATTGTACGTGTAGAATCATAGAGTATGAACTTACATTATGAAATTAGGTTTTATGTATCCAATTATACATGAGGATCCAGGATACAAAAAGGATACAATCTGTCACCTAATTATACACTTTTTGTATCCAATTATACAATCTGGCAGCCCTGGGTTGAACTGGACGGGTGTAACGGTTGGTGGATCGTAAGACGCTCGCGTGGGGCACTAATGGTGGCGGGGCACGCACACTGCAGTCTGCATTCGGGGAGTTTCACTCTAAATTTGTATGGTAGAATGTTATTAAAACGTTAACACACTTAGTGCGGGTGACACGCGTTCGTGTAATTTTTGTATGGATAATTGCAGTGCCGGCGCCAAATGTGTTAACGTATACATATTTAACGAAAATCGTATTCACGTAACTCACTTACAAAAACTTTACTGAAGATGAATACTTCACTTTGAACAAAGATTTGACCAATAACAAAATTAGCAGAAAAACGTGTGACCAATAACATTAAGAGTCGTTTTTCATTTAAAAATACCCCATATATTTAAGCCATTTTCTCTTTAAATTGACACTATTTTGATATTTTCAAAGTTACTATCTAGAACAGGACTATTGTGACCAAATGTCATAAACTTAAAATGTATATTTTGGATTTTTCATTAAGAAATATCATTTCAAACATCACTCCAAATCGACCATTTTCAAGGTAAAAACTGTAATTTTTCGCTTCAATTCTAATACACGCAGTAAAATAAAAAAATGTCTATGTTACTATCTAGAACTTCAATAAAATCATCGTATCAATTAATCACCTTATTGGTATTATCAATACTTTTGTCATAATTTGAAATCAATACATTTTAAAACTTATAAAGCCTCTTAGCGAAAAATGGAATAATATTTATTTATTTATTTATTCGGAGAACCAACAGCTATTATCATTACATAAATTTTTGACATAATAATATGATACACAAAGCCAATTAGAGGTTCACATCAGTATTAACACTATAGCAAAGAACAAATGGTGATTACCCGTGTACACTGCATCACAGAAGCCAAATAAAGCTGTAGTAAAAAATACAGTTTTATATTAAAAGTAAATTACACTCCGTCTGAGACGCGCTTATTCATATAAACTCTTCGTCAGGTTACGCCGCACAGTTTGGGTGTTACTATTAGAGATTATATAGCTCTAACGCGATATTTATTTTTCACTTCACTAGCTCGGAAAGCCCTTTTTAGGGTTCCGTAACCAAAATGGCAAAAACGGAACCCTTATAGATTCGTCCGTCCGTCCGTCCATCCGTATGTCACAGCCGGTTTACTCGGAGACTATAAGCACTACAATTATAAAATTTGGTAGGAAGGTGTATTCTATGAACCGCTATATAAAAGTGATGTGAAATTGCAAAAACATAGTAAATTAGGGAGGCACTCCATACATGTAACCGGTGGATGAAAAAAATAAATTATGTGCTGTTGTTTTTATAAAAATAGTACCTACGCCAAATCTCGGGATTAGGTAGTGGACCCCGGGCATCGAACTATACTTAGGATGCAATTATATGGACTAACCCTAGGACGAGGAGCAAAAAAAAACTTCGTTCTAGTGAGATGAAAAAATTTTTGTTATACACGGCTGCAAAGTTATTTTATGTCTCGTGCGTTGCAACACTCGTTACGCTCAGGATTCTATTTTGGAACCACTCGCTTCGCTCAGGATTCTATTTCCGAACCACTAGCTTCGCTCGCGGTTCAACCATAGAATCCATTCGCTAGCTCGTAGTTCAACCCTAGAATCCATTCGCTAGCTCGTGTTTCAATTCCACACTCGCGGTTAAAATACTTTGCACCCTTGTACAACAAATAACAATGCCTTTAAATTCGAAGCGCAAGAGTTTATAATATTATTATAGTGGGAATAATAATTTTAATGTTGTCACATTTATTTTCATAAACAAAAAAAATGCCGTTTTTTCTGACCAAAGAAAGAAAGAAAGAAAGAAAGAAAAAAAGAAAAAACATTTATTCGTGGCACAGGAGTAATACACATAACAAGGATTAAAGTTGAAAAACGAATGAAAACAGTAAAAAGGTGTAAAACAAAAAGAAAACAATCAATAATGCCACGAAATGGTCCCGACTCATCATGGTGCCAACCTAACTGGTCGACGCTGGTCTTCCGTCGGAGCCAATTGGTAAAATTCACGGCGGGTAACACATAAACAAAAACGAACTACAGAGACATATTACAAATAACTAAAAGCAAGATTCGCACATGAATTTTAACACGGCTATATTTAAAGCACTGAACCATTAGCCGCAACACGTGAAAAATCCGCGGCCATAACTGGAATAGTCCATTTGAGGCCATATTCATTAGTGGAGGCCAAGTTGAAATTGACGGCGGTATTTAAAACAAGTAGCTTTATTGTGACCATTGCTATATAGCAACATATGCAGCAATGCTACTATATAGTAAATAATAAATAAATAAATATTAGAGGACAATCTTACACAAATCGAACTAGCCCCACAGTAAGCTCAAGAAGGCTTGTGTTATGGGTACTAGACGACGATATATTTAATAGATATAAATACTTAAATACATAGAAAATATCCAAGACTCAGAAACAAATATCACACACTCAATCATCACACAAATATTTGCCCTGACCGGGATTCGAACCCAGGACCGTCAGCTTCACAGGCAGGTGCACTACCCACTAGGCTAAACCGGTTGTCAAATACTAGTATAGTAGCACTGATGCATTACAATTTTCATAGGTATCCACACAATGAAAAAGAAAAATGGTACAGGACGCATTTCCAAACCGATTATCATACCTAAGTAATAAAATTTCATATAATTCTTTTGTCGAGTCAGTTACTGGAAAAAAAAACGAGGTCTACAGCTTACACGGCCACTAGTTTTAATCCATTTAGCTAAATGATAAGCACAACACTTAGATGCAAACGAAATAATTCCATTTCACGTCATAACAATACTATTGGATTCGATGAGTTTTTAACAATGCCTCAAATACCCCGACTGACAACCGCTGTCAGTTCGCGCGGGAAACAGTAGATTTGACAGTTGTTGCTAAAATTGGTAAGGCGCGTATAATGTTGCTCTGGGTTTAGGGATTACAGAAGGGAGAATATCGTATAGAGATTGTGACCGGTTTGAGCAGTTTTAAAACTGGACAATCAAAGTCAATTGGTGTCGTCGTCGTAAACGAGACATTGGCAGTAATGGTCGCTCCCTTAGTTGCCATAAATCAAAAAGAATAAGAATAATGTTGCTTTGGGTCCATAAATTGTTAATTTAATGCAGATTCTTTGTATATTTGTAGAAACAGCGATTAAATTTTGTTATTTATCGATTTTATGTCTTTCACTGCTAAAAATACTATATTTATACTTTTATGCAAATTGTCAATTATCTAACGTCATCCACTAGCTTGCCGGGTAATCCGCTTGCGACGGTATATTTCGTCCTGTCAACCCGCCGTGCATACAGTACCTACGTCAGGGGGGCTACTCCAAAATTCGAACTTATTTACTTCCTATCGTACCGCCCCTTTCACTCATACAGTGTATAAATCCGTCCGCTCCTTCTCTGTCACACTTGTGTCACAGTACAAGAACAAACTTCGTTATCGCTTCGCGTTAGGTCCTCTGACTTTGAGCAAAATTTACAATAAATTACCAATTACATTAAGAAGGACGCCAGTACATTTGTTTAAAATGAACCTCACCAAACTCTTGACTTGCAAATGTTATTATTCTTTAGCGGATTATTTTTTGGACAAGTTATATTAATTTTTTATTTAATAATTTATTGTAACGTTGACTATTTTTATTTTATTAATTATAAGTAATTTGATTTTATTTTTGTTTTTGATGTTATCTAATACTAATTTAATAATTGACATGTTTATCTTTAATATTATATAATTTAAAAATGAATTTGTATGCCTAAAGGCGAAACATAGAGCACATATTTTGTACCTACCGCCATATATTGTATTACCTATGTTTATAAATAAATCACTTTGACTTTGACTTAAGGAATGTCACATGATATCTGTTTCGTTTACTAACTCGTTCAAAAAACTAACAAGGAAGGTGCACACTTGCAAAGACAGTCCTAATTTTCGTTTGTGTATTCGACCGCATCGCCGTGCCATTCGTGTGTACATAGCTCTGACGGAGTTTGCGTTGTTCCGCTTATAAGTATACAGTCCCTCACAGAAATAATTTATACCGTTTTCATTAACTTCGAGCGAAGTGAAAACAATGTACACAGAAGTCTGTTTGCTTAATTTTGTATGAGTGTATTAATTAAAAGGAGAGGTTTTGGGAGTTCGCAGCAATAAAATTTGGTCGGCGCCGCATTTCTTTAGACTAACGTTTGTGGCAAACAAGGTTACGACCCATCTTATGGGAATTGGTTACCGTAGCATAGCACATGGACGTTCTATGTATTATCAATCAATGTTCCGGTTTTCCCTATCTCTCGTTCCATAAATCTATCTTTATGTCAATCATGTGATGAAACATGAACACAAATATTTGTTCCTGAGTCATGGATGTTTTCTATGTATTTAAGTATATATTTATCTATATAAGTATGTATATCATCACTTAGTACCCATAGTACAAGCTTTGCTTAGTTTGGGACTAGGTTGATTTGTGTAAGATTGTCCATAAATATTTATTATTTATGTGTTGATAGCATTTGGGTCACTCTACTTTTTAATGACAAGTTTTCTATTACAAAAAAAATCTATGACATGTATTGAATTAGTGTACGAAAATACGATTTCGAAATAGTATCTGAACCTAATAAAAGATATTTATATGTAAAAATACTTAAATATATAACATATTGCTGTAAAAGATGAGTAACAGTGTGGTCAAAACCATTTTTTCATACAAACGGTGACACATCCAAGAACCACTGAGTTACTCGATTTATGGATATAAGCTGTGGTTCGTTAATTACCAAAACTATCGGAAGTGATACTGCAATTAAACCTCTTTCTAAATAACAGTACAAAAACATGAAATGAGGGCCAAGTATTCCAAAATCTGCATTAAAAAAGAGTCTGAAAATTATGTACATGAAAAAGTAGAATGGCCCATTTATTTCACTAAGACGAGAACGATTTCGAGCTGACAAAGTCGCGAGTAAAAGTTAGTTTCCAACTTAAACCAAATAAATAACTGTTGCACCAAGTTGGAGATGCTCTGAGCTCTTTTGAATACCAGCCAGAGCCAATAAGAGCCGGTAAGATGCGGTAATTCATCGTTTCACCTACTGGCGGTAATATAAATGCTAATGCCTCGCAATACACCACTAACTGGAGCCAATGCGACCGGATGCAATGGGATATACGGACGAGGCTACTCCGAAGTTCGAAATCCGAACTTCGTACCGCGTCGTCCCTTTCACTCATATAGAAAGAAAGAAAGAAAGAAAGAAAAAACATTTATTCGTGGCACAGACACAGTACAAATTAACATAACACCAAAATACAGAAAATAGCCACGAAATGGCCCCAAATCAGCATAGTGCTAGCCATTGGCTAGCGCTGGTCTTCCTTTGGAACCACGAGAAGCCACGAGACAAAAAACACTAAAGTCACAAACAACATAACATTTAAATAAATGTCATAATTTACAATTTAAACAGACAAGAACAGATAAACATGAACGCGACCTTAAACAATCTTCAAATATCTGTGGTCTGTCACAAGTCGCAACTAGCGCCAGCGGATAACCACTAAAACAGTGACAGATTACGCGATTTCGTGAAATGAGAATGGAGGCATTAGGTTAGCGTCATATGACAATATTAAAATAGAATATAATACGGGAGTGAAAGAGAAGGCACGATACGAAGTTCGGAGCACATGGCCTGATTTGGATGTGGACATCGGAAACGATACAACACCGCACGACGACATCAGAATCGACACCGTGGCAACAAAACCTACTTTGATTTTGTGGAACTAGAAATGTTAGTAATTCTTTATATACGTGGTTGAAATTTGTATAAAATAAAATATAAACTTAACATTAGGTTGATTTCAATATGAACAGAGGATGAATCAATGAAGATTAACAAAAATAATACACGAGGGAAGAGAAGGGAAGACATCACTAACGTTCTCAGATTTTTTTATAAATAATAAATAAATAAATATTTTTGGGCAATCTTACACTGGTATTGCAATACATAATAGCGTGCAATAGAGGTAGAAACAAAGATGGTGGTGTATTTAACCTACCAAGTTTTATTAGATTTTGTATTCTGTTACTTTTCACATGTTGCGCTGATAATAACAGTTTAGTATTCAGCGAATCTCATGTTTTCAGATTAACAGTAGCAGTGTACGAGGTAAATACACAACGAATGTTTACTGCAGGTGCCTGCGAGTTGCATTAAGTTAGAGCAAACCAGTGTTGCCAGAACGTGATTTTTAGCACGGTTTTTGGACAAATGCGTTCTTTCAATTTGCGCAGTGAAAAATGTGCTAAAACCGTGTATTTTCATGCGCGACTGTTGTACAGAAAAAAAATGGTAGCACTTGTATCTACTCACGAACAACAGTACTAAATTATCTAACGACAATTGTGGCAAACAAAAAATGGATCTCTTCCACGAATGCTGCGTTAAGATACGTATCCTAGAGACCCGCGATAGATACGCGTCCGATTTTGGGTCCAATAGTTAGACTCGACTGGTGCTTGCGGCGAACGGAAGTTATAAACTGGACAGAAAAAAAACAAACGAAGAGGTTTTAATAGGATTTGATAGGAGAGAGGAGACTGCTTTTGAGGACGATCGAGAACAGAAGAGGAAACATACTGGGGCACCTGATACGACATGACAATGATATAGAAACCATAATTGAAGGATAGATAGAAGGGAAGGGGAGGCAAGAACCGAGACGTGCGTTTATAGATCAAGCAAAAGAGAAGGTCAATGTAATGTCGTATCAGGAGCTCAAAGCCTTGGCAAAGAACCGAACAGAATGATACGACATGACAATGACATAGAAACCATAAGTGAAGGATAGATAGAGGGGAGGAGAGGCAAGAACCGAGACGGGCGTTTATAGATCAAGTAAATGAGAAGGTCAATGTAATGCCGTATCAGGAGCTCAAAGCCTTGGCAAAGAACCGAACAGAATGATACGACATGACAATGACATAGAAACCATAAGTGAAGGATAGATAGAGGGGAGGAGAGGCAAGAACCGAGACGGGCGTTTATAGATCAAGCAAAAGAGAAGGTCAATGTAATGCCGTATCAGGAGCTCAAAGCCTTGGCGAAGAACCGAACAGAATGATACGACATGACAATGACATAGAAACCATAAGTGAAGGATAGATAGAGGGGAGGAGAGGCAAGAACCGAGACGGGCGTTTATAGATCAAGCAAAAGAGAAGGTCAATGTAATGCCGTATCAGGAGCTCAAAGCCTTGGCGAAGAACCGAACAGAATGATACGACATGACAATGACATAGAAACCATAAGTGAAGGATAGATAGAGGGGAGGAGAGGCAAGAACCGAGACGGGCGTTTATAGATCAAGCAAAAGAGAAGGTCAATGTAATGCCGTATCAGGAGCTCAAAGCCTTGGCAAAGAACCGAACAGAATGATACGACATGACAATGACATAGAAACCATAAGTGAAGGATAGATAGAGGGGAGGAGAGGCAAGAACCGAGACGGGCGTTTATAGATCAAGCAAAAGAGAAGGTCAATGTAATGCCGTATCAGGAGCTCAAAGCCTTGGCGAAGAACCGAACAGAATGATACGACATGACAATGACATAGAAACCATAAGTGAAGGATAGATAGAGGGGAGGAGAGGCAAGAACCGAGACGGGCGTTTATAGATCAAGCAAAAGAGAAGGTCAATGTAATGTCGTATCAGGAGCTCAAAGCGTTGGCGGAGAACCGAACAGAATGGCGATTACTCCACCGACAAGATAGCTCTTGTCGGTGGAGTAATCGCCATTCTGTCTAGCCTAGCGGCTAGGCTCTTAAATGGAGGTTGTTATGCAGTAATGTGTCAACCTACTATAGTTTTTCCTATTAGGCTGACACATTATTGCATAACAGCATCCAAATATATGGTATGATGAGTTAGATTCTACCATTTAGGCTCCGTTAGACCTTATGTCGGTTTGTTATGTCAAAAAATGTACTGAGTTACTGAAATTTGATCTGACATTTGGTCTAATGGATCTTTATAAAACCCGGCCTTAATCACAGGCATTCACCCAGTTCCTACGAAATATCATGGGATTCGATGCTTAAACAAACACCGCGTCTCTGTAGATTAAAACCGAAATTTCTATGAGCATGGTATCATTCGATGCTTAAACCTACACCGCGTCTCTGTAGGTTTAAAACCGAAAACGTTATGAGCACGTTAGCATATATGAAAAAATAAACATGCCTTTCCAAAATCGTGCCATTTTAGATACATTAACGTGCTTTTAGATTACAGTGCTCTGGCAACACTGGAGCAAACTATCACACCACAGTTCCTGCGGTGACGATTCTCACCGCGTTCTGAACTAGATATGTATTGACAATGAGCAAGCAACTTGTCAGGCGCTTCAAAATGTAGAACGGGACTTGAAACATAATGAATACTTAATAACACGTTCATCGAGACAGAAGTTTATTTGCGGCGGCGGCGGCGGGCCCGCGCACGCGCCGCGCCTGTAACGCGCCCGGCGCCCGTGCGCCGGCGCTACTCAATCAACTGGTGCTGAGGCAGGATGCCGACGTGTTCGCAGATAGCTGGAGTACCCTGCTCTCTAAAATAAGTGAATTGTGCAATTTATATTGTTAGTTAATATTAGGTCTATATTTTTTTTAATTTGTTACTGTTAGCACTGAAGTTGCAAATCTCATAACATTATAGGCGCTTTGGTACCTCACTGTTAGCTTATAAATGTATGTTCTAAATAAATAAATTGCAATTTCTTATATCAGACGCTTACCTAATCATGGCTCTTCAATATTTATTTATTTATTCATTTATTTGGGAAACAAACAGGCAAAAATATTACATCAAGTTAATCATAATAAACATAACAAAATAACACAATATGCTAAGAATTGATAATTTATACAATGTGACACAAGAGAAACATGCATGTATTTAAAGAGTTACGGTACCTACAGAGCATCATTCAAGACATAACACTTAAATTGATAGTTTTTTTTATTGCTTTTAATTATTATTATTATTTATTTTTTTTTTGTTTTTTTTTTGATTGCAGAAACAAAATGTTGTGATGATAAATGGAATATATCATTAGAATAGTTGTCATTGTAACTTTTGCACGCTCTAGCTATGAACCTATTTCTTGCATATGTAGTGTGTCCTAAGTATATACAAATTTACACCCCTTTAAGAGATAATATTTCCAGGATAAAAAGTAGAACCAGCCGCGACGGTGCTAGACGCGCGGCCGTCGCTGCTGGTTCTCATGATTAAGCGCCACGTATTGAGCAAAATTGAAGGCAGGAGAGGAAGAGGAAGACCTAGACTGACTTACTTTAACCAAGTGAGGGAGGAAGTTGCCGAGTCGTATGGGGAAGCTAAGAAACTGGCAGTGAATAGAGAAGAGTAACGCTTACTCCGCCGACAAGAGCGAAGTTCTTAAGTTTTGATGATGATTGGTCCGAAACATGTTCATATTCATTTTTATTGATAATATCCGATTTATATTAAATACAGGTCATGTCATTATCTTAAAATTTATAAAATAACTCTGGTATGGTCATAGAACGCCTGCTCGAGAAGCCATTTTTTTAGTTTGACTTTAAATATTGGACCAATTTGTGAAGCGGTAATGTTACCTGTAGTTTCCGAGATTTAGAATGTCGAGCGATACCCAACCTTTTTTTTTTATTGCTCATTTTTTTTAAAAAGACTTAATCTAATACAAGGCTTCGCCAAACTGCGGTGCAGTTTGTTGACGAATAAATTAAAAACACTCGTTCCTTAACACCTACTATTACCTATATCTGTGCCAACAGAAGATACTATTTTTATTTATGATGATATATTAAATCCTTATTCTTAAATGTCCATTAAACCTGTTTGTTCTTAAAGACATGAGTGACGCTTTTATTACATTTGACTATGGGAGAGCCTTGTTCAATTTTAATACGTTCAACGGGTGCGAGAATGGAGCCCCAGCGCGAACCACTCCAATGGAGCGCCAATTATTCCGACTAAGCGATGAATTTACTTCAGGGGTATTACCGCTGCCACTGTACGAGTGAAACGCAGACGCGGGAATTGAGTTCCATATTCAAATTATATTCATAACTAATATCGGGCGTTCAGAGTTGTGGGGGGGAAGATAAATACCCAGTATTTTTCCTTCCGTATTTCCTTCAGTATTTGACCTTCCTAGCAAACTCTTTATATCAAAAGTTAAGAAATGGCTTCTTACACTATCGTATGATGAAACTGAGAACATAATCAAAACCTAAAACAAACACCCAAACACACGCGCACGCACGCACGCACGCACGCACGCACGCACACACACTAGCTAGGGTTGGTATTTATTAGTATTTACTATTCCATATTTTGTAATTTCTTTGCACGGTCATCTTACTCTGGTATTTGTAAAGTCTATCTGTTAAATCTCTATCTTCGGTTCCCAAGATACAGGCTGTGCCTAGTTTGGGGCTGACGGATATCCTCATCTGATTTGAAATATTGCATGCTAATGGTAATTTAGTTTAAACTATACTGATGTAATGTGGTGTTATGGTAAATAAAGAATTTATTATTATTTACCAGATCTACTTGAACGTAATGGCATTGGGATGTGCCTAGTATTTAGCACACCTATTTCTACAGGGCCTGTATCGGTTATTTATATCGTATACAGGGCGGTCCACGGCTATGCCACATGGAAGGAAAGTACCTTGAATATTGTAGATGGAACATTTTACTTAAAAAAGACATTATTTGAATTTAAAAAACAATTTAAACTGCATTCACAGATATTTAAATAATTTTATGGTTGAACCGGGAATCGAACCCTTTACACGTGATCAATTGATTAATTTTGTATTATAAATGTTAAAATTCATGGTCTTCCTTTTATTTCTGATACTAAGTTATTTAGCAAAAAATAATCCATATTAGTATTTTAAACTTTCGATTGGTATGATAAAGTTACAGGCTAATTATTTTTCTTGTGTAACGGGTTCGATTTCCGGTTCACGGTTTAATTATTATTTAAATATCTGTGAACGCAGTGTAAATTGTTTTTTAAATTCAAATAATGTCTTCTTTCAGTAAAATGTTCCATCTACAATATTCAAGCTACTTTCCCTCCATCCTTTCTTTTGACGACCGGTTTAGCCTAGTGGGTAGTGCACCTACCTGTGAAGCTGACGGTCCTGGGTTCGAATTCCGGTCAGGCAAATATTTGTGTTTTTGCCTTTCCAGCGTCGATATTTGTTTCTGAGTCTTGGATGTTTTCTATGTATTTAAGTATTTATATCTATTAAATATATCGTCGTCTAGTACCCATAACACAAGCCTTCTCGAGCTTACTGTGGGGCTAGTTCGATTTGTGTAAAATTGTCCTCTAATATTTATTTATTTATTTATTTTATTTATGTGGCATAGCCGTAGGGCACCCTGTATATCATATTCCGCTATCATACCAATACGTGTCGCGTGCTTTACACCCTACATGAACTCGGTGATCTTGACACAAGCAGTTTCAAGGACATTATTATCAAATTAAAATGCGAAATATAAGTGATTCAAAGAACTATCGGAGAACAAAAATTGGCTGTACAATACGGGGTGTCACTAAGAGGTTCGATCGAAGCGACACATTAATTCATTTATTTCAGTAACAATATTACGATTGTTTGAAAATAACAATAAACTCAAAAAAAAATTTCTTCTACTTTTTCCTAATCAGAACACGATACCGAATATGCCCTTAAACGGATCCTCACTAGTTTTGTTACACCCATATATCACCAGTATAAGGAAACAGTATTATCAATCAATAAACATATTAAGTTGTACAGATTACTTCCGAGTTGTACAGACGACACTGAGTGTGGACATCCATTAACCCCTCTGGGGTGTAGTCCACACTCCCTCAACCAACTTCCCGTAAACTGTAACTTTTATTAAACAGTTGAAACCCGTCTCCTACTGCATTCGTCTCTGTTTTTATACTAGTGTTATTCGCTATAGATATTTGACGACTCCGGTCACGTTCGGTGTATTTTTGTTTCGTTTGCGTCCCATTCCCTACTTCGGGCATATTCGCTGTTCAATGAGGGCTATCGTTTTTGTGCTCACCAGTTGGCGCCACTGTCCAGTAAGGTCCAACTGTCAAAATTTTTTATTGGTTATTATGGGCATGAGAACGAAGTTTACGTTTAAATCATATTTAATACCGTAAAAATATCCAACATCCCGTATTGTAGCGCGGTCTTGTTTTGTTAGGAAATAAAGGAGGAAATAAGTTTCCGAAAGACAAAACTGTCTCAAAGAACTGACAGTCATTGACCCCTAACTCATATTTGCCATAATCAAGCTCAGGTATTGCAAAATACTCAACATATTGTTCCAACTAGATATTAAGCCGCGTAGCGCAACCACAAAGAGTGACATTTGACATTTCGGAGACCTCGCGCAACACTAGCGCCTCTAGCGGTGAATTCATACGCGATAGCCCCCATTGGGACTCAAAGAAGAATTAAAAAAAAAAATTGTATCTACGATTACTTTTATGACCGATTAATGTTCGGCTATGTAGGAATCTGTAAGACCTTATGCCAGATCAAATAGTGACTTGTTACGTTTTATTAGGGTTCCGTAGCCAAAGGGACCCTATTAACTAAGACTTCGCTATCCGTCCGTCTGTTACACATCAGTTGTTACTCGTCAGATAAACAGCGACTTCCGAGGCCTTACAAGTTTTAAAATGTTTTGATTTCAAATTATGACCAAAGTATTCATAATACCATTAAAGTGATTAAAGGCTACGATGATTATATTAAAGATTAAGATAGTAACAGGGTCATACGCGGATTTAGGTTAGCGTCTTTTCTGTGTACATACCAAAAGTTAAGGGCTACAAAGCTTAATTTTGGATTGGACCAGTAACCCGCATAAACAGTGTCTCCGTTTCTATAAATCCCTGTAATAAAAACATAGCTCACATGCACATAAGCCGTTAACTATTGCCCACAGGAGGGACGACTTTTGTTTTTTCAACTAAGTATGACCGAACACAGCCATTTTTTGATTTTATTGTGCCTGGTAGAATTTAAGCGGAAAAAAACAGTTTTTAGCTTGAAAGTTGTCGATTTGGAGTAATGTTTGGAACGATATTTCTTAATGAGAAATCAAAAATATAAAGAAACTTGTGAAATTAGGTCGCAATACTCCCGTTCTAAATAGTAACATTGATTGTCAAGATATATAGATGATCGTTTTCTAACTGACAAGGAAACTTTAAAAAAATTCAAAATTCAAAATTGTTTATTTGTAAACATAGGTTGAAAAGGTCTTACAATAATTAACCGCGTATTATCGTTTGAACACTGCTAAATAACAAGGATTACCTACACACGGGAGACGGCCGGCGCGGCCCTCGTATGAAGTAGTGAAATTTGCATAATAATACCCCAACTAACCCATTATGTGCCCCTCAGCAACGTTCTTTCACTGAAGCACCGGCCTGAAACGAATATACCGGCGACTTAGTGCTAAACTTAACATTTTGTAACAAGAACATGTTAATACTTAAGTATTTTTACCTATGAATTCCTTTTAATTCAATACATATCATAGTTTTTTTTGATAATAGAAAACTGGTCACGAAAAAGTAGAATGACCCACATTTGAACGAAACAAAAACACACAAAAAAAATCGAATAAATATTTGCGGAGAGAATTCTGCTGTAGCAGCGAAATTCTCCAAACGGACAGAGTAAACAATTGAAAATATCTGTAGACGCGTCTAGTCGCCTCACCAGTGGCGCTAGAACGATTCTCACTTGAAACTCGAACGTGTCTCGTACCTAAATCATTCGAGTTAACTACTTTTAGTTTCTCACATCGCGGAGGAGTGCCCCATCCGATGTTTTATTGGTGGCATCAAGGAGTTTATCGAGTGCTCTGAGCCGGTTATGGACTGGCTGAAAAATTTAGATATAGCTTTGTAACGCACACAGGAGCAAGATATTCTTCAAGGCCGAACGATAATAATAATTATAACTAATTTTAGTCCAATCGTATGGACTCCCCGTTGCCTTAAGGATTGGAGAATAAAATCTCATCTAGCTAGCTCTAATGTGAGTACGGACGTGCATAAGTACAAGGTTTATTTTTTCCTCCTCGGTAGCTCTTTACTTACCATAAGAGACAAGACCAGTACTTTACACCTCGAGAAAGACTGAAACTTTACAAGAGTTAGGCGTCATATAGAGTAATACTCTCAATTATGGGCGGGAGCTCCAAAATACCAACTTAGCCCTTGGGACTCGGTTCAAAGACGTGCAGTGAGGCGACCTTGAACCACTTGGTCTCAGTATAGACTTTGAGTCTTAGTGTGTGTTCTACGGCCTGTATAATGGGATGTGTTCTAAAGAACTGTTTGACATGATGCCCACGGCCACCTTTCATCACCGCACCGCTCGCCACTGGCAGCGAGCTCATCCCCACACCTTGGAGCCATTGCGTTCTCGTACAGTACGTTTCAACAGGCACTTTATACCGAGAACACTTAGGTTATGGAATGAGCTTCCCGCCGAGGTATTCCCAATGGGCTACAGAACGGGACTCTTCAAAAAAGGCGTGTAAAGGTTTCTTACGGGTTGGCAACGCGCGAGTAATGTATTTGAAAGAAAAGAAAAAACCATTTATTCAATAAAGCACACACAACCGGTCATAATAAATAGGTGTAAGATAATACACAGTGAGTGAAGGTGCACAATGAGTCCAGCAATGTGTGCCATAAAGAAAGAAAAGGCTGAGACTCAGCATGTGTCTTTGGTGTTGCAATCGTCTATAGGCGACAATAACCACTTACCATCAGGTGGGCTGTCAGCTTGTTTGCAACCGAAATGGTAGAAAATACAACATACCTATAGAGCAAGTGTATATACGTGTGTATTTGATATAATAATAGCCTTGTAACGTGTGTCATTTCTAACAATACGCAATGAAAACTTGAAAATTAAATACCACGATTCGGTCCAAAAATAAAACAAAACTGCTTCCTTGTTTGAAAACCTTACACAAACTTTACACCATCCTCAAACAGAAGAAAACGGATAAACATAATCCACGCGGATTCATCATTATACGGAAATCTCAAAGAACCCCTATTACCCAATTTCCATGTAAAAAGACCCCCTACAAACGGAGGCGAAGTCAGAAAATCGACGATCACATTATGTAAGCACCTCTCAATACGATAGCCACCACGTTTCACACTAAAAGGAACCTTAACAGGTGGTTAGCAGAGGTGTGTTCGGGTTGTGTTCGCGCGGAATCTTTGGGGCTAATTGTCCAAATAAACAAAAGCATTTATCTGGTGCGCCGAACGCGAGAGCGAATAAATAGAATGCGCTCTGTTGGGGGAATGTTAATGTTGTGGTTAATGGAAACTGTTAGGCGTTTATTGTACAGTCAAGGGCATAAACATGTATACATTTTTGGACCTTATTTCAAAGGGATAAATTGAAAAAATGTATACATATTGGTGCCCTTGACTGTTATTTTCAAATAATAGCCATCATTGATCAGACTCTGCTACGAACAACGACAAACAATTCAGACCGGAGCTTGTATTCCGAACTTCGTATCGTGCCGTCCCTTTCGCTCTCGTTATTCACTGTAATGAGAAAGAGGGACGGCACGATGCGAAGTTAGGAGTAGCCCTTTATTATCAGTGACTGAGAGACCATATACATAAATATAAATATTTGTGGACAATCTTACACAAATTAACCTGGTCCCAAACTAAGCAAAGCTTGTACTATGGGTACTAGGTGACGATATACATACGTATATAGATATACTTAAATACATTGAAAACATCCAAGACTTAGGAACAAATATTCGTGTTCATCACACAAATAAATGCCCTGACCGGGGTTCGAACCCGGGACCTCCAGCTTCGAAGGCGGGGTCACTACCAACGAGTCTAAAGCGGTCGTCAACACACATCTCTAACAATATTAAATTAATTTTAATTTTGACGCTCAGAGACCATGTACAGCTCTGGGATATTATATTAATTTCATTATACTCCTTGTTTAATCTTGAGACCTTATACATCTCTAACTTTACTGATGTTGTAATATTTGTAATAGATATCTTTGCAAGTTTATCTTTACTGTAACACATTAATTTTGTTACAATTGTAAACTCAAAATTATTATTCCTTCTTGAACTGTAAATTAATATTTTGACATGAAAAATGTATTACTCATTATAGTCATACTTTCTTAAATTGTAAATTAATATTTTGACATGTAAAAGTGCCCTTGTGGTCTATTTGCAGAATAAATGTCTGATTTTGATTTAGATTTTGCCCCCCTGTAGTTACGAGTACCTAGTTAGCTAGCTCGCAAATCCATCTTAAATAGAGATGCGCAAAACGTGTCACTGAAGTGAAAGGAGCGATTCATATCTTTATGTCACAATGATATACATCACTCTTTTCGCTCATTTCGCTCAGTGAATCTGTAGCTCGTAACAACTCTTTAAATCGCGACATACGAAAGATAATGTCATTGAAGGTTACCTCTAACTGCTTTATGAAACATATCACACATTTGCCTTCATACTTGTTCAGGCTTAGGACTGTCAATGTTATTATGCTAAATATACTATATATTATTATGCTAAATTTTGTGAAATGGAACGTAGAAATGAATCACTCACACAAGTTTAACTGAGCGAAAGGAGTGGAAAGGAGCGACTCACACATTGGTTACTTTTTCTATCGTACGTAAACGTGCATGCGTGAGACGGGCTTATACGTTCGATTCGTGAGTGCGAAGAGCGCAACCTGCTCAGACACATCACACCAGTCAGTTCGGCTCACGGGCTCAGTTGTGTTGGGAATTGGTGATTGTTACGGATATAGTGAGTTGTTTCGTTCTTCAGTGATCGAGTGAGCGAGTGAATTATACGAAAAGATGCAGTTCATTTGAATCACTCCTTCATGAGTTACACATCTCTAATCTTAAACATTTTGCGAACCGGGCGGAACAGAGGGCGTACCGCGGACCGCAAACGAAGTTTTCCCTCTCTGTCGCACTTACGTACAGACCTGCAAGTGCGACCGAGAGGGAAAACTTCGTTTGCGGTCCGCGACAGCCCCTCGGGACGCCGTGCCGCTGAAGCCACCGATTTCAGTGGCCGTCGAAATTTAACTGTTCAAAAACTATGAAATACAACTCCTAGAATCCTTTTATGATGTATGGCATTATAAAGAGAGTGAGTGGAATTATGTCCTGCCATGTGCTTTGAATAGACTTTCATATGAACAAATATGTAACAAGTCAAGTAAACATGTAGTCAAAAATTATAAGGATATGTTGATAAGTAGATTACACTAACACATTCCTCAATGTTTCATATTATT
The DNA here is from genome assembly GCA_963556455.1 of Epiblema foenella. Taxonomy (NCBI): domain Eukaryota; kingdom Metazoa; phylum Arthropoda; class Insecta; order Lepidoptera; family Tortricidae; genus Epiblema; species Epiblema foenella. The sequence continues at coordinate 37,746,009 of OY747096.1, forward strand.
ATTATATAAATTGTAATAATAATAATTAACCATTAGGTAATTAAAAAAATCTTTAAATAATAAGATTGCATGCCTAACCCTGTCAAATGTAATTTATATGTTTTTTTAGAAATAAACAGTTTAATTTTTTTTTTCAAACGAAGGTCACCGCTTCAGTTTCAACAAAAATGCGTTCGTATGGCGCTACAGATGGCAATTCTCAACCAAATTCCCGTGAAATTTTGTGAGCTAATTCGATAATTATGTAGATTTTTGTCCAATCAGTTTTTGGAAGTATCAAAAACAATTTTATTTCTCAATAATTTCGTTTATTTCTGCGGTCGGATTTCCGTTTGTTCTCCTCTACACAGGCACGTATCCAGAGGGGGGGATAGTTGGGATTTATCCCCCCCCCCGAAAATGTTTTTAGCCAGTAGTGATTACAGCGATTTTTACACAGTTCACATGGTTGTTTCAATGTTTGTCCCCCCCGAACCAAAAGTCTGGATACGTACCTGCCTTTACAGGTCGTATTTTTCCACCGTTTCTCGTGAAATTTTGTGAGCAGGTTCGATAATTACATATTTTTTTTTGCCGAGACAGTATTGGATATTTGAAAAAATAGCTCTCGTAGGAGTTTGAGACGTCTTTGTGAACGGTGCGAAAGAGCGGACGTGTAAAATTAAACCCTAGACTTAAAACGTGTGTAATTGTGACTATCAGTGTTGTTTAAGAGGCCTTATAAGTTTAAAATGTTTTGATTTCAAATTATGACAAAAGTATTGATAATACCAATAAAGTTATTAAAGGCTACGATGATTTTATCAAAGTTTTAGATAGTAACATAGCCATTTTTTGATTTTATTGTGTGTAGTAAAATTTAAGCGGAAAAAACAAGTTTTTGGCTTGAAAATGGTCGATTTGGAGTGATGTTTGAAACGATATTTCTTAATGAAAAATCCAATAAATACTTTTAAAGTTTATGGCATAAGGTCGTAATAGTCCTGTTCTAGATAGTAACATTGAGTAAATGTCAAGATACGTGTCAATTCAAACAGAAAATGGCCCAAATAGATGAGCGATTTTTAACTGATAAGGACCCTTAATAAATTACAAGGATCCGGAGAAGTCTTACTACAATAAGTATGTTTCGCCGAAGATTGTCCGGGCACGAATTCGACTTTAGTTTTGAACCTTCCCTTTAAGTTAATTCTAGAAGCATGTCACATTTTAATCATATTAGTTTTAGCCGCGCGCTCCCTTCTCCTCCCGTCTAGGATACATGTGTCAGAGCAGGCGCGCGGCTAATACGAATATGATTCAAACATAATACTTTCCTAGAATAGTGCCGCAGGTATACCCCAAACATTTTCCCGCGGGCACCGCGTTATGTAAAACCATCAAGGCTCGTAAAGTATTTGCGAGCGATTTATAAAGGATCCCGTCCCGCATATGGAAGAGGCTAGTTTCCCGCAATGTCCCGGGATTCCCGGGATTCCCCGGGGCTGATATATCGTTAAGACGACGGAGCACGTGTGGGAGATTGCGTTCATAACTTGAGAGCATGTTTCACCACGCGGCTTCGTCTCCCACGCAATAATCAGTTTCTTTAGCGCGGTGCGCCCTTAAGAGGCCTTATAAGTTTTAAAATGTTTTGATTTCAAATTATGACAAAAGTATTGATAATACCAATAAAGTGATTAAAGGAAATGATGATTTTATTAAAGTTTTAGATAGTAACATAGCCATTTTTTGATTTTATTGTGTTTATTAGAATTTAAGCGAAAAAAAAATAGTTTTTAGCTTGAAAATGGTTGATTTGGAGTGATGTTTGAAACGTTATTTCTTAATGAAAAATCCAGAAAATCCATTTAAAATTTATGACATTGGGTCGCAATAGTCCGGTTCTAGATAATAACATCGAGAAAATGCCAAGATACGTATCAATTCAATAAGAAAATCGTCTAAATAGATAAGCGTTTTTTAACTGATAAGGACCCTTAAAGCGAGGTTTAGACAAGCGAGAACTTGCGCGCAATTTTCAGTGAGTTTTCATTACGTTACATGGTTTGATCGTATTCACCTTACCTCGGTAGCCCGCAACCCCGCAATGTAATGAAACTTGCTTGCAAGTTCTCGCTAATGTAAATCGGCTTTACAAGTTAGGGCACTGATACGAACTACAGAGACTAATGACTATCCATATAGCATTACAGTATTACGAGCATTTTGAGACGGAACACGTCTTCAGCGCATATTTCCGAACAAAACATTTCGCCAAATTTTGGGGGAAACGAGGTAACACACATATAAAGAATCTACGCACACTTGCAAAACATTCTTCCATTACTTCGAAACTATACTAAAATCACGCACACACACTCAAAACACTAGATTTCTCTATCTACGCACTACGCACTACGCACGTAACACACATATAAAGAATCTACGCACACTTGCAAAACATTCTTCCATTACTTCGAAACTATACTAAAATCACGCACACACACTCAAAACACTAGATTTGAGCAATAAAATTTGACCTTACAAGCGTTAACACTAGATCAATTATCGCATGGCTAAATTGACCAATTTCACTAAGGATCACATTTCATAGAAATTCTTATAGAAATTAGTCCTTACACCCTGAAATACGGTGAAGTTTGATGTCGAAATAGCGGCCCAAACGTGATGATCGAATGTTTGTAAATCGACTTTGTAATCAATGCTCGATTTAAGATTTTTATTAAAAAAATAATTTTATTGAAGCGCTCGTGGCCCAGCGGCGCCCGTGTACCGCGTGCGGTATGCGAGGTTAAGCAACGTCGGCCTAGGTCAGTTATTGGATGGGTGACCGCTTTGAGTGGTTATTAAGCGCTCCCGTGCTTTGGAAAGCACGTTAAGCCGTTGATCCCGGCTGCTGTCTATGATAGCAGTCCTTAAGCAAGTTAGAGGCCTTCGGGCGGCTTGAGAACTTCTAACACTCAAGTTGCCCACTCACTTGACAAGCCTAATTCCAATAAGGTCTGGTTTCCCCTCGGGTTGGAAGGTCAGATGGCAGTCGCTTCTGTAAAAACTAGTGCCTACGCCAAATCTTGGGATTAGGTATCGGACCCTGGGCATCCTGCAAGATGCAACTGTACAGGGAGAACACTAGGATGATGATGATGATGATTAAAACTTTGTGCAGAAAATTATAATTAAAGCGAAAACGTACACGCAAGTGAAATTATAATTCGTCTTTTCGTAAAAATTATAATTTAAAATGTTTTTCGCACCCGAAAACAGCACATAAAGGGATTTTGGCGGAGCTCTTCACACGCCGGGAACGACGTATAATCATTAACGAATAAGTTTTTAATAACGTGGCAGATTTTTCCCCTATACCTTTGGCAGAGGGGTAAGTATATCAACGGCGTCTCCACTCTTAAATTCCCTAAGGCTAAAGTAGCGTGGGAAATCGCGTTGAGAAATTTGTGTCATTGTTATTTACTTTTTAAGTTCAAGCCGCTTAAACATTACTTTATTTTTAATTTTCATCTATTTCAATATTGTTGTGTGCGCTGCCCGCCGTGGTTTCACTGAAGGTGCCAACGGAAGACCAGCGCTGGTCATCATACCAGCTACATGCTGAGCTAAGACATGTTAATGCTATAATATAATAATTTGTTGTTGTTTTTTTCTTTTTATAGGGCCATTCTACTTTTTCAAGTATATAATTTTCAGACACTTTTTTTTAATGCAGCTTTTGAAATACTTGGCCCTCATTTCATATTTTTTTATTGTTACTTAGAAAGAGGTTAATTGCAGTACCACTTCCTAATTATCTGTTTTGGTAATTAACGAACCACAGCTAATATCCATAAATCGAGTAACTCAGTGGTCCTTGTATGTCTCACCATTTGTATGAAAAATAGTTTCTACCACTGCGTTACCCACTTTTTACAGCAATATTTCAAATTTCATTAAAATGATATAATTATTAATGTCATAAGTAGGTATGATCTCCGGCGTATCGTTTTAGTTACTTCAAAACCGATATCGTCAATAACTTGAATCAGTGTTTCAACCAATGTGTTACCATGTTCTACGGATCACACAGAGATGTGTAACTGGGTACACTACGGGAATTAGGCTGCCATGAATATTTGAACGCTCGGTTCGTGAATAATGCCGACAGTGAGGGCCCGTTGTGAATCCGCTTTCAATGGCCGCCGTCCCAATCCGTGGCGCTAATGAGCCGCGTGTATGAATGGTAAGCCGGTACACATAGGTAAGTTAATCAAATTTTGATAAACTGGATGATGAATCCTCCTTTTGTACGATAAGTTTTGCTTTTGTGCAATAAAGATTAAATAAATAAATAAATAGAATAGAATAGAATAGAAAAATCTTTATTTCGACAACAGAAGAACTAGAATTACAAATAAATCATTTTATAAAGATTATGAATTCTGATATTATGAGGACATGAAATTGAAATAGAAAAATATTTGTTCGTGACTTATTGAGTCATTCTACTTTTTCATGACCAGTTTTCTATTACAAAAAAAAAATTATGATATGTATTGAATTAGTGTACAAAAATATGATTTCGAAATAGTACCTGAACGTAATAAAAGGATTTTGTAGATAAAAATACTTAAATATGAACATATTGCTGTAAAAGGTGGGTAACACAGTGGTAAAAACCATTTTTTCATACAAATGGTGAGACATCCAAGGACCACTGAGTTACTCGATTTATGGATATTAGCTGTGGTTCGATTACCAAAACTATCGGAGATGATACTGTAATTATACCTCTTTCTAAATAAAAATACAAAAATATGAAGTGAGGGCCAAGTGTTCCAAAATCTACATTTCAAAAAAAAGTGTCTGAAAATCATGTTCATGAAAAAGTAGAATGGCCCAATTATATTAAATTTATATTTGTGTCAGCAGAATTAATGCATAAAGATTCTGTCCATTAAAATTGGGTCATGTACACAGTCTAAAAAAAAGTTGTCCTTCATGTGATCAATATACCTGTTTGTGGAGACCGGTCTGTTCATGCTTGCTCGGACATAGTGACTACGTTAATACTAGTGTCTTTTATAGGGGATTGACGAGAGACATCATCCTGTTGTGGATTCGTTTTTATTATCAGTGACTTAGAGACCATGTACGTCTCTAACAATATTAAATTAATTTTAATTTTGACGCTCAGAGACCATGTACATCTCTGGGGTATTATATTAATTTCATTATACTCCTTGTTTAATCTTGAGACCTTATACATCTCTAACTTTACTGATGTTGTAATATTTGTAATAGATAACTTTGCAAGTTTATCTTCACTGTATGACATTAATTTTGTTATAATTGTAAACTCGAAATTATTATTCCTTCTTGAACTGTAAATTAATATTTTGACATGAAAATGTATTACTTATTATAGTCAAACTTTTTAAAATTGTAAATTAATATTTTGACATGTAAAAATGCCCTTGTGGCCTATTTGCAGAATAAATGTTTGTATTTGTATTTGTATATAGTTAATGGCTTAGTTATATATGTAACTTTTGTTTTTATTAAATACATTTATAGAAACTGAGGCATCGTTTACGTAGATCATGTGTCCAACCAAAAATTAGGCTTTCCTTTTACTTTTCTGCCATAGGAAAGCCGAGGTAAATAAGATCCTAAGCTCGGTGTATGACCTAATAATACTCAAAGCCTAGATAATCCGTATAGACCTAGAAAATAGCCGACGACATCGTCGCTCGCCATTGTCGAATCGTTGTTTTAGGAGCCCGACGATTAAATATTTACATAAGACCCTTATGTTCCCGCGACCTTTTTCTAGCTTAGGAGTTTTATTGAAAAGTTTCCGACCGACGAGATCTATCAAAGGGAAACTACTTAGAAACATTGTTCGGAATATGTCGGAAGTGTTTGGGCCTGCGAAGTTCCGGCGACTTCTGACACCGCGACTTCGGAGTTCGAAAGGTCAATAAAAACTAAGATTAGACGTTTTCAAACTTGAGATTAACACTAATTGGAGTCACTGTAGCCAAGGTAATGACTTTCGATCGAGTCGTGGGTTGAAACCACGGTCTCCACGGGTTTTAAAAATATGTTTGAAATATCATTTGCTATTCTTCTTCTTATCGAGTCGATGGCTGCGCTATGCTTAATTGCTATGCTATAAGGGCAACCTTCTTTTGACACTGAAGCGCAAGCTCGTTGACGTGTGCATTCCACCTATCCTAACCTACGGCGCCCAAACTTGGTCATTAACCGAAGCCCAAAAATCTCGACTCAAGGTTTGCCAGCGAGCAATGGAACGCAGCATAGTTGGAGTCCGTAGAATTGACCGGATCAGGAACACGGAGCTGCGTTCACTGGTATCGTACATACGTGTGTTAAGGCCGCAAAGCTGAAGTGGGACTGGGCTGGGCATGTCTGTCGAATGCACCCGGAGCGTTGGGCCAAAGTAGCCACTGGATGGATCCCACAAGATGGCTCCCGAAGCAGAGGCAGACCGAAAAGGAGATGGCGGGACGACCTTGATACATTTTTTACGGATTGGCGAGAGCGGGCATACGACTGAGACGAGTGGCGAAAAAGAGGCCTTTGTCCAGCAGTGGGGCACCATATCACTACATAGTATAAAACAAAGTCGCTTTCTCTGTCCCTATGTCCCTATATCCCTATGTATGCTTAAATCTTTAAAACTACGCAACGGATTTTGATGCGGATGGGTTTTTTTAATAGATAGAGTGGCTCAAGGGGAAGGTTTATATATATAATACATGCATCAGCATTGCACCCGTGCGAAGCCGGGGCGGGTCGCTAGTAGGTTATAAAATATATAATACATGAATTATGTCATTCTGACAACTACATCTATTATGACTTTACTATATTATATTAAAAAGTTACATTCATTTCTGTTTCAGTGTAGTCAAGTCATCATCAAGTTAAATATGACCGATTTGGGAGATCGACCCGAACTGAGGATTTGCATACATGTGTGTTATATTCAAACCCCAAAGCATGCTAGGGTATTCAATGTGCAACTGACGATTTCATTTTCATTCCTTCCTATCCCACCAGGCCTACTTCGAACTTCAAAATCCGAACTAACGTGCCGCCCCTTTCGCACGGCACGATACGAAATTCGGATTTCGAAGTTCGTAGTAAGCCTTCAGATTACCACCTCATCGCGTTCAGTGAAATCAATACTATTCATATATTATAAACGTGAGAGTCAGGATGGCGGGTGTACCTAAACAAATATGTAAATAAAGTGTACCAAAAATTTGTACTAAATTTGTACTATTTTGTACCACTTTAGAAAAAAATTGTACCCTTCCGTATTTAAAGTTATTACAAAGTGAAGGTACACCCGCCATCCTGACAGTCAGGATGGCGGGTGTACCTGGGAAAATTATGATCTTACCAATTATCAACCAATGTTAATATCTCAATTTTTTGTACCAAATTTGTACTCAAATATACAGTAAAAACTTCAGCCATCTAATTCGTAGTTTTCGAGTTTTACACATTTTATGATTTTCTACTGCTGGGTAATACGGTTATTTTAAGTAATGAATGTATGGGAAAATCTAACAATTAATAAAGTTTTGAAACTTGTGTGACATGATACCTTTGGGTGTAGTCTTCAAAACTCACAATTCTCCCGTCCCCTCCCAGTTTATTAATTTGTTTGACATCCCCATACATGTATTACAATTTTTTTCTAAAGTGGTACAAAATAGTACAAATTTAGTACAAATTTTTGGTACACTTTATTTACATATTTGTTTAGGTACACCCGCCATCCTGACTCTCACAATAAACGAGTATAAATTTCAAAAAATACTAGTGACAATATATGAGGCATTTTTAATGCCACCAAACTAATATAAACAAATCTTGAGTGTTGGACCGAATAAATAATGAAATCGTTTTATACTGCTCGAAAATACCCGGCGGCGGCGTCGAGCATCAAACGGTTGTAAATCTAATTCCGTGTGCAGTAAAGTGAAAAATGCAATAAACCTTTTACAACCGCCGGTTAACAATGTGCCGAAATTAATTCAACGTGATATTGCTCAATAAAATGTATTATGATTTGTGTTCTAGTGTGGGAAATACTTTTTCGCAAAATGGCCGGAAAAGTGGATATTACTCCCAACATATTGAAAAGTGAGGTGAAGCGTACAGCGTATATGTAAATACGGCATATTCAGAGCCGGATTAAGACTACTTGATGCCCTAAGCAATCCTCGCCTGTGGACCCCCCCGTTCAAGATTAGCCAAAAGTGAATAGTTAACCAAGTGAAACGAAGATCTCCGTTTCAACCTCGACAAAAATGCTTTGGTATGTCCGGATGTTCACCTCTACAGGTCGCAATTTTGTGAGGGTTCGATAGTCATATTTACCGATTACTTTTGTCAAGTCGTTTTTGGAAATTTAAAAATTACTCAAAAATATTTTTAAACGTTTTTAGGAGGTCTCACATACAGATAAAACAGGCCGCAATTTTTTTTACTATATACTAATATCCCCTTTCGTGTGTTCATGTGCTAGCAAATTATTTTTTCACACCTGCTATTCAGAAAAGAGTTATTGTTGCCTTCGAATGAGGGATCAAAGTTGTACTTTTCTTCCCTCATTCGAGGGCAACAATAAGTCTTTTCCTCATAGAAGGTGTGAAAAGCAGTATGTGACACTCTGTAGTAAAATCATTTGTAAGAAATTTCATGTTTTTAGCAGCGGGCCTCATAGACGGTGTGAAAAGCAGTATGTGTCACACGGTAGCAAAATTATTTCCGTCTTGGGCGTAAATACTTGAATCCCTCGCTACGCTCATGATTCTACTTTAGAATCCCTCGCTACGCTCAAGATTCTACTTTAGAATCCCTCGCTACGCTCAGGATTCTATTGTAGAATCTTTCGCTTCACTCAGAATTCAATATACCGCCCTCGCCATAAATATATCATTTTGCTCCCTTGAGACACAATCTACTATTGGGTGCTGTTACTGGTGCAATTGCTTAGTCTGCTTAAGGGTTAATCTAGCACTGGGCGTATTAGCATAGGCAACGCGTATTTTTATCACTGAATCAAATTTGCTGAATTAAAAGCGTTATGATAATTAGCACTGTGGGATGGTAAGTACACATATTTATGATTTTGACTGAACGTCTTTATGCAGATGTTACGTCCCGACTTCATCATCACTACATAGTATAAAACAAAGTCGCTTTCTCTGTATATATCCCTATGTATGCTTAAATCTTTAAAACTACGCAACAGCTGCGCGACAATTGTCAAAAAACATTACAATTGTAGTTGGTGAAACAGTTTTCACATGAAAATTGTCGATTTGTCAGCCTACATATGTCAAATACATACATATGTGGGTCATACTTCTTTTTCATGGCCAGTTTTCTATTACAAAAAAAAATCTATGATATTTATTGAATTAGTGTATAAAAATAGGATTTCGAAATAGTACCTGAACCTAATAAAAGGAATTTATGGGTAAAAATACTTAAATATTAACATATTGCTGTAAAAGGTGGGTAACACAGTGGTAAACACCATTTTTTCATACAAATGGTGAGACATCCAAGAACCACTGAGTTACTCGATTTATGGATATTAGCTGTGGGTCGGTAATTACCAAAACTATCGGAAGTGATACTGCAATTAAACCTCTTTCTAAATAACAATACAAAAATATGAAGTGAGGGCCAAATATTCCAAAATCTGCATTTTAAACAAAAGTTCTGAAAATTATGTACGAGTACATGAAAAAGTAGAATGGCTTATGTCAACTTGGTCAAATAGGGGCCAGAAGAGCAATTGAGCGTGAGTGTTTTGGACACTATTAACCTTGTTAGCATTTAAGTCACAACTTGTATTTAAATTTTCTACGAACCGGACACTTGTTGGCATTTATATGCTTCAAGGATACAGCAGTAGACACGATGATGATGTATTCAGCAGAACGCAATAAAATGACTTTTATTACCATGACTTCAAATTCGACGGGCATAAATAAAGAGCGTAGTTTACGAAGCGAACACGCGCTGGTATTAATAGTTTTAATTGTTTCCAGAGTGCTCGAGTGACCAGGGGAATGAAGTTGGCAACCATTTATATCAATGCTAAAACAAAGTATAGTGCGCAAAAGAACTAATATATTTATGATACCAAAAATATGTCACGAAACTGATTTGTTAAGAGAGGACAAAAAGTGCAGCATAACTGAATTAAAAAGTAGATTAAAAAAGACATTTTTGGCCAAAGTACAGTAATGCTTACCAATAAACCAAAAAAATGGTTAAATTGTTATAGCTATAGGTAACATTGTAATGTTTATTGTTATAAAAACTTAAAAAAAAATTACAGTTAAATGTTTAGGCATTGTCATATTCAGTGTTTAAGTTTATTCGTAATAGTATAGTAAGTACGTAACATTAGTTAAATGAGCCCGATCTCGACAACAAACTGTTATGGCAGTTTGGCGAGCAATTAAAAGGTTGTAATTGTTATGTACTTTTTTTATAAATAAATAAAAAAAAAAACTAGTACCAGTGTTGCCAGGTGGTTACATTTCTTACATTTTTCGTAACTTTTGACCGGATCGCGTAACATGCAAATAACTTCTGTTGTAAAGGAAATTTTCGTAACTTTTGAGAATAATGAAAGTCTATTTAAAAAGAAATGTCAGTTGTATATAACCGGGACCAAGCGAGACAATTTATAGCTTTCCATACTGAAAAGATGACCAAAGAACCCACATGGTACGACTCTGCCTGTCCGTCCGTTGCAACTATGTATTTTATATGAGACACCGCCCATCAGCTCGGTGTAATTCTGTCACCGAACTCGTTGAATCTGGCTGCTCATTTCTTAAAATCGACCGTTTTGATAAGTAATTACGAAAATTATAAGAAATGTAACTTTTGCATCAAAAATGTAAAAAATGCCCTGGCAACACAGTACAGCTCTTTCGGTATTACCTCCATTGAATGTAACAGAGAGTCGTACGAAGTACATATAACGTATGATTTAATTCACAGACAAGTATCCATACATACTTAAAGATTTGTTAAAACGGCTCTAACGCGATATTTATGTATTTACCTTTGTTACCGACGTTTCGACACGGGTTGCACCGGTCTTGGTCGCGGTTAAACTGTCGTCTCAGCAAGTTGTCAACGGAGATATGGGTACACAACATTTGAATACCCCACAAATGTCTATAAAAATGTGAAGGGTAGACCCGAAAAGCTCTACCCGTCCACTATGTTTTTAATTGTCTAGGGCACGGCACACGACACTCACAGTATCCGCACACAAATCCGAAGATTTATCCCGAGATTCGAAACGTTGGTAACAATGGTAAATACATAAATATCGCGTTAGACCCGTTTAAACAAATCTTTAAGTAAATAATAAAAATAAAAATAAATAAATAACCTGCAATTATACAGGAAATAGTTAGTATTAGTGTTTATAACTTAAGAATAATATTGTTATTAATTACGTGGTGAGCGCGCCACCGGCAAAACGTTTTACCGGCCGTTTGTGAACCTTACTGCAACGAGATAAGGACTTTAATTGAACAAGAGGCTGACCGGTACGGCGTAGCGTCGTTGGTGCACACACTACGTATCTTAGGTAGTTATTGTTAGATTTGTTAGTCTGTCATTAGCATTGCATGATTTAGTTTATAGGAAAGAAGTAGGTGTGAGTTCCGAACCTGTAAGTATTAAAAACGTACAATATAGCCCAGACTTCGTTAAAATAGTTTATTATTGATTCCAGAGTTCACAATTACAAAGCACATTGAGTTACTACGATTAGGCTCAATCTGACACTTCTTCCAGTGTTGCCACTGTTGACAACTAGACATTGAAATATTGTCTCAAATATCACATAAGTTAACAGTCGGCCATCCTGAGAGAGTGTCTGTCCCAGACACTAAATCAGAGAAAAGCATTAATGTGGCGGCCAAAACCCACGTTTGCACCGGCTTGCTTCTCATATTCTCAGAATGAGATCAATTTCGAAGTCTTGAAGAAAAAGCAAAGTTTATGAGAGTTCACCAGCGCATACTATGTTTGGAGCCACACCAAGGCTTTATTCTTTATTAATTCATTCACTAACAATTTTACAATTGATTCTGACCTAATTCCTTAAATCATTTGTAATAATAAATATCATAGCAGTTCCATGAATATACATCATATATAAATTACAAAACAAAGTAACTATGGCATCAAGTCATGGATTCTAAACCTGAGTTCAAATAATTCATTAACCACAATCTCAATATAGTGACAGATACATTAATTTGTAAATTCGTCGATTGAATAGAAGTACAACAACAATGATCTCAAAAAAAATGTTAAGGCTAGTAACACAATTCACTCACGAGAAGGCTTATTGTAAAGTTGTAGTTACACTTCTGTTGGTATAATAACATAGGACACAATACCTGCCTACATTAACCATTACCTACATACAAAACGAAATTTTATCACAACAACAGTGGTGTCAAGACATTAACAATAAAGGTAATAATATACATATTACAAACTTTACGGATAGTCATCATCCTAATATTTCTAATTACCGGGCATCCTAATATGTCCCGTTCGGCCATCCCATTATTGAAGAATGTCCCCATTCGTTGGATTATATTAACTTTCACTAAATTCCAACGGTGCCTTTCATTGAAAATCGTAAGTTATTGTAATCTGTTAACCCATTTGACCTCCACGCTCACGTAATAATTACAATGTATTGAATTAGTATTAGTACATACTTCTTTGCGAATATGATAACAATATAACTGACTTAAAAGACCAATTAATCCATTGCATATGATATAATTACAGTTTGTTAATCGATGTGACCTGAAAATGCCGCCTAAGTTCCGGCATTTATATATATAGATATTATAAATATAATTGGCTAAGGTAGATACAGCAAATATTACATCACCACGGCCAACATCTTCGTCCACTATCAATATCTTGCGTCTTAGTCCGATGGCGGCCTTATTTTCGCTTGGTAGGTGAGGCCAGCTATAAGGTAATCTCTTTCGACTTGTCCTTACTAAAGAACAAACGGCCGCGGTAAGCCTGCACCTAATCTAATCTGAAACACAATAGAATTTAAGACTATGCTCGCACAAACCAGATAGATAATAGTAGTGCTGGGTACCATTTGCACACACATAGTCTTTGGTATCTTTCAAAATAATTAGAATCATAAAAATATATAATTATAATAACATGAAAGTGGTTCTGGGTACCGCTTGCACACACAAGATGCTTCGGCCTAATCCAGACTGACTACATAATAAAAATATTTTATAAATATCTGTGGACAACCTCACACAAATAAGTTCCGAATACCGCTTGCACTCGCGTGCTTCGGCCTAATCCAAAGTGACAACATAAGTTCTGGGTACTGCTTGCACACACAAGTGCTTCAGCCTCCTCCAGAGTGACAACCTAAGTTCTGGGTACTGCTTGCACACAGAAGTGCTTCAGCCTCCTCCAGAGTGACAACATAAGTTCTGGGCACTGCTTGCACACAGAAGTGCTTCAGCCTCCTCCAGAGTGACAACCTAAGTTCTGGGCACTGCTTGCACACAAAAGTGCTTCAGCCTCCTCCAGAGTGACAACATAAGTTCTGGGCACTGCTTGCACACAGAAGTGCTTCAGCCTCCTCCAGAGTGACAACATAAGTTCTGGGTACTGCTTGCACACAGAAGTGCTTCAGCCTCCTCCAGAGTGACAACATAAGTTCTGGGTACCGCTTGCACACAAATGCTTCGGCCTCCTCCATAGTGACAACATAAGTTCTGGGTACTGCTTGCTCACAGAAGTGCTTCAGCCTCCTCCAGAAGTTGATGTAAGATAGTGCTCTTAACTCGCGAGTATCTGAAATATACATATTCTGCAATAATTTGCTTCACCTAACTTCATCATTATCAACTAATAAAATAATTAATTTCAGACTATGCCCTTAGCTTGTTAGTAACAATCTAAACCAACAGGACTATATCAGGCACTGTAGCACTCGGGTAAGATAGAAATATGCATGTCATAACACCGTACCTGGGAGGCACAGTAGTAATCCCACTCCATGTCATTCTTGAATTTCTTTTTTTTTTTAACAGAGAATAACACTAACCCAAAGTTTGAATACCTGGTACTTCTAGGCTGACAATACAGTCAAAGTATATGTATAACAACTTTCTCATCTCACCTTTGTATCTACATACTTTTATGCAATAAATATTTTCTATTTTATCGTCCAAAAACCTTGAATTTTATTGTTATGCATTGGGCTGAATGATCCTGACCTGCGATGGACAGCCCGCCTGCTTCCGGCTAGGCGTCTCTACACTACATCAACATCATTGTTATGCATCAGTATGTGTAAAATCTCGGTACAATTTAACTTTCTAAATTTAATAAAACTAAAGACGCGGATCATAAAGCTCCAAAATAGTGAAAATTCTCTAGAAAATGTGGTAAAGTTAATTTATTGCTATCTGTTTAAGTATTTGGAATATTCATTTTAACCGGATAAACAGTGTCTCAAAAACCGGATACCAAAATCAAGCGGATATTCGAATAAAACGAATATCCGGATATCCGGATTGCAAGCACTAATTGCTGGTTGAATGTGAATGGCATGATCAATATCTCAACATCTAGTAACTACTTACATTCTTTTGAATAAACATTCGGTTTGATTAATTTTAATGTGAGACATAATACCTAGTCAATACATTTATACCTTACAGAATGTCTATGCACTGGTTAAAAGAGTATACATCAATCAAAATCAAATCATTTGCTGTTAACATCATTCTGTACTGTATCCAATAGGTTATAATTGATATCAAAAATCAAAATTAAATGAAATCATTTATCCTGCAAATAGGCAACAAGGGCACTCTTACAAGTCAAAATTACTTTCTATCAATTAAAAGAATAAAATAGGTACTCAAAATAAAAATAATTAATTGAAGATTACATGTCAGAAAAGAAACTGAGTGAAATTTATAACAATCCAGACTTGTTAGAGATGTTTAAGGTCTCCAAGTGTCACGATAAAATAAACCAGTAATAAGGTACTTAGCTACATTATCATAATAATATCCTGTGAGAAGTATACAATTTCCTAGCATATAAAATCATAATTAGAAAACAATTGTCAACATTAATAGTATTCATGAATGAATGAAACATGTGTTAACATACCTGCTTTCCATGAACTAACCACTCAAGTATGCTGTAAACATTCAGGTGTCCACTATAGGTTAAGCCGTCATCTCACAGACCCAGAGGTCTCCGGGCATATAACAAAAAAAAGTATCATTGTTTGTTTTCTTTTTTTCTCCGGGCGGCAACGGGTTATCTCAGGGGATTGTACAGTCTTATTATATGGTTTCATTATTAGTTCATGCAGC
The DNA here is from genome assembly GCA_963556455.1 of Epiblema foenella. Lineage (NCBI taxonomy): Eukaryota > Metazoa > Arthropoda > Insecta > Lepidoptera > Tortricidae > Epiblema > Epiblema foenella. The sequence continues at coordinate 37,761,491 of OY747096.1, forward strand.
TTAAACACATTCATGGAGACAAAGCCAGTATGTAAACTCTGCATATGTAGGTAGACATTTATTTCTCTTTTCCTGAAATTCAGACACAAACACAGCACAACACCATACCTATTCTTTCTACATAACAACCCCATCGGTATAAGTGTATCTAATGGGAAACTGGGTAACTGATTTAAGGTTAAGTTTTACATAATTTTACTTTTCGAGCAACCAGTATAACAACAATTCAAGTTCATATACCTACATAGTGTAGATACAATACATAGGTCAATGAAAAAAAAAATGATTTTTACTTTGATTCAATACACTTTATAACAATCTTAGACAGATTTCAATAACAATAATTTCGCGCCAATTTCCTTGAAAACGTGTCAACGTACCTATTGTTGTATACAATCCATACCAACACGCTTTACTATGTATATCACACATTCTTCTTTCCATTTAAATAGTAATTATTAAATTACTAAAGAGTGCTGGGCTTTCCTTTCTTGATACCAACCGTCCGAGTTGGTCTTCAAAAACGAATGCTTTGGCGAAATAATTTAGCTATCATGGCAAGTAATTCGTGGGCATTAATACCACTTCTGAACTATTAAAAACGTACAATATAGCCCAGACTTCGTTAAAATAGTTTATTATTGATTCCAGAGTTCACAATTACAAAGCACATTGAGTTACTACGATTAGGCTCAATCTGACACTTCTTCCAGTGTTGCCACTGTTGACAACTAGACATTGAAATATTGTCTCAAATATCACATAAGTTAACATAAGTGAGAGAGCGCAACATTCGCCAACAAACTGCATATACAGTTTGGCGAGGTAAAATCCTATGCCTACTGTAATTTATATTTTTGATATAAATAATTTAAAAAAAAGTATGTTTACAAAGCGCGAGAGTTTGAAATGTTAAATAGCCATACAATTGGATTGTCAGACGTAGTTGATAGCTGTATCCAGAATTCAATTAGATTTAAGATTGATGTGAACCGATTTACAGAGCAGAGGGGCTACCGCGAACCGAAAACGAACGAAGTTCGGATATCTCTCTCTGTCGCACTTGCTAATTCGTGCGACAGAGAGGGAGATATTCGAACTTCGTTCGTTTTCGTTTCGCGGTAGCGCCTCAGATCGCCCCGATGACTAACCGCTGGAAGCAGCCGTTAAATTCTACGCCGCCATCTTCCAAGATGGCTTCATTTCCCGCCTTTTTTAACGCGCCGTGTTAGGGCTGCCGCGGGGCGGAAACCTGTTTGTGGTTACTTCTATTACTCGTGATAAAACACATGTAAAATGGAACAAAACATAGTATAATGATGGATTTCGAATTAAAGTAATCAGCGCTGTAGGTGTCTGGACACATGTTGTGGTTTGTTTTCTTCTGTTGTTGTTTTTTTTTTTTGTAATATGTGTGTCTTCTGCGTCTGTGGATAAATGTTTCTTTCTTTCTTTTTTCTTTCTTTCCTTCTTGATTGATTTTCGGTGAGATAAAATAACGTGAGATAATATTCGCTTCTTTGGTCAAAAAAATTAGCCATAAAAAAGGTTTTAATTGCTTAAGCGCGAAATAATCTAAAAATAAAAAATAAATTAATATAGCTGTCTAAAAATTATAGTGTGACAAGTATAACGGTACGGTCGTTCTATTTCTCATTTGAAACATAGAGAGGTTATGTTGAATGAAAAGCATTTCGTCCTTCGATGCAAGTATCTAATGTCGGATGTATGTTCATACTTCCACTGAGCCGATGAATATCGACTGTGAGCTACAATAAATAAATAAATAAATTTTTGTGGACAATCTTACACACATCAACCTAGTCCCAAACTAAGCAAAGCTTGTACTATCGGTACTAAGTGACGATATACATACTTATATAGATAAATAGATACTTAAATACATAGAAAACATCCATGACTCAGGAACAAATATTTGTGTTCATCACGCAAATAAATGGCCTGACCGGGATTCGAACTCGGAACCTCCAGCTTCAAAGGCAGGGTCACTACCAACTAGGCTAAAGCGGTCGTCAAATAAGGCAATAAGTATGGTCGTTCTCCAACAGACAGCCCTGTCTCGGCGTGTACCGCTCCGTTCGCAATCCAACCGCCGTAAAGCACAGCGCCGGGAATTGACTGTGCCACTGAATCAATGTTATGTGCCGGCCGCTTACCGCCTTCTTACAGAGTCATTACCTAACGTTTATCGTTAATTAAGGCAACATGTTTACGGCATCGTTAATTTATCGATCATCAAGTGTTGGGTAGACTGTTAGGGTTGAAGCGTTGATTCGTTTTGTGTGTTGTGGGAGAGATGCAGCAGCAGTAAAAGAGGTTAATTCATAGGAAACAATGTATTGCGACTATAGGCTTGCACACGAAGTAGAGTAAGTATGGCGACAAGTGCCACAGATAATAATCCAGACAGGAAACACTGAATCTTAATACTACGTTTAATCTAGAATATCAGTAGTACCAACTTAATGATTAAGGTATCTATTGTTGGACTCTCCAACATCAAGAATTAAACCAGTTTAAGCAACGATTTCATTAATTGATGCCAACAAATACTAATATTTTGTTGATTTCTTTGATAATCGAAGATATAGTTATATTGGTTGCTGGCAGCGTTCGGTAAGCGTTATGAGACTCAAAAAATCAATTAATTTATTTGCTAAGAATACAGTCTAGCTTAATAAGGTATCACATTTTTTTATGCCTTGTATTTAGCCATATAAGGCGTGCAAATATTTTACGAATTATATAATAGAATGAAACATAAGGAATACAATGGTTAATAAGAATGTCAAAATTTATCACTAAATCACTACATAGTATAAAACAAAGTCGCTTTCTCTGTCCCTATGTCCCTATATCCCTATGTATGCTTAAATCTTTAAAACTACGCAACGGATTTGATGCGGTTTTTTTAAATAGATAGAGTGACTAAAGGGGAAGGTTTATATGTATAATACATGCATCAGCATGCCGTGCGAAGCCGGGGCGGATCGCTAGTATAATATAAAACTATTATTAAAATCCATATCGTTCGAGAAAATAACTGACCCGGTAAAAAACACTTTTCCATAAGCCAGGTATTTAATTTGGAGTTAAAAATATTCCCCTGGGGCTTTCTCAAGACCTCAGGTAAACGGTTATATGGGCCATTCTACTTTTTCATGTACATACTGATCAGACACATTTTTTTTAAATGAAGATTTTGGAATACTTGGCCTTTCACTTCATATTTTTGTATTGTTATTTAGAAAGAGGTTTAATTGCAGTATCACTTCCGATAGTTTTGGTAATTAACGAACCACAACTAATATCCATCGAGTAACTCAGTGGTCCTTGGATGTCTCATTATTTTTATGAAAGAATGGTTTTTACCATTGTGCAATATGTTAATATTTAAGTATGTTTACCTATAAATTCCTTTTATTAGGTTCAGGTACTATTTCGAAATCCTGTTTGTGCTGTCCTGTTGTACACTAATTCAATACATCATCATTATCAGCCTGTGTCAGTCCACTGCTGGACATAGGCCTCTCCCATGGCACGCCACTGAGCTCGGTCTTCAGCTCTTCTCCTCCAATCCCTGCCCACTGCCTTACGAATATCATCGCCCCACCTGGTTACAGGGCGTCCTACACTACGTTTGCCGACACGCGGTCTCCACTCAAGAACCAGTCTGCCCCAACGGCCATCGGTTCTGCGACATATGTGACCTGCCCACTGCCACTTCAGCTTACTAATTCGCTGAGCTATGTCGGTAACCTTTGTTCTCTGATGAATAACTTCATTCAATACATATCAGTTTTTTTTTGTGATAGAATACTGGTCATGAAAAAGTAGAATGACCCATATATCTCCAGACACATGTTGAAGACATTGCGTTTTGTGCCGTCCCTTTCACTCTCGTGTTATACACTTTAAGAGTGAAAGAGACGGCACGATACGAAGCTCGGATTTCGAAGTTTGGAGCAGGCCCTCAGTTTCAATACGCTGGTTCCCGCGAGACTGAAAACTTATTACGCGCCAGCATAACCACCGCAGAGCAAACTACGGCCAACCAATATCACAACAGCTAACATTCGTGTACAAGTGGGTATTCACTTCTATAACGCACGCCTCGTTTCAGGGGTCGCTCATGTAAAGATTTTTCCCTGAGAGTGTACAAAAATAATACTTCCTTCTGCAACCCAATCACTAGAATGTGCAGACAGTATAATGACTTGGTGGCTGATGATGTTCATGTTCATGTTGACATATTTGATCCACGCATTATTAAAAAGAGAGACTTGGCGGCTATCCTTTTTGCTCACACTAAAAAGTAAACGCTTTACCCTGATTTCCTTGTTTGTTTATTTAATTTCGTTTCAGTTTTATCGTTTATCATTCAGTTAGTACCTAAGAATGTATACTTATCTCCGTTAATTAAACTTTTGTCACTAGTAATGTTCATGTTGATGCATCATTGGCTCGACTTGGCTGAAATAGAGTAGAGTAACTGTGTTATTGTATGCTGAACTTGATTAGATTTAACCATGTAATTAACCCTGCTCTGTGTTGGTCGACTTGACACTAGTGCTGTATGTGCACTTGGTCAATTGTGCGCTTACTTATTGATCATGCTGTGTGCACTTGCTTTGGATGTCATGCTGGTCTTAAACTACTGATTTTGTGCAAACTTAACTGTATCATTTATTGTGTGATGTCTGTAAAGTGTACCTTTTTTAAATAAAAAAATAAAAAAATAAATATAACACTGTCCCCTAAAGCTACACTGCCCCCTGTCGCGGATGTTTACGACATATAAGCAATACCAAGATTTCATTGATCTCAACTTGTCAACTATCCCGTCAATTAAACCCACCTTTGCCGACAAGACATAAATTGTGACCTGATCGGCCACGATTTATGTCTTGTCTCATCTTAATAATAAAATAGGAGCAAACTAATTGTAATTAACACATCTGTTTTTAAATAATGTTTCACTGTTCATTTATGCATGTTGTGTCCTTCTTTAATTAATAAGATACTTAGCATATATTTGTGAATCTAAGACTCTAATTATGTATTAGTATTCTTGTTGTTGAAGTCCTAATAAATAAATAAATAAATAACAACACAATTCAATGAGGGCTAAGGTATCATCGGGCTATTACGAATGTGGGGTAATTCCGCGAGGAAAACAAATTCCAGTCTAAGGCTCGGTTGCACCAACATACGACCACAGGCCGGTCATCGTCAAATATGGCGCCGGCAGCTGTCATCCCATGGAAACTTGTCAAACTTACCATACATCAGATTTTAACGAACACCGCTTACGATAACAGGCGGTTTGGTGCAACCCACCCTAACTAAGCGATTTCGTTGCACTAACAAACATCAACGAAAATTTTAACATTTCACTTTGACGATGATGATGAAGGCATGCAATAAAATCGCTTAGTTAGACTGGAAATTGTTATTTTCGGAATTACCCGAAGACACCTTACCGCGTATGAATTCGCCGCTAGAGGCGCTAGTGTAGCGTGAGGTCTTCGAAAAGTCAAATGTCACTCTTTGTGGTTGCGCTACACGAGTTAATATCTAATTGGAACAATATGGTGACTATTTTGCAATGCCTGAGCTTGATTATGGCAAATATGAGTTACGGATCAATGACTGTTAGTGCTTTGAGACAGTTTTGCTTTCGGAAACTTGCGTCCTCCTTTTTTTCCAAAAAAAACGGGACTGCGCTACAATGCGGGATGAACATATTTTTACGGTACGGTTTTAAGGTATTGAATATGATTTAAATGTAAACTTCGTTCTGAAGCCCATAATAACCAATAACAATTTTTGACAGCTGGACCTTACTCGACAGTGGCGCCAACTGGTGAGCACAAAAATGATAGCCCTCATTCAAACTATTGTTACCGTAAACCGGTCAGGATAGTGAATTTTAAATGCTAATTTTTACAGCGGAGTACTTACTGCAGAGGCCGCGAAACTGGGGATTGCTGATAGTTATAGATGGCCGAGTGTTAACGAGCCCGGCCCTGTCTGCACCGAGGTTTGTATAGGACTTTTCTCAAAAAATGCAATGAAATTTGAAAATTACAAGAAAACTCGAAATTAAATTCTAAGGATTCAGTGATAAAAAAACGCGTTGCCCGGTGGCAGGCCCGGAACCCGGCGCGACCCGGAAACAAATGTATGAAATTTCATTACGGGCCGCTCGTCCCGCTCCCGAAATGTGATACTCCGCAGCCTGTTATAACGAACATAACGTCAATATTTCATTGCATGTTTGAGGAAATGTTATTTTCCAATATGAACCCAGCAAATCCCGTCAGTAATATACAGTCAATGTATACGGCGTAGCCTGCGGCAGGAACACGCCGTCAACATTTATCGCGCGATTTGTTATCGCAAAATTTTAATATGGCGGATTGCGTATGAACCAGCGATGTAACAGATGTGGTTTTATCGGAACCGGAAGCGGAACCGGATGTTTTAAATTCGGTATATCGGAACCAGAACCGGAATCGGAGCTGGAACTGAAAACGGATGCGGAACCGGATGCGGAGCCCGAGCGATAGATGGATAAGATGTTAAAAGTCTAAGCTAAGTCTATTCTATATAATAATTACAAATATTAGTCAGCATTTATTATTGCAGTACCTACTTTAAAAAACTTAGACCTTCTAGGTGTCGAACAAAAAAAAAAGTTACCTAATTAGTAGATATTTTACAATCATTTACTATAGTTATAATTAGCATCACCTAGAACTTTTAGATGTTAGAATTAAAAATGAAACAATTATAATGATATTCATTATTGAATTACCGAAGTACACGGTCAGACCTCAAAATTACAACAGGTATACAATACAATACAATACAAATACTCTTTATTGCACATCTCAATCAAAGGATACAGTACAGTACAAAAACATAATGAGAAGAGGCAAACAACAGGCGGTCTTATCGCTAAAGAGCGATTTCTTCCAGACAACCACAGGTATAAACCTGTTTGGTTTTGATGTACGCCGCTCATCTCCCCCCGCTGCGCCGCTTTGACATCCGATATAACATCCGTTTTAAAAATAACAGAACCGGAACCGAAGCGGATGTTTAAAACCCATCGGAAGTTCCGACTTAACGGAACCGGACCCGGAGCTCTGTTACATCCCTGGTATGAACAACTCTTCATAATGCGCTGCGCATATTTACACAGGCAGCGACGGACGCTGGCAAAAATTGTAAATTTCCGATAATTATTAATACTGTTAATTGAAAATTGGCCGAAGAGTGATGTCGAGTTGCCGGTGAAGCCGACACACGTGTCTATTGCGTGGTGTATACACGTAAATTACGTACGGTCAGCACGTAAAGAAATAAACCAATACTATTATATATTTATAATAAAGGAAAAATTTAAAAATTTAGGCACCGAGCAGGATTCGAACCTGCGACCTCCCGGCACTCGCGGCCAGTCGCTCTAGCCAACTGAGCTATAGGTGCAATCGCTACCCAGTCCTAAATTCATCAACCGTTCCTTCGTATTAAGCAGTACCGCTGCTAACGTAAACTATTTTTTATACAAACGCCTTAAGGGAGGCGTACAGCGACATCTACCAGAAGACTCATGCTTCATTAACGGCACTAACGTCTCAAATTATATTGAGAATCGTCAGTTGCCATATTTGGCGGTACACTAGCAAGACTACCATATGTTTTTCACCTTGAGGACCCTGTGCTGGCTTGGGGCAAAATGTCTGTCATTTTTCAGATATTCGCTTATATCTCTAAAACTAAGGACATTCATAGTAAGTTAAAGAGCATTAAAGTCTCTAACAGTTCGTTGCTGAACCATATTTTCAGGCCTAAGTATGGAGGTTTACAAAAATCCATCTCCTTCGCGATTTCCGTCGACACGGCTTCTATATACCTAAAATTGCTATGCACGTGTTCCTCTTAGTCTCCAGAATACGCGAAACTAGACGGTTTTAAAACTCTTTTCGCATACGAAATCATATCCAGGTAAATCCAGCTACATCTGAAGCGAGTGAGAAAATGCACTTTCCCGATACGTGAGACGGGCTGACGTGTTGAATAATGGTAACCTTAGGCCGGCTGCACATGCGGCCCCGCCACCTCAACAAGATATACTTGATAAACTGCAATAAAAACGACTAGTTGTACTAGGGATAAATAGAATGCGTGACACAAACTATGCAATCCGTGAATCAGAGATTATTCCGGGATGGGTAGACGGTTGTCCGGGCATCCTTTAGGAATCCGTTAGTTAGGAAGGCTGTCGACTACGTTCCCATCCCTCCCCCCTCTGTCGTTACTCGGCGATCACGTAATCACAGCGTCTATCGAAAGATGGAACGCTGCGCTTGCGGCGTCCAACTCTGACACGACGCGTACACTTAGGCATTCCCGCCGGCGGGGACGTCCACCGCGCGATCGCGACAACAGTGACACCGGGTAGAGTCAGTCCGACCCAGGTCGGGCCTAGCTGAGTTTCATGCTGGACTCTTCTCAGCTAGGCTAGGTTTAGTGAACCAGCGACAAAACTCCCAGTAGCTCGATTCCACTCTCACCTCAGATTCGGTTGAAACCGCTCAACCAATCTCACTGGAGCGCAAACTCTTAGAGTATTCCAGTGCTCCAAACCACACGCGTGGTCGTGTCGGAGGTTTTCCCCTGGATTTTCCCCAGGCTACTCTCCAACCGCGCACTCCTATCGCTTTATTGGGCCCGGCCTATAAAGCCACAGTCCGGTTCAAAAAAAAAGGGCATCCTTTAGGATGCAACTGTACCGGGATAACCCTAGGATGATGACGATGATGGGTAGACGGTTGTGGCTTCCACATATTGGGGTCTCTCATAAATAACGTCGGTTCGACAACTTTTATAGGTCGTATAAGTTTTTTTTAAATACCACGTCGGTGGCAAACAAGCGTACGGCCCGCCTGATGGTAAGCGGTCACCGTAGCCTATGGACGCATGCAACTTGCTTGCAAGTTGACTGATAATCGACGAGTGCTGGTACTGGGTTGGTTTTAATAGCTTTGTATCCTCAATATCGATCGAGAGGGCGGTCGATCTTCAAGGGTCAAATCTCCATTATTAAAACGATTAAACCAACGCTGTGCCATCCGTTCATTTAACACGTGTCCCCCTTCAACTTCACATGATTTTCTTGCTGCCGCGGCTACTTTAAATTTTTGTTTCCAATAAATGTCTCAACAATACACGAATTTCGTATTTGTCGCTTTCCATACTTTTATTATCAAAACGTGTTACGCCGTCAATTAACAAAGACAGTATACTGAAATAAAGTACAACAATTGCATTCTTTATAGAACTAGAGAATTGTCTTAGATTACGACATGCATAAATAGTGGTGTAGTAAATTTTTAGTTACGAAACTTGACAAATGAAAATGAAAATGAAAATGATGAAAAATGACTGACTTTCACATAAACCCCATTCCTGTTGTCTTGATAACACATACCTTAAGCAAGCCCTTTTATCTTTGTCAATAACATCTTTACAGGCAGGGCAGTTCAACTGGACCATCAATAAAAAAGAACTTAAGAATCCTTGTAGCAATTTACAATTCAATTGTATCCTCTCTGGTTAGGTATAGTAGGAGCTATCTTTGAACGACCCCCCTCCCTACACCCACCACCCTTTAACCTCCGGCACTCTTTGAGACATTCTTTGGTGCTGTGTGAGAATGCCTTCAGGTGTTACTTACGGTCACGTTAATAAAGTTGACACACGCTAGTGAACTTACCTGTAAAGAAAAATGATACGTTAGTCAATTCATGAAACAGTATCTTCTAATAATTATCAGATTAGCCGCTGATAGAACCAGATGGTATCAGAGGGCCTACTGCAATTCAATTCAATTCAATACAATCATTTATTTATAAAATTTTACATTTTACACGTCAAATAAATATATTTGATTACATTAGGTACATTATCATAATACAGGTTATAGTGCAAGGCTGGGCAAGCGAACCGATTCCATTTTGAAATTTAAAACCTACTTAGCGCAGGTGTTAGCTCTAGAAAAAAGCATCGAGTGTGTAGTAGGCGTAGGGTAGTACTGCGAACTTCGAAATTCCTTTTCTTTCACTCTCGTTTTATACACTATATGAGTGAAAGGGACGGCACGATACGAAGTTCTGGTTCGGAGTAGGCCCTCAGATGTAGGAGGCCTTTGTCCAACAATGGACAACCCCAATAATGAATTGGGTCAATCAACTTTTCTTTGTTGTTATTCGGTCCCGTCAGCGAGGAGACTACAGTAACAGGGTTTCTTAGAAAAATGTCCATAATATGAACTTCAAGCATGCTAACAGATGACCCATGTCCAAATGGATAGACGCTCATCGCTAAAACTCATGTTTGGTAAATGTAAACCCTATAAAATCACAGTTTTCAAGAATGACTCAGGAGACGTAACCATGGTAACGAGCAACAAAGAATAGTTGATCCACCCAATTACAAATTTAATTTATAACTGTAATTTTTAAAAGGAAAATAAAAGGCTTATTAATAATAATAATAACAACCTAACCTAACCGCCGGTAGCTTAGGCCCCCCGCCTCGCCGCCGGCGGCACCCTGGTTAGGATTTTATATTTTTATGTTTCGTAAGTGATGTATTTTTATATTTTACTTTTTATAAAGATATTGTAAAAACCTAGCCTAAGAAGGAAAATAAATAAAGGGAATAATAATTATTTATTTATTTATTTATTGCAAACAAAACATATACAGCATTACAGTCGAAACCAAGGCACTGTATAATTTAGGTTATAAAACACAATTCACAATAGGAAAATTCAAATATCAATCAACTCTCTCTTTTTTTTTTTTTTTTTTTGAACCTGACTGTGGCTTTATAGGCCGGGCCCAATAAAGCGATAGGAGTGCGCGGTTGGAGAGTAGCCTGGGGAAAATCCAGGGGAAAACCTCCGGCACGACCACGCGTGTGGTTTGGAACACTGGAATACTCTAAGAGTTTGCGCTCCAGTGAGATTGGTTGAGCGGTTTCAACCGAATCTGAGGTGTGAGTGGAATCGAGCTACTGGGAGTTTTGTCGCTGGTTCACTAAACCTAGCCTAGCTGAGAAGAGTCCAGCAAAAAACTCAGCTAGGCCCTACCCGGTGTGCGGCGGTACCGGGACGAATAGGGACTATATGTGTCACTGTTGTCGCGATCGCGCGGTGGACGTCCCCGCCCGATCGCGCGGTGGACGTCCCCGCCCGATCGCGCGGTGGACGTCCCCGCCCAATCAACTCTCATCCATCATCTCACAGTACCGCAGACATATTCGATACACAACCGTCCATCGACTTTCAAACATATCACATTCTGGTGCCCATGACAGAAGCGAGTTCAGCAGTCGCAGAGCGCGTATAATAATGATGAATGTGTGTCAATAGGTAGGTACAGTCGACAACAAAGAGATGTATCCACATTTGGACCTTGTTACAAAGACATAAGGTAATATAGTTGATACATCTCTTTGTAGTTGACTGTCCTCTGCGCTAATGAGAACACGATTAGATATTTCAACGTCGTTTGGGTCATTCTACTTTTTCATGACCAGTTTTCTATAACAAAAAAATATCTATGATATATATTGAATTAGTGTACAAAAATAGGATTTCGAAATAGTACCTGAACCTAATAAAAGGAATTTATAGGTAAAAATACTTAAATATTAACATATTGCTGTAAAAGGTGGGTAACACAGTGGTAAAAACCATTTTATCATACAAATGTTGAGACATCCAAGAACCACTGAGTTACTCGATTTATGGATATTAGCTGTGGTTCGTTAATTACCAAAACTATCGGAAGTGATACTGCAATTAAACCTTGAAATATGATGCGAGGGCTAAGTATTTCAAAATCTGCATTAAAAAAAAGTGTATGATGATTATGTACATGAAAGAGTAGAATAGTACCGTTACGTTTTCAATGTCGATGTTGCTTAATACTGAAAATGTATGAAATGAAAATAATTTATTCGTGGCTAATTACACTAAAAGATAATACATTTATAACTAATAACTAATAAAATTGCCACGAAATGGTCCCGCCTCAGCATAATGCTGACTCACAAGCCAGCGCTGGTCTTCCGGCGAGACCATTATCGCCGGGTTCGAAATCGAAAATATGTGCACGGACAAGTGATCAAACACATGTAAGCTTTATTGTGTTGACAGATTTAGGTCCGCGTCTTTTTGGTGGACATATCAAAAGTTAAGGGCCACAAAGCTTAATTTTGGATTGGTCTAGTAACCCGCATAAACGGTGTTTCCGTAACTATAAATCCATGTAATAAAAACGTAACTTACAATAAGTCGTTAACTATTGACCACCGGGTGGACAACTTTTGTTTTTACAACTGACTATGACCCGGTTTCAGTTTTAATTAGCAGCTATACTTAATAAACTTCCCTTGCGCAACGCGTGTGCATTGTATAGCAGCTAGCTTTGTAAACTCATTAAAGCACGAGAATATATATTAATCTTTGTAAAATCAGTTTCGAGTCATTTTCGGAAGTACCTATACTCTGCTTTTTTAGGGTTCCGTAGCCAAAATGGCAAAAACGGAACCCTTATAGATTCGTCATGTCTGTCCATCCGTCCGTCCGTCCGTCCGTCCTTATGTCACAGCCGATTTACTCGGAGACTATAAGAATGAAAGAAGAAGAGAATACAATGCTATACAAGTTTAATGCAAAAAAACAAATGAATAAGCCATACATTTTACTAAGAGCAGTACTTAAATAGTGCAATGCATAAAAAGGGGTATCTACCCGTAGTAAACAAGAAACCTCGACCATTTGAAAGGCATAGTGCGTAAAGAATCCAGAAGCACTGCCTATAGTATATATTCTTGGGGAAAAAAAACTCGGAAAATACGACATTGAAATCTGCTAACTTGAAACTACCATTTGTAAATCAGATGTACGTAAATTGGCCACATTTAGCGCCTACCTTTGCACAACAACGATATGAATAAGTAAGTTTATTTGTCTAAACAACATAAGAAGAGCACCAGCTTTTGATGTGGCGTTTATGCTGTAAAACAAGCGAAATTACGGCTCGCCGGACATAAATGGAGGCACTCGAGCCAACTCGAGCACGGCTCGTCCAAACCGAGCCACTCGAGCTCACCCGAGCTCACCCGAGCTGCCCACAACTAGCTGTAGTAGTTATAAATAGTGTACGACCGAAGTTTCGGTTTCGGCCTAAAAATCATGTTTCGGCCGAAGGTTCGTGTAAGGATGGGCGTAATCAGAATCAGAATCAGAAATTATTTATTGCCACGAATTAAAGTTACAAAATAAGCCAACAAAAATACAGCAAAAAGAAACTACAAATTAAGATATAAGATAAAATACAATAAAAAAAAATTGAGGCAATGGGTCTTGGTCTCAGCATGTGCTGGGCAAAAAAAAAAAATGTCCAGCGCTGGTTTTCAGACCGAGCCCTAGCGTTTGTCGGTCGCAGAGACTAGAGAAGAAAACAGAAAAAAAAAACAAAAAACAAAAACAAATGTATGCTGTGTTATGCGTGCTCTAGGTTTGTGACAAAAAATTAAAAATAAATAGATAAATAAGCAGTGAATAAATATCTAAATGTACATGATAAAAAAAAAACACTCAAACATCAGACAACCGATAGTGTTGGAAGTATGATGTATTCTCCCTAAACATGGTTACATATCAGCTTATATACTAAGGCTACGCTACGTGTGTGCGTGCAGCGTTGCACACACTACATTCGGTTTCGGCCAAAAATCTGCCGAAGCTTTCGGCCGCACCGAAATTTTCAACATTGTACTTCCGGATCGCGTTCGGCTAACATCGGCACAGCCGGCAATGGCGTAGCTCGCTCGACTCCGTCATCTACATCTTGTTGTAGCTAAATATTTTATATTTTTATATCCCACAAAAACATTCACTTATTTTGTTTATCTACACCCATACAGTAAATCCTCTTTTATGTGTTCAAAAAGTGTAGGTAAGGACCAACTTTACAATATCGCGCCGGTCCGGGGCGGAGATGGCCATAACAGCATCAAAAACGTTATCGTTATGGCCATCTTCGCCCATTACGATACAGGCTCGTGCTCAAAAAGACTTCAACGAGCTCACGAACTCGAACTTTTGCACTTTCAACGCAATGGTGCCTCAACACATGAAAGAGGATTTAATGTATGGATGTACATAAAGTAGTGTATACAACTGTACATAATTAGGCCTTAAGACACTCGTGTGATCCTATTATGAAACTCGCTGACGTTTGTTTCATAAAACCACACTCGTGTTTTAAGACCTCTCATTATGTATCAGTTGCATAAACTACTGTTTTCGAACTTGGTTGACACGATTTTTATACATCTTACAAAAGTTTCGGTTTCGGCGGAAACTAGAGCCAACGCCGAACCTTCGGTTTCGGTTTCGGCAAGAAAAACACGTTTCGGTAGGACACTAGTTATAAATGAATGAAACCTCGTTACCTGGCAAGAGGTGTGCTAGGTACAATAGAACGAATTAACGTTTGAAATCACCGTATATCCCGTAACTTTATACATCAGAGCTTGCATCAAATCCGGTACTTCTCATTCTTTGCAGTCTTGTTTAAGATTCTGGCCGAATTAATAATCCAAGTTTGTGATCTCGAGCGCCGAACGCAGCTTTGTCGCAAATCGAGAACCCTAAAGGACTTGTTGCTTGTACCTTCTCAGAACGATTTTATAGTAGACTATAAAAATGCTCAAGTCTCATATAGGACTTATCTCTGTAGACCCAATATTTTCCGCAATGGAGCAAAACCAATTCAAAGTTTGCGCAGCTCGAAAAACTTATAAACTTTGAAACGCAGAAAATATTGGGTATACAGAGACAATTCTGGTGTCAGAATGTAGCAAATTAAGCTTTAAAAACGTATTGTCAAACTAGTTCTTTCGGGTTATGATACATTTTTCGATTTATGACAAAGTTGCGTTCGGCGCTCGAGGTCACAAACTTGTATTATTCATTGGGACAACATTTTTTTTTATTAAAAATGGGATCGCTGTTGGCCAGCATCCAGGGGGCAAAGATGAGGCCGACGATGAAGCGAGCTCACCCAGAAGGTGCCTATTCACTCGTGCCTTAAAAAGGTCTAGGTTATATGAGCTCGGAAACACAAGCGCCGGCAGAGAATTCCAAATCTTAGAAGTGCGCATTATAAAAGATGATGCAAAGCGCTTGGTTCGAATAAGAGGAATTTCGACCAAGTAAGGATGGTATCCAGCCGTACGTCTGGATGTCCGATGGAAGAAGGGGGAAGGCGGTATGAGATCATAGAGCTCCCGAGCACACTCTCCGAAGTACAATTTGTAGAAGACGCACAGACATGCTACTTTGCGTCTATGTGCTAGGCTCTGTAGCTTGTTTCCACTTGTTTCCACATCTTAAACAAGGGGGTAAAAAATCAGAACTACCGGATTTGACGTAAAGTACCCTGTACTTTAAGGCGACAAGGTTACTGTACTATTAATTTCACCAAAAAGATAAAAAGAGTATTAAGGTACGTGCATTTTAGTTAACATTCAATTGACTTGCAAATTTTAGTGCATTCAGCAGTTCTATAGAAACGAGCATGTGTTACACGTCAACGATTGGAAATTTTTGTGAATATTATCTTATCATAGGACGAACCGCGGTTAAAACCTTACGTTGTACGACATCAGTTGTTGACGATGCCACATTGCTAACTTTTCTCGCGCGACTGACAACTTTTAAATTGCGTGACTTCAAGTCCAACTTTTTCAACTCCAAGACTCCGCGCATGAATGCTCCCCTACGAGCAGTCGGAGTCGGACAGCCGCCTCTCGCAGACCTCGTAAAAGCCCCTTAAAACTTTCCGTCACAGCCCCTCTCAACAATACGGCAGACTCGCAACAAACTTGGAGGGTACAGTTCCACTCACTTTAATTACAGGACAAAATATAAGATTTCAAGCTCACATGGTCATTTACATTAGAATTACGATTACTAAGTTGGTTTTGTCAATAGTATTTCTGTGGACATCTGTCATTGGCTATTGTTTTAGTTCTTTAAGTATGGTATTTTTGTATTGTATTGCTGTTGATGCCCCAAATAAAAATAAATAAATAAATGAAACGGGATATTTACCATGTATATTTATTGTATGTATATGTATTATTTGTATTTGTGATAGTGGCGCTTGCAACAGTGCCGAAATATCAGGAACTCACAAATACAAATATACATGGTAAATATCCCGTTTCAAATCGTAATTCTAATACAGGACAAAATATAGTAATTTTGGGTAGTAAGTTCTTGTATATAAGTTTACGTATTTGATATATAAGTTCAGCTGTTATCCGGCAAAATTTTAAGGCACAAGTGTAATCGACTCTCGCTACGGGGTTTTTCGTATGTAATCAGGAAATGGCAATTTATGTTTAGACACTCAGCGTAGCGCTTCGCCGAGACTTAGGATCATACCTGTATTCAATACCGCTATTCTTTGCACTTGGAAGGTAAGATGTTAATTAAACATTACTCCTAAAACATGATAAATAGGTGAAAGATTGGTACTTTTTGATGGCCGTGTATGGTGCTGGCTGCTTGATAATGAATAAGAAACGTTCGAATGGAGTTTCAATTGTTTTGGAATGGCGAATGAGTTGACGTATTATTCAGTATGAAAGTCGACCTGTAAGATGTAACACGTAATATGTAAATAAAGCAGAGTTTTCATAAGAAGAATTTATTATTTTCTACGTGGACCCTGTCCAGGGGCAACATAGGTGTAAATACCTACTTTTTACAATACGCCAGTTTGCAGAAACAAATAATCGAGTATATTGACAATGCCAGCTGTTACCGGTAATGGTTTTTATGGGCAAAGTGTCAAATAGAGGTATTGTTGTCAATTGGCGGAACCGCTAATATATTTGAATACCAGTTTTGATTATACCGCTAATCAGAGCTTTAGCGATATAAATAGCGGAATGCAATTATAAACGGTTATACCTTATTTAAAACCGGTAGTAAGAATACCGGTAACGGTCCCTGGTTCTAAGGAAATAACTGGATAGATTTTTCATAAGTGATTCAGTGTTCCAACAATCAATAAAACTGTACTTAACATTTACGAAATTTAGTGATATAAATAGCGAAATGCAATTATAACCAGTTATAAATAATAAATAAATAAATATTAGAGTACAATCTTACACAAATCGAACTAGCCCCACAGTAAGCTCCAGAATGCTTGTGTTATGGGTACTAGACGACGATATATTTAATAGATATAAATACTCAAATACATAGAAAACATCCAAGACTCAGAAACAAATATTCATGCTCATCACACAAATATTTGCCATGACCGGGATTCGAACCCAGGACCGTCAGCTTCACAGGCAGGTGCACTACCCACTAGGGTAAACGGGCCGTTATACTCGTACCTTATTTAAAACCGGTAACGATCCCTGGTTCTAAGGATAGATTTTTCATAAGTGATTCAGTGTTCCAATAAAAGTATTCTAAACATTCACGAAATTATCCGATACTAGCTTTTACCCGCGGCTTCGCCCGCGTAATAAAAGTAATTTTTAACCGTCTACAAAAACGGAGGTTCTCAGTTTGATCCGTATGTTTGTATGTATGTATGTAGATACGTATGGATGTCATTTCCGTAATCGGCACCCCGTGGAACCATAAAGACGACACGTATATAATTTTTTAAGATAAATTAATTTCCGCCATCTTGGATTTGAAAATGAATGTCATTTTCATAGTTGGCACCCCGAGGAACCTCGAAGATGACAACCATATCGATTTATAAGAAAAATAAATGTCCGCCATCTTGGATTTGAAAATACATGCCATTTTCGTAATCGGCACCCCGAAGAACTTCGAATATGACATCCATATTACTGCTCCCCGCACAAACTTGAAACCCCTTTTTTACCCCTTTAGGGGAGCAATTCCGAAAAATGCTGAATCGTGTTTTGTTGTATTTAAACAGAGTCCATATACGAAGTTTTAAATCTCTCATTTCAAAAAGATTTGCTTCCTGTACAAATTTAGACCCCCTTTTCACCCCTTTAGGGAAGAAATTTCAAAAAACGCTGTAATATGGTGTTGTATTTTAACAGTCTATAATATATACGAAGTTTTAAATCTCTCCCTTCAAAAAAGATGTGCTCCCCGTACAAACACCACATGGAACCACCTTTTCATACCTTTAGAGGAGTAATTTCGAAAAATGCCGAGTAATTTTTTGTTGTGTTTAAACAGAAAGTCTATATACGAAGTTTTAAATCTTTCACTTCAAAAAATATTTGCTCCCCGTACAAACTTGGAACCCCCTTTTCACCCCTTTAGGGGAGCAATTTAGAAACACGCTGAAATATGTTCTGTTGTATTCAAACAAAAATTCTATTTACGAAGTTTCAAATCTCTCACTTCAAAAAAGATTCGCTCCCCGTACAAACTTTGAACCCCCTTTTCATCCCTTTAGGGGAGCAATTTAGAAAAACGATGAAATACGCCATTAATGTATTTAAACAGAGTCTTTATACAAAGTTTCAACACTTTTTCCCGCGACTTCGCCCGCGTACTAAGAGTGATTTTTAACCTTCTACAAAAAAGGAGGTTCTCAGTTTGACCTGCATGCAGATATGTATTGGATGTCATTTTCGTAATCGACACCACAACAAACCTCGAAGACGACACCCATATCGATTTAAAAAAAAAATGTCCGCCATCTTGGATTTGAAAATGGATGTTATTTTTGTAATCTGCACCCCGAGGAACCTCGAAGACGACACCCATATCGATTTTTATAAAAATAAATATCCGCTATCTTTGATCTGAAAATGAGTGTCATTTTCGTAATCGTCACCCAGAGGAACCTCGAAAATGACACCCATATTGATTTTTAAGAAAAATAAATGGCCGCCATCTTAGATTTGAAAATGGATGTCATTTTTGTAATTTGCACCCCGAGGGGAACCTCGAAGATGACACCCATATTGATTTTTAAGAAAAATAAATGTCCGCCATCTTTAATTTGAAAATGAATGTCATTTTCGTAATCGGCACCCAGAGGAACCTCGAAAATGACACCCATATTGATTTTTAAGAAAAATAAATGTCCGCCATCTTGGATTTGAAAATTGATGTCATTTTTGTAATTTGCACCCCGAGGAACCTCGAAAATGACACCCATATTGATTTTTAAGAAAAATAAATGTCCGCCATCTTTAATTTGAAAATTAATGTCATTTTCGTAATCGGCACCCCGAGGAATCTCGAAAATGACACCCATATCGATTTTTAAGAAAAGGAAAAATTTGCTCCCCGCTCAAACTTGGAACCTTCTTTTCACCCCTTAAAGGGAGCAACTCCGAAAAACGCTGACACATGTTTTGTTGTAAAGAGTCTATATATGAAGATATAAATCTCTCACTTCAAAAAAGATTTGGTCTCCGTACAAACTTGGAACCCCCTTTTGAACCCTTTAGGGGAGCAATTTCAAAAAACGCTTAAATATGTTTTGTTGTATTTAAACATAGAGTATGTACGAAGTTTTAAATCTCTCACTTCAAAAAATATTTGCTCTCCGTACAAACTTGGAACCCCCTTTTGAACCCTTTAGGGGAGCAATTTCGAAAAACGCTTAAATACGTTTTGTTGTATTTAAACATAGAGTTTATGAACGAAGTTTTAAATCTCACACTTCAAAAAAGATTTGCTCCCCGTACATACTTGAAACCCCCTTTTCACCCTTTTAGGGGAGCAATTTCGAAAGACGCTTATATATGTTAAGTTTCAAATATCTCACTTAAAAAAAGATTTTCTCCCCGTACAAACTTTGAACCCCCTTTTCACCCCTTCAGGAGGTGAATTTTGAAAAACTCTTTCTTAGTGCGCCCCTAGACCTTATAAGGAACCTACGTGCCAAATTTGGAATCTCTAGAACCAGCGGTTTGGGCTGTGCGTTGATATGTCAGTCAGTCAGTCAGTCAGTCAGTTTCTTCTTTTATATATTTACCTCGAAAATGACACCCATATTGATTTTTAAGAAAATAAATGTCCGCCATCTTGGATTTGAAAATGGATGTCATTTTTGTAATTTGCACCCCTAGGAACCTCGAAGATTACACCCATTTTGATTTTTAAGAAAAATAAATCTCAGCCATCTTTGATTTGAAAATGCATGCCATTTTCGTAATCGGCACCACGAGGAACCTCGAAGAGGACACCATATCGATTTTTAAGAAAAATAAATGTCCGCCATCTTGGATTTGAAAATGGATATCATTTTTGTAATCGGCACCACGAGGAACCTCGAAGATGACACCCATATTGATTTTTAAGAAAAATAAATGTCCGCCATCTTTAATTTGAAAATTAATGTCATTTTCGTAATCGGCACCCCAAGGAACCTCGAAAATGACACCCATATCGATTTTTAAGAAAAGGAAAACTTTGCTCCCCGCTCAAACTTGGAACCCTCTTTTCACCCCTTAAAGGGAGCAATTCCGAAAAACGCTGAAACATGTTTTGTTGTAAAGAGTCTATATATGAAGATATAAATCTCTCACTTCAAAAAAGATTTGGTCTCCGTACAAACTTGGAACCCCCTTTTGAACCCTTTAGGGGAGCAATTTCAAAAAACGCTTAAATATGTTTTGTTGTATTTAAACATAGAGTCTATGTACGAAGTTTTAAATCTCTCACTTCAAAAAAGATTTGCTCTCCGTACAAACTTGGAACCCCCTTTTGAACCCTTTAGGGGAGCAATTTCGAAAAACGCTTAAATACGTTTTGTTGTATTTAAACATAGAGTCTATGTACGAAGTTTTAAATCTCTAACTTCAAAAAAGATTTGCTCCCCGTACATACTTGAAACCCCCTTTTCACTCTTTTAGGGGAGCAATTTCGAAAGACGCTTATATGTGTTTTGTTGTATTTAAACAAAGAGTCTATATACGAAGTTTCAAATATCTCACTTTAAAAAATATTTTCTCCCCGTACAAACTTTGAACCCTCTTTTCACCCCTTTAGTGGAGCAATTTAGAAAAACGCTGAAATACGCCATTAATATATTTAAACACTGACTCTATATACAAAGTTTCATGTCTCTCACTTTAATAAATACGGATTTTCATACAAACTTTGAACCCCCGTTTCAACCCTTTAGGGGGTGAATTTTGAAAAATCCTTTCTTAGTGCTCACCTAGACCTTATAAGGAACCTACGTGCCAAATTTGGAATCTCTAGAACCAGCGGTTTGGGCTGTGCGTTGATAGATCAGTCAGTCAGTCAGTCAGTCAGTCAGTTTCTTCTTTTATGTATTTAGATAAATAGCGAAATGCAATTATAACCGGTTATATCCGTACCTTATTTAAAACCGGTAGTGAGAATACCGGTAACGATCCCAGTAACAAATCTCAAGATAAGCGATGTCAGGTACAGACTGCGGGACTGTAGAATCGCACTACAGACGCTTTCTCAACCCGCTACACAGCGCAACGTAAACAGTAGTCACGCTGGCACGCATGAATGGGATCGATAGCGATAAAATCCTACCTACCTACCCTACCTAAACCTACCTAACCTACTGAAACCTATTTTACTAATGTGAGACCGAAATGTAAACCATGGATGCAATAAATAAATAAAATCATCCTCCGAAGGGATGAAATGGGGAGGGGAAGTCGCGGACAAAATCTAGTACATCATTTAAAGAAAGAAAGAAAATACATTTATTAACGTCTAAACAACACATTACAATATTTAACAATGAAATATAAACAGACAAACGCTAAAAAGGGCCCCACTCAGAATAATGCCCCGGCAAGCCGCGACGCTGGTTTTCAGTGGGGTCCTGCCTTAAAACTATCGAATGACGACACAGACGCAATAACAACATAAAAGAAACAAAAAAAACATCTATTAAGCTAAACAATAACATAATGTATGCGAACCAAATTCCGCCACCATAGCAAAAAGGCAAGGTCCAAAACTATTGTCCAATTTGAATTTTTAAAAATGTTGTCCGACACTTAATTTTAAAACCATTTGCGCGATTAAATATAGTTTAAACCGTTTTCTTAAACGCCCTTATTGTCAAATTATTAAAGCGTATTATATTTTATGGAGTAAGTGACTTAAATATAACTAACTGAAACGCCCCAAGCCCCAAAAACGAACGGTAGCATACGCAAGCAGTTTGGAGCTGAATATATTACAGATGCCTCGGCTAATAGCTTAGCAATTAATATTAGGCGCCGCGCCTCGAGCCTCGTCTAAGTATACGCACTGAAATAGGCTGAAAGGAATTGTCACGTCTATATAAGTGACGACCGCTTTAGTCTAGTTGGTAGTGAATCTGCCTTCGAAGCTGGAGGTCTCGGGTTCGAATCCCGCAGGCGAATCACGTAACTTTATGTACTAACGGTAGATAGATTCTACTGTCAATTTTGAAGTATAAATGTATGGGATGACAATTAAAATTTGACATTAAAATCTACCTAACGGTAGTACAAAAGTTACGTGATTACCCTGCCGGTCAGGGCATGTATTTGTGAATCTATCTCATTAAATCCATTCAGTAGATCCACTGTGTATCTAATGAGATTTTTTTTACCGCTAGATACATTGCAATTCATAATGGATCTATTGGGATGTCTTCTTTCATTAGATACATTTTAGCCAGGGTCTGTGAGGAATGGATCTAGTGAGAGTTTATTTCTCATTAGATTGAAATCTAGAATGGATCTAGTGAGAAGTTAACAATTTTTTTTATTATTTATCATGTGATGAACACGAATATTTGTTCTTGAGTCTTAGATGTTTTCTATCTATTTATCTATATAAGTATGTATAGGAGGAGCGCTTCTTTATGTATGTTGCTGGGCGCGCTTTATATGTTTACCCACATAGTTTTTAAGTAAATGTATTTTTATGCACTCAAAATTAAGTATTATTAAAGGATACTTTGTAGTAACTTAAGAAGCGAAAAGCATGTACTCGCCAAGTTTGTATATTACATTGCATAGTTTAGTTACTCATGTAAGTGAATTGTAAAATTCTTATGAGTAAATGAAAATTCTTTTAAACCTATATCGTCACTTGGTACCCATAGTACAAGCTTTGCTTAGTTTGGGACTAGGTTGATTTGTGTAAGATTGTCCTAAAATATTTATTATTATTTTCTTATTATTAAGACACGGGTTTACTCCTGGGACAATACTCGAGCGTTCGCTCTGTTGCGTAACTTACGCCCATTCGTGTTTCCATCATAAATCACTCAACTCATTTCCTGATTTGACAGTTTTCTGGAAGAGATTTAAATTCAGATTCAGTCATCTATACGTGACTAGCATTTAAAATGAAATAATACAAGGAAGGAAAGACTGACGTGTTATAATATGGGTATATGACACATTTTAAAATTTATTCCATAGTCTGGTTATACAATGTAACAAAACTAGTGAGGACCCACTCACACCTCAGATTTGGTTGAAACCGCTCAACCAATCTCACTGGAGCGCAAACTCTTAGAGTATTCCAGTGTTCCAAACCACCCGCGTGGTCGTGCCGGAGGATTTCCCCTGGATTTTCCCCAGGCTACTATCCAACCGCGCACTCCTATCGCTTTATTGGGCCCGGCCTATAAAGCCACAGTCAGGTTCAAAAAAAAAAGCGAGGACCCGTTTAAGGGCATATTCGGTATCGTGTTCTGATTAGGAAAAAGTAGAAGAAAAAAAAAAAGTAAGTAAAAATACTTAAATATTAACAGTGGCGTAGCTAGGTGACCAAGGGACCTGGGGCAGAAAAGACTGGGGCCCCTAAATGTACTTTTTTAATGAAATGCCATGATTAAAGTAGTGTTGCAACCTATTTTATTTGGTTGGAGAATTTTTCGCTAGTTCAATAATAGGTTTAATAAGGTTTTGGGGGCCCTGGGGCACTGCCCCGCCTAGCTCTATCTACGCCAATGAATAGGTATTAACATATTGCTGTAAAAGGTGTGTAGAACCATTTTTTCATACAATTGGTGAGACATCCAAGGACTATTGAGTTACTCGATTTATGGATATTAGCTGTGGTTCGGTAATTACCAAAACTATCGAAAGTGTTACTGCAATTAAACCTCTTTCTAAATAGCGATACAAAAATATGAAGTGAGGGCCAATATTCCAAAATCTGCATTTAAAAAAAGTATCTGAAAATTAGTAGAATGGCCCAATTAACACATTAATAATATAATAACAAAGAGGAAAAAAACAACAACGAATTATGCATAAAAAGGTATTAACTCAGCATGTAGATGGTATGTTAACCAGCGCTGGTCTTCCGTTGGAACTTTCAGTGAAACCTTGGCGGGCAGCGCACAAAACAATATTTAAAAAGATGAAATTAAAAACAAGTGGAAGCAGACAGAGAGCAAGTATCACAGAAAGCCGTGTGCCCTGCTACCATATAGGTTTCTACAGATGTTAGATTAAATAACAAAAATCATCTATGGGTCTTATACATTCTACGACGAACAAACGCTTGCGCGATCTATCTTACCGGCAGCGCCATCTCTTGAGCAATTGGGTAGGCTGTCCTTCCGTTTTGGGTATTTGTTGATGTATTTATACTATAGTAGTGTTTAAGCGGCTTGAACTTCAAAAAGTAGCAAGTAGAACTTTAATAAGTGTCTGAAATTTATGTACATGAAAAAGTAGATTAGTGATACACGTAAAGTATGAAAGTATCTATATTTTGATACTTATGTAGCATGTTTAAACCCCGTGTGTAGCTCACCATGAACACCGTGCTCGTATATCTTCAAACCGGTATTCATCATTAACTTTACCATAACATCTCGTTGAAACGCACACATGCATGAAAACCGTAAAACTCACAGCACACATGAGGAACTCCGTCAAAAGGGGCCGGCGAGAAAAGGGGCCGACTCCAGTGTTGCCAATTGGTTACATTTCTTACATATTTCGTAACTTTTGACCGGCCGATATGTAAGGAACTTGTGTTGTAAGGGAAATTTTCGTAACTTTTGAGAATAATGAAATTCTGTTAAAATAGTTTAAATATGTGCTATATACCTCGACCTCTTTACTAGTATGACCTGTGTGTCATAGTTTGACATATTTTTATTATAACATCAGGTGTCATTACGTTATGTTATATAATTATTTCTCAAAATAATAAATTCAGTATTTCCCCAAGCAAGACAATTTATAAGCTTTCATAATCAAAAAATCAAAATCAAAACATTTATTCTGCAAAT
Organism: Epiblema foenella; assembly: GCA_963556455.1. Taxonomy (NCBI): domain Eukaryota; kingdom Metazoa; phylum Arthropoda; class Insecta; order Lepidoptera; family Tortricidae; genus Epiblema; species Epiblema foenella. Next base: position 37,786,870 of record OY747096.1, read on the forward strand.
AGGCCTCAAGGGCACTTTTACGAGTCAAAATCTATACATCATTATTTGATGTACCTAGTACACCAAATAAAAATAATACAATAATCAAAGTATCATAAATTAAATGTAGTGTTACATGTCAAAAATAAGACTAAGAAACTAATAACAATCGAGATTTGTTAGAGATGTATAAGGTCTCTAAGCGCCAAGATAAAAGGTAATAAAGTAGGTACACTAATCATAATAAAATATTTTGAGCATAGAGACAAGGTGGCAAAAAAACTCACATGGTGCGACTGTCTCTCCGTCTGTTGCAACTATGTACATTTGAGATACCGCCCATCAGCCCCGCGTAATTCTGTCACCAAACTCGCCGAATTATATCTGTATGTAGCTACTCATCTCTTAAAATCGATGGTTTTGATAAGTAATTATGAAAAATGAAAAAATTGTAACTTTTCAAGAAATGAAATGTAATTTACGTCCCAAGGGCCGTGGCAACACTGGCCGGCTCGCCTGCTTACCATAAAACAACAAACGCATTTTCATCACACATTTTAATGTCTAGTTTAATATTGTTACAGAAAATACAGAGCGGGAGGAAAACACGGAGGGGAACTTGTGAAATTGTACAGTCGCCATCAGATATATCGGAGCGAACGAGGTGCTCACAAATATCTGAACACGACTCTATTGTATGTATGTGTGTAAATACTTTATTGTATACACAAGACAAGTAAAATAAATTATACAGAAAAAAAACAGATCAATCATGTACAAAGGCGAACTTATCCCTGTAAGGGATCTCTTCCAGTTTTTGAGCAATTGAGTGAAGAATAGGAACTAAACTGTAGACAAACCAACACGTGTACAAAGATGTATTTATATAAATATTCTAGATATACATTAATCAAGGCGTTAAAGTGCATGTTCAGATATTTTTGAGCACCCTGAAGAGTACAAATATATTTGATGGCGACTGTACAACATCCAAGTCTATTTCATTCAAGGATTGTAAAACCGGTTTCATTTAATATTATTGTATAGAAATTGAAAAACCTTTACCACTAATAAAAGAATACCTATATTAATTAAAGGTATTGTTGTCATTCCGCTTTTATCTATACCTCTATGTATAGACTATTTACAATATTAAATACCTGTATTCAATACCGCTATTCACTGTACTTGAAAGGTAAGATGTCATTAAACATTACTACTGAAAGGCAACAAATAGGTGTAAATACCTACTTTTTACAATACGCCAGTTTGCAGAAACAAATAATCTAGTAAGTATATTGACACTATTACCGGGAATTCCCTTTTTTAAAAGAAGAAATTTGATTTTTATTTATTTATTTTTTTTTTTTTGGTTAATGTAATGTTCCTAATGTATTTTTATGATATAATATGATATGAAATGTAATAGTGTAATTTTGTTGTAATATGGGCTAAGCCTGAAATAAAGAATTATTAATATTATTAATAAGAACTTTCGACCACTTTATTTGCGTATCTACTTATAATGCTGAACTGAATAATAATGACGCCTATCGCCGAGCCCTGGCCAGCTGAGCCTGAATTACACTCCAGGCTCCCGGTGGGCGCGGCTCGCTACCTAATTCATCATTTATTATAATCGATAGCCTCTTCCGTTATCAGTAATGATGGTGATTGATTACAGACGGAACTTTTGGATCAATTAGAACGTAATGAGATGTATCCTGAAAACGTACTCGTAGATATTATTAATGTTTTTAGGGGTCCGTAGACAAAATGGCAAAAACGGAACCCTTATAGATTCGTCATATATGTTCCTCCGTCCGTCCGTATGTCACAGCCGATTTACTCGGAGACTATAAGCACTACAATTATGAAATTTGGTAGGAAGGTGTATTCTATGAACCGCTACATGAAAGTGATGTGAAATTCCAAAAAAAATATTAAATTAGGGGGGCACTCCATACATGTAACCGGTGGATGAAAGAAAATTTCAACGCACATAGTCGTGTGGGGTACCGATGGATAGGCCTTTAAAAATGATATGGAGGTTTCTAAAAAACTTGTCCATTTAACTCAACCGTTGGTGAGATATTAGCAGTCAAAGTCATAGAAAGTGTGCCCCCCCCTCTAATTTCCAAACTACTTTCAACGATTTTTGGGATTTATAGGTTTTACGGTTTTTGAGTTGTCGCTTAAAAACTGTCTTGCCCAAACAAAAGGTCGTAAGTGCCGTGAGTTCCCTATGAAGATACTTTTTTAGATTCAATGTATTGGATAGTGATTTTAAATGTGGACTAGTAGGTGTTGGTACGGAACCCTTCATTGTTCGTGGTCCGACACGCACTTGTTTTTACTGTTAAGATACAGTTATTAGTGTTAGCTTTTTATATTTACTATAGAGTTCATTTTTATGTAACCAACTAATTATAATATTCATTCATATACACCAACATGACTAAACTTAATTTTTAATTACGAATCTGTAATCTAGTAGAGAAATGTCAATAAAGTTGAAACCAGCTGAAACCACGCCGTTTGGCGCGCTTTTGATATTTTATGTGCTCTGTGGAAGGAATCGGAGTTGACTGTCATACTCTTACAGACTTGTTTTGTATCTTGGTATCGCCTAATACTGTAATAAGAGTGAGAAAGTGAAGCCTGTGTTTGAAATATCATCAATTGTGGATCCCAAAGCGTTGGCTCGAAGGGTGAGCCAACATTAGTAAATTATTTTATCTCCTTATTTTTTTACTGGTTTAGATGTTTCACAATATATTTTACTGTGGCAAAATACATTTTTAATATTTGAACAGGGCTAACCGTGACATTTTCATTTTGTCTTTATGGTAAGTAGGTAGCTTCCAATAAAACAATTACAAATTTCTCGGGCCCAAAACGATTAAATTGTTTTTAAAAGCATCCAGCAAAAGCTGAAATAACGAGATCCAAATGACCGGCCCTCTTGTTTTACAAATCCAATTGCCATGTTCGCATCTAATTTCATCATACGCGAGTTTATTCATTGTTTACAAGTAATTCCTCGTTTACGGTTGACTTGTTTACATTGTAAGGGGGCGTCCATAAATTACGTGAAATGTTTAAGGGGGGGAGGGGGTCGAGTCAAATCTAATCTAATCTTACGTTGGAGAGAGGGGAGTTCTCGGCAAATATCACTGATATGACGGCAAATATCATTATTTTTCTGATTGAAACAAAAAAAAATGCTATTTTGGTGCATTTAATCCAGATTGTACACACTTATAAGATTTAATCTTAAGCGTAATCGTAATACGAGTAAGATTATTCACTAATTCGTTCGAAAGAGAATAATTTCATTCACACTTCGACGTTAACTCTCAGCAATATTGATTACTAGTCGTAAATAAAAGCACGAAGCAATTTTTTTTTTCTTTTTACAATAACAATCCAACGCGTTTACGTAAGAAACCTACATTTTAAAAAATCTCACGTGAGATTGGGGGAGGGGTTGAATAAAATCTCACGACATCTCACCCGGGGGAGAGGGAGGGACAGAAAATTAAAAAAACACCTCACGTAATTTATGGACGCCCCCTAAGGGCGAGCGTTATTACGAAAGAAATCGAAAAAACAAATTGAAAACTAAAAACATGCACGAACACGTGTTCCCGTCAGGATGACAGATCGTGACAGTGGCACGCGACGGGCGGCGATAAATATGACAGAGCTAATAAACGAGCGATCCATGCGTATTAAAACGTAATCTTCGGCTCGTGCCGAAACGGCGTAAGCGCTGCGATTTATGCCGGAACTTCTGGCTGTCCGGCAGTTTTACATTAGTTTTACGTTTAAAGGTGTATGATGTATGTAAAGACGGCTAAACCTTTTTGTGTTTTAACAAGATAAGAATTAGGTTAGGCTTAAGTGAGTTTAACATGCAAATAATAAATAGAAAATACAAAACATATTGTAATTACGGACTTTAGTTGATGGTACGATGATAAATCGGGACCAGGGACCGATACCGGTATTTTTAAAAAACCCTGAATTAGCCCAATATTTTGGATTATTTTTTGCTCTTTACGTAGGGCTGAATCATGTATTAAGGTAACAACGTCATATTATTAGATTGTCCCATTAAAAACGAAATAATAAACCGGTGACCGTAATAATACCGGTATTTTTCTATGGAGAAAATACCGGTATCCGATCCCTGATCGGGCCGGCTCGGGAATTAAGACTTTTTTTAATACCACGTCGGTGGCAAACAAGCGTACCGCCTGATGATAAACGGTCACCGTAGCCTATGGACGCTTGCAACTCCCGGGTGTCACATGCGCGTTGCCGACCCTTTTTTTTATTAAAAATGGGATTGCTCATGGCCGGCATCTAGTCAGGGGGCCAATATGAGGCCGACGGTGAAGCGAGCTCACCCAGAAGATGACTATTCACTCGTGCCTTAAAAAGGTCTGAAATGAAATGAAATTATTTATTCTTCAATTTAGGCATATTACATATGCACCTATGAATGTCAAAAAATTACCACCGGTTCATAAAATAAACCTCTGCCTCAAGAAGAACCGACGTAAGAAACTCGGCGAGGTGTCATATTTTCATAACAATATACAATGTATATAAAATAACAGTATCATAATACCACAGAATTACAATGCTATAATAGAAATCACATAAATATATATTTTTGCTTTGAAAATATTTAGAACAAAATATTTCTGTGTTAGATTACTTGTGCGGGACGATCACTGGCCAAACATCCCTATCCATGATATAATCGTTTGTCTTATAATATGCTTTTGAAATTATCTGTATCACGACAGATTTAAATTTAGTATCCGTAAGTTCAGTACTAGTAGTCTAGGGTACAAACAGTGCTGATATGTGCTAGCAGTTTTATGCTAGCAGTTTCTAAACAAAACTTGATTCTTTTGTAAATACAAAAATTTTAACGATACAAGCAAACACGGTAAATCAATGTGTATTTGATAATAACATTTTGTTGTGAAACGAAACTTGTTATTGCAAATCTCGTTACGCCGGTCGGCTGCCGCTGTAAGTTGTAAATCAAATGTGATAATCCACATCGAAAGGGACCTTATGGCGGCAGGCGCTTACGTTGCACCTATTCACTATTGTATTGGAACAGCGGCAATAAAGGCGAAAGTGCCGGCCGCCATAAGGTCCCTTTCAATATGGATTATCACAAATATGAACTCGTTACTGCGTTGCATCCGTCCGGATGCTTCTCGTAAAATAAATGTCACTCGTACTGATGCTAAAAATATGATTTCTTGATATTATCTACCTTCTATTGTGCGGGGTAATCACGTAACTTATTTACTACCGTTAGGCAGATTTTAATGTCAAATTTTAATTGTCAACTCATACATTTCATCATCATCATCAGCCTGTGTCAGTCCACTGCTGGACATAGGCCTTTCCCATGGCACGCCACTGAGCTCGGTCTTCAGCTCTTCTCCTCCAATCCCTGCCCACTGCCTTTCGAATATCATCGCCCCACCTAGTTACAGGGCGTCCTACACTACGTTTGCCAACACGCGGTCTCCACTCAAGAACCAGTCTGCCCCAACGGCCATCGGTTCTGCGACATATGTGACCTGCCCACTGCCACTTCAGCTTACTAATTCGCTGAGCTATGTCGGTAACCTTTGTTCTCTGACGAAAAACATACATTTATACTTCAAACTTGACAGTAATATCTATCTACCGTTAGTACATAAAGTTACTTGATTCACCCGCTGTATGGATGTTGCACAATTACTGGCAAAAGTTTTTTATAATAAATCTTCAGGACTAGAAAAATATTTAGAGAATTTAGTATGAATCATCGATCATCTCCGTCGAAGTTTTATAAGTTTTTTTATACCACATCGGTGGCAAACATGTTGACAGCCCACCTGATGGTAAATGGTCATCGTCGCTTATACACGCTTGCAACACCAGAGACGTTACTCGCGCGTTGCTAATCCGTAAGAAACCTTATTCACGCCTTTTTTGAAGTGTCCCATTCTGTAGCCCATTGGGAATATGTACCTCGGCAGGAAGCTCATTCCACAACCATTTCTAATTCCAATGATGTATTGTGTATTGTTAAAATATAAACACTCAAAATGAGCAAAGGCAATTGAACAAGAATAACAGTTTAGTATATCATGAGAGTATTAGTATATCATTTTTTACAAACAAGCGTATAGTTCACCTATGGTAAGCGACCACCGCAGCCTATAGACGCCCGCAACTCCAAAGGAGTCACGTACGCGTTGCCGACCCTTTATGAAATTTGAGAATTGACATTCATAAACGAAAACCAAACAATATAAATGATCCTTTTATTGTCAATCTACGTCCCCTTGATGTGTGTGCTTAAAACCAGGCATCGGATACCGGTATTTTCTCCATAGAAAAATACCGGTATTATTACGGTTACCAGTTCATTATTTCGTTTTTAATGGGACAATCTAATAATACGACGTTGTTACCTAAATACATGATTCAGCCCTACGTAAAGAGCAAAAAATAATCCAAAATATTGGGCTAATTCAGGGTTTTTTTTAAATACCGGTATCGGTCCCTGCTTAAAACAGGGTTAAGAGCTTCTAAAAGGGTAACGGTTTACCACAACGAGCATACCTGGTTCATTTTGTTCCATGGAGTGCAGGTCCTGCTGCGAGCGGCGACGCTGCCGGTACTGCTCGCGGTAGTCCGGCCAGCGCCCGTACTGCGCCGGCGCATTCAGGTACTCCTGCGAGGAGAAGCGGGCCGCGCGCGGCGCGAACCCCGCCTGCCCGTAGTAGTCGTGGCGGAACACCACGTCGGGGTGGCTCATGCCGCCGGGCACGATCTGGCTGCCAAAGTGGCTCCTGTGCCCCAGGTACTCCGGCTTCATAGGCACGGGGCCGTCAGTCAACTCATGCCCGTGGATGGACGTCGATCGCTGAGGGCCGTAGTCCCGCATGCGATTAGAGAACTCCATTCCCATCCGATGGGGGGAGTAATCCAAGCCGCGAGGGCCCATCTCGAAGTGGCCGTGCGGGCGGCCGCGGCTGTGGCTGTAGAACTGGGCGGAAAAAGGATTCTTCCCGTCCTGATTACGCGCTGGACTGTAATTAGTATCATTCTTCTTCTCTTCTGGCTTTGCCTTCTCCGCTGTGCCGTTGACTTCCTTCTTGGGCGCCTCGTTTTTCTTGGGCGATTCGGACATGTCCTGGGACGCCCGGCGATTAAACTCCTGTACCTTCTCAGGCACGAATCCTTGAGGCGCTTGCGACATATTAACTTTATAAACACATCAAAACGTTTGTAATTCACTACACATATAGTCTATCAAAAGTCGGAATACTTTAAAAGTGCTATACAAATACTAATGTAGACACAGTGCGGTTTAAAGGTAATAGGAAAGTAATCACAACCGAATGCATGAGCTGGATAGAGAACGATTGAAGATTAGATCGATATATAACGGTGATGTATTTTGGGAGTTTATTTGGGGGAGGGTGGGGGTAGACGGACCAGGGGGGTCGCGGAGCCGGAAGCGCGATTCGGGCTACAGTTTGCCGAGTCATCAGTAATTAAGTGGCTGTTCTAATAGTATTGTGTGCGGTTGTAGTCTGTTCAAGTCGCTAGTGGGGCGCAATGTGCTGTTATAACTTTTTGTTGACAAGGTTTTGGCTTTTGGCTACAACTTAGTTTGAATATTATTTGCCGTATCAGGAATACAGTCGAGAATAGCACCACGGAGCGTTTGTACCGTCCCTTCTCGTATTTTACCAAATATACGTAGATACATGCATACGATATTATAACAAACTACCCCAGGAAGCGCTAGAGTTACCCTTTCCCAGAATAAAAACATATTTAAAGACTGTCTTAATGCAAAAGGCTTATTACACTATTGAGGACTATATAAATGACAAGCATTCCTGGCCTCTCATAGGACTAAGTAAATAATGTTTTTGTTTTGACAATTTTAATTTTGTTAATTTTAATGTATTGATTATATGTATGTTATTATCTGACGATGCAAAAGTGATTGTAAAATCCTACTTGAATATTTTTTTTTTATCTTTATCTTATCTTATACTATGACAAATGTATGAACTTTTGAGAATACAGTTAAACTGTAAACACGCCGTTGTTAATTCCATGAAATTTTTATGCATTTGTATCGTATTTATGATAATTTAGTAACATATGGGAGGAGGCGGTTGAAACGTTCCTTGTCCTTACCCAGTGCCTAAATTATTAGTCCTTAATATGAGACAAACTAAATACAATACAATAATTTATTGATAACACCATAGTTACAAGTCAAATATTTACATTAATAATATGAATTATAACACATTATTATTATTATTATTTATTGATAACATTTAGGTGTAAGGTAATTTAAAAAACTCCTCTACACTGGACAGTGTTAAATCCAGTAGCCATTTTCGTAACCCATTCTTAAACGCAGCAGTGGAAGTTGCATCCCTAACCGTTGCGGGCGGTCTGTTATAGATAATCATCGACTTCAGGATTTAATATGATCAGAGGGGCTAAGATGATCGCTTATATGTCGGACATATAGCATTCGTCCCTTACTGTCAATTATGCAAGTGCGAGAGGGACGAATGCTATATGTCCGTCATATAAGAGATCATCTTAGCCCCTCAGGTACTTACAGATTCGTATAAATGAAATTCTTAAAAAAAATGCAGTTTCCGTAATATGATATTCAAATTTAAGTACATATGTAGTATAATTTTAAATTCCTACATCCGTCGAAGTTGATTTAAGACATACATAGGATGAAATTGAAACCGTTGAGATACTCAAGAGTAATAAAATCATAGTAACCTACGAATACGTTTATGCTTACAAAATTTCACTAAAGACAAATATAATCTTATGTAACGAAGCCCTATCTAACGAACAGTATAAAAGTATCCATTTCACCCGTACCTCCCCAGATTATCTACCTGATCCAAAACTTGGCTCCATTCCAGTGCATCTATACGGCTCGACCGCCAAGATCAATAGCCGCACGTATACAAGGACGACCCGGTCTCACGTGCACATTTAAATCGGCCGGTTATTAATACGATATCGCCAGACAACGAAGACCCTACATCTATCTACAACGAGTTAGCAATCAGAGGCCAACGTAAACAGGTAAGTTTATAACAGTTGTCGGATTAGGACGAGCTCTGGTTTACACGTGCGTGGCTAGGATGGAGGGTCAAGATATGGTGGTTGATTATGATTGACCCAACGATCGAGTCCGGTGTAATGTAAGCAATGTAATTTATTGGCTACGTGTAAATTTTGTTACTGAATTATCTAGAAGTATAGACACTGTGTTGCTGTTATTCGCAAAGAATTTCACTTAAGTAATGTAGCTTAGGTTAATATGCGGGACAGTAGGCATGCCACTTTTGAGTATTCATAGCATTATTTTGTCTTTCATCATTCGCTTGCTCTTTTCTTTTCGGGGTCGGCGCAGCATGTCCTTTTCTTCCATACATCTCTGTCACACGTCATCTCTTCATTCACATCCTTATTCATATCATCTCTCACACAATCCATCCACCTTTTCTTTGGCCTACCTCGTTTCTTGCATCCATCCACATTCATATCTAACACTCTTCTTGTTACATGGCTTTCATCCCTCCTCATGACGTACCCGTACCCTTGTTATATATTATTTTGTCTTTATGTTTCATAAATAAACCAAGTATAAACATTTGTGATAGAGCAAACATTCTGCAGTAAATTAATGAAATTTATTAACAGAATGTACACAGACTTTAGATAATCAATTACCACATTACAATCTAGGTACTTAGATACTTATTCTCTATCAACACGTTATATTTATTTACATACGACAACGTGAATTAAGGGTCGATTCGTGACATCGATTTGTGATGAGTTTGGAGTTGATACCGCTCCGTCGAAACTATATATTTATGGCACAAACGGTTATCGGTTGTTCAAACCTTTATCTACACTTGCAACAGCCAAATTTTGAAAAACTGATTACTTTTTTTATGAGTTATTGAAACACGGTCCAAAAAAGCGCTATATTCGATACTGGTATGTTATTTATGCACTTCACTACATAGTATAAAACAAAGTCGCTTTCTCTGTCCCTATATCCCTATGTATGCATAAATCTTTAAAACTACGCAACGGATTCTGATGCGGTTTTTTTTAATAGATAGAGTGATTGAAGAGAAAGGTTTATATGTATAATAACATCCATTAAATAGTGCACCCGTGCGAAGCCGGGGCGGGTCGCTAGTATATGATATATGAAATGTACATGTAACTGTTCCTTATTGACGTCTCTAACAACTCAAGAGAGATTTTTATTTTTAACTCATCTACACAAAAGTTACGTCCAAAAAACTGTTTTTTTTGCCTAAAGTCGTCAAATTTTGATGTCATATATGACAGTGAGTTTTAAAGTAAATATGGTACACTATTTCGGTAATACTCGTTGTTCATAACAGAATAAGTCATAAAAAACAGGAGAAAACGGTTATACACCGTGGGCGTTAATAACCCGAAAGTTTTAAACCAACGATTTTAGAGCCCAATTAGAGTATATAAAGTTATATAACATATAGTCATATAGTAGTAGTTAGTAGTGTAGTAGTTGTCTGGAAGAGATCGCTCTATAGCGATAAGACCGCCTGTTGTTACCTATTAGTTTTTAAGGATAATCTTGTAACAATTTCTTTTTGTGGTGCAATAAAGAATATATTATTATTATTATTATTATTATAGTCCAAAAACCCATATTTTAAGAGATATTAATTACTTAAAACAAATCACAAGTTAAAAATCCAAATTCTAACACACCCTAAAGGCGTGACGTAGCCATCAATCAGTTTTACACGCAGACACACTAACTACATGGTTGTTAGCCAGTTTCAATTAATTAAGTTTGGTATCTATCCTACAAAAAGGTTTCACTACCGGAAGTTTTGTTCTGTTCTCTATCGCGAGAGTGAAAACTATTTACTTAACTGGATGATAGTTTGAAAATAATGTAACTAAAATGATAATGCTCGTTCTCTGTTTCTCGACTTGAGATTAATTAAACTCGCTCACTCTGAAGTAAAGGTTAGTTCACAAGGAAGCCATCAATTAATATGATTTAATTTGTACTTAAATAGTAATTTAATTATAGACATAATTGGACCCATTGGGCACGGGCAAACTGTTGGACTTTCTATACCTTGACATTCGACCTAATTGTACCTACACAGTTTCTGACAATAAATTTATCTTTATCTTTTATCTTTATCATGTTGATATAGCATCGTACTGTCGTCAAAAATACGTGGTTTGAATCTTTAGGGTTAATGACGCGCACAGTGTATACTGAAAGTTGTTATTTCCTGAATCTAGAGAAGACCTCATCACTTTAATGCCACAAATGTAATTAGTTTAATAACGGTTTTGGAAACCGTCGAGTCGCACAAAGCGGGTTATTACTTTACATTATCAGTGGCATCTGTCCTCTCTATCATTATCCGGAGAAACAGCGATCCTCGTCGTTCAGAAACCATTACGACAATTATGAACTCAAACACCTTGTCTTTAGGTTTCGTATTAAGTATTGTAAGGTTGCCTGGAAGAGATCTCTTATTAGCAATAAGACCACCAATTGTATACCGTTTTAGAGATTAAGTTCCCAGCAATGTCGTTTTACTTCTTTGGTTAACAATAAATGATATTTTTCTACTCCTGTACTTTTTTCGCGACTTAAGCAATACTTACATGCATAATTTAGCCTGTGAAAAGTCTATCTAGTCTATTGCCCAAAAAACACTCTGTACCCTACTTTAATGAAAATATTAAACAGAATCGAGTGCCACAGACTACCACAAATACTATGTTTAGTGGTTATTCGTCGTTCAAGTAAAACTTTTGAAATTAGAATCAGTTCTGCCAACTTAATGCAACTTCGCCAAAATTTTATGTAATAAATAATGGATATTATATTATTACATAAATAATTATACTTGGGTCATTCTACTTTTTCATGTACATAATTTTCAGACACTTTTTTTTAAAATGCAGTTATTTAGAAAGAGGTTTAATTGCAGTATCACTTCCGATAGTTTTGGTAGTTAATGAACCACAGCTAATGTCCATAAATCGAGTAACTTAATGGTCCTTGGATGTCTCACCATTTGTATGAAAAAATGGCTTTTACCACTGTGTTACCCACCTTTTCCAGCAATATGATAATATTGAAGTATTTTTACCTATAAATTCCTTTTATTAGGTTCAAGTACTATTTCGGAATCCTATTTTTGTACACTAATTCAATACATATCACAGATTTTTTTTGTAATAGAAAACTGGTCATGAAAAAGTAGAATGACCCACTTATCATCTTTTGTGTTACAAGTTTTATCTATTTTCATACATATCTATAAGAACAAACAGTTCAGATTCGATACGTTTATGTTCCGCCTACGCCAGACCACTCTCCGACACGTTGGCGTGCTCGCATTACACACCGTCACGGCGTCACGCCCGCCGGCGTGACACGGACACGCCACAATACCGTGTCACCACGTACAGACAGCCAAAAGTAGACTTTAACTCGTCGCCTTTAAGTCCAATGATCAGTCAAGAGTATTTCGGTGAAATGTGTACAGCAGGTCGTGTGGATAGAGTGCAAACTGATACGATCTTCGCTATCCGGTTTGCCAGTCAATGTAGATAGGAAAATAGATTAAATGCTCGACACAGAATATTGCAGATTATTAAGATTGGCTTGGATATGGTTTAATTCACTTGCTTCGTTTGTTTGCGTTAAAGTGTGTTCAATAATCATGGCAATCGAGAGTACACACAATTACAATTACACCGAAACGATGTTTGTGAAACCAGGTCGATGTCAGCGGGCAAGTTTGTTGTGCCGAGGGTCACTAATTACTACGGCGATAGGTGTCTTCAGAAACGCCTTCCCTACATACTCAACAGCCTGCCCTCTGACATCAGGCAGGAAGCCAATAAAGCTAAACTTAGTAAAAAGCTACACAGTTACCTTATTAAACTCGTAAAATAAACTATTGTACCTAGATGTAGAATCATAACATATAAAGTTGCCTTGTTAAACTCATAAAATAATTTACTGTTAGAAGAGAGATGAGACTGATCGATCCCACAGTCAAACTGTGCAAACGGTTTTGTGGGTCTATGTACTTGTTTGTGTTGTATTATTATTTCTTAATAAAATAAATAAGTAAGTAAGTAAGTAATTAATAAGAGAACAACGGTTGGAACTCACTTGGAAAGTCACTAATTTGCGACATGTTGTGAGTGAGTTCCAACCGTTGTTCTCTTATTAAATGTAAAATATGTCTCATTTCAGAATATTCTTTCTGTTTCATCCGTCGTGGTCTTGGGTCATTGTCAGTTGTAAAAACAAAAGTTGTCCACCCGGTGGTCAATAGTTAACGGCTTATGTACATATAAAAAATAAAATAAATAAATAAATATTAGAGGACAATCTTACACAAATCGAACTAGCCCCACAGTAAGTTCAATAAGGCTTGTGTTATGGGTACTAGACGACGATATATTTAATAGATATAAATACTTAAACACATAGAAAACATCCAAGACTCAGAAACAAATATTCATGCTCATCACACAAATATTTGCCCTGACCGGGATTCGAACCCAGGACCGTCAGCTTCACAGGCAGGTGCACTACCCACTAGGCTAAACCGGTCGTCAATCTCGGATAGTCGGATAATCTTTCTGGTTATTTGGTAGATGCCTGGAAACTAGGTACCTACAAAAACTTCAACTAAAACCCTTCCTCGACCGACGAAAAAAATAAACAATATATAGCATTATATTGTTACGTGCCCGTACATCTGCGGAATGGATAGACAACGGCTTAAATTAAGCGGTAATTATATACAATAGATTAAAAAGTATCCAATTACCTCCCTGAAATAAAACCAATTGTATGGAATCCATTATCGCCAACACGCTTCCCTTACACCTGAGCTAAGTGTCGATGCAAGTCAAGTGTGGCAATTAAAAAGCTATATTCCACCCCGATACCCCCCCCCACGTCACTCTACAAGGGGGGTAATAACGTATGTCATTAGATTTTCAATCCATTATTTGTGATAATCCATATTGAAAGGAACCATATGGCGGCCGGCACTTACGCCTTTATTCCAATACAATAGTGAATAGGTGTAACGTAAGCGCCTGCCGCCATAAGGTCCCTTTCGATGTGGATTATCACATTTGTACCAACCGAAAGTCACATAGTAATTACTAAAAATACTCATTTAGATGTATACGCTACCCGCTCAGCCAGTAATATTGTTGTCACACCTGCTATTCAGAAAAGAGTTATTGTTGCCTTCGAATGAGGGATCAAAGTTCTACTTCTCTTCCCTCATTTGAGGGCAACAATGACTCTTTTCCTCATAGGTGTGAAAGTAGTATGTGACACTCTGTAGTAAAATCATTTGTAAGATATTTCATGTTTTTAGCAGTTGGCCTCATAGACGGTGTGAAAAGCAGTATGTGTCACACGGTAGCAAAATTATTTTCGTCTTGGGCGTAAACACTTGAATCCGAGCGAATCTTGAGCGTAGCGAGGGATTCACGTGTTTACGCCCAAGACGTAACATACCAAACGTACACATACTGCTTTTCACACCGTCTATGATGCCAAGTGCTAAAAAAATGAAATATCTTACAAATGATTTTACTACACAGTGTCAGATATTGATTTTCACACCATCATTGTTGCCCTCAAATGAGGGAAGAAAAGTACATCTTTGATCCCTCATTCGAAAGCAACAAACTATTTTCTGAACAGCAGGTGTGAAAAGTGTATATTATGCGGTACGCGAGGAAAGCCGCGGCCGCAGCTGGAGGTTCACAACGAGGTAAGCACCCTTCCCTCCCCGTCACTTGTGCGCGACGTGACAGGCGGGATTACGCGTCAGCGGCAAGAGGCGTGACAAGCCCGACGGGACGTGTCGCCCGCGGCGCGCGGCTCCGATACCGACGTGACATTCAACCGTATATTATATAAAATATTGGCCTACCATCTTTCACGGTATTAAACTCAAACTCAAACTCAAAATATTCTTTATTCAAATAGGCCTAGCAACAAGCACTTTTGAACCGTCAGTTATATATTACATAAATTGAATCTAATTATTCAGAGCAATTTATTGATGCATATGAAATTTTTAAAAAGACATGAATTACTATAATGTATGTCAAAAGAGAGTATAATAAATTCACAAAAAGATCGTCAATATGTAAAATAAAAACATAAAAAATTGTATAATCTAGACAGTTTCTAGAATAAAATCTGAATGTCAAGAGGAAAATTTAACATCAACATCTAATGTCATAGTTATGAAAATAGTCATTAAGATGTAATTAAATACAGTATTATTACAGTATGGGGTTTTTGAAAGGAATGTTATGGGTCCTTATCAGTTAGAAACGCTCATCTATTTACGCCATTTTCTGTTTGAATTGACACATATCTTGATATTTTCTCATGTTACTATCTAAAACAGAACTATTGCGACCTTATGTCATAAACTTCAAATGTATTTATTGGACGTTTCATTAAGAAATATCGTTTCAAACATGACCCCAAATCGACCATTTTCAAGCTAAAATCTTGTTTATTCCGCTTAAATTCTACTACACACAATAAAATCAAAAAATGGCTATGTTACTATCTAAAACGTTGATAAAATTATCGTAGCTTTTAATAACTTTATTGGTATTAGTAATACTTTTGTCATAATTTGAAATCAAAACATTTTAAAACTTATAAGACCCCTTAAAAAATTTTAAAGGGTCGGCAACCCTCGAGTTGGAAGCGTCCATACCGACGTGGTATAATTTTTTTTTAAGATAATCGCCCAATAACTTAAGACCGAAAACGTCAAAAAACCACCTGCTGTTTGCCTCTACACGTGTTTTTGTACTGTACTATATCCTGTAATTGAGGTGTGCAATAAAGAGTATTTGTATTGTATTGTATTGTCAATTACGAAAAGAGAGACCTAAAACCCTACTAAGTATTTTTTTTTGTATACTGTATTGATATGAATTCAGTCCCCGCGAAGGGTACGGGTGGTTAAATTCACAAAACCTGTTTTAATGTTTACCAGCGACCCGCCCCGGCTTCGCACGGGTGCACTATTCAATGGATGTTATTATACATATAAACGTTCCTCTTCAATCACTCTATCTATTAAAAAAAACCGCATCAAAATCCGTTGCGTAGTTTTAAAGATTTAAGCATACATAGGGATATAGGGACAGAGAAAGCGACTTTGTTTTATACTATGTAGTGATATTGGCCTACCATCTTTCACGGTATTAAACACAGTATTATTACAAATTTCGAACAAAGGAAAAATTTAAACATTTAGGCACCGAGCAGGATTCGAACCTGCGACGTCCCCCCCCTCCCTCGTCCCTCTCCTCTCTCTTTACCTTTATTCTAAATTAGTAGTTTACGGTAGCAGCGGTACTGCTTAATACAAGAATTAATTCAGTTTTATTACAGGACAGAGAAAGCGACTTTGTTTTATACTATGTAGTGATATCTGATGGATTTGGCAATTCTGTGCGTCAATGAATGACGAGTGAAGTGAGTGATAGGCGAGGAATAAGTGATTTGTGATAGGTGGGATGGACTATGTCCCAATGGACTTTCTTAGGGACAACAGTCAACAGACTAACCCTACTAAGTACACGTAACGTCGTCCGGCCAAATCTATTGTAACTCATGCGTGAGTTTAATATAGAATTCAATAGCAAGTTTAGTCTAGCCAGCCAAATCAATCATTACGAAATAACAATGTTAACATGTATAACATTTTGTGCATTTCAGCACGTCTGTATTGTTTCTTAACATTCCGATCATTATTCACCATGGGAGTCAAGAACATGGCCTATCTCATTTATGTCACACTTACGGCACCAGGTCGGTAGCTGCGGGCAAGTACGACATACCAAGGGTAACCAACTACTATGGCGATAGATGCCTGCGGAAACGCATACCCTACATCTTAAACTGCGTGCCAACAGATATCAGACTGGAGGCCAATAGAGCAACATACAAAAGAAAATTATTTAATTTTTTCTTAAATAGCATAGTAGACACTAGTAAATAGTGATAGTACATAGTAATAGTCATGTATGTGAATATAGTTACCGAAGAGACTCCGATCACACAGTCAAACTGTGTAAACCGTTTTGTGGGACAGACACTAATAGTAAAATTGTACCTCTTTATAATAATAAATAAAATAAATAATAACAATTGTTCGTTAGAGATCGCCAAACAAACCGCAGCCGTCAAACAACACTATTTAATGAGGGTGCCAACCAATTCAGATTTAACTTCATTTGGCATCAATTACCAAACCAAGCGTATCGCGACAGGCGACGGGGGCAAACATAGAACTAGGGATTACTATCTGGAAAGCACAGTTGGAGACTAGTATTTTTTTATGCCTGCGAATCATACTCATAATTTTCGCTACCGTCGGCTTCAGGCGCGGGATACAATTGCAACCGCGACTTGAAGGCGTGACCCTTATTACATAGGAAGCGAGTGGATAAAAGTTCCAAAAAATCTTCATCAACTTTAACAAAATCTTCATCAACTTTAACAGTTGATTGAGTTCGCGGGATCGAGTGAAATTGATATATTTCCTCAAAGGAAAGAAAGAAAGAAAAAAAACATTTATTCGTGACGATACAAACATAAAATATTGCACATTGAAAACCAGCGCTGGTGGCCCATTTATGGGCCGCCAGCAGTCGCTGAATGTACTCTTTTTGCCTTCGCCCTTAAATGTTACTTATTTTATTATTGTTACTATTTAATTATGTCCTGTTTTTTTACAGTGTCACAAATTGTATTATGTTGTTTGTGTGATGGCAATAAATTATTTCTTATTCTTATTCTTATATAAAAAAATAAACGTAATTAAAAAAAACAAGGAATCGCCACAAAAAGGTTTTGAGGTTTTTCAAAGGGCGTTTGTTCATGAATTTCATAATAGATGGCAACTGAATATCATCATCATAATCATCTAGGTATCGTAAACTGGGGTGACTTTAGGAAACACTGGGGCTACTTTGATAGATTTAAAACACATATATTCATCACTAAGAATTTCTAGATCAGTTTAATAAATAGTTAGGAAATTAAAAGTATAACACTGACCCCGCTTTAACTAAATAAAAACTAAAACCCGTCATAAAATCTGGGTTTTTAAAGTCGCCCCTCAATTTTAAAGTAACCCCGGTTTACGGTATCTTACTTATGTCACATTAAAGTCATTGTTTCCTTAAAGTTGATTTATCTAAGCGTGAGAGATAATCATCCCGAAAATGTTTTCATCACCGTAACAGTGCATCTACTTGATTATACAATAGCTGTAAGTCACGCTTAAAGAGAAAATGAGGCGAAAAAGGCACCATGATTTATCTTTGTCCCATTTAAGATTTACTCTGAGTGTAGAACAACCTTAATGCACGCTCAAGCCTGCTAGAAAGAAAAAGAGACATTTCGAACGTCTTCTTTGCGGGTCAATCAACTATTTCTTGTTGTTATTCTGTCCCGTCAGCGAGGAGACAACAGTAACCGAGTTTCTTAGAAAAATGTTTATAATACGGACTTCAAGCATGCTCAAGAGATGACCCATGTCGAAATGGATTTATGCTCATCGCTAAAACTCATGTTTGATAGATTTAAACCCCATAAAATCAGTTTTAAAAAGTGACACAGGAGGTAATCCAGGTTTATTTAATAAAATTACAGATACACATAAGCTACCCACTCGTCCACAGTATAAAAACAAGTTACGTAGTAAAGAGTGTAAAACTGCATTAGTGCGCAAAAGTCTATTAGGAATGGCACCGCAAATCTATAACAAAATACCAGCAGACATTAAACAACTGGAAATAGAACCTTTTAAGAAAAAGTTGACGACGCTATTAATTGAAAAATGTTACTATTCTACTCAAGATTTTATTAATGACACGGATCTGTAATTCTATTTTATTTATTTTTTAGTATAATTGACATTTTAAAGTACATTAATAGTTATGTTTTATGATTATTTTCTATTTTTTTTTAATTCGTTTGACATTGCACTCGTGTTTTAATAATTATTTTGTTACTTTTCAAAGACAGACGTTATTGTTTGACCTTGAATATTTGTATGCCAACTGGCAAAACATAGAGATCCATGTATTTATGTAAGACCAAACTCTGTACCACCTATGTTTCACAAATAAAGATTCTGATTCTGATTCAGGAGACGTAACCATGGCAACGAACAACAAAGAATAGTTGATGCAACAGTGCGCTTTCCACGAATCAATAACTCCATGCAGACTCAACAGACAAATGCATTCGCGATCACGGCCGATATACGTGACAAATAGATTTAATTAACTGAAACCTACGTGGGGTAGGTCGTCGGCGGCCCGACTATTCACGAGTCGCCAATTTTGGCACAAATGGCACGTAAAATTAATCTTTTGGGACTTAAATGACACTATATTAATTAACGTAATGTAGTCACGAGTTGATATGTAGTAGGGATTTGGATTTGTAATATTTAGCGATGATATATCGGGTAAACATGTAAACATATTTTAATTTGACACTAGAGACTCTTTACATCTCTTAGTTATAGGTTAAGTTTATACTATAAAAAGTTATTATATACCCTGAGACTCTATACATCTCTCTGCAAACGCGTGCCCATGTTATTCGTCTGATGTATTGTCCACTTATTGCTGTGTGCTTTCACTATGGTACTAACTACGTTTTTGACTTGTAAAAGAGTCTTTGAGTGAGGCCTACTTACAGAATAAATGTTAGATGTTTGATGGGTGTCCGGTAAATAATATAAGCTTCTAATCACCGATAGAGCACTTGAGGCTGGTCCAGAAAATGGACTGGTTTAGTAAAAGTCCCTTGGTTTTCGAGACAATCGATTCTATACCACTTTAATGACCGTCGAGGCCATACGTTAACTGGTTTTCTAGTTGTTTATATCGCTAAATATTATCTAATAGTGATGTTAACAAACGGGCATTAAAGTATACAAGGTACCAATTATTAAGAAAATGGAAAAGACTGATTATCTCGAAAACCACGGCACTTTTAGTATACCTGACAGTCCCATTTTGAGGACAAGCCTAAGTTGCTCTATCTAACCACCGCGTTAGACGCTTGTCCATTACTGGATACCCTGTATGTATTCCCTACTGAATTAACACGTTGATTTTGATGTGGTTAATATCTGTGCGTTTTCGGTTATACAGAGAACTCTCAGCTTGTGATTCGAAGAATGTAGTATGTAAGAACATATGCGTCGTTTTTTTTAACTGACTGTGGCTTTATAGGCCGGGCCCAATAAAGCGATAGGAGTGCGCGGTTGGAGAGTAGCCTGGGGAAAATCCAGGGGAAAACCTCCGGCACGACCACGCGTGTGGTTTGGAACACTGGAATACTCTAAGCGGTTATAACCGAATCTGAGGTGTGAGTGGAATCGAGCTACTGGGAGCTTTGTTGCTGGTTCACTAAACCTAGCCTAGCTGAGAAGAATTGCAAGAAACTTAGCTAGGCCCGACCTGGGTCGGACTGACTCTACCCGGTGTGCGGCGGTACCGGGACGAATAGGGACTATATGTGTCAGTGTTGTCGCGATCGCGCGGTGGACGTCCCATATACGTCTTCTCGCAATATTCCTAAAACATCAGCATTCAAAGCACGACCTCAATAAAGCATATTAAAGCAACTACGATATATTAAAAAGTACCCGCATGGTATTCCGTACATGTCGCCGGCTGTATAGCACAACCCAAGTAATAAGGCATGTGGATTAAGCAATAATAGTCTCTCAGTCAACTACTTAAGAGCTTTGACGCGCGCCATATTAATTGTGTTCTCCTGTACTCGTACCGCGGCCGCATACATATTTATCGAGCGGCTCCGTCTGGACCGCGTCCAACGTGTGGCGGCGCCACTGTCGATATCGCGATCATTCAAATACATACTGGGTACATACACAAAGTTTACTTGAAAAGAAGCCCGCTTTTTATGGATCGATTTTTTTAGCTGAAATAACTGAACTGCTTTAATATTTGATCCATGTAACTAACAACTCACTCAATGATTAATTCGTGGATAGAATATTTTTGGGTCATTCTACTTTTTCATGACCACTTTTCTATTATTTATTTATTTATATTAGGAGAACCAACAGCAGTACAAACAATGTAACAACATGCTTATTAACAGCAGAGCCAATTACAGGATCTCACAGATAGCGCTAGAGAAAAAAAATCTATTATATGTATTGAATTAATGTATGAAAATAGGATTTCGAAATAGTACCTGAACCTCAAGGATTTTGTAGATAAAAATACTTAAATATTAACATACTGCTGTAAAAGGTGGGTAACACAGTGGTAAAAAACATTTTTCCATGCAAATGGTGAGACATCCAAGGACCACTGGGTTAATCGGTTTATGGATATTAGCTGTGGTTCGTTAATTACCAAAACTACCGGAAGTGATACTGTAATTAGACCTCATTCTAAATAACAATACAAAAATATGAAGTGAGGGCCAAGTATTACAAAATCTGCATTAAAAAAAAGTGTCTGAAAGTTATGTACATGGAAAAGTAGAATGGCCCTCGTGTATAAGATTATTTAATATATAACGGGACTGGATTTAACATGCTTAATGTTTCGGTTAAGTTGTAACTTCCTTGCGAGAAGGCTAAATAATGTGTGAAGACCGTGAAAGTATAAATCAATATATCCTGCACAGATATTTATATATTATATATATCGTGCACAGATATTATTTCTGAGATTCTGCCAATGTGCCAATGTAATTTATATGTATTATAGTTTGTAGTATTCTGTTTTTGTTTATTTATTTATTTATTTTTAGGGATAACAAACAACCATACAAATATGTTACGGTGTCTTATACTATTATATTTACTTTTTGTATAGCCAACGACAGTGTCCACATATTACAGTAATAATATATTATGGTTGTTATTAAACTAGGTAAGTATACAATATTAATTAGCTTGAGTACCTTTATATAACCATTTTTTTTTTCATGATGTTTTTTTTTTACCGTAATGCCATGTTAACAATATTTTGAACAGTTCTCGGACCGGTTTTTAATATTTTTGAAATATTTCTTAATGTATTGGTCATATCTCCATTTTTATTTTAAGATTAGTTTTTGTTCGCCTTCATCTATGAAATAAATGATTTAAAGTACGAAATAATATCGTAAAACGAATTAACCGAAATTTTTAACCGGTTAATTGTATGAAGACGAAACCGGTTTCCGAGCCCTGGTTTTGAATAAACAAATAGTTTATTGTTAAAAGGCAATTGTTGCCCCAATTGCCTTTTCATCGATATCGACAACAACCAGTGCCCCTGCAAGTGCCCCGTACCTAGTCAGGCAAAGCAGCGGAATAATGCATATCTTTGTTCTTCATCTCCGAGAATATATATTTAATTCGATTTGCAGCCAAATGTCCCCTCATTTCTTTAGAACTAAAAGATTGCCGGAGTTTTAATAAAGGCCAACATTATATCAACCTAGAAGATCCACTCTGAAGACGAGGGGGTCGCGTCTACGAGCATTCCACTTAAGTCATCGATTCATTTATTTATTTTTAAGGCGATTACCACGAGCCAAATAACTTGCAAGAAATACCAAAGGCACTCTGAGAAAAATAAGTCTTCATTCGAATCAACGGGCAGCATATCACCAACGCTGATCCTCCGACGAATTATCCTCCCTCACCTCTTTTCCAATATTGGCTAAAGGCAAAGCCGGTCGATGGTGACCGACTGGCTGCGGCTGGTCGGCCTTCCCATCCCATCCCAGAGCGTGTCACTCCTCACAAATTTGTGCCCCCTGGTATATCCGGCTCGTCCGGATCAGGCTTCAAACTCAAACTCAAAATATTCTTTTCACCTCACTAGCTCGGAAAGACCTTTTATATTCTTTAAAAACAGATAGCAAAACTGCATTTTATCCACAAGAGTGCAAAGAATATTTGAAATCCGAACGCGCTATTTGTAACTTTTTTTAAACATAATAACGTGTAAAGGCCAATCCAGACAGTCCAGCAACAATAATATATTGTGCTGTTGTGTTAAAAAACTAGTACCTACGCCAAATCTCGGGATTAGGTAGTGGACAACTATATTTAGGACGCAACTGTCAACGTTAGGACGAGGAGGAGCAAAAAAATTCCTCGCTCTAGTGAGGTGAAAAGATTTGTGTTATACCCGGCTGCAAAGTTATTTTACGTCTTGTGTGTTGCTACACTCGCTACGCTCAGGATTCTATTTTTGAACCACTCGCTTCGCTCAGGATTCTATTTTCGAACCACTCGCTTCGCTCGCGATTCAACCATAGAATCCATTCGCTGGCTCGTGGTTCAATCCTAGAATCCATTCGCTAGCTCGTGTTTCAATTCCACACTCGCGGTTAAAATACAACTTTGCACCCTTGTACAACAAATAACTATTATTCAAATAGGCCTAGCAACAAGCATTTTTGAATCGTCAGTTATATATTACATAAATTGAATCTAATTTTTCAGAGCAATTTATTGATGCATATGAAATTTTAAAAAATACAGAATAAAGACAGTATTTATCTCTGCAGCACTGCCCCAGAGTAAAATACCATACGACATAATACTATGAAAGTAACTAAAATATACTAATCGAGCTGTTTTCACGTCTGTTAATTGACGGATCTTGCTCACTGCAAATGCTGCAGAACTCAGTCTATTCGAGAGATTAGCAATACGGGGACCCCATTGGAGTTTTGAATCTAATGTCAAACCAAGAAAAAGCTTCCTGGCTGGGTGTGGTACCTATGTTCATCATCATCATCATCATTTCAGCCGAAAGACGTCCACTGCTGAACATAGGCCTCCCCCAAGGCTCGCCATTTAGACCGGTCCTGTGCCGTTCGTTTCCACCGGATTCCCGCGACCTTCACCAGGCCATCACTCCACCTTGTCGGAGGCCTACCGACAGCTCGTCTTCCGGTGCGTGGACGCCACTCAAGCAGTTTCTGGCCCCATCGACCGTCAGTCCTGCGAGCAATGTGCCCTGCCCACTGCCACTTAAGTCTCGCAATTTTGAAGGCTATGTCGGTGACCCCAGTTCTGCTACGGATAGCTTCATTCCTAATTCTATCACGCAGAGAAACCCCGAGCATAGCTCTTTCCATTGCTCTTTGGGTGACCTTGAGCTTTCTTGTGAGGCCCATCGTTAGCGCCCATGTCTCGGATCCATATGTCATCTATGTTCATGTTCATGTTAAACTCCTGCAATACTCGCAGCATTGAAATTAATTTGGCTATGTTACCGCGCTGGTATTCTATTTTTATATTTGTGAGGATATTTCCTGAATACCACCGCCCATGAGTGGAAATCCAGTCATCCGATGCCCTACGCCGTGAGCCCATTACCGTGTCAGACGTCAGAGGGCATCAGAGAGCGCGTCAGATAAGTTCGGCTTAAGATCCACGCGACAGACGTTGAAATAAATGTTAAATGTTTAGTTAACTGTATTTTTTGTCCCTGACCTAATATATTCGGTTCACGCGATCCGTCATGTTCTTGTCATGTTAGCTTCAGTTTAATAGTTTTAAATTTTAATAGAATAAAAAGGTATATATTGTGCGGCCTGGAATCAGGTTTTTTTAAGCCAAGCGTTTATTATGTTGTTGAGTGTATTAGTGTTTTGTTATTATTGCTTGTTTATTTTTATTTTTTAGCTAGTTCTTGTTAATTCTGTGTGTTTGCGTTTTCGTCACTGCGCCGTGAAATCACCAAATGGTCACAACGGAAGATCAGCGCTGGCCCTGCCAGCATAACGCTGAGTTGTTACCATTTCGTGGCAATATGTTACTCTGTCCTGTCATCTTTGTAAATGTCATGTGTTTGTCGCGAATAAATGTTTCTTTCTTTCAAATACGAATAAGATGGACCACGTCGGGGCTTTGAACACGCTTCACTTGTACAAGCATCCTGTCTTCAAAAAACAGCTTAAAGATCACTATTTGTCTCTCTCATGACACACTTAAGACTTAGCTCCTTTAGACTATGTGGCTGACTATATATTTGTATATGTTTATGTACGTATATTTTTATACTATATTTATGTATGTTTATTTATCCTTAATTAAATGTTATTGTTGTAATTATTAGTAAACTTCATATGTATTAACTCTGCACCACCTGCTATGAATCGTTCTGTTTAGATTTCCGATACCCTAAGGTTGTCTGGAAGAAATCGCTCTTTAGCGATAAGACCGCCTGTTGTTTGCCTCTTCTCATTGTGTTTTTTGTACTGTACTGTATCCTTTGATTGAGGTGTGCAATAAAGAGTATTTGTATTGTATTGTATTGTATTGTATTGCATCCCACCTACATTTTATTCACTTCGTCTGAAATACCCGCGTCCCCGACACGCGTCGCGCTAAATCAAACCTTGTGCCAAAGCGTTAAGCTACAAGGGCTTTGGGTGAAGTTTAGCTCTCTTAATGGGTTAATGCTCAATAAAGATGCAAATTAGAACCTTTCGGACGCTATTTGCCGAGACATTCAGTTCAGTCGCCTTTCACGCGAAATAACAGATGTCGAAACTGCATGTCGAATCCCCGGTTATTTTTTTATTTGCTAAATAACATATCAATATTTTTTTATGCGGGTGGCGCAAGTGGTAAACCTAGCCTAGCTGAGAAGAGTCCAGCAAGAAACTCAGCTAGGCCCGACCTGGGTCGGACTGACTCTACCCGGTGTGCGGCGGTACCGGGACGAATAGGGACTATATGTCGAGATTACCCATAAGGTGGACTGATGACTTGGTAAAGGTCGCGGGAGTCCGCTGGATGCGGGTGGCGCAGGACCAGTAATTATGGCACTCTTTGGGGAAGGCCTATGTCCAGTAGTGGACGTCTTTCGGCTGATGTGATGATGATGATGATTTTATATCACTTACAGTTCTCGTCATACAACCTCTGAGGTAGCATGGAATATTGAGACCAACTTAGATCAGTGCTTGTAAACTAATGTAATTAATAATATAGAGGTATATTTCATGTACGATTAATTAATCAAACCGGTGTAATCTTGTTCGGTATGCTTATTTATTCAGACATGATGATTGATTATTGACATAATGACGAGGAGCACATCTTTAAGGATTAATTCTGGTTATTTCATTCATTCGGAGCACGAATTTCATTTTGATAAACGGGACTTCATCGCGCATATAATTTAAGCGGCAATTACACTTCGTCGTTCGCATGCTGCATGCGGCGAACGCGAAAGTGTAACCCAGGTCGGGCCTAGCTGAGTTTCTTGCTGGACTCTTCTCAGCTAGGCTAGGTTTTGTGAACCAGCGACAAAACTCCCAGTAGCTCGATTCCACTCACACTTCAGATTCGGTTGAAACCGCTCAACCAATCTCACTGGAGCGCAAACTCTTTGAGTATTTCAGTGTTCCAAACCACACGCGTGGTCGTGCCGGAGGTTTTCCCTTGGATTTTCCCCAGGCTACTCTCCAACCGCGCACTCCTATCGCTTTATTGGGCCCGGCCTATAGAGCCACAGTCAGGTTCAAAAAAAAGCAAAAGTGTTACACGTTAGGCGGCCGCATTCGGCAATTGACACTCGCCAACGCTTATAGGTAGGCGGACAGACTAGTGTGAAGACGACGTTTGTTGGCCTAAGTAGTTTAAAATGAATTCGGCGACCGCATTAGGTGAACGACGAACTGTAATTGCCTCTTTAATTTATTTATTTACTTCTTTGAGGTCGTCCGACGCACTCGTCACCACTGTACAACGAAATAACAAGAACATCGTGTCTTATTTTGTCAATACGAGTATATGTTAAAGCTTTGTCCAAATGTGAATCAAACCTAATGCTCAAAGTGGGTCTTTCTCGAGTCTATTACATAATACAACACTCTAATAGCTTGTTGATATACTCCTACTAGACGAACATAATAGTATATTATTGTGCCGTGGCCGGGAAGGAGGCAATTGCAGGCTGAGTATTTGTTTAAACGGACGAGCTTGCGAGTCTGTTTAATTATAACGAAACTATAATACAACTTTTCTCAGAAATGGAGACGAAAATTTAATTTATTTAATATGTTATTGTGTGTTGTTATGTTGTTTTATGTTTATTATACGAAACTATAATAAAACTTTTCTCAGAAATGGAGACGAAAATTTAATTTATTTAATTTACATTTAAATTTAATAGATATACTATTAGATATCTGCGAAATTGGATAGCAGTTTATAGGCAGAAAACCTGTTACGCTCCACCAGTTAACATTTGCATTAAGATCTGATAAACATAACCTAAAAACGTCAAAAACTTCATGCTTTTCCACCATTTTTTACGGAATCGCAAGTGTATTTTCCACCGAAAAAACGCAAATTATTTGAGATATATATAAAAACGTCACGTTTCCAACAGAAAAATACGACTTGAACTGGCTGAATAGCGACTTGTACCATCTTTGTACGACTGTTTCTACTTTAAAAACAGTTTGAAACTCGACAATAATGGAATTTATATGTAACATGTTAATATAAACATATGTCTAGCAATGTTTTATTTATTTAATTTTAATCTGACCATCACTTCACAACAAAGGCGCTTTATCTGTCCCTATATCCCTATGTATGCTTAAATCTTTAAAACTACGCAACGAATTTTGATGCGGTTTTTTTAATAGATAGAGTGATTGAAGAGGAAGGTTTATACGTATAATAACATCCATTAAATAGTGCACCCGTGCGAAGCCGGGGCGGGTCGCTAGTAAACTATACACTTCTAATACGTAGCGAGTAATGTTAACTTTGCGGACCATATTTGAGAAAATCAATGTTAATGAGTTGGTAACGACGTTGAAAAGGGACCACTTGGTCATTTTAATGTCATAACTAGAATGATAATGATGGCTGAGATACGCGTCATACTCGTGATCGGGTGCTGTTTGTGGAGTCCGGTCTGTTCATGCTTGCTAGGACATAGTAACTACGTTAATATTAGTGTCTAGTGTCTTTTTATATTGGGATTGACGAGAGACATCATCCTGTTGTGGATTCGTTTTTATTATCAGTGACTTAGAGACCATATACATCTCTAACAATATTAAATTAATTTTAATTTTGACGCTCAGAGACCATGTACATCTCTGGGATATTATATTAATTTCATTATACTCCTTGTTTAATCTTGAGACCTTATACATCTCTAACTTTACTGATGTTGTAATATTTGTAATAGATAACTTTGCAAGTTTATCTTCACTGTATGACATTAATTTTGTTAGAATTGTAAACTCGAAATTATTATTCCTTCTTGAACTGTAAATTAATATTTTGACATGAAAAATGTATTACTTATTATAGTCAGACTTTCTTAAATAGTAAATTAATATTTTGACAAAAGTGACCTTGTGGCCTATTTGCAGAATAAATGTTTGATTGATTGATTGATAGTAGTAATATTTTCGGAAATTACTGAGATAATTACCCAGGCCGTGTAGCTGACCACGCTGAATACCAGTGGCATTCCCACGTGTCACCGCCTCCCCCGTCTGTTGGGATTTACTGAAATGCCAGCTCTGATGCCTCTCAATCAAGAGGGCGCAGGTGAGGGAAAGGTAATTGAGGTGCATGTCGAGTGAATATATCTATAACGTAGTATTTTTCTACCAGGCAAGCTAAGGTAATGTGTTCGTACAAATCGGCAAAGCTTCGTTACAAGGGTCATTCTACTTTTTCATGACCAGTTTTCTATTACAAAAAAAAACTATGATAGATACTGAATTAGTGTTCAAAAATATGATTTCGAAATAGTACCTGAACATAATAAAAGGAATTTATAGGTAAAAATACTTAAATATTAACGTGTTGCTGTAAAAGGTGGGTAACACAGTGGTAAAGACCATTTTTTCATACAAATGGTGAGACATCCAAGAACCACTGAGTTACTCGATTTATGGATGTTAGCTGTGGTTCGTTAATTACCAAAACTATCGGAAGTGATACTGCAATTAAACCTCTTTCTAAATAACAATACAAAAATATGAATTGTGGCCAAGTATTCCAAAATCTGCATTTAAATAAAAAGTGTCTGAAAATTATGTACATGAAAAAGTAGAGTGGTCCACAAAACCTAATAGGTAGTATGTGTCACTAGTTTGCCGCATATTTGGTAGGATAACAGCATAATTATGGAGATTTCTCGTTGGTAATTATGGTAATACCAGCAGCGCCCTGCGGTGTTATCCGCGGATAAAAGGTAGCCTATGTCCTATTCTGATGTCTAAGCTACAATACTGGAAAGTTTCATAGAGATCCGTTCAGTAGTTTGAGATTAAGCGGAACGTACATCCATCCGCACAAACTTTCACGTTTGTAATATTACTTGCAGCGCCCTGCGGTGTTACCCGCGGATAAAAGGTAGCTTATGTCCTATTCTGATGTCTAAGCTACAATACTGCAAAGTTTCATAGAGATCCGTTCAGTAGTTTTTGGGATTAAGCGGAACGTACATCCATCCGGACAAACTTTCACGTTTATAATATTATTAGGATATGAATAGTTTGTAAACGTTGTTAGTGGCCAACAGACAAAACACGACGCCAACCGGCGTCTCCCGGTCTACACACGCCATGTAAACCACCATTACTGATGACTCGCGCCCAAAACACCACTGTCCGAACGTCGGACTGCACTCGGCCGCGCACTCACTCGTTGCAATATGCACCTTATCATAATAACACTAGAATAACACTAAGAAAAGCTCTGATATGTGGTTATAGGCCTCGTTGTTGACAGCGGGCGGCGGGCGGCGTGCGGCCTGCTCTCTGGGCGGGCGGCGACTGAGGGCGGCGCCCGCGCCCGCGCCCCTCCCCCCTCCACCAGCCCGGCCAGAGCTCCCATTCGCAACGCTCGTTGAACGCGTCGACCAGTATACACCTGACCACCAATTACTTGCAGTTACCAAGAACATGAAGATCAAGTTATTTTTGAGACTACTTCAAATTCCGGTACTGGACGGGTGGTGAATGGATGCGCTGCTAGAAATGGGTTAACCACCGCGCTTCCTTGCCGCGATAATGCGTCTTGATTTGTTTCGAGGTGACAATAGGGGATTGTTTTTAAAAAGGTAAATAGACCGGAGGAAAGAATTGGGTGAGCCATAATTACTCCCGTCGTTTAGTTCCAGGCAAAGTAGAATACCTAAATGGTGAATATGGTGAACATATGTATACATATTTTATTAATAAATTTTTTTTTTTGGACAATCTTACACAAATCAACCTAGTCGCAAACTAAGCAAAGCTTGTACTATGGGTACCAAGTGACGATATACATACTTATATAGGTAAATAGATACTTAAATACATAGAAAACATTCAAGACTCAGGAACAAATATTCGTGTTCATCACACAAATACGTATAAATGCCCTGACCGGGATTCGAACCCGGGACCTCCAGCTTCGAAGGCAGTGTCACTACCAACTAGGCTAAAGCGGTCGTCAAAAGTAAATAGTTTTACTATCACTAGGTCACGTAAACTTTGGTTAACTTCCTTAGGTTAACTTGTAGAGTTACAACTACGTGAAGGTCTCAAATTATTCTGCTGCTAGTTTCATTTTTTTTTATACGACGCCGGTGGCAAACACGCTTACGGTCCACCTGAAGGGAAGGTGGAAGGTTTATATGTATAATACATGCATAAGCATTGCACCCGTGCGAAGCCGGGGCGGGTCGCTAGTAAATAATAAAACCGTACATTTTTTGACATAACAAACCGACATAAGGTCTAACGGATCTTTATAAAACCGAGCCATAATGATGAATATAATCATGAGTTACATTTTAGTGACTTTCAAATTGCTAGTGACTTTGATTAAAATAAAAGATATTTACTACCTTAATTAGGTACTTGGGCCATTCTTCTTATTCATGTACATAAATTTCAGACACTTTTTCTTTAAATGCAGATTTTGGAATACTCGGCACTTCATATTTTTGTATTGTTATTTAGAAAGAGGTTTAATTTCAGTATCACTTCCGATAGTTTTGTTAATTAACGAACCACAGCTAATATCCATAAATCGAGTAACTCAGTGGTCCTTGGATGTCTCACCATTTGTATGAATAAATGGTTTCTACCACTGTGTTACAGCAATCCTAATCCTAATAATATTATAAACGTGGAAGTTTGTGCGGATGGATGTACGTTCCGCTTAATCTCAAAAACTACAGAACGGATCTCTATGAAACTTTCCAGTATTGTAGCTTAGACATCAGAATAGGACATAGGCTACCTTTTATCCGCGGGTAACACCGCAGGGCGCTGCTAGTATGTTAATATTTAAGTATTTTTACCTATAAATTCCTTTTATTACTTCATTCATTATTCAGGTACTATTTCGAAATCCTATTTTTGTACACTAAATCAATACATATCACAGATTTTTTTTGGTAATAGAAAACTGGTCATGAAAAAGTAGTATGACCCAAGATTCCACTAAAATCGAAATTTATAACCCACTCCACCCCATGCCCACCTGCAACTTATTCTTAAAACTAAAAATGTTTTCTTATCATTTGCCGCCCCATTCCCAATTCCCCTCGCGGCTTCTCTCCTCAATATTTCTTTCCTTGCCATGATCAAAACTTGTAAGAGGAAATTATTTGCTCCTGCTCTGTGATTTTCAATCTCTGCAATACCTAATAGTATCATTCGAATCAGTGTTTAGAGGTGATAAAAAGTCTATATTTCAACTTTTATGAATTATTTTCTCATTGCACCCACATTTGCTAGTTTCTGTTTAGCCCTATGGGCGACTGGTGGAGAATGCCTCAAGGCATTAAGTCCGCCCTTTGTACTTATATTATTTTTTTGCAATAAAGTTTAAATAAATATACATAGGTTAAGTTAAAAGCACTAAAAAATGAGCGTATCTCGCCATCAAACGTCACAGTTCGGCAAGTTTTATTGTAGTGTAATAAAATGTATTTTTCTGTTTATTAAATAAATAAAAAAAAAACATATATAAGTACATATACATTTAGGACCAATTACAACACAAAAAAGTTAAATAAAAGCTTGTAAAAAACCAAAAAATTGCGACAAACGTGGCTCGCCGGTAGCGGCCCTCGAAACGGTTCCTACAAATTAACACCATATGTGATAATCCATATCGAAAGGGACCTTATGGCGGCCGGCACTTAAACCTTTATTGCCGCTGTTCCAATACAATAGTGATAGGTGTAACGTAAGCGCCTGCCGCCATAAGGTCCCTTTCGATGTGGATTATCACATATTATGACGTAAACGGGCGATTCTCCGAGCGTTTGAAACGCTCGTTTGTAAAGTCATTGTCGACTCACGATTTGACGATCTTTTTGTGAATTTATTATACTCTCTTTTGACATACATTACAGTAATTCATGTCGTTTTTTAAATTTCATATGCATCAATAAATTGTTCTGAATAATTAGACACAATTTATGTAATATATAACTGACGATTAAAAAGTGCTTGTTGCTAGGCCTATTTGAATAAAGAATATCTTGAGTTTGAGTTTATCTATTTAAAATTGAAATAAACCGGCGCAAACATTGGTCAAATAAGACTCAGACCCGATATTGGTTTACGCTTTTTACAAAAGTTTACTCTGGTCATCGTCTCCTTTAACAATATTTAATGAAACGACAATGACAAAAAAAAACCGCCGTTGAAACGCTGAATATCCGCCCAAACACCTCATATTCGAACCAGCCATTGTATGGGATAATAAGTGATTCGCTGTTTTAGTAATAATATACTGCGTGTAGTACAATTATTTTATTATTTTTGAATAAAGACTGGATTTTTTTTTTATTTTTTTTTACTCAAAAATATAAATTACAGTAGGCATATGATTTTACCTCGTCAAACTGTATATACAGTTTGTTGGCGATTGGTATATTATTACAGGATTAAACGAACTTACCTGAAGTGAAGTTCTATCCTGATTATATGAAGTATTCAGTCCGTGGTATATTAACTTGAGAGAGACGGGAGTTACCATTGCCTAAACGCCGCGATTTTCATAGCCCCTAGATAAAAAAAAAATAAACAGCACCTGTCAACACTACAGATGTCAAAGTCATTAAGTTTAGAGCTAAATAAAGAAAACAATAGGGAAAAAATTAGCATGTACTTATCATGATAATATTTGGGAGGGAGGGATCTACCTACCACGGACTGAATACTTCATATAATCAGGATAGAACTTCACTTCAGGTAAGTTCGTTTAATCCTGTAATTATATTCGTATTAAGTCCGTGGTATATTAACTTGAGAGATGTTTAGAGAAATTAACATCACTCTTACACCAATTACATAATAATGTACACCCATTACACCATAATGCTCTAATTCAAATCTTAAACGTTTTCATAAAATATAAACAAGAATACCAGAATACCGGTACCAGATCTCATTTCCTCTCATCCACCATCTTTCGAGGTATGCCTACAATAGGCCGACTATGATGTGTGTATAATTTCCAATAGTTTACGTATGACTATAGTACACGCTACGAGGAATTATTGACGCTGTAGGTTTACAATTTCATTTGATTTTACAATATATATTGTGTTGGTATAAAACCTGACATTGAGTTACTTTATTATCATTATAATAATATGACATTGAATTACTTACATTATTAACTATCATTATTTCATAATAATAATATGAATTTATAGAATCTGCTTATTACTTATTATAAATTTAAAAAATATGATTATTTATTATTATCATTTAGGTACTTTACTAATCAAAGTACAGAACACCTAATATACATACATT
Organism: Epiblema foenella; assembly: GCA_963556455.1. Classification (NCBI taxonomy): domain Eukaryota; kingdom Metazoa; phylum Arthropoda; class Insecta; order Lepidoptera; family Tortricidae; genus Epiblema; species Epiblema foenella. Next base: position 37,820,897 of record OY747096.1, read on the forward strand.
TTCCTGCAAAACTGTGTATTAACATTTGGCCTGTGGGTAATAATGAGTATAAGTATACCATTATAACAAAAATTAATTAATATCCCAAAGGTAAACTTTATACATGCGCGGATTGCATTTTAGTTGTCACTAAAAATGTACAAAAAATGGTCTATTATATTGACCGCAATTTTAATATTTGAAATAATACCTTGTAAACCACCTTCTATGATATCCATTTAACTACGGTAAGATCTCTATAAATATGAATGATGTCTAGAGCTCATACCTCCTTTTCACTATTCTTTATTAAATAAATTATAGGTCCGTCATGAACTCATGATTACAGTTTATTTTAAAAAGTTTTTGAATAATATTTCATGATTGAAAATACCTATCTTGCAATTGTTGTTAACATAAAAAGGTGACATTTTTTAGGGAAAGGTTTTTGTTCCTAGTTTTAACTTTTTTAGTTTGTATTAGCTGCTACAAAAATCCCAGACAAAGGCAGCCAATAATCCTCTTAGTCATTATGTTTTCCGGTTATTCAACTATGTTTAGTTGTTATTCAGTATCTTTAGCTCGGAGATAATATGACAATTATAACATGCTTAGAAAGTGGACATGGCCCATTTGAAAGGGGGTCAAAAAATGTCAACAAAAACCTTGTTTGGTGGAGTGAATAAAGCCGTAAAGGTTGATTTGAATTGAATTGAATTTGAATGCTTTTGACGACTACGACATATCTTTCTTATAAATACTTAAGTACTTCGTTTATACTTTTATCCATAATACTTAATAAGAAGTAACATAATCAGTGTTTTAGTATTCCCGCGGAATAATAATTTAAAATGATAGTTGATTTTTCTATTCCATTCATCTAAGTTTATCTGGAAGAGGTCCTTTATGAGGATAAGTTCGCCTTCGATCTTTAATCGTGTGCGACAAATTTACACATCATGTTTTAACCTGATATTGAATAATAATTAACTTCCATACATTTACTTTATTGGGGACCATACTCAAATAATTATTTTAATGATTAGTTGCACCTCTCCTATATAGAACATTTTTGTTACGCATAATATAATCTTAAATATGTAGATAATATGCATAACTATTATCTGTACTTAGAGGCTGAAGACTCATAGCATTATAGTATTCTTGGCTTTAGGGAAACCGCGCAATGCGCAACAGACCTTCTTTTGAATGCTTTATGTTGGCTTGTGTATGTAGAGAGGATTGATACTTTGACTAGTATCAAAAAACCGTAACCCTTCCTTTTGGCTCTGCCGTCGTCGGGTCAAAAAAGGGTACCTATCAAAGTTAAGATATCATAAATAGCACAGGAACGAAAACATCAATGGTCTTCTTCATGCTAATGCAAATTAAAAATATAATAAAGGCTTGTACAATAACATTTGTAGAAATGTAGAAAAACACATACTTGAAATACTGTGATTACAGTGAATATGAATCTGTTCGATTACCTTGATTGACTTTGATAACTACAGATTTCGATTAATTTTAATTTGCTTGATGTATGAAACAATGTAGTATAGATGAGAGCAAACTGCCTATACAATAAATATGGGTTAATGAAATCATATTATATAAAATATTTATATCTTTTTTGGTCTTTGCCCCAACATATTGTTGCACAAATTTGGTTGCGCTTCTCCTGACCAGATGCCCTTTAGTTTTTCACAATAGGCAGACATCCTAAATAATTGTTTCATGAATATACTTCACTTCATACATATGGTCCTATTTAAACATCTGAAAATATTTGTAAGTTATCATTTTTGAAGTGATTTCTTTTAAATGTTGTAACGATCCACCACATTAATTCCATTTTGACCAGTCCATTTGTAGGTATCTATTTTTCTTCCAAAATTACTTTATGTATCTATATTAGTACTTGTATGTAAATACTCAACCCAAAAACAATATTTTTTATGTCCAAAATTTTTAACAACTGTATTTTCTGAATGGACAGTAGGAATAATTTTTATTCCGTCCATAGAGTTCATATCATGACTCTGGAAAAAATGAATATAAGGTAACCACACCAATACATAGTCAATATATAAAGATTTCATAAATATCAATCAAATATTCTTCATGTATTTATCATATTATGTTGAATTCTTAAAATACATTTCCTAAGACTTGTAACTGAACTCTTTGAATGGTAAAATGAGGTATATAGTTTGTTCACACCACCATTCACTGAATGGTAAAATAATGTATATAGTTTTTTCACACTACCATTCACATCATAAATAAAACTCAACTATAAAGATAGTTCTTTAAAGTTTACCTGACCATTACTCTTCATATTGACTTAGTCTTTTTGTCCAAACAAACGGGCGGTAAGAAGATTAATTGTTATATGCCCACATTATATTTCAGAAAGTTCTTTGAAATATCAGAAAAAGTGTAAAAACTGCCTTACACTTGGTTGGCATTTTGTAATTGCTCAATTTGTCTCCCCAAATTCGAATTTAATCTTCAATAACAAATAGTAGTGAAGGAATACTTTGTACCTGTTCTGGAGAACAATAAAGAATATTTGTATTGTATTGTATCTATTTTCCAGGTAATAATAAATTATGTGGTTGTTGAGTAAACTAAATGTTCAGTTCTAAAGAAAGTTTTTCAAAGTTCCCATATCAAGATGCAGTGTTTCTTGGTCTCCTTTGGCAGAAAATGTGGATGCTTGCAGTCAGACAGTTACCATTTTCTATAGGTACTATTTTACATCTTGACTGGTCTGTGACCCTGAAAATTTGGAACCCTTCGACAGAATGTACAGTCTGGGTATATTTATGATGAAGAAGACGTCTGTTGATTTCTCATATAGAGATTTCCTTCATAATTATATAAATTTTGGCAATTGTTAGACTTGTGTCAATTGACACATTTTAGACCTTAGTCTTAGGCCTTAGAATAAACAACTTTTTGCAAATCTATACAAATTGTGGTAATCCTTTAATACATTTGTTGGATGAAGTTTGTAACATTAATACTTCTAGGCAAGAACTGTTGCATCACAGGTTTGAAAACTCACAAGATCCCATCACATAACATATGATATCTCTATAGCCTTTGATATCTCTATTGGCCACTTGACGGGTATGTGATAACAAAGTATCCAACTTTGCTATGACTTGTGAAAATTGTTTAAGTTTCAAAGCTTGACAATGGATTTAACTTTTTTAAGATTTGAGAAAATTGTTTAATTGTTAAGGCTTGATAATGGAACCAACTTTGTTATGAGCTGTGGTACCTTGTGCAGGTATTTGATGTTAGGTACCTTCTGCTGCTAACTTGTCCTTCCTCTTGAGTGCTTCTTCCTTTCCAGTGAACCTTGCCATCTACTATGCATTACTCAATCAAGAACTGAATTGTATTCTGGATCTATAAAACTGAAGTTAACTTAACTTAGCAAAACGGTACAAAATTAATTTCCGGTATACTGTTGCAACATAAAGTCAGGTGTTATTTTGCCACACTGACCGGGTAACAATACCCAACAGTTCTGAGTAACACTTTCCAACGGAAAGGATACATTAAATAACAGAAGAAAACCCTTCTTATTTAGGTTCTGTTTGTAGAAGTTTATATAAACTATTTTTGTATAAATTATTTTCATAAAGCTAGCTAATAGCTTCCCCCAACGGGAGTAGTGTTTAAAGTCATAGAACAAAATTGTATGTTTATAAGGATTTATGATTACTCTTATTAGTGTCAGAAAATTAGTAGGATGCAGATCTGACTTAGATTTTTTATTCCAACGGAATAAGTGCCACAATGAAAATGTGTTCTTTCGTACACTCTAGTAAGTTTTGTTACACAAATCATGGAAAACCATGATACAAGCTTTAAAAATCAAACGATACGGGTAAGAACCTTGTAGTGGAGGTTATAACAGAAATATTAATTAAGTAACACTCTATATTTCTGCATTATCTCGAAGAGACTTAGTCTTTTCCAATGGAAAAACGCCACAATATGACCTAGTGTATAAAAAATCATGGTTTTCAAAACTTGAAAACCGGGTATAAGACATTTAGACTGTTTGTGAAAGCATCAGTGAATAACATCAAAATGCAGCTTATCTCAAAGAGATCCTTTCTCCCAACGGGGAAAGGCGACATAATATAACATATTATGTAGTAATAGTGGCATTTCATGTAAATAAAGAAGTGTTTTTGTCGTAACTTACGAGCTGAAACCCTTTTCAAATTTTACGATTTTCACGTATAAATATCGTGATTCCTAACATCCTTTCACTCTTTTGCTTCTATTTATCCATTTGGGTGTGTGAAATGTTGCTGAAACATGAAATTTCACTGAAAAAAAACACTTTTCCCTAAGCGACGTAACGTTTCATTTCGGCGCGGAAACTTCCAATGACTTTGACATCTGTAGTGTTGACAGGTGCTGTTTTTTTTTTTTTTATCTAGGGGCTATGAAAATCGCGGCGTTTAGGCAATGGTAACTCCCGTCTCTCTCAAGTTAATATACCACGGACTTAATACGAATATAATCTTAATTTACTGACTGGGCGTTAAATAACGTAATTTTTGGAATTTTTGAAGTATCATATCTTTTGATAAGCATTTAAATTGTAATAATGGGCAATTTATTGATTGATTGATCGATGGTTTACTATCCGTATACCGAAACCATCTTATAAATGGTCGCGTACGGTACGGTTTCAGAGGAATTTCCTCCCACGGACGCTCCGGTTGCGGAATGAGCTCCCTGCCGATGTTTTCCCGAGGGACCACAGTATGGGGTTCTTCAAGAGTGTATCATTTTTTAAAGGGTCGACAACGCGCATGTGACGCCCCAGGAGTTGCAAGCGTCCATTGGCTATAGTGACCGCTTACCATCAGGCGGGCCGTACGCTTGTTTGCCGCCGACGTGGTATAAAAAAAAAAAAATTGTGACATGTGTCAAATACCCCATTATTTCGTTTCTATTCACCTAAATCACAACATAGTATAAAACAAAGTCGCTTTCTCTGTCCCTATGTCCCTATGTATGCTTAAATCTTTAAAACTACGCAACGGATTTTGATGCGGTTTTTTTTAATAGATAGAGTGATTGAAGAGGAAGGTTTATATGTATAATACATGCATCAGAATTGTACCCGTGCGAAGCCGGGGCGGGTCGCTTGTTAAGTTATAATCGACGAAAACAGTACAGTATACACCCAGTACTCGTTTTTGCAAAACGGTAAATAAAATGGGTCCATTGATATGATTTAATAATAAACATCATGTTAAAAAAAACGTCAATAACTATCACTGATATCTCTCGACTTCAAAAAACCGGATAAAAACAAGAAAAAATGTTGATTAACCCAATTATTTTGACATACTTAAAGCGAACTCGAAAATCATGTACATTTTGCTCCTCATTCGTATTCGAGTTTTGATTCATTTAATGAGACTTCAGACTCGAAACATCTTGAATCGCGTTTGGCACCGTGACAGAGCCTGTGGCGCTACCGCGAACAACAAACGAAGTTTTCCCTCTCTGTCGCACTTGCAAGTTTGCACATAAGTGAGACAGAGAGGGAAAACTCACTTCACTCATACAGTGAATAACACGAAAGTGAAAGGGACGGCACGATACGAAATTCTTTCGAAGTTTGGAGTAGCCCCTCTGACTGCACTTCGCCAATGCGAGGTTCAGTCGAGAGCAATATGTATACATTATTGGACCTTACTTCAATGGAATAAGGTGAAAAAATGTATACATATTGGTGCCCTTGACTGTATAATTTTAAAAGCATAACAAAATGTGGTTATTGCTTTAAAAATGCACGTAATAGCGTTAAAAACTTTGTTGTGCAGTTTCAAAGTGTCCCTGGACGCCACTTCAAGTTAGATACAACAAGCGGACGTCACTCAAATCGGCCATTTTCTAGCTAAAAATTGTGTTTTCCGCTTAAATTCTAGTACGCAAAATAAAATAAAAAAATGGCTATGATAGTATCTAAAACTTCAATAAGATCATCGTAGCCAAGGCTCGGGAACCGGTTTCGTCTTCATACAATTAACCGGTTAAAAATTTCGGTTAATTGCGTTTTACGATATTATTACGTACTTTAAATCATTTATTTCCTAGATGGAGTTTAACAAAAACAAATCTTACAATAAAAATGGAGATATGACCAATACTTTAGAAGATATTTCCAAAATATTAAAAACCGGTTCCGGTTCTTTTATCACTTTATTGTTATTATCAATACTTTGCTCATAATTTGAAATCAAAACATTTTGAAACGTATAAGGTCTGTTAAGCCCCTTGTAATTTTGGCTGTACTTGAGCAATGATCAAGTTAGGCCATTTGACACCATAAGTACTAAGACTAAATAATGGCATAAGGTAATAAAAAGGGATACATCTCTTTGTAGTTGACTGTACCCTACATTTAAGCTGCAACCGAGTGTCGTGCAAAATACGACGGTGTCAACTCACGGTTGGAAACAAAAACGAAAAAAATCTGTGCACGAGCACAGAGGGACTACCACGAACCGAATACGAAGTTCGAATATGTCCCTCTCTGTCGCACGAATAAGCAAATGTCACAGAGAGGGAGATATTCGACCTTTTTTTTATATTATGGTCTACAAACTAGATGTTACAAGTTTTGAACACTCATGGTTTATTGCATTACAGTGGCTAGTTACACTCTTGTACATCCTAAAAAAGTAGACACATCATGCATAGAATATGCGTGCAGGTTTTACAAAAACAAAATATGTAATAGTTTACAAAGTTTACAAAATTATACTAATTGATAATTGAATTTAGTAAGTTCAGCTAAACAAAACTATGGAAAATGAATGGAACCGGGAAAGACATAAAAATAATAAGAAATAAAATAGCTACAATTAATTCATTAGAGAAGCGCTTTAGGTTTTTACTGAGGCTAAGGAACAGTGGAAAATGTCTATGTCGGACTTGATGCCGCTATATGATGCAATCATTCTATAAAGTGGCGCATGCCTGCCGATATTAGTGCGACAAAGAGGAAGAGAGAGGCTTTCTATTGCATAGGCCACTAACCGCTCGAGGAACAACCACCTTAACTTCGTTCTTTTTCACTCACTCTTTGTACCGCGCCCGCATGTGTCCGAGCGCCCAATCACTCACTCGATCTTCATAAATTTCCACCCGCAAGATTTGTGGCTCGGTCAAGACACGAAGTATTTGTGTTTGAGAGATAGGCTTGCCAACCAGGCTAGCCGAAATAGTTTTCCCTCTAGACTGAAAAGTGAAATTACCAAGATCCTTCCGGAAACACTAGCACGTACGTCAATTGGGTACCTTAATTTTTTTTTGGAGTGATCTATATTATATTTTTTACTAGCGACCCGCCCCGCTCCGCACGGGTGCACTATTTAATGGATGTTATTATACATATAAACCTTCCTCTTCAATCACTCTATCTATTTAAAACAACCGCATCAAAATCCGTTGCGTAGTTCTAAAGATTTAAGCATACATAGGGATATAGGAACAGAGAAAGCGACTTTGTTTTATTTATACTATGTAGTAATTGGTGGTAGTCTTACTTTAATTATAGAATTAAAAACTGTTGCCGGTTCTTTTTTATTAAGTATCATTTTTAAGAAATATCATGTTACATCTATGAATGTATGACTGTAACTGCCACATTTGACATCTGTCAACTGTCAAGTTGTCTTTTTTTGTTTCGCGGCAGACCGATACACGGTCCCATTAATCCCTCCAAGCGTGTGGTATGACAAAGATAAGATTCAAAAAATTATTTCTTGAAAACGATACTTCATAAAAAAAACCGCCAACAGTTTAAACTTTATTATAAGTCTACTATCGATAAAAAATATAATATGTACCATATAAGATTTCAAGCTTACATGGTCATTTACATCAGAATTACGATTTGAAACGGGATATTCACCATGCATATTTGTATTTTTGAGTTTCCGATATTTCAGCAACTCAAAAATACAAATATACATGGTAAATATCCCGTTTCAAATCGTAATTCTGATAATATGGACCATTTCAAAAAACTTGAGGTTCACAATTGTTGAAATTTAGATACGATACGTTAGGTATTGTTCGGAGAAGGAAATCAGAAAGCATGCATACCCGCTAGCTAGCTATTGATCCGGGAGCGAAGGAGTATTTGATAAATGTCGAAATCATATAACTAACGTAAATGGAGTATTTACGATTATTGAGTATGATATTAAAGGTCATGTTTACATGCCTTAGGGGTTGTTATCGTTACGGCCTCCGTCGATAGTTACGACCGAAGTTCGCCCGAAACAAAGGTCCAACCGATAAGGAAGCCGCACAGTGTTGCCAGGGCCGTTGGGACGAAAATTACGTTTCATTTCTTGAAAAGTTACATTTTTAATGCAAAAGTTAAATTTTATATATTTTTCATCATGACTTATCAAAAGTTCATAATTACTTGTCAAAACATTCGCTTCTAAGAAACGAGTCGCCATATACATCTACAATTCGGCGAGTTCGGCGACAGAATTACGAGCTGATGGGCGGTGTCTCAAATGCCATACAAAGTTGTAAGAGACGGACAGACAAGAGTCGTACTATGTAGGTTATTTTGTCACCTTTTCTGTACGGAAGTCTATAAATTGTCCCGCTTGATCCCGGTTAGATACAATAACCTTTCTTTTTAAATACAGTCTCATTATTCTCAAAAGTTACGAAAATTTCCTTTACAACAGAAGTTACTTACATGTTACGCGAGCCGATCGAAAAGTTACGAAAAATTAAGAAATGTAACCATCTGGCAACACTGAAGCCGCATGGAATCGGCAATGGGTAATGCGGTGTAGTGAATTAGATTCTTGCCGAGCCCAAATGGAAGTGAAATGAAATGAAACGAAATGAAATCATTTATTCTTCAATTTAGGCATGTCACATGCACTTATGAATGTCAAAAAACTACCACCGGTTCATAAAATAAACCTCTGCCTCGGGAAGAAGCGGCGTAAGAAACTCGGCGAGGTGTCATTTTTTCAAAACAAGTAATCTAGTTTTAGCCGGTTTTCCTCAGTGAAAAGGAACTTTGCTTATAACACAGAAATCATGTATTTTATAAAAACTGTAGCTTTTGCGTTCAAATTCATTCGCATAGTATTTTGGCATTCAATTTTACCAAGCACGTCCTAAATATCGGTTCCCCTCCGTTAAGCCCTAAGAATTTCTTATTATAATATTAATGGTGTTCCATTAATCTCATCGAGTATTGAAATCACACTCGGCCATCCCTCAACTGCGTCCCATTTCTTGAAACTTGGAAAGTCTCTTTCTTGTAAAAGTAGTTGTAAAGAGGCTTCGTTGTACACACAAGTACCGAGTTGTTACGAGAGCCCCACGGCCAGCCGGCGAGTCCTCCGCTAAGTGCGGGCGAGTCCGCAAACACCGCTAATGGGCCAGACGGCGCGCCCGCGCCGCGCCCATCCCGCAAGCGCGGTTGCCATTGTACCATCTATCGCTGTGGACTTAAAAGTATGTTCGAGGGCTATCTACACAATGGGCTATGATGGCCCAATGTACAGGACGTAGTTATGCGGTGGAATGATATGAAAATATGTCAGCTTCCCTTTTAAACTTTGAAAGCCTTGATCCCGCTAGATGGGCGCTAGTAGATAAATTAATTAAAAAACCGTATGTAGATACATACGGTTTTTTAATTTATTCATTTATATTCAAAATAAACCTATCATTTTTAAGTTTCGCCAAACAGAGCGCATTTTGTTAGCAAATAGTGCGCTCACAAATTTAACAACATTTTCTGTTATACCAAATATATAAACTAAATACTGAGATACTAATCTACTCTGATCTAAACTTGGTTACAAATCCAAGTGTAATTATTATGTATTTATTATGTAAAGTACAGCGAGACGTATGCATTAGCTACCCTCTTCATCCCACGAAGGCAATAACCCTGACCAATGTTAAACATGTTATAGGCAACGAGTGTAGCGCTACGAGATCTTTGGCAGCAAAAACGGACCATTACGATGCATTGTGTGGATCCGGCATAAACCACAACGATGAGTGAGAAAATTGAATAACATGCATCCATCTATTCGAATCAAGTTATAAATATTATGCCTGTATTTCAATTAGATTATGATTTTTATGAACTGGATTGGACACCTATGTTCTTAGAACCTGACTGTGGCCTTATAGTCCGGGCCTAATAAAGCGATAGGAGTGCGCGGTTGGAGAGTAGCCTGGGGAAAATCCAGGGGAAAACCTAAGACGAGACCACGCGTGTGGTTTGCTTTTATTGGACACCTAATGCTACCTTATGTTCAACTGAACTGCCCCCTTGTGCTGCCGGTTTAGAACAGCACTTCCCCCATTCTTCCCGTGAGTGTCTTATGAGCCGACTGTGAGAACCGGGTTGTAGTATATTGTAGGCAATGGGCTAGCAACCTATGATTGCAATATCACATATTTTCCATTTTTAAACCTACAATTGATAAATGTGGCATTTCGTGTGCTCTGCCCATACTTTGGGAATACAGACGTGTGTTTATGTATGTGTAGCGGCCCACTGCCATAGGCCTGTTCTCGATTACGCGACTCGCCCCAGCTCTTCGCTAGTCCTATTACACCAGCTCACCAAATATTTAAGGCGCCGTGAGTTCACGTAACAGAGATTTTGAAAATTCATAACGCGTTTGTAAATGATGCTATGGTTTAAAAAAAATATGCACAACAATTTTGAGACCTTCCTTTAGTGCCAAAAGCGATTCAAAACATGATTAACCAACTTTCGCTCGATAGAAAAAAATCGCAAACTTGCGTCTAAAGCAAACCTTTAAAAATTTGTAACTATTTTTGCACATTAGCTATTTACATGAAAATTATATCAATAAATTCGTAATGTTGTATTTCATGACATTAAGCGATTACTTTTTCTTGAATAAAAAACAATGAAAAATAATGATTCAAATACACTATTTTCCGCGAAGCCACTCGTGCGCGGCTGACCCGGACGCCCGCTCAGTGCTCAGCGAGCTGCGTTCGAGGTCGGACCTGTGCCATTTCAACTCTGCTCCAACTCCGCGCCACTAAGTACAATTTTCGCATAAATATGGGTAACAAGAGGAATAAAATAAAGCGTAGTCGGCTTAAGCGTTTAATTACATGCAGAGCGAATGCTAGAAGAACGAATGCAATACGGTAAGTGCTAAATACGTGTACCCACAGTAGAAATTCTTACATACAGTAGTACTTATACCTTTTCACTCTTTAGAAGGCGAGTTGTGCACTGGGCAACCGCCCAACCCAGGCCTAGTAGAAGTACAATTATAGTATAAAAGTAAGACTAGTATGAATCGATAAATTTATATATTACAAGTATTTGTTTAATTTGCACTGTTAGTAAGTATGTAAAAAATTTGCAATTCTTTTTTCAACCATTTGCCGGTATCCGATTGAGCCTAAATTTGGCAAACTTATGTAAATTCACTAACAATGCACTATTATGGTAGTACCGAGCTGATCTGATGATGGAGACAGAAGGTGGCCATAGCAACTCCTAAACTGCACAAGATAAACTCGTCGTGTTTGGGCTCATTGAAACCGTCTCTACGAGTAATGATGACTGTGAAAAAAAGTACAGTCGGCAATAAAAGCTTGTACCAAAAATGAATTTTCTCACAGAAACTTATTTTACTTCAAGCTTAACGAAGTGTCTCTGCCTACAAAGCTGACGGTCCTGGCTCCAAATACGGTACGGTAGATGCAGTAAAAGAAAACAAAATCCAGATTTTAAAATATAACAAGAAATCTGGGATGACTACGTTAATACTAACAGCAGCTGGTACTACCAAGCACAAGGCCAGTTACACATATCGGGTAGGCAAAGGTGTATTTTTGCAATATGGGGAGGTGAAAGACAACCCCTGGAAGCTCTTTACATTAAACGAGATGATCAGTTTTGGAGGTCCAAGATGGAGAAGAAGCTAATAGATTTTTACATGGATCATTTATTACCTGAATTGATAGACTCGCGGCAAGCGAGAGGTATGCCGATAAGAGGAGTATCTTCTAAACAATCCACATAGTCCGTCCACATCGTTTAATTAAAACGTGCCCAGAAAATATACAATGATCTCTTCTCTTGCCAACTTTTATTTTATAAATTGATGCCTCGTAATGCTCATACACTTACATACATGCTTTAGTATCAATTAAAGCTATAAGCCAAACTACGCAAGGGTCCGTAGTTTACGGTGTCTGCTTACCATCAGGCAGGTCGTAGGTATGCTTGTTTGCCGCCGTCATAAAATTTAAGCTGGACTGTTCAATTTACTCCCCACCCTACAGTATTTTGTTATTGACTCAAAAAGCTGGACTGTTCAATTTACTCCCTACCCTACAGTATTTTGTTATTGACTCAAAATTTAAGCTGGACTGTTCAATTTACTCCCCACCCTACAGTATTTTGTTATTGACTCAAAAAGCTGGACTGTTCAATTTACTCCCTACCCTACAGTATTTTGTTATTGACTCAAAATTTAAGCTGGACTGTTCAATTTACTCCCCACCCTACAGTATTTTGTTATTGACTCAAAAAGCTGGACTGTTCAATTTACTCCCTACCCTACAGTATTTTGTTATTGACTCAAAATTTAACTACTCCAAAAGAAACCAAAAAAAAAATATCTCAAATGGTGAAAATTCCATTGAAATTATCTCAAAAAAAATACCGGCCTAGTGCGTGTCGGATCACGCACAATGAAGGGTTCGGTACCAACACCTACTAGTCCACATTTAAAATATATATTTATATATATATTTTTATATATTTTGTGGACAATCTTACACAAATCAACCTAGTCCCAAACTAAGCAAAGCTTGTACTATGGGTACTAAGTGACGATATACATACTTATATAGATAAATAGATACTTAAATACATAGAAAACATCCATGACTCAGGAACAAATATTTGTGCTCATCACACAAATAAATGCCCTGACTGGGATTCGAACCCGGGACCTCCAGCTTCGAAGGCAGGGTCACTACCAACTAGGCTAAAGCGGACGTCAAACCACTATCCAATACATTGAATCTAAAAAGGTCGTATCTTCATGGAACTCACGGCACTTACGACCTTTTGTTTGGGCAAGACAGTTTTTCAGCGAAAACTCAAAAATCGTAAAACCTGTCTTGTCCAAACCAAAAATCGTTGAAAGTATTTATTAATGCACACCACCTCAATTTTTTTCAGATTTTTAAACTTCATGGTTAAAACTTTGAAGACTTATAATTATGTAATTATTTATTCTTTTGAGTTACTTTTCTCGCCAGTAAAAAGAACTCGAAAACGGCTTGATAATCACCAACATGTAGCTTGATTCTTCGGGATGGTTTTGGCGTATAGTTTATCTATATTTCGCTATAGGGAAATCTCTTTTTATAGGGAAACAATAGTGTCAGTATTTTATTTACTCTCAAACTGATATCCCGATGAGTGTAATCGGGTAAATATATTTCTTTTATTTTACTAACTTGAAGTTGTTTAAAAATATTCAAATGCGATTGATAGTATTTTCTCAGTCCTAGACGGACAGGGTATTTATGCATGTGATTCAAATGACATGAGGCATACTTAATATTCCATAAAAGGTATGACACTAATACTATATTTTTGCATTAACTCGCAGAATCGCCAGCCTGCATTAGTCAATTTATTTCCCACTTCGTTGCAGTACTGCTTAGTGAGTTTACTGTGTATTCTCACTGTAAGCGCGCGAGTGTGCCGGTGAGCGGGGCGCTCCCCGCGCGGCTGGTTACCTCACCCCCTGACATGATATTTTTCGTTGAACCTACGGCGCCTTAAGTTAAGAGGCCTTATTAGTTTTAAAATATTTTGATTTCAATTTATAACAAAACTATTGATAATACCATTAAAAGTGATTAAAGGACACGATAATTTTATCAAAGTTTTAGGTAGTAACGTGGCCATATTTCGATTTTATTGTGTACATTAGAATTTAAGCGGAAAAACACACATGTTTTAGCTAGAAAATGGTTGATTTGGAGTGATGTTTGAAACTATATTTCTTAAAGAAAAATCCAAAAAATTCATTTAAAATTTATGACATTAGGTCGCAATAGTCCTTTTCTAGATAGCAACACTAAGAAAATGTCAAGATACGTGTCAATTCAAACAGAAAATCGCCTAAATAGATGAGCGTTTTAAAACTGATGAGGACCTTAATGGTTCGCCATCGCCTTGATTACTGATGTAAATTATGACAGCATTGATTTATCATACTTTTATTATACATCATATTATTAGAATCCCTTTGCGCTACTGAAGTGTCGACGTCTACGACGCAAATCTTAGCCCCTCAACGTCGGAAATTCAAGCAACAAAAACCTTAAATCAACTAGCTAAGATCTATTTTCGATTGCAAGTCAATCCATGCTACTTTCACCTCGGTAACAAAGAGATTGTCTGGACGTAATGTTATTCAACACCCTGTCTTTCACGGACGTATAATTTTAAACAAAGTTTTGTATTAAATTGTTTAATCCTGAGGGTTAAATCCGAATTAAGTGTTTAACTGTGCCGGCTTACTGTTGGTCGTGTTTAGAGAGATGGATATAATTACTTTTCATATTTTAAAAGGGCCAATTAAGTAAAAAGGTGATTAGTTTAACTATTTTAATAAGCAGTGTTTAAAGCAAAGTAGAACGAAACGATTGTACGAAATAGAAGATTGTAACATCAAAGTTTATATATAAAAGGCACCTTTTACATGAAAATACAAACGTAGAAAAATATCTGAGCAATAAGTAAATAAATAAATAAATATTAGAGGACAATCTTACACAGATCGAACTAGCCCCACAGTAAGCTCAAGAAGGCTTGTGTTATGGGTACTAGACGACGAGATACTTAAATACATAGAAAACATCCAAGACTCAGAAACAAATATTCATGCTCATCACAGAAATATTTGCCCTGACCGGGATTCGAACCCAGGAACGTCAGCTTCACAGGCAGGTGCACTACCCACTAGGCTAAACCGGTCGGTCAAAGGGGTCAGTGGGATTTGAACCCGCGACGCTGTTAGACAGCCGCGTGTCTATTCCTACTTACGCCAGCCTATGATTAGCTTTAAATCACAAAGTACACTGAAAAAACAAATAGGAAACCTAACTTGCCGATTCATTTTCAAAGTTGTGAAACTTTTTACCTACAGGGGAACCTCACAAAGGAGTTAGATTACAAGTTGGAGGAAATCGAAGCACGGACCCCTAATTACAACGGTTATTCGAGACCGACGAGCGAAATTGAAAAGAGAACTGTGTTGTACGATTTCATCATTAGTTATGGCACAATTGATTTCTATATCTCTTCAATGGAACAAAATCGCGAATCGTAATAGAGAGAAACCGAATGCTTATAATAATAATAAGCCTGATATCGTGTTGATAGATCGATCGAAACGCCAGGCAGTGCTCGTTGACATCACCATCCCCCATGACGAGAACCTCGTAAAGGCACACGAGGTGACCGCCAAATGGGATGTTAATTCAACGATCATTGTCCCGTAGACGTCTCTGCGAACGGTCTCATAGGGAAGAGTCTCGACCAACACCTCAAGACACTCTCGCTAGATGGCTGGATCAAGGGTCAGATACAGCGCGGCGGTACTCCTGGACACGGCGCGGATAGTCAGGAGGTTCCTCTCTCTGTCGCCCGACACCACCGGTAGCTGGCTTGTAAATCGTCTTTTCAAATGCTTCATTATGATACCCCAATTAATAAAATCAAAAAAAAAATGCAACGTCACTGTTACTCGGGATGACGTAAGGATTCCAACAATACCTCACACATCTAAATCGCTTAAGGCGTTGAAAAGTACTGAGGGCACAAAGTATCTCACATACGTACACCGTCAAAAAAAATCAAAAATCAAAAAAAATATTCTGAAAATAGGCCTCCAGGGCACTTTTACAAGTCAAAATCTATCTACAATAATCAAAGTAACACAAAACACTCCTTATTTTAGGCAGTCGTAAAAATACGTATAAATGTCTTAAAGCGAACCAATTTTAAACGAGCCTATTATAGGAGAAATAGTTTATAGGAGAAATAGTTAAAACTTTTTTGATGTCACTTCACTGACTACTTTTCTAACTAAATGAAGTACACATCGACCACTCGAATAACTTTTGCCTTGTTCACTCTTTAATTTTGCAATAATAAACTCTGGTTTTAATTACTAGTTCAATCAAGTGTCGCGCACCGCACCTAAAACTGTAGATGCAGACAGTGTCAGAACAGCTTAACTCCATCAGCCTTTCCGACCAAAACTAATCTTAGTACCTGGCGCATAAAGAACACAGTAAATTGCACGCATGCAGCGCCTCTAAAATGCATCAAAACCGTTATCGCAACACAGCACTCCAACTTAAAAACAACCTTATTATTAACGTAACATAAAGTCCATATCAGCTTGCAAATAATCGAATCGTCTAGCCCGTGACAGGAGATAAAGAAAATTGAATTTAATGACCCAGGGGTAAGGTTTGTTTTTGACCGGGGGTGTTTAATGGGACCGAGAGACTCCGGGAGGGTGAACTTGATTCAATTTATTCAGAAAGACGGAGGGACCCTAGACTATTTGTCCATACTTAAACTGATAAAAGTGTTACGTTTAGATCTAAAGAACCACTCGTTAAACGATTAAGAAACAGTATACTTTATGTTTCACAGGCCATAACAGTCATATTAGTGAAATAGTTGGTCCAATGAATATACACAGGGGGTCTAACACAACTCGCTGTAAAGTGGCTTCGCGCGCGACTCAGCAACTCTTGTCTCACTCACACTAAGCAAATTATAAAGAGGAGGCTTGAAGATGTGCTAGCCTAACTATACGGGTACATATATGTGTATCAGAGATTGTAAAACGGGTTTTATTTAATACCTGTATAGAAATTGACAAACTATTACCGCTAATAAAAGAATAGCTACATTCTAATTAGAGGTATTGTTGTCATTCCGTTTTTATCTATACGTCTATGTATAGACTATTTACTATATTAAATACCGCTATAAATAGATGTAAAATACTATAACGCAACAAATAGGTGTAAATAGTTAAATACCTACTTTTTACAATACGACAGTTTGCAGAAACAAATAATCGAGTATATTGACACTGACAGCTATTACCGTTTTTGGGTAAAGTGTCAAATAGAGGTATTGTTGTCAATTGGCGAAACCGCTAATATATTTGAATACGGGTTTTGATTATACCGCTAATCGGAGCTTTAGCAATATAAATAGCGAAATGCAATTATAACCGGTTATACCTTATTTAAAAGCGGTAGTAAAAATACCGGTAACTATTCCTGATGTGTATACGAAAGTCAAACACGACTCGTTTCATTTTTCAATTTGATTTCAATTTATTTCACGCATGTGTTCGGATAATTCGGACATACGTCGGCGCGTTGAAACGAGCGTTCTAAACATATCGAATGCAAAACTTGTTGAATGAAATAAACAGAGCGCCCTCTTTAGTCGTTCAAGATTTAAAAATAAAACAAGAGTTTTTTCCTTAGATGACCTAGTTTATGAAGCGCCTGAGGAATAGACTTGTAATATCACTGGTTTTATTATAGACTAGCGACCCGCCCCGGCTTCGCACGGGTGCACTATTTAATGG
Source organism: Epiblema foenella (assembly GCA_963556455.1). NCBI lineage: Eukaryota > Metazoa > Arthropoda > Insecta > Lepidoptera > Tortricidae > Epiblema > Epiblema foenella. Next base: position 37,838,641 of record OY747096.1, read on the forward strand.
ATGTTAATATACACATAACCGACCAACCGTTTGACGACCGGTTTAGCCTAGTGGGTAGTGCACCTGCCTGTGAAGCTGACGGTCCTGGGTTCGAATCCCGGTCAGGGCAAATATTTGTGTGATGAGCATGAATATTTTTTTCTGAGTCTTGGATGTTTTCTATGTATTTAAGTATTTATATCTATTAAATATATCGTCGTCTAGTACCCATAACACAAGCCTTCTTGAGCTTACTGTGGGGCTAGTTCGATTTGTGTGAGATTGTCCTCTAATATTTATTTGTTTATTTGTTTATATAAATCTTTCTCTTCAATCACTCTATCTATTAAAAAAAAACGCGTCAAAATCCGTTGCGTAGTTTTAAAGATTTAAGCATACATAGGGATAAAGATTTAAGCATATATAGGGACAGAGAAAGCGACTTTGTTTTATACTATGTAGTGAAGAACAATTGTTTTCTAATAACAATAATCTCAGTGAAGGGAAACATTTCGAGGAAACCGGTCTCCCGGTCACCTTTGGGATGGCTCGGCTAAGTACCAACAGCCGCACTTGACTAGGTAGATCGCAGAGCCAAGAGGGTCATTGGCGACTGTACGGGAGTAGGAACTAAGCTGCAGAGCCTGGCGCATAGACGCCAGGTAGCATATCTGTGAGTCTTCTACAAATTGTACTTCGGTGAGTGTGCTCAGGAGCTCCATGAGCTCATACCTTCCCCCTTCCATAGGACATCCAGACGCACGGCTGGCTACCACCCTTACCTGATCTTACTTTTATTCAAAGATAAAAAATTCTTTATTGCACACAAAAACATAAAGTTATATAAATGGAGTTTTAAAACAGAACATGTGGTGCATGACATTTGAATTACACAGAGATTCCAGGAGTCCCCGCACTAGGCTAGGCCTGTATCGCGGGAGACCAGCTATACATTTATATGTCATACATAAAATGTTGGTACTATATTATCTTAGAAACTATGGTGTAGTAATAATATTATAAAGAAGAAGATCAGTTGTGGACATATCCTTAAGTGCTAACTTTAGATTATTGGTACAATTAATAATAATTTTAATCTTAGACTAATTTTTAAAATAAAGCCTCAGTCTCATCATTACTCAGTGAAATTCGCCACTTGAAAAGTAACTTTCGAACCAAGCGCTTTTCATCATCTTATATAATGCGCATTGCCCCCCCGTACTTCCAACCCGCATTTTTGGTCATATATAACCTACTTTCAAAGTATGAAGAATGAAAAAATAATTGCGAAGGCACGTAATGCAATACAAAATTATTTAATTTTGAACAACATAATGTATATCAAATGTTTAATGTTTCTTTACTACACGAGAATTATAGTTTTGGATGTTAGAACAATTAAATAATATATGTTTTAAATCTTTAATCGTTATATCAATTGGTAATGGTACTAATATAATAACTATACTGTATAATGTATGTATATGTATAATGTATATTAGTTACGATTATATGTATGTTTATCATTTCGAAATCGTTTAACTTTTATGAATTATTTTCTCATTGCACCCACATTTGCTAGTTTCTGTTTGGTCCTATGGTCGACTGGTAGAGAATGCCTCATGGCATTAAGACCGCCCTTTGTACTTATATTCTTTGTGTGCAATAAAGCTTAAATAAATAAATAAATAATTTTATAGTTCACGAAGTTAGATAATTATCTTGAAATCATATCTTTCGTTCATTATAAATGTATACAAAGTGAGCGTATATATTATGACTGTTATATGAAAAGTTTTTATAGCTCGTGATCCTTACTTTGTATAAAGTAAACATCAACCAGAACACGCGACTCTTCAAAAGGACCCTTCCACCCGAGATCCTCGTTAGGACTCGACACGACTCGAGTGTCGGCCGGACCACTACTCACAATACGCGCTATTCCCTAAATTCTCCAAGCGTATCGCTAGTTCTTCTCCAATTCTCCACCCTCATTACGCTATCCCTACTCGAGGGCCCTTTAACATTTACGTAAGTGAAATGAACTGTAACTTTATGGGATTATGGTTGTAAATTTCTTGCAGGTGTCGCGTATGGTAATTTCGCTAATCCTCAGAAAAGGAAAATGTGCTGTTGTGAATGCAAATGACTTCTTCTAAGCTTTTAATTAATGGGATTGGAGTTTTTAAGTCTTGTTAATTAATTAAGGCAATCATTTTGATTACGGTGCATTCAGAACTTATTGATGAATAAAACATTCGAAGGCAGGATCATAAAATACTGTATTTTTTTTTTAATTGATGATGCTTAAGTACGTTTACATTACCAACACGTACGTTACATTACTAGGTAAGCGCGTTCCATCCTAGTCCACAATATTGCCTACCATCAGGTGATTTGTGGTCAAGCGCAAACCTACTTAGAATTTAAAAAAAAACCTACAATAATAAAACATGTTGTATTTCGAAAGCGTGCGTGCGTGCGTGCTTACGTGCGTGCGTGCGTACGTGCGTGCGTGCGTGCGTGCATGTGAGTGAAAGAGCCGCATAAAGCTGAAATCAGGAAACGAAATCATTTCTTCTTCAATTTAAACATAGTAAATGCACTTATGAATGTCAAAAAACTACCACACCGGTTCGTAAAATAAACCTCTGCCTCGAGAAGAACCGGCGTAAGAAACTCGGCGAGGTGTCATTTCTTCAAAACAATATACAATGTACATAAAATACTACATTATATATTTTTTTATATTCAGGATAAAATAAATTTGTGTTAGATTAACTTGTGCAATCGTTTATATTATAATATGCTTTTGAAATAAGTGTTTGTTTCACGACAGATTTAAATTTAGAATCCGCAAGTTCAGTAATGTGTCTTATAATTTTATTGTAGAATTTTATACGAGTACAATCTCCCATGAACAACATTTTCGCCGTTACTAGCAGAATGCCTCCCCTGGGTGCGTAGGGTTAGATTTGCGCAAACCGGCCATTATGACCGATCCCCATAAGAGCTATGTTAGCATTCACGACGATTACCACCGTTAATGACCAGTACAAGTCCGACCTCCGACCACTTTTGGTTGTTACGGATATCGAGGTCATCTTACACTAGGCATGAAGTGAAGTGAATACAGGCCGTGATTAGCTAGGGTGAGCTCTGGTCCGCATTCACAATATATCAAATCTTCCCTCCGGATACTCCGATAGTGTCTAGGATGGCGTAATCTAGGAGGGAGCTAATGCCAGTAGCGGTTCGATATTAAAATACCCAGGTTTTAAAAACAATCCAGTCACACACATCAGACCAGCTTGTGTCAAATCCGGACTTAAATTTACACTAACGTGTCATATTTACACTTAATAAGAGTACAACGGTTGGAACTCACTTGGAAAGTCAGTAACTCCCCAATTGAGTTCCAACCGTTGTTCTCTTATTAAATCCGGACTTTTTTAACTAAAGCAGGGCTTGGAAACCGGTTTCGTCTTCATACAATTCACCGGTTAAAAATTTCGGTTACTTGCGTTTCACGATATTATTTCGTACTTAAAATCATTTGTTTCATAGATGAAGGTTAACAAAAACCAATCTTAAAATAAAAATGGAGATATGATCAATACTTTAGGAGATATTAATATAATCTAAAGTAAAGGCGTGTTTGATGGATACTTTCATTAAAGAAAGTGAAAGTAGTTAAGTCGCACAAATACCTAGTGTTATTATCTATCTTTCTTAATGGAATTAAGGTAAATGACCCGATGCTTGACATTGCTTCTGTGAGTGACACTCAATTGTCTGCCACTTGTGTTGTCATTGCGAATTAAAACATTTGTTTATGCGGTGGGAGGCAGTGGGCCATTTAACGCGAGTAGGTATAAAATGTTAGTTTTTAATATAATAGCCTAGTTTAAACGGTCGAATGTAAAAAAGAGTGCTGGCTTTGCAGTTTGGCGAAAATATTTGAAGTGTTTTGTTATTGTATCTTGTGGCTTCAATAAAAAAAAAATAGTAAAAACTGGTTCCAAGCCCTGAATCCAAGTTTGTGACCTCGAGCGCGGAACGCAACTTTGTCAAAAATCGAAAAACCTATTATAACCTTAAAGTACTAATTGCCGATAGTACCTTCTCAGGACGTTTTAAAGTAGACTAAATTTGTTACAATATGAGACTAGAATTGTCTCAGTAGACCCAATTGTCCGCGCTTTAGTCTAGTCAAATAATCTGTAGTGCAATTATTCAACGAATTATTCAATTATATGTATACAATAATTATTATTACTTGCAATATTGTCACTTAACTAATTAATTTTATAACATTATTTTTAAGTACCAATTTATTTTTATTGAATTATTTTACGAAATTGTACTATCAAATTATTTTATAAAATTCTTTTTTTTTATCCAATGTTGCGAATTGTAATTAAACTTAAATCGTGATTACTGTTTGCTGCGCCCTAACAGGGTCCTGTATGTACTTGTACTTTTACCTAGCATTAAGTTGCATGTGTTTACTGTATGTACATGGTTGCAAAATAAATTGAAATTGAAATAAAGCCTTTCAAGTTTCAACTAACGACTGGCGACATTACCGACTACTAATGACACCGTCTGCTAATGTAATTATAAAATATTAAAAAAATGACTAAGGGTATTGAAAATTACATTTGGCATTATTTATTTATTTAATAATGCATTCGTTGTATCTGCTACAATCCTCATCAGACAGTTTATAGCAACCAATGTGGCCAAATATGTGGTAACACAGCAAAATAGAAAATATAAATAAACAAAAAACTAAAAAATTGGCTACCATGGCTGCTAGTTATGAATGCTGATTGTACAAATCTAAATTTATTTAATGTAGTTTCAATTTATCATTTTTTTTTTTAACTGGCGACCCGCCCCGGCTTCGCACGGGTGCAATGCTAATGCATATATTATACATATAAACCTTTCCCTTGAGTCACTCTATCTATTAAAAAAAACCGCATCAAAATCCGTTGCGTAGTTTTAAAGGTTTAAGCATACACAGGGATATAGGGATATAGGGACATAGGGACAGAGAAAGCGACTTTGTTTTATACTATGTAGTGATTTCTTCCTCGCTTCCCTGTAATCATAATCAATATCCTGGTAAAAAAGTCATCTTTATTCTTTCTTCTTCTTTGCCTTGAAAATTCGCTAAAATAATTGATTACATGATTAATGATTATGCATAGAAGGACCGCTTTTATCGAAGTGAGCGGCCACGAGGTGTATTGTTGTCCATCAATTTCAATCAGAATCACATTATAATCTGTTTCTCGCTCTAGCTTACACGCGCGCTGAGCTATCGTGGGAGAACGAGCGGGCGAACGTATTGAAATGCGATCGGGATGTGAAAGAGACGAACCGAATGGAAGCTCAGGTGACCGTAGACCGATTTATTGTGCATTACGCGGCTTTGTGTATCGCTCTGCTTTTGTTTGATGACACCTCGCAAAATGGCCGCCCCACCCACTCCGACCCTCCGCTTCGAATTCGAATTATGCTCACTTTCTTCAGTAGTTAACTATCAAGTTCAAATCTTCGATAATCTTGCCAGAAAGCCTAATTTCCAAGTAAACATGTGTTTACCTACGCAGCATATAATATAAATGCAAGGAGTAGATTAATGAATTCTACAAAGGATAGCTATCATTACATTTACTAATTGAAGCAGCTCAACCAATATCATTGGAGCGCAAACGCTTAGAATATTCCAGTACAACAACCTATTACAACCTACACAACACAGTAATTAATTTAATTTTATATCCCTTATTTAGTGTGAAACCAACTCACTGACTACGGGTGGGCTTAAAACCAGCTTAGCGCTGTGCTCACACCGATTTTTCAACCCATACTTACTATAGATTGAACATTGTAAAATTTTGAGAAATAAACCTTTTTGTATTTGTATTTGCATTTGTGTAGTTTGCACATGTGGTCGTATCGAAGGTTTCCCCTGGATTTTCCCCAGGCTACTCTCCAACCGCACACTCTTATCGGTTTATTGACCCCAGTCTACAGCCACAGTCAGGTTAAAAAAAATACATTTACTAATCAGTACTGATATGGCGAGGACCCTTCTTAAAATATGGGTAAATGAATATAAAATTACAGTAGTATTCGAGATGTCTGTTTGAAATTAGTACAATATCTAAACCGTTTCACCGCTCTGAGCTATAAGAGTACTAAAATGTGCCTACTTTGCTCGCCCCTGGATAATTGTGCTCGAAATTGATATTTTGTTTCAATGGCTTGTAAGTCCAATAAAGGCTATGGTCAACTCGTGAGAATTTCCGATGGCACTCGATACACTTGCCAATAAAGTGGCAAAACTTTTGACGACCGCTTTAGCCTAGTTGGTAGTGACCCTGCCTTCGAAGCTAGAGGTCCCGGGTTCAAATCCCGGTCAGGGCATGCATTTGTGTGATGAACACGAATATTTGTTCCCGAGTCTTGGATGTTTTCTATGTATTTAAGTATCTATTTATCTATATAAGTAAGTATATCGTCACTTGGTACCCATAGTACAAGCTTTGCTTAGTTTGGGACTAGGTTGATTTGTGTAAGATTGTCCAAAATATTTATTATTATTATTATTATTTATTTATTAACTGAATGAGAATCTTTCGTTCCACCATTTTCTCTTTCTGTCAAGCATCGCACAGTGCAACCACGAGACTTCGTTGAAAAAATATAATGAGAAAAAGCTATAGGCGAGGTGAAGCAACATCGGGCCAGGTCAGTTCTTGGATGGGTGACCGCTTTGAGTGGTAATTATCTGAGCGCTCCCGTACCTTGAAAGGCACGTTAAGCCGTTGATGCTAGCTGCTGTCTATAATAGCAGTCGTTAAGCCGAATTAGAGGCCTCCGGGCGGCTTGAGAACTTCTAACGGTCAAGTAGCCCACTCACTTGGCAAGGGGGGTCGAAGTTGCACCACGTCTGTAGGGAGTACCCACCGGTAACCTTAGACGTGACCCCTGGGTGGTGCTAAAAGGGCAACAAAAACCGACAACCGCACTGTCTTCTCGAAGATCTCACGGTTCGAAATAATTGCCATAACTTCAAACACACGACGCACAGTACATTGAACACATAATTATAATATAACGTGCATCTTCGCGGCAGTGAATCGGTTGCTGTCCCAGCATTGTGCCGAGGCGTCAGACACCTGCAGCGCTGGTTTTCAGACAGCACCGTACGTGATCCACGGGACGCAACACAACATACTATACATGAAATGATATACATATAATGAATAATGATAATAATCTAAACAATCTGAATAAATGTTGTCTTTTCTTCGCTCCAACCCAACTGTTTATTAAGGCGCGGCCAAATTTATGTGATCTTATTAAAGGTGGGACGCGAATAATGACTAGTATTTTCATAGGATAAACATTATTCGGTTGTGGAGCGCTCGCTTTGGTTAAATAATTACGATGAACAGAACAAATGGCTCCGAAATGTCTACTTCTTAAGAATGGAGAAAAGATTTTTAAAACGAGAAAGCACAGCTTGACAAGTTGCTGCGAGCCCCGCAAAGGGTTTTTTATTAGAAATGCGCTGAATATGGGTTTGACCGAATCCAACATTCGGCAGAATATTGGGTCCAGCTGTTGCCGACCCGAATATTCGGCCGAATTATTCGGTTCAACGTTATTCCTTCATCTATTGTTGTAAAACAGACTAATTGAATGGTAACATTTTTATTCATTATCAAAGCGAAATATTAGACATAGACAAACAAAATTTTTATTAACACCAAATTGATAAGTGTTTACAGACAATGCTATAAAACATTTCAAGCCTTACAATAAAACAAAAAAAAAGTTAAATCACTGTTAATAATGCGTCAAATATTAATTTCACGAAGCAGTAACTACTTATACTCTTGTTACTTGTAACGAAACCCTCACAAAATTGTTCGGTAAATATTCGGCGGCTGAACCGAATAATTCGGCCGAATATGCCGAATACCGAATAACAACCGAATAGTCGGCGCATCCCTAGTTTCTATCGATAATTTCATTTTAGGTACAACAATTTGCTGTGTGTTTTTAAGAAGCCTGCTTATAGTGCTTATTCATCCGTCACAGTGGCGTACAAAATGGCCGCTAACCGGCGCCAAAACACCTCGTCGCCTGTTCGTGCCACGTAAATAATTGTTGTTTTATTCATTCATTCATTTGAGAGAATTTCAATTAGTGATCACGATAAAATTGCTTTGGTTGTTGTGTGATAAGGACCTATCCTTTTAAACGTAGCTAAACTTAAAATAAATTATCTGGCATAAAGAAGAAATTATCTATTATACCCAATGAGTATTACTTGTATTCATACATTATCGAATTTAGGAATATGGCATTACATATTAGATTCAGATTCAGATTCGTTTATTATCATAATTTTACAATTAAACCATTGTACAATTCGTATACCACAAGATTAAATATCCAAAATTATGATTCGTCAATTGTTGCTTAGTAAATTAAAGTTGGTAATAATAAATCATGTCAGAACAATAGTGTGTGCTATGAAATAAAATAGCAAATTATAAAAAAAAAGTTATAGCTAATAATGCTAATAATTAGTATAGTAAAGAGTAGGAAAAGACAGTTGATTGCTTACTGGTAGTCATTTTATATTTACAGCAATCCATTGTTTAACCCATTCGAGGCCATCGCTACGTGTGCTACGCCGTAGTGCGTAGCAGCGTTTTCCGCCTTGTAGCGGAAATCGCACGTAGACGCATGACGCATATGTGTCGTCATCGGCCTTGAATATGTTAAGCTTCGTTATTATATTAGCCAATAAACGATTATTTCATTTAATAACAAAGTCAAACTTAGTAAATACCTGTCTGTAATGTCTAAATGCAATAACTAGTTCACACACTAACAAGATAAAAAAAAAACTTAAGAGAGGTAGGGCACAGCAAAATGTGATCTTGCTCGAATTTGGAGCAGCCCAACTGGCGAAGTACGTCCGCCTTGCAGAAGACCACAGCCATAATAACATTATCTACTGTACAAGTATGTAGTGTTGTGTTCCTGGAGGTGAGCAAGGTTGCCAGAGCTCCCGAGGATGCACAGTGTTGAGAGCGAGGGACCTAAATTTGTCTTTTCTGTTGTCAACACAGGGCATCCTCAAATATAAAGGATCGGCAACGCGTACGTGACTCCTTTGGAGTTGCGGGCGTCTATAGGCTGCGGTGGCCGCTTACCATCAGGTGGTTCGTAAGCTTGTTTGCCACCGGCGTTGTATAAAAAAAAACTATTTTTACAAGTACCAACATAATTGGTCTTTTCTATACCGTCAATTACTTAAATCCTACATTACGAAAACCACGCGGAACTGTGAGAAATACAATTATCCTACCGCTTCGTTTCTAACATCATACCCGTAAAACAATATCGCATTATCTTCGCATGTAATAACACCGACAACATAAAGTACACATTATGATGCCGCTTCTCAAAAGCGGTATCATCTAGACACGCGGGAGTGTGTCAAGCCAAGTTCAAAAGAAAAGAGCTGGCGACGCAGCGGTTCGTGTTAACACACTAACCAATTGGAACCACATTATATGTTCAATCGACTTTGAGATACCCCACACACGTCGGGGTATCTCAAAATCGATTGAACATATAATAAACATAACAACAACAATAAAATCAACTAGAGATTTGAACCGAATAATTTATTTATTTAAACTTTATTGCATTAAATACACAAATTTTACAAATGACGGGCTTAATGGGCATGGCATGGCATAATATAATATCGTCAGAGCTAAATTTTGGTAGGTACAAAAAATAATGATATACCATCAGAAACATAAATGTGAAATGAGAGCCAATTCCGACAAAATAATTGAGATGTACATGGGTGGCATGTTCTGTGTAGAAAATGCTGAAATTTAATTAACTTGGGACGTAATTCAAGGTCAGTATTTAACTGGGCTGGTTTTTAGGTACAGGCTCTATTATATTTGTCTATGTATGTTCATTCATAATTACAATTGTCAACATTTATACAATTATTATGATTACATTATAATAATAAAACTAACCTAAAAATAAACATAATATCCAGAGAAAATTCTAATTATAAAAAGAAAACAGCATTAAACTCTCCCTCCTGGCATGGACCCCAGGACGCTAGCTGCATTACCCCTTTGGATCGCAATGGCGATCCGTTAGCAAAGGTACCTGCCAGCCCTGGGATCTCCCGATCGTGGATCAACCGAGACGACAATGCCTTTATAAAGCTTTTCATGTCGGCTGACCCGACAATGTATGTTATATTTATTAAATTTGGTTTGTTGGTAAAAACTAGTCAAATCCTGACCTTGAATAACATCCCAAGTGAAATAGATATCCGGATTTTCTACACAGAACTTGCCACCCATATAGATCTCAATTCTTTTGTCAGCGAAGTCAAAAACACAGAATTATCTTAATATTTAACTTGGCTCTCATTTCACATTTACGTTTTTGATGAGATTATAATAACACGCGCACCATGTGTCTCAATTAACATTATCAGCCTCGTAAGAGATCGAGCGGGCACAAGTTTTCCTCATGTTTATCCAAAAGCAGCCAGTTTCAACAACATACACAACAGTTATTGAGTTAGAAAACAAAGTTAAAATAAATATGCCAAATAAGTGAAAGTTTAATTCCTATAAGGTTGCACATTCAAATGGTAAGTAGTGGTTAATGGGTGGATTAGATTCTTTGTTGCTCGTTACCATGGTTACATCTCTCGAGTGTCTTTTTAAAACTCTGATTTTATACCAAACATGAGTTTAAGCGATGAGCATAAATCCATTTGGAGATCGGTCATCTCTTGAGCATGCTTGAAGTCCATATTATAAACATTTTTCTAAGAAACTCAGTTACTGTTGTTTTTTCGCTAACGGGACTGAATAACAACAAAAAAAAAGTTGATTGACACTTATACGCGTTGTTTGCATACACGTAATAGTTTAAGAGCGACCCTACGACTTCGTCGCCGTACAGTTACGTACGTACGTTCCTCTGTCTAACAAAACGGACAGATAGAAAATTCAAATCATAGCGTCTCGGTCGCAAACTGTTTTTCGCACGTTTTCCTAGCCCGCGCAGGTACCGGAGGTGTGAGCCGAATCCAGCCGTCAGGGACATAAATCACCGGCCGTTGTGTTAGAACGATTGTACGCAACAATTATCATATATATAGGTATTATAAGGGTGGATTAACTATTCTTTGTTGCTTGTTACCATGGTTACGTCTCCTGAGTCACTTTTTGAAAGTGTGATTTTATAGGGTTTAAATATATCAAACATGGGTTTTAGCGATAAGTATAAATCCATTTGGACATGGGTCATCTCCTGAGCATGCTTGAAGTCCATGTTATAAACATAGTTACTGTTGTCTCCTCGCTGACGGGACAGAATAACAACAAGAAAAAGTTGATTGACCCATAAGTATTATAGACCCTTTGTAAATGTAGAAGCTATGTTGGTATATATTACTTAAGGGTCCTTAGGTATCACTTGAAAACAGTCATCTATTTAGGCTATTTTCTGTTGAACTGGAATATAACTTTTCTCAAACATGCAATGAAATATTGACGCTATGTTCATTGTAACAGGCTGCGACGTATCACGTTTCGGGCGCGGCGCTACTAGCGGTCCATAATGGAATTTCATACAACATTAACGGCCTATTAGGACGGCAAAGTGATCGTATTTTGCTTCCGAGGCCGGCGGCTGCAGCACGTGCTTTTGTTACTGAATCATTAGAATTTCATTTCGAGTGTTCTTATAATCTTCAAATTTCATTGCAATTTTTGATAAAAGCACTATAAAAGCCTCGGCGCGAACAGGGATTGTCGGCCTCGTATCGCTAGATGGATCTATAAATACTCAGCCGGCAATCCGCAGCCTCTGCAGTAAAGTACTATTGACATTTTCGATTCATTACTATCTAGTAAGTACAAGACTTATGCTGGTATATGTACTTGTTATTTTTATTAAGTTCAACAAATTTCAATCAAAATACAGGTTCTTTCCGCTTGAATTCTACAATTGAATAAAAGCAAAAGAGACATGTTTATACTATCTTACTTAAACTAATAAGTAATAAAATCATCGGACAGTTTAATTAGTTCATTGGAATTACGATTTGAAACGGGATATTTACCATGTATATTAAGTTAATCCTTGATAATGGCGCTTGCAACAGTGCCGAAATATCGGGAACTCAAAAATACAATGGTAAATATCCCGTTTCAAATCGTAATTCTAATGTAAATGACCATGTAAGCTTGAAATCTTATATAGTTCATTGGAGTTATCAATAGTTTTCTGATAATATGAGTTTTAAACGTTTTAAATTTTGTAAGGCCTCATTCGCCAACCAAAAAGAAATAAGTTTTCACCGCGGAATAATCCCATAGCAAGTTGAGGTAGCAGCGAGTATTTTACAGGATTCGGCACCGCAAGAGGAAAATCCGAATTCTTATGAATTCTTATGACTTTATCCACATAATATTGATGTTTTCCATCTAACCTTCAATATTTGATTGTGTAACGATGCGTGTATCGGACCGTTACATACAAACTTTCTGGCCGTTTTTCTGATTTATCTTTTCTCTAAATTTTAAAATTTGAACTATGCTGTTATTTTAATAAAAATTAAATATTAGACCTAAATACCTACTAAAAACAGTGAGTTATATGATATTATTCGTACTGTGATCGAGAGATTTGTATTGTTCTTTTCTACAGAGCAGTGTATTTATACTGTTCAAAGGCACAATATTGTAAGTTTCCATACCTATTTGTTAATTTAACCCATTTAATACATAGCTGATAATAAATCGTAGGCTAAACGCATCGTATGCTTGTTGCAGGTGCCTTATTATTTTTATGAAATAAATACCTTCTTCCCTGGCTACCAATCTTTGCTTCCCCAACCAAATACCCACTCCTGAGGCCCTGCAGACCTCACAGATTGTTCCCGATAATGCTTCAAGATAAAGAAGTTAATGAAACTTCTCTGTTACGAGTGGAACGCAGGAGTTATGAAATAACTATTATATCATCATCATATCAGCCGAAAGACGTCCACTGCTGGACATAGGCCTCCCCCAAAGAGTGCCATAATGACCGGTCCTGCACCACCCGCATCCAGCGGACTCCCGCGTCCTTTACCAGGTCACCAGTCCACCTTGTGGGGGGTCTACCCACGCTGCGCCTTCCGGACCGTGGTCGCCACTATTATATATATATATATATATTATTTATTGGCCAAAAACTATTTTAACAGAAAATGGTAAACATTGTTTACTTTGGATATATTATTACAAGATCACTTAATACACACCATCCCATACTACTTATGGATCAACCTCTAGGATAAAATGTTCATGACTTGTAGTTTGCGACAGTAATAATATAATATACTTACATTGAGTGTCGTATCACGCATAATGAAGATTTCCGTACCAACAGCTTCTAGTCCACATTTAAAACCACTGTCCAACACACTGACTCTCTCACGGCACTTACGACCTTATGTTTGGGCAAGACAGTTTTTCAGCGAAAACTCAAAAACCGTACACATATCTTGTTCAACACAAAAATCTTTTAAATTTATTAATGTTCACGACCTCAATTTATTAGAATTTCAAACGTCATAGTTTGGAAATCAGAGGAATGACACACTTTTTATGACTGAAAGCCAATATCTCACCAATGGTTGACTTAAATGGAAAAGTTTTTTAGAAATCTCTACATTAAATCTCATCATTAAATCTCTACGTTAAATTATTTTTTCCATCCACCGGTTACATATATGGAGTCCCCCCTATCCTTCCCTTACGTATCCCTTCATAGAATATACCTTCCTTCCAAATTTCATAATTGTAGTGCTTATAGTCTCCGAGTAAATCAGCTGTGACATACGGACGGACGGACGTACATACGTACAGACATGACGAAACTATAAGGGTTCCGTTTTTGCCATTTTAGCTACAGAATCCTAAAAATGGACGATGTTTGACTAAAGAAATTCGGGGCGTCGCTTGTTCGGTCACGTGCAAAAATACGCATCGAATTAATACTCTCATAAAAACGATCCGCAACCCTGGTTCACTGACATAAGAGCTATGTTACGTATTTATGAGTAAGTTGTATGCACCCATATTTTTGCATCTGACTGTTCCTACATAGTTTTCTAAACTCCATACTAACGGTGCGTTTAAGGCGCGTATAACCGCGAACGACCTTGCGCATTGGGGCGTGGCGTAGCGCCGCCCGCGCACGTATCCGCCCCAACTTTTATGACGGTGTGGTAGTTATTCCAGGTTTTTGACAAAAGTAATGATTATTTTACAATATCCGCAGCTCAGATTATGAAAAACTGAATTAAGTTTTATGTTCTGAATATCCCGCGTAAAAAACATGTCTAGATAGTGAGCAGTAGCGATTTAAAGGTTGAAAAATGCCTTATTTGATTTTTTTTTTTGTTAGGACAATCTAGGCGTGTTGCAATTTCCGCAGCTCAGATTGAAGAGGACTTATCAATTCTTCAAGTATATTTTTTCAAGACCTATATTTCGGGCCAGTTTTGAGTTTTAGGCCTTTGAACGCGACCAAAATGTGATATTTCACTCTATTACGCGCCTTAAATGATGTTTTATATAACGTTGCCGTTGTAACTATCCGTCAATATCCATATCTAATGACACGAGAACCCTGTACTCTAGTATAATAGTATAAATGAAACGGAGCCTTTGATGTATCATTCCTATCTAATATGCTAATATTATACGTAATTAGCAAACAACTTGTGCTCAAACACAACTTGCAAGCCTCTCTAGTTACGAAAACAGGCAAATGCTTAATGGATTTCTCAGTAAGTATTTCAATACATTTGAAGTAGAACTCTGCAGTTTCCGCATAGATATAATGACGAAGTCGATCGAACGATTTAAACGCTTTCTGTGTGCGTGTAACCAAGACATCTACGCTCAAGATGGCGCTATGTTATCTGAATTTGGCACACACAAACAAAAACATCCCTAATAATTAATAAATCGTCGTCGCAGATAATTCGGAGTGAAAAAGATGATCACAAATATTCAAACACGACTTGTGTTTATGAGAACTCTCTAGAGTACATACAGATATATCTGGTGGCGATTGTGCAAACCATAACAACATCTAGCTCACTCCCGGGTGTCCCCGCACGCTCGGGACCACTCCACCACAGACCCCACGAACAGACCCGGTTACACGGGGCCTCCCACATGCAAGTACGATACGAGTAGTAACTCGCTTAGGCGCAGTGCCTTTACCATGACTTTAGATGACCGTACTCGCTAGCGACTGCGTAAAAAGAACTGTCAATCGGCATACTAAATCGTTTACGCAGTCGCTAGCGAGTACGGTCATGCAAACTCATGGTAAAGACACAGGGTGCGCCGCGCTTCACGCCACAGACCTTCACGTACAGTCTAGCTGAATCTGTGTTCCCAAAGATTCATAAATATTTGTGCACTGTGTGATAGGCAAACGCTCTGATACACACGTACCTCACGTAAGTGTATATAAAGCGATTATAACGATTAAAAACAGATAAATGCCGTCCCACCCGATAAGGGATTTCCTCTTCTAAACACGTAACCAATTAATATATAAACACTAGAAAGTATGTCATATGAGTAGTTGTATACCAGAGGTTGAGATAACCTGTGTTCCAGTACTCTCGGTGTCTCTCTAAGTATCCCCTCTTCCCTCCTACCACACCTGCATACTACAACTGCTAACAATGTGAAGTTCACATACATTTGACCACTTTGTCCGTGCACATTATTTCGAACTCGATTGTAAGTGCTGCGCAGGTAAGACAATACACGCGGCTGCAACATCGTTCCAGCACTGTACAAAAAGTCAGACATAGTCGGACCGTTACCGGCCTATTTCTACCGAAGTCATAACGAGTTATGGAAGATTCATAAATATTTGTGCACTGCTAATAATGTGAAGTTCACATACATTTGACCACTTTGTCCGTGCACATCATTTCGAACTCGATTGTAAGCGCTGCGCAAATAAGACAACAAACGCTGCTTCAACATCGTTCCAGCACAAAAAGTCAGACATAGTAGGACCGTTACCGGCCTTCTATCGAAGTCATAGCGAGTGACGGAGACGGACTGACCTTTTCCGTGCAGCTGCTGCCTGTTCTCGGTGCCCTTGAGGCTCTCGGCGGTGTGCAGCAGCTCGTCCAGCTGTGGCTTCTTCTGCTCCAGCTCACGCAGCACGCCCTGCGCACACACACATACACGTTACTATTATCACATAAGGGTCACTGTCAGATTTAGGTTCGCGTCTTATCGGTGGACATATCAAAAATTAAGAGCTACAATAGTAGATTGTGTCTCAAGGGAGCAAAATGATATATTTACGGCGAGGGCGTTATATTGAATTCTGAGTGAAGCGAAAGATTCTACAATCTTGAGCATAGCGAGGGATTCAAGTGTTTACGCCCAAGACGGAAATAATTTTGCTATCGTGTGACACATACTGCTTTTCACACCGTCTATGAGGCCCGCTGCTAAAAACATGAAATATCTTAAAAATGATTTTACTACAGAGTATGTTACTGCTTTTCACACCTTCTATGAGGAAAAGAGTCATTGTTGCCCTCAAATGAGGGAAGAAAAGTACATCTTTGATCCCTCATTCGAAGGCAACAATAACTCTTTTCTGAATAGCAGGTGTGAAAAGCTTAATTTTGGATTATTCTAGTAATCCGTTTAACCAATGTCTCCGTTGCTATAAATCCATGTACTAAAAACATAGCTTACATGCACATAAACCGTTAACTATTGACCACCGAAGGGATAACTTTTGTTTTTGCAACTGACAATAACCCATAATAGAGATGGGTCATCATCATCATCAACATATCAGCTGAAAGACGTCCACTGCTGGACATAGGCCTCCCCCTAAGAGTGCCATAATTACTGGTCCTGCGCCACCCGCATCCAGCGGACTTCCGCGACCTTTACCAGGTCATCAGTCCACCTTATGGGTAATCTCGACATAGTCCCTATTCGTCCTGGTACCGCCGCACACCGGGTAGAGCCAGTCCTACCCAGGTCGGGCCTAGCTGAGTTTCTTGCTGGACTCTTCTCAGCTAGGTTAGGTTTAGTGAACCAGCGACAAATCTCCCAGTAGCTCGATTCCACTCACACCTCAGATTCGGTTGAAACCGCTCAACCAATCTCACTGGAGCGCAAACTCTTAGAGTATTCCAGTGTTCCAAACCACACGCGTGGTCCTGTCGGAGGTTTTCCCCTGGATTTTCCCCAGGCTACTCTCCAGCCGCGCACTCCTATCGCTTTATTGGGCCCGGCCTATAAAGTCAGTCAGGTTAAAAAAAGGGTAATCTCGACTCACTCCGGACTGGTTTAAATACAAATCCAGTGATTTTAATGGTTCCTCGAATCTTTTGATTTTAACTCCGGATTTGATCGAAATGTACGAAAGTCCACCAGTTTAACCTCCGGTCCGCGATACCGGCGCAAACCGGTCATTCATTCGGCTCCGTTTCGAGTCGGAGTTAATAACTCCTCGGACTCACACCTCAGATTCGGTTGAAACCACTCAACCAATCTCACTGGAGCGCAAACCCTTAGAGTATTCCAGTGTTCCAAACCACACGCGTGGTCGTGTGGGAGGTTTTCCCCTGGATTTTCCCCAGGCTACTCTCCAAACCGCGCACTCCTATCGCTTTATTGGACCAGGCCTTTAAAGCCAGTCAGGTTAAAAAAAAACCTCAGATTCGATAACATTTTGAAAAGAGACGATTAGAAATCGGCACCGCTTACGGATTCGAATCATTTAAATCCTCAAGTTCTCATTTACCCCTCTCTGTCACACAATATTAGTGTACCTATTTGTCGATCGCTTTAATATGGCCGTTATCTGGGGCCCGCCCATTTCCCCGCACCACGCCATCGTCAGTACTAGTTGTAACTGTGACGTCATTTTGCGACGGCCATCTCGAAGCAAACAGCGGCAAATATACTTATCTTAAATATTAGGATTAGGTGACATCGAACAGCGGACTCTTTCAGAATACCATCGGAAAAACTCTAGTCAGATCAAATTCAAATTCAAAATTCTTTATTTGGTAAAGTACTATTTGTTATAATATAAGGCGATGGAGCCATCCGGTAAATCATTATGAATATAAGACCTAAATCAAAAGCTCTTGAAAACTTGTCGGTTATCTATAATTACAACTAGTGGCTCTGTAAGTTAACCTGTTTAACCTCGCAAGTTTTTTTTTTAAACTTGACTTGACAAAAAAACTGTAATTATCGAACCTGTTCACAAAATTTCACGAGAATCTGTTGAGAAATGCGACCTGCAGAGAAGAACAAACTGATACTCGCCCGCAGAAATTTTCAAAATCATTGAGAAATATTAGTTTTTGAAAATTTTCCAAAAACTGACTACAAAAAAAATCTATATAATTACCGAACCTGCTCACAAAACCTGCTCATAAAATAAACTTCTATTTATGGCTGTGTGTTCCACACTTCTTATATAATTCCCACTTATATTTTTAGTTCCACTCAAAGTTTCGTCCTAAGACAGCTCTACAGTTAGGGTTGGTCAGACTTTTTCGCGTAAGGGGTCAGAAGAGCATCTCAAGACCTGCTTGAAGACTTGTTGCGAGACTCAAAATATTCCGCCATCTCAAACATTTATAGCAGCAACACCCAACATATTGCAGGTACTTCTTACGACTTTTTCTCAGCAATAATGTTGTTTTACAAATGTAGGAACAACGAAATTGATATACTTTTTATGCACGCAACTAACTGTAAAATATTCCTGTAGCTGACCAACCTTATTCTTACACAAAAGAATGTGAAAAAGAAAAATAAAACAATTAAAATTACATACACTAAAAATCAAAGAACATATGTGACAAATTAACCATGAAGAAAAAAAGGAATGAATTCTGAAAGATGCCTTTTGTTTCATTATTTTACCATTTTTTTTTTTAAACCACGTCGGTGGCAAACAAGAGACAGCCCACCTGATGGTAAGTGGTTACCGTCGCCTATAGACGCTTGCAACACCAGAGGCGTTAATCGCGCGTTGCCGACCCGTAAGAAACCTTTTCACGCCTTTCCTACTAATTAAAAAGTAATTTATGCCTCAAGCTTGCTCACGACAGACGTATGCAAGTACGTGTTCCAGTAGAAAATAGGCAAGTGGTCGGACTAGTAGCTGGTAAGAGCCTGTGGGCGAGCGTCCATTTGCTAACTGGGTATCCAACGATTAATGTCAGGAGTTTCACAAACCTCACAATCACCGCCGCAGGCGCCGTAGACCACTATTACCCGGCATCCTATGACGCTTAATTCATACGCACGTAGGGGTCAAATTATACTAGACACTAGCTTAGAGACACATGAAATGTTAAGTGAAGAGGGAGGTCGGAATCAAACGACGGTAGCGCTATCGCCACTCAAGCCGATTTGCTGATAAAGTGGTTTCGATTGGCTGGGTTCTTAACAAGAGGCTAACTATCCATACATCATTGCCAAGTCTAAAGACAAGATTAATACGAATATATGCGGTTTATATAATTTCTTTTAAGGGGATGCCTCGATTCGGTCAGCCACGCCCCCCGTGAAAGAGACACGCTTATGTCTTTCGCGCACGACAAAACGGGATGCAACACTCTTCGGGAATGCCTTTTTTAGACAAATGTCGTTAAATGTCTGTCTCTGTGCAGTTTTATTAAATTTCCTCTTGACAGACTTTAGACGGTGTAAAATACCATAATTTTAACTTAATTGTGCCGTTTAATAATGCGTTGCTTTAGTAGACTGAGTAAAAAAAGGAAAATAAAGACTCAACTTTAGATTTTTTTCTATCGAAAAATTTTAAGTAATCATGTTTCGGTATTGTCAGAAACACAGTCATATAGTCAAGAATCATATATCTGAAAATCAATCCTTATTGGTTCCTCGTCTGGGTAGAACAGCGTTTCAAAGAACGCGATATTTCTAGTCGCACGGCCTTAAAATTACATGGATTCATAGTAGAGATGCGCCGAATATGGGTTCGACCGAATAATTAGGTCCAGCTGTTGCCGAACCGAATACTCGGCCGAATTATTTGGTTCAACGATTTCATTTACTGTTGTAAAACAGACTAACTGAATGGTAAAATTTTTGTTCATTATCAAAGCGAAATATTGACAAACTAATTTAATCAAGGCCCGCCAGGTGGCGCGGAGGTTTCGGCCGAGCTGCCGATTCAATTAAAAACTGGCAATATTAACACCGTGCTAAGGTATAGTTTACTAATTATTTGAACACTCCTGATCAAATCTGCCCTGATATAGAAAGATACAATTTTAAATACATTAAGAATAAAATAAATAAAAAATCACAAAGTTTCCATTCATGTCATAGTAGACTGTATGACAAATAAATAAAATAAATATAAATATTTGTGGACAATCTACACAAATCAACCTAGTCCCAAACTAAGCAAAGCTTGTACTATGGGTACCAAGTGACGATATAAATACTTATATAGATAAATAGATACTTAAATACATAGAAAACATCCAAGACTCAGGAACAAATTTCGTGTTCATCACACAAATGCCCTGACCGGGATTCGAACCCGGGGCCTCCAGCTTCGAAGGCAGGGTCACTACCAACTAGGCTAAAGCGGTCAGCAAGCGGTCGTCAAGGGTCTAAAATGGAGCCATTTTACCACGATATGTTTGAAGGTGGGCCGGGGATTTCAAAAATTACAATACGACTATATTGTTCAATAAGAATCGTATTATTCTCATATTGAGCTACTGGAAGTTAGGCATTTTTTTTAATACAACACCGGTGGCAAACAAGCGTACGGTCCACCTGATGGTAAGCGGCCAGCGCAGCCTATAGACGCCCGCAACTTCAAAGGAGTCACGTGCGCGTTGCCGACCCTTTATAAGATTTGGGGATGCACTGTGTTGACAGCAGAAGGAACACATCTAGGTTCCTCGCTCTCAACACAGTGCATCCTCGGGAGCTCTGGCAACCTTGCTCACCTCCAGGAACACAACACTACATACTTACTATTACTTTTTACTTTACAATGTTTTTTGGAGTCCGTTTTTATTTTAAACAAGAGCGTATTACACCAATCACACTTGCGATAGCTGTGGTATTTCCAAAACAAATATTGACATAAAAGTTTTAATTAGTTTGCGACAGACGTGCCTAAATATTAATAAAGTTTACCCATCATATATAGAAGTTGACATCGTCTGAATTGCGACCCGCCTTACTTTTGGGTGTGAAGAAACACACATACAATATTCAAGTGAGTTAACTATTCAACAGAACAGATCCGACAGGTGACGAGCTTTTTACCTAATTCATAAAATATTAATTTCGTATCAAAACTTCCAAACTTTCAACAATTATAAATTTTTCATATGTCAAGCTTGCTAGAATTCAAAGTAATTTATATTCATCACTAAGCGGCAATTACACTTCGTCGTTCGCCGCATGCTGCATGCGGCGACCGCAAAAGTGTAAAGAACGCGTTAGTCGGCCGCATTCGGCGATCGACAGCTGCCAACGCTTATAGGTAGGCGGACAGACTAATGTGAAGACGACGTTTGTTGGCCTAAGTAGTTTAAAATGAATTCGGCGACCGCATTAGGTGAACGACGAACTGTAAAGAACACGTTAGTCGGCCGCATTCGGCGAGCGATAGCTGCCAACGCTTATAGGTAGGCGGACAGACTAATGTAAAGACGACGTTTGTTGGCCTAAGTAGTTTAAAATGAATTCGGCGACCGCATTAGGTGAACAACGAAGTGTAAAGAACACGTTAGTCGGCCGCATTCGGCGATCGACAGCTGCCAACGCTTATAGGTAGGCGGACAGACTAATATAAACACGACGTTTGTTAGCCTAAGTAGTTTAAAATGAATTCGGCGACCGCATTAGGTGAACGACGTAGTGTAATTGCCGCTTTAAGCACAGTAGGTTATTACTTTTCATCATCATCATCATCATATTTAAGAGCCTAGCCCAGCTCTTGTCGGTGGAGTACCTAATCGCCATTCTGTTCGGTTCTCCTCCAAGGCTTACGGCTTAGGCTTAAGGCTTTTTCATTACAATGAAAATACCCGGTTAGATACGAGTAGACTAGTCACAGAGGTTTTTCTTTCTGAAAAATGTAGCAGCTTTTTTCATATAAATGACACTATTTCATGTCCAAAACGAAGAGTAGACCTTAAACCTCCTACATAAGTAACATTATTATTAATCAGAATAAGCCAAGCCATGTTTCCGTACATGAGATACGTCGCTTTGTAGTTTATTTTGACAATGGTGTAAATGGCCGCGTACGGTACGGTTTCAGAGGAATTTCCTCCCACGGAAGCTCCGGTTGTAGAATGAGCTATGCCGAGGTTGTCCCGTGGGGTTCTTCAAGAAATTAGTGTATAAATTTTTAAAGGGTCGGCAACGCGCATGTGACACCCCAGGAGTTGAAAGCGTCCATAGGATACGGTTACCGCTTACCATCAGGTGGGCCGTACGCTTGTTTGCCACCGACGTGGTATTTTAAAAAAAAAAGAATACTTGCTCAACTTGCCGGTGCTAAAAAAGCGGCAAATTGCGCGGCTGTTTTATTATAAACCTGCTCTAAGAAGGTGAGGAAGTTGTATCTACTCGAACTTTAGTAAACCTTATAAGACGGCCAGTGTTTCCAAGTATCAACCAACTTTTAATTACACTAGCCAAGAAACTAGTAAGTTCACAGCTTCCCGTCTGACCCGCCTTTTTTAACCTGACTGTGGTTTTATAGGCCAAACCCAATAAAGCGATAGGAGTGCGCGGTTGGCGAGTAGCCTGGGGACAATCCAGGGGAAAACCTCCGGCACGACCACGCGTGTGGTTTGCTAGACTAGAATACTCTAAGAGTTTGCGCTCCAGTGAGATTGGTTAAGCGGTTTTGTCGCTGGTTCACTAAACCTAGAGCTGAGAAGAGTCCAGCATGAAACTCAGCTAGGCCCGACCTGGGTCGGACTGACCCTACCCGGTGTGCGACGGTACCGGGACGAATAGGGAGTATATTATGTGTCAGTGTTGTCGCGATCGCGCGATGGACGTCCCCGCCGGCGCGCGAAGCGCCTTCATACGCGCGTCAGTCACTACCCTGGTTTACTTACGTCGGTGTTTTTAGATTTTAATCTTAAGAGATAAGAGATTATTTATTTGTTAAACTTAAGTAATTATACGTAACGGTCATTGGTTTAGAATAATGTCCGTCATGTTTTTTTTATTTTTTATTTTAAATTAACAATAATAGAATTGGTAATTAATAAATAAATAAATATTAGAGCACAATCTTACACAAATCGAACTAGCCCCACAGTAAGCTCAAGAAGGCTTGTGTTGTGGGTACTAGACGACGATATATTTAATAGATATTTAATTGAATCAAATGTTTCCTGCTTTACCAGTGCACCACTGTCGTCCCGTCTTCTACCGGTACCTGGGATCCCAGGGATCATAACAAAAGAATGCTATTGTTTCTTTTTTTCGCCGGGTCGACGGCTTACGTAAATACATTACAAATTACTTGCAAATTATCATCATTTAAAAAGTCATTAATATTATAGTAACATTTTTTCAATAATAATTCCACCATCCGTTTCTTAAACATGACAATAGTACAATTCCTAAATGCTGATATATTAATATAGATTTTACGTGTTACACCAAATACACTTTTATTGATTGGTGATTTGGCTTATTATCCTTCTTAACGAGCGAGGGACCTAAATGTGTTCCTTCTGCTGTGAACACAGTGCATCCTCAAATCTTATAAAAGGTCGGCAACGCGCACGTGACTCCTTTGGAGTTGCGGGCGTCTATAGGCTGCGGTGGCCGCTTACCATCAGGTGGACCGTACGCTTGTTTGCCACCGGCGTTGTATAAAAAAAATAACAGTAAATTTAGAATGAAGGAAAAATTGAAAAATTTAGGCACCGAGCAGGATTCGAACCTGCGACCTCCCGGCACTCGCGGCCAGTCGCTCTAGTCAACTGAGCTATAGGTGCAATCGCTACCCAGTTCCAAATTCATCAACCGTTCCTTCGTATTAAGCAGTACCGCTGCTAACGTAAACTATTTTTTTATACAAACGCCTTAAGGGAGGCGTACAGCAAAAAAAAACAGTATTTAATCGTCCAAGTTTCTTCGTTTCCCTAGATTCTCAGAGGATAATAATGCATTTATTTATGTAACTTGTTACGTTTCAAAACTAGCACGCCGCATATTCTCCTCCTGCACTTGTTTTGTTTGAAATCGCATGACGGATAACACAGAAAACGTAACCCAGCATCCACAAATAAGGAAACTCACCGAACAAGCAATTCGTGGAATTACCTATACAAATAGGCGCGATTGCTCGGGTAACGAGAAAGCTTTCATCTTTACATCGAAATTAGTGAGGAATAACATCGGCGCATTCAAATTTACGAACTGAATTGGAATAGCTATTTGGGCCATTCTACTTTTTAGGGTTCCGTAGCCAAAATGGCAAAAACGGAACCCTTATAGATTCGTCATGTCTGTCCGTCCGTCCGTATGTCACACCGGATTTACTCGGAGACTAATAAGCACTACAATAATGAAATTTGGTACGAAGGTGTATTCTATGAACCGCTACATAAAAGTGATGTGAAATTAAAAAAAAAATATTATATTAGGGGGGGCACTCCGTACATGTAACCGGTGGATGAAAAAAAATCCAACGCACATAGTCGTGTGGGGTATTGATGGATAGGCCTATAAAAATGATATGGAAGTTTCTAAAAAACTTTTCCATTTTAGTCAACCGTTGGTGAAATATTAGCTGTCAAAGTCATAAAAAGCGTGTCCCCCTCCCCTCTAATTTCCAAACTATAAAGTTTAAAATTCTGAAAAAAATTGAGGTGGTGTGCATTAGTAAATACTTTCAACGATTTTTGGTTTGAACAATATAAGTTTTACGGTGTGTTTGGCCAAGACAGTTTTTGCCTAAAAACTGTCTTGCCCAAACAAAAGATCATAAGAGCCGTGAGTTCCCTATGAAGATACGACTTTTTTAGAATAAATGTATTGGATAGTGGTTTTAAATGTGGACTAGTAGCTGTTGGTACGGAACCCTTCATTGTGCGTGGTCCGACATGCACTAGGCCGGTTTTTATGTACATTTTCAGAAACTTTTTCTAATGCAGATTTTGGAATACTTGGCCCTCACTTTATACTTTTGTATTGTTATTTAGAAAGAGGTTTAATTGTAGTGTCACTTCCGATAGTTTTGGTAATTAACGAACCACAGCTAATATCCATAAATCGAGTAACTCAGTAGTCCTTGGATGTCTCACCATTTGTATGAAAAAAATGTTTTTTAGCACTCTGTTACCAGCCTTTTACAGCAATATGTTAATATAAGTATTTTTACCCATAAATTCCTTTTATTAGGTTCAGGTACTATTTCGAATTCCTATTTTTGTACACTAATTCAATACAAATCATAGTTGTTTTTCTTTGAAATAGAAAACTGGCCATGAAAAATTAGAATAACCCATTTTTTTCGAGCATTCTTTCTGACAGGTTTGACTGGCGTGCAACAAATAGAAACAGATTTCTAATTCTTATTTCAAACGGAGCCCTTTCGGATGAATGAATGAATGAATTTTTTTTATGCAACGCCGGTGGCAAACAAGCGTACGGGGTCCACATGATAGTAAGCGGCCACCGCCGCCTATAGACGCCCGTAACTCCAAAGGAGTCACGTGCGCGTTGCCGACCCTTTATAAGATTTGAGAATGCACTGTGTTGACAGCAGAAGGAACACATTTAGGTCCCACGCTCTCAACACAGTGCATCCTCGGGAGCTCTGGTAACCTTGCTCACCTCCAGGAACACAACACTACATACTTGTATAGTAGATAATGTTATTATGGCTGTGGTCTTCTGCAAGGCGGAGGTACTTCCCCAGTTGAGCTGCTCCAAATTCGAGCAAGATGACATTTTGCTGTGCCCTACCTCTCTCATACATACATAATCCTTATTCACAAATTACGGTCAAGGCGAACCATTATTACTGATGCCGATTATTAATAAGAAAAGCATTCTTCTCCTCCAATTAAATAAATAAATAAATATTATAGGACAATCTTACACAAATCGAACTAGCCCCACAGTAAGCTCAAGAAGGCTTGTGTTGTGGGTACTAGACGACGATATATTTAATAAATATAAATACTTAAATACATAGAAAACATCCAAGACTCACAAATATTTGCCCTGACCGAGATTCGAACCCAGGACCGTCAGCTTCACAGGCAGGTGCACTACCCACTAGGCTAAACCGGTCGTCGTTATGTCAACTTGCCTACTTTAAAGTCATGGTCATTTCCTAACAGCAATCGAAACAAAAAGACTAAATAAAAACTAGTTTTTAGACCATGAGCACTTTACGAATCCCAAATACTTTATCGACACAAATTTTACTAATAACTAACCCCCTAGGAATGAAGCTATCCGTAGCAGAACTGGGGTCACCGACATAGCCTTCAAAATTGCGAGACTTAAGTGGCAGTGGGCAGGGCACATTGCTCGCAGGATTGACGGTCGATGGGGCCAGAAACTGCTTGAGTGGCGTCCACGCACCGGAAGACGAGCTGTCGGTAGGCCTCCGACAAGGTGGAGTGATGACCTGGTGAAGGTCGCGGGAATCCGGTGGAAACGAACGGCACAGGACCGGTCTAAATGGCGAGCCTTGGGCTCCCCCAATGCCTGCCTATGTTCAGCAGTGGACGTCTTTCGGCTGATATAATGATGAGCTAACCCCTGCTAACTAAAATGTCTGTTGTCACTGTCTCACAAGCACATGTGTCAAAGTGACAGGTAAGGACAAACGAACTCTAGCGGCCAGTTAACTAATATAGGTTTGATAGACGTTTATGAATAATGGGGTAACAAATTAATTTCAATGGCGGGGACATCGCAAAGTCCGCAGATTCCTTCTAATTGTGACGGCGCACCTGCCCGCGAGGCTGCCGCCCCCCTTTATTGATCCCACCCCACGCGCCATGACCACCCTAACTGGACCCCGCAGCCCTCCCCTGAAACCGTCTACAACAGCAAACCGAAGGGTATTCGTTGGAACCCAACGGGTCCCGATAAACTGGTGATCCTTGGGCAGGTAACTCTTGCAATTTTTAAAACGCTCATGGTTAGGGAAACTGTTTTGTCTTAATAATTCTGTGAGGGCAGTTATTTTTGTAATTTTACGCCCTTTTTGCTTAGCTTAACGCGGAAATTTGCGGAGGTATTCACGTGGATAAGCATAACGGAAAAAATAAAAGGCAAAATAGGTATCAATGTTGTCTCTTAAATTTTATGACTATATAGCCATCATATATTTCATACTTATTATAAACTAGCGACCTATTTTATTTTATAAAATGATTAGAACTAGTCATTTTTACTACATTTCACCTAGGATAAGCTTAATTTCGACTTTAATGACTTAAAAAAACCAACAGACATCGTATATTAGTTTAAGAGACCGGTTTTTATACTTGAGGGTCTAAATAAATAAAAAATAAATAAATATTAGAGGACAATCTTACACAAATCGAACTAGCCCCACAGTAAGCTCAAGACGGCTTGTGTTATGGGTACTAGACGACGATATATTTAATAGATATAAATACTCAAATACATAGAAAACATCCAAGACTCAGAAACAAATATTCGTGCTCATCACACAAATATTTGCCCTGACCAAGATTCGAACCCAGGACCGTCAGCTTCACAGGTAGGTGCACTACCCACTAGGCTAAACCGGTCTGTAGAGGAAGACAGCGTAAGATTAAACTCTGAGCCACTATAACCGTCGCAGCAGATAAAAACGACGTGAGCCGTCAACGGAGGAAATATTACGTCTCGAGACACAGCGACCCTTGGAACTTAATTCCGACGAGTTTTTGTAGATGGTTTTCATTAACAGTTCCGGATGTGTTAGGGATTTAGCGACGTTTGGTGACTGGGCGACTTGACATGCGTTAGTTTATTGCTACTCGTGATACGAACAAGAGGATTGTCACTACATCGGATTGGTAATACCATGTAATACGTATACAGTTTCGATATGCTTTCTTGTGGAACTACACATTGTAAATACCTCATCATAAATTTAAGAGTTAGACTTGTCGGTGTAGCTCTCTCCATCTGACTCTATCCAGGGCCGCCTCCTTGACCTCCTTATACGACACGACTGCTAGCATTCCTTTTATTTGTTTTATTTTTGTAAATACCTATTATGTACTATTATTTTTCCTCTCTTTTTAATTATTTTTTGTTGTTTACCACTCAGATTTACTTAATAGTATAAGGCCGGGTTTTATAAAGATCCGTTAGACCAAATGTCAGATCAAATTGCAGTAACTCAGTACATTTTTTGACATAATAAAACGACATAAGGTCTAAAGGATGTTTATAAAACCGAGCCTATAGTATCATTGCAAGAAGCATATTTTCGGAGAAAATGACTGACTGTCGAGTTTCTTTCAGCGTTTCTTCTCGGCAGTGGTCTCTTGAGAAACGCTAGTAGTTTTTGATTTATAAAAGTGCCATTGCGGCCTTCCTGCAGAATAAAGTTCATTTATTTCATCGGATTGCAGCTTTTTGTCTGAAATAGTAAACTAGAAAACGGAGAAATTCTCAGTTTGATGTCTTTCGAGAAGCATGCACAAATCAAATAAACTTTCTGTATACTGCACATCATATATTCTGAATGCTGCAGCAACATTAAAGACCTCGCGTGTTTTTTTCTTATTTTTTCCAAAACCTGACTCGACAAAACAATCTATATAATTATAGAATCTGCCCACAAAATTTCTCGAGAATCGATTGAGAAATGCGACCTATAGAGGAGAACAAACCGGAATTTGCCCGCTGAAATATTTAAAAAAAATGTTTTTGAAAATTTCCAAATAGTGACGTCAAACAAATTCTACATAATTATCGAACCTGCACACAAAATTTCACGAGAATCGCAGTAGAAATTCGACCCGTAGAGGAGGACAAACGGAAATCCGTACATACGAAAGCATTTTTGTCGAAGCTGAAGCAGAGACCTTCGTTCACTCGGTTAGCTAAAATACTTAAGATGATATTAAATCCCGAACACGTTTAAAACCAATAAGACATTTACATTTTTGTATGACAGTAAAGCGCCATCGCTACAAAATTCTTATTAGAATAACTCATATCGATGTCTCCTCACAGCCGGCCCAACCATCCACACCCCCACGTCCGACCGCCACGGGCGGCGTGGCGCGACTGACAACACACAACACGACGGACACGTGTCGCGTGCCGGCCGGGCGCGTCGCCTAGCAACGCGCCCCTGCTGTAGCGCCCTCGCGCATGCGCCCTTACGTAGTGAGGTAGCGATGTCGACACATAAAATCATCGATGTTGATGCTGTTCTTTCGACCACATTATTAGAGAGTGAACCATCGTCATTTATGTTTTTAACGGAGCGGTAATTAACATTTTGTTACAGTATCCGGAATTGGTTAATCGCAATGGTACAAGATAATGTAATAGGGTGTTGACACCAAATAAGATTTTATTTGCTCGAAAAAGCATTAAATTCTTAATCAAATTGCGGAAAAAAGTAAGTATCGTTATTTTTTGAGTTATTTTTATGCCTCGTTTCTTTTGGAGTAGTAAAATTTTGGTCAATAATCCTACGGCTAACCGTTGTCTACACATGCCGGAGATCTCCGGGCACGTAACAAAAAAATGCTATTGTTTATTTTTTTCGTCGGTCGAGGACGGGTTAAAATAAGCATTCATTGAATTCATTTCAAAACCTTTTACTACGCTGTATAACGGACGTAGCGTTAGCGTGCTTCGAATCGAATGGTACAATCAACATTAAACTACTAAAATAAAACTACCTACCTCATACACTAAATGGTTTCCCCATACATGTTATCAATAAAATAGAAGGCAATCCAAAGCAAACTAAAAATATCATAAAAAGAACAATATTGTATAGCTCAATCTAAACGAAAGAAGACCATATTTTAAGCTTAGCATCACAATCTTAAAATGTAAAGATTTAGCTAAGTAATTAACATAAAATGTAATTAACTTTCTTTTGAAATAAACAGTTTAAATTTTAATTTTTTTTTTTTTTTTTTAATTAATAATTTTCTCCGTAAATTTTTGAACCAATCTAAAATACGAAATAAGAATACAAAAATTCCTATTTCATCTAATGGTGAATTAAACGCTCACACAATAAATAACGTCACTTTAAAAGCCGCAAACTACTTCAATAGGTACCTGTAATATATAAATTCCCCAATCCTACTAATTTCTCCCACCGTCTATAAAAGTGCAACCGGTCGCAGATGTTTGTATTTGGAATCAGTTGAAATGCCGGGAACGCAATATTTTGCAGCCCAGATTAACAACTCTACCGATATCGTGATATTGCTCGTCACTAGTTTTCGCGCATGCGCGTTACCGCCACCGATGTTATAAAAGCCACCGACATGGATGTGTGCTGTCATTCGCCGCCTATGGATGGAACAGTACCACAAACTAGAAAGAAAGAAAGAAATATTTTCGACGACCGGTTTAGCCTAGTGGGTAGTGCACCTGCCTGTGAAGCTGACGGTCCTGGGTTCGAATCCCGGTCAGGGCAAATATTTGTGTGATGAGCATGAATATTTGTTTCTGAGTCTCGGATGTTTTCTATGTATTTAAGTATTTATATCTATTAAATATATCGTCGTCTATTACCCATAACACAAGCCTTCTTGAGCTTACTGTGGCGCTAGTTCGATTTGTGTAAGATTGTCCTCTAATATTGATTATTTATTTATTTATATTTATTTATTTGGTTGGAATTGTTTTGTACAATACTAGGAAATTATAAATAGGTACCTATTTAGTACCAAAATGGGTGCCGCTCAGCATAGTGTCATGAAAATCATGACGCTGTGACGCTGATTTTATCTAAACCTACAGTGATCTCTGCTTTTATACAAGCTTATGTACGTAGGTTGCCTAGATCATTTGAATTTCAATTACCAAATAAATAAATCATAGATGAAAAATAATCCGACGGTCGGTGTATTTATATATTTGACATGTTTTCGACACATCTGGGGGGCGATTTTAGAGTCGAACGCTCCACTTTTCACTCGAGATCTGTCAAAAAACTATGATGATTTGACAGATGTCGAGTGAAAAGTGACCTGAGAAGAACTGAACCGTAATTAAACTGTCGAAAACGACACAAAAAATGCGAATTTGAATGCTGTGACCACTTTAAATCGTTTTTAGGGTTCCGTACCCAAAGGGTCAAACGAGACCCTATTACTAAGACTCCGCTGTCTGTTTGTCACCAGGCTGTATCTCATGAACCGTCATAGTTATACAATTGAAATTTTCGCAAATGATGTATTTCTGTTGCCGCTATACTAGTAACAACAAATACTATAAAACAGAATAAAATACATACTAAAGGGGCTCCCATACAACAAACGTGTTTTTTTCCATTTTTGTACATTATGCACCCCGAGCGAGCGAGGTAGAGCGACGGACCTAAATTTGTCCCTTCTGCTGTCAACACAGTGCATCCTCAAATTTTATACGCTTTATGCCGCTTACCTTACGCTTGTTTGCCACCGGCGTTGTATAAAATAATAATAATGGTACGGAAATCTTCGTGCGCGAGTCCGTCTCGCACTTGGCCGGTTTTAATTCGTAGAGTAATTAATGACTAAAATAAGCATTGACACGGATGGTTAGCAAGACTAGGTACTTATAGCATTCCAACACCTACGTTCGATCGGTTTCACAAAGGGCTTTGTACTTTGTCGCTTTAACGTCATGCCTGAACTATCGTACTAATTTATTAACGGGTGAAAACGAAGTATCAAAATATCCAGCTGCTTGTGAGGCCGACTGTACTAGAAAAAATACACATTAGTAAAAATGATGTTAGCGCCATCTACGCGCAACCAGCCGAACTAACAAGTACCTACAACGCTACACTCGAGCTCGCCTCACATTCCACCTCCGTAGTTCACAAACTTGACGCAGTACTTTGTCTGCGTAGTTTCCCGTGGAACCACGTGGCAAACTGGTACGTATTGCCTTTATTTTAAATTTTGTCCGATCCAATTAAAGAAGACAATGCTATTGCTGGGGTAATCGCAAAAAAACACTAATCATCACGTTGCAAAAAATCGTAACAAACGCCTTGGACGTTCAATTGATTGTCAACTCTATCTCTGTAAGCAAAAGATTACGAGTGCGCCAATAGAAAAATGGCGATCTAGATTCCTTCTATTTGTACCATTCTCAGGTAAAAGGTCGCCAGGTGTATTGAGCCGTGCGTGTAACGTGACATTTCTATTAAACCTTTGGCAAAGACCCTAGAGTTGATAATCCAGTAAAATATTAATGCAAATGCAGTCTTTATTTACGAAGTATGCTTATCTAATATGGTAGCAAACCACACAATAGGACAATGAACAGGGCACGAGAAAAACACAAACGCTATACCTACCTATAAGATTTCAAGATCACTTGGTCACTTACATAAAAATTAAGATGGCGAAATATTTGTAACTCACAAATAATAATATATCCCGTTAGTACTTATCGTAATTCTAATCAGATTTTATTATATCACTAGCGACCCGCCCCGGCTTCGCACGGGTGCAATGCTGATGCATGTATTATACATATAAACCTTCCCCTTGAGTCACTCTATCTATTAAAAAAACCGCATCAAAATCCGTTGCGTAGATTTAAAGATTTAAGCATATAATATATGCTAGGGATATAGGGACATAGGGACAGAGAAAGCGACTTTGTTTTATACTATGTATTGGTAATTCAGATTTTATTCTATAAATTGTCTAGATTATACTATTTTTTATGTTTTTATTTTACATACCTATTGACGATCTTTTTGTGAATTTATTATACTCTCTTTTGACATACATCACAGTAATGCATTTCTTCTCTTTTAAATTTCATATGCATCAATAAATTGCTCTTAATAATAAGATTCAATTTATGTAATATGTAACTGACCATTCAAAAGTGCTTGTTGCTAGGCCAATTTGAATCACTACATAGTATAAAACAAAGTCGCTTTCTCTGTCCCTATATCCCTATGTATGCTTAAATCTTTAAAACTACGCAACGGATTTTGATGCGGTTTTTTTAATAGATAGAGTGATTGAAGAGGAAGGTTTGTTTTCTTTTTGTTTTACACCTTTTTTACTGTTTTTACTCGTTTTCAACTTTAATCCTTGGTATGTGTATCACTCCTGTGCCACGAATAAATGTTTTTCTTTCTTTCTTTTTTTTCTTTATATGTATAATACCAATTTGACATTCATAAGTGCATGTAACATGCCTAAATTGAAGAATAAATGATTTCATTTCATTTCATTTCATTCAACATTCATTAAATAGTGCACCCGTGCGAAGCCGGGGCGGGTCGCTAGTAAAGAATATTTTGAGTTTGAGTTTGAGTTTAATGAAGTATACGTCTAAACTTTGGCCTATACAGGCTAAACTATGAAAACATCTGAGTGTAGATAGAGTGAGAATAGTTTTAACAAGTCAAAGTACGACAAAACTTTATTTTGCGTGGCAAAACTGGCCAAGTCTTTTACATACTTCTTGTGCCAGACTCCCAATAAATAGTCAATAAGACACAGTACTAAACATAAGTCCCAATGTCGTCCATATTTGTCTACATTAACTCGTAATGCTTCTCCCGATCAGACCCGATTACAAACGCTATACGCGACCTCTTACTGTAAACCTTATCCAAGTGGCATAGAGTCTAGTCTCCGCCAGTTGTTTACAAATATGTATTTGTGAAGGATATTCGTGGAAATATTGGGTTCAAAGGGTCGATGTTGACTTTAATGCTTCGACGAGCAAACAGACAAATAGTCAGTCGATAAGCCCCACATCAATACGAAACTGATAAATATCGGATGGAATCGTGTTGGTATTTTATCGGTGCCGGTTGTACGAGTATGTACAGTTGGACATTTAACTAAATGAATTAGGAAGGCTCTCGACTACATTCCCATCCCTCCCCCCTCTGCCGTAACTCGGCGATCACTGATTAGGGGCGGCACGGTCCGGCGTCCTAGGCACACACTCACGGGTCCGGACGACATAATCACAGCGTCCATCGAAAGATGGAACGCTGCGCTTACGGCGTCCAATTCAGACACGACGCGTACACTTAGGCATTCCCGCCGGCGGGTCGCGACAACACTGACACATATAGTCCCTATTCGTCTCTTTCCTTCTATCTCGATATATTTCTATGAAAGAAAGAAAGAAGAAGAAAGAAAGAAAAACATTTATTCGTGGCACAGACACAGTACAAAATCACATAACACCAAAAAACAGAAAATAGCCACGAAATGGCCCCAAATCAGCATAGTGCTAGCCATTGGCTAGCGCTGGTCTTCCTTTGGGACCACGAGAAGCCACGAAAGACAAAAAACACTAAAGTCACACACAACATAACAATTAAATAAATGTCATAATTTACAATTTAAACAGACAAACATGAACGCGACCTTAAACAAACTAAATATCTGTGGTCTGTCACGAGTCGCAACTAGCGCCAGCGGACAACCACAAAAACAGTGACAGATTACGCGATTTCGTAAAATGAAAATGGAGGCATTATTAGGTTGGCGTCATATGACAATATTAAAATTACTGATTAAAACTAAACACATAAAAGCAAATGAAATGTCTGCGTTGTAGTCACAAAACGAGACAGAGAATAGCAATCAATCAATCATGCAAATGGTGCATAACCCAGTGGTAAGATAATGAAAACTTATTGTTAAAGACAGCTAGTTTCCAATCTGCAATTTTCCTCTCTCTTTTGATGTTCGAGCATAAACTTCTTAATATTGATTTTGAAAGACTGAATATGTTTTGCTATGCTGTATGCTATGATACTTACAATAACTCCGCAGTTACATTGCGGTCTTTATAATTGAAATCTGCGAGACACGAAGTACATGCTTAACCCCTCAACAGACCGAAAGCTCTTCGGAGAGTGTTTCATATCTGTTAGAGCGTGACCCGAGCGGCTGACTCGCCGGGCGGGTCATTAATTGAACACCGACGGTGTTGTCCCGGGACTCGGGAATCCCGACCCACATTCCGACCGAATAGTGCGGGAGCTAGCGAGAAGTGAACCACGGTAAATAAATGAGGCACAGGACGCACTGCTAAATAAGTAAAACTCTTCTAGCTTATTTAAGGTTTTACGGGAGAGAACTTTTGCTGATAACGCGGCGGAAAGGTATTGAAAGTAGGACCTATTATTTAAAATTATCAAACTGGCCAAGACAATGAAGTTAAAGCTCTATTTTTGAGATTGAGATATTTATTGATAAAATTATAAGTAATTTTACATGTCAATTATAAGTAATTTTACATGTTATTTTTATATTAACTTGCTTACTGTTGTATTATTTATTTATATATTTATTACATGTCATTTAATTATCAATAGTTAGATGGCCTCAACGTAAACTCATTTATGTTGTAACAAGCCAGTTCAGTCAACAGTTTTTTTAGTTTGCAGGCGAATATTGCGTCACTTGCAGAGTTAATAATCTCTATCAAGTATTCTGTCTGTTAAGTCGAGTCCCCAGAGGTTTCGAGGATGGGAGTGACCGTGTCTCAGCTCGACGCTTCAAGTGCCAAAGAATATTATCAAAACCCCATTGTCAGTCACTTCACCTGTCACGATGGTGTTAGGCACTTGTCCCACCGCCGGCGAGTAGCGAGTAATCTCATAGTAATTCCACTCGCTTGAGCGTGAAAACGAGTAGAATTACTATGAAAGTACTCGCTGCTCGCCGGCGGTGGGACAAGTGCCTTAAATGAGAAAATGGGTCAATCAACTATTTTTTTTTTTGCAATTTTGTCGCTTGAACCATGACAAAAATATGAGAGACAAACTTACTACGAAGAATACTACTTAGACTTCTAATAACTTGCTTAGAAGATCGCCAATAAAATATGGGCCTTAAAATACTATTAGATAAATGTTATTATTCGGTTAAAGACTTTCTTGAGGACAAATTATAAATTCTATTCAGGAGACCTTAATAGGCACGCTTCATAAGCCTTATAAATACCTAGTAAGATGTAATATTTCCCCCGATCTCATGAAGGGCAAAACGGACTTTCTAACAATTCCGCAACTTATTTCATAGTGGTATTAGATTACAGCAAATAATCTACATTGGCGAGCAAGACACCCAGGAGACATTAGATTAATTAAACATAGGTAATTAGGCCATTCTACTTTTTCATGTACATAATTTTCAGACACTTTTTTTTAATGCAGATTTTGGAATACTTAGCCCTCATAAATTTACACTAACGTGAGACATATTTACACTTAATATGAGAACAACGGTTGGAACTCACTTGGCCCTCACTTCATAGTTTTATATTGTTATTTAGAATTTAATTGCAGTATCACTTCCGATAGTTTTGGTAATTAACGAACCACAACTAATATCCATAAATCCAGTAACTCAGTGGTCCTTAGGTGTCTCACCATTTGTATGAAAAAATGTTGTTTACCACTGTGTTACCCACCTTTTACAGCAATATGTTAATATTTAAGTATTTTTACCTATAAATTCCATTTATTAGGTTCAGGTACTATTTCGAAATGCTATTTTTGCACTCTAATTAAATACATAAAACAGATTTTTTTTTGTAATAGAAAACTGAATTTTAGAATGAAGGAAAGATTGAAAAATTTAGGCACCGAGCAGGATTCGAACCTGCGACCTCCCGGCACTCGCGGCCAGTCGCTCTAGCCAACTGAGCTATAGGTGCAATCGCTACCCAGTTCCAAATTCAATAAAAAAAAAATAGAAAACTGGTCATGAAAAAGTAGAATGACCCAATTATAGTAGGCATGACCCAACGTACCACGAACATGAAAGTCGAGCCTAAGTCAATTAGTGCCCAAAAATAAGCCAAAAACTACTATTTTTTCATTAACTAGTAATAAAATTACTAAACAATAACCCAACGCCCCCGCGGAGCCTCGCCTTAATTCAATCTCGTAAACACTCGCCCTTAATTACCGCCCAGTCGTGCGAAAGTGAACGATGTGCCCGAGGGAGAAAGTTCCATTTGCATTGGCTTTAAGAAGTCGAGTTTGGATTAAACATGGAGATTGCTTCAATTATCAGTGTTAGAGAAATACTAACAGCCTTATTCATAAAAAATCCTTAATTGAGGCTTGATCGGTCTGTTACTTAACAGACTGATTAGGCTTGTTGGACGCTTGTTAAGAAGTATGATTCATAAACGCTTGCTAGCCCTCTGTTAGTTGTTGAGCTGCTGACAGACTGATTAGACGCGTTATGTTGGCCATCTTGACAAATCATAGACAAAAACATGACTTCACTGTGAATTAAAAAAAAATTTGACAGCTAATTAGCGGGAAACAAAACAGAAAACTTGATCTTACACGCGAGTTTAGTGCGAGTATTTGATTTGATTAAATAATGAATACTACCAAAAAGGAAGCAATAATTGGACAGCGGAGGATAAAGTAAGAAAAGTTATAAATTTGCTTAGTTTGGAGTTATATGTGAAGTGGATCATTGCTTACTTACCGTCAGTGTTTCTATGGAATCTAATCAGTTTTATCATTTTCAGATGTTGCTTCAAGAGCTGGTAAAAGAAAGAGTAGATGTAATAGAAAACGAAAATACCGAAACCAATCCAAATAACCACAAGCTAGCTTCGTGGGCGGACCCTGGAGCTCGAGACGGACGCCAAGGATTTCGATTCGGCCGCAATAAATCGGGTTGGTATGATGTGCTTGTGTCGGTATGTTTTATGTAGTGAGTGAGTACAATTTAAGTACTGGTGTCCAGATCGTAACCAGCCGTTCTGCCATCTAAATCCAAATGACAAAGGGCTGTATACATGAAGAGAGTGTTGGTAGTTTATAGTATTTAAAATCAAGTCAATATGCCTAGATAATGTGAATGTAGGTAAACACACCTGTCCAAGGTTATGTTTTCTTGTTCAACGTGCCTACAATTTCGTACAAGAAGAGTGTAGGTATAGTTTTTAGCAAGTTTAGGACAAAACAAATATACTTGAAAGATTACACATCTATAATGTTATTTATGTGTTGATTAGATTAAGCCCCAAAATAATATCTGACTTTGCCTCCCTGTAAAATTAATGTCAGTCAATCAGGCAAATTATCATAACAATAAAATGCTTGAATCAGATGAACCTACCGATGAGTATTGGGTTCCTGTTAGTTCCATTCAGTAAGTTCTTACACCTTTACTTTTAAAAATAAGATGTGTTTTAAGGAGGTATAGATTTATAAGCAGCATTTATATTCATAATATGAGACCAACAACAAGCAATGGATCAAGTTATTGTAGTTACCAGGGTCTGCCTGAAAATGCTGTTGTAGTAAACTTGCTGCAACATTATGCTCTGGCAAGCCCCTTTTTAACATCATATAATAATTACCTACATAGGTAGGCATCAGATGATTCTAACTGCATGATTATTTAAAGTTGCTTTGTTAAGTGTATTTTTGAAGATACTTGTACATGAACTGTTACAATCAAATCAAACATTGTGATATAACATTATATGTCTATGTTTATATGCTTGTTTCCAGCAGATGGTGAAAAAAATTATGAAGAAAGAGTATGTGAGACATACATATTATTGACTATACTAATGTAGATGAGTAATGTGGATGGAAGTTAAAAATAAAAGTATGTCGGCTCAAAAAATATTTTTATTAAATATGTTCCTTATTATTTTCAGGTACTGACTGCTACTACAACTCACTAGTTGTCACTACCTAGTCCTAGAAGCCCCAGTAGTGTTAGAACCTGCTCCCTAGCAATGACACCAGCCGAAGTCACTGGCAACTCAGGAAGCCCCGGCCTCCGGCTCTGCTAGATGATGAATAAGGAACATTCCAGTGTAGTTCGAATTGCTTAGCAATGACGAGTACAAAGATGTTTATTTACCAGACAGGGTTCTTTTTAACATTTTGGTGTTCTGTAGTTTGTAATACTGTTTTCTTGTCTGTCGAAGGCTTTCTCAAACTGTCTGTCTAGTTAATGCTTTTTTGGTTCAGGTGCCTCCAGGAGGCTCCAGACATTAATAATGTGAGAAGGGTGTTTAATGTAAATAAATTAAAAGATTTTGAACTTATACTCATTGTTTTCCCATGCTGCCTCCAAATATATTAATTTTTATATATGTCCATGAAGTTTCATTTACCTACTATTTTTTTGACTTGTTATTTTCTTTAGCAACTTTGTCATATACATTATTCATCTCAAATTCAGATATAAATAAACTTGGTTGAAGAGATTGGGCCTGAAAATTTCACAGGATGTACACACATTTTTCTTATTAATAAAATAAGAAGTAAAAATGTAGACATCTTTAACGCCGATTTTATTTAATGTACAGTCAGAAACATACAAGTAATTTTGTGTACAGTAATATGCTTTTGGGTTATTCTTCTCTCTGCCTAGCTCTATAAGGTGGGAAACGGTGCTCGACCTACTGTCGGTCAGGCGTCTTTTATATGGCCACATACATATAATATGAATGCACGTACCTATGCTTTCAACAGCGATAGCTACTCCCGACCGACCATACGCGTTAGACTAAGAACGACATCTCCAGCGAGCACTCGCTGAAGATGTCGTTCTGATTGTTGGGTGCATGGGTGCCGCCGGTATTGTTGCGTGCATTGACTGCATCCAACAATACCGGTCCTTGGTGACGTCTGCCCTGACAATTCGACAATAAATTAGACCGTCAGTTTCAAACCGGTACCGCCGTCGAAATTCTTTATCAAGCAAAACCTATCCTACAGGATTTGATAATGATATAAGGCTCGCAGAAGAGTTCTCTTTTTGTCACGGTCTTGCGTGGCTTCTTCTAGCTCCTTCCAGCCGAGGCCATTAGAGCCCGCCTCCTCCATGTAGAATGGCAGAGGACGCCCCGGCCGTCTTCTGCCATTAGATTGTCAACGGAGGCACTGCTTGGACAAGTAGCAATCCGATCATCGAAGTGGGTGTCCACTCCATCGCCACTTGTTGTGGGCTTCTGGTTAGTTACCTATCTGCCACAGTCTCGCGTTAGACATAGTTTGTGACCAGAATATTCGAAGAATGCGATAAGATTTCCCTTTTGTTATACATCTAGCGACGTCGCGGTTGTAGTGGTTTATACTTCCTCAGCCAGCCTATTGCCTGGATAGCTACCTTGTATTGCGCGAAAGTAACAAAAATAGGTACTTAGGTATCGTAAAACACCCGCCATTTCCGATCCGTGTGTACCTAGTGTTGTACAGTCAGCAGCAAAAGTAGCTACGCGGGCGAGTTGACCATAATGATCTGCACACGCTTTTATTCCCTTCTATTAAAGTCGAACGCGTAGCTAACTACTTCTGCTGCTGACTGCAAGTGCAAAAAGCAGTACTTAACTATGTTAATCATTGTAATTTTATTTGGAACATATATCAAGTTTTAAATCAACACGTACCTATCTTCAGAAACACCCAATTAAGATGATTAATTAAGAAAACCCATGGAAAACCCACAATACAGAATCCCTTCGATTTAGCACACTTCTCTGGCGTATGGTTTTTCTCTTGTCAAAAATCAGCTGTTCAAGTCTGTGGCGGCCATTTTGTGAGTTAACAGAGAGATAAAGAAGGGTCTACGGTCCACTAACTTTCGGACCATTTAGCAGAGCCTTGAAGGACTGATTAGCGTTAGCAGACGTTTATGAATCATGCTTTTTAGCATCGGACCTTCAAGGAGCCTTCAAGGAGGCTCTAACTTTTTATGAATAAGGCTGTAATACTGTAAATAGCCGATTTATTGACCGAACGAAACGAAGGTCTACGCTTCAGTTTCGATAAAAGTGCTTTTGTATATCCGAATTCCGAATTTCAGGATTTCCAGATTTCCGGTTGTTCTCCTCTACAGGTCGCATTTCTTCTCGTGAAAATTTGTGAGCAGGTTCGATTATTATACAGATTTTTTTTGTCGACCCAGTTTTCGGAAATTATTATTATTTCCAATGGTTTGTTCTCCTCTGGTAGTTTTTTGACATTCATAGGTGCATGTAACATGCCTAAATTGAAGAATAAATGAATTCATTTCATTTCATTTTTACAGATCGCATTTCTGAACCGATTGTAGTGACATTTTGTCAGGTTCGGTAATTATATATTTTTTTTGTCGAATCAGTATTTGGAAATTTAAAAAAAAAAAATTCTAATGATTTTTTAAAGTTTCCACGGGCGGATTTCAGTTTGTTCTCCTCTACAGGTCGCATTTCTCAACCGATTCTCGTGAAATTGCGTGAGCAGGTTCGATAATTATATGGACTTTCTGTCGAGTCAGTTATTGACAAATTTCAAAAAAAAGTTGACTAGTTCTATTGTATGGGCCAGATTGACTCCAGCAGGGTAATTATATAATTTATGTACCTACTAACGTTAGGCATATTTTAATGTCAAAATTTAATACATTACATTTGGGTCATTGTCAGTGGTAAAAACAAAAGTTGTCCACCCGGTGGTCAATATAGGCTAATGTACACGTAAGTTACGTCTTTATTACATGGATTTATAGTTATGGAAACACCGTTTATGCGGGTTACTAGACCAATCCAAAATGAAGCTTTCTGGCCCTTAACTTTTGACATGTCCACCGAAAAGATGCGAACCTAAATCTGACAATGACCCATACTTCAAAATTGACAGTAAAATGTAAAGTTACTTGATACGTGCAGGACTCATATTACCGATCTTTACTATTACGCGCTGTACTATTCTCCACACAAATCAAACCTTATAAAGGGTCGGCAACGCGCACGTGACTCCTTTGGAGTTGCGGGCGTCTATAGGCTGCGGTGGTCGCTTACCATCAGGTGGACCGTACGCTTGTTTGCCACCGACGTGGTATTAAAAAAAAGTTACGTGATTAGCCTCCAGTACTAATACTATCGATCTTTAGTTCTATCAGTGACCGCCAGGGCTGTACTATTTTCCATACAAATCGTCTACGATTACGGCTCGTACGAATCGAATCTTTCACCATACGGATCAGACGGTATAGCACGATCCAAGTAATAAGGCGTGTGGATTAAGCAATAATAGTCTCTCAGTCAACTACTTAAGAGCTTTGACGCGCGCCATATTAATTGTGTTCATGTAACAGATTCGATTCCCGGCGGGGCGCATCCAAGTTGCCCTTTTGTCAACTCCGCTCACTGTTTGTCAACTTCCGGCCATTTTTTATTCATTCGGGCTAAGTCGGGCCGGATTGCTTTTATTTTGTTGGAATGATCTTCGTGAAACACAGTGCCTGAACATGTACTTACAACCAACCAAACCAAGGCGGCAAGTTTAAGGTTTCGTACACTTTGCCTATAAGTAAACTAAAATGTAAATAAAAAAATATTTGTGGACAATCTTACACAAATCAACCTAGTCCCAATCTAAGCAAAGCTTGTACTATGCGCACTAGGCGGCGATATACATACTTATATAGAGAAATAGATACTTATATAAATGCAGAAAACATCCTAGACTTAGGAACAAATATTCATGTTACATAAGTAAATGGCCTGACCGGGATTCGAACTCGGGACCTCCAGCTTCGTAGGCAGGGTCACTACCAACTAGGCTAAAGCGGTCGTCAAATGTGTAATGTGTTTGTTTTATTTGTCTAGTTTAAGTGAAGCGTTTGGAGAAATAAATTCTTAAAAAGTATGTAGGTATAACTAGCAGCGCCCTGCGGTGTTACCCGCGGATAAAAGGTAGCCTATGTCCTATTCTGATGTCTAAGCTACAATACTGGAAAGTTTCATAGAGATCCGTTCAGTAGTTTTTGAGATTAGGCGGAACGTACATCCATCCGCACAAACGTTCACGTTTATAATGTTATAGGATTACAAATTGCATGAAACTACAGAAGAATCCGCTTATAACGACTGCGCATATAACATTTTACCGCTTTTAAAGACTTCGAAATCACCACACATTAGTTTTGTGCGACGTTCTGTTAGTGCGACGTAATATCACCGGTCCCTTGACTGTCGCTTTATCCGGATTCCACTGTATATTGATCTGGCGAGAGCTTCCATCGACGAGATGAGGCGATGATTTTATATATTAATTAATTAATAAGGATATTTAATTTAATCCTTCGCCTCGCCTCACTGATAGAAAAGTAATTCTTTATTTAAACTTTATTGTACAAAACTCAGAACTGTACAATTGGCGGGCAAAAAAATGTAATTAACGCACTTTTTTTTTTGAACCTGACTGTGGCTTTATAGGCCGGACCCAATAGGAGTGCGCGGTTGGAGAGTAGCCTGGGGAAAATCCAGGGGAAAACCTCCGGCACGACCACGCGTGTGGTTTGGAACACTGGAATACTGTAAGAGTTTGCGCTCCAGTGAGATTGGTTGAGCGGTTTCAACCGAATCTGAAAGGCACTTGTCCCACCGCCGGCGAGTAGCGAGTAATCTCATAGTAATTCCACTCGCTTGAGCGAGAAAACGAGTAGAATTACTATGAAAGTACTCGCTGCTCGCCGGCGGTGGGACAAGTGTCTAATGGATGAATGGAAAAAAGTTGTATTAAAGTAAACAACTAGATAAAAAACAACCGGACATATAGGACATTGACAAAATTAAATATTATTCAATTATCTGGTGGGATGATTTCTCTTTCTAGGTACCCTATCTCGGTAAGCGTTAATGAGTGTAGGGGCACCAATTCCGAATGAA
Source organism: Epiblema foenella (assembly GCA_963556455.1). Classification (NCBI taxonomy): domain Eukaryota; kingdom Metazoa; phylum Arthropoda; class Insecta; order Lepidoptera; family Tortricidae; genus Epiblema; species Epiblema foenella. The sequence goes on from OY747096.1 coordinate 37,882,701, forward strand.
CACAATTTTAAAGCCAGCTTTAATCGCGGCTATGGTTTCCCGGCACACGACGCACCCGCAGACAGACGAAGCCGAACTAAGCCGAAAAGTCATATCTCGAAGATGTTTAACAAGACATACGGTCTTACGGCTTCAAATTCGGAAATTGGAAGGAACCTTTGCAATCAAAGCGTCTCGAAGGTGTTCCCCTCGTCTGTACACTGGCAAGATTAAAAATTCCCCTTTAAGCGGTTATTACACCATCCTGAATTCAGAATCCTGACTGAGCTAGGAAGCAGATTCAGGAACGTGTAATCGCATTCAGGAAGTAAGGATCCTAAAAAGTATCCTAACTAGGACGTCAGGATGGTTCCGGACGAACTGAATGACCAAGCATCCTAGCTAGGAAGCTGTTTAGGAGAGTGTAATAACATTTAGCCAGATCAGTCTGCTCGCGCCAGCGGCAGCGTATGCACGTGTAGGTCGCGTGGAATGAACGAAGCATATAAGCGTATGGTAAAAGTGAAGTATGTATTCTGTAGTATTTATCAGGTTTTTCTGTGAAAAATGGCGTCTCACAAATTAAGTAATAATGAAAAACAAACGCTCACAAATATTATACAACTTTATAGAGACATGCCATATTTGTGGGACAAAAATGATAAGAATTATATGAATAAAAGTGTGCGTGAGGAGGGCTACAAAGTTTTATTAAAACTTTGCAAGGCCAACTTTCTGTTTTTTTGACAATATCGGCGGCATCGCTAGGATACGTCGAGCAGTGGAAACGAACTGATTCAGAGACTGATTTAGTGTAGTGTAATCAGAAGCTTCTTTCCTATCCCCTCCCTCGCATCCTAGTTAGGACGCCTGAATTCAGGATAGTGTAATAACCGCTTTAGCATTAATCCGCCCAAGCGGGGTTCAGCAAGGACCTGCTGATATACGAGTCAAATAACTCCAAGCCACGACCGCCGTTCACGAAACCCGCAAACGATTGTGCGTGTCGCTCTAAAGAAGTTTGTTCAAGAATTCTCACTAGGTACCTACTGAAGAAAATACATAAGGGGGCGTCCATAAATTACGTGAGATGTTTAAGGGGGGGAGGGGGTCGAGCCAACTCTCATCTAATCTTACGCTGGAGAGAGGGGGGTTCTCGGCAAATATCACGCAATTTTTTTTCTGATTGAAACAAAAAAAATTATACTATTTTGGCCCATTTAATCCAGATTGTACACGCTTATTAAGGTTTAATCTTAAGCGTAATCGTAATACGATTAAGATTATTCACTAATTCGTTGGAAGCGAATAATTTCATTCATACTTCGACTTTAACTCTCAGCAATATTGATTATTAGTCTTAACTAGTCGTAAATAAAAGCACGAAGCAAATTTTTATTTATTTTTACAATAACAATCCAACGCGTTCACATAAGAAACCCACATTTTAAAAAATCTCACGTGAGATTGGGGGATGGGGGAGGGGGTTGAATAAAATCTCACGACATCTCACCAGGGGGGGAGGGAGTTACAGAAAATTAAAAAAAAACACCTCACGTAATTTATGGACGCCTCCTAAGTAATGTCGGGTTTCGTAACTAAAAATTTATGACACGACTATTTACGCATGTCGTTACCTGTCAAGACAATTCTCTAGTTCTATAAATAATGCAATTGTTGTACTTTATTTTAGTCACACTATCTTTGTTAATTGACAGCGTAACACGTTTTGATAATAAAAAGTATGGAGGGCGACAAACACGAAATTCGTGTATTATTGTTGAGACATTATTGGAAACAAAAATTTAAAGCAGCCGCGGCAGCAAGAAAATCATGTGAAGTGAAGGGGGAGACGTGTTGAATGAACGGATGGCACAGCGTTGGTTTAATCGTTTTAATAGTGGAGATTTGACCCTTGAAGATCCACCGCCCTCTCGGTCGCTATTGAGGCTACAAAGGAAGCAGTTGAAAACCAACCCAGTACCAGCACTCGTCGATTATCGGTCTCACTTGGACCTTTTAAAGACACTATACATCGCCACTTAAAATCATTAGACCTATAAAAGCGGTAGAACCAACATTATTTATGAGACTCCCCAATATATTAGTCCAACGCGGTGACTATGTAACGTATCTAAACTACGTAACATTGACCTAAATAAATATCATCTGTAGCATGAAATAATATTTTATGCAACTAGTGTATAAGAAGGGTATAAAAAGCCGAGTGATGTGTGTTGCGTTTTGGGTCATTGTCAGATTTAGATTCGCGTCTTTTCGGTGGACATATAAAAAGTTAAGGGCCACAAAGCTTAATTTTGGATTGGTCTAGTAACCAGCATAAACGGTGTTTCCGTAACTATACATCCATGTAATAAATACATAACTTACATGTACATAAGCCGTTAGCTATTGACCACCGGGTGGACAAATTTTGTTTTTACAACTGACAATGACGACCCTGCCTAGAAGAAACAGTACTTGCAGTGGGTATTATATATTCTGTGGTACAAGAAAGAGGCCACAGGCTCAGCGGCGCCCGCGCCCGTCTACCGCGTGCGGTATGCGAGGTTAAGGAACGTCGGCCAAGGTCAGTTATTGGATGGGTGACCGCTTTGACTGGTTATTAACTCGCCCCCGTGCTTTGGAAGGCACGTTAGGCCGTTGATCCCGGCTGCTGTCGTTAAGCCAAGTTAGAGGTCTTCGGGCGGCTTGAGAACTTCTAACAGTCAAGTTGCCCACTCACTTGACAAGCCCAATTCCAATAAGTTCTGGTTTCCCCTCGGGTCGGAAGGTCAGATGGCAGTCGCTTCCGTAAAAACTGGTGCCTACGCCAAATCTTGGGATTGGGTAGCGGACCCCGGGCATCCTTCAGGATGCAACTGTACCGGGATAACGATACGATGATGATGATGACAAGAAAGAGGCCACAGACTGACGTTAGAGATGAGCCAGATGCCTCGTCCACAGGCTGTCTCCACGCGGGTGTACACACGCGCGCTGTGGATTACGTACCTTCTGCTTGTCGAGCTGGTGCAGGATGTCGTCCACGTCGCCCACGGCCACGGCCTGCGCGCGCAGCATCTCCGTCTCGCACGACACCCACTCGCGAATCTACAGACAAACATATAATTTAAATTATTAGTCGTAAGAGCCATTACGATAACACGCCATGTAAGAGCTACCACGTGTGGTGCTGGGTTGCAATGGCACTTCCTCCATTCTTCCCGTGGGTGTCGTAAGAGTCGACTATGGGAACCGGATTGGAAGTGTGTTGCTGGCGATGGGCAACCTATCACTGCAATATCGGATTTTCACCATATTTAAACCCACAATTGCTAAATGTGGCACTGAAATTAACCATGTGCTCTGCCCACCCCTTTTGGGAATACAGGCGTAAGTTTATGCATGTATACTGTAAGAAAGGGAAGGCACAGCGGAACGGCGTCTTTTTTTTTATTAAAAATGGGATCGCTCTTGACCAGCATCTAGCCAGGGGGCAAAGATGAGGCCGACGATGAAGCGAGCTCACCCAGAAGGTGCCTATTCACTCGTGCCTTAAAAAGGTCTAGGTTATATGAGCTCGGAAACACAAGCGCCAGCAGAGAATTCCAAACCTTAGAAGTGCGCATTATAAAAGATGATGCAAAGCGCTTGGTTCGAATAAGAGGAATTTCGACCAAGTAAGGATGGTATCCAGCCGTACGTCTGGATGTCCGATGGAAGAAGGGGGAAGGCGGTATGAGCTCATGGAGCTCCTGAGCACACTCTCCGAAGTACAATTTGTAGAAGACGCACAGACATGCTACCTTGCGTCTATGTGCTAGGCTCTGTAGCTTGTTTCCTACTACCTGACCGTCGCCAATAAGCCTCCTGGCTCTGCGGTCCACCGAGCAAGTTGGTACTTAGCCGAGCCATCCCAAAGGTGACTACAATACTCCATGCAAGAGTCTCGCTCATATTTGGGCAGCCCAACTGGGGCAATACCTCATCCTAACAGAAGCCATAATAACACCACTAATTGCTCTACAGGTACGTGTTATGTTATGATGATGCAACGTCGTCAGAGTTGGACGTCGCATACAAACATTTGAACATTTGCAAAAAACTGGTTTGTCTGTTTAGAGTTCCGTACCTCAAAAGGAAAAAAAGGAACCCTTATAGGATCACTTTGTTGTCCGTCTGTCAGTGAAGACCCTTTGTCTCGGGAACGTGTGGGAGTATCGAGTTGAAATTAAAACTATATACTCATATCAACAGTCCCTTGATGCTGTGAAAAATTAACCTTTTAAATTAACTTAAAAAGAATATACGGCTGTTTATCCCTCAATAAACGTATATTTTGACACTCTCAAGGGAATCAAAATTTATAGGGTACTTTCCGTGACTATGAAATTGGGCAAGCAATATCGTCTTATACTACAAGTACAAGGAAAAATCTGAAAACTATACATTTGTAATTAAATCATAAAAGATATAGTCTTTATTCAAAGTACGTAATCAATACCTACAAATTTGTACGGCGATCATTCTACTTTTTCATGACCATTTTCCTATTACAAAAAAAAAACTATGATAAGTATTGAATTAGTGTACAAAAATAGGATTTCGGAATAGTACCTGAACTTAATAAAAGGAATGTATAGGCAAAAATACTTAAATATTAACATATTGCTGTAAAAGGTGGGTAACACACTGGTAAAAAACATTTTTTCATACAAATGGTGGGACATCCAAGGACCACTGAGTTACTCGATTTATGGATATTAGCTGTGGTTCGTTAATTACGAAAACTATCGAAAATGATACTGCAATTAAACCTCTTTCTAAATAACAATACAAAAATATGACGTGAGGACCAAGAATTCCAAAATCTGCATTAAAAAAGTATCTGGAAATAATGTATATGAAAAAGTAGAATGGCCCACGGCACGCTCGGTGGGCGAGTCCGACTCGCATTTGTCCGGTTTTTTTTTCATAAACGTAACCAAACTGTTCAATTATCTGCCGCCCCGCTCCGGAGTCGACATTCCGACCCGACCCGACCCGACCTCGGCCCGACGAGGCCCGAAGTGAAGCCCGGCATTTGCGAGCGCGACCGCTGACGTCGAACACTGATTTACACAGCCGAGTTCACTACACACGGGCGGCCGGTCCGCGCGGGCACGCGCACGCGCCTACTAATCATCATCATCATCATCATTTCAGCCGAAAGACGTCCACTGCTGAACATAGGCCTCCCCCAAGGCTCGCCATTTAGACCGGTCCTGTGCCGTTCGTTTCCACCGGATTCCCGCGACCTTCACCAGGTCATCACTCCACCTTGTCGGAGGCCTACCGACAGCTCGTCTTCCGGTGCGCCTACTAATATATATGATGATATATGACAACCGCTATAGCCTAGTTGGTAGTGACCCTGCCTTCGAAGCTGGAAGTCCCAGGTTCGAATCCCGGTCAGGGCATTTATTTGTGTGATGAACAGTTGAACACGAATATTTGTTCCTGAGTCTTGGATGTTTTCTATGTATTTAAGTATATATTTATCTATATAAGTATGTATATCGTCGCCTAGTACCCATAGTACAACCTTTGCTTAGTTTGGGACTAGGTCGATTTGTGTAAGATTGTCCACAAATATTTATTTATTTTTTATTTTAATGATACTGCAATTAAACCTCTTTCTAAATAACAATACAAAAATATGATGTGAGGACCAAGAATTCCAAAATCTGCATTAAAAAAAAAGTATCTGGAAATTATGTACATGAAAAAGTAGAATGGCCCACGGAACGCTCGGTGGGCGAGTCCGACTCGCATTTGACCGGTTTTTTTTCATAAACGTAACCAAACTGTTCAATTATCTGCCGCCTCGCTCCGGAGTCGACATCCGACCCGACCCGACCTCGGCCCGACGAGGCCCGAAGTGAAGCCCGGCAATTGCGAGCGCGACCGCTGACGTCGAACACTGATTTACACAGCCGAGTTCACTACACACGGGCGGCCGGTCTGCGCGGGCACGCGCACGCGCCTACTAATATATATAAATAAATAAATATTAGAGGACAATCTTACACAAATCGAACTAGCCCCACAGTAAGCTCAAGAAGGCTTGTGTTATGGGTACTAGACGACGATATATTTAATAGATATAAATACTTAAATACATAGAAAACATCCAAGACTCAGAAGCAAATATTCATGCTCATCACACAAATATTTGCCCTGACCGGGATTCGAACCCAGGACCGTCAGCTTCACAGGCAGGTGCACTACCCACTAGGCTAAACCGATCGTCAAATCGTATGATGAAATATAAATAAAATAAATGATATATGACGACCGCTTTAGCCTAGTTGGTAGTGACCCTGCCTTCGAAGCTGGAAGTCCCGGGTTCGAATCCCGGTCAGGGCATTTATTTGTGTGATGAACATGAAATTTGTTTCTGTCTTGGATGTTTTCTATGTATTTAAGAATCTATTTATCTGTATAAGTATGTATATCATCACTTGGTACCCATAGTACAAGCTTTGCTTAGTTTGGGACTAAGTTGATTTGTGTAGATTGTCCACAAATATTTTTTTTTTAATAATAAGTTCTGTCAAGTTTTTTTTGTCAAGTTTAGTTTTTGTAGCTTGACTTAGGACGGGCTAATAAAGCGATAGGAGTGCGCGGTTGGAGAGTAGCCTGGGGAAAACCTGTGACACGACCACGCGTGTGGTTTGGAACACTGGAATACTCTAAGCTCGGTTGCACCAACATACGATCACAGGCCGGTCATCGTCAAATATGGCGACGGCAGCTGTCATCCGGCAGATTTTAACGAACACCGCTTACGATTACAGACGGTTTGGTGCAACCCATCCTAAGTGTTTGTGCTTCAGTGAGATTGGTTGAGCGGTTCCAACCGAATCTGAGGTGAGTGGAATCGAGCTACTGGGAGTTTTGTCTCTGGTTCACTAAACCTAGCCTAGCTGAGAAGAGTCCAGCAAGATAGGCCCGACCTGGGTCGGACTGACCCTGCGCTGTCAATAAGCTAGACGTATCTAAGCACTTCCCTGGCCCCCTATTATGGTCACCTTTGTCAAAGTCAAAAGATAAAGCATCTGTCCCTTTCTATCGAGTGGTATCAGAAAGTGACAGATGCTTTATCTTGTCGTTTGTCGTCGATAAACGTCACCATCATATACTCCCTTGTAAAAGCACTGCCTTAGATCTACTGGACGTACGAACATTCGTAAGAAACAGCTACTCTCACAGTCAATTTTTTGATTTTGTCTTTTAATAGATGAGCAATAAAAAAAAGTGTGACACACTTTTGTCGCCATCCGCTTTTGACAGCACATCGCAAGCTGCCCCGCCCCTATTGATACGCCGTATGTTTTCCTCACCAAGAATATTACCAAAGAAATATACTCGGGAGCGGCAGTTTCCGTGAATGCTGGTCGTTTGCAGGCCGCCCCCCGCCCCCTGCAAGCTCCCGCCACTAGGGTTTGCTCCCGGGAAATACCGGAACCGAAAATACCGGGATTTCCCGGAATTTTTAGACCAGCAAAGAACCGGGACTGCAAAATTGAAATCCCGGTACTTTCGGGATTTCGGGAAATCCATTTTTGCTCCATATTTTCTCAAATCTAGTTAAATTACACAAAACAGCCGTTAAGCATAGAGGAGAAAAGTGCAATTCAAAGAAACTATGTATTCCTAACCATTGAAACCAGTTCTGAGTCAGTGTCAGATAAGGATAACCGAATTTCAGCGGCTATTTAACTAAAATAGGTTTAATGAACGTTTATGCATAAGGCGGTTTATATATTTAGTATTAAGTAACTGTAGGTAGGCAAAGGCATTGACATTCCTACAGTTGATTTCATTTAGCAGTAAGTTTAGAATCATAACTATTGCCTTTCTCGGTTTGTTTACCAATTATATGTAACATTAGTGCGGTCCCGGAAGTACCGAAAATACCGGGAAATCCCGGTTCCATTTCTAGCTGGTGCCGAAAATCCCGGTTCTTGAAAACAGTACCGGTTCTGCAATCCCTACCCGCCACCTTTATTTTTATAAGCCCGCGTGAGGGCATGTTATTGCCCGGCCGCGGACACGGATCCTATTTTGATGCCGGAAATATTGATACAAAATCGTTTGCCTCCCCCAACGACGGATTTTTAGAGTTGAAACGGTCGATGGTTTTCAATGTCTTGGTTCAGATTGATTGGTTTGTTGAGATTGTTAGAAAAATAAATTTATAGTTATTCTAATTTCCGTTTACATCATACGTTTCGAGTCTTTCTTATTAATTTATGGTCGAAATTGTTAAAAGGGGATTAAAAGTGCGGCCAATGACAGGATCTTAGCAACAGTTAATCGCAATAGAAACTTCCGGCAGGACCATTTTCGTACATTCTTTTGTTTAATTAATTAGGACAAAGAGATTAAGTGTAATATTGTTAGTTGTTCGAATAGTTTATTTTAACTAAATATTACCTGTATAAAGTATAAATTATTTTAAAACGGAACGTAATTGTTAAGCGCCGTCGAAAGATGGCGCGCGGTGGCTAGGGAGTTGGTGATTGTAGCTTGATGTTTTGAGAATAACTCTCATGTAAATAAATTGTATATCGTGTATTTAGTGTTGTTTTTATCAAGATGATTGAAATAAATGAAGTAAATGAACTTTATTCTGCAAATAGGCCGTAAAGGCACTTTTACAAGTCAAAAACTACTAGCGTTTCTCATGAGACCACTGCCGAGAAGAAACGCCGAAAGAAACTCGACAGTCAGTAATTTTCTCCAAAATATGCTTATTACAATGATACTACTTAAGTAAATGTAAGTGGTAAAAAACAAAAGAGAATTGAAAGAAAAACGAGGAAAAAATAACAATAGGTATTTACACAAGAAAACAAAACATGTCGAATCGTTTGATATGCTTTCTTGCAAGAACTGTGTCAACTAGATACAATGAAAATATTAGACTCTTTAGGTATTGAGCATGTAACCTGACCTAAGGTGCAGTCGTACACGGATACATTCACAGGAATGCGTTTAATACGTTATCTGTGGCGTCGATTGTCAAAACGCTCTGAGGGACTACTCCCAACTTCGAAATTCGAATTCCGTATCGTGCCTTCCCACTCACTCATATAGTAAATAACACGAGAGTGAAAGGGACGGCACGATACGTAGTTCGGATTTCGAAGATCGAAGTACAGGCTCTGGATTTTGTTATGGACTTGGTAAGGATATTACACTCAAACCCTATCCCGTTAACATTAACTTACAATCCAAAAGAAGGTGAAAGTCCACAGTCTTAGATAGATAGATAGATATTTTTGGACAATCTCTTACAAATCAACCTAGTCCCAACCTACGCAAAGCTTGTACTATGTGTACCAAGTGACTATACACATACTTATATAGATACTTAAATACATAGAAAACATCCAAACATCAGGAACAAATATTCGTGTTCATCACACAAATACATGCCCTGACCGGGATTCGAACCCCGGGAACTCCAGCTTCGAAGGCAGGGTCACTACTAACTAGGCTAAAGCGGTCGTCAAGAAAAACTAACTTGATTTTATAAATAAAAAAATGAAATAAATGAACTTTATTCTGCAAGTAGGCCGCAAAGGCACTAACCTAACCTATATAACCTAGAAGTACTTTTTTCATTTTAAGTCTAAAGTTATCAAAATCCAATAACACACAATGTCCACACGACGTCATATCGAATTCGTCAATATCTATAGAAAGTTCTTTGCCTGTCTGTGCGTGACAGATTCAACACAGTGTCATGAAAAGAACATAAAGCAAACTAATGTCTGATTGATTACGTTTGATAAGTAATGAAAAATGTATCATGAAATCATGAAATAGCGTTTAATAATTTATAACAAAAACCGGCCAAGTGCGTGTCGGACCACGCACAATGAAGGGTTCCGTACCAACACCTCTAGTCCACATTTAAAATCACTATACAATACATTGAATCTAAAAAAGTCGTATCTTCATAGGGAACTCACGGCACTTACGACCTTTTGTTTGGGCAAGACAGTTTTTAAGCGGAAACTCAAAAACCGTAAAACCTATATTGTTCAAACCAAAAATCGTTGAAAGTATTTACTAATGCACACCACCTCCATTTTTTTCAGAATTTTAAACTTTATGATTTGGAAATTAGAGGGGGGGGGACACTTTCTATGACTTTGACAGCTAATATCTCACCAACGGTTGACTTAAATGGACAAAATTTTTAGAAACCTCCATATCATTTTTAAAGTCCTATCCATCGATACCCCACACGACTATGTGCGTTGAAATTTCCCGACCGTCAGCTTCACAGGCAGGTGCACTACCCACTAGGCTAAACCGGTCGTCAAAATAAATATGTCTCACGTTAGTGTAAATTTATCTATTAAGCCATGTTTATGGACAGCAAACTTTTTTCATTACGAACATCGTGAAATTGATTCCTTGCCAAAGTTCGGCGCATTGGCGCCCCAATTTATTCAGGCAACTTACACCCTCACAGAACAAGAACGTGTAGCTGTAATATCAAAAAGAATCTGGAAGAGATCGCTTGTTAGCGATAATACCGCCTATTTTTAATTTTATTTTTAAGGAACGGTTGATGAATTTGGAACTGGGTAGCGGTTGCACCTATAGCTCAGTTGGCTAGAGCGACTGGCCGCGAGTGCCGGGAGGTCGCAGGTTCGAATCCTGCTCGGTGCCTAAATTTTTCAATTTTTCCTTCATTCTAAATTTAAGACCGCCTGTTACCACTGTTACATGTATTTTAATTCCTGTTGTTCTTTGAATGTACTTCGTTTGGTGAGCAATAAAGAATATTTGTATTGTATCGTATCACCAGTTCCGGAAATGATTTGTGATGTAGATGTGTGTGTAAATTGTCTTTGTGATACTGAAAATCTTGTAAAAATATATTCTGACAAGTCATTTTTTTATTCCTAACTAGTGACCCGCCCCGGCTTCGCACGGGTGCAATGCTGATGCATGTATTATACATATAAACCTTCCCCTTGAGTCACTCTATCTATTAAAAAAAACCGCATCAAAATCCGCTGCGTAGTTTTAAAGATTTAAGCATAAATAGGGATATAGGGACATAGGGACAGAGAAAGCGACTTTGTTTTGTACTATGTAGTATGTAGTGATAGTGATATCTAATTAATCTAATTAATTAACCGTTACGTTAAACCGTTGACCCCGGCTGCTGTCTATGATAGCAGTCGTTAAGCCAAGTTAGAGGCCTTCGGGCGGCTTGTGTACTTCTAACAGTCAAGTTGCCCACTCACTTGACAAGCCTAATTCCAATAAGGTCTGGTCTCCCCTCGGGTTGGAAAGTCGGATGGCAGTCGCTTCCGTAAAATCTAGTGGCTACGCCAAATCTTGGAATTAGGAAGCGGACCCCGGGCATCCTTTAGGATGCAACTGTACCGGGATAACGCTAGGATGATGATGATCTAATTAATTAAGCATTGGTGACCGTTAAATTTTCAAGGTTCCGCACCTCAAAAGGAAAATAAACGGAACCGTTATATGAAAATGAAAATATATTTATTGGGTATCAATACATCAGCTTATAGTGTATACACTAGAGTAGGTACATAGAGTGCAAGGGGAAGGTTTATATGTATAATACATGCATCAGCATTGCACCCGTGCGAAGCCGGGGCGGGTCGCTAGTGCTTAATATATGAACCTATGTTTACTTTGTCCTAGCTTACGATCACTTTGTTGTCCGTTTGTCTATCTGTCAAGACCCTTTGTCTCAGGAACGCGTGGAGGTTATCGAGTTGAAATTAAAACCATATACTCATCAGGTCTAAAATCTCTTGAAGCTGTGAAAAAATCAAACTTCCGAGTTAAAAATTGTACGGAACCTTCGTTGGGCGAGTCCGACTCGCACTTGTCCGGTTTTTTTTTTTTTTTTAATCTCCGCAAATCACTTTTATTGTATTGAAACAGATATTTATCTTAATTCATCCAGTCCTGTGATAGATAACGGATCTGTCTGAGCGTCTCAATGACGCCCGCCGGGATCCCTGCGTTCCGGTACACTGACGCTGAAACGGCTAGCTTGCCAATCAATCCGCGATCTTATGACTTGGAGATAAAAATCTTAATGGGATGCCTCGATTCGGTCAGCCATGTCCCCAGTGACAGAGACACGCTTATGTCTTTCGCGCACGACAAAACGGGATACAACACTCTTCGAGGATGGCTTTTTTAGACAAATCTCGATAAATATCTGAATGTGTGCAGATTTATAAAATTTCCTCTAGAAATACGATTTAAAAACGGGATATTTACCATGTATATTTGTATTTTTCTATATACATGGTAAGTATCCCGTTTCAAATCGTAATTCTAATGTAAATGACCATGTAAGATTGAAATCTTATATTCCTCTAGAAAAAGTTTAGATGAGGTAAAATACTATCATTTTAACGTAATTGTGTCATTTAATAATGCGTTGTTTTAGTAGCCTGAGTAAAAAAAGGAAAATAAAGACTCAACTTTGGATTTTTTTTATAGAGAAAATATTAAGCAATCATGTTTCAGCTATTGACAGAAACACAGTCATATAGTCTAGAATCATATATCTAAAAACCAATCCTTACTGTTTCCTCGTTTGGACAGAACAGCGTTTCAAAGAACGCGATCGCTGCACGGCCTTAATCCTACTGAACTTACATCTGAAAAACTGTTGTTGGTGATAGCTAAGTTAGAGTTTGATATGTAATACTAGTGCTTGCTCGTGTCTCGTATTCAACGGTAATTGGTAACTAATAAGAATGTTAACTAGACGTAGATACGCACCCTGTATATTCTTTGGGTTGAATATAAATAAGTCATTAATTTAATTCCTCTAATAAACCCGTATTCTAATTTAACCTATTTTAATGATATTTTTCTTTGTTTTTTTTTTTTAGTTTTAATCTATGTATACCTGCAGCCTCTGGGTGCAGTATTCGCAACGGGCCCTTAGGGCCCTTCGAGTACAATATAATAACGCGTTCCGGGTGATAGTGGGGCTGCCTCGTTTCTGTAGCGCATCAGGGATGTTTGCGGAGGCGCGTGTTGCCTGTTTTTATGCGAGCATGCGCGGGCGAGCCGCATCCCTGGTGCGCCGGGTGCGGAGCAGTCGCCATACCATTCTGAGAATGATAGCGGACAAGCCTGACTGTGCTATCATGTTACACTGTGCGGGGCTGCATTCTTCCGCCAGTGTAATCAGTTGGTAGCACTATGTGTGATTTTTGTATTATGATTTATTATGTGTATAATTTCTATGTGTCAATGTTACACGAAATAAATGATTTGAATTTAATCTGATGAATCGCTAACAAAAGTTTAAATCTGCTATACTCGTTTACATATCGCCGTCGTCAAAAGCAAAAAAAAAAAATTCGGATCATTTTTTCAAACTTTCATCTAACCATTTCGGAAGTGAAAACGAAAACAAAAGTACACTTTTCTCCTTTTTGGAATCCTTTTTAATAACATAACTAAACCCCCCTTCCTCCGAAGCAAACCCTCGGTAATAAAAACCGGCCAAGGGCGAGTTGGACTCGCGCACGAAGGGTTCCGTACTAGTATCTATAAAACAGCAAAAATAACTTAACCAAAATTACAGTTAAATCAACCTATCTCAAAAACTATAAGAGATACTTTGATCAAACCAAAAATCGTTGAAAGAGTTAATTAGCATGCATCACCTCTATTTTTTTTAGAATTTTATACCCCGTAGTTATAAAAATAGAGGGGGGGGGACATACTTTTTACGACTTTGAGAGCTGATATCTCAAAAACCGTTCACTTTAAGAAAAATGTTTTTTAGAAAACTTTATATCATTTTAAAAGACCTTTCCATTGATACCCCACACGGGTATGTACATCGAAAAAAAAATTTTCATCCCTCAGTTACATGTATGGGGGGCCCCACCCCCAATTCTTTTTTTTACTATTTAGTGTCATAATTTTGTAGCGGTTCATACAACACATATTCCCATCAAATTTCATCACTGTAGTACTTATAGTTTCCGAGTAAATCGGCTGTGACAGACGGACACACGGACAGACGGACAGACGGACAGACGGACATGACGAAACTATAAGGGTTCCGTTTTTGCCATTTTGGCTACGGAACCCTAATAAAAAATGAAAGTATTTTTCATGGCAGTATTTTTATTATGCGAATCCCGTTGAATAAAAACATGAAATTATGACAAAAAAAAATGATATTAGAAGAAAGTCACTTGTAATGGGCCAAGTAATCCCTTGGCCATTCAGCATTACCTGCTCTTCGCCAAGTTTATGGCAATAATAAAATGTTCTTGTTTCTGTCGAGACGAGAGGTCGAGAGAGGGCGCGCGTGTGACAACAGTCGGAGTCAAGGTCAGAAATATAATATATTACGTGAAAAGTGATCGAAATAATACGGCGTTACCTAGGTTGGTAATACATATACACAGATTTCGAAAAAGCTAATAATTACTAATAAAACCAATATATAACGTGAAAAGTGATCGAAATAATACGGCGTTACCTAGATTGTTAATACATATACACAGATTTCGAAAAAGCTTTCGATCGTATGGATCACATCATTCTGCTCCACAAATTATATTGGTTGGGTTAACGCGGCGATGTGTTTAGGGGGGTCTGCTCATACGAGTATGTCTCCAACAGAAGCCAAGCAGTTGTACGTGGTAGCTGCAGGATGCAGGATGTTCCCTCAGGAGTACCACAGGGTTCACACTTGGGTCCGTTGTTGTATAACGCATACTTATATGACATTTATACAGTTTTTCAAAACTCCTACTTTCTCATGTATGCTGACGATAAAAAAGTATTTATTGATGTACGAACGTCGGGAGACTGTCTTAAGTTACAAGAAGACCTAGACCGATTGTCTACATATTATGTCAAAAACCGAATCAACGTAAACGTCCAAATATGCGCTCAGATCTCCTTTACTCGTAGTCCGTCTCCTGACATTTTCAGTACAATATCGGTGGTGAAGTTATACAACGTGTAAGTTTGATACGAGACCTGGGTATGCTCCTTGATGGTCGAAGGTCGAAGGTGTGATGCTTGAAGGTCGTTTACAACTCTTATGTCAGAAGCGTATTAGAATACGCCAGTTGTATTTGGTCCCCTCAATATATAATCCATAAAGAGAAAATTGAGAAAATTCAGCGCTCTTTTCTACGACACATGAATTATCGCATCAAAAAGTGGGATACATCCTACGAGTTGATGTGTATCCGTCACCATCTTCTAAGCCTTGAAAGTAGGCGTATGTCGTTCGATGTTTTGGTACTACATGACATATTATCTGGACGTATTGATAGTTCCGAGCTACTTGGTGAAATTAGATTCTTTGTTCCAACAATTCGAACCAGGCACACTGACCGTAGTCTATTCAGTGTACCAATCGTACATACTAATTATGCCCAGAATTCACCTCTAATTCGTATTTTAAAAAAATAGTATAAAAGATTTAATACTATTGACTTATTCAATTGTGCCAAGCCCGCCCTGAAGACTCGTATTCAATCGCTGTTAAAGCATAACATTGCAGATAAATAAATAAGTGAAGTGAATTTATATTCCGACCACCGCAATTTATACACACTTTTTTTTATTTTGGTCTAGTTTTGTAACAAAATAAATCTAGTTATATTTCCTGCACAAGTTGATTAAAATATCATCGAATGTAGTACTCGATTGTTGCCCTTAGGCTGCTAAATGAAATAAATCAACTTTGTTCTGCAAGTAGGCCGCATTGGCACTTTTACAAGTCAAAAACTACTAGCTATGGAAGCAAAACCTATCCTAAGGCACACATCGTAAACATGTTAACCTAATTGTGTTTCCATCGCCCAGATTACTGTCCCTTCCAGAGGCCGCGTTAAGGGACACTTTTCTAATTGATTCCCAGTTCGCAGGGT
Organism: Epiblema foenella; assembly: GCA_963556455.1. Lineage (NCBI taxonomy): Eukaryota > Metazoa > Arthropoda > Insecta > Lepidoptera > Tortricidae > Epiblema > Epiblema foenella. The sequence goes on from OY747096.1 coordinate 37,898,666, forward strand.
ACCTTTCACTCGGCGGTACGTGCGGGGCCTGCCGAGGAGGGGGGCGACGTGAGGCCCATACCGATGGGGGGTCACCTGTGGAGCCCTTTTGAGAGGTGCTATTGGGGGGCTCAGACGTGGAACGATGGAGTGATCAAATATGTATTTCGTTTTAGTGCGAATATGCTCCTTACGCAGAACACTCGTTCTTTGCACTCGCAAAGCAGTGGAATTTCAGTTCCCTTGCTAGTGATGTTATTAATTGTTTCCTGTCAGATTTGAGCTATCAAAAATCAAAATCAAAACATTTATTCTGCAAATAGGCCTCAAGGGCAATTTTACAAGTCAAAATCTATTTTGTAAATGTACATCAAATAAAAATAATACAATAATCAAAGTGTCATTAATTAAATGTAGTGTTACATGTCAAAAATAAGACTAAGAAACTAATAACAATCGAGATTTGTTAGAGATGTATAAGGTCTCTAAGCGTCAAGATAAAATGTAATAAAGTAGGTACACTAATCATAATAAAATATGTTGAGCTATATCTATAACACGTCAACATGAAAATAATAAAATCTATTAAATAAATATCCTCATAGATGTATAAGGTCTCTGAGCGTCAGTCTAAAAATAAAATCAAATGAGAACAGAGCGAAGTCTCTCATCATGTCAATTCCACTGAACACTAGTACTACTATTGTAGGGAATCCAAAGTTATTTAATTTAGGAATACACAGGTGCCACGTTTATAATGTAATGCCATTTGTAAATGACTTTTGCCAGCTTGACTCGGTTCAGAGACGTGCTGTGCGGATTGTAGACGATCCCAAACTCACAAACATATATTATAAGTAAAGAGTTTTTAAAAAGAGATTAAAAAATACATTATTAGAATTATACAGTAGCCAAAATATTTAAAGTTCTCAACGTCTTGTAACTTGCATGCCCTCGTTAATTCATTAGTACCTAATAAAATAGAATAAGATAACTCACATTTGTAAACAACAATTACCTTATGTTAAAAAGTAAACGCGACGCGCCAACAAACTGTTCGCTACAGTTTGGCGCATTTTGTGAACTGTATTATGTAATTGTTTTTACATGAATAAACGATTTCTATCTATCTATCTACAAGCCATATTGAACCGTTAAGTTTAAGGATAAACTTTGCCTCCTTGTGCGTGTTCTATCGCTTGTATAATGGGTTGTGCTCCGAAGAACTGTTCGAGATGATGCCCATGGCCGCCTTCTACCATCGCACCGCTCGCCGTCGGCAGGCTTTCATCCTCACACCTTAGAACCGAAATGGTCGCGTACGGTACGGTTTCAGAGGAATTTCCTCCCACGGACGCTCCGGTTGTGGAATCAGCTCCCTGCCGAGGTTTTCCCGAGGAACTACAGTACGGGGGTCTTCAAGAAAGGAGTCTTAAAATGTTTAAAGGTCCGGCAATGCGCATGTGACACTCCTGGAGTTGCAAGCGTCCATAGGCGAAGGGGATCGCTTACCATCAGGCGGGCTGCAAATGCAAACTTGTTTGCCACGGATGTGGTATAATTTCTTTTTCCACCATGAGATTATTTCCCTATTATAGTTTAGCTAACGAACATTGAAGAGATATCTTAGGGTGGGTTGCACCAAACCGTCTGTAATCGCAAGTGGTGTATGGAAAGTTTGACAGTTTCCATGGGATGACAGCTGCCGGCGCCATATTTGACGATGACCGGCATGTGATCGTATGCTGGTGCAACCGACCCATAGCAGGTAAAATCTGCAGTCATTCTTCTCATTCAAGAAAAATTCATTAGAAAGAGGTAGGATTTCTCTTGAAGCCGCGCTCCAGCGAAACAATGGTTGACCTGACTACTGTACGTGCCAAAGTAACACTTATCTCGTTGACATAAGGTTGACTGACCTGCGACACGGTGGTGTCGAAGTGCGCGAGCAGCACGGCCGGCGGCTGCGCCTGCGCGGAGCGGCGCCGCGTCGATGCGCGCCCGCTCCAGTCTGCAACAAACACAAAACACATTGAGTACAAATCTACGTAAAAATATACACCTTGTCTACATGTAGGATCGAAAGGCCCAGGGGAGCTAGTACAACGCCATCAAATATATATATACTAGATGAAAACCCGGCTACGCTCGGGTAAAATAAATAATATTCATTTTGAATAAAAAGTAATTATTTTCTTTTAGACAACCCTTACTAAAATTCCGTTTAGATGTGTATTTTTGTGGTGTAATCAGGGGCGCTACCGCAACAGCAAACGAAGTTTTCCCTCTCTGTCGCACTTGCGAGTTTGCATATAAGTGAGACAGAGAGGGAAAACTTCGTTTGTGGTTCGCGGTAGCCCCTCAGTATTATTTTAAGTAAGCGATTAATCTTTTCTCCAAACTATTCGGTGGGGTCCTGTTGATAATTTTCTTCTCCAATTAATGGACCCTGCCCTGAAGAAAAATATGCTTAGACATTAAATCTAAGCACATTTTTTGGTACTTATCCCAAGAAACTTAGTAAAATAAAACGCTAAACTTTTTACATATGAACGACGAACGGACGTCGAACGGCATAAGCAGTACCAAGTTATAGGATAAAGCGAGATAGGGATATGATTTTGCAGGACGCGCCGTGCTTCCGGCACCTGTCGACATGGACCGAAATCACCAACCAACCCCTCGGTATTTTATGTTTTGAAAAAAAAAACACCTAGCCGTGACATGCCTTTAACATTCATTCATTGGCATTCATATTACACGGTGATTATTATCACGCGATATAGAGAGAATAAGACTGGAGCCGGCCATACACACGTACAAAGAAGTGTGAAAGAGATGTAAGCATAGACAATAACACACGTGGGAGCAAGATGAACTGACATATCTCCTCCCCCCTCATCGTGTATAAGGCCGTAATATTTGTCACCGTCACCGAAACGTCATCGATAAATGGCATTGCTGTCACCACATATAACACGACTAAGAAAGGGATGCCACGATCGTGCTAAAGAATGTATCAGTCTTCTGATACATTTTAATTTAGTCAGGTTACCATACCCTTTTAATCATACGCTAATCCTCTTTCTACGTCACCGTGCAACTGAAGGCCTACTCCGAACTTCGTATCGTGCCGTCTCTTTCTCTCATATAGTGTATAACATGAGAGTGAAAGGGACGGCACGATACGAAGTTCGGAGTAGCCCCTCTGATATCTTTGAGATGTTTTTTCGCATTCACAGTATCTGAACGCACTCGTCGTCTATGTCAAACAAACAAAATCACTTGTAGTCACAGCACTGTGGTCACAAAAAAATAAGTTTCTGAACGCATCCTTCAATCAGTCAATGGCAACTAATAAATATGGCAGATCGTTTTTGTCATTATTTTCCCATATTTAAACACGAAATACGCGACAATCCGAATTTTGCCGATATATGTTGTCGATTGAAAACTCTTATTTTTTTAGGCTTTATAATTTGAGATAGGTTTCGTTCAGGTCTACCGTACCCCTCGACGGAATTATTAATATAGATACTCTTCAGGCTGTTCAAAAAATGTTCTGATCATTAAAGCCTTTTTTTTTATTAAAAATGGGATCGCTCTTGGCCACCCAGAAGGCACCCAAGCAAGGCAGCAAAGCAAGCAGGGGGGGTGGCAAGGTGCCTATTCACTCGTGCCTTAAAAAGGTCTAGGTTATATGAGCTCGGAAACACAAACGCCGGCAGAGAATTCCAAACCTTAGAAGTGCGCATTATAAAAGATGATGCAAAGCGCTTGGTTCGAATAAGAGGAATTTCGACCAAGTAAGGATGGTATCCAGCCGTACGTCTGGATGTCCGGTGGAAGAAGGGGGAAGGCAGTATGAGCTCATGGAGCTCCTGAGCACACTCGCCTCAAGCGAGCAAGCCTCGACTAAAGAAGTGTGATCAGATTTTTATGACATCTGATGGCGATATACATATAAATTACTCATTAGACTGCTTACAGTTAATACTGGCTCCATATTATAATTATTTTTCCATATTATTGACCAAGTGTAACGAAGGTCTCTGCTTCAGCTTCGACAAAAATGCTTACGTATGAGATGTCCCGATTTCCAGATTTCCGGTTGTTCTCCTCTACAGGTCGCATTTCTCAACCGGTTCTCTTGAAATTTTGTGAGCAGATTCGGTAATTCCATAGATCTTTTTGTCGTGTCCGTTTTTGGAAATTTTCAAAAACGTTTTTTTCAATGATTAAAAAAAACACTCGCGAGGTCTACAGCTCACAGAACCACTAGTAGTTATATAAACATGAAGTGTCCATAATCAAAGAGTGGCATTAAATTCTATTTACTTCACCGTACAGCATACTCCAATGTTAAAGACCTGGCTATTTAAACAATAATAGTTTACCGCCCTCGCTAATAAGTCCGCTCGTGATCAAATTAGCGACAGGGTTAGCGAGTGACCCGACTAATCCCTAACCCTCCGCTCCCGGTGTCCTAGCCTCCGGTCACCCGAGGTGACGCACTAACTGTATTACAGAGGATATTGTAAGGATTCTAGATAATTGAGACTCATTTAATTCTTTCTTCTTGGCGCCCATGACCCGGGGACATGTATGCCCCTGGACGAGTAGACCGTTGCTCCTCAAGGTGGACTGATGACCTGGAAAGGTCGCGAGACCCCACTGGATGCCGGCGGCTTAGTACCAGTCATTGCGGAACTCCTTGTCGCGACCTATGTTCAGCAGTGGACGTCTTTCAGCTGATATGGTGAATCTCTTTTCATCTTAAAGCCATTTCCGACGATTCAAAGTCTACTCTTCTACAGATAATATTGCTAGTGGCTCTGTGAGCTGTAGACCTGAGGGGTATTTTTTTAAAATTTTCCAAAAACTGAGTCGACAAAAAAGTTTTATATGGGGGCCGATTTTTGAGTGTTGAACGCTCGACGTTTCACTCGGCATCTGTCAAATCACCATAGTTTTTTGACAGATCTCAAACAGAGTGAAAGGTCGACAAAATTTCACAAGAATCGGTTAATAAATGCGACTTTAGAGGAGAATTAACCGAAATTCGCAAGCAGAAACTTTAAAAAATCATTGAAATTGTCCTTCAAAATTTTCAAAAACTGACAACAAAAAAATTATATACAATTATGAAACCTGCTCAAAAAATTTGATGAGAATCGGTTGAGAAATGCGACATGTAGAGGAGAACAAACGGAAATCTGGAAATCCGGACATCTGGAAAGCATTTTTGCCGAAGCTGAAGCAGAGATCTTCGTTTCACTCGGTCAATAAGCTGTATGAGCTGTTTGTAATAACGCTCAAATAAAATTACCCAACACTTCTTCGCAAATAACAGCGGCACATAATATAGTACTGCGTAGTTGTTGCGAGAGGCTCACGTGGCGATAATGGCGTTACAGTAGAACGCCTGCTGTCTCCGCGGAGCGCTCCGTAATGACTTGCTAAACAAACGCCAACAGGGCGGATCGCTGCGCGGTAAACAACATTAAAACGGGTTCAGTTTGCGTTACACTTATTTTGCCTTGGTACAGAAAGGATTATTAAAGTAGAGGTATAACCTCGTGGCGCCCACGCGTCTTTTGATAAACCAAAATAAGCATGGCGGCTCCAGCCCAGCACTTTTTTCAATAATATAATAAAAACTCTGTAAATCTAGTAATTGAGGCCCAGTGGCCTTTGTAAAGATCAAAAGGTAGACAAATAATTGAATTTAAAAACACATGCTAATATAATCATAATTATACCCTGAAAGTTTCACTTCCAACCGGTAACTCTAACATATACAAATTTCAACTCAAAATCTTGGGCGGATATGACTGTTATGTAACTATTATGTCCTATAAGAAGGACAGTCGGGTCATAGTTAAAGAGGAGCCAAAAAATTTTTGGGCGCCACGAGGATAAAATAAACTGCATTCGAAATGTGATGCTGGCGAAGAATGTTACAAATACCGTGGACTGCCAAACGCACTAATGTATCGATCCTCACGCAACTCCACATCAAAGATCACCTATCTACTATATGCCATCGCCTCGCCGTACTCTTTCATACTTTGGCCACGTTACGAGGCGCGGAGACAACAGCCTCGAGAAACTGGTCATAGTTGGACACGTGGAAGGGAGACGCGCCCGTGGTAGATCTCCGACGCGGTGGACCGACCAATTCAAGGATAAGACCAGCAAGTTCTACGATGTGGTGCTGTTGGTAGCCATCCACCAACAGAAGCCGTTGGAAGTAAGTCGTGCTGTTCAGGAAGACTACAGATGATCACGATCTTCAGTCAAGAAGGAACGACTATAAAGAGATAAAATAAACTACTTGTATACCGTGATCATTCTAATATTAATGCGAAATACTGTGCAACACCGTCGAATACCTCGGTAAGAACGAGTTTAATATTAATGAAGTTCAGTAGTAAATGGCGAGCAAAGCTACGTACTAAATTGCGAGCAAAGCTACGCACTGAGTTGGGACCTTTTTGTTTTGCTGCAATGCACACAACACAAACAACCTATTTTTCGGTACTATGTTTGATAATATATGTTATTTAAACTGTGTTCGTAATTTTCTTTTCTTTTTTTAATTCCTATTTTATTTCTTGTAACTTGAGTGTGAATGTGACAAACAAATAAATGATTTATCTATGTATCTAAATCCAAATCCAGACATTAATCTACTATGTCATATGCTAGCAGTAAGTGTTATTAAAACCCTTTTATTAAAATATATTTTACACCGAAAAGGTAGGTGTTTGATTCTCCAGCAACCAGTAAAATAACAGTATATCGTGGCGATAATTAGCTATGAAATATTCAATATATTCATTGCTACTGCAAATATGATCATTGCAATAATCACATATTATTTGCTACGCACGCGTCCGAGGGAGCCCGCCCCATTAAACCGATACAGATCAAACAATAATTCTTTCCCGCCTCGATTCCATGACGTCCACAAATTAAATACGGTACCCGAAATTCGGAGCGGCTTTACTCCATTGTGAGGGAACTATTGTAGGGATGTTACGGAGGTGGTTTTATCGGAACCGAAGCCGAAACCGGAGTTTTCAAATTTGTTTTAACGAAACCGAAAGCGAATCCGAAAACGAAAGCGAACCCAAAAGCGAAACCGAAAGCGAAACCGAATCCGAAACCGGAGCCGGAGGTGAAGGTGGAGGTGGAGAGAGACTAATGTGAACATTGTGAACCTAATCCATTTATATTTTTTATGTTAAGGCGGAGTCAGGCAATAAAATAAAACAATGCTAGTATATTACTTATTATTGACTAAACGAATGAGTAATAAACAATCGTCGTAAAACAGGTGGGGTAATTCCTGGGGAGACAAGTCAAAACCTATTTGTACTCCTAGGCACAGTAGGCACACGCTGCGTGCCGCGGCCGCTGACTTTCGGCTCCGCTTAAACCTCCGCTTAAAATTAGACGAAACCGAAGCCGGAGCCGGAGGTGTGAATTCAGCCGAAAGTTTCGATATATCGGAGCCGAAATCGAACCTCCGTAACATCCCTAAACTATTGTGCGGCGGGGGGCCCGCGCCCGCGCCGCACCCGCGCCGCACCCGCGCGCACCCGCGGCTGGGGTGCCCACACTGCATTTGTAGTGGAGGGTGCCACAAAGTAAATTTAAGGAGCAAATTATGTTGGACTGATGCAGTAGAGTAAAACCAATCTTAATATAAACGCCCCTCTTGGCAGATCTTGTTTCAATGTGTGAATTTGCGTATTGCGTTATTAAGTTTACGGAAGATGTGAGCTGAAACAAACGGCAAGAGCGGTCAGTTTAATATTTGTTTATTTAATCTTATTGCACAAAAGAAACCTTATGGTACAGAAGGCGAATTTAATGCCGTACGGCATTCTCTAGCAGTCAACCTTTAGGCGAATCCGATAAAGTTGGGGTTAATATCAGATTTTTAGGGTTTCGTACCGAAAGGGTAAAGCGGGAACCTAGTGCTAAAACTTCACTGTCCGTCCGTCTGTCTCCAGGCTGTATCTCATGAGCCATGATAGTTAGACAGTTGAAATTGTCACATATGATGTATTTATGTTGCGGCCAAATACTATAAAATAGAATAAAACTAGCGACCCGCCCCGGCTTCGCACGGGTGCACTATTTAATGGATGTTATTATACATATAAACCTTCCTCTTCAATCACTCTATCTATTAAAAAAAACCGCATCAAAATCCGTTTCGTAGTTTTAAAGATTTAAGCATACAAAGGGATATAGGGACAGCGAAAGCGACTTTGTTTTATACTATGTAGTGATAAGTGTTCAACTATACTTGTAAACTTTTATGTACAAATAAACTTCTTATATCTTTATGTCTTATTTAAGGGGGCTCCCATACAACAAACCGTTTTTATAGATAATGGTACGGGACCCTTCGCACTTGGCCGAGTCCGACTTGCACTTGGCCGGTTTTATTTTTACACCACGCCGGTAGTAGATTTCCTCCAATAGCGGTAAGGTCGTAACTCGCACTGTTAAAATAATAAGATAAATTTCGTCAAACAAACCTACAAGATAAATACACTTACAGACTCATCACCTGGTGCAGTTCATTGTGCAAGTGCACCCGTGCACCTCAGACCAAATGTGCTCATGTATAATGGGCCCAGACAGTTTCGTGCACAACACATCATGGGCAGCGTATTTATTTTTCATATTTGAATCATATTGGCTTTGTGTTTTTAATATTAAAATTGGGTGAATCAACTTTTTAGTGCCACTCGTTACCGTGGTCACGTATAGTTGTCCAGGGGACAAAATTCGAATACAATCGTGATTTTATGCTATTTAAGTTTATCAAACATACGTATTTGTGGTATTTATAAACTATTTCCATAATGGTCCATCTGCTTAGCATATTAGCAGAACTTAATACAACATTTTATTGAACAAACTGCGCCACTAGTGTTCCTCGGACAACGGGTCAAGATAACAACACAAAAAAATTGATCCACCGTTTATCTTGTAATATAATGTATTATATTTGTTGAAAAGTGATTGTCAAAGTCTACATTATCAAAGAGTATCATAGTAAATATGTAGCATAAATAGACTATTCGGACAGAGACTTGACAATAGACTATTCGGACAGAGGTTTCATGCATCTTACACAAATGTCATGTTGTTATTGTGCGCGGATCCTGTGACAAGTACTCAGAATAATGAATAGAATACTTAAATATAAGACACGCATTTTATAACAACTTTTAAAGATAAAACGTCAACAAGTTGTAATAAGTGTTGGTGTGATAATGAACTTTAACTCTTACAATGTGAATTTATTTTTACGCAACCGCCACGCCCGGGATCATGCACCAAAGCCCAGGTACAAAAAAATAAGTTGATTAACAGAAAAGTCCACGACTTAACAATGTACGTACTTGATATGTGATAATATTTGCGTGCTAACAGATCATTCATCCAAATGTGATTACCACTGACCGGACATTGATTAGCATATTTTATTTTTATTGCTCGAAGCCGAGGGATCGCCCCACGGCTTACCCATAAACAAACAGAGCGGGTGCTATTAAAACTAGGGCAACACGCGTGTCCGACACAGTCACTCGGACACGTGTCCGGCCTAGTCTATAGTGATTCAGATAATATTATTTACTTGCACTATTGATGACCAAGTTGCCACGTTGGTAGTTTCCTTCACACATACACACACATAAGCACGCGCGCACGCACGTTCGCACGCACGTAGGCTCGCACGCACGCGTATACACATACACACACAAAATTCTATATCGTATACTGTTTATCACTACATAGTATAAAACAAAGTCGCTTTCTCTGTCCCTATATCCCTATGTATGCTTAAATCTTTAAAACTACGCAACGGGTCGCTGGTTGTTTCTATATTGTAATATTTCAGTGCCAACTAATCCATTCAATGGCTTCACTGAAAATCAGCGTCACGGAGCGTGTCATGTGATTCGTTTCGGACACCAAGTTGAGTGAAGACCCTTTGGCGCAATTACGTTTCAACATATTCAGTTTCGTTTGTAAGTACGTGATTTGCGCTAATTTCTTTCTTTCCTCTTCTTTCTTTCTAATCCCGGTGAGAGGGAATATATTTCTGATCAGCACAAACTTTGAATGTCTTGGATGTTTGTGGCTGTAACCAGGTCAAATATAAGCTTAATCTGTTCTTTTTGTATCCAATAAAAACGTGGTAAACGTCTCTAACAAGCAACGCGATCAATTTGTACTAATTACGATAGGCTCTGCAATCTCCGTCGAAACAAAATAGCAACGCTATTCAATTCACCACTTGTGTCTAGTATAAATGGTCTAAGTGTCATAAAAACCGCGAAATTCGAGGTCAGATATAAGCTAGCTCGCCAGAGACGACTGTTAGTAATGGTTGCGAATACCGGGCGTAGACTGTAGGGGTAAAAAGCTTTCGCTGTAATCCAGCGCTCGAACAAATCAGACCTGCCTGCGTTCAGAAACTGCCGCGGCCGGGGACGGGACCTAGCGGGTGACGTGTGGCGTAAATGATCAAAATCAAAATTAAAACAATTATTCTGCGAATAGGCCTCAAGGAAACTTATACAAGTCAAAATCTATCTATATCAAATAAAAATAATACAATAATCAAAGTATCATTAATCTCGACTGTTCATGGTCTTGATTTAGGCTCTCACTCTCTTAGTAAATGCAACTGGAATAAGGTTAGTGTTATGTAAGGTGCAGCGAGGTAATCTAGACTGCGGGAAATTAAAATTAATCGAAATATTTTCCGTGTTCGACAACATTTACTGGAGTCCCATCATAGATAGCACTCTAATAGATAATGTAAAACACGAAAGAAAGAAAGAATAAAAGAAATTGTATAAGAAGATAAAATACGATAAGGAAGATATTTTCAAATAATTTTAATTTCCCGCAGGCTAGATTGCCCCGCTGTAACCTATATTTAATTAAAACAAATTCGAGGCACTATTGTTAGTCACATTAAATAAGGTTGTTTAATATTCTATATATTACACAGCCAACGAACAAATTCAAGGATTCAAACATCGATATCGCCAGAAGCCTTAAATCATATCATAGTTAAGTGTTAAACAGTGGCGATACCGATGACGTAGACAGTGGCGCCGCGGAGCGGTGGCCGATATGGGTAACTAATCGTTTGCCGCGTATTGCCGCAGCCCTTGGCAGATGTAATATTAAAAAGCTATACAGGTTTCTTGAAGCAATTATCGATTGTTGAAATTGTTGTTATAACGTTGTAAATTAATATAATACATAATAAGCACACTGATTGTACAAAAATACTATTGAGATAATTCATAACACAGGTATTGTATGGAATAATCGAGTTTCATTAGCACTAAAACTACATTACAATAAAGATATCCTTTACTTTATTGCTCACCAAAAATACTAATTCAAATGAAAACAACGTTAGGTACATTAAAAATTAACAATGGCGGTGTTATCGCTAAAAAGCCATGTTTTACAGACAACTATTATAATGTCCCAACAAAACATAACACATTGTGAATGTATATCGCTGGTTTCGAGTGCCTTTACCATGAGTTTGCATGACCGTACTCAATAGCGACTGCGTAAACTATTTAGTATGCCGATTCTTAGTTCTATTGCGTAACCGCCAGAGGCGCTGTACTTTTGCCCATACAATTTTTTACGCAGACGCTAGCGAGTACGGTCATGTAAACTCATGGTAAAGGCACAGAAATCCATTTCCTCAACCGCCGCAGTTTGTGGCTTGCGGCGCGCGCTAACAGATCGCTTGCCGGCTCGGCCGGAATCCCGATAAATTAGCGGAATAAATCCCTCCGAGGAAGAACGGCGTCCGTCGCCATTTGACATGCCAATGAAATGTAATTGCCGGCCATCCATCGTTGCGGCCGATTTCAATGCGACGTGACACCAACGGACAGAGTGACAGGTGAACCTCTGTCAAAACTACACGAGTGAACTGTGACGTGGAAAACGTTCTGCAATGTTTCCCGCACGGAGAGGACGAACTTCTACACCATGAGATACTTTACATGCGTATTTAAATTAAACGTATTGAGATGCTCCTTGTTAAATTGGGTCATCTTAAAATCATTCAATGGCACCTAATGCCAAACCATTCAATCACATCTCATTCTTCTTACACCTGCGCCGATATTAGTCTCCCTTCCCACCAGCTAGGTACATCTCATACACATAACACTGTTCAATTACTCACCCACAAAATACCAATACACACCACTCCCGGATCACACAAAACAACAACACACACCCGGAAACAAAGCGTACCGATAGCGCCGCGTCTCCGGCAACATCTTACACTACCGGGTGGAGGTTTTAGTCCGTAGGCGACTGGGCCAATTCCCAGTTGAGTCGGGCATGCGGTCGGGACCGGGCCGGCAGCATCCAATGAGGATTTCCTCCACCCACGGGGAAAAAAAGAAAAAATTGGGCGATCTTGTACCAGGAAAAGACAATTTCATCATCATTTAAACAACAGTAGCCCTTTAGGGCCTCCTTTTATTCCCAATTTTATCAATTGGGAAGTCCTCCAGATGGCCTGGAATGCGGTCTGTCGCGACGCCTTAGCAATTAGGATTCCCGCGTGTCCCACGCGCCCGCGGCTTTGAAGGTCCGGTTCTCCCAGACACCTGGACAATGGCTACGCCTTCATAGGTACCAGTCGAACCAGGAACCATATCCACTGCTGCGAGGTGTTTTAAATGCTTCGAGATTTGGTATAATTACCTAAGACAGTTTGACTAATAATATTAATCCTAGCTTGAGTCCTTTGTAGGCGGAGGCTACTTCCAACCACGAGTCGTAACTTACTTATATAGAATAGAATGGAACCAATACATAAAAACTACTTAACTTAAAAAAAGAACATCTACAAAGAACAGTGGTGCTGCTATAATGCCCACAATTGGACACAACTCAGCATAATGCTCTGACATTTTGCAATGCCACAGCGCTGGTCTTCCGTGGAGCCCAGGGCTGTAAGATAGTTCAGAACAGCAAAAAGTGATGAACGTGGAACCACGTAACTATAATTTGTTATTGTGCTGGATGAGAGTAGAACATACATTAGTAATAGTGTTAAAATCACATATTTCGGGGCAGGGTAGGCTAGGATATGAACAATTAAACAAACGATCACGCAATAGCTTGTACGTGAAATTACTATTATTGCATATAAATTAATGATTCACCATAGTCCTGTAATTTTGTGTTGGCGTGGAAATCCCTTTGAGGCCAGAGGCGAGGCATGGAGGCGGCGTATTTTCGTTGCGTGTTTTGTATACAACCATGTTGTCATTCCTTTTATATGTCACTATCTACCTAATTTATTTAAGTTAAATCTGAGTTCAAAGTAGACTTAGATTGCTTGTTTTCTCTCTTTCAATATTCTTGTTCCAATACTGTTTGCTTGTAATTGTGTGCCAGTGCGCTTATTTCGTATATACACTAGCGCTATCTGTGAGATCCTGTAATTGGCTTTTCTGTTAATATGCATGTTGTTACATTGTTGTTACTGCTGTTGGTTCTCCTGATATAAATAAATACACAGATAGCACAGGCTGCTGCGTTCATATATCACGTTTTTTTTAATGTCAAACTTTGTTTTAAAATCCGTCTTCTTTTTTTATGTTAATCGTTCTTTATTTATTATTGTTATTATTTTATGTTCGTACAGTTACACACCGTGAAATCACTCGACGGTCCCATCGGAAGACCAGCGCTGGCGATTGCCCGCATTATGAGATGGTACCGTTTCGAGATAACACAACTTTTTTGTTTATTTTTATATTCTATTTTGTTGTGTTAATTGTTGTCTTTGTCTCGAATAAATATTTCTTATTTCTTAAATAAATAAATATCCCGCGTCGCCGCGCCGCGCCGCCTTCACCTCATCACGGCGGGCGACACGTCCGACACGTCCCTCGTGCATTAACGTACAGCCGTGAATAGTTATCGCGGCGGGTCAGCGGTGAAAAGAATTACATTTGTAATCAATGCCTCACACGCTGCTGCGGTCAATACTCGTAGTGTAACCATTTTTTTAATTCGTTATTTCCAAATTAGGTTCTTAATTTTTAATACTACGACACGCCCCGGCTTCGCACGGGTGCAATGCTGATGGGTGTATTATGCATATAAACCTTCTCCTTGAGTCACTCTATCTATTTAAAAAAAACCGCATCAAAATCCGTTGCGTAGTTTTAAAAATTTAAGCATACATAGAGATATAGGGTTTTTTACTATGTTTTATACTATGTAGTGTTAACGGTACGGACCTGCCTGACGGTAAGCAGACACGTAGACTTCAGAATAGTCAATGCGTTTGTTGATATGATGATTCGAAGAAATCTGTAGTCAAACACCGGTCTCAACAAAGCGCATCGCCGGGAGATCTAGCGATTTTACTCACTATTGAAAACAACGCCACACTACACTGCAAATTGCTGTGGTTTTCTATAAAAATATACTTTCCCAGTAAATCTATAATGCGGACCAATAAAAGACAAAATTATTTCACTTCCAGAACCGCTAAATGTATGACACTGTCGCGGACTTTTTTGTTGACGTCGGGATTGGCTATTAGGTCAGTAAAGTAAAGTAAAAGTTTATTACATAAGCGCTTACAATAAGAGTCAGTGTGATTAATATAACATACTTTATGTCACACCTGGCCATAAAGTGGCAATTACCGCACGGAAAATCCCACTCCCTGGCCAGAGAGTGACATAAAATTTTGTACTTACCTCGGGCGGTAATTAAGAAAGCCTCAGATCGCATAATTATCGTCGTTGCCTTCGGCTCGGGCGTCAAATACCTGCGATCTGAGAAATTCTTTGTTTTACCGCCCTTGGTAAGTAATGTACTATTTCAGTACTTTAACATAAGTTCCAGAACATCTTAAATTGACTCCTGCACTAGGCGTAGCCTGTCTCGCAGGTAACCAACTAGAAAATTCACATGCAAAGAAAGAAAATTTGACGCGCTATAAATTACAAACTTATTCTCTTTAAGTGATATTACAAATTGCTCTTAACTTCTACGTAATCCTGATACTGTTAGGCTCGGTTTTATAAATATCCGTTAGACCTTATGTCGGTTTGTTATATCAAAAAATGTACTGAGTTACTGAAATTTGATGTGACATTTGGTCTAACGGATCTTTATAAAACCCGGCCTTAAGGTTCTTAGAAATTGTATTCCAATCACACAGTCGGATACTCCTTAGTTCCAACGAGTGTGTACACGGAAGGGTTTCTAAAAATATTCCTCAAAACAATGTATAAACCCTCAGGACCCGTCGGATCTAAGAACAGTTGGCCGAATTTCCAGCGCAGTGGGCGGCCGTCGGTTTGGGCGGCCGGCCGCACCATTCACTCGTTCAACCATTCACTCACTTTACAGCTCGGTAATGACGTGGTCACTGACTGGAAGTTAGGCGGCCGTGTTCACAATTCGTTCACGTGTAGCTGGTCAGCGTTAATGATCCGAAAAAACTTCTGAGTTAAAGGTAGAAAGCACTTTTTTTCATTTAACACTGTTTACGTTTGTCGATTCGTCATCTTCTGAGTTAAAGGTAAAAAGCACTTTTTTTCATTTAACACTGTTTACGTTTGTCGATTCGTCATCTTCTGAGTTAAAGGTAAAAAGCACTTTTTTTCATTTAACACTGTTTACGTTTGTCGATTCGTCATCTTCTGAGTTAAAGGTAAAAAGCACTTTTTTTCATTTAACACTGTTTACGTTTGTCGATTCGTCATCTTCTGAGTTAAAGGTAAAAAGCACTTTTTTTCATTTAACACTGTTTACGTTTGTCGATTCGTCATCTTCTGAGTTAAAGGTAAAAAGCACTTTTTAGGGTTCCGTAGCCAAAATGGCAAAAACGGAACCCTTATAGTTTCGTCATGTCCGTCTGTCCGTCTGTCCGTCTGTCCGTCTGTCCGTCTGTCACAGCCGATTTACTCGGAAACTATAAGTACTACAGTGATGAAATTTGATGGGAATATGTGTTGTATGAACCGCTACAAAATTATGACACTAAATAGTAAAAAAAAGAATTGGGGGTGGGGCCCCCCATACATGTAACTGAGGGATGAAAATTTTTTTTTCGATGTACATACCCGTGTGGGGTATCAATGGAAAGGTCTTTTAAAATGATATAAAGTTTTCTAAAAAACATTTTTCTTAAAGTGAACGGTTTTTGAGATATCAGCTCTCAAAGTCGTAAAAAGTATGTCCCCCCCCCTCTATTTTTATAACTACGGGGTATAAAATTCTAAAAAAAATAGAGGTGATGCATGCTAATTAACTCTTTCAACGATTTTTGGTTTGATCAAAGTATCTCTTATAGTTTTTGAGATAGGTTGATTTAACTGTAATTTTGGTTAAGTTATTTTTGCTGTTTTATAGATACTAGTACGGAACCCTTCGTGCGCGAGTCCAACTCGCCCTTGGCCGGTTTTTTCATTTAACACTGTTTACGTTTGCGGATTCGTCATAGTCATATTACGGTACCGTATTGTTGTTACTCACGCGTCCGTAAAGGGGTCCGTCCGTCCGTCCGTCGTCTGTCACATGGGTTTACAGCCCAACGGTTGGAGCTACAGTCTTCAAATTTGGTGATAATGTTTAATATTATTATATTTTACCAACAAATACTACAGTTTTTTTTATACCACGTCGGTGGCAAACAAGCTGACAGCCCACCTGATGGTAAGTGGTTACCATCGCCTATAGACGCTTGCAACACCAGAGGCGTTACTCGCGCGTTGCCGACCCGAGAGTATTGATAAATCAGACTTTTTCATTGAAATTTCTTCATTTTTCCTATTAACACCAATTAAATTTTGCGTTTGTTTCGGACAACAAACTGCACCGCAGTTTCGCGAAACTTTGTAGTCATTTTTAAGGTTTTTTTTGTGAGCAATAAATTAAAAAAAAAACTAATTGTTTAAAGTCGCACTTCGCCGGTTTTTTTAATGTACCCAATTAGCGGAACAAGGCACTAGTGGAACAATAATTTACCCTACAAGCGCAACTTAATCCGATTTGTATACAAAAATTTGACAAAAAAATATATCGAATACAGAAGCTGATTAAAAGAAGACACTGATACATCCATTGGGACATTTGCTCGAATTCCGAAAAGCGTCTAACCATGCCGTCTTTGCCATATGTCCCAGCTTCGGCAGATATCGCACGCCTACGAGTAGCAATAGCAGGGTCCCTGCTATTGCTACTCGTAGGCGTGCGATATCTGCCGAAGCTGGGACATATAGCAGGGTCATTCTACTTTTTCATGACCAGTTTTCTATGATATGTATTGAATTAGTGTACAAAAGAAGGATTTCGAAATACCACCTGAACCTAATAAAAGGAATTTATAGGTAAAAATACTTAAGTATTAACATATTGCTGTAAAAAGTGAGTAACACAGAGGTAAAAACAATTTTTTCATGCAAATGGTGAGACATCCAAGGACCACTGAGTTACTCGATTTATGGATATTATCTGTGGTTCATTAATTACCAAAACTATCGTAAGTGATACTGCAATTAAAACTCCTTCTAAATAACAATATAAAAATATGAAGTGAAGTCCAAGTGTCCCAAAATATGCATTTAAAAACAGTGTCTGAAAATTATGTAAGGTGTCTTCGGGTCTTCGAATGTCGGCTAATTCCGAAAATAACAAGTTCCAGTCTAACTAAGCGATTTTATTGCATCTCATCATCATCACTATCAAAAAGAAGTTAAATATTTTTGTTGATGTTTCGTAGTGCAACAAAATCACTTAGTTAGACAGGAATCTGTTATTTTCGGAATTACCCGAAGACAACATACATGAAAAAGTAGAATGGCCCAGCAACGGCGTCGCTGCATACAACATACATTATCCCGCGCACTATGTATGCAGGCACATGCGTCGCTAATCGGCTTAGACAGGCTCACGACTGGCACGCGCCGCCGCCGGGATCATGACATTAAGGGACACGGCTGTTTGCCCACTTTTTATACAACGCCGGTGGCAAACAAGCTTACGGTCCTGATGGTAAGCGGCCACCGCAGCCTATAGACACCCGCAACTCCAAAGGAGTCACGTCCCCGATGCCGAGCCCTTATAAAATTTGAGGATGCACTGTGTTGACAACAGAAGGGACAAATTTAGGTGGCTCGCTCTCAACACAGCGCATCCTCGGGAGCTCTGGCAATCTTGCTCACCTCCAGGAACATAACACTACATACTTGTATAGTAGATAATGGGGCCATTCTTTTTTTCATGTACATAATTTTTAGATACTTTTTTTTTAATACATATATTTGTAATACTTAGCACTCACTTTATATTTTTGTATTATTATTTAGAAAGAGGTTTAATTATAGTATCACCTCTGATAGTTTTGATAATTACCGAACCACAGCTAATAACCATAAATCGAGTAACTCAGTGGTCCTTGGATGTCTCACCATTTGTATGAAAAAATGGTTTTTACCACTGTGACAACCCACCTTTTATAGCAATATGTTCATATTTAAGTATTTTTAACTATTAATTACTTTTATTCGGTTCAGGTACTATTTCAAAATTCTATTGTTGTACACTAATTCAATACATTTCATAGATTTTTTTGTAATAGAAAACTGGTCATGAAAATGTAGAATGATCCAATGTTATTATGGCTGTGGTCTTCTGCGAGGCGGAGGTACTTCGCCAGTTGGGCTGCTCCAAATGCGAGCAAGATGGCATTTTACTGTGCCCTACCTCTTGCTCCACTACTGGGCACAATTTGCAATGGATGGAGCCTTTGCTCGATGGAGAGAGAGTATTTACACTGACCGTTGATATTGTATGACGTTACCTTCGAATATACTGATCACCTCAGATTCGGTTGAAACCGCTCTACCAATCTCACTGGAGCGCAAACTATTAGAGTATTCCAGTGTTCCAAAGCACACGCGTGGTCGTGCCGGAGGTTTTCTCCTGGATTTTCCCCAGGCTACTCTCCAACCGCGCACTCTTATCGCTTTATTGGGCCCGGCCTATAAAGCCACAGTCAAGTTCAAAACAAAAAAAAGAATATACTGATTTCTGTTTCGTGTTTGCTCGAATTAATACTTTCAACCCTTTACCGCATGACCTAAAAAAATATTCGTTTAAATTGGAACCTTGATACGATGCAATAAGGTCTACAACGATATCTGCCATATATGGCTTTGTATGCTGTAACGGGATAAAAGTATCGTTCTAAGGCCGGGTTTTATGAAGATCCGTTAGACCAAATGTCAGATCAAATTTCAGTAACTCAGTACATTTTTTGACATAACAAACCGACATAAGATCTAACGGATCTTTATAAAACCGAGCCTTATAGTGTGATATGTTCCCGACAATGTATATTTCTCATTCTGCTTAAGAGGCCTTACAAGTTTTAAAATGTTTTGATTTCAAATAATGATAAACAGTATACATCTTATCTTATCTTATCTTATTTAGATGAGGGCCCTAGCGGATGCACTTCGACCCAGTGGGATCTTTTGTGCAGTATACATAATACCAATAAAGTCATTAGAGGAGGCAATGATTTTATTAAATTTTTAGATAGTAACACAGCCATTTTTTGATTTTATTGTGTGTAGTAGAATTTAAAAAATTTAAATTTTAGAATTTTAATTTGAATTTTAATTTTATTTATTTTTTTTTATTTTTTTTTGACGACCGGTTTAGCCTAGTGGGTAGTGCACCTGCCTGTGAAGCTGACGGTCCTGGGTTCGAATCCCGGTCAGGGCAAATATTTGTGTGATGAGCATGAATATTTGTTTCTGAGTCTTGGATGTTTTCTATGTATTTAAGTATTTATATCTATTAAATATATCGTCGTCTAGTACCCATAACACAAGCCTTCTTGAGCTTACTGTGGGGCTAGTTCGATTTGTGTAAGATTGTCCTCTAATATTTATTTATTTATTTTATTTATTTAAGCGGAAAATAAACAGTTTTAACTTGAAAATGGTCGATTTGGAGTGGTATTTGAAACGATATACCTTAATGAAAAATTCAAAATATACATTTAAATTGTATGACATTAGATTTCAGTAGTCCTGTTCTAGATCGTAACATTGAGAAAATGTCAAGATATGTGACAATTCATTCATTCATTCATTTTCATACAGAAAATGGCCTAAATAGATGACCGTTTTCTAACTGATAAGGACCCTTAAACCACCCTACTTCGGTATTTCTTGCATTTTTTAATTTGTTGCTAAGTCTGGCGACTTACACGCAACGATATGCAGTGTGCCTGCCACTTACGAGTTTTCTTTTATTTAACCTTGGACGACCGGTTTAGCCTAGTGGGTAGTGCACCTGCCTGTG
Source organism: Epiblema foenella (assembly GCA_963556455.1). Lineage (NCBI taxonomy): Eukaryota > Metazoa > Arthropoda > Insecta > Lepidoptera > Tortricidae > Epiblema > Epiblema foenella. The sequence goes on from OY747096.1 coordinate 37,919,084, forward strand.
AAGCTGACGGTCCTGGGTTCGAATCCCGGTCAGGGCAAATATTTGTGTGATGAGCATGAATATTTGTTTCTGAGTCTTGGATGTCTTCTATGTATTTAAGTATTTATATCTATTAAATATATCGTCGTCTAGTACCCATAACACAAGCCTTCTTGAGCTTACTGTGGGGCTAGTTCGATTTGTGTAAGATTGTTCTCTAATATTATATTTATTTATTTATTTCAAATCCCAACGTTTAGTTTCTTTCTGTTTTAATTAGCTGTTATTTTTTAAGGCCGCTTGTCGACGTAAACAGTGCTTCGCGAGCTGCATTTAATTCCGAAACTTTTATTTAGTTTCCCGAAGTTGCTCCGACTTAATGCCGCGACTTAAAAGAACTTGGTCGGCGGCTGTTTCGGGGGAATGTGTTTGAGATTCGATATCATTGACAAAAATGGGGGAAGTATATTTTTGTAGAGGCTAATATGAATCGTCAGACCCGATGACCAATGAGTGTAGCGAGACAGTATAAGATTAAAATTTAGCTAAAAAGTGGAACTTTACCATGTTTGTTTTTTTTTTAAATTACAACAATGCAGCATTTTTTTCAGAATGCTGCCCCGAGATACAAGGATCCTGAAATTGAGAAGCGCAGTGCACAAGATTTTTTTCAAAAAAGTAAGTTAAATTTCTCTATTTTTTACATGTTCCAATTCTTTCTTACGATTGCTGCTGGTAGCCAGATATACAAAAACTCACAACATTATCTATGTAAATAAGCTAAATGCCTATTACTTTATTTAAGTACCGACCGAGTATTGTCTCTGCTTCAACTTCGACAAAAAATCTTTCGTAGGTATGTCCAAATTCCGGATTTCCAGATTTCCGTTTGTTCTCATCTACAGGTCGCATTTCTCAACCGATTCTCGTGCAAGTTTGTGAGCAGGTTCGATAATTATATAGCTTTTTTGTGCAGTCAGTTTTTGGAAAACTTCGAAAAGCGCTAGGTCTACAGCTTATAGAGCCACTAATATTTATTTCCCTACATAAAAGCAAACCTTTTTAAGGTGAATAAAAACTACCGCTGATGGAGTGCCGCAGTCGACGTCGGACGTCGTCTAGATAAACGCACTCGCCGCGAATATGCATAAATTAACCCTTTTGTTTTCTAATTAATTTGTTTTTGTTAAATTCAGTTAGAGGTTAAATAAAGCTAGGTATTTTGAAATGAAAAATGTGTCATTTTTTATAAAGAATACTATATTGCTGAAGTGGTAAATATTAAAAAAAAAAGTTTTGCACATTGTTAAGAATCTGCTTGCGTTGGGTTGAAGACATTACTTCCAACAAAACGAAAAGTGAAGAAAACAACATCAAAGTAGGTTTATTTTTAACTGGTAGAATGAGTAAAATACATTTTAGTTACATAAACACTAAGGTCAAGTCGAATTTGAAGGATTCCCAACGTGAAAAACATAATTGTCAATGTTGCCTGAAATATCGGGAACTCAAAAATACAAATATACATGATAAATATCCCGTTTCAAATCGTAATTCATCGTCTAATTCAGTTTAGCTACACCTTTAAAACTAGATATATAATAACATAGTGGGTTCAAATGTGCGATGTATCGTCCATAAAAAACGCCACGCCACGCCACGCCAGCCACGGCATTATACGCCACGTCCACGTGTTGACGGCGTCGCCTTACTGCGGAGCGCTCAACGTTACTGCCACCGCAGGATACCCGCAGAGCAGGTTCGTTTACTTCGTCTAGATTTCTATTACCAAATCATTCAATCGAATAGACGTTTTGAGGATTGAATTATACACTACTAGCGACCCGCCCCGGCTTCGCACGGGTGCACTATTTAATAGATGTTATTATACATATAAACCTTCCTCTTCAATCACTCTATCTATTAAAAAAAACCGCATCAAAATCCGTTGCGTAGTTTTAAAGATTTAAGCATACATAGGGATATAGGGATATAGAGACAGAGAAAGGGACTTTGTTTTATACTATGTAGTGACTACGAAAGCGTAAATGTGAGAGCAGGATGCGAGAAATGAATCCGTCCATGCCCGAAAAACCTTCTCATTTTGCTTTAGCGGTAGAATTCAAATGTAGACGCGAAACGCTGAATTCTCACCGTTTATCGCGTTTTATGAAACTTCCCAAGCCACGAATTCTTAAACTTAACACTATTGCTGCATTTTGATGCACATGTGACCCAATAAAAGCATAAGAAGGCTTGAAACATGCACCCAACACGATAGTCTTCCATTTATTCGCAAGAAGCGGTTCGCTTCCTCTTTTGTACTGCGAACAGCAAAGGAATGGAACTTGCTCCTGCCTTCTGTATTTCCGGTTAATTATAATCCAAGCATCTTCAAGGCAAGAGTGAATAGGATATTACTGAACCAGCGAGCTAGTCAAGCATCTTCAAGGCAAGAGTGGATAGGATATTACTGAACCAGCGAGCTAGTCAAGCATCTTCAAGGCAAGAATGAATAGGCTATTACTGAACCAGCGAGCTACATCTTAGGCCTTGTCATCGCTTCCCATCAGGCGAGACTAAAGCCAATCGCTGTTCAGTCATTCATTAAAAAGAAAAAACAAAAACATTGGACACCGAAACCGTGTGGCCAAATTGGACAGCCGTAAGGTGATTTGCATAACAAACTTTTTATCCGCTTATTCCATTGATATTGATTTCCTATCAAAGCCGACATAACAGGAACCTTTTTGTTTACCCAATTTCAATGCGCTGCCGTACGGTCTATTTCAAAAATCGATTTGGTGTTGGTCGTACCTGTAAGCGAGTTTAGAACTTAATTTGTATGAAATTCGCAAAATATCGTTTGAAATGACTCACTCCCGGGTTAACCTATCGCCTTCCGGTCCCTAGGATCTCCGGGGTCAAAACAAAAAAATGCTATTGTTTCTTTTTTTCACCGGGAGACGACAGTGCCTTGACCATGAGTTTACATGACCGTATTCGCTAGCGACTGCGTAAAAATTTGTATAGGCAAAAGTACAGCGCCTCTGGTGGTTACGCAATAAAACTAAGAATCGGCATACTAAATCGTTTACGCAGTCGCTAGCGAGTACGGTCCTGCAAACTCATGGTAAAGGCACAGATTTCCTTTCTGTAGCAAGGCAAAATAAGTACAACTTAAACTGATCCGTTTTGATATTGTTTACCGCGCAGCGATCCGCCCTGTTGGCGTTTGTTTAGCAAGTCATTACGGAGCGCTCCGCGGAGACAGCATTCGTTCTACTGTAACGCCATTATCGCCACGTGAGCTTCCCTATTCGTCCCGGTACCGCCGCACACCGGGTAGAGTCAGTCCCCCCCCAGGTCGGGCCTAGCTGAGTTTCTTTCTGGACTCTTCTCAGCTAGACTAGGTTTAGTGAACCAGCGACAAAACTCCCAGTAGCTCGATTCCACTCACACCTCAGATTCGATTAAAACCGCTCAACCAATCTCACTGGAGCGCAAACTCTTAGAGTATTCCAGTGTTCCAAACCACACGCGTGGTCGTGCCGGAGGTTTTCCCCTGGATTTTCCCCAGGCTACTCTCCAACCGCGCAATTCTATCGCTTTATTGGGCCCGGCCTATAAAGCCACAGTCAGGTTCAAAAAAAAAGCCACGTGAGCCTCTCGCAACAACTACGCAGTACTGTATTATGTGCCGCTGTTATTTGCGAAGAAGTGTTGGGTAATTTTATCTGAGCGTTATTACTAACAGCTCGTACTACAGCTTATTGACCGAGTGAAACAAAGGTCTCTGCTTCAGCTGTGAAAGACAATTTTCAATGATTTTTTAAGTTTCAGCGGCATATTTAGGCATATTACATGCACCTACGAATGTTACAAAAATTCTACCGGTTCATAAAATAAATCTTTGCCTCGAGGAGAACCGGCGTAAGACACACGGCGAGGTGTCATTTGGTCTTTGACCACATGTGGGTGCCATCGCGTGGCAACCGATTTCAATCGAATATGTGTTAGGGATGTCACTTCCATCTTGAAAAATCGATTATTAAATAATCGTTTATTATGCTCCAAATTAAAAACGATTTTTGAAGAAATAATAATCGATTTTTTTCAATAATCGGTTTTTTGATATGTGCTAATATATGAGCAAATACGGATATTTTGAAATCCGCGATACCTAAGGGCCGTGACTTCAATATTAGCTTCATTGTTAGAAATGTCCTCATAATATCAGGGTCTTTACTTTGTAGACGTCTAATATTCTCATGTCCAATTAAGGCGGTAGCTTACAATATTCTTTGATAAATTATTGTTACGATTAATAGATTATCTGCTGCGGAATTCAGATTAATTAGCAAAGAATGCTTTTACCAAATTGATTTACGCATACATCAATAAGTGGCGCGTTCTCCGCAGTATTAATTTGTCTCCGTTTCCAGTTAAAATCATAATCGATTTTTTATTAATCGATTTATTGCAAAATCTAAATCGATTTAAAAATAGATTCTGGTGCGTACCTCGCTCAGCGGATCAGCATTGCTGTTCAGCGCGGCAATGCGGCCAGCCTTCTGGGCACCCTACCGCCGAGCTCCGAGCTGGAGCCTCTTTTTTACTTGTAAATATTTAGTTCTTAGTTTAGTTTATTTTAAGGTTAGTTTATATTCTATTTTATTGCATATCTCTTTCTAACATGACTGTATTTTGTACTCATAGTTATTTAATATGCGTGTATTATCCAATGTGTTATTTTTTTATATGTTTTTATGTTGTCTAAAAAAGGAAATGATTTTCGGAAACGCAATTTGGTACCGATTATTGCCTTAAGCGATTCGTATATCATTTTTGCTACGTTCTGTAATTAACTTTCCAAGATTCTTTTTTGAATAATAACCGTTTTTTTTTAAATCCATTATTTTTTGCCATTCCTAATATCGGCTCTAAATAGACGCCACAGCACAGCCGGACGACTGCCGGCGACGACAGGCCATTTTGTCGGGGCGGGGCGCTCATTTCCCGGCGCCGGCGTCGCCCCGCTCGCATGATTAACGCCGGCTGCGACTGCGATGGCCACTGCACGAAATTAAACGTTTCGTGCAAATAAATCAACGTTGGAGCCTGGCGTTGCCTACGTTCGACGCTATAACTGGACGCTGTTATGCGATAATGTGTCAATCTACTATAGGTTTTCCTACTAGGTACTACTAGGTTGCTATATAACCCATCTCCCACAACACACTACAACCCATCCCATAGTCGATACTTGCGGCACCCACAGGAAGATAGGGGGAGGTGCTAATCCAAGCGCCACACGGGGATGTAAATAATAATAAAAAAATATTCGCATGCAAGTTCCTGCATCACACCACGTAAAGCGGCCGTATAGCGAATGTGTGAGCGCGATCCCAAATGTCAATGTAATTAAAAATTGTTTTTATTGTATATCGCTACTTATTTATTTAACTTTTATTGCTCCATGTACGTTATTCTAGGTCTTCCCCTTTTCCTTTTTTCCTCTATCTTTCCTTCTATTATTGTTCTGATCCATTCGTCATGGCGTATGAGATGTCCTATCATTTTTCCTGTCCTTTTCAAAGTCCTCTTCTAAATAAAACATAAAATAAATGCTACGTCATACAAAGAAGTTAAGGACAAAGCTGAATGTAGAATAAGCTGGTAATTACTCCACCAACAAGAGCCAAGCTCTTAAATATGATGAACCTTTATTGCACAAAAGTAAAACTTATCGTACAAAAGGAGGACTTAATGCCATAAGCATTCTCTACCAGTCAACCTTAGGGCAAAACAGACAAATTATGGGAAGACAAATTTATCTGCTACGCGAATTCAGATTAATTAGCAGAGTATGCTTTTACCAAATTGGTTTACGCATACATCAATAAGTCGCGCGTTCCCCGCAATATTAATGTCTCCGTTTCCTGTTTCCATATAACAGTCAGCCGAAGCTGCGAGAGTACAAATTACAGCGCTCCCGAAACTGGAAACGCAGTTTTAGTATTTTAACAATCCCGGGGCATCACTACATAGTATAAAACAGGGGTGGGCAAACTTTTTTCATGGCGGGCCAGTAAGCTTGAGAAATTTCGGAGGAGGGCCATAATTGCAGCAAAACTGCACTTTTGTATAAAACCGCTGCTCTGATTTTTGGCTGAACCGTCAAAATATAATCATCGCGGGCCATGTACTAATTAAATCGATGTATCGGCGGCGGGCCGGATGAAATGCTTTCGCGGGCCGCAGTTGGCCCGCGGGCCGTACTTTGCCCACCACTGGTATAAAACAAAGTCGCTTTCTCTGTCCCTATGTCCCTAATCCCTATATCCCTATGTATGCTTAAATCTTTAAAACTACGTAACGGATTTTGATGCGGTTTTTTTAATAGATAGAGTGACTCAAGGGGAAGGTTTATATGTATAATACATGCATCAGCATTGCACCCGTGCGAAGCCGGGGCGGGTCGCTAGTAAATGATATCCGAGATCCGCAGGGATTTACGACTTAAATTCCAGAATTTTTTTGGTCATACACATCATTTACCAAATTCAAAGGAAAAACCGCCATGCCACAATAAATACAGATCTTTCTGGCACTTTTATCAGAGACAATCATTAATCACAAAAGTCGCCAACTGTGTTTACCAACACCGAAACTCGTTAACTCACGAAAATAAGCAACATTCCGTACAATAGTTCCTCCGGTACTACTTCCCCCAGGTAATGTCATAAATCAAATTTGAGTCGACTCAAAAAATCGCTGCCATTATCGGGTACAAAGCTCCATCAACGGGGCCCGTGACGTCACCGTAATGGCGGCATCGGACAAGCCCCTCTGCGGCCGGGGCAAGCGATCTTCGACTATAACATAAACGAATAAGGCCGTAGAGGAGGGCACACGCACCGTTTAAACGCCATTAAAGCAATTGTGATGAAGTAAATTGTGCGAATACAAAGTTTGAGATAAGAGTTGCTGATTTAACAGGGCGCTAAAAGGTTTTTGGATTTCGCTGATTTTACACCTTCCTGCTTTACGAGCGTCGTGCTTTTTTTCTCATTAACCTACAAATGGCGGCCAAAGCCTTGAATTGCACCAGCCATTAGCGCCGTGACGTCACATAATGGCGCCGCAAGACGCGTGACCGAGATAGCAACAATGGGAAAGTTTCGCTTTGTTCGAGATACGAAAAAGTTCGCCGCAATTTTTTGAAAGAACACTATCCACGTCAGTTGGATGTTGGTTATTTGTGTTTGTAAGGCGCATTACAAACGTGAGAGGCAAGAGAAGATAGCTATACAGAAAAGGACTTCTAAAGCAATGTTTTCAAAAAGACGGAGCGCGGACGACGGACTGTCCGTTGCGCCCTGACGAGGCATTGCAAAGAGCATTACAAGCAGTGTTGCCAGATGGTTACATTTCTTACATTTTTCGTAACTTTTGACCGGCTCGCGTAACATGTAAGTAACTTCTGTTGTAAATGAAATTTTTGTAACTTTTGAGAATAACGAAACTCTATTTAAAAATAAAGGTCAATTGTATCTAACCGGTACCAAGCGAGACAATTTATAGGCTTCCATACGGAAAAGAACCTACGTGGTACGTATCAGTCTGTCCGTCTGTTGGAACTAAGTATGACATTCGAGATACCGCCCATCAGACGGGCGTAATTCTGTCGCCGAACTCGCCGAATTACAGTTGTATGTGGCTGCTCATTTCTTAAAATCGAACGTTACGTAATTAATTAAGTATGAAAAATATAAAAAATATAACTTTTGCATCAAAGATGTAACTTTTCAAGAAAAGAACGTAATTTTCGCCCTAACGGCCCTGGCAACACTGATTACAAGGTCGAGATGTTCGCGGCTTGCTCGCAGCTTCGTCATATGCGCGTCCCGTTTTGTTTCTTTCACAATAGGGCCACGACGTAAGATGCACAATACGGGCTGTAAATCAAAAGCATGTGCAATATTCAAGTTGCCGAAATGAAGATGCTACGGTGAATGTGCGGCGTAACCCGGCTCGACAAAATCCGCAACGAAGGAAGCCTAAGGGGCTACCGCGAACTGAAAAAGAACGAAGTTCGAATATCTCCCTCTCTGCCGCACAAATTAGCAAGTGCAACAGAAAGGGAGATATTCGAACTTCGTTCGTTTGCTGTTAGCGGTAGCGCCTCTGGAGGTGCGCGACATCGCCGATAAAATGCAGAAGTCGGCTGCGATGGTATGACCATATAAAGAGAAAACCATCCGACTAAGTTGGAAACTTAGAACTACAGCTTTCCATCCCTGGCCGAAGATCCAGGGGCAGACCCAAAACAAGGTAGAAAAATGTAGTGGTACTCTTACCACACTCTCTTACTCTTCTCTCTCTCTCTTCCTAGCTATATATCCCACATGGTGGTGAATCAGCTTTCTGAACTAACCTTCTCCACTTCGCTCTATCCTCGACAATCGTCTTTGGATAGAGATCCAAAGACGATTGTCGAGGATAGAGCGAAGTGGAGAAGGTTAGTTCAGAAAGCTGATTCACCACCATGTGGGATATATAGCTAGGAAGAGAGAGAGAATAGGGGCATGACGATATGACGAAAACGGCAAAACAATGCGTCTTCGCCTCGTCCTTATTTTGCTTCTTAAAGCTTACGTATTTTGTATAAAAGTTTCATCTCGAAAGTCATTTAATGACCACCGTGCGGTTCGTACTAACCCTCTTCTGTATGTCTTGCGCCTTACTATGTGTGGGCGGTAGCAGCCGTCATTTGTATTGTATCTCATCGACTTAATATTGTAAAACCTATTCTGAGAAAAAAAAATTAAATATGAATGTTTTTCTCACGAAACTAATGTTTTAAAATCCGTGTAACGACAAAAATTTGAAATGCATGTGGAGTTGTGGACGCAAATAAAATGCTTAGTGAGCTGGGGGTCAACCAGATAATTAGGTTTTGCGGTTCATCTGTGGCAGTGTGTTTCGCGCGCGCATTCTGATATGGTAACTCGACGAACGAGGAAGAGAGCGCACAAAACATTCTTAATAAACGGGAATCCTAAACATCCGTCTAGCTCTGATTTAAACCAGAAACAGACCCGTTTCAATTCTGGCCAAAGCGGTTAAAACGAAGACTCGAACGGGAGGTCTATTCGACTCAACAATTTAAGGCAACACCAATGTTATGACATATGTTGTGCGCACTTGTTCTAACACGTTGGATGTGAGCGCACTCGATACTTGCCATACGTCGAGTCAGACAGACCTCCAGTCTGATGCAAGCGGTGTGCTACGCGGCTGTATGCCAAAAGGAAGAGAAGCCTGTGATGTCACAGGCAGTCAAATAAATTATATGCATATCCTTCGGATAACGTATTTAGATCGTTGTCTCCCGGAAATTATTTATTGAGATACCTAATAATAATTCATTGTGTGTCGTTTACGAGGCATAAATGTTACAAGCAACAAGAGCGGAAGGTTTTGTTCTGGTATGTTCTATCGGCCCCACAAATCACTGGGTATTCGCTCCGGGATTTGATAACCACTTCAAAATGCGGTGAATTAGTGCCGGGTATTACCCCCGCCGGGCTTTCCCGTTCCAATTCCCGGGAACTTCGGCAACGGTCGAACTTGGGATTAGCAGGATTCTTCGGCTTTAGACTACAAGTGAGTGAGCTTAATCACGAGTTACTCATAAATAACGATTTTTCATGTTTTATGAGTGCCCACTTATAGAAGTTGACTTTTTTGGTATGGACTTTCTTATTAGGCTGAAATAGACACGATTTAGATTCCATACAAGTTCGCGGATGAAAGTAATGTTCGCCGATAGTCCTTAAATATTTTGAGCATTCCGCACCAAATATAAATTCATGAGGCATACACGGTGTCTGTCCATCTATGCGACAGTGTTAGACTACTAGGTTTTATAATACAGACAGAAGACGTATGAAAGAGCAGTAGGTGTGTTTTGGAACTGAAAAACCATGTAATAAAGGTAGTGTAACAGTGTTGTTGAGTTAAATCGGTGGCGGCGTGGTGCATGTCGCGCACATCGCCGGCGGCGCGGCGGCACGTCGCCGTCGGGACCGATTACTGCAGAGTTCTGATTCATTTCATACTCATTTTGATGTGGCATATGCTATGTGAATTACCTAGCCGCGATTAGAATACTATTTATGTCACACCTGGCCATAAAGTGGCAATTACCGCACGCTCCGCGCGCGGAAAATCCCACTTCCTGGCCAGGGGGTGACATAAAATTTTGTACTTACCTCGGGCGGTAACTAAGAAAGCCTCAGATCGCATAATTATCGCCCTTGCCTTTGGCTCGGGCGTCAAATACTTGCGATCTGAGACATTCTTTGTTTTACCGCCCCTGGTAAGTAATGTACTATTATTTATTTGTAGCTAATACAATTACATGTTACCTGTGGTTTTCTACATTGTTCGATTGGTAGGAGTAGAGGTAACAGTTTTTTCATATACTTACGTCAAAGCGAATAAAAAGACAGCTATACCCACTGTAAACTAATTCCGGTCTTGTAATACATGCATTTGGTATCCCACGCCTGAAAAGTTGCTTTTCGTGACACGCAAATTATAATATTATATACAGACATAGTTATGTTTCCTATTATAATATCGTTAAACTTTAAAGCTTACTTATAAATAATCATAACGAGAACTGCCCAGGAAAGATACCGAAACAACGACGGTTAAACGGTTATTACCTACTTAAGGGTCCTTATCAGTTAAAAAAATGTCATCTATTTACGCCATTTTCTGTTTGTACGTTATTTTCTCAATGTTACTATCTAGAACAGGATTATGGCGACCTTACGTCATAAACTTTAAATGTATCTTTTGGATTTTTCATAAAGAAATATCGTTTCAAACGTCACTCCAAATCGACCACTTTCAAGCTAAAAACTTGTTTTTTCCGCTTAAATTCACAGAATAAAATCAAAAAATGGCTATGTTAGTATCTAAAACTTTAATAAAATCATCGTATCCTTTAATAACTTTATTAGTATTATCAATACTTTTGTCATAATTTGAAATCAAAGTATTTTAACTTATAAGGCCTCTTAGTCTTGATAAAGAAATTTCATTCATATTATTCGGGTGTGAAAGCGCGCTTTGCGTAAATTAGCAGCGAGCTGCCGTTGATTAATGGTACTGTAATGGGAAATCATTTGTTTTTTGCTTGTTCGCTTGCCCGCCGGGAGTGATTCGGCGTTTTCCGAAGCTAAATGTTAATTAGTTCTTGATTCACGGGTTCTGATGATGAACATTGAACAACACTCTTCAATGCAACAATTTTAGCGTTAACTATATATTTCTTCTATATTTTTATCCGATTCCAGGATAGTACAGTCAGCACACGACTTCATTGTCAAGAGAGTGAGGATTGTGAAGATTATATTGAGCGTGTTATCCTGGTGCTGATTGTGCGTTCCCACGTTTCTCATGCATAGTTGATCATAAGCCGATTCTCAATAGATGCCGTGGTTTGTCTCCGACCCAGACTATCCGCATTACGCATCCCTATTGTTCTTTGAAGCCTGACATTTCAAAATCTAATCACGATACTATCAGTCCGTCATGCTTACTCTTAAGCTAATACAACTGGAAAGCAAGTGGAACAACGCGAACATTTCTTTTTTTTATTATTCAGAAACAGTCTTAAATAAATATGACATAAAACTATTTTAGCATAAAATAGACCTAAAGTTTCTTTAAAGATACAATTTAAGAACGTTGCTGATACAACGGAGAAAACCAAAATAAAAAATACTACAAAAAAACCAATCGAATTTCATTAAAGCGACAAAAATAAAAAAAATCTGTGAAAATTGCAAGATATAAAGAGTTGAACCTATCACGCTCCGCGCGCGGAAAATCCCACTTCCTGGCCAGGGGGTGATATAGAATTTTGTACTTACCTCGGGCGGTAATTAAGAAAGCCTCAGATCGCATAATTATCGCCCTTGCCTTCGGCTCGGGCGTCAAATACCTGCGATCTGAGACATTCTCTGTTTTACCGCCCTTGGTAAGTAATGTACTATATTTGTTGCCAAAAGGAAATCCTTAATAGGGAAATTGGTTTATTACGTATATGCTATCTATCTTGGCGATTTGAAGTATTACGTAAAAATACCAAGCACCAAAAAGTTAAGATTTGTACAAATAATCCGATTAATTCAAATCTCGGATTGGATCTCGAGTCCGGACCGCCGCGGCTTACGAGATAAAACAATGGGAATAAACATACCGACTGATCCAAATGAGCATAAATAATAGCGGTAATATTTCCTCAGTTTGTGGGTAATCCTTCACGAGCTTGGTTTCAGTTGTGTTATAATACCTAACTCCATCAAAGAAAAGACCCATCTTCAGAAGGGTGGTTGAAACTGTATAATACTTATTTTCCTACATTAATCTTTGAGCCAAATCACGTCTTGTCTCGTTCGCTCTGAAGGTTATTCGGTTACATTATTATACTTATCATTCTGGCGACTACTTTAGAAGCGGGAGAGGTCCAGGGTTCGAATCGCGGCCAGGGCATTTATTTGTGTGTTGACCATGAGTAGTTTTTCCAGACTTTCGGATGTTTTCTATGTGTTTAAGTATCTATTTATTTATACCGTCGCCTAGTACCCATAGCAAGAGGTTAGGTTTTGTTTGAGATATTTAAAATCAATAATCAAAATCAAACATTTATTCTGCAAATAGGCCACAAGGGCACTTTTACATGTCAAAATATTAATTTACAATTTAAGAAAGTCTGACTATAATAAGTAATACATTTTTCATGTCAAAATATTAATTTACAGTTCAATAAAGAATAGTAATTTCGAGTTTACAATTATAACAAAATTAATGTCATACAGTGAAGATAAACTTGCAAAGTTATCTATTACAAATATTACAACATCAGTAAAGTTAGAGATGTATAAGGTCTCAAGATTAAACAAGGAGTATAATGAAATTAATATAACATCACAGAGATGTACATGGTCTCTGAGCGTCAAAATTAAGATTAATTTAATATTGTTAGAGATGTATATGGTCTCTAAGTCACTGATAATAAAAACGAATCCATAACAGGATGATGTCTCTCGTCAATTATTATTACTATTCTTTAATAGTGGAGGCCAAGTGAGGGAGGCTCCATTCTATGCTAAAAAGAGCACCCCACCCCACAACCCACGGCCAAATATAGGTTACTTGCAATCCCAGGCAGATTTAAACAGGTCAACCATTTCAACTAAGTACCCCGCCTTTTGCCTATTTGAAAGAATCCCACGTTTCTTTCAATGAAAAATCCTTAAAAGTATGCTCGAACGTGCACAACACAACAGGCACGTGCACAATGCCATCCATACATTCTTTTTTTTTAGGACAGATCATTTTTCTTGATGGCAGCTTTGAACGGAGTTACCTGCTATGTAACGAATACAAAATGGCGCATTGGATTTTTGAACCAAGATAGGAGTCACTTTGTAAAGGTTCTATTACATGAAATACAGAAGATCCAATTCAGTTGTTCGGATCCAATTCTGTTCTCACATCAAACGTTTTTCGCGCTTGCTTCCACACGCCCAGTGCCTTTACCATGAATTTGCATGACCGTACTCGCTAGCGACTGCGTAAACAATTTAGTATGCCGATTCTTAGTTCTATTGCGTAACCGCCAGATGCGCTGTACTTTTGCGCATGCAAATTTTTAAGCAGTCGCTAGCGAGTACGGTCATGTAAACTCATGGTAAAGGCACAGATCACGTGTCGAACTCGGAAAATAACATTCACATTCTGTATTTGTTGATGATCTTACGGGGAGAGTTTGGCAGTTATTAATAGACATAGTAGTATAGTATGTAGTGTTGTGTTCCTGGAGGTGAGCAAGGTTGCCAGAGCTCCCAAGAATGCACTGTGTTGAGGGCGAGGGACCTTTTGTCCCTTCTGCTGTCAACACAATGCATCCTCAATTTTAAAAAACGGTCGGCAATGCGTATGTGACTCCTTTGGAGTTGCGAGCGCCTATAGGCTGCGGTGGCCGCTTACCATCAGATGGACCGTACGCTTGTTTGCCACCGGCGTTGTATAAAAAGAAGACTGTGAATTATATTACATTTGTTGTCACTCGGCTGCCGTATTTCCTTTTCTCGCTAGAAAAAGCGATGCCATCGCTCATGAGATTCATTTTATGTTGTGTATATTAAATAATATGCATGTTGCTAGTAATTAATATGCATGTGTCGCAGGTGTAGCAGTCGCTTTATATCAACGTAAGTTACATTAACGACTTTAAGCGACAGGAATAAAGTTGGGTTTGGCGCTCACGGCGGTGTCGCTGAGGTTTGGAATATTTTGCTCCAGTTTAATATCCAGGCCCGTACCAGCCGCGGAGCTAGGAGCCGAATTTAGTGCTCGAAGTTTAGGTTTTATGTTCACTATCCGTGCTCCTAGTACGAAAACGATGTTGCAAATACGTACTGAAAAGCACTCAAAACCGAAGTGGGTTATACTTAGTTGAAAAAACAAAAGTCGTCCCTCCTGTGGTCAATAGTTAACGGCTTATGTGCATGTTAGCTGGGCCATTCTACTTTTTCATGTACATAATTTTCAGACACATTTGTTTTAAATGCAGATTTTGCAATACTTGGCTCTCACTTCATATTTTTGTATTGTTATTTAGAAAGAGGATTAATTGCAGTACCACTTTCCATAGCTTTGGTAATTAACGAACCACATCTAATATCCATAAATCGAGTAACTCAGTGGTCCTTGGATGTCTTACCATTTGTACGAAAAAATGGTTTTTACCACTGTGTTACCCACCTTTCACAGCAATATGTTAATATTTAAGTATTTTTATATATAAGTAAATTCCTTTTATTAGGTTCAGGTACTATTTCGAAATCCTATTTTTGTACACTAATTGAATACATATCATAGATTTTTTTTGTATTAAAAAACTGGTCATGAATAAGTAGAATGACCCAGCTATGTTTTTATTACAGGGATTTATAGAAACGGAGACACTGTTTACGCGGGTTACTGGTCCAATCCAAAATTAACCTTTGTAGCCCTTAACTTTTGGTATGTCCACAGAAAAGACGCGAACCTAAATCCGTGTATGACCCAAGTTTCCCTTAATAACCCGACAAGTGCGAGTCGGACTTGCCCACCGAGTATTCCGTATTATGGCAGCGCGTACCATTATTTAATCTCGATAATAGGGATGATGACTCAAAATTATACTACTCCAAAACACACAAGGCAAAAAAAAAATGCCAAATGGTGGAAATCCTATTCAAATATCTCAAAAAATAACGAAGCTACAACCGTTTAACGGTGGGTTGCACCAAACCGTCTGTAATCGTAAGCGGTGTTCGTTAAAATCTGATTGTATGTAAAGTTTGACAAGTTTCTATGGGATGACAGCTGCCGGCGCCATATTTGACGATGACCGGCCTGTGATCGTATGTTGGTGCAACCGAACCTTAATGTTGCTGGTTAGAGAGAGAAAGCGCGACAGATCAGCGACGTCATTGCCCACGAGCGCCATAGTAAATGACGATCGTTCCAATACAAAGGTGCGTTTTGCGGAAAAGGAACAGAGTATGCCCCCTCTTAAAACTTTGAAGACTTATTTTATGTAATTATTTATTCTTTTGAGTTACTTTATTCACCATTTGATTAAGATTTTGATCCTTTTTCGAGAAAATTCGAAATCTTTGTTTTTTTATTTGGTGTCAGCAATGTCAGCATCCCTATTGATTGATCGCCAGAAACGCGTTCTGAGATTGTGCCGCCGGACGTCACATGTGGCACCAAATTAATCACCAATCTGTCAAAAAGTGATGCTACATAAAAAATGCAACGCACTTGCGACTCCTCTGGTGTTGCTGGTGTTTATGGGCGACGGTAATTGCTTACCATCAGGCGATCCGTCTGCTCGTTTGCCCCCTATAACAACGCTCAGAGACCATGTACATCTCTGGGATATTATATTAATTTCATTATACTCCTTGTTTAATCTTGAGACCTTATACATCTCTAACTTTACTGATGTTGTAATATTTGTAATAGATAACCTTGCAAGTTTATCTTCACTGTATGACATTAATTTTGTTATAATTGTAAACTCGAAATTATTATTCCATCTTGAACTGTAAATTAATATTTTGACATGAAAAATGTATTACTTATTATAGTCAGATTTTCTTAAATTGTAAATTAATATTTTTGTAAAAGTGCCCTTGTGGCCTATTTGCAGAATAAATGTTTGGTTTTGATTTTAACATAAAAAAAATCTTTGTCCATCGAGTGGAGTTCGTTAACATCACTTAATCAGTTGTCGCCGTCCGCTGCACAAAAACACGACATTTGTAAAGCGGCCGCCCGCAGCCGCCGGTTTAACTATATAATTGCTGTGTTTGCGGCGGGCCACGGCGGCGCAGATAATCCGAATGGACATCCACATTTGCACGGCTGCTACCGGGAACGGCATTCGAAATTTTCCCTTTCTGTCGCACTTGCAAGTGTGCACATAAGTGCGACAGAAAGGAAAAACTTCGTTTGTGGTTCGCGGTAGCACTTTAGGGCACACGCTTATTGGACGCTGTTATGCACTAATGTGTCAACCTACTATATGTTTCCTATTACGTTGTTGTTTACGTCATTAAATATATCGTCGTCTAGTACCCATAACACAAGCCTTCTTGAGCTTACTGTGGAGCTAGTTCGATTTGTGTAAGATTGTCCACTAATATTTATTTATTTATTTAATTAAGGTATTGCTGGGTGATTGTCATGCCAAATTTAACATTTTCTTAATTTGTCCTTACCGGGCCTGGATTGTTAACGACTCGTGGGTGATTATTTCTGACTTAACTAACTTAACTATTTTAACAGTTAGGGATCCAGGTATAGAGTACACTGGAGTCAACAATAAGTTTAAATTGCACTCTGATTTCCTTAACTTTCACTTAAAGTAATGGCCTTTAATAATATTAGTATTTCAATATGCACATATAAATTAATTTTACTTTTTAAACATGTGAATCTTGTCAATCGCACTCGCAGACTACCAAGACACAGGCTCAGCCTAGTTTGGAGTCTGATGGATAATTACAGGATTAAACGAACTTACCTGAAGTGAAGTTCTATCCTGATTATATGAAGTATTCAGTCCGTGGTATATTAACTTGAGAGACGGGAGTTACCATTGCCTAAACGCCGCGATTTTCATAGCCCCTAGATAAAAAAAAATAAACAGCACCTGTCAACACTACAGATGTCAAAGTCATTAAGTTTAGAGCTAAATAAAGAAAACAATAGGGAAAAAATTAGCATGTACTTATCATGATAATATTTGGGAGGGAGGGACCTACCTACCACGGACTGAATACTTCATATAATCAGGATAGAACTTCACTTCAGGTAAGTTCGTTTAATCCTGTAATTATATTCGTATTAAGTCCGTGGTATATTAACTTGAGAGATGTTTAGAGAAATTAACATCACTCTTACACCAATTACATAATAATGTACACCCATTACACCATAATGCTCTAATTTAAATCTTAAACGTTTTCATAAAATATAAACAAGAATACCAGAATACCGGTACCAGATCTCATTTCCTCTCATCCACCATCTTTCGAGGTATGCCTACAATAGGCCGACTATGATGTGTGTATAATTTCCAATAGTTTACATATGACTATAGTACACGCTACGAGGAATTATTGACGCTGCAGGTTTACAATTTCATTTGATTTTACAATATATATTGCGTTGGTATAAAACCTGACATTGAGTTACTTTATTATCATTATAATAATATGACATTGAATTACTTACATTATTAACTATCATTATTTCATAATAATAATATGAATTTATAGAATCTGCTTATTACATATTATAAATTTAAAAAATATGATTATTTATTATTATCATTTAGGTACTTTACTAATCAAAGTACAGAACACCTAATATACATACATTTTCCTGCAAAACTGTGTATTAACATTTGGCCTGTGGGTAATAATGAGTATAAGTATACCATTATAACAAAAATTAATTAATATCCCAAAGGTAAACTTTATACATGCGCGGATTGCATTTTAGTTGTCACTAAAAATGTACAAAAAATGGTCTATTATATTGACCGCAAATTTTAATATTTGAAATAATACCTTGTAAACCACCTTCTATGATATCCATTTAACTACGGTAAGATCTCTATAAATATGAATGATGTCTAGAGCTCATACCTCCTTTTCACTATTCTTTATTAAATAAATTATAGGTCTGTCATGAACTCATGATTACAGTTTATTTTAAAAAGTTTTTGAATAATATTTCATGATTGAAAATACCTATCTTGCAATTGTTGTTAACATAAAAAGGTGACATTTTTTAGGGAAAGGTTTTTGTTCCTAGTTTTAACTTTTTTAGTTTGTATTAGCTGCTACAAAAATCCCAGACAAAGGCAGCCAATAATCCTCTTAGTCATTATGTTTTCCGGTTATTCAACTATGTTTAGTTGTTATTCAGTATCTTTAGCTCGGAGATAATATGACAATTATAACATGCTTAGAAAGTGGACATGGCCCATTTGAAAGGGGGTCAAAAAATGTCAACAAAAACCTTGTTTGGTGGAGTGAATAAAGCCGTAAAGGTTGATTTGAATTGAATTGAATTTGAATGCTTTTGACGACTACGACATATCTTTCTTATAAATACTTAAGTACTTCGTTTATACTTTTATCCATAATACTTAATAAGAAGTAACATAATCAGTGTTTTAGTATTCCCGCGGAATAATAATTTAAAATGATAGTTGATTTTTCTATTCCATTCATCTAAGTTTATCTGGAAGAGGTCCTTTATGAGGATAAGTTCGTCTTCGATCTTTAATCGTGTGCGACAAATTTACACATCATGTTTTAACCTGATATTGAATAATAATTAACTTCCATACATTTACTTTATTGGGGACCATACTCAAATAATTATTTTAATGATTAGTTGCACCTCTCCTATATAGAACATTTTTGTTACGCATAATATAATCTTAAATATGTAGATAATATGCATAACTATTATCTGTACTTAGAGGCTGAAGACTCATAGCATTATAGTATTCTTGGCTTTAGGGAAACCGCGCAATGCGCAACAGACCTTCTTTTGAATGCTTTATGTTGGCTTGTGTATGTAGAGAGGATTGATACTTTGACTAGTATCAAAAAACCGTAACCCTTCCTTTTGGCTCTGCCGTCGTCGGGTCAAAAAAGGGTACCTATCAAAGTTAAGATATCATAAATAGCACAGGAACGAAAACATCCATGGTCTTCTTCATGCTAATGCAAATTAAAAATATAATAAAGGCTTGTACAATAACATTTGTAGAAATGTAGAAAAACACATACTTGAAATACTGTGATTACAGTGAATATGAATCTGTTCGATTACCTTGATTGACTTTGATAACTACAGATTTCGATTAATTTTAATTTGCTTGATGTATGAAACAATGTAGTATAGATGAGAGCAAACTGCCTATACAATAAATATGGGTTAATGAAATCATATTATATAAAATATTTATATCTTTTTTGGTCTTTGCCCCAACATATTGTTGCACAAATTTGGTTGCGCTTCTCCTGACCAGATGCCCTTTAGGTTTTCACAATAGGCAGACATCCTAAATAATTGTTTCATGAATATACTTCCCTTCATACATATGGTCCTATTTAAACATCTGAAAATATTTGTAAGTTATCATTTTTGAAGTGATTTCTTTAAAATGTTGTAACGATCCACCACATTAATTCCATTTTGACCAGTCCATTTGTAGGTATCTATTTTTCTTCCAAAATTACTTTATGTATCTATATTAGTACTTGTATGTAAATACTCAACCCAAAAACAATATTTTTTATGTCCAAATATTTTTAACAACTGTATTTTCTGGATGGACAGTAGGAATAATTTTTATTCCGTCCATAGAGTTCATATCATGACTCTGGAAAAAATAAATATAAGGGAACCACACCAATACATAGTCAATATATAAAGATTTCATAAATATGAATCAAATATTCTTCATGTATTTATCATATTATGTTGAATTCTTAAAATACATTTCCTAAGACTTGCAACTGAACTCTTTGAATGGTAAAATAAGGTATATAGTTTGTTCACACCACCATTCACTGAATGGTAAAATAATGTATATAGTTTTTTCACACTACCATTCACATCATAAATAAAACTCAACTATAAAGATAGTTCTTTAAAGTTTACCTGACCATTACTCTTCATATTGACTTAGTCTTTTTGTCCAAACAAACGGGCGGTAAGAAGATTAATTGTTATATGCCCACATTATATTTCAGAAAGTTCTTTGAAATATCAGAAAAAGTGTAAAAACTGCCTTACACTTGGTTGGCATTTTGTAATTGCTCAAATTTGTCTCCCCAAATTCGAATTTAATCTTCAATAACAAATAGTAGTGAAGGAATACTTTGTACCTGTTCTGGAGAACAATAAAGAATATTTGTATTGTATTGTATTGTATCTATTTTCCAGGTAATAATAAATTATGTGGTTGTTGAGTAAACTAAATGTTCACTTCTAAAGAAAGTTTTTCAAAGTTCCCATATCAAGATGCAGTGTTTCTTGGTCTCCTTTGGCAGAAAATGTGGATGCTTGCCGTCAGACAGTTACCATTTTCTATAGGTACTATTTTACATCTTGACTGGTCTGTGACCCTGAAAATTTGGAACCCTTCGACAGAATGTACAGTCTGGGTATATTTATGATGAAGAAGACGTCTATTGACTTCTCATATAGAGATTTCCTTCATAATTATATAAATTTTGGCAATTGTTAGATTTGTCAATTGACACATTTTAGACCTTAGTCTTAGGCCTTAGAATAAACAACTTTTTGCAAATCTATACAAATTGTGGTAATCCTTTAATACATTTGTTGGATGAAGTTTGTAACATTAATACTTCTAGGCAAGAACTGTTGCATCACAGGTTTGAAAACTCACAAGATCCCATCACATAACATATGATATCTCTATAGCCTTTGATATCTCTATTGGCCACTTGACGGGTATGTGATAACAAAGTATCCAACTTTGCTATGATTTGTGAAAATTGTTTAAGTTTCAAAGCTTGACAATGGATTTAACTTTTTTAAGATTTGAGAAAATTGTTTAATTGTTAAGGCTTGATAATGGAACCAACTTTGTTATGAGTTGTGGTACCTTGTGCAGGTATTTGATGTTAGGTACCTTCTGCTGCTAACTTGTCCTTCCTCTTGAGTGCTTCTTCCTTTCCAGTGAACCTTGCCATCTACTATGCATTACTCAATCAAGAACTGAATTGTATTCTGGATCTATAAAGCTGAAGTTAACTTAACTTAGCAAAACAGTACAAAACTAATTTCCGGTATACTGTTGCAACATAAAGTCAGGTGTTATTTTGCCACACTGACCGGGTAACAATACCCAACAGTTCTGAGTAACACTTTCCAACGGAAAGGATACATTAAATAACAGAAGAAAACCCTTCTTATTTAGGTTCTGTTTGTAGAAGTTTATATAAACTATTTTTGTATAAATTATTTTCATAAAGCTAGCTAATAGCTTCCCCCAACGGGAGTAGTGTTTAAAGTCATAGAACAAAATTGTATGTTTATAAGGATTTATGATTACTCTTATTAGTGTCAGAAAATTAGTAGGATGCAGATCTGACTTAGATTTTTTATTCCAACGGAATAAGTGCCACAATGATAATGTGTTCTTTCGTACACTCTAGTAAGTTTTGTTACACAAATCATGGAAAACCATGATACAGGCTTTAAAAATCAAACGATACGGGTAAGAACCTTGTAGTGGAGGTTATAACAGAAATATTAATTAACACTCTATATTTCTGCATTATCTCGAAGAGACTTAGTCTTTTCCAATGGAAAAACGCCACAATATGACCTAGTGTATAAAAAATCATGGTTTTCAAAACTTGAAAACCGGGTATAAGACATTTAGACTGTTTGTGAAAGCATCAGTGAATAACATCAAAATGCAGCTTATCTCAAAGAGATCCTTTCTCCCAACGGGGAAAGGCGACATAATATAACATATTATGTAGTAATAGTGGCATTTCATGTAAATAAAGAAGTGTTTTTGTCGTAACTTACGAGCTGAAGCCCTTTTCAAATTTTACGATTTTCACGTATAAATATCGTGATTCCTAACATCCTTTCACTCTTTTGCTTCTATTTATCCATTTGGGTGTGTGAAATGTTGCTGAAACATGAAATTTCACTGAAAAAAAACACTTTTCCCTAAGTAACGTTTCGTTTCGGCGCGGAAACTTCCAATGACTTTGACATCTGTAGTGTTGACAGGTGCTGTTTATTTTTTTTTATCTAGGGGCTATGAAAATCGCGGCGTTTAGGCAATGGTAACTCCCGTCTCTCAAGTTAATATACCACGGACTTAATACGAATATAATTGTCTAACAAACCCATGTATGAACTATGTTGCAGAATAAATCATTATTATTATTATTATTAAAGTTCGGGCCGGTAAGGACATCAATTAACTTTAACGATGAGAATCACCCTGCTCCGGGCCATTGCTTGTTACGCTACAAATTAAAAACTATACTTTTTATTCGTGTTGCCGACACTGAAATGAATTATTAAGATGTTATAGACGCTATCCTTACACCATACAGTATTAAGGTTAGCTGGAAGAGATCGCTTAAAGGGATAATTTCGCATTTGTACAATTATCTATTATTAAGTTTGTTTTCTAGTATGTACTTGATTTGTGCAATAAAGTGTTTACTACTACTACGAATATTTGAAACTGTTTAATTCAGTAAATGCGGTAAAGTAACGCAATTAATGAAATTTATTTTAAGATAACTTGCAATCTGCAGCTTCATAAATTGCCATAATAAAACCAAATAACTTTAGTCATAACGGTGGCAATTAGAAGTGATAAAAAAGCAAACACCGTAATTGTCCTCGTAATGGCGCAGGATTCAAAAAAGTAAGATAAACTTCATTTGTCCTATCTCTGTCACCCCTCGACTGCTGAAAACTAGAGTGAAAGGGTCAGGACGTCAGTGTTCTGTACTTTATAGTCGACAGGTCAGTTATATGAGATTAGCACGAGGTCGCGTAGAGGGATTAAGCTAGCATGCGCGTCGAAGCGCTTTGTAACGCTAATGATGGTTTTCGCTAATCGGCGGCTGCCCGGTTCCCCCGGCCTTAAGTATAATGGTTCATTTTGTAGGAGTGGAAGTGGAGATTAGAAATTATTTCGTTCCATGCATAGTGTCACTTGATGAGATGAAATATTTATTTATGCATTTTAAGGGAGGTAGGGCACAGCAAAATGTCATCTTGCTCGAATTTGGAACAGCCCAACTGGGGAAGTACCTCCGCCTTGCAGAAGACCACAGCCATAGTAACATTATCTACTATACAAGTATGTAGTGCTGTGTTCATGGAGGTGAGCAAGGTTGCCAGAGCTCCCGAGGATGCACTGTGTTGAGAGCAAGGGACCTCAATTTGTCCCTTCTGTTGTCAACACAGTGCATCCTCAAATTTTATAAAGGGTCGTCAACGCGTACGTGACTCCTTTGGAGTCTGCGGGTCTTTATAAGCTGCGGTGGCCGCTTACCATCAGGTGGACCGTACGCTTGTTTGCCACCAGCGTCGTATTAAAAAATGCAGTTTTTCCATAGATAGCCATTCAATATATGTGACTGTGTGTGCGGATACATCGTTGTGAATTGGAATTGTAAGGGCACAAAGTATAAGTTTCACATTTGGGCGGAGTCCACCGCGCGATCGCGACAACACTGACACATATAGTCCCTATTCGTCCCGGTACCGCCGCACACCGGGTAGAGTCAGTCCGACCCAGATCGGGCCCAGCTGAGTTTCTTGCTGGACCCTTCCCAGCTAGGCTAGGCTTAGTGAACCAGCGACAAAGCTCCCAGTAGCTCGATTCCACTCACACCTCAGATTCGGTTGAAACCGCTCATCCAATCTAGTACTAGTACTAGAGTATTCCAGTGTTCCAGACCACATGCGTGGTCGTGCCGGAGGTTTTCCCCTGGATTTTCCCCAGGCTACTCTCCAACCGCGCACTCCGATCGCTTTATTAAATAAATATTTGTGTGATCAACCTAGTCCCAAACTAAGCAAAGCTTGTACTATGGGTATTAGGCGACGATATACATACTTATATAGATAAATAGATACTTAAATACATAGAAAACATCCAAGACTCAGGAACAAATATTCGTGCTCATCACACAAATAAATGCCCAATAAATAATTGGGCCCATAAAGCAACAGTCAGAATAAAAAAAAAAGCTATAACCTGGCTATAACAGATCAAATTCTTTAAAGTCAATACTGAATAGACTTGCAAAGTCGCGAAATTACAATATTGACACCGAGTGACACTCGCACAGATTTCCCAGTTGGCACGGCTGGGACATATCGATACACTCCCAAAAACACGATCACCCCTGACGTGTCATGCAACTTGTGTAGTATATGTCTCCCGAGACATAAGTAGTCGAACATTGGAACAAAATAGTTCAATAGTTACTGGAAAGATTCGAAAGCGATAACAAAGTAGCATCATCGTTATTGAATACTATGAAACGATTTTTTTTAATTTCCTAAAAGTGACTGGCCAAAGATATACGGTTATCGAACCAGGTCACAAAAATTCACGAGAGTCGATTGAGAAATGCGACATGTAGAGGAGGACAAACGAAAGTACAAGTAGTACAACTCAAAAACAATTAATTTGATGTTTTTTTTCTTTAACTTCGTGCATATTCTCCTTACAAGTGTTGATATATTTGTGAAAACTTTACTGACTTATGATCTACCTTAATTGATTAACTTTATGTGTGATTGATGCTGTCTGTTTTCCTTAATAAAGAATAAATAATAAACTACATAGGAAAGCATTTTCGTTTCACTCGATCAATTACGTTCTCGAAGGTCAGCTGGAAGACACCCTTTAGACGGACAAGTTCAACTTTGTGCTTCATATTTTACAATTTTATGTTTTGTGTAAATGTTCTTTATGTTTTTTTTTATACCACGTCGGTGGCAAACAAGCTGACAGCCCACCTGATGGTAAGTTACCGTCGCCTATAGACACTTGCAACACCAGAGGCGTTACTCGCGCGGTGCCGACCCTTAAGAAACCTTTTCACGCCTTTCCGTAAATGGGAAATCGATCAAACTTGGGTTTTTATCAAAGTAAATTTTGGTTGCTCATGCCCATAGTTGTACCCAATATTGATATTGATATGACTGAGGCGACAAACTATGCAAGCTTGTGCAGCGACTCTCACCTGTCGTGCACCTGCCTCGGTCGCCCCGCGGCGGACCTCATCAAATACACGCTAGGGAGCGTCATGTCGCGCACGTGGGCCCGTCTGGACCGACTGCGGTTCGATTTCCAATATGGATATGAAACGTACCTATACAATCATTCATATCGATTTGCAAATATAGAGATTGATGGTAGTATTGCTGATATGAAAAACATGTAAGTACTTATATGTATGTAGCGCTACACAGCCTACAGTTTGACAAGTATACGGTGTAGTGCAGCGATAGAATCGTGTTAAACCACGAATAAATACAATTGACTAGCTATCAGATAATCGAAGCAAAATAAAATATCTCCGCTAATAAATTCCTTAACAAGAAACCTCACAATTGATTGGCCCCTCATCCCATAATGAATGTAAAATAACTCGTTCACAACTGTCTGTCGCTGCAGATATTTAGCTATACAAAACGCGGACTCAAGGGAAATCCTCTGCCATCCTGATTGGCAATCCTACCAACAAAGCCAGATATGACTGCCAGGCCTATCACGGGTCGTTCCTTTGTGAGCTTTGACAGACTCACAGACCGAAACAAAGGTTCAAACGACGGTTTAACTAGTTCACCGTAGCTCGGCCGTTACACCACTAGAATGCGTTGTATGAGCAATTTGCTTTTAGGGCCATTCTACTTTTTGGACACTTTTTTTTAATGCAGATTTTGGAATACTTGGCCCTCACTTCATATTTTCGTATCGTTATTTAGAAAGAGGTTTAATTTCAGTATCACTTCCGATAGTTTTGGTAATTACCGAACCACAGCTAATATCCATAAATCGAGTAACTCAGTGGTCCTTGGTCGTCTCACCATTTGTATGAAAAAATGGTTTTTACCACGGTGTTACCCACCTTTTACAGCAGTATGTTAATATTTAAGTATTTTTACCTATAATTTCCTTTTATTAGGTTCAGGTACTATTTTGAGATCCTATCTTTGTAGGTACACTAATTCAATATCATAGATTTTTTTGGTCTGGTCATGAAAAAGTAAAATTACCCTTTTGTGAACAATAAGATGTCAGTTACATCTTCCGCAATTATTTAGGTCATGCACGGCATATTTGGTATTCATCATCATTATCAATACTTCATCAGGCACTAATATGCGATGACAACATATCTACTTCAGAAGAAATAATTGGGTTACAGTAGATTATCCCTAACTTTTGAGAACTAACGCCGGATTTGGCCAAACAGGAATAAATATGTATTTCATCTGAAACATAAATACGTATTTCATCTGAAATATAAATACGTATTTCATCTGAAACATAGATACGTATTTCATCTGAAACTTTACATATTTTATCACTTTTTAATTAATTTTTTTGTTTTCTGTACAATTTCTGGTGGGCAATAAGGAATACTTTATATTGTATTCATCCTGGAATGGATTCTATTCTGGATAGCTTAAAACTAATTATTGTCAGTCTTCGAATCAATTTTACCGTAATCCACCGGATCGGTAAAATTCCACCGGTTTACAATGTTTTGCTACACAATAACTATACCATGTCTTTTTTAAGATTAGAAATTAGGTAAACCAAGAAGCGTAGAAATATATTCGACATTATTTTCTTATTTTCAATAACAATATATAATGTAAGCATGAAATTACGGTTTTAATATTAATTGGGACTATTTGACACGCTGAACGTGCCTGATAAAAAAACCTCGTAAGTCGTTTGCTGTCATTCTTTTTAATTCTAAAAAAAGCAAAGCATAAGTTAGGCAACTGTTTACTGTTCCACCTGAATTAATTGTTTTTCCTTAAGTGCTAACACGCGCTTAATTAAAGCCAGTAAATTATCGGGACGAGCGTAAACGCAGGTTAGGGCACGAATATAGCTACCTTATAAAGGCATGAGTTTCACTTGCACTTGAAGATTAAACTTTATTCACTTGCAATAAGCTTTGTTATTAACTGCATTCCTTTCCACCATCCGATTTTGTCAAGTTTAACTGATGGTACCTGTTACATTTTAGCCAGACGATTAGAAACTTTATTGGTAAAGGCGTAAAGTGCTGGTGGTTCGGGGAAATCGCTGAATCGTCTTTGAAGGTGTCAGCAAATCGTCCCTTTATAGCGACTGTCGCGCTTTAGAGATGAGAATAGGGGAGGTCGGGGAGACGACAATTTGAATGAAATTGCAAACCCCTATCAAAATGTATTAAAAAATATCAATAAACAGGTATTAAGTAGTAGAGTAATTGGGCCATAGTTAAATGAAAAAACAAAAGTCGTCCCTCCTGTGGTCAATAGTTCACGGCTTATGTGCATGTTAGCTATGTTTTTATTACAGGGATTTATAGAAATGGAGACATGTTTATGAGGGTTACTGGTCCAATCCAAAATTAAGCTTCGTAGCCCTTAACTTTTGGTATGTCCTCAGAAAAGACGCGAACCTAAATCCGTGTATGACCCAATCACGGTACTTAACTAAGGTCTAAGAGTTTTCGATTTGTTTGTAGACTGCTAGACAGACTCGCGCGGTGGTAGCGGCGCCACGCTGCCATAGTCTTCATGTTTTTATGCTTTGCCGCCCCAAGCGATTAGGTATTCGATACTCAATATACTTATGCAATTTATGCATGTCTCTTAGTCGTGCGCGGAATGCAAAACATGTTTATTACGGGCGTGGTTTATGCTCGAGTCAATCGAGGAATCGCCTTGGGCTCACAACACACGCCACTAATTTACGCCCACATATTTTTGATTTCACTCTTACGAAAGTTAACTTTCTTTCTGACCGAGGTAGAAATATTAATTCAGCAGATTCGTGCTAAAGTTCAAACAAAACACTGAAAAGGTGAAAATTTGTGGCATTGTTCAAATCTTCGCCCTAGTTTGAACAATTTGGACAATTCGCTGCGAATCGATTTAATCGCGGCAAGAGGACAGTATTAGCATTTCAATGCAACCACACCTAGCGTTAGCTTCATTAAATAAGGACATTTTAGGGTGATTCTATTACCACAAGTTGAGAGGGTGAATCTTTGTACTGAAATTAATGATGAAATATTTAGAGCCGTCTATAAACTTGCAAACGTTCAGAATAGAGATAATTTTCACAGACTTGTTATTTCGATTAAGAAGCCTTATAAGTATCTAAATGTTATGATTTAAAATTATGACCAAAGTACTGATAATACCAATAAAGTGATTAAAGGCTAATACTATGATTTTATTCAAGTTTTAGATAGTAACATAGCCATTTTTTAGTAGTAGAATTTAAGCGGAATAAATAAGTTTTCAGCTTGAAAATAGTAGATTTGGAGTGACGTTTGAAACGATATTTCTGAATGAAAAATCCAAAAAATGCATTTTAAGTTTAAGTACGTCATAAGGTCGCAATAGTCCTGTTCTAGATAGTAACATTGAGGAAATGTCAAGATACGTGTCAATTTAAACAGAAAATGGCCCAAATAGATTAGCGTTTTTAACTGATAAGGACCCTTAAACACTGTGCATAATTCATATTGAGCAAAAATGCAAATATGTATCGGACTGTGACGACACTCAATTTTCAAACGTTTATCTTTGCAATATTGTAGTGACGATTTGTGTGTTCTGCCAAGTGGCCATCTCGAGATTATCGCTAGCGATATTGCGGTCAATATTGTGTTGCATTGCACTTATTAATTAAATTAATTGATTTTAAAAATCGATAATTAGTTAAGTCCATTGGGCTTGCATACACTTGTTTTCTACTGCTGTGGAGTCAACTCTCCTGTGGCTATTTCATATTCCACCCATCTTACCGAGGAATAACATTCGGATGTACTTAAGTTATGATGGCAAGGTTAATACACGTACAATACATGCTAACAGTCTCCTGAGGGCCTACTCCGTATCGTGCCGTCCCTTTCACTCATATAGTGTATAACACGAGAGCGAAAGGGACGGCACGATACGAAGTTCGGATTTCGAAGTAGGCCCTCTGACACGCGCAACATCGCCAGCAACATAACATAACCTATGTTGCCGGTGGCCTCATTCCCACCGGGATATTAGCTCCGGCACCTCACAAGTTGCACCCCGCGGCCTCATTCCCACCGGGATATTAGCTCCGGCACATCACAAGTTGCACCCCGCGGCTTCATTCCCACCGGGATATTAGCTCCGGCACATCACAAGTTGCACCCCGCGGCTTCATTCCCACCGGGATATTATCTCCGGCACATCACAAGCTGCACCCCGCGCCCTCATTCCCTCCGGGATATTAGCTCCGGCACATCACAAGTTGCACCCCGCGCCCTCATTAGCACGGAACTCTATTATTTTTTACACCCCGACATGACTCCATCGCGGTTCCAATTTGCCATTAAAATTCATACCGAGGTGCTTCCTTCTTGAGACGTGAACGTGTACACCATATGTTAAACACAGTAAAGCTCAAAATCAAATAACACGATATAATGACATTTGACTACTAAGCGGATCGCTTTGAAGATTTGAGAGCAATCGTATTACGATGGTAATAATTTGTTTTAATGCTATTTTACGGTAGATGGACATTAACAACAGAGGGCATTGAATATTGTAATATATTCAAGCCAAGAATGCAATTTGTAATGGGGTCCGGTTGCATAATAAACTTCACTCTGGGGGAAGTCCCTTTGGTCCCCAAAACCTTACCCGAAAGCACATAGAGGTCGATTTGGTTCTTTTTTTCGCACGGTATTCGTATATGAACTAGTGGCTCTGTGAGCTGTAGACCTCACACAGATTTGCTCGCAAAAACTGACTACTTTTTTAAATATCGAATCTGCTCACAACAAGAATTGGTTGAGATTTTTTTGTCGAAGCTGAAGCAAAGACCTTCGTTTCACTCGGTCGACTAGATGAACGCTCTGAACACGACACACATTGGAATCGGACTGCACTCGGACTCCTAGTTCTTATTTATTTATTGTTATAAAATCCACAGCACAACTTACAGCATTTTTAGAAAAGGTTACATCTTACTTTTTCATTGGCCAATTACGGATTTACATTTTGATTGCTAAACAATTACAAAGAAAATCAATCATTACGGTCAGACGTATTCCGACTTGAAAAACAGAAACTAAAGTTAGTGAAATGACATCCAGTAGCAATGTTAAGAATCAATAATACTTATCAGGGCTATCACTGTTATTGTCCCGTATATACACATCACATCACAACGAATTCAAACAGTGTATATGGATCATTTTCTGGACGCGATTCTGAAGGGCTTATATCTAAGCCGTCGTATTCCGGCGAAAAAAATAAACAATAGCTTTCTTTTGTTCTTCTGGGATCCCAGAGACCGGTAGACGACCGGTTTACAGTTTATATCAGTGGTGGGCAAAGTACGGCCCGCGGGCCAACTGCGACCCGCGAAAGCACTTTATCCGGCCCGCCGCCGATACATCGAATTTGGTACATGGCCTGCGATGATTATATTTTGATGGTTTAGCCAGAAACCAGAGCAGCGGTTTTATACAAAAGTGCAGTTCTGCTGCAATTATGACCCTCCTCCGAAATTTCTCAAGCTTACTGGCCCGCCATGAAAAAAGTTTGCCCACCCCTGATTTATATCACAAATTGATTTACTTGTTCTGTGCGTTCAAAAATGTTGTCTGAAAACGGAATGAATGAGACTGGGATATCGGGTGTCGGATAATTAGCCCGAGCACATGACTCGTCGCCATCTATCATTTCCCGCCGCCCCGCGGCCGCAGCTCCCCGGAGTTACCTTGTGACATGTGATATGGCAGTTATGGGGGGTTGGCTTCTTATTCGCCAGAACATAGCTCCGTGTAGGACGTTCAAAAATATCATGTTGCAAATCCTGGTTTGAACATCCATTGAATCTGTTGCTTAACATCCTAAAATATTTAAAATATTGAAAATATTGACGACCGGTTTAGCCTAGTGGGTAGTGCACCTGCCTGTGAAGCTGACGGTCCTGGGTTCGAATCCCGGTCAGGGCAAATATTTGTGTGATGAGCATGAATATCTGTTTCTGAGTCTTGGATGTTTTCTATATATTTAAGTATTTATATCTATTAAATATATCGTCGCCTAGTACCCATAACACAAGCCTTCTTGAGCTTACTGTGGGGCTAGTTCGATTTGTGTAAGATTGTCCTCTAATATTTATTTATTTAGGATGCTACCCTCTGACACAAATCACTATCTATTGGCTGAAAGCTCCAGCAGATATAAGTAAGAAATTTATGACTTGTAAAACTACATGATCTACGTACTTTATAGTAAAATACATAAGCTAAGAACCTAATCGTAAAACCTGTCACAGCGTACCGGAAGATATAATAAATGTGAAATCTACGCATTCGGGACTTAACAGACGACACGTATAAGGCGATTTTTTCTTTCCATACAACATTATGTTATAGCTATTCAGTTATAGCTACTACATAATACAGCTATATGTTCTTCCTCAAGTTAGACTCGAGTCATCATCATCATCATCCTAGCGTTATCCCGGTACAGTTGTATCCTGAAGGATGCCCGGGGTCTGCTACCTAATCCCACGATTTGGCGTAGGCACTAGTTTTTACGAAAGCGACTGTCACCTGACCTTCCAACCCGAGGGGAAACCAGACCTTATTGGAATTGGGTTTGTCAAGTGAGTGGGCAACTTGACTGTTAGTTCTCAAGCCGCCCGAAGGCTTCTAACTTGGCTTAACGACTGCTATCATAGACAGCAGCCGGGATCAACGGCTTAAGGTGCCTTCCAAAGTATGGGAGCGCTGAGTTAATAACCACTCAAAGCGGTCACCCATCCAATAACAGACCTAGGCTGACTTAGACTCAAGTAAAACAGAAATATCAAGAGCATAAACTTTGTAATATTGAAATGTCATTCACACAAGCCCGATCCAGAAACACGTACACTCAGGATAGGCTCGAAATATCTCTTGTTATATTTACTGGATATCCATGTTGGAAATGTTAATATTTGGGGCCGGCCGGTGTCTGCGCGTCATAAATCGGCCCAACGACTCGCCTAATGCCTTCCCGATACCCAGCGCAGGGAGCAGGGACCTGGGACTGTCTTGCGGCGATTTGGCGACCACCACCATACGCCGGGTTAAAAAGGGTCCCTTTTATTTTTTTTTTTTTATTTTTTTTTTTTTTTTTTTTTGTATTAACATCAAGGCGGTCACAAATCTGTTATCTAGAGTAAATTTAGAATATGATACTACGTCAAATGATACGAATGTCTGCCCGCCGAAATAAGGACAGAAACATGTGATTCGACATTTAAACGTCAGCTGAGAAACTTTCTATTGGATAATCCATTATATTCTGTAAATGAATTTTGTGAATTAACTTCGTAATGTTTTATTGTGACATTCTATTTGATATTAAGTATTTTTGAGTTTTTTGACATTGTAAGTATTTAGATAAATAGGTAGGTAATTTCGTATTTTAACCGTTATTGTATTGTTATCAATGCCTACATTAGTAATAGTATGACGATCCTCGTGGGTGAAACTTGAAATGTTATTTTTATTTAATTTATGGTTTTTCTTTTGTTTTATTACGTGTTTGACGACCACAATAGGGATTCTTTTAAATTGACTTAAATGTAATTTATAATGAAGTCTTGTATTGTGAAAGAAATGAAATCTAAATCTAAATGCTGATTTAAGGCATCATCTTTTTCAGCGTTTGTGAGGGTGACATATCAGAACGTTCGGCCCTTTTTAAGCTATAAATTAACCTTTACTATTTACCTCATAAGTAATCTTTAGGCAGTCAATTTAGCTTTCAAAAGTGCTCAAGTGTCCCTAAGGTATAGTCAACAATAGTTCAACACCTATGCTTCTGAAAATTATTGTTCAATGATGGATTTATTTTTCAATATGATTCCCTTGAACTTACGGTCCCCCTTCGGTGTCTGCACTCGAATCCCTAATTACTCAAAAACTCTCCACCCTGATCACATCCCCAAAGCATACGCTCAGCCATCGAGACAATCTGCCGCATTGAGAGCTTGTGTAGTCGTATCGCTCTCGCGTCGTCTACCGGAAAACAAACCAGACTGTATTTCCTTATCGAGTTCGTGATAAAGGCAATTATTCCGGATCTGTGCCCTGCGGCTATTCTCAAATGCTTTATCGTCTGTCGAATCACTATCATAACGTGACCCCTAGGTTCGTGGCAGCTATTAGTGATTGCAGTCAGACATTCGCTGGTTTTAATAGAGCAGCCGTTGAGTTAGTGAACAGCGAGAGCCGGGCCCCCGCGCGGCGCCGCGGGGCGCACTATATCAGCTAATGCACTGGTAATTGGAGAGCCTTCCCCTCCAAAGGGTTGTTTGTGTGCTTGAATGTTTTAGCGCAGTCTTGAACGAGATCAAACGGAAGTTTATTTGTCTGGGTTCAAAAAATAAAACCTATACCGGCACCCTTCCTGTTTTTCAATCGTTCTTTATAAAATTTTCACTAGCTACAATTATAAAAGTCGCTTCTGCAAGTAGTGCACCGAGTCTCAGCTAGTGTAATGTCCAAATTCGGTTTTGCGAGCCATATCCGTGCTCATCAGAGAAAGTTGTAAGGGTCGCCGTCGTCGGATACGACAAGGAGGACTATATAATGTTTGAGCTAACAGAACAGTTCGTTTTCATCATCTGTTGATGAGGAAAAGGATCGGGTGGGTTGCTAGTCTGTGATCGTATGTAGTTGACCGATTCAGCGTAGCGTAAATGATGTAAGACACGGAAAATATTTCGATTAATTTTAATTTCCTGCAGTCTAGATTATACAGATATTTACCCCTGTGATACTCATACACATATTTTTTGTGAAGGATTACGAACCGGGAAATAGTTGAATTACAGAAACGATTCTTGGAATCGGTCGGCAGCTGACAGGCCTCCATTATTTCCGTGCCGCCGTGGATTACATTATATTATGATGGATCGTGCGCCCCGTAACTGGCATTTTTCATCGACAAATAAATACGTGTTCGCGAGGTGAGCGATATATGCCTTCAGACTGAGCGATGCTACTAAATAACCTCATTTATACGATTATACCCAAATAACATACATGTCAGTCAGATAGGTACTCCCATGAAATATATATTATTACACTAGGCATCCCTTCTGTAGATCGAATCCATGTGTAGAGTTGGTGTTGTTTTTGTCCATATAAAATAAATAAATAAATATTAGAGGACAATCTTACACAAATCGAACTAGCCCCACAGTAAACTCAAGAAGGCTTGTGTTATGGGTACTAGACGACGATATATTTAAGAGATATAGATACTTAAATACATAGAAAACATCCAAGACTCAGAAACAAATATTCATGCTCATCACACAAATATTTGCCCTGACCGGGATTCGAACCCAGGACCGTCAGCTTCACAGGCAGGTGCACTACCCACTAGGCTAAACCGGTCGTCAATCGCAGGTAAGAGTGGCGAATGATTCTACTTTATGTACATGCAGCTAAGTTTTGTAAAAGAATCGTTGACGTTTTATTCTTCTTAGCAAAGTTGTTGATTTCTGAAATTCACGAGTAGTTTTTGTACAGCTTAATTTACAATATCATATTTTCTCTCCATTTTAACGGAAGACAATATCGGAACCTGCCAAAGTCCATCGTACCCTGTTAACGTCTGCCGTCGTCCCGCAGTTTAGCGGCACGTTCTCTGCCGCAAATATAGTTGTTCAAGTGACCGACAACGCAGGCTCAATTTACTTTGTCATTTCGCATCTCAATGTCATTTTAAAATGGCACGGTGGCAAAGTTGTATCGCAGTCAAACGTCCCAAAATTCTCCAACTCGTCGTAAATTGACCACTGTGTAAGTAATAGTACAAGCATCACATTGCGGTGCAAAATGACGAGCCAAAGCGATCCCCGGCCCGAGTTAGTCTCCGGCGTGACGAGATTGCCGTTGTCTTTATGCTAATGTCACATTTTGGACGGAATTGAGAGCGTGACCGAATGCCGGCGATATTGGACTTGTATTGGCGATGCGCGGCGAATCCCGATTTTGGGAATAATTCCGCATAATTCAAATCGCGTCTCGTGGTGATGAGCGTCTATTGTGAGCCTTAGTTCAGTTAACTTCGTCATTCTAATTCATTTGAGTTAAGTGAATAACTAAGTGTGACAATACGTAACTCAATGTCGGAAAGTGAATAATGTAAGCATGAATCATGTAACGAGAAAACGTAACGTCAAACCGCCAGCGGGGACGTCCACCGCGCGATCGCGACAACAGTGACACATATAGTCCCTATTCGTCCCGGTACCGCCGCACACCGGGTAGAGTCAGTCCGACCCAGGTCGGGCCTAGCTGAGTTTCTTACTGGACTCTTCTCAGCTAGGCTAGGTTTAGTGAACCAGCGACGAAACTCCCAGTAGCTCGATTCCACTCACACCTCAGATTCGGTTGAAAGCGCTCAACCAATCTAGTACTAGTACTAGAGTATTCCAGTGTTCCAAACCACACGCTTGGTCGTGCCGGATGTTTTCCCCTGGATTTTCCCCAGGCTACTCTCCAACCGCGCACTCCACACTCAGGTTAAAAAAAAAAGTAACATCAAAGCTGAAAAACCCCGCGCACACTCTGTCTGGTCCCGGCATAATACCAGCACTGTGACAGCAATGTCACAGCACATGCTGAGTCGGCACCTCGCTATGTCATGACAATAGTTGTCATTAGTATAGTTTTGTGTCCATTTGTACAGTTTTTATTTTATAAGTCTGATTAAGGTAAGAGTAGTTTTTTACTAAATTGTCAAGTCATATCCGTCAATAAAGTTTTCATCTATCTATCTGTCTATGTCTATTCAATGACGTACCTAAGGAACATGTCATATAAACGTATGTTTGTAGAGTGGCACAACGAAGTGAATTATATATGACTTTTTTATTTGAAAATTAGTCATATGCACATCGTATTCCGTCTTTTTTATTATTATTATTGGTTCGACGTGCGCCTTCTACGTTCTACGCCGCCTCGACTAGATATTGTTCTATTGTGGAATTTCCAGACTCTTTGGCCCGTAATCTGTTGTACTCCTCTGGATGCATGATGTGCTTCCCTAGTCAAATACTTCTTTTGAGCATAAGTGGTCCACAGGAGCAGAGGATGTGGATGGCAGTTTCCTCCGACCCCTGACAGAATCTACATGCCGCACTTTGTTCTATACCCATTTGTGTAAGGTGTTTGTTTGGTTTGATTAAGCAAATTTTGTGTCTTTTGAGTTGTAGCAACTCTTTAGAAAACTGGGGTCTATAATCTTCATGTTCAGATAATTTCCTTGGCAAAGCGAGCATTATTACTCCCAAACATCCGCTTAGAACAGACAGCCCTCTAAAGCGATAATCGATTAGCGGGTAAATAAGGCAATACGAATGCGAGGAGTGTTCCAATATGTGGAACCCTTCCGCCTAACGAATATTGTCTCGCGCGCTAATAACGGGCGCCATTCATCTGCGCCAAGGTCAAGGCGACGGCCCGCGGGGCGCGGGGAGCGGTGCGCGGGGCGGGGGCGGGGGCGTAATGACTCCGGGCCGTTCCGGGAAGGCTGTAGCCTCGTGACTTATGGACGGGTAGGTGCTCGTAGGAGGATATGCAAATTGTAAGGTATACCGTGGGAAAGGTCTGTAATTAAAGGTTTGTTCGGTGGTATTTTGCATTTAAACAATGGCTAAAAGGCTTGTTCAAAATTAAATGTAACTGAAAATGGCAGCTCTAAAGCCCTTAAGCTATTTTCCCTTTATACATCATATAATAAATACCGTTACATTTGAAAAAGCTCTAATGCCGGCTGTTTCAAAATTAATTCGTTAAAATTTGATAATATGGGCAATTCCCCACTGTTGACAGGTTTGTTGTTAGAGCAATATTCAACTATGTACTCCGACATAGTAGAAGGGAGGCGAAAGAGATGGAGACCATATCAGGCTGTCTAATTAAGGCTCAAGAAAGTGATACATAGAGATTGATCCACCGACAAGAGCACGAGTTGGTTGGTTGAGCGTACGGTGAGGAAATTATCGTTTAACATCATTTGTTTGTAAGTGCTAGTTTCTAATATAAATATAAAATAAAATAAATGTGATAATCCATATTGAAAGGGACCTTATGGCGGCCGGCACTTACGCCTTTATTGCCGCTGTTCCAACACAATAGTGAATAGGTGTAACGTAAGCGCCTGCCGCCATAAGGATTTCGATGTGGATTATCACAAATATAAATAAATATTTTTGGACAATCTTACACAAATCAACCTAGTCCCAAACTAAGCAAAGCTTGTACTATGGGTACCAAGTAACGATATACATACTTAAATAGATAAAAATGGGTATCCATTTACCTATTTAAGTATTTAAATACATAGAAAACATCCAAGACTCAAGAACAAATACTCGTGTTCATCACACAAATAAATGTCTTGACCGGGATTCGAACCCGGGACCTCCAGCTTCGAAGGCAGGGTCACTACCAACTAGGCTAAAGCGGTCGTCAACGGCGTCGTCGGCGGTTTTAAGACTAGAAGTGCGTGTCGCATTCGTTGTTCCCTTCAGGATAACCCAGTTTTGGATGAGGCCGCTTGGCTTTTGGGGGGTTTTGGAGCGAACGTCATCCAATTAGCATTTATGAGTATTCATACATTGTCGTGGAGTTTTCGGAAGCAGGAAGGAAACAGGAAAGTCATTAGGAGTGCGAGACATCGACACCCCGCCCCCGCCCCGCGTCCCGCCCCGCCCCGCCTCGCGCCGCGCGCCGCGCGCTCACGTGACGGGAGCGACCCCTCGCGGATGACTGCGCGAGTGCACCTTACAGTATTGCTTATGGGTCATTCCATTTTTTCATGACCAGTTTTCTATTACAAAAAAAAATTGTGATATGTATTAAATTTGTGTACAGAAATAGGATTTCGAAATAGTACCTGAACCTAATAACAGGAATTTATAGGTAAAAATTGGGTAACACAGTGGTAAACACCATTTTTTCATACAAATTGTGAGACAAGGACCACTGAGTTACTCGAGTTATGGATATTAGCTGTGGCTCGTTAATTACCAAAACTATCGGAAGTGATATTCTAATTAAACCTCTTTCTAAATAACAATACAAAAATATAAAGTGAGGGCCAGGTATTCCAAAATCTGCATTTAGAAAAAGTGTTTGAAAATTATGTACATGAAAAAGCAGAATGGCCCTAGTACATCAATGAATCGACTAATTCATTACATATTATGCTACTGAAGCTTTGAATTACGAGTGTGTTTTA
Organism: Epiblema foenella; assembly: GCA_963556455.1. NCBI lineage: Eukaryota > Metazoa > Arthropoda > Insecta > Lepidoptera > Tortricidae > Epiblema > Epiblema foenella. The sequence continues at coordinate 37,957,811 of OY747096.1, forward strand.
ACCGCCATGGCACCACCGTTGAAAAATATCCAAAAACTGAATCGACAAAGAAGCCTACCTGATGATACCTCACTCAAGTTTCATGTCGCGACGTCTGAGATGTTGATGATGATGATTAATACTAAACGGTCAGTTAAATAACGATGATAATTTTTTAAAGGTTCCGTACCTCAAAAAGAAATAACGGAATCTTTTGGATCACTTAGCATCACTTTGTTATCCATCTGTCTGTCAAGACCCTTTGTCTCGGGAACACGAGGAGGGATCGAGCTGGAATGAAAATACTTAGACTCAAAAGACTTCTAAGTTAACGCAATAAAAACACGGCCGTTTATGCCACAAAAAAGGTATATATCGACACTCAAAGTTATCAAAATTTATAGGTTTCCGTTGACCTACAACTATGAAATTAGTCATCGTCTTATACTACAAATGGGTCATACTTAGTTGAAAAAACAAAAGTCGTCCCTCCTGTGGTCAATAGTCAACGGCTTATGTGCATGTAAGCTATGTTTTTATTACATTTATAGAAACGGAAACGCTGTTTATGCGGGTTACTGGTCCAATCCAAAATTAAGCTTTGTAGCCCTTAACTTTTGGTATGTCCACAGAAAAGACGCCAACCTAAATCCGCGTATGACCCAAATACAGGAATAATCTGAAAACTATACATATGTATGTACTTGAATCATAAAAAATATACCGTAGCCGATGAACACTAGCGACTAGAATAATCAGAAGCGCGCTGCCGGTCCTTTTTTAGCTTGAGTTGACAGCTAGAGACACATAGCTTCTTCTACTTTGGTACTTAAATATTTAATGCCGCGATATATAAATCCTTTAAATGTCCACCGGATTACATTGATGGAACGACGCGGCTTACATCCGTTCCCTTCGAACCTTATCCTTTCAGACGATTTGTCAGGTGGACGCCGCGATAAGGACGTCGACGAGGGTCAGCGCGCGATTACCGGACCCGGCCGCGACTTACCGCGCCAAGCTAAAGCCCCGGTCGCGATCACATGCCAGGGCTTTAGCCTGGTGCCCGCCTGCGGTCTATGGAAACTTTCAACTCCAGCGATGTTATGCTGCGAGAAGGTGCCAGCTTATGGGATGTAGGGTCCTTCAGCGTTAACTCAGCATCCTCACTGAGCGCTCCGGCACGTTAAGCCTTTGATCCCGGCTGCTGTCTACGACAGCAGTCGTTAAGCCAAGTTAGAGGCCTTCAGGTGACTTGAGAAGTTCTAGCAGTCAAGTAGCCCACTCACTTGACAAGCCTAATTTCAATAAGATCTAGTTTTCCCTCGAGTTGGAAGATCAGATGGCAATTGCTTCCGTAAAACTAGTGCCTACGCGAAATCTTGGGATTATGTAGCGATCTCCGGGCATCCTTCAGGATGCAACTGTAGGCGTTATGATAGGATGAGGATGACACTCCTCACGAGTCCTGATGTTCAGATCATTGATATATCAATGCAGAATGTACTTATGTTTTGTTGTACCAACGTTGAACATTTGTACTAATGAATATATGATAATATGAAGATGGAGAATAAACAGTTCCGGTCTGGTTACATTAGGAGCTTCAGGATATAGATTTTTGAACTCATGGAAGCTGGTTGATCAATTTTGTAGGATTTTTTAAATCTCCGTAAACAGCGTAAGCGTTATCTCAGGAACGCCCAATCTGCCTCAGACACAATGTACACACATTTCCATAATTTCATGAAAATGATGTCTATGCCAGGGCGTGATAAAGTTAATCTCTCAATGTGAGTACAGTTTGGAAACGAGTGAAGTTAATTTCCTACGGGACTCCGCAATCAACCGACACCTCAGACGGTTCGCAGACCACCCCCTCGTCCGTTAAACTTCACATTAATGTCCGTTCTGAACTATTCCCGCCATCTGTCATAGTTGGCGGGACTATCATGGAGGCGCAGCACAAATACAATAAACGCGGGTTCGTCTGAAAATTCGCAATGCCTCAATTAAGTTGTCCGCGGAGGGAGCCAAGTTAGCGTTTTCCGAGACACGGGCTTAGTTGCTCTCAATATAGTCGAGAGGGAACGCATGCCGGCGTGCTCTTCACGTGGCGGCGGCTTGTTGTGATGCCCCCGTTTTAATAAACCTGAATGAGCACGACGCGGGAAGAATTTTGAAAAAGCAGGGGGATGTTGACTATAAATAATAAGATAATAGCGGACCGCGGGTGCCGTGCTGGGGTCCGCGCCCCGCGCAAACTTATCCACTTCCCAATGCCTCCGTTTGATCTCGACTTACAGGTTGCACGCGAATAAATCGCTTTTCATTACTTTGTTCATAATAAAAGGAATTGAATGAAACAGACCTCGGAGCGAAGCTGATTTGCGCCGTTTGCCGGCCACAGAAAACAATTGGTATTAAATTCACAAACACTTGCAACTTCACTATCCACGGAAGTGGCAACGGTCGCACAACACTCGCGAGTCGCGCGTCGCGTCGCGTCGCGGTGTCGCGGCGAGTCGAGCCGCTCGCGCCGCCCGCCCAGCGAGCACTGCCGCCCAACGAAAGGGAAACTACCCGCCCGCGCCCCGCCGGGCCCATTCACCAACAGGAAACGCCACACTAGCACACCAACTTTCGTAGCTTGCATTAAGGTTTATCTGTTATTTCACTCGCGTCTGTCGGTGACATGATTGCGGAAGTTACCTATCGCGGTAGTCGCCATGCGACAAGCTATCTACATAGCTTCCAGACGCTATTGGTCGCTATTTGACGACGGTTTAGCCTAGTGGGTAGTGCACCTGCCTGTGAAGCAGACGGTCCTGGGTTCGAATCCCGGTCAGGGCAAATATTTGTGTGATGTGCATGAATATTTGTTTCTGAGTCTTGGATGTTTTCTATGTATTTAAGTATTTATATCTATTAAATATATCGTCGTCTAGTACCCATAACACAAGTCTTCTTGAGCTTACTGTGGGGCTAGTTTGATTTGTGTAAGATTGTCCTCTAATATTTATTTATTTATTTATTATTGGTCTGAAATAGGCAATATTTTACAGAGCTCGACAAGTTGGGAAAAACTAGCTAGAATTCTGTAAAGAAAACCTATCTCGAACTTTGCGACAAAACGAAAAACGCTCGAAGTTCGGACAGCAACTTAGCTGTTTAAAAAATAAATCTACTTGAATGCGGCAACTTCGGCGATTGAGACCAGGAACGGTCCGCGATAGTTGCGGGCGCTGCATAACTCACAGTCCCAGGGGAGTAATTAGAGGTTAGGCTGCGGGGGGAGGGTAAACGGCTTACCATCGAGTCGCAATAACGGGTATCGGGACTTAATCTCGTTTGTTGGCATTGCAGTCGTGAAACAGATAACACTTTGTCGTAACAATGTGTGCCGGCACGGAGAGCCACAAAGGAATAACAGCGACAGAGCTGCGGCCGACCGACGCGGAGTGCCCGCCGAGGTCCAGTCCTGTCTACTTAACGTCAGTTAGTATCGCTGCTCACTTCGTTCCAATTAAAAGTTTTCTGTTTTATTAATTTACGAGATGTCTGCACTATTAGTTGTAACTTCGTAAAACTTTAAAGATGCTTTTGCAGAACTAACTAAGAACTGTAACCGGTTCTTGTGCATCCTGTCCAACGAAATTTACTGACGCTTATTGAATCGTCGATAATTTTCCTCAACTGGTAATATACTTCAACATATTTTGATCTCCACTCGATTGCTGGAAGAAATCCCTTATAGGACTCTTCTCAGCTAGACTAGGTTTAGTGAACCAGCGACCAAACTCCCAGTAGCTCAATTCCACTCACACCTCAGATTCGATTGAAACCGCTCAACCAATCTCACAAGAGCGCAAACTCTTAGAGTATTCCAGTGTTTTAAACCACCCGCATGGTCGTGTCGGTGGTTCCTCCTGGATTTTCCCCAGGCTACTCTCCAACCGCACACTCCTATCGCTTTAGTGTGTCCGGCCGATAAAGCCACAGTCAGGCTAAAAAAAAATCAAACTCTTAGAGTATTCCAGTGTTCTAAACCACCCGCGTGGTTGTGTCAGTGGTTACCCTGGATTTTCCCCAGGCTACTCTCCAACTACACACTCCTATAGGATTATATTATACTCCTATATATATAAAGTCACAGTAAAAAACCTCTCATATGGACAATCTTACCTTTATACAAACGTCACCTCTTCTTGTAATGTTTGTTTTGAATAATGATTAGCGCGGAGTGTGAATGATAATCCTGCGGAGTAATTATGACAATCATTGTACGCGATGAATGCATCAGCTGCGCCGCGTGTCGTATTAACGACCAGCGGCCGGTGATGCGCAAGACCCGGGAATATCGCAAATATCGATATAGGTTTGTTGACTCCAACTACTCCAAAAGACTTCATTTATTCATTTATTCAATTAAATACAATGTAAGTTTACAGCATAAAATAACACCAAAGCACTTACACGATAAATTATTACATAGCAATAAACAGAAAAATATATATATATATACATGTCAAATAGAAAAGTCGTCAAATTGAGAACATTCGAAATTATAGAATCCATAAAAAAAAAAACAAGAAAACAAAAAGACAAGGCATAAAAATATGCCAAATGGTGAAATCCCTATTCAAATATCTCAAGAAATAACGAAGCCACAACCGGTTTAATGTTGCTGGTTAGAGAGAGACAGCGCGACAGATCGGTGACGTCACTGACCTCCGGCGCTATAGTAAATGACGATTGTTCTAATATAAAGGTGCGTTTCGAGGGAAAGGAACAGAATATGTGATACTGATCATGATATGAGTGTATCGCGTGATAATAATCACTGACAACCAACCCAATAGGAAAAATAAATGAAAAAAAACATTATTGAAAAAATCGATTATTGAATAAATCTATATTTATTTCTTCAAAAATCGATTGTATTTTAATGGATATTAATTTGAAAAACGATTATTAATAAATCTGTTATTATTTTTTAAAAAATCGATTCTTTTTTAATAGATTTTAATTTGGAGCAAAATAATCGATTATTCAATAATCGATTTCTCAAGACGGAATTGAAATCCCTAGAGTCAACATCCCTATTGTAGGTACGCAATATTGCTGCGGTTCTCGTATGTATGTATTTTCTACTTAATAAAATAAAAATAAAATGGCGATATCACTAACGGCCCGACATTATCATTAGGCATCAGTTACACGGTGATTATTATCACGCTATTCACTCATATTACCACAATATGCATCACGTGTGTTCCATTTTTAATACCAAGATAATATTCACTTAGATTTCATTTCCGCTACCCTAAGGTTGTCTGGAAGAAATCGCTCTTTAGCGATAAGACCGCCCGTTGTTTGCCTCTACTCATTGTGTTTTTGTACTGTACTATATCCTTTAATTGGGGTGTGCAATAAAGAGTATTTGTATTGTATTGTATTGACACTCCGGTATTTTGAGTAATATAATAATCACCGTTTAACTGATACAGTCTGGCTAATGAAACCTGAAGCTGGGATTTATTTAAAACTTTTTATATATGGCAACTATAATGTCGACGTCAAATCTGTCAAACGTCACTTAATAGCCGTGTTATGGCATTGCATGTACTGAAGTCTGTAGTGCGAACATTTTATTTTGTCTGTTGCATTTACTTACACATGAAATAAATCCTTTGCTCTTAGCATTTGCCTTGCTTTTAGCCTTGTTATTAGTAGAGCAGAGGCAATAAAATACAAAATATCTCATTCGCGTCATTTTTATCGATTATCGAGCATCTCGCGTCACATCCATGTGCTCCCGCCCTTGAACAAAATTCGCAATAAGCGTGCGCGATCGCTTTTTCTTTCACATAATGTGGCAAAAGCTTTCACATGAAAAAAAAGGGTATTTTCCTTGGCATACTTTCGCAACAACCACTTAAAATCGAATTAAGTCAACCATACGGTATTACGCACTCGTGTACAAAATTTGAGTAAATAAAACATAGAATTTATTTTTATCGGTGATATTGACGAAGCCAATGATTTTATTCATTATATGTATGTATACCTTTCCTATATAATATGTTGTGTTGCGATCACGTACGGTGCTGTCTGAAAACCAGCGCTGCAGGTGTCTGACACCTCGGCATAATGCTGAGACAGCAACCGATTCACAGCCGCGAAGACGCACTTTATAATTATATGTTCATGTACGGAGTCTATTATATTTGTAACGGTGTCTTTTGGTGCAGTGAATAAATGCTTTCTTTATTTCTTTTCTTTCTTTCAATATTTTTGCCTATTGTATATTAGCTGTCACATCACTAGCAGTGCGTCTAATTGCTGCTCCCGCTGCCCGCGTAAAGAACGCAGTTGCAATCACTCTTAAACATGTATACATAATTTTACTTATATCAACGGCATAAGGTGCATTATCGCGTGCATATTCATGGGTGAGAGGTGTAGGGCTGAGAACAGAGGGCCCTCGAGGGAGGGCGGAGGGCTGCAGTCTGCGCCCTTGGCCGCCGGCTTGTTCGCGGTGTTTTCACTGCATTCCGTAATTATGCGTTAGGGGCGACGTTCGGAACAATATTTGCGTAGACTAAACTATCGGTTAGTGAAGATTCGATTCAATTTCGATGAAACTACAAACAGCACTTCAAAACAGATTCAATCTGACGATCTCCAGTTTGAATTCGAACCCCGTCGTTAAAATAAAGAGACTTTACGAAATACATAGTTTGTCGTAGCGTTTCGGTGAAAGGAAACATTGATAGAACCAGGAAACTGGAGGTTGATGAATCAGACATAACATAAGGTTGGCATATTCAAATATGTTCTACATATATTATTAGTGGCTCAGTGAGTTGTACACAATGTACACATCGCGAGCTATTTTTTTTTTCTAAGATCTGACTCGATAAATGTATCTATATAATTACTATATCAAACCTGTTCACAAAAATTCACGAGAATCGATTGAGAAATGCGACCTGTAGAGGAGAACAAACAGAAATCCGGAATTCGGACATATTACGAAAACATTGTTGTCGAACCCGAAGCAGACATTCGTATCACTCGATGAATAACGTGTAAATTTTTTCATGTCTGACTTCCATCCGTCTGTCAACCATTTTACAATGTATTCAACAACCATATTAATAATATGTATGTATATAATTACTATATCAAACCTGTTCACGAAAATTCACGAGAATCGATTGAGAAATGCGACCTGTAGAGGAGAACAAACGGAAATCCGGAATTCGGACATATTACGAAAACATTGTTGTCGAAGCCGAAGCAGACATTCGTATCACTCGATGAATAACGTGTAAATTGTTTTTTTTTTAATGTCTGACTTCCATCCGTCTGTCTACCATTTTACAATGTATTCAACACCCGTAATAATAATTTTTCATAATTGTAAGTTTTTGGCACTATTTATTTATACTACTAACGATGTATATCAAAAAACTCTTAAATTTTATTGTTTAGGTTTACATATTCGAATTAAGGAAACTGTATGTCTACAACTTAATACCCTTTACTGTGTCAATTGCATATGAAACTGTTTTTTTCTTCACTACATAGTATAAAACAAAGTCGCTTTCTCTGTCCCTATGTATGCTTAAATCTTTAAAACTACGCAACGGGTTTTGATGCGGTTTTTAATAGATAGACTCAAGGGGAAGGTTTATATGTATAATACATGCATCAGCATTGCACCCGTGCGAAGCCGGGGCGGGTCGCTAGTAATACATAAAATAAAAAAATAAAAAATCCGCAACTAAACAGCCAGCTACGAGCTATAGCGCAGCACGCGCGGCGTACCTACCTACTGCATAAGAGTGCACCAACCAAAACGATCCAAATACAGTTTCAGTATCAGTACATCAGCGCGTTTCTGAATTGATTCAGGCTTCGATAGAATAATAAAAGTTCCCGCCTGTAACCATCTTCGGCTCATCACACACAATATTCATGCAATTTCCTGCCACGTCGGGCGTTTTTCTGGGCCGGAAAAGGGGCTTAATATGTGGCGATTATTTTCCATTTTATGAAACCACTACTTGGACTCAAATTCTAAATGGGGTGACAACGGTCCACACCACGTCTTCACAAACATTAACTCATTCAGCGCCGAGAACCCGATATTGGGGATCTCTGTTCGTAGACAATTTTCGCTACAAAGCGGAAAAACCATGTCATCGGCTACGAGCGTAGCGCGTAGCACTCGTCGGCAATAAATGACAAAAAATTCATAACTAATGAAAAGTGGTATTTTTACACCGTAATGAGAAGTAATAGCGGCTCATTTACCTTATTCACCGCGTGAAACGAAGGTCTCTGCCTCAGCTTCAACAAAAATGCTTTCGTATGTCCGAATTCCGGTTTCTCCTTTTTAGGTTACATTTCTCAACCGATTCCCGTGAAATTTTGTGAGCAGGTTTGATAATTATATAGATTTTTTAGGCATCAGTTATGGTAAAAAAAAATTCAAATATTTGTACATAAGTTTCTGCGGGCGAATTTAGGTTTGTTAGCCTCTACAGGTCGTAGGTATTTTCTCAAACGGTCCACGTGAAATTTTGTGAGTAGGTTCGATCATTATATAGAATTTTTCAGGTTCAGTTTTTAAAAAGAAAAAATATCAATGATTTGTACGTAAGTTACTGTGGGCGAATTTAGATTTGTTCGCCTCTACAGGTTGTATTTCTCAACCGATTTTCGTGAATTTTTGTGAATAAGTTCGATTAACTATATATTTTTTTTACGAGTCAGTGTTTGGAGAAAAAAAATTTCGGCCTTCATGCTAGTATATCTACACTCGTGTGCTATTGAGGACATTTAACTCACTCGCTTTCTTAAGTCGAGCGGCATACACTTCAGGGTGCTCCCCACACGGGAGGAGCGGGAGGGGGGTCCGTTGCCATGCACCATCGGCTTTATAATCCGGCGACTTTATACATCAGAGCTTGCGTCATATCCGGTAGTTCTGATTTTTGCAGACTTATGATGTAATCCAAGTTTGTGACCTCGAGCATCGAACGCAACTTTGTCAAAATCGAAAAACCGGTTATAACCCGGACGGACTAGTTGCTGAGAGTTCTTCTCAGGGCGCTTTTAAAGTATACTAAACTAGCGACCCGCCCCGGCTTCACACGGGTGCAATGCTGATGCATGTATTATACATATAAACCTTCCCCTTGAGTCACTCTATCTATTTAAAAAAACCGCATCAAAATCCGTTGTGTAGTTTTAAAGATTTAAGCATACATAGGGACAGAGAAAGCGACTTTGTTTTATACTATGTAGTGATTTGCTACAATATGAGACTAGAATTGTCTCTGTAGATCGTAATCGTAAACAAGTCGGAAAAAAATCAGAACTACCTGATTTGACGCGTACCCCGCATTTCCGGCATCATGGCTACTGTACTATTAGTAGAAGTGCAGGCCATTTACGATGGTGCTTCAATTTTCCTTGAAATCTATGAAACGAATACCCATAAGTAACTATAGTACCATTATATTGTCGACTCATCTTTTACGGTTAACCTTGGTTCAATCGTACAGAATTATTGAGCGTCGTAAATATATATAACCGAAATAAACTTCTGCTAAAATGTATTTTGTCCCTTTCACAAATACGTATGTCAAAGTGACAGATAAAGACGAACGAATTTCATCAGCAACTTTACTAAGTTTGATTGACGTTTATGAATAAGGTGAAAAAACTTTATTGACGACGCCGGCCGCCGGCTGCTGCAGCGCGTGTTTTTATTAATGAATCCTTAGAATTTTACTTCGATATATGCTTTTCAAATGTCATTGCTTTTTTTTAGAAAAAAACTATACAAGCCTCGGCGCGAATAGATGTTATCGGCCTCGGCCTCTACAGGTGATTCTGATTCCAAAATTTAACAATTTCTTAATTTGCCCTTACCGGGCCCGGATTGTTAACGACTCGTGAGTGATTATTTCTGACTTTAACTATTTTATCAGTTAGGGATCCAGGTATAGAGTACACTGGAGTCAACAATGAGTTTAAATTGCACTCTGATTTCCTTAACTTTCGGACCGGTAAGGACATCAATTAACTTTAACGACGAGAATCACCCAGTGATGTACTTTAATCGAATGCTAGATTCTAATTACACGATTGTTAACATGACAACCCTCTACTCCCCGACCCAACCAAGGAACTACCTGGCTTGGATGACCGACGGAAGATCTGGGTCACACTCAATCGGATAAGGACAGGCGTCAGCCGCTGCAACCACAACCTCCATAAATGGGGATACAAGTCCTCACCGAGTTGCGACTGTGGAGCACCGGACCAAACAACCGCTCATATTGTGGAGGAGTGCCCAAGGAGACGGTTTTCGGGAGGACTCAGCGACCTGCACACGCTTACTGCGGAAGCCAGGGACTGGCTGTCAAATCTAGATATTTTATTATAGATGTACCAACTTTAATTTTATGTATTTTTTTGTATTGTAACTTTTAACTATAATTTGAAAAATAAAGCCATACGATGATAATAATAACATGACAAACTCAATGAGATTATAATAAAGGAAAGGAGACGTCTCCCTCCGTCGATATGTCGCGCGGCGACGGCGCATTATCATATTGTAAGTGTAAGCGGCGATAAAATGCAGTCCCCGTACCCCGCACCCCGCACCCCGCACCGCGCGCCGCATAGCGAGCGCAGTAGTCCAGCGCGGCAACACTAACTGCATTTCATCATGATCATATCAGCCGAAAGACGACCACTGCTGGACATAGGCCTCCCCCAAAGAGTCCCATAATGACCGGTCCTGCGCCACTCGCATCCAGCATTGCAACCCCCCGCAACTGCATTTACTACTTAGATTATAAATTTAACTATACAAACATAGACAGGTCACAAAGACGGTGTAACAATGTCACAACATGTAACCAACTCAGCATGATGCTAACTTTGCAGCTAACGCTGGTTTTTTTTTGGAACCTGACTGTGACTCTATGGGCCGGGTCCAATAAAGCGATAGGAGTGCGCGGTTGGATAGTAGCCTGGGCAAAACCTCCGACACGACCACGCGTGTGGTTTCGAACACTGGAATACTCAGAGTTTGCGCTCCAGTGAGATTGATTGAGCGATTTCAACCGAATCTGAGGTGTAGTTAAGTGGAATCGAGCTACTGGGAGTTTTGTCGGGCCTAGCTGAGAAGTCCAGCAAGAAATTCAGCTAGGCCCGACCTGGGCTAGTGCTGGTCTTCCGTAGACTCCCATAGGTAAATAGAGCCTGTCGCACATTTCAGTCTACAACAAAAAGTACCCTACGTGACAGAAAAACTGCTAAGTTGTTAGCGGTGAAGATGCGAGGATCTACATACAAGGCATTCATTATACAAGCTAGGGTAAGTTTCCTTATTCTAGCTGCAGCTGATAAGACATTTTTCTAGTTAATAAAATGACTTACGTTCTATCGTTAACTGTGACCGAGCGGCGAACGCAGACTGCTGACGGCGAAAAAATAACAGTTTTGCGGAAAATATCCCGTCGCAGCTTAATTGACGCTTCAAGAGGTGAAAAAAGGGTACTATTTATTTGCAACGTGATAACAGAAAACTCGACCAGAGATTTAAAAATAATAATGTATTTCATAATGAACCATTGATTGACCGAGCGAACCGAATACTTTCGTGTGTCCGGACTTCCGGTTACTCTCCTCTACAGGTCGCATTTCTCAACCGACTCTCGTGAAATTTTGCGACGAGGTTGGATAATTATACATTTTTTTGTAGTCAGTTTTGAAAATATTCCAAAAATGTAAATATTTTAATGATGTTATGTTTCCGCAGGCGAATTTGAGTTTGTTCTCCTCTACAGCATCTATCGCATTTCTCAACCGATTCTCTTGGAATTCTGTGAGCACTTGAGCAGGTTCTACCATTTTATAGATTATTTTTCAAATAAAACACTTGCATGGTGTCCAGCTCACAGAGCCACTATTATCAGCTGTGTAAAAACTAAGTGCTCTATCCGCAAAGGCAGAGAGATGGTGCAAACTGCAAAGCACTGATGCTCGTGTTCATTGTGTGCCAGACATTTCCCAAGGAGCCCCGCCGCCAGCCACTAACCGCCGAATGAACTCATCAAACTTAACGCGCAATACTCGCGCTGCGGCCGAGAGAACCGCTTCTATGGCTTAATCCACCGAAGGACGGGTAAATACTAGACATTCCCACAGTTTCACAAACGCTAATGATTTGCGGCTTCACAACTTGTAACAGATATGTTACACACTTTGACGATGCCTAAACTCAAATAGAGGTAGTTGCTAAGGTCAGATATCAGTTTTTTTCGTATAACTTGGTAACTTAAAAGGGGTATCTTTTAAGTACTGTAGAGGTTGTTACGATGTGAGGCCGTGTAGATCCAGAATCATAACGTATACAAATTGAATTTAAAATATGATTCGAGAATGCGTCAAACCGGCATTCTTCTGGAAACAATTGGTTTTCCAGGGACTTGTCTTCACGACACCATCGGAGACACATGCTCTGTAAATCATTTAAGAGTTTATTGTAATTATATTCCAGTAACAGAATGAAATATAATGTATTCATATGTGACTTCAGTGTTACATTTTAGCTACGATCTCCTCCCAGTACCTCTAAACCCGTACCTCTCGTGCAGCATATCCCATCACTTACCACAGTACTTTCTAGAAGCACGACCTCAGTTTAGCGTTATAAGATCGATAAACTTTAACAGTGTCTTCGAATTTTCCTCCCCTTAATGATCCCATCCTGGTAGTGCCATGTTATTGTATTAGCACATTCCTGGCATTTCGATGCCCCTACAATAATGACCTTCTTTTCTGCGTCCCCTGTCCTCGTAAACCGTGACGTTGCCGGCCGCCCCCGCACCTGACATAAATTACGTAACTGTGTGGCCACTCGAGACTACGCGCTTCACTTTTACCTTATTAGCTTCGAATAACCCTTCACGGGTGAACGAACTTTCAATGCACAACCCTTTTTTTAAGGGCGCGGCGTCGCATACAATTATGGTGTTAAGGGGCCGTTGTTTGCACAGGTTTTTATCACACCAATATCTTGAGGAGGCAGCGCACTGCAGAATATGATCTCGCTCAAGGAAGTTTGTTCACCATGTGGAATACCCGAACCAAATAACACTAATCCGCATAGAGATGAGCCTAGTCGGCCAACACAAGGTCGCCTCAGTTCTTAAGCCGATAACGTCAAAGAGACGGTAAGGCACTTGTGACACCCTTGCATCTGACATAGAATAACCAATCTTATTATACGGATATCCGCGGATTTTTGGTTGTTCTCCGCTATAGGTCGCATTCTCAATCAATTGTCGTGCATTTTTACAATGACAATTATATAATTCTTTTTGAAGTGACAGTTTTTAGAAATTTATGAATATATATTTTTTCAATGGTTTGTTGTCCTCTAAATGTCGCGTTTCTCAACCCATTCTCGTGAAATCTTGTGTGTATGAACTTTTTTATCGAGTAAGTTTTTGGAAATTATAAAACAATTTTTATCCAATATTTTGTATGTTTCTGCGGGCGAATTTCGGTTTATTCTCCTCTACAGATCGCATTTCTCAACCGATTCTCGTGAAATTTTGTAAGTTTGTTCGATAATGACATAGAAATATTTTGTCAGTCAGTTTTGAGAAAGGAGAATGGGCAAAATGTCCCATCGGTGTATACAGTTGAGACATATCTCGTTTGAAAGGTCTTAATCGTGGCAGTATTTCATTGTATGGCACCAATGTTGGACAGCGTGCAGGGGCCGAGTAATTGACAAAAGTATGTATCGCATAAAAACGTTTATTATACAAAATGCAAATGATATAATTAAATATAAGGTATCACATACGAAAGATAATGATAATTGGGCCACATAAGGCTACCGATATCAGCGCTGAAATATTTAATGGACTAGAATTAAGAAACGAAAGATATGTGTGAACGAAAAATCAGCTACTACTCAAAGATGCCTACGTGTATACACTGGTGACTTATATCACGTTAAAGGCTCTAATGCAAGCTATTTTTTGATGTATACAACTTCGAGGTAACGCGTGCAGGGATCGGATTATATTGAGTTTTAAGATTTAACTCTCAGTTAACTCTACGTTAATTGAGTGTTATAACTTATTCTACTTGACACCAGATGTCTGTAGTTGTATACTTCTTCTAGATTTATATTGTTGACAACAAACAGATAATCCGGTGGTGTATCTCTAGCATTAAGAGGTTGGATTACTTTTTAAAGAAATATCTGACAGGTCGTGTCAATCAATTATCTACATGTCATATCATAAAAAATATTAGCATTTTTACAGGGATTGAAAATTGTGAATAAGATAAAAATAAACGGATAAAATACAAAGTCCACGTATTCTCAGTACATTCGTAAGTAATCTGCATTGATCTATAATACATTTTTATTAATCTAGTTATTTGCGGGCGTGAGCCCTGATATAGTTTGCGAAGCCGCAGCCTGTAAATCTGGTCGATGCTGTGATGTACCTAGTTGTACTTGGGATCAATATTTCCTACTTGACGTCGTACATCAAGGTCTATGAGACGGGCGTCTTCAAAATGAGATATGTATGTATGGTATGTCTGTCTTATTTTGCTTGCATTTCTGATATGCAACGACAGTGGCAAACAAGCTTACGGCTTGCCTGATGGTTAGGTAGACATCGTAGCCTGTGGATAATAGCAAGTCTAGAAGAATTAGAATTCCTGTGTATATGTGTCGATATTAACACATCACATCCTCGGGTATCAGGCGGCTTTACCACATAATAATTAATAATTAATAGTACCTTCTTACATGGAAGGTTTTCATTTCGGCTTGCCGCATATTACTTAGCTCTATGTTACTAGCGCGATAGAGTATCTGGATACCACGGAGGTTCAGCCGAAGAGGAACAAGCCTAACTTTACTCACACCAGGAACACGACACCTCATACCTAGAAAGGAACTGTGTTATTATGGCTGCGCTCTTCTGTAATAAGGAGGTAATCCCCAGTTGAGTAAGATGGTAAGAAATATGAATAAGCTGATAGTCCGCTGTACCCTATCTCTATGCCAGAAATATAACCCTTGACAGAAAATAAACTTTGAGTTAGATACAGGAATCTCGGAGCCTTAAGATCTACAATATTATTATGCCCAACTGACAAATAGATACCGCAGTTTACTAAGGATTAAGGTACTATTTCTTGCTAATGTTACCCATAAAGTTCTAACCTGCATAATGAAATTATATATATATCTTGTGTAGGTAAAATAAAAAATGAGATAATTCGGAGTTGAGTTGCCTACTACATTTTCTTGTTTTAAGATAAGAAACAGGTGAAATCATAACTTCTGATCTGTGTCTGTACTTTTTACCCGACTGCGGCAGTATTAGGCCTGTCACGTTTTTCGAGTGTATGTATGTATCTTAAATGTGGGTATGTGTGTATGAATGAATAGGTAGCTTTGTCTATTTCTTTGGTACGTTCTGCAGCTTCACCATTTCAACGTCCTGTCAAATACAGAAGCTGTCACTTACACGCCATTACATGGAAATGTCAAACGCGAAGTTGAACCCTATAATGTGCGAATATAGGTTGATATCGCACTGCACGCCGTGACGGATATATATATCGTTGGCGTTGAAAAGTTGAACAATATGATGAATTTGAACAAGCTAGGTATCTTCTTAGTCTTGGATTAATTTATAGACCTTATATCTATAGATACATACTGCAAAATAAACTATGATATTCGGTCATGAACACGGAGATAATTTTCTGGGGCAGGCTATAAGTGTACAGATTTATGTATGCTTCGTTTGTAACTAATTAATTTCATCCATTTATTCCACTTTCTGAACACAGGCCGTGAGACAGTTGACAACGTCTATCTCTGATATTGATGCTAATTTCGCCGATGAAGATGTTGGATGATGATTTCGGAGATCCTTGAATTGAACAAGGTGGGCGGTTGGTATCGCAATGGTATGATTTTTTAGCAATCTAGCTAGTTGCGTCTGCGAGCCTCGGCTAAGAGAAGGTAGGAGCTACATAGTTGTAATAACTACATACTTTTTGTTTCACGGTTTAGGTATTTACTGTTTTACAATTTTCTCCTATACGGAACTAAGAAATCTTATGCATAAAATATTTTTAATGCCGGGGTGATAACACGCCACCGACCCTATATTGTTTTTTGGACGCACTGTGTTCACATTAAGAAGTTATGTATATTCCTGAATTCCACATCACATGTCTACAGTTCTAGGTGGTTATTATGGCTATAGTTTTCGTTGAGCAGAGGTACTGTTACCAGACTGACGATCATCAGTTTGTCCATGTCTTTATGCCTGTATAAGTCGAAATACGTTAGGCTATATAAAGGTGTGCCTAACTATCCTTCCCTCCGTCTGTCTGCTTCCCGACCCATGTTTCCTCGGTTTGTGAATCTTTCTATCTATAAATAATAATAAATAATAAATATTTTTGGACAATCTTACATAAATCAACCTAGTCCCAAACTAAGCAAAGCTTGTACTATGGGTACCAAGTGACGATATACATACTTATATAGATAAATAGATACTTAAATACATTTCTATGTATTCAACGTCCATGACTCAGGAACAAATATTCGTGTTCATCACACAAATACATGCTCCGACCGGGATTCGAACCCGGGACTTCCAGCTTCGAAGGCAGGGTCACTACCAACTAGGCTAAAGCGGTCGTCTATGTATTTGTCATTGCGCTACTCTGTTAGGTAAGGTGCCTAAAGAACTTTCTTCACTTTGATTCTTCTGTCCGTTTTTCTGTCTGTTTGTCTGTCTTGATAGTCACAGATGTACACAATGATATTTTACCTAACTGGATGTTTATAAATAGGTTATAAAAACGGTATCAATAAGAGCGACTTAATTTTAACACTAAGAGTAAGATATTATCATTCTAGAGTGCTTAACTTGGGATTGCCATGTTTCCATATATTTTGCCTTACTTACATATATTTTTAGGGCCTTAACACAGTGTTTTTTTTATGATACTGGTATGTTATCAAAAGTTTTTATGCAGTATTGAAAGGGATATTTACACTGCTTTTATTGTTTATGCATTTTATGATACCGTTTTGTTAATTTTTATCAACAGAAAACAGTACTGGATCATTTTTGAAAGCGGCATTACACATTATCATCAGTATTAATTTGATATGCTCCTCAGTATATTTGTAACTTTTTGCCAACATGCATTACAAAAATATCGCAATATTGGTATTCATTTTACATTAAACATTTGTATGCATAAATGTAACAATGTGGATTATCTTAAAAAATCGACCTAGTCCGCATGTAATCAAAGCTTTTACTACGACTATGGGCGCTAGGCGACGTTATACATGCTTGCCTACATAGATTGATAAAACCTTAACATACATAGAAACTATCCAAGACTCAGGAACTAAAATGCCCTGACCGGGATTCGAACACAGGTCCACCAGCGTCGCGGTTAGGATCGCTTTACATACGTAATAAACATTGGGATAAAGATTTATTAGTTTAACACCAGTTCTTTCAGTTTAAACCGGATCGCTGAATCAGTGGCGATGGTGGAAATACACAAGATTTTAGAGGGCGCGACTGGCATTATCAAGAAGTTTGAATTACCAATATTATTGAATGCTAATTTGGTTGAGGCATTATCACAATACTACGATACACGTCATAATGTTTGTGGTACGTATATCAAGCAAATAGCAAGTAATACGAGTGGATTGACAATGATTGCATTGATATCACAATGACAACGGCTGCATTGGGACTTTGGAAGCATTTTGATTGGCCGTTTACCCGTTGATTTATTCATGAAACCATGACGTATGTCCACGATCACGCTATTGCAAGTCAACAAGTATATCATCATCATCATCATCATCACCACCATCATCGTCATCATCATCATCAGCCAATATATGTCCCACTGCTGGGCACATCCCTCCTCTTGTTGATGAAAGGAATGAGGCTGCGGCCTGTCCCCATATATCGATGCCATAGGTAATAATAGATTGAAAGTAGGCGAAATACGCATTTCTCACACACTGGTCGTCCAGCATTTTGACCAGGCAACGGTGGCAAACAAACTTACGGCCCACTTGATGTTAACCAGACACCGTAGCCGCACCATAATAGCTGCTTGCGACTGCACGCAAGTACAAGCGTTGACTACCCTTTATTGATTTTTACCCGACTGTTGCAATTAAGGAGGGTTTTGTTTTAGTGTATGTAGATGTGTATGAACTAAACATCTATATCTCGTTTATATATTAAAACTTAAATGACCAATGTTTATTCGACTTCCATGACCATTTAGATAGTGTTTAGTTTTTCTGTTTGGTTTGTAATTAATGCCATTGTAGTTGCAAACTCGTTATCGGCCCTAAAGGAGTATGATCCTGAATCCTCTGCTGCGATGCAGTCATGGTTCTATTAACAGGCTTTATTAGTTTTATTACTGAGTACGTATTCTTTACTTCCCCAACATAGGGTATATTTTCGCACATACTTTTTATATAACACGACGGTGCCAGACAAGCGTACGGTCTGCCCAATGTTAAGCAGAGACCGTAGCGTACTTATGAAAACAAGCCTTCAAACTACGCTATCTAATATATATTACCATACAATAGTAATAATCGTTACATTATAATCTAACTAGCGAGATTATAAACTGTCAGATTGTAAACCTATAACTGTTTTGTACTTTTCGTCAGCAAGTCGACGAAGCCCCGAGTACCGCTTTGAAGAACTTAGACAACGAACGAATCTAACCTAAACTGCAAGTTTCATGTCGGAAGAGTTGGAACTATAAAATACTACTTACAATATAAGGCATTATTTTTCTGACGTAACATATAAAACGCATCCCAGAAGGTCGCCTAACATAGTATACCAAATATAATCGGGCCGCGCATTTTTCCATTCTTGTATTCGCATAGTCCGTCTGTTAACCCTACTATACCTAAGTTGTTATATAAGTGAAAACAAATCCCTCAAACTACATAACGCATCTTCAGTCTTAAGAAGCTCTGTTAGACAGTCTTCCAACACTGCATACCTACACAGTAGTTCCTACCTAACATAGTCTCGTTTTATTTTTTCATTTTTGGATTATTTTGTATAGCCCCTTTGTTGACACAACTATAAGTTGTTACACAGTACTTACCTAGCGTGAAAGTGACTACTTAAATATTTAATTACTATTGGTTTTTCAGGTACCTAATCAAGTCATGATAAAGACGGTTACTATAAGCATGAAGAAAAAAGAACCGTCCAGGATTTCGTAGTTGTCGCTCGTCACATTGCGGCTTAAAAGGGTTTTTTTTTACTAGAAACTACGGATGTATTTGCTTATGATCTTAAGTGGCCAGTGCTCAGCACAAACGGATGTCTGGATCAAAATACGTTTTTTAAAACCCAAAATACTTATGATGCCAAATGATCCATCATCTATCGGTACTCTCTTCGATGGGTTTTACGACGGACAAATAAGGCATTCCCACCTTTAGTGTAGGAGAAATACCTATTGTAACAAAATGGGTACATGTTCCCAATTTTTTTGACAAGAATTTAATTTATAAGTAGTCTGTATAGGTATACGGTAAACTAATTAGAGCCTCTTCAATCTCGAAAGGCCGTGAGTATCAATCCCGTATACCACTGGGTTTTCTTAGAAAACTTACTTACGAAATATCATTTTATAATTAACAGCAGCTTTTATTCTGTCCACGGAAAACTGCTCGCTGTACATAAGATCTTAGGATCTCTTTTTTTAACCGACAGTGATGGTAAGTAGACAACCTAGCAAAAAGACGCTTGCGACTACAAAAGTTCATGACTGTGGTTGTTATTGTTATAACCTTCAGAGAGGTGAAGGTACTTCGCCAGTTGAGCCAAATATTCCGCTGAGCCTTACCCGTATGCTAATGATCTGGTACTAGGGAACGTACCCATATTACGTGTCCCATTCTTTACAATTTTTGACTCCCGCCCCCCATCGGTGATCACCCATAGTATACGCCGGTAATATATAGCTTTAAATCGTTTTGAAGACGGGGAAGTTAAAAAAACTGGATTTGGTATAAAGAAAAGGTTTTGTACCATCGGAAACGGTGCTGCGAGTTTAAAAATCGTTCAACGCTTTATCATCATTTGAATGTAGCTCGAAAAAGCATAGTATTTTGAACTCCCCCATCTCTCCTCCCGGGTCACGAATTTTGGGTACGTTCCCTTACTAGCGTCGACGGCGAGATGTTTTGGTTGACGGTACGTAGAATTAACAATGATTATCTTATGTGACATGCATATTGCTTTCATATTATTACATACATTAATGAGGTTTTTAAGTGGAATTAATTAAATGATTATGAATATAAGCAAAAAGAAAAGTCGTAGAATTTAAAATAAGCGAGTTTATGACCGACTTTCCATTTACGGTCGATATAGAAAGATTGTAAAATGCAGTTCGTATAACTGGAAATAGTAGCTTTATTGAAAAGAGACTGAATGTTTGGAAATCTGGTACAGTAAGACAGATAATATAGCAAAAGGCACGTCTGACTGTGCATAGCGGAGCGTTGGTGCCAATGCCAACATTGCATGGCAGTGAAAGTGGAGTGTGGAAAGTGAAGTTGAAAGAAAATTAGCTGCGAAGGAAAAATCTATCGGTAATAAAATGTAGCATATCCTTTCTCATCTGACAGAAACAACAGTATCCTAAGAAACGTCAAGCAAGTTAGAATATTTATAGTGCGGTCGAAACTGTCAGGCCAAATTCTGTCACATGAACGCAAGCAAGAATCTAACTTATAGTCTTGCGTTCCAAATCGTCTTTGCATGTATTGAAGCAATTTCGCCTTGAGAGTTTCGTACAGTCGAACTCGTAAGTAGCTGTACACTTTGATAGTTTGTGGTTTCCACCGGTTGCAAATGTTAGTCATCATCATCCTGCTAGCGTTATCCCAGTACTGTTGCATCCTGAAGGATGCCCGGGGTCCGCTACCTAATCCCTAGGTTCGGCTTAGGCACTAGTTTTTACGGAAACGACAGCTATCTGACCTTCCAACCCGAAGGGGTACCAGACCTCATTGGAATTAGGCTTATCAAGTGAGTGGGCAACTTGATTGTTAGAAGTTCTCAAGCCGCCCGAAGGCCACTAACTTGGCTTAACTACTGCTATCATAGACAGCAGCCGGGCTCAACGGCTTTAGGTGCCTTCCAAAGCACGGAAGAACTGACTTCGACCGGAATTGCTTAACTTGGCATACCGCAGGCGGCACACGGGCGCCGCTGGGCCGCTAGCGCTCCTCCGGTTGGAAATGTTAGTATGACAGTTTAACATGGCGTTAAAGTGAAAAGGTAAGTTCCTTATTTGTTCGACTGTACAAACTATATTTGTAAACACAGGTCAATAGCTCATCATAAGTCTTACAACTATTTTAAATATTTTAGTGTATCACTATATTTTGGCATAAGGCATACAAATAAATAATCTCAAACTCACGGACTCAAATTCAAAGATGGGGCGTGCTAGAGAATTAAAATTCTTCATCTGTCAAGTATTGGTAGGCTACTTTCACTAGGAATGCAAACAAGCTTTTTTGAATTCTACCAATTCTTCTAACTTAGAATATGTTTCTTGGCATTTTATTATATATTTTAGGTGCCAGTCCGGAAATACTTTTAGACCGAACGTTTCTGTGCAATTGCCCCAGAAATGACCCCGTATCTCAGTGTAGAAGTGACTTTTGTTTGAGAAATGTTATGAGAGTACACGAAATAAGTTTGTCAAGGATCGTAGCAAATGGAAAACAGTGATCTCTAACACTCTGCCTCTACCTACCCTTCTGGGCAATAGGGTTAATGATATGTATGTTTGCAGTGTGTAACATAAAATATTTGAACGTACTCGGACTGCATACCATCAATATATCCGCACCAGTATATCACGGCGTGCAGTTGGAACCTATCTGTATGCATTTCTGTATGGTTAAACTTCACGACAGATGGTCACAGTTAATAAGCGGCAGTGTAATATTAGTATATAATATAATTCATTCAATATCTATATTTTATAAATATGGCATCTCCAATACCTCAAAAGAAGTATACATACTTCTGGTATTCACTATTAACTTGTTTCTCTGTATGGTTTGGAGAGATTCGATATGCCGTTACTATAAAGTAATGATTACAAAATAATTGTAGTTAAAAAAAAATCTAAAAAAGTGTTGTCATTAAAAAAATGTAGAAGAATGTGAGCATAAAATGCTTATTGCCCCAATGGCAGGTCGATGCCGTACTGGCCTTCGAGATATTTTCTACTGTACAGCTTTGCGGTCTCGGGCATTAATTTTTGCACTAGTTCACTGACGGCCAATCTGCTTAAGGTGATTTTTGTAATTTTAGACGACCGCCATTTAAAGGAGGTTGTCCGAATTGAGCTCACTTATGACCGCCCTCGTGTACGCCGAGCTGTTCGTTGTAAACAAACTGGGCAGTCCTCTTATCCCGTAATCTGCATCTGAGATTGTCTCTTATTCAATGTTATTACAATGGGACATCTGGCCCCTATTTCACCAAGTTGACATATGTATGTATTTGACATATGTAGGCTGACAAATCGAAAATTGTCATGATTGTGAAAACTGTTTCACCAACTACAATTGTAATGTTTTTTGACAATTGTCGCGCCTGTCAGCTTTGGTGAAATAGGGGCCTGATGGAGTCAAACTAATTTCGAAGTAATTTTTTAACTCTTTGACCACCGAATGTTAAAAGTGTCGATAAATCAATAACATGTCTTTATTTTGTCTCATATATCAGACGACGGCGTTTAAAGGGTTAATTACTACATCCAAATATATGAGCACATCATAAACACTTTTTCACACCTGCTTTTCTTCCCTTTTTCTCTTGTAGATTATTTTATTTTAGCACCTCTGAGCCGCGAACCTACCATTTGAGTCGCAGCCAGTACGGTGTTCGTATCAACGCCGGATTCATACTATTGCCACGTGTTGTGTCTTGAAGCGCCAGAATGATGTCGGTTTCATACATTTAACTAGTACGGTTTGGTTCACTTGCATCTGATGCTCTCCGACGATGTGCTATGTTACGTTGTGACAAGACAGAAGTGACTCTGATTCGCATCAGAGCAGTTGAGGTGCGGGGGGTAGGGAAGCGGCCGCGACACAACAGATCTGACGAGTGTGCACGGGCGTGTGTTCTTGTGTATGTGACGGGCTCTGACGCCCCATCGCGTGAAAAACGAAATGATGCATACACTGCATTTATCCCCTGACGCGCAATGCAAAAAAGGGGTTTTACCATGTATCGAATCAATTTATTTTTACTGACACCATAGATTGGATATAATCTTCTTCAAAATCAGTTCTTAAATACCACAACAGTGGCAAATAATCATACGGCCTGATGGTAAGCCTATATAATTATATATAGATGGTGGCGACACTCACCAGCCCGTTGCCGATTCATTGATGAGTTGAAAATGGTTATACTGACACATATAAAATCTAAAAATATTTAATTTAGGTTGTTTTTATTACAGATTGTAAACTGTTTAAATGCAGGTTCCTCACTCAAAGCATCATTGGGAGCTCGGAATCTGTCTAACGAGAACTTTGTGTTGTGCATGTTTTATAAGCTACCACTTGTATCACTGATTCAAAATATCGTCAGAAATCGTCATAATGTGTCATAGGCATCGCAGCACATGAGATCGTTTAGATCTTAATTTTACTGGCGTCTGTTTTGCACTTTCAACGTTTCTACATTTTCCTGCACCGTTTTTAGATGTCTCTGTGGTTTACTAGTAGAGAATGCCACTTGGCATTAAGGTAGTCATTTGTACACTGTATTTTTCGTGCAATGAAGTTTAAATAAATCGTTAGACATCGTCATAATTTTATTTATATAATGCGACATGTACAGTATGTATTGTATACGCTCGTGATTGTCCGTCCGGCATCAGAGCGCATCAGACACCATCACATCTGAATATTATGAATCCGGCTTTACAAGCACTTCCGATCATGAAGAAGCGGAAATAGTGGTAAGTTTAAACCTATTTAACGATAACAGTTTGAAAGTGTCTTGTGTGGTCGTGGCCTGGTGGGCATGGACGGCGTCTTCATATTTTTTACCCATCGAACGCCAAGAATGTATTAAGTTATTATTGCGCACGTTGTCAATAATTTTCAAGTAAGGTTTTATATTCAATCTCTTAAATAAAAAAGTTAATTCATGCTCCCTGGCAATCGCATTTTCAGTTTTTTATGAATTATTTTAAAAAAATGTACTGAATTTATAGTTAATAATAATTGTTTATTTTCCGACTAACATAGATCATGGCATAGACAGTTTTATCTTACGCATCGTTGCATAAAAACAGCCTAGTCGAGCCTCCATGAACATTCCCGACGCAGTGCAGAATCGAGTTAGCCCTATCAGCATCCTGAACGCGTTATTATATTGAACACGCAGAGGGCTGTATTGTCTCTGCGTATAATTCCCCTACAGGGTGCTTGTATAAAAGTTGGTACAATATGCTTCAAAAAGGGTACCTAACCTTTACTTTCTTTAGAACAGCGAGCGAACCTGCGGGCCATCATATTAACCCTGACACAACGCTCTGCGCCAACGTTCGATATCGGCATCGTCTTTTAACTCTGACGGCTTATTCCGAACTTCGAACTTCGTATCGTGCCGTCCCTTTCACTCTCGTGTTATACACTAGATGAGTGAAAGGGACGGCACGATACCAAGTTCGGAGTAGGCTCTCTGGTGTTAAGTAATTGTGTACATGAATCTTTTTTGTTTTTTATTTCACCTGACTGTGGCTTTATAGGGCGAGCTCAATACCGGCAGATGCGCGGTTGGAGAGTGGCCTGGGGAAAATCCAGGGGAACCTCCGACACGACTGGAATACTTTGAGTTTGCTCTCCAATGAGATTGAATGAGAGGCTTCAACCAAATCTGAAGTGTGAGTGGAATCGAGTAACTGGGAGTTTTGTCGCTGGTTCACTAAGAGTCCAGCAAGAAACGATTCAATCCGACCCAGGTCGGGCCTCGTGAGTGAGAGCTTGGTATGCGGCGGTACCGGGACGAATAGGGACCATACGCGTCCCGCATATGTAACCGCAACAATCCATCTTTCGATGGATGCTGTGATTACGTCATCCGGGTCCTTAAGTTTGTGCCTAGGACGTCGGACCGTGCGGCCGGAGGAGTCACGACAGAGGGAGGAGGGATGGGAACGTAGTCGACAGCCTCCCTAACTAACGGATTCCTATGATGGGGAGCGTTGTCAAAATAACATCTGGCAGTCTGCTTAAAGAAACTATACATCCCCATGTAGTGGTGCAGACTGAGGTTCGACTGGTACCAGTCGCCCTACGGAGAAAACGATTCTGAATGATCTGAAGCGGATTGAGCGGTATCCTAGGCACGTGAGCAAAAACTACACTCGCATAAGACATGATTGCATGGACGTACTGGGACGTAAGGGTAAAATTATTTCAGTTTGGGGTTTCTGGAGAGCATCTCACCAGCACCCTCAAGCTTCAATAAGGGATTGAATTAATTGTACCCTTTCAGTAGTACATTTTTTGACTTATTTGGCCATGTTGCCAGGGAGCATATATATATAAAAAGCTTTCGTCTGTTAAGATATTCGTGTACGCATTAATAACAAAAATGTCACATGTCAACATTTTCACTACAAGAGAGCGAATATAAATTATATGAATATGATGGCAAGAAAGTTACTTTGACAGAAAATGCCATAATGGTAGAAGAGTCCAAGAGGGGATTTTTGGATTTACTTGAGCGAGTCAGATTAAGACATGGGGGATACCTTGCACTCTGAGAATCTCCTCCATTTATAAGCCCTCGTGTGGGCTTCAATATCTGATGCCCGGGAGTATGTTCATGTTTTTTTTTCTTATTATTTTTGCAGACGCTCCCCCCGCCGGCGGAGGGGTACACCTATTAAATATTTTCTTCCTACTATCCGATTTTCAAAATCCAATAGGTCCTAATTACGCTCGAGTAAATCAACATTTGAATCGTGACCTCCCCTATAGTTATTACCCGTCAGCGAATTAAACTGCCGAATAGTAACAGGATCTCATGACCAATATCCTCTTGGGTGATAAATTATAAGGTGGTCACTAGGCAGTGGTGGTGAGTTTGTATTCTGAAGCCCCATGGACGTCAGCTGGAGTTCTCTCCACAATCACTCAAACACGTAAAAAATAATGTTTCTTGTCGTTTTCTCTCGATTGATAATATTATTGAATGATAGCTAACCGAATATCTTGTTAGATTACTCTAGTGGAAAATACGTAGTATAATAGACCTCTCTTAACCATCGTACAAGTTATCACCAGAGAGAAAATTACTGACGATGTTTCCTTCTGGCCCGAGGACTTACAGCCAACCTCGGCAAGCTCATGATCTAGAATAAAACCTTATTTACACACGTACGAGTTTTGCATGCGAGTTTGGTTATATTGCAGGTGAGTCATCGGGGTAAAATGACTTCAATCGATTTATCAAACCGCGCAATGTAGTTAAACTCGCATGCGAATCTCGTATACGTGGCCATAACAAAGCAAGTATATAGAACATCGACGTTCAGTCTCAGATTGACCTTTTTTAGCTCTAATTGGGACATTTTTATGCGAGAAGTGCATGAGTAAAGAATGCGAGACTTAAAAAAGATGTCAAGGGCAACACGCCTACAACATATAGGGCTTATGAGCATCGGAACCTCTTTAGCCAGAAATTACGTACATAGCACCGGACTGTCCCATTTCTGGACCCCATAACATAATGAATAATTTACGCCTCCAGTATTGCAACCACCCCCGGATCAAATGGGCTAACACTAGTTCCAAGATGCTTTTTCACTCCGTTCTTAGGCCGCATTTACGCACAGGCGTACTCAGAGTAGTTCTGGCTCTTCAGGTAAACTCGACGGTAATCACCAATGCAGCTTTCTTTCAGGAGCAAGAAGTCCGCGCTCTCTGACACAGATTTTTGTACCAAAGCAACGGTAACATAGCAATGGTAACATAATACACGCAAGAGCAAAGAAAAACGGTTTAATTTTCATTAGCTTAGATGCACGAATATAGATTTTTTAGCTTATTATTATATTAACCCACAGTTCGCCTTTTGTACTAAGCTGTGTTATGATGAATAAATAATCAAATATCTAACGGTTATTTTATTGATTGCATCAAGACCACCAAACCACCAAAATCAAAATTCAAGTTTCTATATTTGAGTCTATCACACTTATGTTATTTTAGTGGCAGAGAGAGAGAGAGCGATACGACTTTGTAATTAGTACAGTCACAAGTACTGAATCCGCTAAGATAATTCGGCGACTTATTAGGACACTCGTAGCATTTATTATTTACATACTATCAAAACTGTTCTCATGGCTCGGGAATAATAATAGGCATTATTGAGCGTTCTCAGTCTAATTCTCGAATAGTGCCATAGCACCACCGGGGCTCAGATAATCGCTTATATGTCGGACATACAGTATTCATCCCTTACTGTCATGTACGTGTAAGTGCGAGAGGGACGAATGGTCCGACATATAAGCAGTCATCTTAGTCCCTCAGATACTTCTAAACTTGGCATTTACTGCGGGCCTTAGATGCCAACTGTCATGTTGTTAACGTGTATAAACGACCATGTGAAGCTATCATTATTTACTAGCGACATCTCGCGTGCAGTTGCAAAATCAAACGACACTGTATTTTTATGTAATTAATTGATTTAATACAGTTATTTTGTATTTATTTGTTTAATAAAAATATAAGCAACTCATTCCCGTTCATTTCGAAGCTCTAGTAATGATTTATTAAATTATTGGCGCTACTGTCTATGCACAAACGTTCCATTAGTATGAGAATATTTAGTTCCAGTAATCGCCACATTACAGTTATAAAATGAGCTATTCCAACTTCCCTGCACGCGATCGGTCTTCGGCGTCGTACAAGAAATTAAAGCTACTGCTGAGAGCTTTCAAATGATATATGTCTCAACTGTATACACCAATGGGACACCGCCCATACTAATTTGCCCATTGTCCTTTCTTTTTTTTTTCGATGGTTTGTCCTCCTTTAGATTTTGTATTTCTCAAACGATTGTAGTGAAATTTAATGAGCAGGTGCGGTAATTAAGTATCTAGATTTTTTTTGTCGAGTCAGTTTTTGGATTTCTTTTTCAAAACATTTTTTTTCTCAATGTTTTCGTATATTTCTGGGGGCGGATTTCGGTTTGTTCTCTTCTACAGGTCACATTTCCCTACCGATTCGCGTGAGATTTTGTGAACAAGTTCGGTAATTATATATTTTTTGGCGATTTTCAAAAAAACTAGTCGCGAGGTGTACAGCTCACAGAGCCACTACCTACCTACCTGGTTTACCTACGCTTGTTTTCAAATAGAGGCTGAAAAGTTCGTATTACTAAGTAAGAAATAAGTTTGAAAAGCAAAAACCGTGTTCGTAAAAGTTGGCGGCGTTTAGCCGAAACTCCCGCAGACGAGGGGACCCGGGCGAGCCCGGCTACACCCGGCTACACCCGGGTCACCCGGCTACGCCCGTGCGGTGCACTCCGCCGGCATTCCGCGCCGGGATCAGACAATATTTGCTCCGAGCAAGCTGCCTCAATAGCTATCTCTGATTTTTGTGCGGCCTTAGCGACGACGACGACGACTTTTGGTCGTTTAGTCAACTTGGCAATAAATCCAAGCTTTTTAGGGTTCCGTACCTCAAAATGACGAAAACGGAACCCTTATCAGATCACTTTGTTGACCGTTTGTCTGTCAAGACCCTTTATGTAGACAATGGAGCCAACTTCCCTGAGTTGGCTCCATTACCTACATAAAGGGTTTTAAGCGTCATTCGCTTTCAGTTGATAATTATCATTTTGGCATCAGAACAGTTTACAGGTGTAATATATCATATACGTAATGCACAAACCTGACTGTTGATACGTACCTGAAATGGAAACAAAATCAAATAAATATTAAATCAACTAAATCACATAAAACAAACAAAATGAAGTAAGTACTAGCCCACACCAGCGTTAGCCCGCATGCAGATGCTTACAAGTTCACACGACGCGTACATACGATACTTGCACGATGCACCTCCACAACACTATGTGCCCGGACATTCCTTCATAATGTAGTCAGTAGTCATTGAATACTCATAACGCGCAAGACACATCTCGTGTCGCAGGTAATCAATAGCAATTGATCGTCATCTCGTTATTATCCGCCGCCTCCAATTCGTAGAGCGTCCAATTTAGTTTACGAGCTTACATTTCACTACAACAGACGCCGTAAACGCATACCATCAATCAATATACATACGAGTATATAATACCGGATCCATTGTTGGATATTGAAGACTACTTGTTCGTGTACCACTGAGGCTGCTATGTGCACGAGTATGCTTTCAAATTTCTGTTACAGATAACAGTGATCCAATTTCGTTAGTAATTTAACTCCATCAGAGCTAAGCTATGTTACGTACCTTAGTTCGAGTAACCTAAGCTACGAAACTTGGTGAAACGTGAAAGAAAACGCAATTTGGATGAACTCTGGTGAAAATGCACCAACTATATTTTATATACAAACTTTCCGAAGCCGAAGCAACGTAAAAGACCGCAGCACTCGCTACGGATTTGTTTCGTAACTAAAATCGATTGAAAAATGTTCGATTGTTTTATGTAGCAGCCAATTTTAAGAACGAAGAATGTTTTAGACGTTGTTCTCTGGAGCCGCCGGCCGTATCGAGCTGTTTCAGGGGGAGCTGGGTTCGTTAACAGATACGTGACATAAACGATATATGCAAAGTTCTTTATTCAGGTGCTGAGTTCGGGCCGATCGCAGCCGCGATGCGATTCACAATCTGTACCGACTCCACTCACTAGCAGGTTCCTAGTTTAATTTGACCTGGAATTTTACAAGATCCATGTACTGAGGTCTACTTGAGGCGCTGAGCGCGGTGAATTCCATCGCCCTTGTAGCAGTGAATAGTCATGCTACCGTGAGACACTTCGTGCAATTGCATATGACGGGAATGTAGAATAGATATCTATTGTCAATACATACAGGTATATTGTGACGTCGCCACATCTAATAAAGACGATGTTTTTCTAATCAACATCTAATAACAATGCAGGTGATGGGCGCTATAGTGTACAATAAACTGCCTAATTTTATAGTAGAAGCTAGTAGCCTCCCGGTATTTAAACATAAATTTAAAAGATGGCTCGGCTCATATAGCAATGTTTTTATACCTATAAGGAATATATTGAATGTAAGGATTTTAAAGTAAGTGACATCGATTTAAAGAATAAAGTGTAATTATTGTTATTTATTGATGATGTTAAGTTATATTTTATAATGAAAAGGATATTAGTTGTTAAGCGTGACCTGTAATGATCTATTACCAATAAATGATGTCTGTCTAAAGACAAAGCAAGAGCAAGTAAATAGTAAGTTTGAAATTGTGTCGCCTAGATGTCACATTTTCCTGGCCAACGCTCGGACGCGTGCCATAGAGCGTCGAGCTCGATACGTTGTACAACACCGTGAGCCATCTTTTACATACTAGTCATTGATTGAAAGTGTGGCAGAGATTATCGTGCTCTTCATTAGACTTTCATGTACCGCAAGTGCCGGGAGCAGTGATGGACCGCGGGAGGGCGCGGGCGCGGGCGCGGGGACCGTCATAAACACGCCTTATTATTTTTTCCTCGAGCTTCGCACGGAATTCCAATTCGCTCGCCCGACATTAATATGCAATCCTCAATTTTAAACTGCTTTGTTCCCGTCGAAAAGCATTTTTATATTAATTAATTTATGTAAAAATGTACGTGACGTAACGGCTCCGTGATTACATCGGTATGCCGGCCGCGCTGCGCCGACGGTAGGAAAACTGTTAATTTTGTCCCCGGAAGAAACTTATATTTGGGACGCGTTCGTGTAACGCAAACTGTGCGCGAGTACCTAATGATTAGGTTGTATTATAATCGCGTCTGGCGCAGTCGCTGGGTCCCTGTCCAAGCGTCCACCCGTTCGGGGCTGAGTGCAACGAGTAGTATAATTACCACTGTTAAAAAAAACAGAAGTTGAATTTCAGAAGAAGAAATTAAAACGTAATACAGTCAACATCAGATACTTTGTAGGAACCAATAAGGTCAAATATGGATTGACACATTTTCAATACAATAGGAGCAATAATGTGTTACGATTTATTTGGTCACATTAGTTGCTAAAAACTATTTGATGCTAACTGTACGAATACGGTTAGTTACTGGTAATATGGTTTGATGACTTATACGAGAAATTAAATAAGTAACTGTAGCTAACAATTTCTGTAATCCCCTAACGGCGTGGAGAAAAACTTCTGCCAATGGTCGCGTTCCGCAGCACTGAGGACGAATGCGGTGGACACGCCGCTTCTTTTCATTACACTTGGGCCGCGAGCACATTAGGTACCAGCTTTCATACATAATAAGCACATTTTCCGTCCCCGCGGTGGACGGGCCGCGCAGCTCGTTAACTAGTTGTTAGCGTGTACTTCGCTCTGATTCCATCAAGATAATGACGTCATTTACAGCAAGCAATGGATCAAGTGCACACAGCGACAGATCCCATGAATCTAACTCGCGGTAGACTGGCGATCATAACTAATATCTAGCTCGTTTATGTATATAGCCTGATTCGGTGCACATTCAGCAGTATTGTTTGAACCAGAAGGCAGGCTCAGAGGCATTTAATTATTGCTATACCGACGTACTGCAATAACAACGGAGTCGTATTGACCAGTAAGTAACAGATAGGTACTCCAATCTAATCTCAACATGTTGCCTAAGTTGCCTTACTTGCTCTGTTCTCATTTGATTTTATTAGACTGACGCTCAGAGACCTTATACATCTCTGAGGGTATTTATTTATTACATTTTATTATTTTCATGTTGACGCTTATAGATATGTCTCAAAGTATTTTATTCTGATTAGTGTACCTACCTTATTGACGCTTAGAAACCTTATACATCTCTAACAAATCTCGATTGTTATTAGTTTCTTAGTCTTATTTTTGACATGTAACACTACATTTAATTAATGATACTTTGATTATTGTATTATTTTTATTTGATGTACCTAGATAGATTGTGACTTGTAAAAGTGCCCTTGAGGGCTATTTGCAGAATAAAGGTTTTAAGTAGTAGTAGTAGTAGTAAAACTCTTTATTGTACACAATAACAAAAATTACAAATACAAAAATAAATGGTATGTACAAAGGCGATCTTATCTTTGATTTTGATTTTACCAGGCAGCTAACAAATGTTTGCTCCAGGTGGCTCGCTATTGCAACTTAACCCATTTTATAGCGAATAAAATAAGGCCATTTAGAGACCCATCAGACTCAACTTTATTGGATGCAGCATGTAAGGTGCCCATAGCATTTGTTTTTTTTTATACCACGTCGGTGGCAAATAAGCTGACAGCCCACCCGATGGTAAGTGGTTACCGTCGCCTATAGCCACTTGCAACACCAAATGCGTTACTCGCGCGTTGCCGACCCGTAAGAAACCTATTCACGCCTTTTTTAAAGTCCCATTCTGTAGCATCGGGAATACCTCGGCAGGAAGCTCATTCCGCAACGTAAGTGTTCTTGGTATAAAGTGCCTGTTGAATCTTACTGTACGCGAACGCAATTTGTTGCGCGCTCTTTCTTACGCTTTAGGTTTCGCACACGAGGAAGCGAGCGTGAGTGACATATACCAATATCATCGGAATACTACTAGTCGAACCGACCTCCTGAAGTGGGAAGGCGGCTGGCTTGCTGTCGGCTGTAAGCTGGATATACCACGCCGCAACACACGGTTATTGCGGCTGCATTTATTACAACCATACGTTTAAGGCAGAGATTGGATACCGGTATTTTCTCCATAGAAAAATACCGGTATTATTACAGTCACCGGTTCATTATTTCGTTTTTAATGGGACAATGTAATAATACGACGTTGTTACCTAAATATATGATTCAGCCCTACGTAAAGAGCAAAAAATAATCCAAAATATAATTCCTAATTCCGAGACATGGGCGCTAACGATGGGCCTCATAAGAAAGCTCAAGGTCACCCAAAGAGCAATGGAAAGAGCTATGCTCGGGGTTTCTCTGCGTGATAGAATTAGAAATGAAGCTATCCGTAGCAGAACTGGGGTCACCGACATAGCCTTCAAAATTGCGAGACTTAAGTGGCAGTGGGCAGGGCACATTGCTCGCAGGACTGACAGTCGATGGGGCCAGAAACTGCTTGAGTGGCGTCCACGCACCGGAAGACGAGCTGTCGGTAGGCCTCCGACGAGGTGGAGTGATGACCTGGTGAAGGTCGCGGGAATCTGGTGGAAACGAACGGCACAGGACCGGTCTAAATGGCGAGCCTTGGGGGAGGCCTATGTTCAGCAGTGGACATCTTTCGGCTGAAATGATGATGATGATGATGATGATGAATTTCTAATTCAGGGTTTTTTTTAATACCGGTATCAGTCCCTGGTTTAAGGTTCCGCACACTAATAGTTATTATTCCTCCCTCCTCACCCTCTATTTACATGACTCGACAACTTGGAACACAATTAAACATATTGGCTTTCATTCACCGTTCACGCCGCGTCGCAACTCACTCAGTCGCGTCAGAATGCTTAGTATATGTACTGCGGGAATGTTTCTATACTATATACGAGAATACCGCAGCATATCGCTGTGTCAAATTAACTAGTAGGTATTTTGAGTCGCTGTAGGCGACCTACGTTGTCAACGAGAAACCCCCGGCAGCTAATACGAGTCAGTAAACTACAGTAAAATTCTGTGACTGCACGGCGTTGGTAATAGTCCAATCATTAGATCACTACATACAAATCTGATCATGTACTCTACAATGCATAATTGTTGATACACGACTAGGAATCAAGTTATAGTTTATAAAACAGATTTTCATTACGTCACGTGGTACCAAGTGTAAGCAAACTTGTAAATACAAATGAATGCAAATTTATATTGTAATTTACATTACGAAATAAATTAATCTGAATATCTAATATGAATCTGTGTTGAGAGCGCGGGACCTAAATTTGTCCCTCCCGCTGTCAACACAATGCATCCTCAAATTGTATAAAGGATCGGCAACGCGTACGTGACTCCTTTGGAGTTGCGTGCGCCTATAGGCTGCGGTGGCCGCTTACCATCAGGTGGACCGTACGCTTGTTTGCCACCGGCGTTGTATAAAAAAATCTGAATCTCATTAATTAGAAGTTGAGTAGTCGTAACAAATACGTCCTGTATACAAGTAGGAACGGTGACGTATGTGGAGGCAGAGGACCTGCGCCCGCGCCGTTACTCTTCGTTACCGCCGACGCCGGCGCCGCCGTGCGCTCGGCGCGCCAGATGCAAATTGGGTTATTTATACTGGCTAGTCTACGTGAAGTAGAGACAGTCTCCCGTAACAAACACTGCATATTTATAAGTTGCCTGCAGAGGTGTTTCAATGTTAAAATAATGATATAGCTATCTTAGTAACACTTTCGCTGCCAAGTTTTTCTTAGCGCTACGCAATTTCCTCTGTATACGGGGAAACGCATGTATCGGCAGAGCCGATCTACGAGCAGAGCGCCGGGTAGGTCGGCAGTGGACAGCGTATGCCGTGTCTCGTGAGTAATCGCGTAACAAACATATGGTCGAATTGAGAACCTCCTAACTGTTTTGAAGTCGGCTTAAAAATCATTAATCATTATATAGAAATGCTTACATTACTATCTGCTTTTAATATTTAATGAGTTCCATTGCTTCTTCATGTATCCCGTCTTGGCATGGTTTAAAAGTTACAAAAACAGGCGTTAATAAATGTATTTTCTTTTTTCTTTCTTTATAAACATGTTTCTAACTCGGTTCCTGAACACTGAAGGAGCAGCTGGTAATGCCAACGACTTGTAAGATATGAAAGTTACAAGTTATCCACTCAACTGGCACAGCTGTAACCTAAATAGTTTTCTAAATGACGCAATTTAAATTCATTTTTATGAATGCCCTTAAAAACTCGAGAACAACGCCTGGGTATGCTGGAACGTTAATGAGCATCGTAGCTTTAAGCTCCCAACTTGAAAGTTTCGCGGTAAAGCTCAAGAACAAATGGAGTGCCTGAAGTCTGTCGGCGGTAACTGGCGCGCTGCAGCTGCGCGCGGGCATTCCGGCAACTAACTACAACCATCCTTCAGTGAAGTGAATAAAAGCTGGATTTAAAACACTTCAAATACCTTTAGTTAGTCGCTTAATTATATGAATCGAAGTGCAATAATAATACATTTTAGTGATTGGATGAATATTTAACTAACTCCCTGGCACAAATATGGGCTAAGTGCTCACTACTACTTAAACGGAAGAAAATTGAAGATCGCCTACTTGAACTCAATATAATAAACATTATCTTGGAATTGAAAACGCTAAACTAGAATGAAAAGATTTCCGTAATTGAATAAAAATTATCTTGGAATTGAAAACGTTGAACTAGAATGAAAAGATTTCCGCAATTGAATACTACATTTGTTCCTCTCTGTCAAGCGCATTGATACTGCAAGTGAGCTCTCTCATAAACTACATACAAATTATAATAATTTACTAAATCTGCAAAAACCATGAAGCCGCCGACAATGTTTATGAAATCTTATTAGAAGTGGAGAGGCAGCCGGCCCGGCTCCGCTGCGGATTCAATTTGGACCGACACGACTAACTTACTTCCCTAGTAGAACAAAGGACCGCCACGCAAACTTCAGACTTATCTCCCGGCTTTGAAACGGCGCGATGTTCATACAGGCCTCAAACTTCACTGAAATTATTATTCTATTAAAACATAGCTACACTTTTCACTTTCTTACAGCCCTTAGCTTCACCTATCTCGGTGTGACCTAACGGTGCTAATTAAATGAACACAATCTCCGTAGCATAGCGTTTTTTTATTGTTAGATGCTTTTAACTTGGTTTGGATGAGGTGAGTGTGTACTTGAAGTTTTGTTACAATTTATTTGGTTGGAGTTATAAAAGAAAACTGTCGTTTCGTCGAATGGTATCATAAACCGGCGACAACACATAAAGCACGTGTCGTCGATAGCCACTGGAATTGATTCCCGACGGACTCTCGTCTCTTCGCTTTACGATCGAGGACTACAAGCCGCGCAATTCACCACCGGTTTCGACTTTTCCCTCCCCCTAGTATGTCTTGACCCCTGACTCTTTACTACTGCGTATAATCAGAGAGCGGACCTAGACTGGTTTGCCTCAGTGGTTGGTTAGTGCTGTGAATATCATGTAGTAGGATTGAAAGCCCATTTCACCACAGTCACATCTGCTGTCGTCGTTCGATTCAAACGATACTTACAATGTTGTCTTTAATGTTTCAAGAACACCTTTCATTGGTGCAATATTGAGTCGTATAATCAAATACGACTCAATATACTCAGCTCGCCTGCATCCATTGATGAAAGGAAATCGGCTACAAAATCTCGCTATCCCAACATTATTCACTTTCGCCGAAAAGCTTTAACACTGCCTATTCGTTCAAAACCTTATTCTTAAACCACTCGAAAACGGAATTTTTCGATTACCCACACGCTTACCCGACATTCAACAAATTCCTCTGGGTTTATTAAAGTTAATCAAATGTCCCGCCTAGCAACGTGCGTCCCCTCTAGTAAACATTGTAGATAGTGTCAACAGTAGAGTGATACAGCGAAAGTAGACGCCGTAGCCCGTTTAGCAGAGTTCACGTGCCGATGACATCGCGCGGCGGAAATCGAAAGCGGCGGGAGCCGTCGCCGGTATCGGCAGGTACATGATCCGATAGTGGAGCTCGAGCACGAGCTAGGTCATACAATACAAATACTTTTGAATCGCCTACTTATTGACAGTGTTAAACGAAGGTCGCTTTGACAAAAATGCTTTCGTATGTCCGGATGTCCAGATTTCCGGTTATTCTCTTCTACAGGTCGCATGTCTCAACAGATTCCCGTGAATTTTTATGAGTAGGCTCGATAATTATACAGAATCTTATTGTCGTCAGTTTTTTGGAAATTTCCAAAAGAATAATACTCGCGAGGTCTACAGCTCACAAAGCCACTAGTTTACGACGTAATCGACGTATTTGTATTGATGTGCATACGTAGGTTTCAGTATTCGGCAAAACTTATGGTGTCTAGTGTCCACTCGTCAGTTATTTTCATATTTATCACACATACAAAATTTGGGATAAAATTAGCGTTCTACGGTCCAAATACACGTTTGAAAGACACGTTTTTTATTTGCATCTAAATGCGAAATACGAGCATGGTATCTTGTTTTTCGCAGTGCAATGCGGAATTGTCAAGTGATACGAAAGTGCAACTGGGAGCTATCGCGACACCGCTCCTGACACGTGCCTCGCTACAGGAGGCTACAAAGGAGGCAGCCTCCTTCTCGACACGTCCGCGGTGCAAATTGAAACGCGCAATAAGTGGCTAGATTTTTAAGTGAATTCCATTCCAGAATGAACCGCATACACGCAAGTCATAACATTAGCTACTATATTCCAGAAGTAATAAAGTCTCAAATGCAGTGGCAGCGTCGTGTGTTTCCGCGCCAACACGCTGTGAGAATGCGCTGCGACAGTTATGATCAATGGCGGGCGCAATAAAAGGGACTCTAATAGTTTTGCCAACAATAACCTGCAGCGGCGCGCGACTGCAGTCTGCCACCCGCGCCGAAACATACAGTAGTCAAGTGTTCGTTGCTTTCCTATTGGGGCTAGTAATCCAGTAACTTTATACAACAGAGCTTACGTCAAATCCGGTAGTTCTGAATTTTTGCAGACTTCTTTATGATGCTGGCCCAATGAATAATTTGATGTTTCAATAATTTTGTCAAATATCGAAAAAAAAACGATTATAACCCTAAATGACTAGTTTTTGATTATCAGGACGTTTTTAAAGTAGACTAAATTTGCTACAATATGAGACTATAATTGTCTTTCAAGGTTTGCAAAGTTCGAAAAAATGATAAACTTTGAAAGGTATTATCTCGGAAACTATCTAGTCTATAGGGAAAATTCTAGTCTCGTATTATCGAAAGAAACGACTTATTCTATTTTAAAAACGTCCTAAGAAACCTTCTTATAATGATTATTTCACGATTTGTTTTTTATTTTTTTTATTTGACAATTTATTCTTTTGCTGATAGTACCTACTATCAGCAAACAATCGTAAAGGATTATAATCAGATTTACGATTTTTGACAAAGTTGCGTTAGACGCTCGAGGTTTCTGACCGAGCGTCTAACGCAAGTCATTAATTGGGCCAACCTCATAAACAAGTGCGTAAAAAATCAGAACTCTCGGATTTGACGCAAACTACCCCGTACTTCCAGCCGACAAGGTTACTGTAATATAGAAGTTACAGCCCGTTTCGACGTCTTGATACAGAATACTCAACGAACATGAAAAAGTTGGAAATGTTGTTCGCGTAAATTATTATTCGTGCCTCCGAGAAGCGGACAGCGGAAAAACACTCAAACGAGTCACAAAGACAATTTATCTTCATAATTTGGGTTAAAAAATACTGGAATGTGGGCGAAGCGAAATGTGCTCAGAGCCACTCATAAACTTGGAAATATTGTAAATTCGGCGCGGCGGGGATTCCAGCGAGATTCCTCGACCTATAATACCTTAGCTAGGAATGCTTTGAGGGAGTGATCCCTCCCCCCCCCCCCCCCCCCCGCGCCGCGCGCGCAAAGCACCCGAACTTCGCTGACAGCTCGACTTCACGACACGCTTATTGTCTTTTTATTCACATTGCTCATGTCGACGCTTTGGACAAGCGTTGTTCACACTGCGCCGGCACGAAGTTACGACGCAGCGGGACTTCAAAGTTTAGGCAAACATTAAAACATTAATTCGGCATTTCTACCTCTAAAAACACTTGAATGGTGTTCGGTACAAATGCACCGTACACACAACTGGCGCCTGCGTGCGTATGCAATTATTAACTTGCATTGATTGCGATTAGATTTAATTTTAATGTATTCACGGATTCCGTCGCGACCGGGTGCATTCGAACATATCTTATAACATTTTAACATGCTTAACATTTTCAACTAACTTAGATAATAAAACAGTTTGTGTAGCAGTCGTTCTAGTTAATAAACATTTTATACTCTTTTCGTGATTTTAACATTCACCCACAATCCTCGCCACCCACATTGGTCCTTCGAACCCAGGATCTCGCGCGTTTGTTACTGTGGTTGATTGGCGTGTGAGGTGCATGAACTTATTAACTTCGCGGGTGAGGATTGGAGCGATTTCAGGAGAAGAGTAGCAGACTCAACGGTGGTATTTAGCAATCACGGAACAGCGCTGAGAAATATTCAAGTAAGATCTTTCCATATTATACTAACACCAAGCAATCAAGATGGCTTACGTTCAACGTCAGGTAGAGATCCAACGGAGCATTGAGACTGCTTTGTCTAATTTTAAAAAAGATAGTCCTGAGAGGAAAACGAAAGTAGAATACTTCAAAACTCGTTTGGACACTTTAAGTAGTTTATGGAGCGAATTCCAATTCAACCATGAGCAAATTTCTATGTTGGAAAGTCGGACTGATCCGTACTTTACTAACAGAATCTATGAAGAGACAAAAGAAGTTTATTCAGTTCTAAACAGCAAGTTAACTGAGGGTTATCAAACACTGTTTCAAAAAAATCCAATTACTCAATTAGAGCAAGTCTCTTCGGATTTACAAACACCGTCTACGGGTCAAGGCAGTGTATCAACGGAGCCTACTCCAAGTCCAACAGTGGGCGCCGAAGGAGGACCCGTAGGAGGGAACAAACAGCGTAATAAACAGCAGAGGGGAACAGATAGTAAGATGGACGAAATGTTGCGTAAACAGTATGCAAACATAAAGGCTTTTGTGCGAACCGTCAATAATATACAAATTGAGCTATTGACCGAGAAATGGGAACTTGAGGATGCTCTTAAATCATTAGGATCTCGCTGGTCAGTTATCGATTGTTTGCATTGGGAAATAGAAAGTGAGGATTCCCAATTAGATGAAGGGTATGAAGATGCGTTTAATAAACACGAGAATACTTATAACACGTTGAAGAAAACTATTAATAAAAAGATTTGGTCAGTGGCACATCGGGACAAGTCCACTCCTGTCTTAGACATTCCCACTTTTTATGGAAATTACAACTCATGGGTCTCTTTTAAAGACTTGTTCAATGAAGCAATCCATAATAATTCGGCATTATCCAACGCTCAAAAAATGCAGTTTTTGAAGTCAAAGGTAAAAGGGGAAGCTGAGCGACTTATTCAACATCTGCAAATAAGTTCCGATAATTATATAGTTTGCTGGGAGATTCTGAACAATCGCTACAACAATACAAAATTAATATTTACGTCCCACATGAACATCTTGTTTGGGCTTCCAAACATGCAGCAACAATCATTGGCCCAAATAAAGAAAATGCATGACACGGCGACCGAGAGCTTGCATGCCATAAAGAACCTGGGCGTGGATATAAGTACGTGGGATCCGATCATAGTATATATTCTAACTCAGAAAATGGATTCGGAAACACACAAGGACTACATAGAATCATTAAAAAACTCTCGAGAATTACCAACATTGCAGGAACTCTTTGATTTTCTGGAAGGGAAATTCACTAGCTTAGAGTCATCA
This sequence comes from Epiblema foenella, assembly GCA_963556455.1. NCBI lineage: Eukaryota > Metazoa > Arthropoda > Insecta > Lepidoptera > Tortricidae > Epiblema > Epiblema foenella. Next base: position 37,998,734 of record OY747096.1, read on the forward strand.
CGCCGTAAACATGAGACTATGATTCCTAAAACATTATCTCAACAACCATCTCACCACAACTCTAACAACATGAAAAAGCCGGTTCATACATATAATAATCGTCCTTATTCTTATAATCAACAAAATATTAGTACGGCAAATAGAAATAATGGAAATATAACTATTGCGAAAACATTGCACGTATCCAGTATCAAATGTCCATTGTGCAAATATCCGCACGGCATTTACAGTTGTCGACACTTTTTGCAAATGCCAAGTGAAAAAAGATATCATACGGTCAATAAACTTGCATTATGCATAAATTGCTTATTTAGTCATCATGGAAATGCCTGCAATTCAAATAAAACATGTCACAAATGTGCAGGTCAACATAATACATTGTTACACGAGGCGTGTGCGAAAACTGCTACATCAGCGGCGCAGCCATCGACCTCATCGGCACATGCAGCAAACGCGACTATTTCAGATAAACAAACAGCACACGTGACTAACATTTCACAAGAATCACATTCTGAAATTTTACTGGCCACTGCCCAATTAAAAGTTAGGGCAGCTGACGGCACCTACCACATCCTTAGAGCCCTTGTCGACGCTGGGTCCCAAATTTCACTTATTTCAGAACAAGCGGCTCAAATACTTAACTTAAAGAGAGAGAAGTGCCGTGGTATAATTTATGGAGTAGGACAGCGAGAAAACAATTGCAAGGGTAAATCAACCATAACATGTACCTCCATGTACACAGACTTTACCTTTAACGCAGAAGTTATCATAATGAACAACCTAATTAAAAGCTTGCCAAACAAAACATTTACAAAACCGTCCTGGTCCATGCTACAAAACATTAATCTGGCCGATCCAGATTTTAACATTAGTCGCCCAGTGGATTTACTACTAGGAGCTGATATTTACTCTCAAATCCTTTTGAGTGGAATGATAAAAAGTGAAAATGCGTCACAGCCTTTGGCACAGCAAACTCAAATCGGGTGGTTATTATGCGGTAATGCGCAAACATTTCATTGTAATGTAGTAATTAACCATTTGGAAGAAATACAACAGTTTTGGGAAATTGAGGATATCACGGAGGAAGGGAACCTATCTCAGGAAGAGTTGGAATGCATAAAACATTTTGAAGAAAACACACAACGAACATTCGAAGGGAGATATCAAGTGCGGCTTCCCATGAAGCCAAACTTTGAAGAAAAACTAGGTGACTCCAAACAGAAAGCCATAGCTCAATTCAAAAATATGGAAAATAAACTTGAGAGGCAAAACAAGTTGGCAGAGGCTTACAAAATATTTATGAAGGAATATAGTGACTTGGGGCATATGAAACCGGCCGTAGGTAATCCCAAAATTGAATGCTTCCTCCCACATCACATTATAGAGCGAAAAGAGTCAACATCAACAAAATACAGAGTAGTCTACAATGCTTCCTCTAGAACGTCAACAGGATACTCCTTAAATGATTTAATGTATACAGGCCCTAATTTACAAAATGATTTACAAACACTATTGTTGAAATGGAGACAGTATGAGTTCGTATATACAGCGGACGTCGCAAAAATGTACCGGCAGATCCTGGTGCATGAGGATGATCAACAGCTGCAGAAGATTATTTGGAGAGAAGACCAAGGACCACTTAAATCATTTCAGTTAACAACCGTAACTTATGGCCAAAGAGCAGCTCCTTTCTTGGCCCTGATGACACTGAGAAAACTAGCGCACGATGAACGAAACAATTATCCGGAAGCAGCCAAAGTTTTAGAAGAATCCTTTTACATGGATGACTTGGTGCATGGGTCATATTCCGTAGAACAAGCAACGAAACTAATAAACGATGTGATCAATCTTTTAAAATCAGGTGGATTTATTTTACGCAAGTGGTCGTCAAACAGAGAAGAAGTGTTAGAACAGATTCAAAACAAACAAAGTAATGAAAACTTGCTTTTCAATTCCACGCAAAACGACATTTCAAAAACACTCGGGTTAAGCTGGAATCCTAACCAAGACAGCTTTACTTTTCAATGTAAATTGGAAAACCCAAAAAACAAACCAACAAAGAGAACTCTCTTGTCTGATATTTCCAAACTTTTCGACCCATTAGGCTGGCTTGCTCCGCTTAGTACTAAACTAAAACTTTTATTTCAAAAAGTTTGGAAGCAGAATCTACAGTGGAACCAAACTATACCAGAAGAAATCAATAAAGAATGGTCTGAAATACTAGACAACATACATGTCATCAACGATATCAAAATACCAAGATGGTTATCATGTAAAGAGAATGACGTCATACAGCTTCACGGGTACTGTGACGCGTCCTTGGAAGCCTATGCCTGCGTAGTATACGCACGAATTAACAATAAAACACCCCCCGTGTTGGTAGCTGCAAAAACGAAGGTTGTCCCACTAAAAAAGGAATTAAGCCTGCCAAAATTAGAATTGAGTGGAGCACATTTACTTTCTAAATTAATGGCAAAGATTAAAACTTCCCTGAAACAACATAAGTTAGAGACATTCGGTTGGACCGATTCAAAGATCGTCCTGGGCTGGCTACAAGGCGAACCAAGTCGCTGGAAACCCTTTGTAGCGAATCGCGTCCAACAGATAAAACAAGTAATAACCGAAAATCGGTGGCGCTACGTAAAATCAGCGGAAAATCCATCTGACGCAGCCAGCAGGGGCCAGACCGCATCTCAGCTGAAAAACAATTCATTGTGGTGGAAAGGTCCAACTTGGTTGGCACAGTTCGAACCAGACCTAGAAAGTTTCCAAAATTTTAAATATACAACAACAGAAGAGGAAAAAAGGACATGCCAATCTAATGCAATACAAAGTGACAACAATAGCCAAGATATCATAAATAATCTATTACAAAAATATAGCTCTATTACAAAAGTAATACGAATCGTAGCCTACATCTTTAGGGCATTCACTTCGAAGCGCGATTGTTTACCTAGCTATATCACATACAGGAGTTGCGCAACGCTAAATTGAAAATAATTAAAAGTGTGCAGAATATAGAATTGGGAACGGATATTGAATACTTACGTACGCATAACAAAGTCGAATCAAAAAGCAAACTAATTAAGTTAAACCCATTCATTGACGCTAACAATATTCTTCGCGTAGGAGGTCGTCTAAAAGAAGCTCATTTATCCTACGAGATGAAGCATCCAAAAATCATCCCCAAGGAGTCACGGCTCACTACTTTGCTGATCGAACAGGCTCACTTGTTGACATTTCACGGCGGTGCAAAGCTCACTTTAAGCAAATTAAGAGAAGAATATTGGGTGATGGGAGGAAACAACAGAGTAAAGCAACAAATCAGAAAATGTGTTAAGTGCCAGAAAATCGATGGGAAAACACAGAACCAACTGATGGGTGATCTTCCCGCAGCCCGCGTCAACGAAGCAAAGCCGTTTTATCATACTGGAGTCGATTACACAGGATTCGTTGACATAAAGGCTAGCAAAGCTCGAGGAAGCAGAACACTGAAGGGCTACATTGCCATTTTTATCTGCATGGTTACAAAAGCTGTGCATTTGGAACTCGTAACAGATTTAACAAGTTCAGCATTTCTAGCCGCTCTACGGAGAATGGCAGCGAGAAAAGGAGCCCCACGTCATATATACAGCGACCAAGGATCAAACTTTGTGGGGGCTAACAACATATTGCAAGGACAGTGGCAGCGATTACATACTGACAACTTTCTGACGGAAGTCACCGACATGGAGATCCAGTGGCAGTTTAACGCACCTTCATGGCCATCCGCTGGCGGTCTCTGGGAAAGAGCTGTCAGAAGTCTGAAACACCATTTAAAACGTGTAGTTGGTGAACAAAAACTAACATTTGAGGAATATGTCACCGTATTAGCCCAGTTAGAAGCTTGTTTAAATTCTCGACCACTATGCCCATTAACAGAAAACATGGATGACATAAACGCTTTATCACCAGCGCACTTTTTAACCGGGAGAGCCGGCACTACAATAATCGAAACAGGAGAGGATGCGCGAACAAGGTGGCACTTGACACAAAAAATATTCAATGACATATGGAAACGTTGGAAAACTGAGTATCTAAGTCAACTAACAGCAAGACAGAAATGGCTCAACCCTAAGAAAAACCTGGAAATAGGAAACGTTGTAGTCATTCACGAAGATAATTTGCCGGCAGGAAAATGGGCGCTAGGACGAGTTATCGACATCCATCCAGGTCAAGATGGACATGTTAGAGTTGTGACACTCAAAACAGCGAAGGGCATAATCAAGAGGCCAGTAGTAAAATTATCTGTCTTGCCCTTGGACGAACAGAAAACTGAGAATAAAACAATAGAACAGGACGCCCCGAAACGTAATCAAAACCAAAAACAGAAAAAAAGGGGATGTTTATCAACTATGATAATGATGCTAATGTATTTTTTTACATTGTTATCAGCAGGAAGTTGCGTCAAACTGACCTCAATAAACGAAGGACAAGGACTATACTTCGATAAACTAGGAGATATGCAGCTCATTAGGGATGAATGGAAATTAGTTGCATATTACGATATGAGTCCATACTGGGAAGGTATAACCGCTTATAAAAAGTACAATACACAGTTAGGAAACATTTGTAAACAAGTTAGAACCCTTTTACACTGTGATGTTCTCTTACTACAATTACGTCACTCATACGATGAACTACAGCACTATAACCGAGTTTTATCCACACATCAGCTGAAACGAGAGACACGCAAGAAACGGGGATTAATTAACGGAGTCGGAAACATCGCGAGCGCTCTATTCGGAGTCCTAGACGATCGTTTCGCCAAACAATACCAAAAGGATATAAGTATCCTCAGAGGAAACGAAAAACATCTCGTCACGATGTGGAAAAACCAAACATCCGTGATTGAAGCTGAGTACAACATGCTTTTGCGAACCCGAGATACAATCCAAAAACAACACAAGTTAATACATCAGCATCTACTTACATTGGAAAACGACACCACCGCCATGGCAAAGGAATTAACAGCTGCAGAGAGAATGTCCCAATTTACTATTATTGCCATGGCCGCCAACAATTTATTAACTCACCTTACAAAGATCCAAGATACGCTACTAGAAACTATAACAAACATTTATAACGGAAAAATGAACGCACATTTCATAAATCCTGAACAACTGCAAAAAGAATTAAACATTATATCAGGCCAACTTTTAAGCGATCTTACCCTTCCAATCGATAACATACAGACAAACCTATAAAACATATACCAAGTATTAAAGATAAAAGCAAGAATGACTGACCAATATATGATATTCGAGATTCGCATCCCATTAATAACACGTGACCGTTACGTCCTTTATAACATAATTCCGGTTCCGCACAGCTCAGCCAGAAATATGATATCAGTTATCCCAATAGAAAAATACGTCGCTATGAACTTTCAAAAAGATGCATACATGCCCCTACGAGAAAAGGATCTCGAAAATTGCATTCTACGAGACACGCTTACTTACATGTGCTACTTTAAGGTTCCCATATACAAGATGAGTAATGATAAAGATCTATGTATAAAAGACGAAGAAAATAATCAACAATGCAAAACAAACATCGCCGCGTGCCAGAACAAGTGGATTAGTTTAGCAAGTACAAATCATTACTTGTACTTTTGTTGTGATAGGTGTCAGTTTCGAACCATTTGTAAGGATCGGGTTACGGCTCAGACATTAACCCGCGCTAATATAATTTATATTGAAGAGAACTGCATTGTAAAAACTGATAACTTTGCAATTCACACGCATATGAGTATGGAAAGTAAAACAGATTTAAAATACAACATACCTACACCAGAAATTGACCCTATTAATCACGTATTAAACATAACCGTCCAAGAATTTATAAATAACAGCCTGAATATTGCGATGGAAGAGGGAGAGAAGAAAAACATAGAGGAAAGAATAAAAGCGCTAAAAGAAAGTCAACTTTCCGAAGACAACTACTCTATCCATGACGTGCACCAGTACGCGGCTATATACTGCCTCTGGGCCGCAATGATCATTATAGTAGTCGTGCTCATATCTAGAAAAACACGCTGTCAATGGAAATTATTAAGAGCACAACCAAAACCAGAAGCTCCAGCAGCAGCGTGCCACATCGAGGTTCCCCGGCCGAGCTCGCCGCGGCGAGCGAGCGCGAGCGCGACCTCGACGCCGCGGGCAGCCCGTCGCACCAGCACCAGTGATATTCGTGACAGTGATAAGTGTAGTGTAAGTGCGCGAAGCCGATCGAAAAGTGTGAGTGAAGAAGAAATAAATAGTGCGCGAGTGAAAGTATTAAAATGTCATAATGAGAGCGGATCGATATTTACGGACAGGGGAAGCTCCCCAATTTTAAGAAAAATATATTTTAATGAATAGTATATCACTTTAAGTCGATTGTTTAATCATCTTGTATCACCTTCTTCATCATCCTTATTTCATCTCATCGTTTGCCCCCGGCAAGATGTTCGGTACAAATGCACCGTACACACAACTGGCGCCTGCGTGCGTATGCAATTATTAACTTGCATTGATTGCGATTAGATTTAATTTTAATGTATTCACGGATTCCGTCGCGACCGGGTGCATTCGAACATATCTTATAACATTTTAACATGCTTAACATTTTCAACTAACTTAGATAATAAAACAGTTTGTGTAGCAGTCGTTCTAGTTAATAAACATTTTATACTCTTTTCGTGATTTTAACATTCACCCACAATCCTCGCCACCCACAAATGGATCAAGTTTTTTTTGAGACAACCGTAGTAATCCAGTGACACATTGGTAGAAAGAGCGTGACTCATATAACTTAATATCAAAGAGGAGTACATTATAAAAATCGTGAAATAATTTACATATTTTGAACCCCGATCGATTTTATCTTTGACATCGGAACTATTCATAACATTACTCTGTGTTGAAATTTTAAACTCAATAGTGCTGATCATAAACGTAGTAAATATTTATATTTAATTTACATTACGTGTATTTACGTGTTCAGACAGGCATGTGAACATCGCACGTCGCTTACACTCGGCCTGTACTACGGACTGCGGTAACATTAGTAACATACGCGTACCAGTGCGGTGTCGGCGTAATAGATATATGTATCGTGTGCACCGCATCGCAGACTGTCGAAGGCGGGATATCAAATACCACACCAGACAGTGAAAGGATATTTCACTAACGTCGTTAGTTACTAGCACTCGCCAATAAACCTTCACTCACTAAAATAATGTAATAAATATAATTAATCTACTGTTAGAATGTAATGTAAATATAGTCTCAAATGTTAAGTTCCCGCCACCATGCTTGGAACCGCATTCACAACGCTATAGTGACAGTTCGCAACATCATAGGTTCGTCCTCTCGATGATATCGATAATTGACGAAGATGGTATTTATGATGATGGTATTGAAGCGATCAACATGTCTGTGTCTTAACAAATTACACATAAACGCTATTTCACGAGTTATCAATGAAACGTAGTGAATACGGCCCCTGTTATTCCACACAGTAATTCAGTAGCGATCTAGACCAGTTAGTGCTACGGTCTACCAAACGTGCCACACACAAGAAAGACGACAGGTGTTATTGAAGCATATTCCAAGAATGTTCATCCAATTGTCTCAATTTCAATTCCTAGAACATGCTTCTCTGGGTGCTTGAACATAGATACAGGCTTTCCTGTATCGATGAACAACAGTGGAAGTTAATGAATGAAACAAGCAGTTAGTATCCCAGCCTTTATTGCCCAAACCACACGTATTTACAGACGAACCAACAAAATCTCCCGTAGTTTCCGCAAATCAAACTGACGACGATAAAATGTTATATTATGCAAGTGTGGAGATGTCGGACTCAATTCAGTGGTGATTTGCGGAGATTACAGCGGCCCAACTAGATCTAGTCGGACGACTCGAAAAAGTTTTCACTTTAAAATTGGCAACATGCGTCTGTCAAGATCTAATCGGGTCAAATAAATGTTTCAGTTTAAATTTTTATGCCGTTCCTGATAGTTAGAGAGCATAAAACACAAGTACATCTAATGTCGGTAGTAGGTTTATTTTTTATTGCTAATGGATTTGCTCTTAGCCAGCATTTAGCCGAAGGATAAAAACCAGGTTCTAAGCATCCTTAACTTTCAGGGACAGAAGAGACATTATTCTCGTTTTCAAGTTAGAAACCTTAGGTAATGGCAAGTGTTAAGGTGTTCAAGTGATGCCTCTCGCGAACTCACCGCTAGCCTGGCTGTCGACGGAGCTCTTCCGCTCGCTGCCGGAGTCGGAGCCGCGGCGCGGGGTCTCTGCGACGACGTCGTTGGTCTCGCGGCGCGGGGTCTCTGCGACGACGTCGGCGGTCTCGCGCGGCGGGGTGTCCGCGACGCCGTCGTCGGTCGCGCGGCGCGGGGCCTCGGGCGGCGCGGGCGCGGCGCCGAGCCCCCGCAGCGCGGCCCAGTCCTGGCGCAGGCGCGCGGCGCGCTCGCGCAGCGCGGGCGCCACGGCCTGCCGCGCCGCGCCGCACTCGCGCTCCAGGTTGTTGTAGTTCTCGAGCACTTCGCGCACTTCCGTCTCTTGAGATTGAATCAGCTCCTGGACAATGGCGTGCCATTCGTATACATAGTTGTTAAACGAATATGAGATTTGAACTGAGGCAAAATCATCGACATCGACATCGACAGCGATTGTTACTATAGCAGCCTATCTATTAGTAGGCGTTCAGCCGCGCCCCGAAATTGTGTAGTGTACTGACCTGCACTTGTGTAGTGTACCCACCTGCACTTGTGTAGTGTACCGACCTGCACTTGTGTAGAGTACCGACCTGCACTTGTGTAGTGTACTGACCTGCACTTGTATAGTGTATGTAATGACCTGCACTTGTGTAGTGTACTGACCTCCACTTGTATAGTGTATGTACTGACCTGCACTTGTGTAGTGTACTGACCTGCACTTGTATAGTGTAGGTAGTGACCTGCACTTGTGTAGTGTACTGACTTGTACTTGTGTAGTATACTGACTTGCACTAGTGTAGTGTACTGACTTGCACTTGTGTAGTGTACTGACTTGCAATTGTGTAGTGTACTGACTTGCAATTGTGTAGTGTACTGACTTGCAATTGTGTAGTGTACTGTCCTGCACTTGTGTAGTGTAATGACTTGCACTAGTGTAGTGTACTGACTTGCACTTGTGTAGTGTACTGTCCTGCACTTGTGTAGTGTACTGACCTGCACTTCAGCCGCCGCGGCGGGGTCGGCGGGGTGGGAGGTGTCGGCGGCGAGGCGCGCGCGCGCGGCGGCGGCGCGGGCGGCGGCCGCGTCCAGCCGCGCCGCGAACTTGCCCAGCGCCGCCAGCTTCTGCGTCAGGAAGTCGCGGTGCGCGCCCAGCGCCGCGCAAGCCTGCGGGGACAGCATACATACAAATAATCACCAATCACTGACCAAAATAATGTAGGTCTCATCAAAACAAGAGTACCAGTGATTACGACCGTTGATTGTATAGTCACTCTTCAATTTTGCATCGGCTATGGCCAATTAGTTGATAGTAAAAATCATCCTTGTTCGTCTCTGTAACCGGCGTGGCCCTCAACGCAATCTATCTACGAGCGGGAATGGACTGCGTTGACGTTTTTACATGTTATATGCAGGCGCGTAAGATAAGATTCCTATACATACGTTTGCCGTCAAGAACATGTCTCGGACTGGTGTCCACATAACGGAGCCACTACAACTTTAGTTAGCTTAGTACAGTCCCGCTCAACTTAGCGCCGACGTGGTGGGCTAAGTTGCCGCTTTGTTTGCCGCGCATCGTGCGCTACAACTTGGCTAATAAGCAGCTAGAGCGGGACGTTAAATGGGTAATTGAAATAAGGTTTCAGTAGCGTCAGCTGCAGCCGGTAGCCGCAGTTCTGAATGCAATTTATACGTCGCATATTCGCCTCATTCGCTTATTCACCTGCACACGGTTGTAATGCGACGCGGCGGCATGAGACAATAAACGACAACGTTTCAGGGTTCCGTACTTCATATCCGCAACAGAAATGTTAAAGGAAACTAGAGTTGTTAATCTAATGTATTTTTTAATACTGAAAAGATTTATTTATTTATTCTTTATTTTACAAAAAGAAATCGTAACGTAGAAAAAGCGGACTATATGCCATGAGGCATTCTCTACCAGTCAACCTCCAGGCAAAGCAAAAAGGTAAATTTACTATACAGTGGAATCCGGATTAAGCGACAGTCAAGGGACCGGTGATATTACGTCGCACTAACAGGACGTCGCACAAAACGGACTGATTTACTGTGAGAATGTTCGGTATGAAATTTAATGTGTGGTGATTTCGAAGTCGTTAAAAGCAGTCAAATGTTATAATCGAAGTCGTTGTAAGCGGATTCTACTGTACTTACATTAATAAATAAATAACCGTTACAAAGACAAACTCATATAAATGAATAAATATGTATATATATATATGTATGTATGCTGGCCGCTGAGCGCGCCCGTGCGCGGCTACGCTTGCACTCCCCCGTCCTGCGCGCAACTGCGCTCATCAACTCCTTGCTTGCAGCAGTTTCTGAATGCGATTTGTTTGCGACAGGGATAGCGAGATTGATGACAGAATGGAAGAGTGCTTGAGATGAAGTAAGACAGGTATCCTATAGCTTTAAGCTAGTTTGTAGAACTGTAGTTTTAGTCTGGAATCTTTGTAACGTTTTGGGTAAAACCAGGCGCGGATACAGGGGGGGGCAACAGGGGCATTTGCCCCCCCCCCCCCCCCCCCCCTGAAGCCTGTGTCAGGGGAGGGCAATTGCCTATGTCCTGACGTAGGAAATATGTTCTGACAATAAAAACAGTTATCAAAAGTCAGTTTTATTTTCGGAAAGTTCGAAAGTGCCCCCCCCCCCCCTGAACTAAATGCTGGATCCGCGCCTGGGTAAAACTGTAATGTTACATGTATATTAGATTCAATAAATAAATAAATGTATACATATATAAGTAAGCTATGGTATAAATATATATTAATTATTGACAGAAATGTGGGAAACGATATCTCAAATTAATAATTCGTATTATCTGTAAAATGTTGATTTGCTGTTATTGAGGTTGCCCCGACACTACAACAGTCAAACCGCGCGGGACCAATTGACGTACGAGCGGTGCGGTGCGCGGTGTCGCTCATAAGGGTCCTTATCAGTTAAATTCTATTTACGCCATTTTCTGTTTGAATTGACACGCAACTTGACATTTTCTCAGTGTTACTATCTAGAACAAGACTATTGCGACCTTATGTCATAAACTTTAAATGTATTTTTTGCATTTTTTCATTAAGAAACATCGTTTCAAACATCACTCCAAATCTACCATTTTCAAGCTAAAAACTTGTTTTCTCCGCTTAAATTCTACTACACAATATTATATCATGTTACTATCTAAAACTTTAATAAAATTATCGTAGCCTTTAATAACTTTATTGGTATTGTTAATACTTTTGTCATAATTTGAAACTAAAACATTTCAAAACTTATAAGGCCTCTTAACCACTTTTCCTTTTTCCCTCTCGTGTGTGTCGTCTCATTTTCATCGCACCGCGCGTAGGCAGTCGTGTCGGCACGTCGCGCGTGTCTAGACGACGTGCGCGCGGTAACGAGGCGACACGTGTCCATTCGTGGGTCCGTTTACTGAACGACTGAATTGGAATCCAATTCGTCCTCACACATCGAGCTTTGTACGCGCGCGATAAATGCGAATTATATTCTTATAATACACTACGATTTTGAAATATGTAAATGCCCTGAGATACGCGTCATACTCGTGATCGGGTGCTGTTTGTGGAGTCCGGTCTGTTCATGCTTGCTAGGACTTAGTGACTACGTTAATACTAGTGTCTTTTTATAGGGGATTGACGAGAGACATCACCCTGTTGTGGATTCGTTTTTATTGTCAGTGACTTAGAGACAATTTACATCTCTAACAATATTAAATTAATTTTAATTTTGACGCTCAGAGACCATGTACATCTCTGGGATATTATATTAATTTCATTATACTCCTTGTTTAATCTTGAGACCTTATACATCTCTAACTTTACTGATTTTGTAATATTTGTAATAGATAACTTTGCAAGTTTATGTTCACTGTATGACATTAATTTTGTTATAATTGTAAACTCGAAATTATTATTCCTTCTTGAACTATAAATTAATATTTTGACATGAAAAATGTATTACTTATTATTGTCAGACTTTATTAAATTGTAAATATATTTGCAGAATAAATGTTTGATTTTGATTTTGATTTTTGACTGCTGTTACTTTCAGATTATATGAGTAAATATTTATTAGATCATATCTTATCCAACCGTAGTTCATAAAATTTACAAGTAGGTATACCTTGTTTTTTTTAAGATTACTAATTAGTTAAACAAAGAAGCAGTGGTCGTAAACACGCACACATTGAATTGGCATTGTTCGCACGAAACATCAGAATAAGTGACAGTTAGTGACTATACCAATTATGAAATTACTTTTTTAAAACCCGAACTGACTTGTTACAATCTCTGCCTCTGGGATTTTTATTGTACAACTTTGAGATGAATGAAAAGAAATGTAATTTAGAAGATATTTGATGGCTTATCATTTAAAAAAATTATATAAATTAAGATATATTCTCTTATTTTTTAATAACAATGTATAATGTAAGCGTGAAATGACCGGTTTAATATAGTACTGAAGTTTATTTATTTATTTATCAACATTAGCATTAACAGTTAAATCTCACGTGCTAATTGTATTACATGTCGATATATTCATGAATTACCATTATAACATAAAAGAATGGGGGCTATCGCGTATTAATTCGCCGCTAGCGGCACTAATGTAGCGCGAGGTCTTCGAAATGTCAAATGTCACTCTTCGTGGTTGCGCTACGCGGGTTAATATCTAATTGGAACAATATGGTGACTATTTTGCAATACCTGAGCTTGATTATGGCAAATATGAGTTACGGGTCAATGACTGTCAGTGCTTTGAGACAGTTTTGTCTTTCGGAAACTTATTTCCTAGCAAAACGGGACTGCGCTACAATACGGGACTTTGGATATTTTTACGGTACGGGTTTAAGGTATTAAATAAGATTTAAACGTAAACTTCGTTCTCATGCCCATGATAACCAATAAAAAATTTGACAGCTGGACCTTACTCGACAGTGGCGCCAACTGGTGAGCAAAGAAACGATAGCCCTCATTAAAGAGAAGTAGTCTAAGACACTTCGCTGTGGAGACCTTTTCAGATGAGAAATCAGAAATCATTTATTGTCAAATTGCGCGAGTACAGAAGTTGTTACAGAAGTTTTGCGTGTCACAATCAACCGCTTTACGGTATACAACAATGTTATTCCTAATAATATTATAAACGTAAAAGTTTGTGCGGATGGATGTACGTTCCGCTTAATCTCAGACACTACTGAACGGATCTCTATGAAACTTTCCAGTATTGTAGCTTAGACATCAGAATAGGACATAGGCTACCTTTCATCTGCGGGTAACACCACAGGACGCTGCTAGTAATTCATAAGTACAATCATCATCATCATCATCATCATTTCAGCCGAAAGACGTCCACTGCTGAACATAGGCCTCCCCCAAGGCTCGCCATTTAGACCGGTCCTTCACCAGGTCATCACTCCACCTTGTCGGAGGCCTACCGACAGCTCGTCTTCCGGTGCGTGGACGCCACTCAAGCAGTTTCTGGCCCCATCGACCGTCAGCAGCATAAGTACAATAAGCAGTACAACGCAAGAAGCCAACATTAGTTAGGCGGGGGTTCGTAGTTGTTTATATGAATGTGCGAAGTTTTGAAGTGGAGTGGCGAGCGCGGGCGAGTACGTGTCGCCGAAGGAGCCCTCGAACTAGCTACATCGAGGCCCTTTATAGTTTGAAATGCCGTGTCAGTCTCCAGCAAACTGACGGTATGTATGTATGTATGTATGTATGTAAGTACTTTATTGTACACAATAACAGGTTAAAACAATATACATATCACATAAGATTCGAGTACAAAGGCGAATTTATCCCTATGAGGGATCTCTTCCAGCTAACCTTTGAGGGATTGAGTGTAGAGTGGGAGAATGAGAACAAACAAACTTACACAGTGTACTAAAACTTTTCAATAAGGTAACTTATAGCTAAAACCAGAACTAAATATATATATTACAACTATAACATACGAGCCCCAATGCAAAATAGCTCGTCTAGTCGCAATTCTGCATGCGTATTTTTTTTCAAAAACTAGTATTTCTACCCGAATCGACTTTGATGATTAATGGAATACACTAGACGCAATGTCACTAAAGCTAGCTTAGTTTTGAGTTGTACAAAGTGTACATCTCGTTATTTATTTTAAAATAATTTAATTATAAATATTACATCTCACACGCAAATAATTACGTCTGCTTCATATTTAAGGCAAAATAGGTCGTCTATTTAAAATAAAACCTGTTTACCAGGGTTCGTAATATAAAATATTATTTTCAAATTGAATACGGAATATTCTCTGTCATGTAAAATGACAAACCACTATATAAAAGGGCAAATTCAGCCTAATTTTTTATTACTCCAAATCGTTTTTCTATCGAGATGGCACGAGGTAAGCCAGTGACTGAAGAAGTGTGGAAAATTATAATCTCCAGTAACAATAAAGGCAAATCTACGTACCAAATTGCCAAGGACCTTTCTATGCCAAGGTCTACAATCCAAACTATCATCGAGCATCATCGAAAACACGACAAAATTTCTTGTTTAAAGAAATCCGGCCGCCCACGAATTACTACTAAAGCAGAAAACAGGATTCTGAGGAAGATCATCAAGAAAAATCGTCGTGCAAGAGCTGGAGAACTTACGGTACTATGGCGTGACGCAATTAAAAAAAACATTTCAGTGGATACTTGCAAGAGAGTGATGAAGAGGATGGGCTACGGTTTTTACACTGCTAAAGAGAAACCGTTACTTACACAACGGCAGAAAACTAACAGGTTGAAATTCGCCAAAAAGTACAGAAATTGGACCGTCGATCAGTGGCGTAAAATTATATGGAGTGACGAATCTAAATTTGAAGTCACAGTAGGCGATGAACGAAGTAAAGTCATTCGCGAAAAAG
Organism: Epiblema foenella; assembly: GCA_963556455.1. Classification (NCBI taxonomy): domain Eukaryota; kingdom Metazoa; phylum Arthropoda; class Insecta; order Lepidoptera; family Tortricidae; genus Epiblema; species Epiblema foenella. Next base: position 38,013,909 of record OY747096.1, read on the forward strand.
GAGAGGCATTTCAAAAAGATTGTCTTAAGCGTAAGGTAAAGTTTCCAGCTTCCTTAATGATTTGGGGCTGCATGTCGGCACAGGGTGTCGGCTGTCTGCAATTTATAGATGGAACCGTCAATGCCGAAAAATACAAAAGCATCTTACAAGAGAGTTTGCTGCCGTCTATACGTAAGTTAAAGTATAAAAATGCGTATACTTTTCAACAAGATGGTGCCTCATGCCATACCGCTAAAGCAACGATGGCGTGGCTGAAAAAGAAAAAAATACCTACCATGTCGTGGCCATCCAGCAGCCCGGACTTGTCTCCCATAGAAACGTTGTGGTGGAAAATGAAGAAGAAGTTGCGAAAGGACCCGTCCAGATCAAAAGCTGATCTTAAAGAGAAACTTACCTGTGTTTGGAATGAAACAACCCCGGAAGAGTGTCGACAGCTGGTAGATACAATGCCGCTCAGAATTAAAGCCGTTTTAGATGCAAAAGGAGACGCCACCAAGTGGTAGACGTTCTAATCTGCGTCGGTAACACTAAAGACGAACTTTTTTGCATTTTAGTACAATTGGTGAAACAATGTTTTTTTTATTACCAAGGAAAGTTCGTTTTTTTTTTCATTGAATAAATAAAATACGATTTATAACTTATACTGTTTTTATATTGCTAATTCTTCCAAACACCTTCGTCCCCCAGAATTTTTAGGTTAACGTTAGTTTAGTACATTTTTTTCCTACCAGACGTACTCATTTGCATTGGGGCTCGTATAATAAACACGTATTATAAATATATACGTATTTAAATTACACATACACATTACATTTAGGGTGGATCAACTATTCTTTGTTGCTTGTTACCATGGTTACGTCTCCCGAGTCACTCTTTAAAACTGTGATTTTATAGGGTTTAAATCCACCAAACATGAGTTTTAGCGATAAATATAAATCCATTTGGACATGTGTCATCTCCTGAGCATGCTTTAATTACATATTATAAACATTTCTCTAAGAAACATGGTTAGTGTTGTCTCCTCGCTGAGGGGACAGGATAACAACAAGAAAAAGTTGATTGACCCTTTAACGCAGAGTGAGGGATAGTGCCAACAGCCTCCTGAATAGCATATTGGAGAGAGTTGACTGCCCAGTTGTCAAACACTGGAACATTATACATATGCCCCCATATGACAGGACTCCCATTTATAATATCAAATAATAAATAATTATCCTCGTAATTAATTAAATAGTTAAATAATTATAACTAATCTAGATACATAAGTAAACAAATGTTACTAACAATGCTATGGATGTCTTGTCTGAGAATAAAATGATTATTATTATTATTATTTAACGGTTGTAGCGGAACAAAGCCGCGAGCCGCCCGTTCCGCGCAACTCACTAATGCACGCGTCAAACATGCACAACAAGCTAACTACATTTAACGCGGATGCAAATTACAGACGAGGGCGATTCGCGCCTTCAATTATTCAGAGCCCCGCGCCGGCTATACACGTCACGTGAGACCGGTTAGCTCTCGCTGCCGCAACCCGAGCCTTTACCATGAGTTTGCATGACCGTACTCGCTAGCGACTACGTAAAAATGTGTATGGGCAAAAGTACAGCGCCTCGCGGTTACGCAATAGAACTAAGAATCGGTATACTAAGGCCAAGTTTTATAAAGATCGGTTAGATCAAATATCAGATCAAATTTCAGTATCTCAGTACATTTTTTGAGATAACAAACCGACATAAGGTCTAACGGATCTTATAAAACCGAGCCTAAATCGTTTACGCAGGCGCTAGCGAGTACGGTCATGCAAACTCATGGTAAAAGCACAGATAGTTGTCGCATCGCAGAGGATTTTTTTTTTTAAATTAAAATTAAAAATTAAAAATCATTTATTTTCAGACCAATTGATCCATAGATTGTTAGTAACAGAGTATCTTAGAAACTATGTTAGTGAGACATGTGTATATATAGCAAAACAAAACAATAAATAAGGAACGTATGGATAGCCATTGATATTTTAAACCACGTCGGTGGCAAACAAGCGTACGGCCCGCCTGATGGTAAGCGGTCACCGTAGCCTATGGACGCTTGAAATTCCTGGGGTGTCACATGCGCGTTGCCGGCCCTTTAAAAATGTATACACTCCTTTCTTGAAGAACCCCGTACTGTAGTCCCTCGGGAAAACCTCATTCCACAACCGGCACCATGATTGGCGACTGCGATGTTACAGACAGACATTGCGATCAACTAATTCGCGCAGGACGACATTATTAATTAGCGTCGATCAACCCTCAACTATTATGTTGTGATTCATTAGTAAGAATACGCGCATGTTAAAAAATAAAAATATATATATTTTTAAGTGAGGTGAGGTTTAAGTAGGTAAAATAATGTTACTAACATATTTAGATGGCTGAGTAAAAAATAAAGAGTGTTTCTTTCGCCAAAACAGTGATACAGTTTGGCGAAGTTACAGTGTAAGCGAATGTAAACTCTTTTTGTAAGAAATAAATCTTTCTTGAATGCTCAATCCCATACCCCTGAACCGAAAATTTGTACAAGCCGGTTCCGCTTCGGCCAGGCCAAATGCTAAGCTGAGCATTAAGATTCGGTAATAAGTAGTCAATTAACGACGTTAACATAGGAAGGTCGGGCTTAGGAAACACCAAAGAAGAAAATTTTGTCAATTTACATTTTTTGACGTAACAGGATTAAGTGGTGTTTATAACGCGTGACGTGGTGTATTGACGCCTCAATACCCAATAGTTGACACCTGTTTCTCACCTCTATTACTATGACATAAGATTGAAAGTGGTTGAGGTATTGGGTCAGTGTTGAACACTGTGACATTTACCTTATTACAGCGACCGCATGAATACTATAACTACATACTTAGATATAATGACACAAGTGTATCAAGAGCATTCTAACTGCCAACAAACTGTTAAGCAGTTTGGCAGTGTAGTTAATTTTGTGTAAATTGATGTGTCTTTATGAAATAAACGATTAATAATAATAATAAAACCTAATTAGGGTAAACGGCATGGTCGGGCATAGTTACCTGCTGCACCTGCGCCTGCGCCGGGCCCGCGTCCGGCAGCCGCGCGCCCAGCTCCTCCGCCCGCGCCTGCGCACACAACACCACACGACATCAACACGACATTACACACTCGCTCCGTCGGCTACACAACATACTAATGTTAAGGATCGGTTGCACCAACATACGATCACAGGCCGGTCATCGTCAAATATGGCGCCGGCAGCTGTCATCCCGTAGGAGCTTGTCACACTTTATTTATTTATTTTTTATTTGGGGCATCAACAGCAATACAATACAAAAATACCATACTTAAAGAGCTAAAACAGTAGCCAATGACAGATGTCCACATAAATACTATTGACAAACCCAACTTAGTGGTTGTTACACTTTCCATACAATCAGATTTTAACGAACACCGCTTACGATTACAGACGGTTTGGTGCAACCAACTCTAAATCTGATCCACATGTCATCGCGCTTAGAGTAATCTTTAGAACAGAACGAAAATTCGTCTTGAAAATTATTATACCTTTCGAGACCAATTTTCGTCGCAATAAGATTAACTATCCTTTGGGTCAGCTGAATCAACTTTGCAAGCAAAGCCAACTAACTAGAACGTGTTCAGCTTCAAATTACTTGATCAAAAAAATCAAAAATCAAACATTTATTCTGCAAATAGGCCACAAAGGCACTTTTACATGTCAAAATATTAATTTACAACTTCAGAAAGTCTGACTCTAATAAGTAATACATTTTTCATGTCAAAATATTAATTTACAATTCAAGAATAGTAATTTCGAGTTTACAATTATAACGATACTCGTACTTGGACGAGCCACATTTAACAAACGTTGCAGCGGAGCCTAGAAGCCTAGAGCCCCCAACTCGGCCTACCGCGAACATAGCCTATCAGACTTAATTAACACTGGGAGCTTGTAAAATATTCAGCCGCGGCAACTAATTATTAATATCTGAGACGCACCCACGGGCGACGCACTTCTTTCACGTTCATTCGTAAGCCGGCGCAACTGAGACGATACGACACAGCCGGAGGACACCCGCGAGACGCACGCGCCTGAGACACGCGCGGAAATGCCGCCGACCACGCTGATACATTTCGATCCCGATGTAATCATATTAAATCGGGATCATTTTCATGTGTAGCCACAATCAATAATGACCTTTATATTTGAGAACTCAACGCTCAAATTGGAACGGCAGGGGAAACGAGGTTAAGACGTTTCATCTCGGCAGCTATGAATGGGACAGGAATATTCGTAGAGCAGAAATAGACGCGCGCGCCGCGCTAGGATTTTGGATAGATCACAACTTTCCTTTTCAGGCAGATGTAAAGATTGCGTCCTTATACGGCATGACAGGGAATCGTGTTAATACAGTAATATTATGGATCATATCGTGCTATAAAATACAATATTTTCACGTTGTCACGTAAATTAAAGTTATCGTCGTATTGTGTACGTGTTATATCCTTGCATAACCAGCGACCGCCCAAGCAGCCACCCAGGGGACACCGACTCAGCATATTGCAACATCGCCGCCCCGTTGCCCGAAATACGGAATGACTGGTCACTCTTGGTTCTCACATCGACCATTAGGCACACCTCTTAGTTTTAATTCATTTTAATTCATTTATTTTATTCCTTGTAATTCCGTCATTAAAGGAATTAAGTTCGCAATTCTTGGTTTCTCTCGATCCTCCGACTCCCAGCCTACATAATTTACGTAGTGTTAGACAAGCAATATTATCATATTTATCATCAACGTACAGCACTTGACCCGGCAGCAGGCACCTCGGAAACCGGCTTTACTTTTGACAAGCTTGAAATAAAATTATCGGCAAGAGTGAACGATCAGACTACTTATTTCATTTTTCAACACGAACTTTTATGTTGTCGCTATATAATTATGTGTAAAAACATATTAACGTGACTGTTTTCTGTGGGTGAGCCTTGGTTTCTATATTCTATGAATGTTGAACATTGTTCCTATATAAGTATTTAATTTTTTTCCAAGATTACTATTTTTGACCGAGTAAAACGAAGTTCACTGCTTCAGCTTCGACAAAAATGCCAGAATTCCGGATTTCCAGATTTCCGGTTGTTTTCCTCTACAGGTCGCATTTCTCAACCGTTTATCGTAAAATTTTGTGAGCAGGTTCGATAATTATATAGATTTTTTTTGTCGAGCGACTTTTTGGATATAATTAAAAACAATTTTATTTCAATGATTTCGTAAGTTCCTGCGGGCGAATTTCGGTTCGTTCTCCTCAACAGGTCGCATTTCTTAACCGATTCTCGTAAAATTTTGTGAGCAGATTCGATAATTATATATAAAAATTTTCGAGATAGTTTTTGGAAAAAAAATTAAATATAACTCACAGAGCCACTAGTACAGTTTACGTATACAGAACAACTTCTGAACAGTTAGTTCTTCTGTTATACGTTCACGTCAAAGATTTTTAAACACGTGTCCCTTATTGTATAAAGTGCAAGTGTATACCATTAATGCTGTATACTGCACTTCCTAGTTGTGTTTACTACGCGCTCCCGGCGAGTGCACATCAATTACTTGTGCGTGGGCGCCGGCGACGCCGCGGCGATCCACTCAACAGATATAGCCGACAGCTAGGAGGCGCCGCGCGGATTCATTTTCGGTGCGCAAGCGACGCGCGCCCTCCCTCTCACACGAGTACATCATCATGTATCTCCTTCTAATGGGCTTGTGAGGATTGATGCAACCATTAGCCATAAGTGAGATATCTTAAGTGCCGGCCTATTCACACACCGAGCGAATAAGCAACCAGTATAAACCTAACCTTCGACAGCGCACGACTGTTCCAAATGTAGGGATCAAATAATATAGAGTACAAAATACTTGGTTCCAGGCAGCAAGTTCGATTCACAAATCAATACGTCGATAGAGTGCGTCTGATCTAAATTGTAGTGCCGCGACGAAGTGTTAACTAGCGGGGAGCGGCTCGAATGCGCTTGATGCAAAGCAGATGTATAGAGGGATATCGATACACTATTTAGTTTATTATTACGCACCTTTACATCTTAATTACTGTATAGGGGTACAGTTTTCGATTGTTCAATCTTACGCACAGTAAAGCCACCGTACCCACAAGTGATTGAAATACTCATATTATTTTATGCCTCACCACTGAACCTTCACAATGGATATTGACATTAGGTGGTTTTTTTAAATTCTATTCTGTAGGTATCGAGCATTTGTTTTGGAATGTATTCACATATTCACTGTGTTTGATTATGCTTATTTTAATATTGCTAGATATAGGGTAGACGTACCAACGCTCGACACCTACGCCCAATAGTTGACATATAGATACTGTCCGTTTTTTTACCTATAATGATTTCATATCGGAGGTGACAAGTATTGGGTTGGTGCTGGGCACTGGGAAATTTACACTATGAGAAATTAATGGATAACTGTTGTTTGAACTACGACAATAAATATTGGGCTAAGAAAAACGGGTTCCACTCACATCCATAGGTTTTAGGTCCATAAATATTCTCCAGATAACTTGCATCACTATTCACGAGGTTAACACATGTATTAATAGTTTTTAGATTTTATATGCTTTCCGTGCCGGCCGACAATTGCGAATGTGTCAAATATATGTTCCTCGATGACAGGAACATAAGAGTTTATGAACTATGAAGTTCGGTAGCGAGGTGGTGAAGGTTGTTGCACGCCTATTATGAGACGCACATTTGGAGAGGAATATGTTCCAAGCCCAATATCGTACATAAACCCCCCACCGGGAATCTACCCCAAGATTCCCCAGTCTATGAACCAGGGATGGTTGAAAGTGAGATATAATTGATATATATAATAATGGACTGTAAAATTATGCAATTACTTGAATAAAACATATTGAAAACAAAATATAACGTGTAAGATGTGTGTAACCTCAATTAGGTACTTACTTACAAACTAAACATCATAAACTTGACACCTTCTTGCGTCAAATTTATGTAACAAATTGGTTAACCTAATTAAGTATTGCAACTAGTCAGCATTCATCCTAATTGGAAGTGGACTGAGCTTAACAACAGGTCGCATATACTCTCCATGTGGAGTGCGTACTTTGACTACACGGACTACACCGTCTGCGCCAGGGTGAAGCTCTGTCACACGTCCAAGCGACCACTGAAGTGGAGGAGCATCTGAATGAATTATAACCAGTTCACCTACATTAAGGTTTCGACAATTGCTAAACCACTTCTGTCGCTGCTGGAGCGTATGAAGGTAATTGTTTTTCCACAATTTCCAAAATCGCTGTGAAGCCTGCTGTACTAATTGCCAGCGCGTTAATCCGTGTACCGATTCGTCAGAGATGTCGTACTCAGGGACAGCTAAAAGCTCGCGACCTACGAGAAAATGACCAGGTGTAAGCGCCCTATACTCTGACGGGTCACTCGAGATACTTGTCAGAGGACGGGAATTCAACACTGCCTCGACACGAGCGAAGAGAGTGCTAAGTTCCTCGAACGTCAATGGCCTGTTGCCTATTACACGCTTCAATAAAAGTTTTGAAGACTTGATGGCACTTTCGTACATCCCACCGAAATGACTACCTGTGGGTGGATTGTACGTCCAATTAACACAGCGATTATTGAAACCGATTGTAAGGCCATTCGTATTTTGTTTATAAAATTGATTTATTTCAGCAAGTTGTTTGCCAGCAGACACAAAGTTTTTGCCGTTATCCGACACAATCGTGTGACACAAACCACGTCTAGCCGTGAAACGGTCGAATGCTGCAAAAAAACATTCAGTTGTGAGGGCACTTAAAACCTCCGCGTGTACTGCACGGGTTGAAAAACAGACAAAAAGCAGCAAATACGATTTTGAGGTCTTTGCATTACGCCGGTTGCTCTCTTTCGTGTAGAAAGGACCTCCAGCGTCAACACCTACCGTGTGATAACTACTAATATCTTGCATGCGAAATTTCGGCAAATTCCCCATGATGGGCTGCAAGGTTCTTGGAGAAACCTTGAAACATTGAAGGCATTTGGAAAATCGCGATCTAATTACTCGCCTTGCTGAAATAATCCAATATTTTTGACTTAATAGACTTTGAAGCGTACGCGGACCTACGTGTAGATACACTTTATGAAAATAGTCTATTAGAATTTTCGTGAAATTTCCGTTTTTAGGAAGCAACAACGGGTGCTTAACTTGATATGGCAGATCCGACAGCGACAGCCTACCCCCCACCCTGAGGAAACCAAGGGGGTCCAGAAAGGGTGTCAACCTTTTAAACGACGAGCTACAAGTTTTACCCTTCGACAACGCATCTATGTCTGCTGAGAAATTTTGATTTTGAATAGTCTTGATAATGACATCGTGCGCTTTCTTTAGATCAGACAGACGTGGCGGACCTGTATTGCGTTTTGATTTAATAGATTGGCAATTATTGATAAATTGAAAGCATCGTGCTACAACGTTTTGTAACTTAGAAAAATTTGAAAACCTCTCAGTCAATTCGAAAACTTGATTTGATTCAGTGTTACACACGAGTGTCTGAACAGTATGAACTAATAAGTTACCATTGACCTTTAATTCTGGCACACTATCGGCTTTGAATTGGTCGATTGATCGAATAGGCCAATTTTCTTGTGGCATATACAGCCAGTTCGGGCCCGCTAGCCATTCCGGCATAGTCAGCAGCACGGAGGGCAGCACACCGCGAGAGCACACATCCGCGGGATTGAATTCACCGCTCACATGGTACCAATGCTCGCTAGACACTGTTTCTAATATTTTAGAAACACGTGTAGCCACAAATGTTTTCAAGGTGTAGCTGGGTGTGTTCAGCCAGTTCAGCACAACTGAAGAGTCCGTGAACAAGAAAATGTCATTAATCGACAATCGCTGAAGTATTACAAACTTAGTATACTTGACAAGCTTGGCTAATAAATGCGCCGACATTAGCTCAAGACGAGGTATGGACACAGTTTTCAAAGGCGCAACCTTGGACTTAGCAATTACAAGGCTGACCTTCATTTGACCTTCATCATTGAAACTACGCAAGTAAACAACTGCAGCTATGCCTTTGGCAGAAGCGTCACAGAAGCATAAGAGCTGATAATAGTTGTGATGTTTGACAGTAACCTGGCGGTCATGCCTAAAGTTTGACAACAATGGAACTTCAGACACATAATCGAGCCATTCCTTCTCCAGCTCCTGGGGAAGTCTCTCGTCCCAGCCGAGCTGTTGAAGCCAAAGCCTCTGCATGAAGCATTTCGCGTAGAAGATGCAAGGAGCTGCGAAACCTAGAGGATCGAACTGACGACCTAATTGAGACAGGACACTACGCTTCGTGATTGCCTGTGAAGGTGGAAGAACATTGGTGGCAAAAGAAAATGCGTCCTCCGCTGGCCGCCACTGAAGACCTAGAACTTTCAACGATAGGTCCTTTTCATCCTCGAATGCAACAGGCGTTTCGCGATGATCAGCAGGCACACGTTCCAACAGTTGGGGACAATTGCTTGCCCATTTACGCAGAATGAAACCTCCTCCTTCTAGTAATGCTAACAACTCATCTTGAAACTGAGCTGCCTCCTCGAAAGTACCTACAGACCACAGAAGATCGTCGACAAAGAATCCCTTTCTTAAAACCTTGCTCGCTAAAGGGTACTTTTCAGCGTCGTCGTCCGCCAGCTGGTGCAGGACTCTAATTGCTAAATAAGGGCTTGTGGCGACTCCATAAGTTATGGTATTAAGCGCGTAGACTTTTATCGGTTGATCTTGAGAGAACCGCCACAAAATGTGTTGATATTTGCGTTGAGCTTCAGCAATCAACGTCATTCGAAACATTTTGCAAATGTCACTTGACATACAAATTTCATGAAGACGAAAGTTGGTCAAAATTTCATTTATGTCCGCTTGCAATTTAGGACCCGCGTAAACAACCGAATTCAAAGAGTTGCCATTTGACGTGTGACAGGACCCGTCAAATACCACGCGCAATTTTGTTGTTGTACTTGAAGGTCGCAGCACACAAAAATGAGGGATTATGTACTTTGAATCGACTGACCCTAAATCACCTACACAAGTCATATGACCTAGATCCTCGTATTCGGACATAAATTTGCCGTACTCAGCCTTCAGTTCCGGCATACAGTTCAGCTTCGTTTCCAAATTATTAAAACGCCGCAACGCTTGTTGACTTGAATCGCCCAACTCAAAGTTAGGTTTGAAAGGGTACGTCACTGTATAACGACCCGTGCTATCGCGGCTATGTTCTTTTTGAAACAGCTGTTCGACATATAAGTCTTCTGGATTTTTAGGTATATCACAAGGTATGTTTTCAATCTCCCAAAATGAGTTCATAATTTTATCGATACCATTAGTAGCCGAGAACAAGCCTTGAGAAGGTTTGTTCGATTCGCGATCGCTATCCAGTATTGTTTGGCCAGCTATGATATACCCGAAAATCGAATGCATCGCGACGGGTAAACCCGGCTCACGCGGTAGTATGTTTTGTCCGTCATAAACATATGGAAATAAATCACCCGCCAATAATAATTCGACAGGAGCAGCCGAAGAATAATTCGGGTCTGCTAACTCGAGATCTTTGAAATTATCGACAATCTTGTTTGAAAGCGTCATTGTAGGTAGATTGCCGGTAATATTGCCTACCACTACAGTTTCGGTAGTCAGAACTGGGCCAGATGAGTTTCGTGGTTTAATTGAACATGTAACCAAACCGAAATCTTGCACTGGTGCACCTCCGAGACCGGTGGGCTCAAACGGACACTTGCGTCGCGTTAGACCCAAGCGCTGAGCGCACTCATTAGTGATATAGCCGGACATCGCCCCACTGTCAACGACTGCACGTACGGCGTGGTAAGTTCCCCAACGATCTGCGACGTGCACCATGGCAGTGCCTAGCAGTACAGTTGAATTTGATGAACAAGTCAAACCGACATTAGGAATATGATCTTGACCTTTGACCTGACCTTGACTGCTAGGGCTTGCAACACTAGTACCTTGAACACTTGAAACTGCATCTAAGTGCAAGGTATGATGGTGCAGTTGCTTGCACAAAACACAACGAATCTTTGAAGTACACTCTGACAGCGGATGCTGACGCAAGCAATTTTCGCATAATTGTATTTGTTTTACTTTGTCAAGACGCTGCGAGGGTGTTAGATCCAGATATTCGTAACACCGGTAAGTTGAATGGGGTTTATCGCAAAATAAACACTTGTTTGATTGCTCATTAACCGTCTTACTAACAGCTGACAGACACGGCTTCAGCGACTGTTTATTAGCGCCAGTGTAATGGTTATTATTATTCGGTCGCGACACATACGGTTTTGCTAATACGTTAGCATTAGTCCTTGGCGCAAACTTTTGAATGCTGGTTTTGACTTCTGACATTTCCAAAACGCGCGCTTGTTTCTCAACAAAGGCAATCAGCTGTTCGTAAGTAGGTATTTGAGTTTGTTCGACGGATTGTTCGAACTCGCGCCTAGTAACCGCGTCTAAGTTACGAAGTCCCATATAAAACAATATGAAACTAGATAAATTCTCGATATTTAAATGTTTCAACGCTTTGACGCACTCTTGATATGTTTGTAAGAAGGTATTTAATCCCGAGGCCGATTCCACCAACAATGGTTTAAATTGGAATAGCCGATCCAAATAACTGGTTGCTAGGGCTCGTTTGTTTTCAAATTTCTTGACTAGCAACGCCCAGACTATCGGATAGTTATCGGATGTAACTGGCATGCCCTTCACGACAGTGAGCGCAGAACCGCTGACGGCAGTGAGTAGGTAATAAAACTTTTCAACGTTACTGATGCTGTCATTTTTATGTATCAGACTTGTAAACGTGTCATGAAAAGTTTGCCAGTTTTCCAATTTGCTGTCAAATTGGAATAACTCAAGTTTCGGTAACCGTGGTCGAACTGATCGTGCATCATTATGGATGTTGCCGGGACCACAAAAGCTACCGTCGGTCGGGGGCAAGCTGCCGCTCTCGCACGACTGCCAAGACTCGTTTGCTATTGCCGCGACACTCAGGATTCGATAGTACAAATCATCGAACGATTGAATTTCTTGATAATTAGGTTCAATTTTAGGGGTTTCCTTTTTCCGTAAACTATGTATTTCGAAAACAGTTTTCTCGAAATTTTCTCGAATCGAATGAATATCTTTGAGACGTAAATTGAATTCCGTTAAACGACTTGAATCGGTCACAACAACTTTGGATAATTCGAATAGTGTTTGAACACGTAAAAAACACATTTCTTTTTTATTCAAAAGTTGATTTAGCAATTCTGCGTCGGCCATGTTGATTCAGTTGACTTGAAACTAAACTGAAACGGCGCTATGAAAAATTGGAAATTAATTGAAATTCGCAAGTTACACAACCTTTAGATTCGAAATAAAGCTTTGCGTATGGAAAAACTATTTTAAAACTGTGTTATTGTGCATATTGAATGTGTGAATGAGTATCTGGTTCACAAACTGAGAAATCCGGCTCGAAGGACCAAAATGTTTGAACTACGACAATAAATATTGGGCTAAGAAAAACGGGTTCCACTCACATCCATAGGTTTTAGGTCCATAAATATTCTCCAGATAACTTGCATCACTATTCACGAGGTTAACACATGTATTAATAGTTTTTAGATTTTATATGCTTTCCGTGCCGGCCGACAATTGCGAATGTGTCAAATATATGTTCCTCGATGACAGGAACATAAGAGTTTATGAACTATGAAGTTCGGTAGCGAGGTGGTGAAGGTTGTTGCACGCCTATTATGAGACGCACATTTGGAGAGGAATATGTTCCAAGCCCAATATCGTACAACTGTTATTGGCCTTCTTTTAGGTAATCATCAATACGTCATGGTTATATCTACGGCTATAGTTGTCTTGAATACCAATAAATAAATAAAAAAAAATACAAGCTCCGGTCATCGCACCGCGCTCAAACACGGAAGCAGGCGTGCAGCAACAGCGGAGGCGCTCCCTGGCGAATGTCACGGGTGAAAGTGTGTTTACAAGTTTACGGCTATTCCGGGCGCCGCGAACAGCCGTGACGCGGCGTGACGTCGCCTGCCGTCTCATCACAACATTTATACCACAGCGTTAGGGTGGGTTGCACCAAACCGTCTGTAATATATTTTTCTGCAACTGTATGGCGTTCCGTGAGTCACCGATGGTACTGGCTGAAAATCAGCGCTGTAAGTGTCAATGACACCTCAAGCATAATGCTGAGCCAGTGTCCGTTTCACTGCCGCGGGGACACACACGTTGTGTGGTTTCTGTGTATTTTTTCTTGTCATTTATGTGTGTCTACTGTGTCTGTGAAGAAATGTTTCTTTCTATCTTTCTTTAATCGTAAGCGGTGTTCGTTAAAATCTGATTGCATGTAAAGTTTGACAAGTTTCTATGGGATGACAGCTGCCGGCGCCATACATATATTTTTTTTATGTTATAGGAGGCAAACGAGCAGACGGATCGCCTGATGGTAAGCAATTACCGTCGCCCATAAACACCTACAACACCAGAGGAGTCGCAAGTGCGTTGCCGGCCTTTCAGAAGGGAATACGCTCTTTTCTTGAAGGTTTGAAGGTCATATCGGTCCGGAAATACCGCAGGCGACAGTTCATTCCATAGTTTGGTTGTGCGAGGCAGGAAATTTCTTGAGAAACGCACAGTTTTGGACTGCCGACCATCAGATATTTTACGATAACCGGCCTGTGATCGTTAGTTGGTGCAACCGACCCTTAGCCTACAGAAGTTCGTAAACAACGAATCCGCTTTCGTCGTCTACCGGTCCCGGGAATCCCCGGGATCATAACAAAAGAATGCTGTTGTCTATTTTTTTGGCCGGGAGACGGTGGATAACTCGACGCTCCGAAATCAATAAATGATGAACGTTTTGACCACCTTAAGCAGTTGCAGATGAACTTACGCCAATTAATTACTATGACACTATGAACCATATAGATGCTTTTCTCAAAAATGGCCCTCAATTGAGCCTTACTCGCTACATTTGAAGTGAAAGTGCATAGTTTAAGGTCAGATCAAATTAACAAATCACTACATAGTATAAAACAAAGTCGCTTTCTCTGTCCCTATATCCCTGTGTATGCTTAAATCTTTAAAACTACGCAACGGATTTTGATGCGGTTTTTTTTTAATAAATGAGTGATTGAAGAGGAAGGTTTATATGTATTATAACATCCATTAAATAGTGCGAAGCCGGGGCGGGTCGCTATTTATAAAATAAACGTTGCAGGCCGCCTGGAATCTTAGGTTTAAAGACATTCTCATATAAGATATTACATCACTTCCATGAAAACAGTTTGCATTACATACTAAATACATAGTTATATACAAAAACTATTAAAAATAACAAATGAATAACAAGATCCGTTTGTCGGTTACAGTTAACAGTTAGTAAGTAGACAGGTACATTTGTTCATGTTACATATAAATTCCTTTTCTCACACATGCAATGAAATATTGACGTTATGTTCGTTATAGCAGGCTTCAAAGTATCACGGAACAACTCGAGAGAACTGTAAAGGAATTTCATACAAATTTGTAGGCCTAAGCCGGGAAGTATTTCTTATTTTATTTTAATGTAAACATGGCGTCTGTGTTCAAGAACAGGGCTGCGACCGCGAAAGCACTATCGTATTTTTTCTCTCAGTCGCTCAAATAACATTTCTACTGGAGCGATAGAGAGATAAAATACGATCGTGCTTTCGCGGTAGCGCCCCAGGCTAAACAGCCGAATTATATTTTTATATTTTTTTTTTCTGGTGGCTGAATGGTTATCGAACCAAAAATATCCGCGTTAATGCCTATTACACACGAACTGATATTAAGTATACAAATCTGTAAGATTCAATGTGTTGATGAATAAATTTAAAATACTGTCCATGCGTAAGTCTCCGGAGACCATAGATAATATTTGAAATCCTCTGCATTTATTTTATTTATTATAGAAATTAAGATTCTTATTATCAGGTTGTGTATAATGGCCCTAATAGGGACTATTTGAACACTACACACGCGAAATACGAACGAAATCCTTAAAAAACATTACGGAGCGATTGGAAGGAAAATTAAAATTTGTTTTTTAAGAAGTGTATTTTCTTTATTTCATTGCATATGTTTGAGAAAAGCACTATACATGCCTTACCGTGAAAAGGGCTTGCCGGCTTCGTATCACTATTTGTACCTACTCATCCCGGCATCTGCAGTAAAGTACCGTTATTTGTCGAGTACCAAACTTTAAAAAAAGTTGAAACAGGCTTGTAAGGGACGGCACAGATTGTATTCAGCCAAATCAACTCCTATTTTTCTGTACAACCGCGACGTTTTTGTATGTGTCGCAAATAGTTTGGATGTTTCGACAGAAAAATACACTAGAATTACGTTTTGAAACGGGATATTTACCATGTATATTTGTATTTTTGAGTTCCCGATTCGTAATTCTAATGTAAATGACCATGTAAGCTTGAAATCTTAGAAAAATACACTAGCGATTCTGTAAAAAAAACTGCGGGAAAGCATGAAGTTGACGTTTTAAGGTTATGTTTATCAAATCTTAATTCAAATTTCGTCTCAATTCCCCTTTTTTGGAAAAGCACTGTACTAGCCTCGGCCGGAATGGCAATTGGGTGCTTCGTATTGTAACTAAACGGACTCGCAAGCTCGTTCGTTTAAACAAATACTCAGCCTACATTAGGCTCCTTCCCTGCTACGGCATTAATGTACTATTTAAATCCGTATTGTACGAAGGGTCGGCCTGAAAACCAGCGTTGTAGTAGGTAAGCCTGCTGCAACACATGCTGAGGTTCGCTCCTTTTTAGCATCATAATTTTAAGTCTTTACTTTTACATGTAAACATATCAATTTGTGCCTATTTAAGTTTTTATTGTAAGCCTTGTAATGTTTTATTGCATTGTAAACATTTATCAATTTGATGTTAAATAAAAATTTTCTATGTCTATGTCTATGTCTATTTATTTATCGTCGGGTGAAGTAAAGGTGCAGGTATAGGTCGCGTTGGCATTACCGCGGTGCCGGGGCCGCAGCTGTCGCCGCGCGGCGCCGGCGCGACTCACGCGCGACTAATGGCCTGCCAGCTGACGACCGAAGCCTGCACACGATCTGTCTTAGCAAACTAATGTCCCGGCTAACGCTACTTATAGTTCTCTGGGTAAATTACTGAGAGTTGATTGAAACTTGGAATGCGATTACACACTTTAATTAGACATTTTAAAATTACAACTTAACCCGACAATTCGAGTGAGCGCGACCGAAGCTAGGTACGAACTGTCTTTCTATCCCGAACTACACTATTAAGCACTTTTGGCTTTAACGCCCACTCGCGCACATAACACGCTGGTTAATAGCCGAGTAATGCACATATTAGGGTCATACTTAGTTGAAAAAACAAAAGTCGTCCCTCCTGTGGTCAATAGTTAACGGCTCATGTGCATGTTAGCTATGTTTTTATTACAGGGATTTATAGAAACGGAGACACTGTTCATGCGGGTTACTGGTCCCATCCAAAATTAAGCTTTTCCAATTAGCCCTTAACTTTTGATATGTCCACAGAAAAGACGCGGACCTAAATCCGTGTATGACCCATTTCTAGTCGTTCCTATTCACAGTCAACGAGTAAGTTATTACTAGTGGCTCTGTGAGCAGAAGGCATGGCGCGGGTTTTTTTTGTTTCAAAAGTTCCAAAAACTGTCTCTATGAAAAAAAAATATAACTACAGAACCAGCTAACGAAATTTCACGAGAATCGGTTGGTTTGGAAAACCAGAAATCTGGAAAACCGGAATTCGGATATACGAAAGCATTTTTGTCGAAGCTGATGCAGAGACCTTCGTTTCACTGGACAATTACTTTCGCGATGTATCGTGGCTCATGAATTTTACACGTAGACGTATGACCTGGCCGTCGCGGCGATCGGTTGAATACTTATATATATCTATTAAATATATCGTCGTCTAGTACCCATAACACAAGCCTTCTTTAGCTTACTGTGGGGCTAGTTCGATTTGTGTAAGATTGTCCTCTAATATTTATTTATTTACTTATTCAATAACAGCTGCCTCATGAGTCATGAGAGAGCTCTTTCACTGTTGAATTTTGCGTAATATCTCAGACCCTCGTAACAAACAGATATCGTGCAAGTTTTAATAAATTTATTTGGCTTCAAGAACGCCAAAACAAACTAAAGTGCTTTAAAGTCAACTCCTTCGGACCGAGAGCAAAGACGATTTGACTAAACAAAGAGCAAATAGTTTTAGGATCACGGACACGTATGATGTTAAATGCATCCCCTCCGGCGCGGAACGAGGAAGCAGTCGCAAACAAACAGACAAACAAACACGTCGGAACCTATCGCGACCAAACACGGCACAAACGTCGAGGGGCAGTGCAAGCAAGTGCATTTCCCGTCCACTCACCACTGCTACTCTAAAACTAACTTCATGACTTTGGCGCAAGGTTGGAATTACCTAGTGCGGAATATCATAAGTTATTCTGCGCTCCGGAATGAGTTTAGGCCTTAAGGTTTTTATGTAAGGTTGCAATTAGCACGCGACTATCATCGGCAGTTTATAGGTAGTTGCAGGTGTAGTTTAAACTTTATTACGTGTATGCAGGTTAGGTAATCGCCTGTGCGTGTGCCTGGCGGCGTGCCAGCGGCGCCGCGGCGTCTGTGCCCGCTCGAAATGTTTGCTTTCATGAATTGTGTTGGCTTTAAATTAAAGACGAGTGGACGTTAGTTAAATTTATGTTTCAACGTGTGTCATCTTTTAATGTAATTTCAGTTTGTCAGCGAAGAATTCGTGATGAAAAAGAAAATGTTTTTAAAAATAAGAACCGTCAAAAGAAAAAGATTCTACATTGTACAATAAACTTAACGAGTACTGAAGTTTATCTTTCAAAACAAAGGCAATGTTGATGGAATCAATACATTAACTTTGATTATACAGGGTGTTCGGTATATGGACCGTCAAAATTTTTACGGGTGTTGGAAATGACAAAATCGTACCTCCATGACAGTGACTCTTAGGGCCCAGGGTCCAAAGGTGGAAAGGTAGCAAATGACCCTCGCACCCCGAAAAATTTGGCAGTCCATATGCCGAATTCCCTGTATACTGTGAGAATTTCTTTTCGTGGTGCAATAAAGAATATATTATTATAAAACTAAAAAAAAACTCTAGACTTTAGGTAGAGGAAGAAACCGTTATTTATAGCCATAGGAATAATTTACATGATAGTAAACTGAATGCAGAAGATACATCATGTTGGTTGTAAAGTTTGTCCGTGAGTGCGCGCCATCTATCGGCGGGACTGTGTACGAACTGGATTCACAATGAAGCAAACTACTGGCGGCGTCGGCCGCAATAGTGCAGCAAAAGGCCAACAGGTGGCGGCCGACATTTGTTAAAATTTCACAAATATTCATCAAAGTAATTCTTCACAAAATAATGTTCAACATGGCTTTATATCATTGAAAATAGTCGTCTTGTGGGACTTGTGGGTTGTTATTGTTGAGTAGCAAATTATTTATTCACATCAGGAGAAAACAGCAATAAAACAAAATAACAACATGAATATTAACAGCGGAGCTAATTACAGGATTTCACAGCCGTCTTATGCGTCGAGTTGCGGGTGTATATCGCAAAGAAGATGGAAAAATGGATGTAAAGTTGGTCTTACCTTGACGAGGCTGAGGCGCACGGACAGGCTGGTGCGGTCGGAGGGGTTGGCGCTGGTGGTGTCCAGCAGCGCGCGCACGCCCGCCAGCGCCGCCTCCGCGTCCCGCGGCGCGCGCGCGGCCTCCAGCGACGACACCCTGCGGGGGAGCACGCGTTAGTGGCGGCAGCGGCGGGCAGTCCAGCACTGGCGCGCGCCAGCAGGGGCTCCAGCTGCTCCTGCACGCCGCGCGCCAGCACCGGCCCGCACGCTCACCTGTGCCGCAGCGCCTGCAGCGCGGCGGCCGCGCGCAGCCAGCGCGCCAGCAGGTGCTCCAGCTGCTCCTGCACGCCGCGCGCCAGCACCGGCCCGCACGCTCACCTGTGCCGCAGCGCCTGCAGCGCGGCGGCCGCGCGCAGCCAGCGCGCCAGCAGGTGCTCCAGCTGCTCCTGCACGCCGCGCGCCAGCACCGGCCCGCACGCTCACCTGTGCCGCAGCGCCTGCAGCGCGGCGGCCGCGCGCAGCCAGCGCGCCAGCAGGTGCTCCAGCTGCTCCTGCACGCCGCGCGCCAGCACCGGCCCGCACGCTCACCTGTGCCGCAGCGCCTGCAGCGCGGCGGCCGCGCGCAGCCAGCGCGCCAGCAGGTGCTCCAGCTGCTCCTGCACGCCGCGCGCCAGCACCGGCCCGCACGCTCACCTGTGCCGCAGCGCCTGCAGCGCGGCGGCCGCGCGCAGCCAGCGCGCCAGCAGGTGCTCCAGCTGCTCCTGCACGCCGCGCGCCAGCACCGGCCCGCACGCTCACCTGTGCCGCAGCGCCTGCAGCGCGGCGGCCGCGCGCAGCCAGCGCGCCAGCAGGTGCTCCAGCTGCTCCTGCACGCCGCGCGCCAGCACCGGCCCGCACGCTCACCTGTGCCGCAGCGCCTGCAGCGCGGCGGCCGCGCGCAGCCAGCGCGCCAGCAGGTGCTCCAGCTGCTCCTGCACGCCGCGCGCCAGCACCGGCCCGCACGCTCACCTGTGCCGCAGCGCCTGCAGCGCGGCGGCCGCGCGCAGCCAGCGCGCCAGCAGGTGCTCCAGCTGCTCCTGCACGCCGCGCGCCAGCACCGGCCCGCACGCTCACCTGTGCCGCAGCGCCTGCAGCGCGGCGGCCGCGCGCAGCCAGCGCGCCAGCAGGTGCTCCAGCTGCTCCTGCACGCCGCGCGCCAGGGCGCCGCCGCACGCGCCCAGCACGGCGCGGCCGCCCGCGCGCGCCGCCGACACCGCGCCTGCGCGCGCCGTCATCTGCACACAACACAGCCGTCCATTACCGATCTGTTAACGAGCTCGAGTCGCGAATGTTGTGCGACAGTGGCGTACCTGCTGCTCGAGGTCGCGCAGCTTCTGCTTGAGGTCCTTGAGCGGCTCCTGCGCGGCGCGCGCCTGCTGCAGCGCGCGCTCGGCGCCGTCCAGCCACGCGCCGCACGCCTCCAGCGCCGCGTACAGCGCCGCCCACTCCGCCTGGCAGCGCGACCACCTGCCCACACACTCACGATAAATACACTCTTTAACGACTTACACGACACTTATCGATTAACCATAGGACTCTATCGTCGATCGTATCGTCGGACTAAACGTCTATCAAACCTATATTAGTTAACTAGCCGCTAAAGTTCGTCTGTCCTTATCTGTCACTTTGCCATTTACGTTTGTGAGAAAGGGACAAAGAACGTTGTAGTTAGCAGAGGTTTGTTAAGTTTTATGAATATGGGTGCAAGTACTTAAGATATGTCAATCTTTAGGTTAAGTCTTAAAACTAAAAATCGCCTTCCTAGCATAGTCAGAAGTACTATAAAGCCTATAAAAAAGCCTACATTGCCCCTTTTGCGAACTTATCGACATGAAATTAGAACACATTGTTTCGGCCCAGCAAAGCTACGCGCCTACACACCGTTGCTAAGCAAATATCTCTAGGCGCTATAACTATTCCGACTGTTAAGAACATTATGCTTTGTCACTTCACGATCCGATCTTGTTTGAACTACATGAATTTGTAATTAAATCGTCAAAAATATATTTGGAGTTTTATCTGAAGCTCCCTTATGTCAATACGAGACATAAAATGGTGGCCCATGAGGGGAAACACACACATTTGCTGGGCCGAAACACACTTTTTTATTTTATTTTAGGTATTCAGGGGTAATTTTGAAATGACACGGTCTGTCTTTTTCAGATTTCAAAAAAAGTAAATAAAGTGATAAAGAGTGAGTGTGACCTCTCTCGGCGCTCGGCGTAGGCGTCCTGCAGCCGCGCCCACTCGGCCTGCAGCTTGCGGCGCACGCGCGCGGCCTGCGCCTGCGCCTCGCCCGCCGGCGCGCCCAGCGCACCGAACACGGCCTCCGTCTCCGCCACCTCGCGCTCCAGCTCCGAGATCGACGACTTCACTTTCTGTTACACAAACTTAATATCGTGGGGACGACTCGCATACTCAGTTCGGTTCAAAGTGGGCTTAGATTGCTTGTTTTTTATTTTATTTCTTAGGAAAACTTACAGCTAAAGTAATAAAATAGGTCGCGACATAGAAACAGTAAGCCGATTACTTTCCACAGATAGAAAACTGCGTAAAGTACATGACGTGCGAAATCACAAGAGTAATAATACCTATTAGGTATGCTTATAAATACGCAGCTTGACAGCTCGGCAATGAGTTTAAACAGTGAACAAGAACAAGAAAAGAGAAAAAAAACAAAGCCTCTTTTTAACCGACTTCAAACAAAGAGGAGGTTCTCGATTCGACCGTATATGTTTTTATTTATTTGTATGTTTGTTACTCCGCGATTTATGAACAGATTTGGATAATTATTAATCCCGTTGTTATGAAAGTTGACTTCTGATGATGGGAACCGAAAAATTGTCGGAACTCCTCAAAAATTCAAGGGCATACATAGCGATTTTAGTATTTTCGGTAACAAATCGAGCATTTGCATTCAGAAAGTAACGTTTGGTGAACGGGACCTGATGAAGAAGACAACAGATGGTGATCCAAAACTCCTAGGGTTTCACGGTTAGCGCTAGATATTTCGAACGAGATACAGAAGCGACTATGACGAAGGCAATTTAAATGGTCCTGATGTAATGTTACTATTTACCTGATTTGGTGATCGAAGCCGGAAGATAAGCAACGGAACTCCATAATAAAAATCTGTGTGTGCGCCGCCACAGTGCACAGTGCACAGTGCAGAGTGTAGAGTGACCGACCTGCAGCGCGTCCTCCTGCAGCGGGAAGTCGTCGTAGTCGCGCGCGCCCAGCGGCGCCGCCTGCAGCCGCCGCGCCGCCGCCGCCGCCAGCGCGCGGCAGCGCGACGCGCGCGTCACGTACTCGCCGCAGCGCGCCTCCGCCGCCTCGTGCTGTCTGCCCCGCTGGTCGCGCGGCGGCCGACCCGCCTCGTACAGCTGCTGCGCGCGCGCCCAGGCCTGCGCGGCGTCGGCGGCGGCGCGCTCGGGCACGCGCACGCGCGCCGCGCGCAGCGCGCGGCACAGCTCGCCCACGCGCTCCGCGTCGCCCTCGCGGTCCAGGAACTCCTCCCGCGCGAGCGCGCGCCCGCCCTTCACGTCGCCCTCGATGCGCTTGAACCAGCGCTGCAGGCTCTCCAGCAGGCCGTTCAGCTCCTTGATGTTGTCCTACAAAACGAAACGTACATTTATACAGCCTAAAAAAGCAATTTTACAATAATACGCGACGTGTTTCTATGTGCCTCAATTAAAATCAGCCTCGACCGGAATGGCAATGTAGGCTTCGTATTATAATGAAGCGGACTCGCAAGTTCGTCCGTTTAAAGTAATACTCGGCCTGCGATCGCGTCCCTCCCGGCCTCGACAATAATGTACTGTTATCTGGCAGCTTTCGAAAGAGTGGGACAAGACAGTGAAGAGGGTCTCGCCTCGGCCTGCATGGCGACGTGCCGCTTGGCCTCGATCTCGGCCAGCAGCTGCGCCCACTTGTCGCGCAGGCGGTCGCTGTGCGCGCGCACGCACTCGCCCAGCAGCGGGCTGGCGGCGTGGCGCGCGTACACCAGGCTGTCCCCGCGCGAGATCAGCGCCGCCGCCTCCGGCGCCAGCGCGCCCAGCTGGTGCTTCAGGATCTGCGGGACACGACCACACGCGGGTGCTTAACGACCTTCCCTGGGCACGCAACCGTAGGGGCAGCATGGACTTCGGGAAAAAAACGCATAACCCCACATTAGGAGGGGCACCAGGACAGGGAACGTGTTAAGATATATTTGAAACATTTACTTTAAACTCGACACTCAAAGTGTTCAATTACAAAAATAAGCGTCAAAGGATAGAGGATGTACCTGGACTCGATTTTATCCCTTAATCTTCCCGTTACAGAAATATTTCAAATCGCCGTGATGAGGCATTCGAGAGACTGCGCCCCTTGCGATGAGTGAGGCGTCGGGAACTAGCGCGCACTAGGTGCAAGGATTTTTAGAACCTGACTGTGGCTTTAAAGCGATAGGAGGGCGCGATTGAAGAGTAGCCTGGGGAAAATCCAGAGGAAACCTCCGACACGACCAGTTTAGACGAGCGACGGCGGCTTACCTCGAGCCGCTTGCCGGGGTCCTTCTCCGCGTCGACGGCGCCCACCGTGAGCATGACGACGTCCATGCGGCGCGCGGCGGCGCTGGCGGCCGCCTCGTACTCCTCCAGCTCGGGGTCGGAGGCGCCCAGCGCGCCCAGCAGGCTGTCCGGGGACAGCGGGGACAGCGGCGGCAGCGGGGACGGCGGGGGCGAGCCCAGCGACACGGGGGACAGCGGGGGGGACTGCCGGCACACGGGTTAGTGATGTCAGGTCGGCATACAGTTGTTGGTGAGTCAATCGTCGCTACGTTGTGGATACAACTGTTATATCGAACTTTCAACAAATAACCACGAGTCGTCGTCGGCCAAAAATACTCGGCATTTTCGCTCTTCCGATTTGTAACGGTAAATCGAAAGAGCGAAAACGCAGAGTATTTTCTTTGAATCAAATGTTCACGGCAAAGAATAACATTCTAGTCGTTCAAAACAAATAATATGAACTCAAATGGTTGTCTCAATTTTAGTAGTAAACTAATGACTTCCCAAATGCACACATCAGAAAAATATTATTAATACATTAGTTTTTTAAATATTCTCAAACGGGGTCACTATAAAACCCATGTGGCGCATACATGCATTCTCAAGGAAAGAAAATGTCCCTTTTTGTCTATGTTAATAGGGATGATTTCTAATTACGTCAAAGGAACGGCGTCTTGTCAAACCTACCTCGGGTTCCGACCCCTGAAGCCTTTCTGTATTCAGCCGCAGCCGCTCCCGGCTCAACGGGATGTGCGAGCGGCGCGGGCTGGGGCTCTTGCTGTCCCGCTCGCGCTCGCCCGCGGCCGCCGCGTGCGTCTCCTTCAGCGGCGTGGACGTGCCCAGCGGCTCCGGCGCCCGCGACTGCAACGAGCGCGCGGTCACAACGACTGCGGACACCTCCAACTGACACGAATGATAGATTTCATACTAGTCAAACTACGATCGGCGGAAAAGCGCCAATGTTATCTAGCACGAAATCTAGCATACGTGCAATACTGCTTTAATAACACCTAACGGGCCCTACAATATCTACCTGAGGCGTGTCTTCGACTTCTGAGTAAATGACTTCGTCGGCGATGTTGATAGTTAAGTCCTCGGGCTGCGAGGCCTGGAGAGACCCGTCGGAAGACTCTTCGGCAGTTTGCTCCTCCGATGTTTCGGCTGGGGATTTGGGCGACGGAGCTTCGTGAGACTCTTCCTCTTCGACGATCTGTTCGGATGGCTTGTCGAGAGGCTTCTCCTGGTTCGACTCGCCAGACTCGTTCTCTTTCCCCGCCTCGGTCGGGCGGGGCGCGGGCGCGGGCGCGGGCGCGGGGCTGGCGAGCTCGTCGGTGGCGGACGGCTCGGGCAGCGCCGGCTGCTCGCGCGGGACCTCGTCGAGGATCAAGTATTCGTTGACTTCGTCTCTCCGCAGGTTGAGCTGGGCCGCGTGTTGGCGGAGGCTCAGGTCGAACGCGAGAGGGCACTGCGGCGTCGCGCCGTCCATAGGCGTCGGGGGCGGCGTGTGCGTGTCTCCCTGGGGCTCCGAGGACGGGATCACGTCCGGCGCGGCCATGCTTATCTTAACAGCTTTGGGTTTGTCGTCGTCAGCACTACGGCGCTTCAATATGCCTAGCGTCGGTTTCATGCGGTGCTCCAGAGTCTTAACTTGGACGACGAACGTCCTGGGCTCCGTGCCGAGGTCGACGGCCGGGCGCTCCTCGGCGAGGCCGGCGGGGTCCTCCACGACCGGCACCGGCTCCGCGCGCCGCGGGACGAACTGCAGCGCCTCCTCGCTCGCCGCCTCCTCCGCGGGGCTCACGGTGGCCTTGAGGATCTCGCGCTCGCGGACGGCGACCACGTGCGGCCCGGGCTCGGCGCCGGCCGATATCCGCGTGAAGAGCTCGCTGTCCTGCAGCAGGTTGAAGGTGCTGCTGTCGCGGCGCGGGGCGGAGGGCGTGGCGGGCGCGGAGGCGGGGCGCTCCGGCGAGCCGCGCCGGGGCTCGCGCCGCAGCGGCGCGGGGCTGCGCAGCGCGAGCGGGATGCGCGAGCGCCGCGGCTCGGGCGCGGCGCGGCGCCGGACCGTGTCGGAGACGCTCTCGTAGCTCGGCGCCTGCAACAGCCCGCAGCTAAGCACCGCTGACAAGCCCGCCCACGCGCGCCCACACCCGCCCACACCCGCCAACGCGTGACGTTATTTACAGTGAGTCCTTTAGTGCTTTTAGTCGGTTAATCCACGCCACTACACCGGGTTCACGAGTAGGTTCACTCCTTGCGAGTTGTGCGGACATCCAAGCTCGAATTTACAATGCGGGACGACAACCGATGGAACCACTTACCTGCGGGGTACGGGGGAGGGACGAAATGTACAATGGATGAAAATGTGAGCCGGACCTAGACGCGCCGTTTGCAACCCAAAATGTACAACTTTGCAAACAGGCATCGGGTCGGCTGTGAACGCCGAGCTTCCGAAATTCATTGTTAATGAAAAGCGAGTATTGTTTTTTTTTAATTTCACGCTGATTTAGATTGTTAATTTGTTACGAGAAGCTTCTTAGTTTTTAAGGTTCTGTATCTCAAGAAAAAAACGGAATATTTATAGGATCACTTTGTGATCCGTCTGTTTGTTAAGACCATCTCGAGAACGCGTAGAAGCATCGAGTTGAATTTAAAACCACATACTCAGGCCCACAGTCCCTCGAAGTTGGGAAAAAATGAAATTTCTCAGTTAACGTTAAAACAAGATACGGCCGTTTATGCAGCAAATTTGGCAAGTGATATCCTCTTACACTAGAAGTACTGAGAACACTCTGAAAACTATACATTTGTAACTAAATCATAAAAAATGTAGTCTTTATCTACAGTACGTAATCATTATCTACAAATTTGTACGGAACCCTCGGTGGGCGAGTCGGACTCATCCTAGTACGGTTTTTAGTCAGACAAGAAACAAAGGCAATGAATATCGGAAACGAGGCTAGCAAAGCATTCCCAAAAGCCACAGCGCACTCACCGCGGCGTCGGCAAGCGGCTCGTCCGCCGCGTCCGGCGCGTCCGGCACGCCCGGCGCGTCGTCCGGCGCGCGCGCGCTCAGCTCGGGCGCCGCGTCGTCCACGAGCTGCGGCGCGCCGGCCGCGCCGCGCCGCAGCCGCTCCCAGCGCGCGTTGACGTCGTCCACCTGCGCGCGCAGCTCGGCCAGGTGCGCGGGGTCGCAGCCGCGCGCGTACTCGCGCGTGTTGGCGTTGAGCTTGTCGCGCACGGCCTCCATGCGCGACATCTCCAGCTCGAGCGCCTGCCGCCCGCGCCCGCCCAGCCCGCCGAGCCACGCGCCCAGCGCCGCCAGGTCGGCGTGGATCTCGCGCGCCGTGAGCAGCGCCGCCTCCAGCCTCGCCTTGGCCTCGGTGACGGCGGCGCCGAGCCGGTTGTACAGCTCCTTCAGCGCGTCGATGCGCGGCGAGAGCTCGCGCCCGCCCTCCTCCTCCGCCATCTTGCGCCCCGTCTTGATCACCGACTCCACCTCCGACTTGATCTCGCTCAGGGTGCGGTAGAATTTCTGGGGGGCAGAAACATTCGTAAATTTCGACCAAGACAAGTAGGTTCCTACCAGACGAAACTCGTTAGACAGACTATACTCTTAAATGAGAGCCGTATGATTGTTTCATTTGACAACGTGCGTTTTATGGAATTTATATAACCGCGTAGAGTCGCTAGGCCAGTTACGCGGCCTGCGTCAGTTTGCGGCCTCCTGAAGAACGAAGTTTTTTCAATTAAAGATATTTACATTTTTACATGTCCTAAAGACATAGTGAGTCGTATGCGTTTTAATTAGTAGCTATTGAATGGGAATATATTAAAAAAGCAAGAAAATATCCTTTCAGTTCATCGACTTCTCCAAGTGGCCGCAAACTAGCGCATCAAATTAACAGGCCGTAAACTCACCTAACGACCCTACTAAGCACACAAAAAATCATCAAGCAAAATTGTCTCGATGTATATGTAACCGTGTATGTCCGGAAAGACGTGTGGATTCCACACGTCTTTCCGAGACACGCACGGGGTTCCACACTGTGGAACCCCGTGCGTGTCTATTTGAGCCCCTCTGTGAAACAAACATGATTACAGTATGTGGGGCATCTAATAATTCCTGGTTGAATATTTCAGCAAACAGTGCTATTAAATTTTGCCAAATGAAACCATTTTCAGTATTATTTTATTCAATAACAATTATAGAATCAAGAGTACATAATAAACCCGAAGAACATCGACGCCTATAAACTTACGAGCCATTTGAGCGCAGTCAGCGCGAGCACCAGACCCAAGTACAGCGCGTCCCAGCCCATGGCCGCTGGTCGTTTATGATAGATCGCTCCGGAATACTCTGTGAGATTCAGTAGCGACATAACCCTGTTCCGACGTGGTTGTCATATCGAGTGGACACTAACTGGCCCCTATTTCACCAAAGCTGACAGGCGCGACAATTGTCAAAAAAAGTAGTTGGTGAAACAGTTTTCACATGAAATTTGTCGATTTGTCAGCCTACATATGTCAAATACATACGTCTACTTGGTGAAATAGGGGCCTGGTTAATTAAACGAGCGATTCAAACAATTCTAATGCCTAAGTAGCCTACATTGTACAAATGTAGTGAATAAGTAAATAGATAAATGATATATTATTCAATTAAGAATAAATTGACGTGTAACAATGTTATAAATACATTTTCATTTTCATTCAATGCTTAATTAAGCATTTGAATCGCTCGTTTGTTTATATCTAATCATATCAGCGTTCAAAGTTTTCTAAAGTGTCGTAGATCACAGCACCAACAATAATCCGTGCAAGTACACTGGTCGAGGACGCGAGTGCGGCGCGGCGCGGCTCCGGCCGGACTGGAGCGCGGGCGCCGCCGCCGCGGAGGCTGCGCGCGCGTGCCGGCTTAGCCGAGATTAGCGAACACACCCCGGAGGTGCGACTCAGTCGAACACGCCAGGTATTTATTTATACCAGGAGAACTGTACAAGCGAGCTGTACATTGTAGCTTTTATGTCTATATAGCATCATCATATTACGTTGTTTGCATACCTACGTATGATTTTACAGTTTATATAACGTATGTTTGTGACTATTATTTAGTGTGTTAATAAACTCATTCAACGGAACACCTCTCTTACTTTGACTACAAACTACATTCATCCCACGGGCATTACAGCCCGTAACATTGGTCCTTCGAACCGGATAGTAACAACAATGTAACAACATGTATATTAACAGAAAAACCAATTACAGGATCTCACAGATAGCGCTAGTGTATATACGAAATAAGCGCACTCGCACACAATTACAAGCAAACAGTATTGGAACAAGAATATCGAAAGAGAGTAAACAAGCAATCTAAGCCTACTTCGAACTCAGATTTTTAGGGTATAAGTACTATAATTACGTTTTACTGAAGCTAGTTGGCCATTATTTTATAGCAGGATAATTTGACCATCTGTTTGATCAATACGACTAAGTACATTTCTTGTGGCTACACCAAGTCGCGGCATGCTAACTTCACCATAAAACTCGCTAACAATATTGGCCGTAAAAAGAGTTTTTGGAAGGTATATCCTAATAATATTATAAACGTGAAAGTTTGTGCGGATGGATGTACGTTCCGCTTAATCTCAAAAACTACTGAACGGATCTCTATGAAACTTTCCAGTATTGTAGCTTAGACATCAGAATATGCTACCTTTTATCCGCGGGTAACACCGCAGGGCGTTACTTACTAAATGTCATTTACACGACGCAAATTATAAATCGTTTACGTTTTGTAATTTAATTCAAGGTGTAATCCATTTTTACAGAAAATTCATTTAGTACAGAACACCGAATGCCTCGTCCGAACGATTTCGCAGTTCACCGGAGAATCCTTTCAACGGCGCGATGACTAGGCGCCGCACGCGAGCACCACACACCACATTGCATTGCACCGCACAGACAAACAAACAAATAGTCCACTTAGTCAGCTTCGAAATTACAAACAATAGCCATCGAATATATACATTCTAGAAGTCTGTATTTTTGTTAAGAAACACCCTGAATTGTTTAGAACAGCAAGAGACGTGTTTACACGCAATTCTAGAAATCCAGGGCGGCTGGCACACGACTGCGTCCCACGAACATCATTCTACTTTAAACAATGTTATGGCATGTGCATTAAGCTATTTAATAAGTTACCGCTAAACATCCAATAATTGCCTTTCAATAGATTTCGAAATAGTTTAATAAAATTGCTGCAAGAGAAACAGTATTATGAGATAAAGATGTTCCTTTTAGATAAGTTTTAATTATTTGCATGCTACGAGTAGTATTATTTTTGTAATATCTATAGCAGAATATGTTCTTTAATTGTATTTTATCATCCATGTAATTAATTATTCTATGCAAATAAAGAAGTTTGAAGTTTGAATAAGTGCAAATTGCCCCATTGCATAATTGTATATAATGAAGACTGTTTGTTTCTAAACAAATAAGTGCAAATGTATCTGGACAAGCTCTAAAGTCTTGAGTGGCCTTAACAAAAGTTTGTATTATTTGTTGAGCGCTTTGTGTATCCACTATCCAGATGTGCTTAATAGTGACTGCACTTGTACAGCAAAAGTAACATGATGTCAGCATTTGTAAACTGTGTTTTTCATGGGATGTTTGGAAACATCCGGGTTATTTAACATAATGTGAATGGCAGAGACCATGACATTGGGCCGCGGCTGTATTGTGCAGCGCGCATTGTACTGTGTGGCGCGACGCGTGCGAGTAGACGCGCGGGCGCAACCTGCGCGACACGGCATCCACACGCGGGTGGGTCATTGTCAGTTGCAAAAACAAAAGTTGTCCCTTCGGTGATCAATAGTTAACAGTTTATGTGCATGTAAGCTGTGGATTTAGTATATGGCTTTATAGCAACGGAGACACTGTTTATGCTGGTTACTAGATCAATCCAAAATTAAGCTTTGTAGCCCTTAACTTTTGATATGTCCACCGAAAAGACGCGAACCTAAATCCGACAATGATCCGGGTACGCTCAACTTCAGATAAAACTATACATTCTTTCACTTTATTGTTTAGACATAAAGTCGAACAGCGTATATATTTATGATGCTGACTGTACACATCGAGGGAGTAACAACTCGCTTAAACTAGGGGCCCTGTCAGCTACAGACCTCACGAGTTTTTTTTAATTTTCCAAAAACTGAAGACAAATACGCAACTTTTGTACTATCGTTAGGTAGGTTTTAATGTGAAATTTTAACTGTCAGCTCATACATTTATACTTCAAAATTGAACTCACAAAATTTCACGTGAATCGGTTGACAAATGCGTCCAATATATTAATATGGTTATGAGAATTGGATTTGTGGTTGCAATGAGAGCCAGGCGTACTCAAGGAAAGAATTCCATTTATTATGTATCTTCCTAGCCTTATGTATACTTAAGGTTGTGCTGACACAAGCAATATGCGTTTATGTCGCAGTAAACTATTGTATTACTGCTGAACACTGAAAGTGGCCAATTGCCGGAAATCAGGATATCCGGAATTCGGACATACGAAAGCATTTTTGTCGAAGCTGAAGCAGAGACCTTAGCTTCGTTTCGTTCAGAGACTCGTATGTTTGGTTTAATCTAAACGGCCGAGCAGTACGCACCTACGTTTTTGTTAATGTATTACACTAGTAGATACGCTCTCGTTGGCTATGTTGTTTTCAATGTATTTTCTGCTGAACAATAAATAATATTTGTATTGTATTGTTATCAAAGATATGACTCCTGGCTCAGTGAGCTGTGGACCTCGGGATTGGTTTTTGTTTTTTGAAAATTCCCACAACATGACTGCACAAAAATATATATAATTATCGGATATGAGCACAAAATTTCACGAGAATATATTTTTTTTATGAAAAACGTGGACTCCTACATAGACATAGAAACATTTTATTAAACATCACAAGGCGTGGCTCAACAGTCTAAATTCTCCTTCCGGATCGAAGATTCATTGACAAACGACGGCGTTGTTCGCATTAACGAAACATCAACCACGATTCCCAATATCTCATGAAAACAAAAAAAAAAAAAAAAAACACTAACCTTCGCATTGTCACTCATGGATGGGTCGGTTTAAGAAATAAAAGATCAACTATTCAAATACGACAAGCACTCCTGAAGGACTGGATCTCAGACAGTATCTCACTGGTTAC
Source organism: Epiblema foenella (assembly GCA_963556455.1). Taxonomy (NCBI): domain Eukaryota; kingdom Metazoa; phylum Arthropoda; class Insecta; order Lepidoptera; family Tortricidae; genus Epiblema; species Epiblema foenella. The sequence goes on from OY747096.1 coordinate 38,045,500, forward strand.
TCCCCGACGACTGGACCCCAGACGCCGCGGTGAAAGACACAAGGACACCTCCGCAAACCCGACACTCGCCGGTAGTTACGACACAATTCTCGCGCCGACGGATCCCGCGCACTGCGTAACCATTTCCGTGCCACTGCGTGCGCCTACTTTGTATTATTAACCTAGGTTAGGTACTTCAAAACAAATGTTTGGTTAGCTGTATATTTGACAACGCACGTCTATTATGGTAACATCATATTTGGAACACGTATTATTGTTTATTTATTTATTTATATCAGGAGAACCAACAGCAGTAACAACAATGTAATAACAAGCATATTAATGGAAAAACCAATTACAGGATCTCACAGATAGCGCTAGTGTATATACGAAATAAGCGCACTCGTACACAATTACAAGCAAACAGTATTGGCTCAAGAATATTGAAAGAGAAAAAACACAGTGTTATGTAATATACAATAATCAATTTGCTGGTAATCTGAGCTGTCTAGTAGACATGAGACTCAGAGATCAGATCACATAATCACGAAAGTGAAATGTTTCCATGAAATCGGGGGAAAGTACTGAGCTGCTAACGAGTTATATTTATTTGAGTTACAATAACGGCTGCTTGCAATAGAGACCGTTTAATATTTCACGAGTCAAAATCCCTGAAACCAAATATATATATATATTTTTTTTTTTTTATTTGTTTTAAGGAGTACCAACAGCTACTAGATTATGATAAGAGACTTAGATAATAATACAAAGCCAATTAAAGGAACTCACAGATAGAAACAAAACAAGGAATTTAACCAACTTTGCGTACACATTCACACTTTGCTATTCAGAATTAACTAAATAATAACGGAAAAAAAAAGATTGTATACACCCCAAAACTTAGCTGGGTTATGATTAGATTCGGCACTATCTGTGAAGAAGGGGTGAAAATTTTGCGTTTTATGTGAAATCGGAGTATGTCGTCTCGAGCACCAGCTATGTGCATTGTGCAACGGTCCATGTTAAATGTTCTGGTCTGTAGGGCGGAGCCGGAGCCGGAGCCGGAGCCGCGCACTCACCCGGACTGCAGCGCGAGCTCGCGCGCGGCGCCGCCGGCACGCTGTAGGGGGGGGGGAGCCCGCACTCACCAGGCAGCGGCGCAGCACGTCGCGCACGGCGTCGGGCTGCGCGGACTGCAGCGCGAGCTCGCGCGCGGCGCCGCCGGCACGCTGTAGGGGGGGGGGAGCCCGCACTCACCAGGCAGCGGCGCAGCACGTCGCGCACGGCGTCGGGCTGCGCGGACTGCAGCGCGAGCTCGCGCGCGGCGCCGCCGGCACGCTGTAGGGGGGGGGGAGCCCGCACTCACCAGGCAGCGGCGCAGCACGTCGCGCACGGCGTCGGGCTGCGCGGACTGCAGCGCGAGCTCGCGCGCGGCGCCGCCGGCACGCTGTAGGGGGGGGGGAGCCCGCACTCACCAGGCAGCGGCGCAGCACGTCGCGCACGGCGTCGGGCTGCGCGGACTGCAGCGCGAGCTCGCGCGCGGCGCCGCCGGCACGCTGTAGGGGGGGGGGAGCCCGCACTCACCAGGCAGCGGCGCAGCACGTCGCGCACGGCGTCGGGCTGCGCGGACTGCAGCGCGAGCTCGCGCGCGGCGCCGCCGGCACGCTGTAGGGGGGGGGGAGCCCGCACTCACCAGGCAGCGGCGCAGCACGTCGCGCACGGCGTCGGGCTGCGCGGACTGCAGCGCGAGCTCGCGCGCGGCGCCGCCGGCACGCTGTAGGGGGGGGGGAGCCCGCACTCACCAGGCAGCGGCGCAGCACGTCGCGCACGGCGTCGGGCTGCGCGGACTGCAGCGCGAGCTCGCGCGCGGCGCCGCCGGCACGCTGTAGGGGGGGGGGGAGCCCGCACTCACCAGGCAGCGGCGCAGCACGTCGCGCACGGCGTCGGGCTGCGCGGACTGCAGCGCGAGCTCGCGCGCGGCGCCGCCGGCACGCTGTAGGGGGGGGGGAGCCCGCACTCACCAGGCAGCGGCGCAGCACGTCGCGCACGGCGTCGGGCTGCGCGGACTGCAGCGCGAGCTCGCGCGCGGCGCCGCCGGCACGCTGTAGGGGGGGGGGGAGCCCGCACTCACCAGGCAGCGGCGCAGCACGTCGCGCACGGCGTCGGGCTGCGCGGACTGCAGCGCGAGCTCGCGCGCGGCGCCGCCGGCACGCTGTAGGGGGGGGGGAGCCCGCACTCACCAGGCAGCGGCGCAGCACGTCGCGCACGGCGTCGGGCTGCGCGGACTGCAGCGCGAGCTCGCGCGCGGCGCCGCCGGCACGCTGTAGGGGGGGGGGAGCCCGCACTCACCAGGCAGCGGCGCAGCACGTCGCGCACGGCGTCGGGCTGCGCGGACTGCAGCGCGAGCTCGCGCGCGGCGCCGCCGGCACGCTGTAGGGGGGGGGGAGCCCGCACTCACCAGGCAGCGGCGCAGCACGTCGCGCACGGCGTCGGGCTGCGCGGACTGCAGCGCGAGCTCGCGCGCGGCGCCGCCGGCACGCTGTAGGGGGGGGGGGAGCCCGCACTCACCAGGCAGCGGCGCAGCACGTCGCGCACGGCGTCGGGCTGCGCGGACTGCAGCGCGAGCTCGCGCGCGGCGCCGCCGGCACGCTGTAGGGGGGGGGGAGCCCGCACTCACCAGGCAGCGGCGCAGCACGTCGCGCACGGCGTCGGGCTGCGCGGACTGCAGCGCGAGCTCGCGCGCGGCGCCGCCGGCACGCTGTAGGGGGGGGGGAGCCCGCACTCACCAGGCAGCGGCGCAGCACGTCGCGCACGGCGTCGGGCTGCGCGGACTGCAGCGCGAGCTCGCGCGCGGCGCCGCCGGCACGCTGTAGGGGGGGGGGGAGCCCGCACTCACCAGGCAGCGGCGCAGCACGTCGCGCACGGCGTCGGGCTGCGCGGACTGCAGCGCGAGCTCGCGCGCGGCGCCGCCGGCACGCTGTAGGGGGGGGGGAGCCCGCACTCACCAGGCAGCGGCGCAGCACGTCGCGCACGGCGTCGGGCTGCGCGGACTGCAGCGCGAGCTCGCGCGCGGCGCCGCCGGCACGCTGTAGGGGGGGGGGAGCCCGCACTCACCAGGCAGCGGCGCAGCACGTCGCGCACGGCGTCGGGCTGCGCGGACTGCAGCGCGAGCTCGCGCGCGGCGCCGCCGGCACGCTGTAGGGGGGGGGGGAGCCCGCACTCACCAGGCAGCGGCGCAGCACGTCGCGCACGGCGTCGGGCTGCGCGGACTGCAGCGCGAGCTCGCGCGCGGCGCCGCCGGCACGCTGTAGGGGGGGGGGAGCCCGCACTCACCAGGCAGCGGCGCAGCACGTCGCGCACGGCGTCGGGCTGCGCGGACTGCAGCGCGAGCTCGCGCGCGGCGCCGCCGGCACGCTGTAGGGGGGGGGGAGCCCGCACTCACCAGGCAGCGGCGCAGCACGTCGCGCACGGCGTCGGGCTGCGCGGACTGCAGCGCGAGCTCGCGCGCGGCGCCGCCGGCACGCTGTAGGGGGGGGGGAGCCCGCACTCACCAGGCAGCGGCGCAGCACGTCGCGCACGGCGTCGGGCTGCGCGGACTGCAGCGCGAGCTCGCGCGCGGCGCCGCCGGCACGCTGTAGGGGGGGGGGAGCCCGCACTCACCAGGCAGCGGCGCAGCACGTCGCGCACGGCGTCGGGCTGCGCGGACTGCAGCGCGAGCTCGCGCGCGGCGCCGCCGGCACGCTGTAGGGGGGGGGGAGCCCGCACTCACCAGGCAGCGGCGCAGCACGTCGCGCACGGCGTCGGGCTGCGCGGACTGCAGCGCGAGCTCGCGCGCGGCGCCGCCGGCACGCTGTAGGGGGGGGGGAGCCCGCACTCACCAGGCAGCGGCGCAGCACGTCGCGCACGGCGTCGGGCTGCGCGGACTGCAGCGCGAGCTCGCGCGCGGCGCCGGCCTGCACGGCGCGCAGCGTGCGCATGGCGCGCGACAGCCGCGCCTCCAGCCCGCCCTCCGCCTCGTCCGCGGCCTCCGCGCCGCCCAGCGCCGACAGCTGCTCCACGCACTCCTCGAACTCACGCTGGAAACGTGAAAGCACGGGAATATACGAGGACGTTACAGTAGCTACGGAAGAAGTCACCTCGCAACTAACAAGAACTCGCAAAAAGCAAGAAAAACGCGATAGTGTGATATCAATCCTCCGACATGTCAAATCTCATAGTTCGTGGGTACGCTCCGGGGGTTATTATTTTTAAAGTTATTATATATTTCAAAATGGTCCTAGAGAGCTGCAACTCAGTATGTAGAGTGATACCCCGGATAACAAAAAGTTTTTTTACTCCAAAAAAAATTTGTATTAGACCCGAACGGTGAGAGATAGGTATGAGGAGCTCGACCAAATGAAAGATAGAGAGTTGAGGGGGGAAAAAAACTACTTTAAATTTTTGCCACAAAATGAAATTTTTTTTGGCCAAAATTCAAAATAGTCCGATGGTTCTGAGATTTGGCATGCGGGGGCTCGGGGCGCCCAAGAATATATCAAAGAAAAAATTTTTTGGAAAAATCCAAAATGGCGACCTCTTCGACTGTTATCGTCGAGGTTCCTTGGATCAAACTGAGAACCTCCTTTTTTGTAGATTATTAAAAATTATGCTATGCGGCCGAAGTCGCGGAAAAAAGCTACTTAGAATAATATGATGACCATTTTGCAAAACCTATGATTGATAATGGCAAATATGTGTCGGCTCAACGAATTTCAGTGCTTTGTTATCGTTCGTAAAATAATGTCCTACTTTTTTTACGAAAAACACGAGGGAAAATAGAAAAGATAGATGTTATCAGGCGGGAGTAGGGGACGGTTGGTTGCTTACGCGCAGGAGCTCCAGCTGGTGCTGCAGGCGCTCGGCGGCCTCGGGCCGGCCCGAGGCGCGGTACTCCTGCACCTGCGCCTCGATCTCCTGCAGCGCCTCGCGCTGCGCGTCCAGCTGCGCCTCCAGCTCCGGCTCCTGCCCCAGGTCACCACACAATTTTAGTTTTATGGAGTAGGGAAGAAGGCAAAATAGAGAGAACAAGAGGGAGAGGAAGACCCAGAATACCATACATGGCCCAGATGAAAGAATGGTGCTGGAGCCACACATACCAGGAAGTGAAGACGAAGGCTCAAGATAGATTGGAATGGAGAATGCTGCAGCGACAGAGGACCGGGTCCTCTTAATATTGATGATGATGGAGTAGTCAAATTTTGAGTCAACATTCGTATTTTATTAAATTTGAAGAGTGTAGCTCCAGCCGTTTGGCTGTAAACCTGTGTGTCAGACGAGGGTCGGACGGACTTGTGAGACACAACAATAAAATGCTCACCGGCGTCGGCGGCGCGGCGCCCCCCTGCCCGCCCTGCCCGCCCTGCCCGCCCTGCCCGGCCTGCAGGCGCGCGCGCGCTCCGCGCAGCCACTGCTGCACGCGCTCCGCGCACAGCTCCGAGCGCGCCGCCGCGCGCGCCGCGCGCTCCAGCGTGCCCGTGCGAGCCGCCGCCTGCGGGGACACCTAACTATAAATTCGAGTCGGTCGGGTCTCTCAATCGGACCGAACGACGAGTCGATGATCATTGAGCTATCAACGGAAGACTATCGGAACCATACGTCGTTAACGCGGGGGCAGTAACCAATCAAATAAAGAGCACAAATAACAGTATGTCTATTTGGTAGAAACGGACATATTCAGCCTCCAGATACTAAACATCTGAGAAGCTCTTTACGAGTGCAGAGTTTTCGCTACAAAGTCTACAAGAATTGAAAGCATGTTTGCAAAAACAACATCGAATCGAAGTTGGACCTCCGCCTGCAGCGTGTTCCAGCGGTCCTGCAGCGCGTGTATCTCGGCGCGGATCCAGCCCGCCATGATGTGCGCGTCGGCCAGCTGCCGGCCCACGTCCTGGATGCGCGCCAGCCGCAGCGTCGAGTGGTTCTGCAGGTAGCTCTCCAGGTCCTGGACAACTCCACGCTTCTTACACATCACATCGACGTATCGAAAAATGTATGGTTATAAAGAACATCACCATTACTAATCTATCGCTACGTGCCCCTGCTAAGCACAAATCTCCTCGTATAAATGCGAGGGCAGTAGTCTCCACGCTGGTTATGTGTATCGGATGCGTATTATAACATGTTAAGGTTGGGCGTACCACTTTTGACAGCGTCGATAAGACTTGCTTCTCACACGGTAACGGCCACAGACCATCAATTTAACTAGACGTCGCCTGTGTACATACTTCGCGTGCCAAAAAGTAGTCAAAACGTCAAACTTCTACGCAGTCTCGCTCAGCCCGCCTTGAACGGTCATTGCCGCGAGACGTCAACCGAAATACGTAAAAATGACTCGTTGTTCAGTACTGAGTTGTAGAAACTGTTCAGAAAATGCTGACCCAAATAATGGACATGTTTCCTACCATAAGTAAGTAAATTCCTTCTAAAATTATGTTTAATTCCAATTTAAAATCATTTATTTTAGATTTGTCGTAGTTGTAATATGAAAAATAGTCTATTTCCGACAGGTGTACGATTACTTCATGTTCATGATACATTACCTACTTTAGTAACAAAGTTGTAGGGCCTGCCTATATTAAACGCGCAATGGAAATAAAACGATCGACCTTTAGCTTGTGTCGCTCGGCTTCTTGGTAAGGGGAAATTCTCATTCATCTGTCCAATGAAGCGAATAGTGATGTTCACCTTTCGATTCGTCACAGTTCTTATCGATTGTTGAAATCGAGGTATGGTAATGTACACTCAGGTATTTTGTGACACATTGTAATTATAAATTACAGGTTTCCAAGTAATCCATACATAAAAGAGAAATGGATGGAAGCGTCCGGGCAAAAAAAAAATTAGTAATGCGCTAGTACAAAAACATCTTCAGCAAACAAATGTAAATAAAGGTGCCGGGCTTGACCAAATTCATCCTATCCTAATTTCTCGCTGCAGCAGGGAACTAGCTGTACCCCTTACTGTCATTTTCCGTAAATCGCTATCCGAGGGCTGCTTTCCTTCTATTTGGAAAACCGCTTTAATAACACCAATACATAAAAGCGGCGACAAACATGATGTGACATACTATGGACCGATATCCAAATTATGCACTATAGGGAAAAATCTTGGAAAAAATTGTGACCACGGAATTAACGAACTGTGTGATTCGCACAATTTCCCCACACCAACATGGTTTTCTTCGTGGCCGAAGTGTCGATACCAACCTCATCACTTTCATGGACTTTATCTTGAACGCTCTCGACAATGGATACCAGGTGGATGCCGTGTACACCGATTTCTCCAAAGCTTTCGACAAAATTGACCATTCCCGGTTATTACACAAGCTACTCGAAATCGGTATACACGGTGATCTCTACAGGTGGCTTGAATCGTATATCCGAAACCGTAGCCAGGCAGTATCTCTGAGAGGCTATACTTCCAGGTACTTGGGTATTGATTCGGGGGTACCTCAAGGTTCACATTTAGGTCCGCTCTTATTTATTTTGTATGTAAATGATATGGGTTCCGCTTTTTCTAGCTCAAGGCACCTCGTTTATGCTGACGATACGTAAATATTTAAATTTATAAAAAAACATAGCGACTGCCTGGACCTACAAAGAGATCTGGATAATTTTGCTGCTTATTGCAACTCTAATCAATTGCTTCTTAACACGGAGAAGTGTAACTGCATCTCCTTTTCTCGCAAGCGAGAGCCGCGCCTATTTGGCTATAACTTCTTAGGCAATACCATAAACAGAGTTTCCCAAGTTCGAGGCCTAAGTATAATATTAGATTCGAGGCTCAACTTCATCCCTCATATTGACAACATCACCGCAAGGGCTTACAAGCAGTTAGGCCTAATACTTAGACTGTCGAAGCCCTTTAAAGAACCAAATACTTTAAAAGTGTTATATTTCTCTTACGTACGCAGCATTTTAGAGTTCGGTTGTGTTGTGTGGACGCCACAATATGCTGTTCATAGAACACGAATCGAAAGAATTCAAAATAAATTATTAAAAACTCTCAATTTCCGCCAAGGTGTAAATCCCTCAGACAAAACTAGCAAACGCTACGGACTAGTTCCCCTAACTAAACGCCGCGTGTTCTTAAATCAGATCTTTCTATACAAACTTTTAAACAATTATTTTGACTCATCTCCCCTCCTCGAAAAGGTATTTCTTAAATTGCCCCGCCGTATTCCCCCTCGCCACCCCTTAGCATTCCATGTCAGCCTATGTCATTCCAATTTCGCTAGAAACACTTTCCCTCTAAAATTAGATATGTATGTATCTAAATACTTTATTGTACACAAGACAAGTAAAATAAATTATACAGAAAAAAAACAGATCAATCATGTACAAAGGCGAACTTATCCCTGTAAGGGATCTCTTCCAGTTAACCTTTGAGCAATTGAGTGAAGAATAGGAACTAAACTGTAGACAAACCAACACGTGTACAAACATGTATTTATATAAATATTCTAGATATACAACTACACATTAATAAACATATATAACTACTAATATATAAATATATATATATACATATTACATATATGTACATATATCTAAATAAAATATAAAATAATACATATAAATATAGTATCCAAGCAATTCACAAGTCATTGGATAGCCATAATTCCTTCAACTTGCTCCTGAATGATGCTACAGACTGGGACTGTCTTAAGGACAACGGTAACTTGTTCCACAATTTTACGGCGCGCTCTGAGAAAGATTTGGAGAAGGCACGGTGCTTATGCGACGGTATAGCCAGAGTGAGGTTCGCACTCGACCGCAAACGGTGACCACTACCATCAGCCATATAAGTAAATCTTTCTGATAGATAAGGAGGGGAAGCTGGGTTAAAGAGTACGTTAAAAAGCAACGACAGGACATGCACATCTCTGCGTCGTCGGATCGGTAACCAGCCGAGCTGAGAACGAAATTGGGAGATGTGGTCGTACTTGCGCAAGCCAAATACATAACGAATACAGACGTTTTGCAAGCGTTCAAGTTTATCCAGCAGCTCCTCCTTGAGGTCTATGAAGGCAATGTCACCATAGTCCAAAAGAGGGAGCAAAAGAGATTGGGCAAGGGTCAACTTGGTATTAAATGGAAGAAAGTTCTGCAAACGCCTCAGGGAGTGGAGGGACGCAAATATTTTTTTACTTACGTCGGCTATATGGGGTGACCAGGAAAGCGTCTGATCAATGGTGATACCTAGATTTCTGACTGTAGAGGAGAATGGGATAGAGGACCCATCAAAGATAATACCTGGCACCACCGTTTCCGACAACTTACTTACGAAATAAGGGCTACCAATGACAATTGCCTGTGATTTCCCTGCATTAACTTTCAAACCGTACCTACATGCCCAATTGTGAATGCATTCCAAATCATTGTTAATTTGGGTAATCAAAGAAGGGAGCTCATCAACACTCGCCGCCGCATAGATCTGTAGGTCATCCGCATAAAGATGGTAGGACGAGGTAATAGTCTTGGTGATACCGTTTATGAAAATAGAAAAGAGGAGCGGAGAAAGCACCCCTCCTTGAGGGACACCAGCGAACAGTTCGCACCAATCGGAATACTTGTCATCAACTCTGACTCGCTGGCGTCTACCAAAGAGGTAGCTGCGGAACCATGACAGAGAGGTTTTAGAGATATTAAGAGTGCGCAGTATGCCAAGAAGTATGTCAAAGTCCACCGTGTTGAAGGCACTACTAAAGTCAAGGAGGACTAGGACAGTGAGATATATCATCTCTATAAATTTAGATATATCATCTCTCGGCAAATTAGTAGCGCTCTCCGTAGCATAATTTTTTTCAAAATAGTGCGAATAACTTTACTACTTGTTAACTGAGTATATCGCATACTTACCTCTGTTTTCATCATTTTTTCTCATGCATATATAATACCTATTGTTTTTCTTTTACTTCTAGTAGTAATCTAAATTTATCATTGTGTAACTCGAAGCTTAGTGGATCTTTCCAGTATCATTGTATAACTTTAAATGTAACATAATATTGGCGTGTAAGTAGTAGGCATGCGTACTTACCCCACCCTGTTTCGAAAATATTACAACTATTGTTATTTCCTAAACAACTAATGGAACTCCAGGTTTGTTAATACATCTCTTAAGATATATTCTCTTCTGTACATGACCATTTGTTTCCTGAATAAAAAAAACAGCACAATTTGCTCCATACATTTCGATGATAGCAGATTTAAACAAACAAAAAAAATATCGTCGACTGATTCTTGAAGCAATACCAACCATTGATGTACTGAAAAAATCAACAAGTGAAGCAGTTAGTAGATTGGCATTGTAATCGATAGTATTGATTCCCTGGCATCGTTCTTAGAAACAAATATTTATTATTTCACAGTAAAGATTAGACGTTCTAATTGTTGATCAGAACTAAAGATTCGATGTTTACAAAAAGAAGCTTTTTCATTTTAAAAAGCCAGACAAGTATCGTTTTTTCTTTTATTGGTCGTCGTGGTATTATTTTTACATGAGCATATTTTTCGTGATCGATTTGTCCGACTCCGATTCATCGACTCGAGCTGCACGGCGCGGGCGATATATCGTCTTTGTATCGATTTCGCGGGGACAACGGAGATTTCACATCACTAATATGCTCTTGTGACGTCACAGTAGGCAGCAAAAAAGTGACACGGTCGGTTCTCATACAGATTGAGGTGCTTAGGGCCTCTAGTTAAATTGATGCTCTGTGGTAGCGGCCGTCGACGGCCCCTCCCCTCCTGTCCTTATCCCCGTCCACCCAGTATTATTTTTTATTTATTTTATTTATTTATTTAAGGTTTGCCAACAGATATAACACCATATGACTTACAAAGTAAATTGTGTACACAAAAAAAAGAGCAGAGTGTTTATCCAATTACAGGCAAACACAACATGCAAATAGACTAAAGCTGAACATTGTGGGGTGGTTACAACCACCTACTAAAAAAAAGAAAAAAGAGAAGCACATTGTATATGAAAACAATAGCATAGTAGTGAGATTGTTAGTGGACGGCTGTTGTGGTTAAAGTTTACAATAACTATACAAAAACTTCTTAAAACTAATTTGAGACATAGACAACAAGTCCACCTTAGTGGCTTTAAATAGCTTGTTATGCTCCCTACATGTCCTAGGGAGGACACTTTGGGAGCCTAGATTTGTGCGATAAGTTTTTATGGCAAAAGGTCGGAAATTAAATATACGCGAGTTTTGCCTCGGTACTGAGAACTTAACCACACCCAAAAGTTCGGGAGGATCAATTACCCCCGTCAAGATTTTGTGGAGCAAGACCTGATCAGAAATCCATCGGCGTTTATTTAGTGACGATAATTTAAAAAAGTACAGTCTATCGTTGTAGGTTGGTAGGGAACGAAATTTCTTTTGATGGATTGATAAATAGAAAAGAAATCTTTTTTGGACCAGTTCAATTCTATCTTGGTGGCATATTGAGGGTTCCAGACACAAGAGCAATATTCCAAAAGATTTCTGACTATCGCAGAATATGTAGTTAATAGAGCCGTCTTTCCTTTAAAAATTTTGCAATTTCGCCATATAAAACCTAGCATTTTGTAAGCCTTCTTTATAATCTCGTCTATATGAGGGATGAAGGAAAGCTGGCTGTCCAATAGAACACCTAAATCTTTTATTACGGAGACCTCATCCAAACCAACACTGTTTATGTTACTTAGTTACTACTTCATTTATAGGCCTTTTATGCCGCATGGATCACATTGTGGTAGCCCTTAAAGTCCTTTGCTTCTATCACCGTGGAGCGGGAGTGGGAGTGGGAGCGGGAGGGGGAGCGGACGCGGCACACTCACGTAGAGCTGCGCGGAGAGCTCCTCCGCGTCGGCGGGGCGCGCGCGCGAGCGCAGGCGCCGCTCCAGCCCGTCCAGCCACGCCGCCTCCTGCGCCAGCCCCGCGCGCAGCTCGCCCGTCTCGTGCCACGCCTCCGCCAGCACCCTGCGCACCGCCGGCTTGTATATACTGTCCGCGAAACTATCTGGCCGGTAGGGCAATAAACGTCCGCTACCGTTAGGGGTGTAATTATTATATTTTCAAACGAAATCTTATATCATTGTTGATAATGTTTTTAAAGTTATCTAATGAATAATACTAAATGTTTAAGATATTTCTTAAATAATTGACTAAATACGTGATTAGGTAAGTAGATAATAAGAAATGCATTAGTAAATATAATGTGTTCGCTACGCTGAAAATCTTCAGAACGAAGACCTAGCTAAAGCACTTTTTATTGACACCAACCGTCTTGTCATTAACCTACAAGACGATAGTGACACTGAAGACGAAGAAGAATAGCTAATATTTTCCTTGTTTAGTTATTTATTTTGTTATACCTCCTTATTATTTTATTGTAATACTTTATGTCAATAGTTCAATATACCTATTTATATTTCGATAGTAACTATATAATATTGTTATATAAAACACCACGTAATTTATATTCTTTGTTTCATTACTTTATCGACATTCCTTTTTATGCGTAACGCTACCTACCCTATTGCTGCTCGGCCCGCTCCATGAGCCGTGCAGGTGTGAAAGAGATAGCACGATTCCGATGATTTATGACCTGACCGGCCAGATAGTTTTGCGGATAGTATAGTAGACACGCGCTCGTGGCGCACCTGCGCTGCGTAGTGGGCGCCCACTCACTTGTAGCGCTCGTAGACGCCGCGCGTGACGTGCGTCCAGCGCGCCGACAGCGCCGTGAGGCTGCGCGCCAGCGCCGCCGGCCGCCGCTCCCGCTCCTCCGCCCGCTCCTCCGCCCCCGCCGCCCCCGCCGCCCCCGCCGCCAGCATTATGTCGTTGCCTACACAATTGCATTGTTTTTCATTATTTAAACAGTCTTAAAAAACATGTATACTTAGCTATGGCTATTTATTAATATACGATATATAAAAGAAAATGACTGACTGAAATATCAAGACAGAACGACGAAGACAATAAACGAAGACGTAAGACAATAAACTAGGTTACAGTAGTACCCAACTGATATGTCTTACCGATGTACCTGCGCAGAAGATGAATTTTTAAAGTGCGGGAAATGCTATTGACCAATCGGCACGCTCCACGCACCGCGCTTCTTTTTCCTGTACCGCTATTGGTCCGCAGCTGCCGCCATGTTAGCGCGCGCCGCGTGGCATGTTAGTCAGCCGCCATACTTCTGATCGAGTGCACGGGCATTATGAACAGTGTATTATGAACTTTATAGTAGTGATCTAAGGTTAATTGTAAGTTTTAAGCATTCTTTCGTTAATCTTCGGAGCGATACTTTCTTTTCTGCGCGAACGAAGATTCACAACGCGCCTTATCAGTTGGGTACTACTGTACACGAGTCAACATATTGGAAATAAGGCAATGTTTATACTAAATGCTATACGATGTACGATGCTAGCTCGTACACGCGCAGCCCAAACTGCTGCTTCTAGAAATACTAGATTTGGCACTTATAAGGCCTAAAGGTGCACTAGGAAACGATTTTTAAAAATTAAGGTGAAACAGGGGTCTGAAGTTTGTATGGAGAAACAAGATTAGTTAGACTATGTATTTTATTCGAAACTTTAAAGGAAGGATAATCCTAACTACAAATGAATAAACAAGTGTTTCAGGATTTTTGAGCATTCGACCCCTAAATGGGGGAAATGTGGTGACAAAGTCTGAAAACCAAAATGGGTATTGTTTCTATGGTTTATCGGGTCGCCCCTATTTGGGTGAACATCGCTCACAATTACAGAGAGTTTGGTTCGGCTTGAAAGTTTAATAAAAGAATTTTCGCTTTGAAACCAAAGACTTTCCGACTCACCAGCTTCATTCAAGTTCCTAAACTCCTGCGTCTTGTCGTCGCACTTGTCCTTGAGCGTCTGGAACAGCATCTTGACCCTGTAGAGCTCCGCGGAGTCGGAGATCCGGCAGTCCTCCTCCTTGGGGATCTGCGCCTCCAGCTCCTGCAGCCAGGCCTCGGTGCCGGCGATCTGGCGGAAGACGGCCTCGCTGCGCTCCAGCGCGCGCCGCAGGCCCTCGTTGAGGCTGCGCGAGCGCGCGCAGGTCTCGCGGAAGCGCTTGGCCGGGGAGCCCTCCGCGCGCAGCGCCGCGCCCAGCGCCTCGTCGCAGTCCTCCAGGATGAGGCTCCGGGACTTTTCGATCGAAGATAACATCGTTTCGTATTTTTCTCTCTCTTCGTCGTATTTCTGCAAGTAAAACATTATGTCACTGTCTTAAACCACATTATTCTCCAGTTTCAAGCGTATGTTTCACGCCACTCTCATAGCATACATAAATTTCTGTAAAATGTTAAATTTTTGTTTATGATTTTATTGCCGACTGTATTTTTTCACAGCCATCAACTGCTCGTAGACACGGTTTCAATGAGTCCAAGCACGACGGGTTATCTTGTATAATTAAGACGTTACTATGGCCACCTTCTATCTCCATCATCAGATCAGCTCGGTGGTAACATAATATTACATTGTCACTGAACTTACATAAGTATGCCAGATTTCAGCTCAATCGGATACCGGTAAATGGTTGGAAAGAGGATTGCAAGTTTTGAAGAGATGTTACATATTTACTTACATACAAACGGTGCAAGAGTAAGGGTCGGTTGCACTAACATACGCCCACAGACCGGTCATCGTCAAATATGACGCCGGCAGCTGTCATCCCATAGAAACTTGTCAAACTTTCCATACAATCAGACTTTAACGAACACCGCTTACGATTACAGACGGTTTGGTACAACCCATCCTAAGTTTGCAAAACGCTTGTAGTGTAAGAAATGGGATCGCGCTGAGCTACTCACGTTGCTGGCGTCCAGCAAGGTCTCGAGCAGCTCGACGTCGCCCGCGGGGATGAGCTGGTTGTCGGCCACGAACTGGTCCAGCGCGTCCAGCCAGCGCCGCAGCTCCGCCGAGTCCGACTCCAACTGCTTCACGACCGTCACTCCTGCAACCGGAACAGTTACGCAGTTACACACACTCAATGACAATTAAAGCAAAACAAATTGCTGTGAAACCTGTGAACTAGTAGCTCTGTGAACTGTAGACGTCGCGTGATTTTTTTATTCAAAAAACTGACGACAAAAATTCTAAATAATTATAGAACCTCACAAAATTTCAATAGAATCGGTCGACAAATGCGATCTGTAGAGGAGAAAAAACCGAAATTCGCTGGCAGAAACATACGAAATCATTGTTTCCGAAATAGTTTCCGAGTTCCTCTCACTCATATAGTGAATAACACGAGAGTGAAAGGAACGACACGACACGAAGTTCGGATTTCAAAGTTCTGAGTACAGTCTGTGAATTTCCAAAAACTAACTGGACAAAAAATTTAATATGAATGAATGCAAAATTACCAAACCTACTCACAAAACTTCACGAGAATCGGTTGAGAAATGCAACCTCTAGAGGGAAACTAATGGAAATCCGACGGACATATGAAAGCATTTTTGTCGTAGCTGAAGCGACCACCTTCGCTTCGCTTGATCAATAATACTAACTTCAAGTATACTGAAAAACGTGTCAATGTCACATTAACAAACTGAAATGGCCAACCAATCTGAGAAGAAGCTAAGGACCGCCATTAATTATTTATTATTCTTAGCTGATGATCCACAACTCACTGCCAATAAAAGCCCATGGAGCAAGAATTACCGTTGTCAAGCTTGTCGATCTTCTGGTCGAGCAGCGCCTGCGTGTCCCCGAACTTGGTGACGAGGTCCTCGAGGCTGAAGCCCACACGTAGTTCCTGCGCCTCGCCCGCCTCGCCCGCCTCGCGCTGCCGGCGCCGCGCCTCCAGCGCCGCCTCGCGCGCCGCCTGCAGCTCCTCCAGCTCGCCTCGGAGACTCTTCAGCTCCGTCGCCTTGCTCTCCATCACTTCAGCGGTCGAGAACATCGCGTGCTCTACGATTACTCTCGCCTCGATGTCCTGGATCTTGCGCTGTAAATTTACAAATTCATCCTCCCGTTTCTCCTCGGGTTTCCTGTTGACGGCGAGTTTGATCTCGACTTCCTTCGCGCTGAGGTAGTTGAGGAGCTCCTCGTAGTCGAGCCCGAGCTGCTTGGCAGTCGCCTCGATGTCCTGCTTGTGCGCGGGCGGGATCGGTTTGGTGAGCAGCACGATGGCCTGCGCGTCGAGCTCCTTGCGCTTGATGCCGAGCTGGCGCAGCGCGCGCAGCCGGTTCCGCAGGTGTATGAGCTGGTTGGTGGAGGGCCGCTCGCCCAGCATCCTGTCGCGCCAGGCGCGCGCGTCCTCCAGCGCCTGCCGGAAGGAGGCCGCGGCGCGGTGGAAGCCGTCCTCGTCCTCGAGCAGGTTCATGGTGTTCCGGATGTCGAGCGCGCCGCGCTCGATGTCGTCCCAGCGCTGCTTCAGCTCCTCGATGCTCTTCGCGTGTTGCTCGGCCTCCTCTGTAACATACAGGACGAGGGTGAGCCTCCCGGTAACTACGCGTGGTATTTATTTATTTATTTATATTAGGAGAACCAACAGCAATACAAACAATGTAACAACATGCATATTAACAGCAGAGCCAATTACAGGATCTCACAAATAACGTTACAGTGTATATACTGAACTAAAGTGCGCACTCGTACACAATTACAAACGTTATTGGAACAAGAATGTTAAAATAGAAAAAAGAAAAAAATGAGCAATCCAAGCCCACTCTAAATTAATGTTTAACTTGAATAAATTACTGTATATTTCTTCTAAAGCCTGGAAGAGACTGAAAGACCTTCGATTTTATGATGACACAAATATAACTTGTAGCATTATAAAACCCCTTCAAAATCCACTTTGGACTAAGACTTTTATATCGCGTTAAATTCTTCTGGAAATGAAGTAGATAAAGACAAGTGGAGTCGGTAGCGACAAAAGCGTCAGCCGTGTGTACCCTTGAGCGCGGGGTCGGCGGCGAGGCGGCGCTGGATCTCCTCCACGTGCGCGAAGTCGGCGCGCTGCGCCGGCAGCTCCTGCTGCAGCCGCTGCAGCGCCGCCGCCGCGCCCGCCGCCGCCGCCGCCGAGCCCGCCGCCGGCGACTGCGCCAGCTCGCGTGCGCACTGGAATATCAACGTCGCTATTAGTATACACGTAAAATAGCCTTACTATATCAGATTTTTTTAAAGAAAAAAAGGAGCTTGTCGCCAGACGTACATACCACCCCGTAGACGTAGCAGAATATGTACAAAAAAACTAAATAAAAACTTAAACTTTAGATTTTAAAGCTACTTCTAATAAATTGTATAAAAACTCGGCTTAGTCCGAAATAGGAAGCAACAAAATACTATTTACATATCTAGTGTCAAACAGAAACAGTTTCGAATCAGACCAAATATATAAGATGATATGTAACCATGTCTCATTACGCCCATCCTTACAAGTAACGCTAGACTGTTATGGGGTAACTCTGTCGCTCGGACCCGCCGGTACATCGAGAAGTGCCGAACTAAATCATCGGTATTGCAAATGCTGCCACATATTTTATGAAGTTTTTAACTCCTAAAAAAAGTATGATACCACTTCTAGAAATATGTAAATGACAAGTTCTAAGCAATCCAAGTCTCTAGCAGATTCATAAAAGAGTCAATCATTTAATCATTACATAAGTATATACCTTGTCGAGGGTCTCGGCGGCGTCCTTCGCCCAGTTCTCGTAGGGCCTGTACCCGACCTGGAAGTCCTTGCCGTCCGACAGGCGCGGCTTCTTGCTGCGCCGCGCGTCCGCCGCGTCCGGCGCCGCGGTAGCGGTCACCATGTCCTCCTCCATCGGCGACTGCGTCGTCGCCAACTCCACCTCGAAGCCTTGCTCGCGGATCTACCGGAAACAGCACATTATTGATCTGTGATCAGCTACGTAATTCTACTGTAGTATATAAGGGTGGTATTCCACTTATCGGATTTCTTTATCCTATTATATATTATTTGATCAAAAAAATTGGATGATTTGATCAAACGTGCAAGGAACACCGATATTTGGTCAAAGATTTGATGACATTAATATCAATATATAATATCAATCGAAAATAATACTGAACAGGATAACAAATGCGTTAGACGAATGCCAACCGCGCGAACAAGCAGGATTCCGCAAAAAATTTTCAACTGTAGACCATATACAAGCTATTACCCAACTCATAGAAAAGGCAAAAGAATTTAGAAAGACGTTGTATATGTGTTTTATAGACTACACGAAGGCATTCGACTCACTGCATTTTGAAGCAATATGGCTATCATTAGCGCAACAAGGAGTAAATAAAAAATATATAAACATTATATCCAATATATATACAAAATGCTATGCGAAAGTGCGTCTAGCTAGAGCGTGAAGGTCCAGCATTCCCTATACAAAAAGGAGTAAGACAGGGGGACCCGCTTAGCCCAAAAATATTTTCAGCGGTGTTGGAATCTGTTTTCAGATGTTTGGAGTGGGAAGCGAAAGGTATAAAAATTGACGGAGAAATACTAAGCCATCTGCGTTTCGCGGACGACATAGTCGTGTTTGCGGACAGTGCAGCCAACCTGGAAAGCATGGTAAATGAATTAGCAACAGCGAGCAAGAGAGTGGGGCTGTCAATGAACAAATCCAAGACAAAGATCCTGACCAACGGCGAGCCTGTGGATATTGTTGTAGAGAGCGAAAAAATAGAATACGTCGAAGAGTATGTATATCTTGGCCAAACAGTGTCATTTGAAGACAACACTGAAAAGGAAATTCAAAGAAGAATATCTACATCATGGAAAAAGTACTGGGGGTTAAAGGAGATCATGAAAAACGGCTCTGTCCATATTAATATAAAGAAAAAACTACACGACATGACTATACTTCCATGCCTAACATATGGTTGCCAAACATGGTCTTTAAGGAAGAAAGATGAAGAAAGAATCGCTGTTTGCCAACGCAAGATGGAAAGGAGTATGCTCGGGATAAAGTTAGCAGACAGGGTAAACAACGACAAAATAAGAAAAACAATGAAGGTTGTAGATGTTAAAACTAAAATGAGAACACTAAAATGGCAATGGGCAGGTCACATATGCCGAATGGAGAACAGGTGGACGAAGCGTTTGGTGGAATGGTACCTACCCGTACGAAGGGAACAGAGGTAGAGGACACCCGAGGAAGAGATGAAGGGATGTCTTCACTGAAATAACGGGTGTCGATTGGATGCGTAAGGCTCGTGACAGAGCACTGTGGAAGAGCTTGGGGGAGGCCTACGCCACGGAGGCGACTACTATTACCTGATTAAAGTGAAAAACCGATTAAGTACAATATTAGGTAACTGAATTAAATGTAATAGTAGAAATAAAGGCTATTTTTATTTTATTTTTATTTTATTTTAATATCAATATGGATATGCATGAAAACAGAAATATATTTGGACAAAGATATTGGATAAACAGAATGGACCTACGTCAAAGAAATTTGATCAAAGATTGGACAAAGAAATTGGATGAGTGGGATAAAGTGTCGATACACAGTATAAGTAGGCTGGGATCGGCACGCACCCTCTGCGCCTGCACGTCGATGATCATGAGCAGCGCGTCGGCGCGGTCCTGCAGCTCCTCGGCGCGCGCCAGCACGGCCGAGAAGTCCACGCCGGCCGCCTCGCCGCGCGCGCCGCGCTCGAGCGCGCGCTCGGCGTGCTCGGCCGCGCGCCGCTGCTGGCGCAACACCGCGCGCTGCGCCGCCTGCAGCGCCGCCACGCGCGCCAGCACCTCCTGCACCGTCGACGCGGGGTTCGCCTCCATCTGGAAAGCGACGGCTTGTGTACTGTACGAGTAGCTTACCTCTAGAATCTAAACGGTCATGTACAGTCGCCATCAAATATATCTGCACTCTTCAGGGTGATCAAAAATATCTGAACGTGCACTCTAACGCCTTGGTAATAGAGGAGTGTTCAGATATTTATGAACACCTTGTTCGCTTCGATATATCTGATGGCGACTGTACACTACGGTCTCAGAAAAAGTCCTAGAAGGCCAACCCTCCGGCTTTGAAAGAAGCCGAAGTTCTCCCATTTAATGTATGGAACATAGAGAAAAATCTTTAAAAGGTCAGCTGAAACGCATATCCCAGCCCTATTCGCCACGATGACCGCTGCCCACCGAGCGCGCCGTACGCTTGTTTGCGACGTGACCTGCTCGAGCTGCACACACACACACGCACCTGCTTGAGCTGCTCCTCAACGCCGGAGGGCTGCAGGTCGACGAGCGCGCGCAGGCGCGCCAGCTGCGCGAGCGTCCACTGGCACGTGTGCGACCAGCGCTCGCCCAGCGCGCGCAGCTCGTCCTCCATCTCCACCACGCCCGCTGTCCCGCACGCAAGTACATATTATTTATTTAAATTTTTATTTTATTTATTTTAAATTTGATTATCAAATTTGAATTGGACCATAAATAAAAAAGTTCAAAATGACCGCCTCTTTTTTACAAATCTAACAACAGATTCTTATTAAGAGACTTCTGGGACCATCGGATATCAACTTTAAACAGAATCTGAAGTTCCGAACCAATCGCATAATTAAGGTGTTAATAAAAAAAATGGTTGTCCTTCTTGTGGTTGAAGAACCACAACGATGACACACATCGATTTTTCGGGGTCAAACTGAGAATCTCCTTTCTTGTGTACGCGGGCGAAGCCGTGAGAAAGAGCTAGTATTTTGTATTGACAAACTTTAGAAAGAATAAAGGCTTGTTATTATTATAACACACAGGAATGACTAACACTCGAGTACAGTTCATGTTACCCACCTGTGTCCTCGTTGTCGTCCAGCACCAGCACGCAGTCGGCGAGCGCGTCCACGCGCGGCTGCTGCTCGCGCAGAGCCTCGTGCAGCGCCGCCACCGCCGCCAGGCTCGCCGCCGTCTGCTCGGGGGTGTCCGCGGGCAGCGGGCCCAGCTGCGAGATGCGGTCCTCTGTCGCTGTTAGCCATTGTCTGCGAGTGAAGGGTTACAGATAGTGACAGAGTGTGATAGAATAATGGTATTGATTGAACTGCCTGAAGATAGTAGGAGCTGAGAATGCGCGTTTTTGTACCCACGTTTTAAAATCGTCTACGACCTGAGGGTGGGTTGCATCAAACAAACTGTTATCGTAAGCGGTGATCGTGTACATCTACATTGTATCCAAAGTTTGACAAGTGTGTATGGGACGACAGTTGCTGGAACCGTATCGGGTTCCGCAGCCCTCGCCCCGGCCGGCCGCTAGCGCTGGGACTGACCGGAAGGCGTGCCGGGTCTCCTGCTGCGCGCGCATGAGCGCCTCGTGCACCTGCGCCTGGCGCGCCATGCCGCGCGCGCGCAGCTGCTCCCAGCGCTCCGCCAGCAGCCGCAGCTGCAGCCGCACCTGCCACACCAAGGTACACTTCATTAGCAACATTGTAATGCAACTGATATAATGAGAGCCCCGGTCACAAGCCAGGGGGCGCGCCGCCAGCTCCAGCAGGAAGGCTCGAGCACCTGCAGGGGTGGAGCACTGACCTCCCTGGCCTCGGCGCCGGAGAGCGCGCCGTCGGCGGCGAGGCGCGCGCCCAGCGCCAGCGCGCCGCCCACGCCCGCCTGCTGCGCCGCCAGCTCCAGCAGGAAGGCTCGAGCACCTGCAGGGTGGAGCACTGACCTCCCTGGCCTCGGCGCCGGAGAGCGCGCCGTCGGCGGCGAGGCGCGCGCCCAGCGCCAGCGCGCCGCCCACGCCCGCCTGCTGCGCCGCCAGCTCCAGCAGGAAGGCTCGAGCACCTGCAGGGTGGAGCACTGACCTCCCTGGCCTCGGCGCCGGAGAGCGCGCCGTCGGCGGCGAGGCGCGCGCCCAGCGCCAGCGCGCCGCCCACGCCCGCCTGCTGCGCCGCCAGCTCCAGCAGGAAGGCTCGAGCACCTGCAGGGTGGAGCACTGACCTCCCTGGCCTCGGCGCCGGAGAGCGCGCCGTCGGCGGCGAGGCGCGCGCCCAGCGCCAGCGCGCCGCCCACGCCCGCCTGCTGCGCCGCCAGCTCCAGCAGGAAGGCTCGAGCACCTGCAGGGGTGGAGCACTGACCTCCCTGGCCTCGGCGCCGGACAGCGCGCCGTCGGCGGCGAGGCGCGCGCCCAGCGCCAGCGCGCCGCCCACGCCCGCCTGCTGCGCCGCCAGCTCCAGCAGGAAGGCTCGAGCACCTGCAGGGGTGGAGCACTGACCTCCCTGGCCTCGGCGCCGGACAGCGCGCCGTCGGCGGCGAGGCGCGCGCCCAGCGCCAGCGCGCCGCCCACGCCCGCCTGCTGCGCCGCCAGCTCCAGCAGGAAGGCTCGAGCACCTGCAGGGGTGGAGCACTGACCTCCCTGGCCTCGGCGCCGGACAGCGCGCCGTCGGCGGCGAGGCGCGCGCCCAGCGCCAGCGCGCCGCCCACGCCCGCCTGCTGCGCCGCCAGCTCCAGCAGGAAGGCTCGAGCACCTGCAGGGTGGAGCACTGACCTCCCGGGCCTCGGCGCCGGAGAGCGCGCCGTCGGCGGCGAGGCGCGCGCCCAGCGCCAGCGCGCCGCCCACGCCCGCCTGCTGCGCCGCCAGCTCCAGCAGGAAGGCTCGAGCACCTGCAGGGGTGGAGCACTGACCTCCCTGGCCTCGGCGCCGGAGAGCGCGCCGTCGGCGGCGAGGCGCGCGCCCAGCGCCAGCGCGCCGCCCACGCCCGCCTGCTGCGCCGCCAGCTCCAGCAGGAAGGCTCGAGCACCTGCAGGGGTGGAGCACTGACCTCCCTGGCCTCGGCGCCGG
The DNA here is from genome assembly GCA_963556455.1 of Epiblema foenella. Lineage (NCBI taxonomy): Eukaryota > Metazoa > Arthropoda > Insecta > Lepidoptera > Tortricidae > Epiblema > Epiblema foenella. The sequence continues at coordinate 38,068,269 of OY747096.1, forward strand.
ACAGCGCGCCGTCGGCGGCGAGGCGCGCGCCCAGCGCCAGCGCGCCGCCCACGCCCGCCTGCTGCGCCGCCAGCTCCAGCAGGAAGGCTCGAGCACCTGCCGGGGTGGAGCACTGACCTCCCTGGCCTCGGCGCCGGAGAGCGCGCCGTCGGCGGCGAGGCGCGCGCCCAGCGCCAGCGCGCCGCCCACGCCCGCCTGCTGCGCCGCCAGCTCCAGCAGGAAGGCTCGAGCACCTGCAGGGGTGGAGCACTGACCTCCCTGGCCTCGGCGCCGGACAGCGCGCCGTCGGCGGCGAGGCGCGCGCCCAGCGCCAGCGCGCCGCCCACGCCCGCCTGCTGCGCCGCCAGCTCCAGCAGGAAGGCTCGAGCACCTGCCGGGGTGGAGCACTGACCTCCCTGGCCTCGGCGCCGGAGAGCGCGCCGTCGGCGGCGAGGCGCGCGCCCAGCGCCAGCGCGCCGCCCACGCCCGCCTGCTGCGCCGCCAGCTCCAGCAGGAAGGCCTCGTGCACGTGGAAGTGCTCCTTCAGCTCGGCCAGCGTGGCGTCGGGCGGCGGCGGGTCGCGCGCGGCCAGGCGCTCCTCGGCGTCCAGCAGCCAGGCCAGCGCGTCCTCCAGCGCCGCGGAGTAGCCGCCCAGCTCGCCCGACCCGGTGGTCGCCGTCGATAAGGGCCGAGACCCGCTCTGAGAATGCGACACGATTATGCTATTGAATTAAAACTACGTACGTATGAAAATGGATTGATCTTCGTGTGGGGGTAAGATTGTACCCAATCAACGGTTTTAACCAAACTTTGACCAACCTTGTTATATGCTAAAATGAAATAACAGTCTCGTGTTACCTCCGCAGTTGTTCCGACGGGCTCGGCGGGCTCGGAGTCGAGCTCGCGCTCGCACTCGGGCGCCGCCTGCTCCGAGTGCGGCAGCGATTGGAACAGGCACATCAGGTACATCATGATCGACTTCTTGTCCGGGTTCGGCGTATTCACATCTGGAACAAACACTCATTCGACCTTTACGAAACACCACACCACGCTTTTGCTGTCTTCTCATTTGAAGCTGGTCAAATTGGAAAAGATGTTAAATTAGCCATAACGGTTTAATTTACCAGCAGAATATCTTAAGATGCCAATCGATGATTGACGTACCCTCGTGATTTGTCGTTATATTCTTGGTGGAAAGTGGTTGTGGAAGAACGCTGATAAACTGTATGGACATGTTTGTAGAATACTTGAAGGGATGTTACCTTCGGGGTCGAGCAGGCGGTCGATGCCGAGGTAGTTGTGCGCGAGCGCGAAGGCGTGGTCGAGGCGCTCGGCCACGGGCCGCCGCGCCAGCGCCGCGAAGTCGAACAGCTGCGGGCGCCAGCGGTGCAGCAGCGCGTTCAGCGCCAGCCCGTCCGCCCACGACGACGTGAAGTTCGTCACGTCCACGCCCTCGTAGCCCTGACACGGGAATCATTTTGTTGACGCTCGAAGTTAACTCAGCCGGGCATCCTTCTGGATGCTCCTGTACTGTGATTACGTTGATCCGTCATCTTCATTTACCGCACCCGGTAATTAATATCATCCACATGTTATTTTTACCGGCCGACATATGTAAATACGTTCGCCAAGATAAGATTTTTTGTACGTCTCTTCCGACCCATCGCAATGAGCGTGTGAAACATACGCGAAAGAAGTAAAATAAAGTCACTATTCTGACTTAAGTACAAAACATCGTCCATACTAAAATTAGGTGTGATAAAAAATAATGTAGTTGCTCAGTGAGCTGTAGACCTCGCGAGTATTTTTTTTTTATTTCCAGAATCTGCCTCAAAAAAAAATTCTATTTAGTTATCGAATGTTCACAAAATTTTCACGAAAATCGGTAGAGAAATGTGACCTGTAGAGGAGAGCAAACCAAAATCCGCCCGCAGCTTCATATGATACGATGGTTAAAAAAACTTGTTTATGAAAATTACCAAAAAACTATACAATTACTTAAAACAGAGAGGGAGTGGTGCAAATATTTTACTGAAAGAGGGAGAGCTCGTGAGCTCGCCTCAGCAGTTACAATGCTGCAAATGACCTACTTATGTCCACTCGGCTTGTCTCCACCGTGGAACGGCTTACTCCGATTTCAGTTCGGAACTTCCAGCAGACATGTCGACACACGTAACAGCCTTGAGAAGGTGACACATGAGTGAAGTACCTGAGTATGAGCGCGGCACCACGCCAGCAGCGTGCGCTCCAGGCTCGTGTGGTGTAGCTCCGACATGAGCTCTTTCAGGTGGTACTGCACTTGCCAGTGCAGGATTATGCTCCACACCAATCCTGCAAACGTTCCAACATTTAGAAAGACGTCAGCAGTAGAAATCGGGGGTCGCAGTTGCACCACGAGCTGTGTGACTGTGACACGCTCGCGAGTGAACGCTTATCACAAACATGTACGCATATTCCACGGCGTGCCGGCGCCGCTACGATTGTCCAAATGTGATATTAGTGTATCTGGTGTGGTTACCGAGTATGAGCTTGGGGTTCCCGTCGACGACGTCGCTGCTGGAGATGTTGACGAGGCGCACGCCCGCGTCGGCGAGCGCGCGCAGCGCCGTGCTCACGTTGTTCACATGGTGCACGCGCATGCGTCCGCGCTCGCGCTTCTGCAACACACACAACATGAGAGACAAAAGTACAGTCGCTGGCGCGATAGGTGTTCCGTTTCTTCCAACAAACTCAACCGAGTCTGAGTCAGAAGTATATGACATCATCTGGTCCGAAGAACTGCCTTGTTAAAGTCATAAGTCATCAAAGTGTTTGGGTCATAAAACCACTATTGTTTTATCATAGTAACTAAGAGGACAAGCTTTTGTTAACTTGCCTTATCTAGTAAGCCTGTACCTACGTGTTAGACAAATCTTGCAACTGAATTTTATTCTAAACCGATTGAGCTGAAATCTATTTATGTAAGTTCGGTGATCTAATGATGGACACAGAAGGTGGCCTTATCAACTCCTACATTACACAAGATAAGCCCGTCGTGTTTGAGCTCATTGGAGCCCCCTCAGCGTTGATGATTGTGGAAAACAAGGAAGGCACAGTCTGCAATAAAAGCCTGTAGCAAAAATTGAAATATGCAGATGTGTACTGACATATTGCTGTGCGGTGAGGATCTCGAGCAGCGACAGCAGCACCTCGCCGTCGCGCAGGTCCGCGAACAAGTCCGCTACCAGAGGCTTGCCGTTCTGGAAACAGGTTTATCGTGGGGTGTGTATGGTATGTCTTCAAAATGACAGAAGGTATATCGTGTTAATGCTGTCTGGTCAGTCAATACAAGCTTACAGCTATAGCCCAATGAACCTATTGTTTACAACTTAAGTATTACTCGTAAAAACGATTTTTAGGCTACACAGCCATAAAAGACAACTTCCTTTCCTGACACGGCTTGCATAGTTTGCGGTTGCTTCATGATGAAGAAGAGCAACTGTATCGATGCTAAATGAATTGAGCAAAATATAATACCTGGCTTTCCGACTAAACATTTTGATACCTATGATAAAAATGTTCATATACAACGGAGTACTAACCTTGACCAATTGCGAGTTGATCCATTTTGCAAATGTTTTCTTCTGTACGTCTTCTCGCTCGTCTGCAACAAAACAAATCCGTCACTTCCGCGTAACACCAATTAAACCAGTAAGCGCTTACACGATTAGAAGGATATCATTTATAACCAGAAGCTACGGGCAACCTCCAGCGTACCATCTTCGGTTGATTGCTCGGAGCTGAGCGCGCTCGCGAGGACTTCCCAGCCTTTCAGCAACGTTATCATCGCATACACTAAAACTAGTCTACCGATGTTATTGTACGAATGGACTAGTTTATCAACAAGCCTGGCTGTTTGTCAACCGGCAAATATCTGCCGATGCGGATGATCCGTAGCGAGAGCGCGGCGCGAGAGCTGGCACGCTTTAGCGGGTTTTATTTACTACCTGATTTGTTTATTTGTAATGTCTATTTAACAAACATTGTGCTTATCACTTGTTGATCCGGGAGAGTGAAAACAAAATTGCCTGAACTAAATGAATATTATTCTTCGTAGAGAACATACAATATGAATAAGAACTGGTGTGTTTCAAACAGGGTAATGAGAAGATTTTAACAAAGTGAAACTAAGGTATTTGCTTCAGCTACGACAAAAATGCTTTCGTATGTCCGACTGACTTCCAGTTATTCTCTTCTGCAGGTCGCATTTTTCAACCGATTTTTATGAGCAGGTTCGATTATTATATAGGTATTTTTTGTACCCAGATTTTGGTTTTTTCTGTTATTTTTCTCCTCTCCCATTTCTAAACTGATTCTAGTGAAATTTTGTAAGAAGGTTCGATTGGTAATTACATAGATTTTTTTGTCGAGTCGGTTTCTGGAAATTATCAAACAATATTTTTTTCAATTATTTTTTATCTTTCTGTGGGCGAATTTCGCTTTATTCTCATCTAAAGGTCGCATTTCTCAACCGATTTTCGTGATTTTTTTTCAGCAGGTTAGATAATTACATAGATTTTTTTTTTAAATGTGACTTTTAATTTAATCCTCTAGAGGTCGCACTTCTTAACCGATTCTCCTGAAATTTTGTGAGCAGGTTCGGTAACATCCAACCGCCTTATTCATAAAACTTAACAAACCTCTGCTAACTAAAATGTCTGTTGTCACTGTCTTACAAGCACATGTGTGAAAGTGACAGATAAGGACAAACGAACTTTAGCGGCCAGTTAACTAATATAGGTTTGATAGACGTTTATGAATAATGGGGTAAATCAATATCTGGAGTAAAGTCAGCATCACCTAGTAGGTCAATATGGACAGTTTTGCGAATTCGGTATTGATCCCAATTATTATAGGCTAGCTCCCAGCCACTGCGCAGATCGAGACGCGTCGTTAACCGCGCTCCAGCGGTTCCGGACTTGCCTGCTGCCGCTCCCTACCGCTGCTCGTGCGCCGACCAACCACTCGCTACCGGCCGGCCAGTCAGTCTCACGTGCGACCATGTGCAGTAGTAAAGAATAGGGCTCCAATTATAAATAAATAAATAAATATTAGAGGACAATCTTACACAAATCGAACTAGCCCCACAGTAAGCTCAAGAAGGCTTGTGTTATGGGTACTAGACGACGATATATTTAATAGACATATTTATGTCTATTAAATATAGCATGAATATTTGTTTCTGAGTCTTGGATGTTTTCTATGTATTTAAGTAAATACTTAAATACATAGAAAACATCCAAGACTCAGAAACAAATATTCATGCTCATCACAGAAATATTTGCCCTGACCGGGATTCGAACCCAGGACCGTCAGCTTCACAGGCAGGTGCACTACCCACTAGGCTAAACCGGTCGTCAAAAATTATACTGGATCACACAAGACAAATGATCTTAAAACCGACCTACAGGAGTAAGGTGAGTAGGCAACTGCTGAAGAGAGCATTAGATCCAACATGGGTAGCAAACATCTTCATAAAATAATGGAGGTCCAGAAAGAGAAATAGTTCACGACTCTATAAAAGACACTCGCGATAAGGTATCCCTAGATCTAAGCAGGTCAAGCCCGTTCTATACGATTGACAATGTGTTTTCAGGTAGAAAGTATGAAAAAGATGTATTACAGTCAGATTCAAATATCATGTTTGACTCTATTAACCGTCAATAGAGTTGAGAGAAAATATTTTTGGACGAACTAAACGTGTACATATTTTTGCAGCTGACTAAATAATTTCTAACGCACAGATTACAAATTACACATACAGCCTAGATCAACGCACTAATCGTGTATATTATTTTTACAGCTGATGTGCAGTAGTAAAGAATAGGGCTCCAATTATAAATAAATAAATAAATATTAGAGGACAATCTTACACAAATCGAACTAGCCCCACAGTAAGCTCAAGAAGGCTTGTGTTATGGGTACTAGACGACGATATATTTAATAGACATATTTATGTCTATTAAATATAGCATGAATATTTGTTTCTGAGTCTTGGATGTTTTCTATGTATTTAAGTAAATACTTAAATACATAGAAAACATCCAAGACTCAGAAACAAATATTCATGCTCATCACAGAAATATTTGCCCTGACCGGGATTCGAACCCAGGACCGTCAGCTTCACAGGCAGGTGCACTACCCACTAGGCTAAACCGGTCGTCAAAAATTATACTGGATCACACAAGACAAATGATCTTAAAACCGACCTACAGGAGTAAGGTGAGTACGCAACTGCTGAAGAGAGCATTAGCTCCAACATGGGTAGCAAACATCTTCATAAAAGAATAGAGTTCCAGAAAGAGCAATAGTTTGCGACTCTATAAAGGACACTCGCGATAAGGTATCCCTAGATCTAAGCAGGTCAAGCCCGTTCTATACGATTTACAATGTGTTTTCAGGTAGAAAGTATGAAAAAGGTGTATTACAGTCAGATTCAAAAAGTTATTATTAATCCGTTAAAAAATATTATGGGGTGACGTCTGACTGTCAACGGTGACGGGTGAAAAATTTTTATTCAAATAGATTTTTCTTGGATTAATTGATAATTTCTGCTTTTTACCTGCGGGATGAGTGAGAAAAGTAGAGGGAAAAGTCCTCGTGATTCGAGTGCAGATAGTAGGGGCGCGTCTAGTAGTATTGAGTGTGGCCAGCGAGTGAACGAGTTGACATCATGGGGTAGTGAGAGCATGTTGGTGCCGGGCGGAGCAGAACCTGGGCCACACGACCACGAGGACATGTCGGACGTGCGGCGATTTGCCGACAAGCGGTTTGGAGATGACAACCCCAGTGATGCTTGTTCTTCGGGTGACAGTTTCATCACGGTTGGAAAAAGACCCAAGCGGTCACGGGTTGTGACAGTTCCTAAAGTGCCCAGGATGAATGAGGTTTCTGATACGTCATTTGAGGTGTATGTAGTTTCAAAAAAAGAGATGCCAAAACAATTTGGATTGGCCAAACTACTGCAGCAGAAGGGAATAAGGAATATAATGAGGATTAAGTACATGGGCCCATGCAAGGTGCTTATACAGTTCAATTCAAGAGATGAGGCGGAGAAGCTTCTTGCTGATAAAGAATTTAATAATGAAGATAGGCGTTCTTATTGGTCTAACTTAGCTTGTTGTTCATATGGTATTGTGAGAGGAGTAGAATTGGAGATGGGTGAAGATGAGTTTCAGAAAAACGTCGAAGTCCCGCAAGACATTCTTGCAGTACGTCGGTTGAACCGCTTAGACGATGAAGGTCATTGGGTTAAATCCGAAGTGATCCGTTTGTGCTTTAAAGGGCCAACACTGCCTCCTTACATTTATGCTTACGGATGTCGGTTTAAGGTTATCCCCTATAATTTCCCGGTTAACCAATGCTCTAGGTGCTGGAAGTTTGGGCATTTAAGTAGATTCTGTCCAAGCAGGAAAATTCTATGTCCAAAATGTGGAGGAGAGCACGATAACTGTCAAACAACGGTTTTTAAATGTTTAAATTGTAAAGGGGCCCACATGGCTTTGAATAAGTCTTGTCCTGCTTTCTTAAAAGAGAAGGAGATACGTCGAATTATGGCGGCCGAAGGTTGCATTTACAAGAAAGCCTTGTGGATATATCTTGAAGGCAGGAAGAGGCTAGTGCCTGATTCCTGGGTCCAGGAAGAACCTTCGTCTTCTAGGGGAGTCACTATAAGTAACACGTACCGGGATGCTGTCTTATCCAGTGTAGACCTGAGTAAGGAGTCCGAGTGTGTTAGTCAGCACGTGAGCCAATCGCCTCGCATCCAGGCTAACCAAGAGAGTAAGATGGAGCAGGAGGTTCGAAAGAGAAAGAAGGCGAAGCGAGTACCTACTCTGGAAGAAAACAGCTGCAGTCCAGTGGTCGTGCAGACGAGTAATGTATGCACTGAGGAGCGTCTACGTAAGAAGAACAAGAAGAGAAGTGTAGGAATTGAGAAGGTTATTGAGAAAGTCAAGAACATTCTTCTGTCAAGTGCGAATTGGGCTGAGAAGTTAGGTCTCATATTCAAGTTAGTTGCGGAAGAATGTTTGGAGTGGTTTAAGTCTTTTTTTAAAGAAGTAGATATTTTTAAAATTTTTTTTTCTAACGTAAATGGCTAGATCCAACTTTAAAGCTAGTAGGCTGAATTTAGTACAGTGGAATTCACAAAGTGTTAGGCCAAAGCTTGTCGAGTTTGAACTATTAATGAACAGAGAGAAAATTCACATAGCACTTGTTAGTGAGACATGGTTAGATAGTAGTTTTGTAGTTAATTTAAATTCGTATAATGTTTTTAGAAAAGATAGATCAGATTCATATGGCGGTGTCGCTATTTTTATACATAATTCTATTAGGGCTCAAGCATTTCACGTTACTTTGAATAACTCTGGTATTGAAATTATTTGTGTAAAGATCTTAAATTGTGCCTCCTTAAATTTCATTGTTTCGTTATATTGTCCGTCTTCAGTGCGGACGACGCAATCTGATTGGGACTCTATTTTTGCTTTGTTTTCGGCTAAATCCATAGTGGCAGGTGACTTTAATGCACATCATACCAATTGGTCATACAAGAATGATGCAAGAGGAACCCAGTTATTTGACTCGGCTCTTGAGCATGGTTTTGTATCCATTAATAATGGACAAGCGACGAGGGTCAAGGTTGTAAATGGATCGCTTCAAGAAAGTTCTCCTGATGTCACTTTTTGTTCCTCTGACATTGCCGTAGATTTCACGTGGGAGGTTACGAATGAAAACTTGGGTAGCGATCATCTCATTGTTAGGATTAAGTTAGATTACTGGGGTAGGCAACATTTTATACAAAAGTTAAATTTTAAAAAGGCGGATTGGCCTGGTTTTCGTAACTTTCTAAGAGAATATTTTGCTAACGAGTCAGTCATTGTTCAATGCGATGTGCAAGCTCTGTACGACTTTTTCGAAGCTGGTATTAATAAGGCTTTAGCAGTGCATGTTCCAATTTTAAAAGTTTGCACCGATCCCGTGCAGAATTTTAGACCCAAAAACTATTGGAGTTCCTCGTTGTCAAAGGTTGTTGCTCAAAGGCGGCTTGCTCTTGTGCAATTCAGACGAAATCCTACCCCTGATAATCTTAGGTTGCTGCAGGAAAAGGTTGCAGAGGCACAGCGCCTTATTCGAAATGCAAGATCTTTAGGTTGGCAGGAGTTTTGTCAAAGTATTGATGAGGCTACATCTGCGTCTGACATGTGGAATCGTATGAGGTGGATGAAGGGTCGTCAGCGTTCCAAAGTGGTTGCGTCTAATGAGAAGAAGGTGGAGCTGTTACACTCTCTAACGCCCGATTTTGTCTGTCTTGTTACACCTTCATTTGTATCTGTGAATTCTCATCTGGAGGTAGATTTCTCTTTGGAAGAATTAACTAGATGTTTTAAAAAGAAACAGTCTGCTCCAGGTATTGACGGGATAACGTATGCAGTAATTCATAATATGCCTGCTGTTGCTAAGCTGTTTTTGCTAAAGTTATATAATTTGGTATTCAATTCAGGTATTGTGCCTAAGCAGTGGCGAGATATCCAAGTTGTTCCTATCCCCAAGTCAGGTCAAGCGCATGAGGAGTTATCGAAGCTTAGACCTATTTCCTTGATGTCTTGCGTTTGCAAACTATTTCATACAATGTTAGCTCGACGTTTTGAATGGTTCGTAGAGAAGAATGAGTTGTTATCTCGTAGCACGGTGGGTTTTAGGAGAGGCCAATCCTGTATGGATTGTTTAGCTCGTTTAGTGTCGTACGTTCAAGTGGGGTTTTCTAAAAATGTCTGTACCTTGGCTTGCTTTTTGGATATAGAGGGTGCATATAACAATGTTTTGGTTGAAAAGGTTGTCAATACCTTAGATAATTTGGGAGTAGGAGCCAAGTTCTGTAAATATTTGTGGTCATTTTTGAGTGAAAGACATCTTATTTTACGAGATCTAGATGGTGGCTTTTCTATGGTGCGATGGACTGATAAGGGGCTGGCGCAGGGCGATCCACTTTCCCCTCTTTTGTTTAATATTGTTACCTTTCAAATTTGTCATAGTATTAATAGTGTTTTAATCTCTCAATATGCAGATGATTTTGTGTTGTATGTCAATAGGAATTGTTTACAGGACAGTGTTTCTCGTATGCAGGACAGTTTAGATACATTGTTACAAGAATTGGATTGTTTAGGTTTAGATGTTTCAGCCAGTAAATCAAAATTTTGCACATTCAGTAGAGGCAATAAAAGGCAACAAGTGAATCTGTGTATACGGGGTCAGCAGTTATGTTCTGGCGATACTATGAAATATTTGGGTGTTTGGCTGGACAAATCGTTACGCTGGGGAAGGCATATTAATTATGTGGTAGAGAGAACACAAAGATTTCTTAGCATTTTGAAAACTTTGGCTGGTGCTGCGTGGGGAGTTCATCCTAAGCACCTGCGTAGGTTATATATTTCTCTAATACGAAGTAGGTTGGACTATGCATGTGTTTTATATAACAATAGCGCTAAAACTCACATCTATAAGCTGGAAAAAGTTCAAAACCAAGCTCTAAGAGTAGTCGGAGGTTTTATTAGGTCTACACCTATTCATGTCATGGAGAGTGAGTTGTGTATTGTACCGCTGCACATTCGGAGATCGTTCCTTGCCACAAAGTTTTGTTTGAAATCCCTGTCTTGTTCTAGTAGTCCTACTGTTGATATAATTCAGGAATTGGGAGCCTTTTCGCAGAGAGGCTATTGGAGCAAGAGGAATAGACCATTGTTAGCTGAAGTCATTGAGGAAGTCTCTGAGGAACACGTTGATTCGTCGTGGCCACTTCCAATGTTCCAATTAGATGCGTGGATGTCAAAATTCGAGCTACATGACGTTCTGCTTGCAAGTTTAGAATGTATGGCTAGTGCAAAACGTACTTACAATCCTAACGTTCTTCGTTTAGAGGTGATTCTTGAGATAGAAAGAAAATATTCAGATTTCTATAGGTTATTTACTGATGGGTCAAAGTGTGGTGATAAAATTGGGGCAGCTTTTTTTGACCCGTTCAGTGATAGGAAGGCACAGTTTAAGATTTCGTCTGGATTATCTATAATGTCCGCGGAATTGTATGCGATTTATCAGGCCTTATTATATCTAGAAAATCTAAATTATACTAGTGTTGTTGTTTTTACGGATAGCAAGAGCGCCATTCAGCATTTAGCTCGGTGTGCCTCCGGCGAACGGTGCTTTTCGCTAGCGTATAAAATTTTGAGACAGATTCGACTTATTCAAACTTCTGGAAGCTGTCTTAAAATACAATGGGTTCCGTCTCATATTGGCTTGGCTGGTAACGAGCAGGCTGATCGGTTGGCCGTTATGGCTGCGTCTGAGGGTACTGAGACGGTTATTGTTCCAGACCTCTCGGAGGTGGTCGCTCGATATAAAATTAAGGCGTATTCCCGCTGGAAGGAGTATTTCGATTTGCGTTCGCGGGACAAAGGCATCTGGTACAGGACCATCCAGTGCGAGCCTCCTCGTGTGCCTTGGTTCGACCATGCTGGGCTATGCAGAGCGGACGTGGTCAGGGCGCACAGGCTCCGGTCCGGACACGTTCCACTCAACGGGTTTGCACATCTGATGAGAAAGACAGAGTCGCCCAATTGTGAGGAGTGCGGAACCATCGAAGATGTGCAACACTTGTTAGTGGAGTGTGTTCGAACTCGGGAGAAAAGGGAGAAGTTGAATAGAATTTGGGGTTTCTCCCTTTTGCATGTTGGGATTTTTCAGTCCATTTTAGCGGATCCTTTGTCAAAGGCTGCAAGGTTTGTATACGGTTTTTTTTGGAAATAAGTATACAAATTTTGTGGTTTTATTATTAGTTTTTTTTTTTTTAATTACATCTAAGAAGTTGTAATGTAGTTAGAGGCTTGCTGGAGCTGACATCGTCATCTTGACGAAAGCTTCGAAATAAATAAAGATAAAAAAAAAAAAAAAAAAATATTATGTTTGACTCTATAGAGTTGAGAGAAAATATTTTTGGACGAACTAAACGTGTACATATTTTTGCAGCTGACTACATAATTTCTAACGCACAGATTACAAATTACACATACAGCCTAGATCAACGCACTAATCGTGTATATTATTTTTACAGCTGATTATCACACACAACATTCGCATTCGTGAGATAAATAAATCATCACCGCGAATAAATGATACAGCATCACTCTGAATTCGGAATCGTCAGGTCAATTAGCAATTCGAATGTGAAGAGTTGCGTCAGCAGCGCGCGCGCACCGTTCACGTGCATTAACTTGGGATTTACAAGTAAAGTTGTTCGTGGTCGGCAGAGCGCGAGCGCGCCGAGCCGATGAAGGTCAGTTTTTGTAACTTTGAAGATTGTTGCTATGATGCATCACTTCTACCAGAGATCTGACAAATTTGCGTTTTTGCTCGCAATAATGTGGACATGACTACAAAATTAATCAAAATGTTGATCAATTATTTATTAATTGAAATAAAATTTGAATTTCCGGAGACAATACGTGCTTATATATAATTATAATTATTAGCAAAATGTAATTTAAAGTGGATATCGTTTTCGTAATTTTTATTTATATATTAGAGAAGTTACGATTTTAAACTGACACGCTTATTTACACTAGAAATAATACCTAACAACTACTACATGACGAAGAAGTTTTCTAGGGGATTGCGAGCGGAGTTTTTCGGTACTTAAGTATATTTTTGATGTAAAAAGAAATAGATTGACTGCAGAAAATTTGGAAAAAATACTCATTATTTTCTTTAATAAATATACACTTTAACAAACTTTTGTATTTATTGATTATAGGAATCAAATTATATGTCAAGTAAGAAATTAAATAATTGATTAACATTTTGATTAACTTTGGAGTCATGTCCACATATTGCGAGCAATGACGCAAATTTGTCCGATTTCTGCTTGTGACACACAGCATAAACTATCTTGTCATTATTTAAAGTATAATAGAGGTCCGGAGCGGAGTATAGAGTGATCATAGTCTATTTATATCAGTTGAAGAAAGTAGCTCCGTGAATACGTATTAACTATTAGGAATAAATGTGTCGAATATTAGGACATTTACCTTATTGAAGGCATAAAATGGTATTCGATTAATTGTTTTTTAGGTCAAATAATCGTGAAGTCGTTATCACAGCACGACTTTCTTTCCGATTTAGGAATTCGAGTCAAGGCCAAGACTCAAAACGTAAAAACTTAAACTTAAATACAAATACACACATTTATTCTGCAAATAGGCCACAAGGGCACTTTTACATGTCAAAATATTAATTTACAATTTAAGAAAGTCTGACTATAATAAGTAATACATTTTTCATGTCGAAATATTAATTTACAATTTAATTCGAGTTTACAATTATACCAAAATTAATGTCATACAATGAAGATAAACTTGCAAAGTTATCTATTACATATATTACAATATCAATAAAGTTAGAGATGTATAAGGTCTCAAGATTAAACAAGGAGTATAATGGACTTCAAACGTCAGACCATAGCGGGGCACGTGATCTCAAATGATACACAGTTATACGGTTAATTTTAGACAATAACTAAAACATCGAGCAAAGCATAATATTTACACTAAGCAGTTGCATCAGGCGGATCTGTTTACGTCCGTAGACGAGCGAGGGTGTACCCTGGGACTTCCACTTGTTTCAAATTAAAACTTTCAATGTCAGCAACAGCGGGGATTTCGCAAAACCAGCCCAGCCTCTCTCCTCTGATACAACTACCATAATTTTGGTCTTTATTAAGTGATAACGCTGAGATGTTACCCAGTTGTTTACGGATATATGGGTAACATATTTTTTTATTTTATTTAGAATCAAACGGTCTTAAAAAACATAAGTAACTTAGCTGTGGCTATGTGAGTAATAACATACTAGACCTATAGTTTCATACATTACAATACAATTACAATTAGATATTTAAGGTGTCTTCGGGTAATTTCGAATTACGGGTAATTCCGAAAGTAACAGATTCTAGACTAACTAAGCTATTTTATTGCATCTCATCATCATCACCATCAAAAAGAAATGTTAAATTTTTTGTTAATGTTTGGGTAGTGCAACAAAATCACTTAGACAGAAATTTGTTATTTTCGGAATTACTTGACATTCGGAATTACCCGAAGACACCTTATGTTATTTTTAATTCTAAAATATGACCGGCATCATGCTTTGAAAGTGCAACATATGAGTCATGAAGGACAGCCATGCCTACCATGTTGTGCTCCTGCGATTAGAGGCCGGATTTAGGATACTATCGCACAGGGCCACCTGCTGCCACGTGTGAAGGAGGCGCTCCATTCATAATGCATCGTGCAACTACGCTGCGCTTAATCAATAGCCTTAAACCATGCATGGATTGCTTGGCCCACTTTTGTTTTACGACCGCTACTAACTACGAATAGCTACCGAGCATTGCAGCTAAGAGTACCTATATGTAGGTATTACGAAAAAACAAATGAAGCAATCACGTGACAAAATCGATACCGATAATAGTCACTGATCATCATGAAGGGTGACGACGGGAACGTATCGCCCTAAGTGATCTGTCAATCGCATATCCAATCAACCGATCAGCCCAGCGGCGGTCGCCTCAATAAACGATCTTGTTCATTCGATAGACAACACGATGAACCTTACTGCAGCAAAATAAGGTCTACAATTATCAAGATAAAAAGTGTCGTTCGAACACAACATGAGTCGGCGCGTGCGGCTATACGGATGCACCAATGTTTTTGTAGCCTCGTACCAGATGAATCGTCATTAGTATAGCAATATGTCAAGTTAACATGAGGATTAGTAGACCTTATCTCGTAGCAGCAAGACTGAATCAGCAGCTGTTGATGGCAGGCGCCGGAGCGTGAGCATTCCGGGCGTGCCGTCGGTTTCTCTAGGGCGGTATTCACAAAGCCGACTCGCTTTTTTCGTACCAGTATAATTCTAGCCTGACAGACACATCTGCATATACGTCGTTACAATCTTGTAAGGGTGGTCGTGAGCGACGGGCTGTATCACCCGGCGCCTTCGTGTAGCGTGCATTTAGATGCAACCTTTGATCTGTCTACCACCGCTTCGCTTGGTAGTACACTGACTTCACTCGCCTGAAACGCCGCAGGTAGCTACACGTAGTGGTACCAATCTCGGGGCACGTTGACAGGTCAAACTAAACTTGCTATTCTTGCAAGGTGGGGTTGTGAATAGCATATTAGCTGCAGCGGCGCACCGACACTCGACTCCCGCGCAGAACATGACACCCCCTTTCACAACACTGCAGGATCGTTTGCAGATTCTGTTTCTAAGTAGACCGTTAAAGTAGCAAACATCTTGTTAGCTTGAGTAAATGCTTCGATGTAGCTCTAGTACTGAACTCTAGTAGTAGCTGAACTGAATACCTCTCTGAATTTTAATATCAAGTGGCAGTCTCTCCATGAACAATTAGTGTAGACTCTACAGGTCGTATTTCTCAACCGATTGTCATGAAATTTTTTGTAAGCAGGTTTGATAACTATTTTTTTTGTCAAGTCAGTTTTTTGAAATCTACAAAAACAGTTGTTTTATCCATGATTTCGTAATTCGGTTTGTTCTCCTCTAAAGGTCGCATTTCTCAACCGCGATTCTCGTGAAATTTTGTAAGCACGTTCAATAGTTATATAGGAATTTTTTGTAGTCAGTTTTTGGAGCCACTAGTAATACCTACCTGGCCCCTATTTCACCAAATTGACATATGTAGGCTGACAAACCAACAATTTTCAGGTGAAAACTATTTTACCAACTACAATTGTAATCATTTTTGACAATTGTCGCGCCTGACAGCTTTGGTGAAATAGGTGCCTGGTTCATCAGTATTCGACCGAGTTGATAAACGGAGAGTTTGTAGTAGATACAATTACGGCACGTGTGTTTTTTTATGGCAGGGTGTGCACGGCCTTAACTTGCCATGTTTACATAACTATTTAATTTTAGTGATAGATCTACAATAAATAGTAACGGTAATGTCTCCTTGTCATTGGAGACAGCGTGGTATAGCGGCGGGCAATGCCCTCCGCGCGGCGCATACTTATTGCGTATTGTCCGGGAACCTCCGGGAACACACTCCACTCCGGTATAAACTTACAACACAGCATTTTCCTGAACTAACTACGCTAGTTCTGTATGTTGTGTTCTTGGTGTGTGGTCACTGGTGCTCCCGGGAAGCGCTCAGTTGGCAAGGACCGACTGTTCCTAAGCTGTCAACACAGTCAAGTCAGTCAACTCTCAACTGGTAATGTTACATTTAAAGGACAGGCAATTTGGCGGACCGTAACTTAGATTTTGGAATTTACTGCATTCCAAAACGTTTTTCGCACACACAGTGTTTGCTATAAGATATGTTTTCTTCCGCTTTGTTTTCAGATAGAAGCTATCTTCGAACTCAGATCGAAGAGCAGAAGAAAAATACATACTCCCACTCTACTAAGCCACCATTCGTTATTTAATTGAAAGGATTGGCGCTAAGTAAGTTCCGTGTGAATGAGAAACCAATTTGAAGATAATGCCGCTTCAATAAGCCTCAACTTCAGTAATCAGTCGTGTCAACGGCGGAACAATTAACCATCAGCTGTACTGGTGCAACGTGTTAGAACGGTACGACTAGAACGGCGTGGGGGCGGGCGTGCCACTCAACCGATCACTACCAAACCACTCCATTAAAAGAAAACCGATGAAGAAGGTGCAGTATTCAAAATCGTAAGAACAACCCGCCTGATTGCCAGTCATTGGCAAGCAGTTTTTGCAGGATTAGTCACTAAATAAGTTTGGACGCGCCAATAATTGGAGGAGTAGCGTAGCGACAAAAGGTAAGTTTACTGACCCTATCTATTATGCATAGTTGTTACGAATTTGGGGTTCAATTTATTCATGGAACGAGCTCTGAAATGAAATGAAATCATTTATTCTTCAATTTAGGCATGTTACATGCACTTACGAATGTCAAAAAACTACCACCGGTTCATAAAATAAACCTCTGCCTCGAGAAGAACCGGCGTAAGAAACTCGGCGAGGTGTCATTTTTTCAAAACATACATACATAGCTCTCTTTCGAGTAGGTACCTACTTACAAAACGTTTTGCGAATAGACTTAAAGATATCAGCTCGGCACATACCATGGACATACCATACTCATTTGTGGACTCTTCATTATAAATGGCCTCAGAGGCAGAGTTCGTAACAATTATGCGTATAAGGAGTTCAGTTCAGACTCGAACGCTTGTACGTGTTGTGTTTGTGTCACGATAATCGCATTGTTGTGCCCTGGCCGGGTTCATGTTTTGGGCTGTTAATGTATTGCTGAGATTTTATGCAACATGATGCAATAAATGAAAATGAAAATAAGCGAGGATTCGACGCTCGAACTCTTCTACGTAATTATTTATATGCTAATGAAATCTCCATAATCAACCGTGGGCGATTTTAGCATTTCTTCCAAACAATAACCCACACAACATACAGACACTCGCGCCCCATTCCTGCACCAGCTATTAACGGGCTGAGTCACCGACCGGCGGCTTAACTACTCTTAATAACTGCATAATTAAATCGTTTGACGAAACACATTGTAACGAGCGTGTGCTGAATTCGCTCCATTTTATTGTACTGCAAATAGAAATGGCAGGGTATTGTTCCCGCCTCAATTAGTCGCGTGTTCCACAAAGCGACCACTTGTATCCAAGCGAGACCTCTTCTCCTCCCTGCTCTTCTATTTCACTAATTTGACCAACCAAACCAAACTACAAACTAAATTCCAACACACTAACAATTTGACAAAACTCCTAAAATATTTGTTATTATAAAGTTTTAAGTTTATACAGGAAATAGGTCAATTCCTGTATAAAAGTGCTAAAATTAGCTAAAAGCTTTTTAAGTGATAAAATTAGCAGATCTTTGTTCCTGTTCCTGTGTATTTGCCTAATTCCCGAACCTTATGCGTGTATTTTGATATCAAAGGTGTACCGTGATTAAAGTAAACTAGCCTATTCCTCGTACATTTCTGAGTCAACAAGTAGGTAAACGCATTGAGAATTGAGTTGGTGTGATCCCCAGTCGGTCGCCTTGACCTATTGACTCCGTGATTACGATGTGACGAGCGACCAAATATTACGGGAGCGCATTGAACCGACCCCGAGCCAACCACGACACTCAACCAACCACTCGTACACCGACCGGCGGCCGACCCACTGACAGTTGATGTGAAAAATGAAAAGAACTCGCTTTGTGCCGCCGCCCACATTTGTTACTTGAGAATGAGCTTCGCACGATTCAGAACTTTGAATCTTATTTATTTATTTTTATTTTTATTTATTTTAAATACATGGAAAACCAACAGCGTAACACATTTATAAGAAAACTACAATAGAATTACATAGCCAATTAAAGGTTCTCACTTATAGAACTTAACTATCACACAAGAACAGATTTAGCCCAATTAATTTACACACACAAGTGAGCCTACAGCACAAGAGCAGTGGCTACCTTTAACCTATATATCAAAGACACAGACTCACAGAGTAAATACATAAGTTTCATAACTTTAGTAAACCGAGCCCGAACCCGAACCCGCGCCAGGAGTATCACCCATATAAAATTCAATTAACTTTTTCCTAATTACTGATATACTGTCATTGAATATGATATTATTAGATAGAAGACGGAGATTGTAATCTGTCCGCACGATCCGGCAGCCGTTTGTATTGTTAATGGAACTAAATACTTCTGCTTCCTAAATTCGTCCGGGGGTATTGGACATCTCCACCGTATTGCGTACTTGAAGCCAGGAACCAAAAGAATATGTAATACTAGCGACCCGCCCCCGCTTCGCACGGGTGCACTATTTAATGGATGTTATTATACATATAAACCTTCCTCTTCAATCACTCTATCTATTAAAAAAACCGCATCAAAATCCGTTGCGTAGTTTTAAACATTTAAGCATACATAGGGATATAGGGAAGAACTTAACCACCTGACGCACCTGCGCATTGCGACGTTGTTCAATCTCGTGGAAGGATCTCGGAGCCACTAGATGTTTAATGACTTTGCAATTTTGTCGGCACTCAATCTCTTGGAAGTTACCTTGGCCTACCAAACGTAAAAATTTGTTTGTTCTCAACAATCGGGTGGGTATAGCGAATTGAAAAATAAAGTTAAGTTAGTTATTAATTGAAAAATAAAGTTATTAAATAACACATTAGTAGTATATATCGAGTCGACTATGGGAACTGGGTTGTAGTGTGTTGGGGGCGATTGGCTAGCATCCTATCATATTTTCTCCATCTTTAAACCTACAATTGCTAAATGTGGCACTGGATTAAATTTTATGTGCTCTGCCTACCCCTTTTGGGAATACAGGTGTGAGTTTATGTATGCATAAGTACATATACCATGCCAAATATTGAAAGAAATAATATGTAACCAGTAAAGCATTCAAATGCTGATCGGAACATTCCAGAGAAAAGAAGGCTGTCACAGAACGCGCCTATATGTACAGTGTCAAATGTCTTAGTTCATGCACTAACGCGTGACTGTAAATTACTGTCAAAAACTCAGCCCAATCTGCTTAGCATTTAATGCAATTTTTTATTCAGTCACTGAAGGCCTTTAAGTCTGCCTGTAGATTGCTTAGCTAGCTCCGCTGCGCTCGCGGCGGTGACGTCACGCGGGAGCACACGCGCGCAGGCGCCACACACTCGCGCGCCGTGTAACGAGTCAACGCGGAAGCTGTCTATTGTCCCCCGTTCTTTGCTTACACTTTTACGGCGCATACAAATTAATGGATTATGGAAATGGGCTTCATAAACTGTTTTGTTTCGAACAAACGTCCATATGTTGTATGACCTGAGGCTTCGCGGTATCTAGGATAAATTGGTATTGGTAAGCGCGCTAACGCTTATCCACGCGTGTGGACACACACTTGAAATCAGGTTGGGTTTGGTAGTGGATTCCAATGTAGTGGTGTCAATCTGATGAGGGTTGATGTATATTCCATAGCAGGTGGCTGGAGATGAATTATTGTGACTATTCCCACAAGGATGATCGATGATGATGAATGAATGATAAATGAAATGCTGCAATAATTCAGTCTACCCGTCTCAGCTGAGTAGAGACAGAAAAAACCACGAGGCGCTTGCGGTAGTCGGCACCGGCGCCTACATAAGTACCGATTCACAATGGTTACCGATGTCTCAGACGTTAGCAGGAAGCGGGAAGTCCGCCCACCGATTACATATAGTTAGCACGGATCACCAAGTCAAGACAGAATAGAGACGAGTGGTGACAGAATATGAACCGCATATCAGGTGCAGCGCGCCAAGCGCCGCGCCTCGGGCGCCGGCGCCGGCGCACTAGCGAGTAGCGACAGCGACGCGCACGCGCGGGCCGCTGGCTAATCCTGCGCGGACGTCGGATACGTGCACTGCACTTCCGTGGACGTGGTTATGGATTATTTGTCTAATCACATTATCTTAACAAAGAATATTGAAAACCTGACAGTTTTTACACAGCCATCGCAGCAGCACGTCCTGTTTTAGAGCGCTCTGTTGTACTCGCGTGAAATATAGCTTTATGACTTCTTTCGTTCATGGTCAAGAAACTGGGGCTAAAATTGAATACCTCAAAACTTAAATTCTGCCCATTTGTCACACGTGATGTATTGTCTCTTGTAAGCTACAATTATTACAAGCAACATTCAAGTAATAGGGCTTACAAAATTACTAATTATAACTCCGAGCAGACAGACGAATACATGTAAGAAATATGGAAAGACGCTCACTTGCTTTAATTACTCCATGAAAATAAAATAGATTGTAATCAGAAACGTAGCAAACAAAGCATCTATTGAGGAGGACATTCAGCGATTAAAACACTGATAAGCGGGAAAACCTGGATCGTCAGTTGGAAGGTTATCGTTATCGAAAGCACGACCAATCATAGCGGGCGGTAAGTGACGATGCAGTCATGGCCGAGGATTGTAACGACCTAACGACCCTAAAAATTGTCGAGACACTCCAGCAAACTCTGTCTCTGAGTTTGGTCGAGTGTTTCTAGACAGACTATTACACCCGACCTAAGTTATAGTTAAGTATAATGAATATGAATGTGCATATTTCAAAGAAGTTGCCTCCAAATCTTGGACCACATCGTTACGAAAAACGAATGCAGGTCTTGTAGTCTATGAAGGCTTGCAACTTCGTAGATGTCACATGCGCATTGCCGTCTCATTAGAAATGTATACACTCCTTTCTAGAAGAACTCCTTACCTACTGTAGTCACCCAGCAGTGCTCATAAGACAAGATTATGTGCATACGTGGTCGCGATCCTCAGTAATGAGGGACCGAGGAAGAGATGTCATCCACACCACACGGTATGTGAGTAAGGTAGGTATGTAAATAGTGTGCATTGCCTAACAGTGTTACATGAACATGACAACATGAGGCGGACACCGCGGTTGCGCGTTGCGCAGGCGACGAAAGCCAAGCGACGCCTACACGTACTTACCCTACAACCTCACAAGAGAACTGCTAATCAGCGGCGAAGCGAAGGTAGTCACACGCTAGCCTTCCAACCAGCGTTGACCAGACATCGGACTATACATAGTTGTTACGCATCACTGGGTTCAAGTTACACCAGCCAACAACATTGTTGAGATGTTGGTTCGCATTGCAGGACGCGGAATCCTCAAGATGCGGCGAGTCGCTTTCTTGGGCGCAAGTGGTGCGCGACCGGCCATGCGTCGGCTCAACGTGTAAACCAGATTCCGCTAATGAACCATATGTATTAACTAGTGGCTCAGTGAGCTGTAGACTTCGGGAATTGGGTTTTTTTTTAATGTTGTATTCGAATATTTCCAAAAAGCGATAAAAGAAAAAAAACTATAAATATCTCACAAAATTTCACAAGTATCGGTTGAGAAATCCGACCTGTAGAGGAGAACAAACCGAAATCCATCTGCAGAGACATGCAACAACATTGAAAAAACGTCGTTTTTGAAAATTTTCAAAAACTGACTGGACAAAGTTATTATTATAATTATAGAACCTGCTCACAACATTTCAGGAGAATCTGTTGAGAAATGCGACCTGTAGAGGAGGAGAAACGGAACTGAAGCAGAAACCATTGTTTCATTTGGTCAATTCATCATCATCATAACGCTCAGTCCGCCGTCGTCCACTGCTGGACATAGGCCTTTTCTAATTCGCGCCACCACACCCGGTCCTCAGCTCTCTGCATCTCCATGTGCTGCAGACTGAGGTTCTACTGGTACCACGGGGCACCAGTCGCCCTACGGAGAAAACTATTCTGAATGACCTGAAGCGGCCTGTCAGGAGAGTGCTGCGTCGTTGCGTGGGTGAAGGACGTAAGGGCGGCAAGATCAAACTCGCGATCGCGAGAATAGATGAGAAAAATATATACTTACTAGCAGCGCCATGCGGTGTTACCCGCGGATAAATGGTAGCCTATGTCCTATTCTGATGTTTAAGCTACAATACTGGAAAGTTTCATAGAGATCCGTTCAGTAGTTTTTGAGATTAAGCGGAATGTACATCCATCCGCACAAACTTTCACGTTTATAATATTATTAGGATGTAAACTTTACATGTAATAAAGAAAGAAAGTAAAATTTGCAAAGCAAGACTAGTTGCAGTGCTGCATATTGGAAATATGTTTGAAACTACCGGTACCGGAGACTGTCAAAATATACCGGATCCAGCCAGATTATCGGATCTGCCGGACCGGATTGCAATCCCTAATTACATATCAACAGGGCTTGGATAGAAACAAGGCAAGAAAACGGAGACATGATGGACAATGAGACCATATGTACATCTCTGGGATATTATATTAATTTCATTATACTCTTTGTTTAATCAAACTTGAGACCTTATACTTCACTGTTCTCATTTAATTTTATTTTTTAGACTGACGCTCAGAGACCTTATACATCTCTGAGGATATTTATTTATTAGATTTTATTATTTTCATGTTGACGTGTTATAGATATAACTCAAAATATTTTATTATGATTAGTGTACCTACTTTATTACCTTTTATCTTGACGCTTAGAGACCTTATACACCTCTAACAAATCTCGATTGTTATTAGTTTCTTAGTCTTATTTTTGACATGTAACACTACATTTAATTAATGATACTTTGATTATTGTATCATTTTTATTTGATGTACCTAGATAGATTTTGACTTGTAAAAGTGCCCTTGAGGCCTATTTGCAGAATAAATGTTTTGATTTTGATTTTGATACATCTCTAACTTTACTGATGTTGTAATATTTTTAATAGATAACTTTGCAAGTTTATCTTCACTGTATAACATTAATTTTGTTATAATTGTAAACTCGAAATGATTATTCTTTCTTGAACTTTAAATTAATTTTTTCACATGAAAAATGTATTATTATAGTCAGACTTTCTTAAATTGTAAATTAATAATTATTTTGTGGCCTATTTGCAGAATAAACATTTAATTTTGATTTTGAGTTAATTGAATTAAGTAATTTTGGTTTGAACAGAAACTACCCCACAAGATTGAGATCACTCAATTCATTCACATCAAGTTTTGCAGCCTGAACAGACTGTAAAAGTGAATGTAAATTCAGAACAAATGTGGTCAAGAAAAAGTAGGTCGTAACTTTTATGAATTTCATAAGTTTTTTTACTACATGATGAATATATTTATTTATTTATTCGAAATTAACACTCACAGTCAAGCTACACATATTAATTTTACTGACAAATTAAAACAGGTACATACAGAGGAACTTCCAGCCAATACATAGTTACACACTTTCATGAACTGAGCTTACAGTAACGATTGACTCCAAGTGCCAGCTGGCGCTTGCGTAAAAGCAAGGTTCAAAGTTGTGAAAAATATTGAGTTAGCTGTCGCTGGCCAAAGTATTATTTAAGAGCTTCAAGGTCCAGTGCAGTGGAGAGTAGGTCAAGGAGCCCGTGTGTGCCACCAAAGAGAGGGCGGCAACGAGGGTGAAGCTGTAGGTTGGACACAAACGGTACCCGCTGACTAATTAATTCCAGCATTGTGGTGTTACTTACATAAACTCCAATGAGCTGTGTTACATTTGGATCATTGTCAGTTGTAAAAACAAAAGTTGTCCACCCGGTGATCAATAGTTAACGGCTTATGTACATATAAGTTATGTCTTTCTTACATGGATTTATAGTTATGGAAACACTGTTTATGCGGGTTACTAGACCAATCCAAAATTAAGCCTTGTGGCCCTTAACTTTTGATATGTCCACCGAAAAGACGCGAACCTAAACTTGACAATGACCCATTTATGACATAAACATACAGTGGAGAGGCTATAAGATCTGATCCCAAAAGTTTATGCTTAGGCCATTTTAAAGTCCCAGAGACTCTTATTCTATTGTCTACCGGAAAAAGAACAATCCAATAACATGTGGACGGCAATTGCCTAACTGGCCTGGTAATTACCAGGCTCGGTAGGTGTTATTTAGTGTTAAGAGAATTTGTTCTGGTTTTTACATTTGATGCCTCATCAACTCATCATACACCTCTTCTGTTTGTCAGAAAATAATAGTAAGAGTGTATAATTGTCAGTATCAGTGTCAATCTCAACCTAATCTAGGGAGACAACGCGAGATAAGAAGCCAAAGTATAGATATATAGTATAGAAATAATTTTGAAGCGAGCTATTACCTAAACAATGTCAACAAGGTAGACACCTGCAAGCTGGGAGAATATCGGCCGGATAATCTGCCGCTAGATGCGCTAATTTATCAGTGTTGTGTACACTGCGATAAGATATCAGCAGGAGAATGCGCGGCCGGGTACTCACCCACGTAACTAGCCTCCATGTCGCGTGTCCGTGTCCAGCTCCAGGCAGCCCTTTTCAATCAAGTTTCTGTGATGATAAAAAGTTTCCCTTCGACATGACAGCACGCACACACACCCACTCCAACTAGAAACTTAATCCCAACTTTTGAAAACACTTAACTTGGCTAACGGGACGACGCGCGCTTCTCTCGCTCGACTTTGAACCACTTTTTATTCACTTTAACACTCAAAAAGTGCACAAATCGAAGAAATTCCACGAGAAATCGAAGAAAACATTAGTATCGCGACAGGTAGCCGAACAGACATAAATGACAAGCTAAAGCAAACCAAACTCGCAACTCACACGACGCCGAGCTGTCACGCACACTGCGACTACGGCAACTAATTGACACTACACTAGTGACAGTCCGGATTACTGGCAACACCGCTGATAAATGGACCTCGTAACTATAAGTAAAGCAACTCGCTATTATCTCGAACGCGCTACACGCTTTATTAGAAAGTACGTTTTTAATAGTTTGCTATATTTGACTTGTCGAATGTTATTAAAAACCTTACAAACGTCCATAATGTGGTAAATAAGTCTCCAATTAAGTGCCAAATTTTGAAGTATAATTATGTAGACATATTTTGAATTTATCATACAATCCAATTGAAAGTGAAATAAAGATACATTCGAATACATGTAGTAGCGCTAGGAATGTATGTGTGGCGAGATTAAAATAATTTCCTGCCGCAGGGAGCTTTGAGAAATGGGTAATGAAAAATGTATTCATTGACATTAGGGTAAATCACCAGTAACTGACCGCTTAAGAAAATGTCATTCAGTTACTAGCCACCAAAATTGTTCAGTGAAGACCGCCTTTAACAAATCTTCAAGCCAGCTCTGAACCCAATTATTTTAATTTTATGAATTTAATGGCAGAAATTTTAGTAGTACGTAGTTGCTATTGAAGACCCAAAAAAGAGGCGGACCATTCCACAATGTCAAAGATGTCAACAATATGGCCACTCTAAAAACTACTGTATGCGTCCGTATCGCTGCGTAAAATGTGCACAAAGCCATAAAACCTCTATGTGCTCTCTGCGAAGGCGCGCACCCAGCAAATTACAAGGGTTGCGAGGTATATAAGGAGATATTAGCCCGCAAAATGCCAAGAAAAAGCAGAACAAACAACAGACTACCAGAACCTCGAGAAGAATCTGGACCTTCCATAACACCAGCGCCTCGCAAACCCAATCTAGCGGGCCCTAATACAAACAATCCAAATGACCTTTACTCAGATACTCTTAAGAAACAACCCGAACAAGCACAAAACCAAAAAAGACTTGAAGAACTCCTGATGAAACAAAACGAAAAGTTCGAACTCCTCCTTCAACAAATGAGCACTCTAATGAGCCCCATCACCACGCTCGTAAATAAACAATGGCCGTAAGTCGTAGAGTTGCCACATGGAACATTAATGGTCTGGCACCAAATAAGTCGGAATTAGAAGTTCTTATCAAAGACCACAAACTCGATGTTGTGTTAATCTCCGAAGCACACTGTACGGTGAAAACCAAAGTGATTATACGTGGGTTTAACACCTATACGACTCACCACCCTGATGGAACTGGTCATGCAGGATCTGCCATTGTGATAAAGAAATCAATCAGACACCACCTTCTAGAAGAATATAAAACTAAGGAAATACAAGCCACTACAGTAGCAATAGATAGCAAATGTGGAAACATGAATCTGACTGCAGTGTACTGCCCCCCACGACATAAAATCAGGTATGAGAAGTTCACACATTTCTTCTCAACACTAGGAGGAAAATTCATTGCAAGAGGTGACTGGAATGCCAAGCACACGCACTAGGGTTCAAGACTTACATCTACACGAGGGAGACAACTAAAATTGGGTATGGACCAAAGCGGCCTCAATGTTATATCTACTGGTCACCCTACCTACTGGCCTACAGATATCAACTCGATACCTTCACGCGTTCCCGAGATTAAGGGTCTTGACAGACCGAAAGACAGGCGGTCAACAAAGTGATCCTATAAGGGTTCCGTTTTTTTTACCTTATGAGGTATGGCGGAACCCCATTTTTATTTTTGGTTTATATAAATGACTTGCCGATTTTTATGACATAGTATTATTCGCGGAATCGCAATCGTTGTGTTACAAAAACGAGCCCTTCGCTCCATATGTAACCTGGGCTCATGTTAATCTCTAAGAGAACTCTTTAAAGAAATTAACATTCTAACTGTAGCGTCCCAATGCATCTATGAGAATATTGTTTATGTCCGAATTTACCCTTCTCAGTTCTTAAAAATTACTTTAAAAAAACATTGATTTCAAAGGCTTATTATAGGGTTGAGGACTATCTGACAGAAATGCATGGCCCAAACCAAATACTTAAATAGCGTAAAGAGTCATGTATAATATTTTCATTGTATCTAGTTGACACAGTTCTTGCAGGAAAGCATATCAAACGATTTACGTAATTTAATATCTAGGGGAAGTATTTTCCATTACTATTATTTTCCTTCTCTCGTACTTGGTGATACAATGTAATACGGATGCAGTTTCGACATATTTTCTTCTGAAAATACACATTGTAAATACCTATTGTTATTTTATCTTAAATTCTCTTTTGTTGTTTAGCACTCAGATTTACTTGAAACTGACTGTCGAGTTTCTTTCGGTGTTTCTTCTTGGTAGTGGTCTCATGAGAAACAGTAGTAGTTTTTGACTGGTAAAAGTGCCATTGCGGCCTACTTGCAGAATAATTTATAGTTCATTTATTTCCTAAAAACGGCGTTCGTTGTAAACCATGACCAGTTTTTCAGAGAGGTAAGGCACAGCAAAATGTCATCTTGCTCGAATTTGGAGCAGCCCAACTGGGGAAGTACCTCCGCCTCGCAGAAGACCACAGCATAATAACATTATCTACTATACAAGTATGTAGTGTTGTGTTCCTGGAGGTGAGCAAGGTTGCCAGAGCTACCGAGGATGCACTGTGTTGAGAGCGAGGGACCTGAGTTTGTCCCTTGTGTTGTCAACACAGTGCATCCTCAAATTTTATAAAGGGTCGGCAATGCGTACGTGACTCCTTTGGAGTTGCGGGCGTCTATAGGCTGCGGTGGCCGCTTATCATCAGGTAAACCGTAAGCTTGTTTGCCACCGGCGTTGTATTAAAAAAAACGTTAGTTCTTACAGACAACCTTCGAACCAGGTTAAGTGCCATTACTTTTCTATTCAAATCTTTTTGAACCGGCTGAAGTGCCCTTTAAATTTAGTTGACCAAAAGAAATACTTACTCATTACTCTCATTTAAGTCATTACATTCTTAGACATAGACATAGACATAGACATTATTTATTGGTAATAACACTTACCATCCTATACATTTGGAGGCGGTAGTTC
Organism: Epiblema foenella; assembly: GCA_963556455.1. Taxonomy (NCBI): domain Eukaryota; kingdom Metazoa; phylum Arthropoda; class Insecta; order Lepidoptera; family Tortricidae; genus Epiblema; species Epiblema foenella. The sequence goes on from OY747096.1 coordinate 38,096,591, forward strand.
TAAATACATTTGTGTGGTGTAGCTTGATATGTCCATACTTACACTTGCTGTGCGTAAGATGTGTTTCATACGGAGTGTTGGCGAGCGCCGGCGGGTCCCCTAGCTGCACAATCCACGTGACGCGCGGCGGGGAGACGCCGCGCGCGCCGCCTGGCAACCCCGCGCAGTGCGTCATGCCGCCGCTGTCGCCGCAATGGCGGCCATTGCGCAGTGTTGCCAGCGCGCAAAAAGAAGCGCCACCAACTGACAGTTCCAACACTTTGTAAACAAACTTCACTTAGCTTGTAACTTATATCGTTTGATATGATTCAACGCCGGTATCGTTCGAAGATAATTTATTATTATAGGAATGATATTTGGCTACTACTTTTGAAATAAAAGAGAGGTGTGAAATAAGTAAATAAACAGAAACTGGAGCTTGCATGCCTCAACCAGAATTAAGTAAATCACACAAAATAACACATTTAGCTCTGTCTGTGGCCATACAATGCGATGCACGGTACGATTTGCATGCAATTGATGCAGTCCTCCGGGCACTAGGCGCTCACTTTCGCCCCTGGCTGTTTGTTTATTTCGTCGGCACTAGTGGGTTATTTTTGGCGCGGTTCACCTTGACTGCAGGCTGCGGCGCTCGCACAGGTCCTACTACTATGCGATTAGCAAGCCGTCTTGATTATCACCACTAGCCCCGAGTATAGCTAGAACCCGAGATTCGTAACAAGCATGTGTGGTCGGAGGTGGGAGTTAAACTGGTTTTTCTGAGGCGAGTTGACTCTTAAGCGTTGTGAACGCCACCCCAGATAACATCGCCATTCTGCATAAATGCTGCTAATGCACATTTACAATTAAAGACATGATCTACGCGGGCTAGGAATTAGGAATATCTTGTTTATTTCCCGGGGTGCCCAGAGGCACTTAAGGTACAGCTAATTGTCTCTTCTGCCATGGATCTGTGGCGTCACTCCTGTCAACTGTCAAATCTGACGTGTTCTGCATCGCGCTATCGAAGTTTCTAAAATCAGTTGCATAAATATAACTTCCCAACAACTCTCATTGGACTTCGGTCCCTGAGAGATCTCTCTATTGTCGTTTCTTCCTGTGTCTCCTATCTATTGTATATATGTATATCATATGTAGATACCCTTTCCTGTACATATTCAACCTTGTACATTATCCGTTATAGGAGCACATCCTATATCTACATTGGTGACCTCCGACAATGGACGTAAGCGCAACTCCGAAGATCCTGACGCCGCCCTGCAGCAAATCCGACTCCCTCTCTCTCTCTCTCTCTGAGCGTGCCACCTAGCGTGTCAGCTACACATGCCTGGTACCTCAACTCGCAGCGATTCGACTCCTCTTCTCGCCCGCTCGTCATCCTGGCTCTGAGCACTCGCTCGCCACGCTGACTCTGAGCACTCTACCTACGTCGTCGCTGACTCCTTCGTCTCAAAAGGGGGCTGATGTGGCGTCACTCCTGTCAACTGTCAAATCTGACGTGTTCTGCATCGCGCTATCGAAGTTTCTAAAATCAGTTGCATAAATATAACTTCCCAACAACTCTCATTGGACTTCGGTCCCTGAGAGATCTCTCTATTGTCGTTTCTTCCTGTGTCTCCTATCTATTGTATATATGTATATCATATGTAGATACCCTTTCCTGTACATATTCAACCTTGTACATTATCCGTTATAGGAGCACATCCTATATCTACAGATCTTTACTGTGTGCCAGTCGTCACTTTTATAAAATGTGCCCAAACCTCAAAATAGACTTGGTCTTAAGGTCCAAATTAACTCACCATTCAATATTTATTTGGACTGTGTGCATGTAGACCTCAATGACTTTTCATAATAAGTATTATGTTTGTTGCTTATACCATTGTTTGTATGGGTAAAAACTTAAGTTCTATCAACTACTCAGTTTAACTAACTCAGTTCAGTATCTAACCCCATTAGCATTACTCATGGTTGTTAACTACAAAACTTTCTTCAAGTTATTTCACTTGTAGACGAACATGGTGAGGTGAGTCGACCGATGGTGAGTGGCACGACTGCAGTGCCTTTACCATGAGTTTACATGACCGTTCTGGCTAGCGACTGTGTAAAAATTTGTATGGGTAAAAGTACAGCGCCTCTGGCGGTTACGCAATAGAACTAAGAATCGGCATACTAAATCGTTTACGCAGTCGCTAGCGAGTACGGTCATGCAAACTCATGGTAAAGGCACATTGGCTGTGAGCCGGGAGCCGGCGGTATCTGATATTACCCGCGTCATTTATATGGAGGTAATCTTTATCTGATAATCATTTCTGATAATTAATTAAGGCTTAATTTGCTGATTGTTTTCAATAGGTTACGAATTCGTCTATCGTTGTAATGTAAACGCGCCGGCGCCGCACCGCTGACCCACTGCGAGAGCGTGTATTCATCACAACAGTCAACGCGCGCGCAGCTGTGATTCACAAACCTGTCTTGTCTGTGACTAGCATTATTTAGTTACTTATTATTCTCCATCTGTGTGACAAAACCCCTTTTTCGGGTTCCTAGTAAATCGCCATGTCCGTCTGTTCTCGGCTTAGCTCGATAACCGTTAGTATTAATTTAGCATGAGTGTACACATCAATTAGGTACGCCGACAAAACGGTAGAATAAAATCTTGAAAACATTTTTTAGGGTACCTCCCCTACACGTAACGTAGAGGTGCAATTTTTTTCTTCCAAAGCCCCATCCTGTGGAGTATCGTTTGATAGTTCATTCATTTTCGATTCATAGATCCGTTTGCGTAATATTAAGGGAATGCCTCGAGTCTGTCAGCCACGCCCCCCGTGAAAGAGACACGCTTATGTCCTTCGCGCACGACAAAACGGGATGCAACATTCTTCGGGAATGCCTTTTTTAGACAAATGTCAATATGCGTAATCATTTAACATTTAATGCTGATAAATGCTATACTATCACTTTTTCCCGTAAACAGAATCCCATTACTTGTGATTATAAGATAGATAATAGTGTCTCACGAGTTTCATCAATTCGAGATTTAGGCATTACTCTGGACGATAAACTCTCCTGTAATGAACATATAGATATTATTGTTGCAAGAGCATACAAAAAAATAGGAATGATTCTGCGTTTAAGTAAGCCATTTAAAAATACATTAACGTTAAAAGTTTTGTATTACTCTTTTGTACGGAGTATATTGGAGTTCGGCAGTGTTGTGTGGAGCCTATATTTTGATGTCCATAAGTCTCGAATTGAAAGGATTCAGAAATTTTTCTGTAAGTCCCTCGATTACAGAACTAGTAGCTATAACCGTGACTCTATCTTTCATCAGCAATCAGTCATAATCTCCCTTCATTGGAAAAGAGAAGATTATATCTTGATCTTTTATTTTTATTAAAAGTTATTAGTAATCGTATAGACTCTCCGCTCCGCTTCCGCTTCCGCTTAATGTATCGGGTGAACAACTACGGAAGCCTACATTGCGCGTGGACACGCCCTTGGCCGGTTTTTTGTTTATTGAATGAAGATTTAAAATATAAACTTTTCTTAACCCGAGGTCTATGTTACTGGTCTGCTTGTAGCGAAATCGTGTTTAAGGGCCGCAGGTTTTCTAAATCCATTGCTAAAAGCAGTCAGTTTCATCGCCACAACATAAACTTGACGAGTTACTTGCGCAGACACTTTCTTTGCGGGACAACGAAAGCCACGTTGCTTGCGGCCATACATCCTTAGACGTACCCAGAGTTGCCAGGTGGTTAAATTTCTTACATTTTTCGTAACTTTTGTTGACCGGCTTGTGTAACATGTAAGTAAACTTATGTTGTAAAGGAAATTTTCGCAAATTTTGAGAATAATGAAACCCTATTTAAAGAGAAAGGTCAATTGTATCTAACCGGGACTAAGTGAGACAATTTATAGGCTTCCATACAGAAAAGATGACAAAAGAACCCATATGGTACGACTCTGTTTATCCGTCTGTTGCAAACTATGTATGACATTTGAGATATCGCCCATGAGCCCGGCGTAATTCTGTCGCCGAATTCTAGTTGTATGTCGGCTACTTATTTCTTAAAATCGACCGTATTGATAAGCAATTATGAAAATTGTAAAAGCTGTAACTTTTGCATCAAAAATATAACTTTTCAAGAAACTTAACTTAAGTCCCAAGGGCCTTGGCAACACTGGACGTACCACTGTAAACAGAGATGCGATTTATTTGAAATACTTCTATTTAAAATGCAAATACAAAATGCAAAATACCTATTTTGTATTTTGCATTTAAATACCTTTTAGTAAAAAACATTTTGTATTTTATTTGAAATACCTTTCGAGACGTATTTTGCATTTTTAATATTCATTTCAAAATGCAAAATACTTTGTGATTAAGTTTAGCGAACATTACCAGTCAAACAAAATGAAATGAACGAATGACGCTTGTATTGCCGAATTTGACCGATAGAGGCGCCTGCTAGCCATGCGTGCCCTTTTTTCCTTCTTTGGTCAGAGTGCGCGCCTTATGTCTGACTAGTGTCAATGTCAAACGAAAACGTCGAACAAAATGTCATGCATAAGGTGCCATTCGGCTCGGCATTGTATCTCTATTCTATTTCTCATGATAAATACCTAAAATAAAAAAAAATATCATTCGATTTGGTCAAAAGGTATTTTATTTTGAAAAAGTATTTTGAAAATACCTATTTTGCATTTAGCATTTGAAATACAAAACGCAAAACTATTTGGTATTTTGCATTTGAAATAGTAAATCTGGAAAGTATTTTGCATTTTGTATTTAAATGCTTTTTTAAAACCATTTTGTACATCTCTGACTGTAAAAGCTGACGGATTGCTCGGTGAAAGTGCGGGAAATTGTACGAGTACACTCCTCTCCGCGTTTTATGGCAAAGTTTACGGCGCCCCATTATGCGGTCCGTTTGTTTAGAACGGACGCAAACCTGACCTGCCGCAAGCTGCGCGCGCGCGGGCATTTCCCATCCATAAGAGCCCTTATAAGTTTTAAAATGTTTCCATTTCAAATTATGACAAAAGTATTGATAATACCAATAAAGTGATTAAAGGATTTGACGATTTTATTAAAGATTTAGATAGCAACATAGACATTTTTTGATTTAATTGTGTGTGTTAGAACTTAAGCGAAAAAACAGCTTGAAAATAGTCGATTTGGAGTGATGTTTGAAACGATATTTCTTAGTGAAAAATCCAAAAAATACATTTAAAATTTATGACATTAGGTTCTAGATGGTAACATGTACTTAAAGACACATGTCGATTTAATCAGAAAATCGTCTAAATATATGAGCGTTGTTTAAGTAATAAAAGGTCTCTTAATCGCAGACCGATGATCGTGGATCGTGGGGCTATATTTAGATGACATTTGAGTTTATTTTGAACGGTGGTCGTCGACACGCTGCACCAGCTGACACCCGCTCTGAGAGCGACACCATTCAGCACTTTAGTATTTTGTTTTGTTTATGGTCGTTTCAGTGATGGTTTCTAGCTATGCTCGGGGCTTCTCTGCGTGATAGAATTAGGAATGAAGCTATCCGTAGTAGAACTGGGGTCACCGACATAGCCTTCAAAATTGCGAGACTTAAGTGGCAGTGGGCAGGGCACATTGCTCGCAGGACTGACGGTCGTTGGGACCAGAAACTGCTTGAGTGGCGTCCACGCACCGGAAGACGAGCTGTCGGTAGGCCTCCGACAAGGTGGAGTGATGACCTGGTGAAGGTCGCGGGAATCCGGTGGAAACGAACGGTACTGCAGGACCGGTCTAAATGGCGAGCCTTGGGGGAGACCTATGTTCAGCAGTGGACGTCTTTCGGCTGAAATGATGATGATGATGATGAGTGATGGTTTCGGTGTTGCCTATAATGCCTGGTAACAGATTCCATATAAATAAATTATGTGGAAATATTACAAATTGCTACTATCGGCAACAAAACGCTCATCAACCGGAAATTTCAATATGATATTGATATTTCGCAGGTAGAAAAGCAATTTTACGATCACCACGGAACTACACTAACATAACGTTAGAGGAGCGTTAGGTGAGCGGAGGCAGCACCCACATGCCACGGGCATTTGACGAACATGGCGGGTGACGGCAGCCGCTGCAGCCTACGCGCCCGCGCAGGCTGGGCGCTGCGGGCGCGTCGGCGCTGTCGCTCACGGCCGCTACAGAGATATACAAATACATGCGATATAAAGATAGATACTTTTGTAGTTACTGCATCTATAATTTTTTTTTAGTAGCAGATGCATTCATTTGTCACACATTAACCTACAAAAAGAAGTGAGATCCGATTAAAAATATTCCATGTAAAAAATAGACCAATTTATTTCACCATAAAAAGTTGTGATATAGGTAATTAGGTATTACTTCATCATCATCATCATCATTTCAGCCGAAAGACGTCCACTGCTGAACATAGGCCTCCCCCAAAGGCATGTTTTTTATTTTTCCCTTGGGGGGGATTTCCCATAGTCGCCACGCTTGGCAAGCGGGTTGGCGACCGCAGTTTGATGGTGGTAATGATCGAAGGATGCTGCTGCCCACCCTCCGATTTTCCCTTATTCGCCTCCTACGAAACCCACGGGAAGAGATGGGGTGGCGCAATTCTTACCCGGCAACCACACGGGGCAGGTATTACTTACGTAGAACGAACTCAGGCATCTTATTAATTAATCTTAATATTTGCTACTACTAGGTAATCACACAATTTCTTTAGGTATGCAAAAATAATAATTGCAGAATTAAAGATGCCTGACTTGGCTCTACGCTCTACGTAATATTTCACAATTGTTTTACGGTTAAATGGTTTCGAGACTTGTCCTATTTATTACATGGAATGTATTTTATGGGATCAGTTTATACACCCTCATAAACGGACCACCGTGGAATATGACACGTTATAAAGCTGCTGCTAATGAGCGTGGATTTCGGCTTACGCTTCGGCAGTCACTTACATAGTTTGCTTCGTTAGTGTAACAACTAAGCACAATTTGACGGGCAACTTATTATACTTCTTTCTCTTTTAATAAGTTTTTCTTACACGTGATGTGACCATATGTGGCTTAAGTGAAGATAGGTATTCAATGTCGCACTGGAAGTGTGACTTCGATTCGGTCACACATTTATATTTTGTTAACCAAATGAGGGAATACATTATTGTAATTACTGCGAAACTGAACCAGTTCCGAGTTCGAGTCCAACCGAAGGTCGAGGTTACTAGTTTTCTCAATACTGTTTTGAAACAGATATTAATAACTTTAAAGTTTACGTCACATCAGAGCCGATATAATGACAAAATTTGTGCTAGATCAAATTGATTAAATGATTATCATCGCAGTTTTTGCATAGGCGAGAGTCCTAGAACTCCGTAGAGCTCAGTTGACGACACCGATATCGCAGCCAGACCAAGAAGTTGCTAGAATAGACTAAGATTTATTTTGTGGAATAGGGACAAAGTTCTATAGATCGGTTAAAAGCTCCAGTATCATAGAAAATAGGTTCCAATTAGATGGACATGTCGCATTACGTACATCAATTATTATCTAATCGACTGGCCTAGATTGCACGGCATCCAATAAATTTGTATATCACTGACACATCGCACTAAATCAAATGAAAATTATGCATTTCACTTGCGCATTTAGTAGAAATTATTTGAGATAAACGAACATTTCGAATAAAATTTCAGTTCAAATACTTAATGACCTTTCGTTCAAAGCACTAGAGTCCAATGATGTTGAGTTTGCTGCAAAATATCGTTCATTTCAAATACTTAATTTAAACTTTTCACCGTAACTGCGGCTTCGCGGCGGATGCGCGGGAGTGGAGCGGCCGAGGTGCGCGCGCGCCGGCTGGCGACTGCCAAAAGCGCGGGAAACGGCGCAATCATTGTTGTTTCGATTGTTATCTCTGTAGAATTTAATTGCGTGTACCGCGTATATGCAGCACATCGGGAAATATGAACAATTGTTTAGATGCAGGGTTTTGTGAACTCGTATGACATTTAAGCGGTTGTGGTAATATGGTATGACATTATGTTTGGATTTGAATATCGATAGCCAAGCACGATAGACATACAGGAAAAGACACGCTTAGGTACTAATGCCACTTTACAATAAGCTTCTCTCTATTGCCAAATAGCGCGAGCATTAATTGATGAAATTGACTAAATTTCTTCTCATCGTAATTATCATCTGCCCATGTCCCCTGCTTGGAAGAGAGGGGCTACTCCGAACTTCATATCGTGTTGTCACTTTCACTCATATAGTATATAATACGAGAGTGAAAGTGACGGCACGATACGAAGTTCGGACAGGTATATATGAAGTATCAGAGAGCCTACTCTGAACTTCGAAATCCGAACTTCGTATCGTGCCGTCCCTTTCACTCGTATAGTGTTTAACACGAGAGCGAAAGGGACAGTACGGTACGAAGTTCGGATGTTGAAGTCCAGAGTAGGTCCTCTGTTATCTGTAGGGTCGCACGTCGCTTTACTCCCGCATGCCGTGCCCCTCGCCTTCATTCCCCGCTACTGCTTATGCAAGTACTTGTTTAAACAGCCTCTCAGAGTTATCAGTAACTCCCTATGGGATCCAAGGCGCTCCACCCTAAACGCAAGTGCATCGTTATCAGGCCGCGGTCAACGACCCCACACCACACTACCGCGTGTCACACGCTACGCTGATACCATTCACAACACTCGTTATTCCACCCTAGCACATCCTGACCCCGAGATTCGTAACAACGTTGCGTGAACATGGGTCAGAATTATACTGGCTCAAGTGAAGCGAGTAATGGGGTGTTGGTCGTGAATATCAGCTGATGTGATGTGATCACGGTGCGGTGCACTGCCCCGTACCCGGGAGTCTCACTGGCTTGACAAATAATTTGTGTCTACGCTACACTCTACAGCCCCTCTCTCAATATTTAAAAAGTACTCTTCAATGAGCTTGTAAATTGGCTGCGACAATCGTAATCGTAACAACTATGCGTAAGAGGCGAAACTCGTCGGTGAGTAACTTATCATTCTCAGTCATCTAAGTGGCTTGCTGAAAGTGGTACTTTTCTGCTCAGAGCAGAAAAGAAAAAAGCGGTTAATCGTAAAGATTGGGCAAAGGCAGCCCATGCAAAAGTACGATTAATTCTCTGTGAAATATATATTAAATGAAATAAAATGGTCCATACACAAACACTGTTAACATAACGTCACTCGGGAGTAAAATCTGGAGTCCTTCGTTACGTTAATTCAATATCGGGCCCCTGACAACAGCGCTTTATTCATATTGGTGTATAATCTACTATTGTTCAATTTGTTCTTCATGTCCTGAAACCTTTTAACCCCGTTCAACAGAAAAAATGTGTTTCGAAACGTCTGTCTCTATCCATTTGACTTTTAAATAAACAACAAAAAAAGGAAAACCGATGTCGATTTACATAAATTATCATGTGCAAGTGACGCACCTCCACGAAGTTTACACCATACTGACAGTTTTGTATTTCTAAACCATTTCGCGCTAGTAATGCTGGTTTTATGAACTCGTCTCTATAGACGTTAAGTATGTTACGAATTTCCAGGTCGATATAATACTATAGTATAGTTCAGTGGCGGCGCGTCAAAAATATTAATAGGGAAGCCGGAAATAATTTGCCTTTCTTATTCTTCACGAGCCGTAGTAAGGGAACAGGACTGGCTGAAAATTAGGTAAGCCGGTGGGAATCGAGTTGTATGGACGCGCCGCCACTGGTATAGTTGGACCTCAAGATTGTAACATCTATGAGGACCTAGGTAATTGGCATCGGAGATCGGATTAATATCAGTTCGCCTGATGAACACCGCGTATTCAGGGAGAGTTGTAGTTAAATAAATACGAGAAACTAAAAAGCGTACCTTTTTTCGCTCCTGTCACGTTGATAATAAGGAAGGGTCAAAAAAGGTACGTGTTTCAGTTATTAATACCGTATGTACCCAGAAATCGCACTGGCCACCCCGGCAACGGGGCGAGTTCTTTTTGATTACAAATAACCCCGTTGAGTAGGAATTTGGCTCAAGTGCGTTTGTTTTACACATTTCAAGAAAGACAAATGTTTGTCAGTTTTCAACAACACGCTGATTTTCAGCATACATAGCAACGTCATAAACCTCAAATTCGCCATCAGAGCTTAAGTTACTGACGGTAGTGAATCATTCAAGCCCAAGCCACGGGTCACGGGGCGGACGTAACAAGTACATCACATTCCACACACGCAAGTTGATTCCCTGCAGTTCGCACTCATTAACACAAATGACTCATTTCTTCTGGAAAATTAACTTTTACAGAGTTAGTACTCATAATAAACACAATTTCTTTGTTAGGACCATTTTGCAATGCTTTTCACAAAACGTCTCAATTCACATTACCACTTGCCTTTGCTACAATTTGTTCCACGGACAACAGCAACAGAAATAGGAGGTATTTAAGTACGGTAAGCGTTGGTAAATATTCACCTCGATTGCTCGGGAACAAACGTAGTCCTGGCTCAGCTCTGGGTGGATGGTGTAGTGAAGTTGATTCTTTGTTGACTATGATGTCGACAAAGCGAGTCGAGCTTCTACCAGGCACGTATCCAGACTTTTGGTTCGGGGGGGGGGACAAACATTGAAACAACCATGTGAAGTGTGTGCCTACTTATTGAAAGAACACGCAAGCGAATAAATAAACAGACGGCTAAAAACGTTTTCGGGGGGGGGGATAAATCCCAACTATCCCCCCCTCTGGATACGTGCCTGGCTTCTACTTTCTAATAGCTAAGTTGGCCACTGATATGCCAACACATTACACGTGGTTTTCTTTCCCACCTGGGAGGGATGACTATCCATACGTGATTAGATGTGATACTTATTACGTAAATTCAGCAAAACTAATCCCGCAATTGGAAAGGATGATGTACTTATCACATGCTGCTGTGTCGCCAGTGTTGTCGTCGTCTTTGGTGTGTACGTAATACACCATACGAGGGACGTGCTTGGACCACGAATACGCAGCGTGGGTTTGGCCAGTAGGTTTTCAGATCTATCGATGTGTGTTGGCGACTAATAATCGAGCCATACGATGCGCATAGGCATACATCTGGGGATACAATTAGATGAGTAGATTGATGAGGTGTAATGGAATAGATCGGCGAGTCGTAACGACCACCGGAATGCGGAGTGAATTGGTTGCGGTATTTGTATGTGGCGCGCGCAGTACAGCTAGAGAGCAGGGCATTTATCGCGGCTCCAATTGGTTAAGGGCCTTCATAATGTATTCATCCTTCAGAATGATGGTGGCTGAGATACGCGTCATACTCGTCATCGGGTGCTGTTTGTGGAGTCCGGTCTGTTCAGGACTTAGTGAGTATACGTTAATACTAGTGTCTTTTTATAGGGGATTGACGAGAGACATCATCCTGTTGTGGATTCGTTTTTATTATCAGTGACTTAGAGACCATATACATCTCTAACAATATTAAATTAATTTTAATTATGACGCTCAGAGACCATGTACATCTCTGGGATATTATATTAATTTCATTATACTCCTTGTTTAATCTTGAGACCATATACATCTCTAACTTTACTGATGTTGTAATATTTGTAATAAATAACTTTGCAAGTTTATCTTCACTGTATGACATTAATTTTGTTATACTCGTAATTGTAAACTCGAAATTATTATTCCTTCTAGAACTGTAAATTAATATTATGACATGAAAAATGTATTACTTATTATAGTCAGACTTTCTTAAATTGTAAATTAATATTTTGACACGTAAAAGTGCCCTTGTGGCCTATTTGCAGAATAATTGTTTGTATTTGTATTTGTAGAAGTACCTATTTCGGGGGAGCCTCCGGGCCGTCGGCTCTCTGGCGGGTTCAGCCTGCGACCTGGCCACCTGAAGCTCGTCCTTCGAGCTTTCACAAAATAATTGGAAGTTCATATACCTATAGTGGCTCTGTGAGCTGTATTGTAGACTTCGCGAGTCATTATTTTAAATTTTCTAAAAACTAACTCGCTAAAAAAAGGATCTATATACTTACCGAATCTGCTCACAAAATTTCAAGAGTCGGTTTAGAAATGCGACCTGTTAGAGACAACCGACAACCACAAATCTGGGAATCCGGACATCTGGACATACGAGATCATTGTTATCGAAGCTGAAGCAAAGACCTTCGTTTCACTCGGTCAATAAGTTAACGGTTCCAGTGCTTGACACTTTAGTGCCCAATAGATGACACCTATCCATCACCTCTGTCATCATGCCATGTATTGGGTCGGAGTCGAGCACAGGGACGTTTACGTTTATATAGGATTTTGGAACAAATGCGGTAATGAGTCTTTGATTTCCTTTCTTCAGCTGAAAGAAAATAGTCATTTTGAAAGAACTACTCAATTTTGGATATTCAATGGCAACCGGATGCACTAATTTATAGAAAAACGCGATGCCTATTGTTGGAAGAATACCCGTTGACAGCCGGACGGAGGGACAGAGCAAAGGTCTACTGGGACGGGAATAAGGAACACTAATAATCATTGTTTTGAAGTCATAAATAAAACGAAAATAACTGGAAGTTACAGATCGTCGGTCATTACGTGCTGAAGCCCCTTATTGGTCCTTGCAGCTGCGACACCAGTTAATGCGCCAGTTGATATGACAGATTTTTTTTTATACAACGCCGGTGGCAAACAAGCGTACGGTCCACCTGATGGTAAGTGGCCACCGCAGCCTATAGACGCCCGCAACTCCAAAGGAGTCACGTGCGCGTTGCCGACCCTTTATAAGATTTGAGAATGCACTGTGTTGACAGCAGAAGGAACACATTTAGGTCCCTCGCTCTCAACACAGTGCATCCACCAGTCCAGTCAGTGTATCCAGTGAATATTTGTGTGATGAGCATGAATATTTGTTTCCGAGTCTTGGATGTTTTCTATGTATTTAAGTATTTATATCTATTAAATATATCGTCGTCTAGTACCCATAACACAAGCCTTCTTGAGCTTACTGTGGGGCTAGTTCGATTTGTATAAGATTGTCCTCTAATATTTATTCAATCAATCAATCAATCAATCAATCAATCAATCAATCAATCAATCAATCAATCAAATAATTTATTTGTTAAACACAGGTACAAAGGTGTAAGGTATTACATTATGGTTCTACTGTGTTTTGTCATAAGACATACAAATCACTATACAAAACTAAAATACACTACTAAATAAACGAATAAATAATTTTCAAATAACTAGTTCAAATATTAGAATTAAAATTAGAAATTACAATAATAGCGATAATAATTAATACAAATAATCTTAAAATTGTCATAATAATATGTCATGCGTGTCATCCAGATACTCCTTAATTGAATAGTATGCTTTTTTGGTCAAAAATCTGTGTAGTTCTTTTTTAAACTGTATTATGTTTTCTATGTGTAATATGAAATTAGGCAAACGGTTAAATATTCTAGGTGCCATACCAAAAATACTTTTTGCTAATAAGGCTGTTTTAATTGGTCTGTTGTTTATTTTACCTCGGTGACGTGTACTATTAAAACTAGGGAACAGATTTACATTTGTTTTTACATATAAAGCGATTTCATATATATAAAGGCACGGAAATGCCAATATTTGATATTTAATAAACAATGGTTTACATGACTCTATAGGTCGGATACCACAGGCGGCTCTTAAACATTTTTTTTGGCTTCTAAAGACCAATTCTCTGTCCGTTGCGTTTCCCCAAAACAATATGCCATACTTTAACGCTGACGTAACATACGCATGATATGCCATAAGTACTGTCGATGGGTTGACAACTTTCCGAAGATTATATAAAGCATACGAAAATTTATTCAATTTATTACATACTAATTCAATTTGATTTCCCCATGTCATCTTACTATCTATGCTTAATCCTAAAAAATTTGCAATGTCAGTTTCATTTATTTCTTGGCCATTATATGTCACAGTTAGTTTCGGAAATTTGTTAGTTCTTTGTGTAAAATTCATAATTTTTGTTTTAGTCAAGTTAATTCTTAAATTATTTTTATTCAACCATTCGATTACTAATCTAAGTGCTCTATTTATATTATGTTCATATGTATCTAAGTTTTCGGCTTTAACAATAACTGTGCTGTCGTCAGCAAAAAGTACCATAGGATAGTCGATGTTGCGCGGGAGGTCATTTATATAAATAAGGAACAACAACGGCCCTAGAACGCTCCCTTGTGGTACTCCGTATAATATTTCTCGCGAATCGGAAGAGTATGTGGTCTCTGTGTTTGATTTTGGGCAAATTCTATTTATGTGTGTAATTTGCTTTCTATTACTTAAATATGATTTAATCAGGTTGTATGCATTACCACGTACTCCATAATTAAACAGCTTTTTTAATAATAAGCCATGATTTACGAAATCAAAGGCTTTCGTCATGTCCATGTAAATAGCGCAAACCGGTATTCGTTTATCAACTGATGTCATAATCGTTTCTAGGAGTTCATATATGGCCATGTTAATTGACTTATTTTTCCGAAAACCATTTTGTTCTTTTGCAAACAAGTTGTATTTATCGAAAAACGAGTATAAATTATTATAAATTACGTTTTCTAGAATTTTTGAAAAAATAGGTATCAGGGCTATTGGGCGATAATTAGTTATATCATTCTTATTGCCTTTTTTACAGAGCGGTTTAATGATAGATGTTTTTAATTTTTCTGGAAATATGCCCTTCTCAATACAAAGGTTAATAATATAACTGATAGGAGATGAAATAAGGTGAGCTGCTGCTTTAACAATCTTGGTTGCTATTCCATCGATGCCTACACTATTTGTATTTTTTAATGATTTAATAATTGATAGTATGTCATTGGAATTAGTCGGAATCATAAATAATGAATTAAGTGAATTGTATGTCAAAGTATTATTATTATTATGTCTAGGATTACTATTTTTGCCATCACTTTTTGCTAATGAGTTCATCGAGGAAATCTGGTCAATAAAGTTATTATTAAATATTTGAGCCATTTCCTTTGGGTTTGTGATTGTTTTGTTACCAATCTTTATATGAGTGATTGATTCTTTAGGATGTCTTGATTTAGGGTTCCTAATTATATCCCACGCTGCTTTGGTCTTATTCGATGACGTGTGAATATAGTAGTCGTTTTGTGATTTTTGTGTAAGTAGTATAATTTTCTTTAAACGTTGAGAATAATTTTTAAATATTTTTTTATTGTCACCGTTTATGTCTTTCTCGAGTCTATATTTCCAAAGAAGTATCCGTTTTTTCTTGCAGCATAATTTAATCCCTTTAGAGATCCATTTTGGGCGTAGTTGAGATGTTATTTTAATTTTTCTGTATGGAAAGCATAAGTTGTAAAACAGTTCGAAGTCATCTATGAACGCGCCAAAGGCTTCGTTGGGGTCATCTTTCATATAAACACTACTAAAATTTAATACTTGCAGACATTCCATGAATTTCGATATATATTCATCGCTATAATCTCTTTTGAAAAGATACCAATATTTCAGTTTACTTGTTTTTTTTACAGGACATTTTATTAGTTGAGCTGTGTGGTCAGAGATGGAGAGTTCTAATATCTCCGTTTTACTTCCAGGTACATTGTGACAGATTTTTTCAGATTTATTTATTTATTATTTATCCTCGAGAGCTCTGGCAGCCTTGCTCACCTCCAGGAACACAACACTACATACTTGTATAGTAGATAATGTTATCATGGCTGTGGTCTTCTGCAAGGCGGAGGTACTTCCCCAGTTGGACTGCTCCAAATTCGAGCAAGATGACATTTTGCCGTGCCCTACCTCTCTTGATGGAGAGGCTTAACTGCTGCCAGTGGCGTAGCTACCCAAGGGTTAGGCGGGGCAGTGCCCCAGTGCCCCCAAAAAACATGATTAGCAAACCTATACTATTGAACTTGCGAAAAATTCTCCCACCTACGGAATCTAAATAAAATAGTTGCAACACTACTTTAATACGTTTAGAGGCCCTAGTCATTTTTTTGCCCCAGGGCCCTTGGTCACCTAGGTACGCCACTGACTGCTGCTGTGGGTTTTTAGTTTAGTTCAAGTCTTACGATCCGAATATTATCCATTACAACGTGTCACACATTATGCTCTTATCAGTCATCAAACAGTTCTTACCAAGAACACTACACTTTGACAGGCATAGGTAAGCTTCCCATTTGAATGTACACGTGGGCAATGTATTCGTTTGCCAAAGCCCTTAAAAACGGTAGCTGGGCCGAGCGAGACGAGGCGTGAGCTTGAGTCTGTCTGTTATTAGTGTTGTTACCTAGCACATGCCTCGCACTCACATTGTTTTGAGAAAAGTATGCGTGTTAAGTGCAGTAGTGATGCGCGACCACGCAGTATCACGCATTATGGAAAGTGGTAAATGCTATGGAAAAATTCTGAGTGACAGTGGAAAGGTGTAGATATCTTTTTACATTAAGTACAATAGTGTATAACCCTCCAGATTTCTTGTTTGTCCTATTAATTAGTCGACTTATTACCATTTTCTCGGCCCAATCCACATCAGGCCCCTATTTCACCAAAGCTGACAGGCGCGACAATTATCAAAAAACATTACAATTGTAGTTGGTGAAACAGTTTTCACATGAAAATTGTCGATTTGTCAGCTTACATATGTCAAATACATACATATGTCAACTTGGTGAAATAGGGGCCAGTTCCTTATGTTCTTTTGTAATAGTTTACGATTTTTCACACTTAAATAAATACTGAATGGTACTCATACACGTAATGTTTGCTGGCTTTTATTGACTGTTTTCATTATTAGCATAACTAAGGCTGCTAGTAACGCCAAATCGTTTTCAAATGAATTTACAGGCCTTTTGCTATTTCCGCGGAGCGGGAACGGGAGAAAAATCCTCTCGCGGATCCGTTCCGCCGGCGACGGGCTGGAGGCAGAGCCAGGCGCTATGCGCATTTACTGCCTCCACCGTAGTGGGTTCTTGCGGGGGTCAGGGGATAACCTGCAAATATGTTCCCACAGACTTAAATGCGCCCATCCTACTGGCGCGTAAGATCTGCAGCCCATTACCCTGTGGACTGCCCGCCGGGACGCACGCAGTTGAATGCCGATGGTGATCCTGCGGCGTGCCACACTACAAGGCGGAGCCGGCACTCGTTGGGGTTTTAGACGGTAGTCCAAGGTGTTTTGCCGCGGTTAGTCCGTCATACCCGCTCTGTCCCCCTAACCAGGCGGGATGCGTAAATGCATTTCCCCAACGTTAAAAAAAAAGGCCTTTTGCTATTTCAAGTTTGGTTTGCGAGCTCGGGGCCCATGCGGCTGCATAATTGAAAAACGTAATGTTGGGATCGGAACCTCTAATTTAATCCGGAAGTGTAGAAAGTGACAGTACGTGGGCGTGCGCGGAGATGCGCGCGCCGCCCCCGCGCAGGGAAAGTTTTTTTGTTTCACACTTGTTAGTCAATCATTACCAGAGTGCATCGCATGACAATTCCAATAAGTTCAAACACGACTAAGCTACGTTGTTAACCGACTTCAAAAATAGGGGTATATCCTTAATTCGGATCTTTCTTTTTTTTTATTATTTTTTTAATGTGTGTTACCCCAGAACTCCGTCGTTTATGAACAGATTTGATTTTTTTTTATTTCTTTGAAAGCATATACTTCTAGGTTAGTCCTGCTGTTACCAGAATCTAGTTCTGATGATGGGACACATGAGGAATTGAGAGAACTCCTCAAAAATTAAATGGCGGAGTGATCGCGTAACAAACATACAAACGAATTGAGAACCTCCTTGGTCCGTCGGTTAATAACAACTCATAACGCCCTCGCTCCGCTCGGGAGTAAAATCTGGAGTCCTTCTTTGCGTTCGGGATTCAATATCGTACCCATGACATAAAACAGTGCTTTTTTCCCCTAGGTGTACAATCTACTATTATGTAACTTACTTCCTGGACAGCAGGATAGTGTTTCCTGGACACTGCAGGATGCGAAACATTCGGATACTATCTTCACAAATGTCATGAGAAAATTTCCCACTATTTTTGAGAAAAATTAAATGCATCCCACTGGCTAAACGACTGATTCAAAAAGAGACTAGCATGTTGATGGTGGCGGGGCGTCCCGCCCACCACAGCAGTAGCACGTGCTTCGTGTAAGTACATTCATGATGCTTCCGACAACCGGCCACAGGAGAACCAGCACAAGTGGACCTCGGACAACGTGTAATTATTATGAATCCCGGGCTCTGGTTTTTAAAGTATATTGTGAATCGCAAGCTGACCCCTGACCTGATTCTCGTTGCGTGCTCCCGAATCATCAAAGCTATAACACCATCGTAACGTAACAGGCATCACAAGGCAAATTGTTACCAACAATGAAAACTAATGATATTCGTAGAGATTTGGGTCAAATATTTAGATTTGGAGCATTTTTGTTACATCGGAAAAAATTATAGATCTCTATGTACAATTCAGTGTTTTTTTTACGCTCAACATGATAAAGTGTTATGAATGGGTTACTGTGGTTTCATCATGAAAATTGTTGTTTAGGTAATAAATTTTTGTCAAATTTTTTGGCAAGTGCCATTTGGCGTTTTGCGAAATGTATTTTTTACATGCAAAGCACCAGATTCTTACAATAAGCTTAGTGCCATTGAGCATAATGCCAAATTCGGAAAGTGCCATCCTGTTTTGAAAGTTAAACAACATGTTTGTTTACCTAAAAGCTCAGGAACGTTAGATGGGCTGGTATTCACAAAGCTTAGCGACAATACGGCTCACGCGGACCAGTATAAAGTCAGGTCTCCGATTACGAGCAGCGGTTACGAGTGCCTCGGGGGTGGGCGGAGACGGGTCGTAGCGTAGCAGGTTGTTGCGTGGGCGCGATGAATGGAGGGCGCGGCGGTGGCGTGCGGGCCCGGGCCGGCGCGGGCCGTGCCTGGCACGCCGCGCCGGCCCGCTAGGGAAGCACCCAACATGTCGATGCTTTCACAGACGTAGCACTTAATCCAGGCGAACAACACAATAAGGATAAAAATTACTGACATACTGCTATCATATACATCATTTGTTATTTTTAGTATTTATGTTTCTTACACCAACCAGGGTCCATGAGATGATAAATAAATAAATAAATAAATATTAGAGGACAATCTTACACAAATCGATCTAGCCCCACAGTAAGCTCAAGAAGGCTTGTGTTATGGGTACTAGACGACGATATATTTAATAGATATAAATACTTAAATACATAGAAAACATCCAAGACTCAGAAACAAATATTCATGCTCATCACACAAATATTTGCCCTGACCGGGATGATTTTAAACCTTTTTCAAGTTCTCTACAATTAAAGTGCCTATTAACTTGTAACTAGCAATGCCGTCATCGTTCTCCTGTTACCTGTATAAAAATAATACAAGTAACCTAACATTGGAAAGTTTGTAACATTGTTATCGTGTTTATCGATATCCAGCAGAACTTCAAGCCCTCGTAGGATTCGCGGCTCGGCCCACAGTTACCGCCGAACAAGCGCCCGCGAGGCTCTTCACTAGGAAACTCGCTAGTAAAGGCTCATGTACTCTGACTCAGCTTTCCCGGTCAATTAAGAGCATTGTGTGAAGTGTTTGTGTTTTGTGCGCCTTGTGTTGTGTGAGCAGTGGTTAGCGCGTCGTCGCTGGTTGCGATGCGCCTGTAGCAGGCGCCGCGATGGCCGCGCCGGCGCCGGCGGACTGCTGACCGACCTGACGGCGCTGCCACCATGAATGGTAGATCAGACGCTTCTACCTCCACTGATGATGTGAAGGTTTGCACACTATTTATGTAGGACCGGAGAGTCCACATGGAAATAATAATCTCCTAATTGAAATATTTGGTTTATTTACACTTCAATATAATATGTTGCCTCGTTCAAGACGTCTTACAAACTGAATCATACGTCAACTCATTCGCCATTCCAAACTATTTCAAACCACATTCGAATGTTCCTTATTCATCATCTAGCAGCCAGCACCTTGCACAGCCATCAAAAAGTACCAATCCCACATTTATTCGTTTGTACGCGAAACTTATACAATACGCTCTTAAAAAACTGGAGAATTCAGAATCGGACTCGCCCACCGAGGGTTCCGTATCCCTACAAATTTGTAGGTACATGCGCATACAGTTGCTTAACCTTGAGGATTGATTACGTACTTTAAATAAAGACTATATATTTTTAAAAATTTAATTACAAATGTATAGATTTCAGATTTTTTCCCTGTACTGATACTACTTATAAGTTGAATTATAACTTGATATTACCTGCCAAATTTGATAGTTCTAGGTCAACGGAAAGTAGCCTATAAATTTTAATTTCCTTGAGAGTAAGTTGGGAGATAAACGGTCGTCTTTTTTGACGTTAACTTAGAAGTTTGATGTTTTTAACAGCTTCAAGGGACCTGACAGACCGACAGACAGACGGACAACAAAGTGATGCTATACCCTTATGGGTTCCGCTTTTTCCCTTTTAGGTACAGAATCCTAAAAACAATTCCCCCTTATCTCCGAACTAAAGAAACAGAATTTATGAACACTCGATTAATATTGATGTAAATATATCAGAAAAAAAACCGGCCAAGTGCGTGTCGGACCACGCACAATGAAGAGTTCCGTACCAACACCTACTAGTCCACATTTAAAATCACTATCCAAGACATTGAACCTAAAAAAGTCGTATCTTCATAGGGTACTCACGGTACTTACGACCTTTTGTTTGGGCAAGACAGTTTTTAAGCGAAAACTCAAAAACCGTAAAACCTATATTGTTCAAACCAAAAAGGGATTTATAGAAACGGAGGCACTGTTTATGCGTTTGTAACCTAAATCCGCGTATGACCCATTTGTATAATTTGTAGCGATGTGACAGACAGACCAAGTGAAACCATAAGGGTTCCTGTTTTACCATTTTTCTACCGAACCCTAAAAACACTCGCGAGGTCTGACAGGTGTACAGCTCTCAGAGCCGCTGGTATACCTAGTGACCAGTTACATAACGAAACCTTCGGCGCGTGACGTGAGTCAGATTCGCGGCACAGCCTCTCAGAGCTCTTGCAAGTCTTGCAACTACAAATGGCAATTTGTTGCGGTCACTGAGTTAGGGTCGGAATGAAGATATACCTCTTTGGTTCTATTACAAGATCACATTGCCTAGTACGTTTTTTGCATGTTCGTGCCTTATTATAGTGTTTATGAGCACCACATCTTGATATGGATAGGTCTCCAAATAAATACGTTTGTTTTTGTACAGAGTCGTCCCCTGTGCCTCTACTACTTCTCGCAGCCGCTGGGCGTGGTGGCGGCGGAGCCGCCCCGCGCCGCGCCCTGCCCCGCGCACCTCTACCGTCCCCCCGGCTACCCGGCCTACTCGCCATCACCGCCTGGCTACGCGTCCTATTCTCCCCCGACCCACATGGCACCCGCGTGGGACTCCCTGTGGGCGCCCGCGACGCCCTCGGCGTATGTGTCGGGCTCCAGCGCCGAGCCTCGCGCGCGCGCTCGCGACCGCGACACGCTATCATCGTCGCTGTTCAGCGACCCGTGGCTCCCCTCGAGCGCGAGCTCGCGAGGCTACCCGCGGCGAGTGTTGCCGTACCACGCGCTGCTGCCGCCGCTGCGGCTGCCCGCCCCGCGCACGCCCGCTCCGCCCGACACCTGGCCGCTTCGTGTGGTTCAACCCGAACGGTTCTCGCTGCCGCCCATCGAGCTGCCACCTGTGTGTGAATCGGAACAAGACGAGATGTCGACCGTGGAACGAGAGGCGTGGGAAGTGGGCGAGCTGGAGCGCGCGCCGAGCCGGCAGCCGCGGCGGGCGGCGCCGGCGCGGGCGCGGCGGCTCGCGCCCGGCGTCCACAAGCCGCGCCGCCGCGCGCGCACCAGCGCTCTGCGCCGCAGCCTCACGCACCTCATACAGCGGAGTATCAAGGGTGAGTCCTGTCTGAAATTGTCAAAATTCTGTCTGAATACATACATAACATTTAATCAGGAAAACTATTCAGATGTAATCTCTTGACCTCAAGAAATTGACATCGGGTAGTTGTAACGGTAACGACACGTCTAGAAATAAAGAAAGTCACAGCTTGAAATTTGATTTGTCACTGGTTGACGTGAAATAAATTATTTTGAATTTGAGACTGTCGTTAATCGTGCTGCAGCTGACGTCAGGAACGCAGCTACATAAAGATTACATTAGGTATCAGCGTATAAAGTCCTATTGTGTTGCTGATAGATTTTTTCACTAATTCATCATGTGACTTCTTTACCGAAGGTCGGCAGTCAACTTTTAATTGTTGCCTTATCGCGTGCCAATCTGAACAGTCGTGCAACAGTCTTAACGGTCTCCCTGGTATTACTGAGCCAAGGGTATACTGCGTTTTCGGCGAAAAACGTTTCGCCAAATTTCACTTCGCAACCAACTTTTCGCAGAAGTTTCATTTGGCAAACCAACCGTTGGCATAACTTTACTTCGCACTTTTCTTACTTGGCAACATTTTTATAATGCCAAATTTCACTTCAACAAACTTTTATGTGGCAAAAAATTATGAAGCAAATGATTTGCTTGGTATAATGACTTTCCGGCGAAATAGGTTTCGCCAAATTTCACTTCGCACCCAACTTTTTTGCACAAGTTTCATTTGGCAAATCAACTGTTGGCATTACTTTACTTCGCACTATTCTTATTAGGCAACATTTTTATAATACAATCAAATAAGCGTGTTTTATAAGAATAACTTTTCTTTAAAATCAAAAATACCTCAGGACATCGGATTACCTACCTATTGTGCTTTGAACAGGGACTTAGTGGCAAAACCGACTCGGATCGCGGATAGGTTAGAAGACGGAAGCGGGAGCTTTGCTCCCGCTTCCGTCTTCGAGGTTATTTTTTTTATAAAAGAGCGGAAAAACTTGTTATGAACACTTACAACAAATGACAATTGGGCAATTTACTACTAAGATAAACATAGGCTCAAATCACTAAAATCTAAATCATCATCATCATCATTTCAGCCGAAAGACGTCCACTGCTGAACATAGGCCTCCCCCAAACTTGGAGGGGATTTGCCATAGTCGCCACGCTTGGCAAGCGGGTTGGCGACCGCAGTTTGATGGTGGTAATGATCGAAGGATGCTGCTGCCCACCCTCCGAAAATCCAAATACCTAATGATTAAGCTTTCGGTATTTTGAATATAAGTACAAATGCATCACCCTACCCACTTAAATAAAATACAATCATACTGCAACTTGAACCATCTATTCTATCGAACTAGGTACCTATTGTTTATCAAATAATTACTTAGTTGGGAAATGATATCAGTGCTAAAAGTATGTATGTTGCTAAAAGTATGGTATGCCAATCAATACATTTGACGAATACATAAATGACATCTTAAACAAATCCCAGGTAATATTTTGCCTAACAATAATTTATCAAATCATTAGTTGGGAAATGATATCGTTGCTAAACGTTGAGTTGGGAAATAAAACTTCGCCCAAATCAAAATATGGGATACAAAGTTTGCGAGTTAAAAATTTGCTAAATAATTTTCGCCGAAACATTAGTGAACCCTGAGCCAAGAGATATCCTGCACCAATCTGGAGTAGATTTACGTATTCCGGATACTTTCCCCATCATGCGGGTCTGTACTGTAGGAAAGAATACGGAAGTGTGCTCAACGCCGCTCTCTCGTACCGTGCTGGTGCCTGTGGCATATTATTTACTTAAGTACCTATTTTAATCGAGGTAATTTAGTTTCAACATAATAATTTTAATGTCACGTTTTGAGTTTTGGTCGTACCAGTCGCAACACCGAGCTACACGTAGTTTCTTGGCGAGTCAAGTCTGTACATTTCTTTTCCTCATGCAATAGGTACCAATATTGATAGGTAAAGGTATACATGAAAATAAAATAATAAATAAATATCCGTGGAAACCTCAAAAATCGACCTAGTTTTAAACTAAACAAAGCTTGTACTATGGATACTACTCGACGATATATTTAAACAAATAGAAAAAAAAAAGAAAAGATGTTTCAATGAATTTTTGAGGAGTTCTCACTATTCCTCATGTTTCCCATCATCAGAAGTAAACTTTGATAACAACGGGACCAGTCTGGAAGCATACGCTTTCAAACATACCAGTAATTTTCCAAAGGGGTCAATTCATATATAGTGGGGTAATCGCGTTTGTAACAATTATACAAACAGTGACTATGATGATCCTAATATAATGATTACTATCAACCTAATCGGGTAGGTACTTATAGATCTGGAAAGTAGGCAAGGGCAAAAAAATTATAAAAAATAAAAACCGACTGCATACAAATAAAAAAATAATAAAAAAAACCCGACTCCAAAAAAACACTAAAAAGTAAAAAAATAATTGCCGAACTTCTAATAGGTCAAAATGAGACTATGCTTCTTATTGAATAGGGTAGGTAGATACCTATTGCAATTTTTGTAGTCGGTGCCATTTCGTCAACTTTATTCAATTTCTATGGATGGCACCGAATTCAAAAATTGCAATACCTACATTGTTCAATAAGAAGCGTAAAGTCAAAGTCTCATATTGACCTATTAGAAGTTAGGCAATATTTTTTTAATTATCTGTATTTATTTTGTCGATTTTCATTTTTTATTAATGATTTTATTTACTTTGTACAATTTTTGATATTCATGTGACATCGTCCATTTGAAACAAATGTAACTTAAAATAATCTCGAATACGGCTTCGGAAAGTTGTCCTATAAGCATGTTCTGTGGCTATAAGTAAGTAATATTTAAAAAAAAACCGGACATGTGCGAGTCGGAGACATAAACGACGTATATTTTTTTAAGTTAACTTCGAAGTTTGATTTTTTCACAGCTTCAAGGGATTGTAGACCTGAGTATATGGTTTTAATTTCAACTCGATACCTCCACTCGTTCCCGAGATAAAGGGACAACAGGGAGAACAGACAGTCGGACAACAAAGTGATCCTATAAAATAAAGGAACATAAAAATCATGAAATACCGGTTCTCAGATTACAAAATAAAAACATTTAACTCAAATGAGTGCGTAAGGCAGATATACATAGTATCGACTTCTAGGTCACAGAATAGTATAAGCGTAGTTTCAGTTGGACTGCATATGCCGCCACCGGGCGCCCAGTGCCTTTACCATGAGTTTGCATGACCGTACTCGCTAGCGATTGCGTAAACGATTTAGTATGCCGTTTCTTAGTTCTATTGCGTAACCGCCAGAGGCGCTGTACTTTCGCCCATACAAATTTTTACGCAGTCGCTAGCGAGTACGGTCATGTAAACTCATGGTAAAGGCACAGGCCGGCGCTCCGCTGACCGACTCCTCACAAAAGGACGGATTTCAGCTCCGCGCGTCTTAGGTTTCACGCACACATACCTGGCCACTCGCGGGTTGCGGAGTCCGTTGCATAAGCTGCGGCGACCTGTTGTAACCGACACCGCGGCAATGAGGATATATACCGCAGGCATCCAGGCGGCCTGGGGACTAGATTTCCTAATAAGATTTTATTTGATATTTACTTAGGCAATGCAGGTAGGGTCGACGTTCTTCGGATCCATCAAGGTGTGCCTACAATTCACGGTGTGTAATTAAGCACCTATATTTTAAAGCCCAAAGATACAACCCTATTGAGTTTCGGTTCCGCAGAAGACTTATCGATCGATGACTGTGCAGTCCAAAGTCAAATAGTCTATCAAAAAAAACTTCTACGCTAACTTTCATCCATAAGTGTCATTAGAGAATGAATCATAGGTTGAAAAGTTTTATATTTATGTACCTAACAATTGTTATATAAACTATCTGATGTGTCAGGTCAGCGTTGTGTGCCAAAGTTGCTCCAAAAATCGGATTAGTCCTTTTTGCGTAATTCCGAAAATAAACCATACCAAAACATATTACTTACACTGCATATGTAGGCATATACACTGTATATGCCTACATATGCACATATATAGTGTATATGTACGTTCCCAAAGTGACAAAAATACCTATCTATGCGCTCTTACGCACGTCACTAAAGTTATGTTCGCGTATTTTGTTACTAGAGTGACATATTCAATGTTGGCTGTACCATTACCAAGTATTTAGACAGTTGGATTAGGACACATGTAACTTTAGTGCGCATTTAGATGGATATTGGATACATTTAGGTATAAAAAAAACAGGTAATTGACGTGGTATCCGGGGGTCAATCTAAGACATACATTCCGCATTCAATTTGAATGTATTTCTTGCGCTCATAGAACCACCGCTCACTAAACAAAAATTTCTGAGCTCGCGTGCAACACACAACACGGCACAATTTATTTATATGTATACCTGGAGAATATACAAGTGGAAAATCACAAATTTCTACCAAACTAGAACTGATTTATACTCGTGCCATGTTTACCTGATTTAAAAAAAAAATCCAAAAACGTACTTGACAAAAAATCTATATAATTATTGAACCTGCTTGCAAAATATCACAAGAATCCGTTGAGAAATGCAAGCTGTAGAGGAGAACAACGGCTTTCTGGAAATCCGGAATTCCGGACATCTGGACATTATGTTCTCAATTTGCATAAACATGGCAAATGTAACAATATCTCTAAATTCTAAAAAAACACGATAAACGCGTTTCATTCATAAACCGGCTTGCAGCGACCGTGAGCTCGCCCCTTGTAGGCTTCGACCACCGGATTCATTAAATCTAATCGGTGAGACTGGTCCACCTTCGAAGCAACCTTGATTGCTCTGTTGAATTGCATTCCCATTCCAGGTGACTCAAGACAATGAGGCATGGCCGCAAGGCAATATGCGATACACAAGCTGTTTCGACAATCTGAGTCCTAATCTAATTTGACCCGTATATTCATAACGAGTATGTGTAGCCGCATGTTGGACAGCGGATATATGGCGAAGTAAGGTGTGAATAAAGCGAGGGTCACGAGGGTCGCGGCTATATTTAGCGCCCGCCCGGCCCCGCGCGCCCCAGCGGCGGCGAACGCTCCGTCTTGCAAGAACGCATGCTATTCCTGACCAGAGTTTGTTGCTTTAACTTTCCATCCAGCATAATCCGGAGATGTTGTAGCATCGTCAGTCTGAAGACTAATCTGATTAATGGTTGTTGAAGGCCCTGCGCTTGCGACTGAACCACAATATCCGCCTAAAATTGTACTGTTCGATCAAGAGTATTCAAGAGATAATTAGGGTTGATTTCTTAATCACAGAAGAACGTGCCCATAATGATAGTCTCAAAGAAAGTTTCTGATGCATCCAATGTGAAAAGGCAATTGCATGTAAACCGCTAAAATAGATGGCATTGCGACTTGTCCACTCGCATTAACTAGGGCACATGCGAGCAGTAAGTTCAAGTTCTAGCTCTTCTAGTGAAGTTGTACCGTGATGTGCTATAAAGCATGACATTCACTAAAAAACTGCCTTGTACAGTTCATCTTATTGGTGAAGTTGAAAGCCAACCAATAAAGAACATTGTGAAGGAATTCCGAAATGTAAATCAAGTCTCCAATTCAAAATCAAAATCAAGCGTACAATCGTAGCGTTTAGTGTAGATACCATAAGTTGACAACCGATTTTCACTAATGAGTACTTCCTCTAACATCTGCCAACCGCAAGAATGCCGGTCTAGTCTACCGGTGACCTAAAGAAGTTGGAAAACTTTCGTGGAAAAAAATACAGATCGCGACCCTAATGTGTCATCGTCATCGGATGGTGACCCCCGCGGCGTCTGCCGCGCGGCTTCCGCGGGGAAGGCCGCGGCAGACGGCGCGACAAGTCGACAACGACTCCGGCAGTCCCCGCCGGTCGCCGCGCGCGCCGCACGTCACACACACGCCACGCAGTTAGAGCCCGCCTCGGGTTGAACTGAGCGCGGCCACAAACAAATTCACGCACAAATACACTGCATAGTGTTCTCGTAATTTGTTGGCTTGGCGACGTTTGGAATAGTTCCAGAATTGTGTGAAGATTCCGTACAAGTGGAGTGCCGGCGGGATTTGAAAAGTTTGACAGTGAGGATAGCTAGAATACTTCGTTTGCTGCCGCTGAACAGCTCGAGTGCCCGCACCAGCCGCCAGTCCTCAGAAGCAGAAGGTGGGTGCCGCTTCCGGCCTGCCGGGGCCGCTATCGATTTTCTTACAGCACCACAACCACACAGCGGCACCACGTTGTGCAGAAGCGAATTCCACGGAGTGTGCGTAGCCGAGCATGGCTCAACTCACAGTTAGTCATTCTCCAACTCCACTTATCAAAACCTAAACTACCGCGTATAATATACCATCATTTGGATGTGGCTTTCCATATGCTTGTCTGCGGTGTTTGAATACCTACTCGTGTGTTGAACGCCACTTCTATGTAACCAGAGTATATCAGCAAGAGTAAAAGGAATGAAAATTTGAACTGAGACCGAGCCAGTCCACGTTGTGGAATAGTACATGAAAACAGTAAATAAAAAAAATCATACAAAATGAAAACCAACCAAAAGAGAAACAAAAATAAGTAAAAAATAATAGCCTAACTTCTAATAGGTCAATATGAGACAACGCTTCTTATTGAAAAATGTAGGTATCGCAATTTTTGAAGTCGGTGTTAGTGTCGGTATTACTCTTAATTTTGACGCTCTGAAACCATTTACATCTCTAAGGACGTTAGAATAGTATCTATCGAGACTATGTACATCTCTGGAATATTTTTGTTTAATCTGACTTATACATCTCTAATTTTACTGATGGTGTTGTAATATATAACTTCGCAAGTTTATCTTCACTGTATGTTATTAATTTTGTTATATTTGTAAACTCGAAATTATTATTCTTTCTTGATTTGTAAATTAATATTTTGACATGAATAACGTATTCTTATAGTCTGACTTTCTTAAATAGTAAATTAATATTTTGACATGTACAAGTGCCCCTGTGGCCTATTTGCAGAATAAATGTTTTATTTTTATTTTGGTGCCACTCAAAGAAATTGCCTAAAGTTGACGAAACGGCACCGAATACAAAAGTTACAGCACCTTCATTGTTTAATAAGAAACATATGCAGCCTCATAGTGACCAACAAGTTAAGCAATTAGCATTTAAGCAAGTAAACCGACTCCAAAAAATACAGAATAATAAAATATTCTGTATTTTTTTGGTGTCGGTTTTTATTTTTAAATATTTTTTTATTCACACTTTTTAGTGAATTATTACCAGAATACTATTAATCTCATGACAATTCCAATAAGCACAAGCACGGCTAAGCTATACTATTTTATTACGGAGTTCCGTTGCCTATCTTCCGCAGCTTCGAGCACCAGATCAGGTTGATGGTAACATTACATCAGGTTATAGTGTCACTTCAGTATCTTGATCGAAATATTTTAGGGCTAACCATGAAACACTAGGAATTTTGGATCACCATCCGTGTCCTCTTTCATCAAATCCCGTTAACCAAATGCTAATTTCTGAATACAAATGCTCGATTTGTTACCTAAAATTCTAAAATTACCATATGTTTCCCTTGAATTCCCTCAATACCTCATGGTTCCCATCATCACATGTGAATTTTGATAACTACGGGACCAATCTGACAGCACATACTTTGAAACAATGAAATAATTTTCCAAATCTGTTCATAAATGGCGGAGATAAATACAAAAGTTAATAAATAAAAAAACATACAGTCGAATTGAGAATCTATTCTTTTTTTTTGAAGTCGGTTAAAAACCAACGTAATGATGGACTACAAAGAGTCAAGGAAATGCTTGCACCAACATCAAAACAATGACGTAGAGCGATTTCTCGCACACCGCGCGGGAGGATCGACGGCTGCCTTCACTCAGTCCACCGACTACTATTACAGTAATATATATTTATTTATTTATTTTAAGGAGTACCAACAGCTACTAGATTATGATAAGAGACTTAGATAATACCTAATACAAAGCCAATTAAAGGAACTCAGAGATAGAAACAAAACAAGGAATTTAACCAACTTTTCGTACACATTCACACTTTGCTATTCAGAATTAACTAAATAATAACGGGAAAAAGAAATTAAAAAAAGGAATATTATGAGGATTAACTTTCTTCAACCAATCTCACTCGAACCGCAACTCAGTAGGTAGAGTATTTCGATGGCCCCGCACGGGTGTGTCAGGGCTTTCCCTTGGGAAAAATCACCATCCATCACCGTCAGTCCATTAGTTAACTTCCACTGAACCAACGTTATCAGCTTGCAGAAATTTGTCAACCATGTCGTTTTATCGATTTCAATTAAGGTACTTAATTATTATCAAAGAGGGCGATTTAACGGGAAAAATCGGGTAAATAGATCGATGGAAGTGCGGCGCCGATAAGTTAATGGAGGATGTTAGCGAATTACAGTAATGTTGCTGCGATTAGTAGGCAGTAGGTACTTGCCCGCCGCGCGTCACTCCGCGCTGAGGACCTACTCCGATAGGTACTCACACATATAGTATATAACACGAGAATGAAAGGGACGGCACGATACGAAGTTCGGATTCCGGAGTTCGGAGTAGGCCCTCGGGCTAGACACTCCACAGGGCCGCCACTCGCAATAATCATCCACGACTGCTACCAAACCAGTATAATCCTGAGCTCCGATTACAAACACTCGTTAGTACGATACGGCTCAAATTATGAAAGTTGGAGCCTGTTTAAGAATAGCGCAGGAAGTCTCCGCCGCCGTAATCGCTGCGGCCATTACGCCGTATCAAGACTGACACTTTAAGCACTTTATTTATTAAATAACTCTCCTTCACCTTATTCCCTTGGATTAAAGTTGAAAAATCGATGCATCATGTTCCAACAGAACCTCACACCCACATGTTAGTTTACACGCTTAAACACATTCATTATTATATTAATTTTTTTTTCTATATTCATTTCCAAAAAAAGACTCGAACATGCTCACTAAATTTCACGAGAATCGGTTGAGAAATGCGACCTGTAGAGGAAAATAACTGGAAATCTGGAAATCCGGAAAACTAAACTTTATTAAAACTGATAAACGATTATATTACTTACGTAAAAGGATTTCATACACACCCGTATAGTAAGTCCTCTTTAATGTGTTCAAAAAGTGTACGTAAGGACCAGCTTTACAATGTACCGTGCGCGCGCGGGTCCGGAGCGGAGATGGCCATAACCGCATCATGAATTGAAGCGTTATGGCCATCTCCGCCCATTAAGTACAGTACACCCGCGAGCCGAGGATTTAATATATGGATGTCGATAATGTAGTGCAATAAAGAGTATTTGTATTGTATTGTAGTGTATGCAACTGTACATAATTAGGCATCAAAACACTTCGCCTTCGGCTCATATCGTAAAACCGCACTTGTGTTTTAATGCCTCTCATTATGCAGCAGTTGCATAATATTATTATTCTCCTGTTAACACGTGTAGCTTGTCTGTGATGTGTTAATTTATGGAACAAATAAATAAATAAATAAAATAAATAAATGGTAGTTTATGCAATCGTTATAAATGTATGCTTTTTAATCGTACTCCACGTTTAGACCACGAGGCTTTCCGAGTGGTCTAAATAAGGTTCGAGACTTAAAAAATTAATTATATAACTAATGCATACACATTTTTGTCTACGAGTCAACGGAAATTAATTAAACAAATCGAAATAATTAAACAAACTAGAGTCCTGCGAATGAAGATTAGGCATACGGGCCAATATAATTAAAGTTCAGTAACGGCGACACGTGATTGTCCAATTTTATTATAGTTCACTAACGGGGACACGTAATTAGTCTATTTCATGAGAGTCCCCTTGAAGGGAGCTCCATAGAGAAAAGTATGTGATTTTAGTTTCGTCTACGATATCTTAATTCAAACATTGAAGTCGACGAGTAGAAAAACTACTATTATGTAACTCTTACATAATGAATGGCATTAAAGCACGAGTGAGGTCTATATTTAAGGGGCGCGCCGGCGGCGGGCGAGCGCCCCTAGCCGCGCGTCGCTCCGCCGCCGTGTGGACTTCACGAAATTATACTAGAAGTGAAATTACTATTATTACCCGGCGGGTTATAATGAAATTCAGTACAAAATTACAACACTGCTAAAGCCAAGGGCTGTAATGATTTGCTTTTGGTAAGGTTTTCATTATATATAATTAATTAGCCATTGTCGAGCAGGTGGTATGAAAAATAACAATTAGCGAGGAACGATTTGGTTCAAGGAAAATGCAAGGTTTTCCTCACATTAATTACCTAGTTTAATACCGTCGAATTAAGTATTAATTGAATGTCGAATAAAATGAAATTACCTAAATATTGAAATTACAACACTCCGCTTGTGTTTGATGGTAAAACATGGGTAGAACCTGATGCCAAAATGTATATCGATCTTTGTACACACGCTAGAAGTATAAGTGAATTTAGCGTTACATATAGTCGTAAGACGATGTCGTGCGATGTGGAGATATACTATACTGAGATCTAAGGAAACTTGAAGGTTGTTATGCGGTCAGTCGCAACTATCAACACCGTCGTTATAGGGGCGGGGGACGCGGGCGGTGCGCGGGGCGCGGGGCGCGGCGCCCATCAAACACCACACGCCGTCAGAAGGGCGCGCCGCATGTCGCCATGTGGGTCAAGTAAGCCTGTCGCGACCTTGGACGCCACCGATGCCACCTGTTCCTGATCACGATAATGCGATGTGTAATTATAATGATTGGGAACCCATGGGTAGATTTAATATGTCTGTAGGTAACAAGTACCTACAAAGAAAAAACCGGCCAAGTATTACGTGACGGACTTTGCACATTTAGGATTCCTAATCAAATTGTTTTTTTTTTTTAAATTTATTTAGAACACAAACAGTCACATATTCAAATTATAAATGTTGTACACGTAGTGTACATAGAAACATTAACACAAAGACCTGGAGGTTCATTTTTCCGTACAAGTTGTTAAACAAAACATAATATTATGACTAATAAAAAACTAAACTAAATTGAACCGTCCTCGACGCAGTTTTAAACCCCATCTCATGTACGTTTTAAAATAAATGAGATAAGTGGGAACTGGAAATCATAACAATAGCCTGTGTCAATCATTGGAAGCATCGAAAACAGGAACATATTTTAACTCCATTCTGGTTACATAATTTGATTTATCGCTATATTAGTATATGTTGATAAGATATACGTAATAATAAACATTATCACCAAATTTCGAGTTCATTGGCCAATGGGAAGTTAAAAAATTCTTCGGAACAAACATTTGTAAAAGAAGCTGACTTTGGTGACTTTTATTCCTTTGTTTTTAACAAAAAATACAGCATGTATTTACTCAACGAGCTCTAAACAACGATATCCCACTCGATGGGGTAGGTAATTTTTAGGGTTCCCAAAGGGTAAAATGGGACCCTGTTAGTAAGACTTCGCTGTCTGTCCGTCTGTCACCAGGCTGTATCTCATGAACGGTCATAGTTATAGACAGTTGAAATTATCACTACGGTATACTATCGGAACGGAACCCTAAAAAGAGCAAGGTGAAAAACTTTAACGCTTTCCAGGTAATCAAAGCAAACCTTACAAAGTTGGATGACATTGAGTAGCATGATTTGATCTGAGCTCCTACTGATAGGAGATCTACGTAGGGAGGGGTCCCTACGTAGATCTCCTATCTTCGGCTGCTTGCATGCTGTTAATATAGAGTTACTAAGAATTGCATTCATTTTATGTACTGCCACCTGTCTTAATAGTTTGGACAAAAGTCAACCTAAAATGATTATTGTCAATGAAACTGCGAATCGGACCCGGAACAGCAGTGGTTCCTAGCAGCGCGCGAGTCGCCCGCGCCCGCGGAGGTCGCCGCGCGTCGTGACTCAACTGAGGTCGCGGCGCCGGCGCGGGCGCGGGGCGCTCCCACTGTCAATGAAGTCAATGTGGACTTGGTAGAGCAGGGCTAGGAGAGTTAGACCGTGTGGAGTGGAGGACGCTTGGCACTGCTTACCTTCTGCGATATACGTTTTTATAAGTGAACTAGCGACCCGCCCCGGCTTCGCACGGGTGCACTATTTAATGGATGTTATTATACATATAAACCTTCTTCTTCAATCACTCCATCTATTTAAAAAAACCGCATCAAAATCCGTTGCGTAGTTTTATAGATTTAAGCATACATAGGGATATAGGGACAGAGAAAGCGACTTTGTTTTATACTATGTAGTGAAGTAACATAGGGCGAAAACACATTTGTTAGTATCGAATCGCATTTTATATACATATATGAAGATGCTTAACGCATCAATTGGAAATCAGCTCCAGCATTAATGGATAAGATGGCGTCTTTTAGTAGCTGGAAGCTGGTGACGATCTCTTTTAACAGCTGAAAACATGCTATGGTACCCTATTTAGCAGCTGAAAAAAAAATAGGGGCTGGGCATTATTCCATATGTAGCCGGTGGATGAAAATAAAATATCAACGAACATAGTCGTGTGGGGTATCCATTGACAGGCCTTTAAAAACGATATGGAGGTTTCTATAAAACTTTTCAATTTAAGTCAACCGTTGGTGAGATGTTAGCTGTCAAATTCATAAAAAGTGCGTCCGGGAGCCCCTCTAAGTTCCAAGCTATGAAGTTTAAGATTCTGAAAAAAATGAAGGTGGTATGCATTAATAAATACTTTAAACATAGGTTTCACGGTTTTTGAGTTTTCGCTGAAAAACTATCTTGCTCAAACAAAAGGTCGCAAGATGTGGTTTAAGTAGGTGTTGGTGCGGAACCCTTTATTGTGTGTGATCCGCACTTGGCCGGTTTTTTTTTTGTATTTCTTGTTGTTATAGTGGCAACAGAAATACATCATCTGTGAAAATTTCAACTAACTATCACGGTTCATGAGATACAGCCTGGTGACAGACGGACAGAGAAACAGACGGACAGCGAAGTCTTAATAATGGGGTACAGTTTTATCCTTTAGGTACGGAACTCTAAGAAATAAACTATGTGATAATATACCTAATATCCATTCGCAGCTGAAATTCGGCTGCTGAATTAATGCATGCGATGGCAGCTGAACACATGCGAATCATCGCATGTGTTCAAAAATATAATAAATATAATAGTATATCAATCCTATTGAAATATTTGCAACTGAAATTATGTGATGAGTTGACATCCTTTAGCAGCTAACTAAAAGCATGCGATGGCATACTTAAATTAGCAACTAAAACCCATGTTTTTCATGCTCTCAACTGCCATCAGTTAGGAGCATACTTTGTCTCGCAATGCGTATAGTGCGTCTAAAATCTTCCAGATAAATGCGACTCGGTGCTGACGATTATGCGTTTCCATCCTAACACATGGAACTTTGCATATAATGTGTTTATTGGGATACTGGTTTCCCTGCCGCGGCACGTGGCCGTGCGCCTGCGCGCGCGCATAATCGATGTTTCCATACAACTCGCCGCGCCATGCAATTCCTCGGCGCGCCTCAAGCGTGCATAATGCGTTCATTAAAGCGGAGCTGCCCGCAACACTCAGTGTTGATGTTCAGTTACGAGTATTCTAAATACAAATACAAATATTTATTCTGCAAATAGGCCACAAGGGCACTTTTACATGTCAAAATATTAATTTACAATTTATAATTTCAAAATATTAATTCTATATTCCGTTTCTTCTCAGATTCGTTAACCTATTTTTCACACCTGCCTCACTACTGGATCTGTGAGCCGTAGACCTCGCGAGTTCTTTTTTTAGGATTGTCACCCGACTTACTCGGAGACTATTAAGCACTACAATTATGAAATTTAGTGGGAAGGTGTATTCTACGAACCGCTACATAAAAGTGATGTGAAATTACAAAAAAATATAATACTAGGGTATTTTTTTAATTTTTAATAACTGAGTCGACCTAAAATTCTATATAATTATTGAACTTCCTCACAAAATTTCACGAGAATTGGTTGAGAAATTCGAGTGTAGTAGATTCTTTGTGCCCCCAGAAATTTTCAACGCATGTGTCGAGGACCTACTTCACACATCTAAATACTACGTAGGGTCGATAGGTCGGTTTTTGATCATTTGGATGACTTGATGAACTGAAAGGATAATTTTCTCGTTTTCTAAGGGATTTCCACATTTGCATGATATACAATTGACCGAGTGTAAGGAAGATCCCTGCTTCAGCTTCGACAAATATGCTTTTGTATGTCCGAATTCGGGATGTCCGAATTTCCGGTTTTTCTCCTCTACAGGTCGCATTTCTACATCGATTTTCGTGAAATCTTGTTAGAATGTTCGGTAATTATAAAGAATTTTTTTGGCGAATCAGTTTTTGTAAATTTTCAGAAACAATTTTCAATTATTTTGTAAATTTCTGCGGGCGAATTTCAGTTTGTTCTTCTCTACAGTTTCGATAATTATATAGATATTTTTTGTTAAATCAGTTTTTGGATAATTAAAAAAAATAACTTGCGAGGTCTACAGCTCACAGAGCCAGTATAGTTAACTTTCACCCAGTGCAGTCATGATTTTAATTTTTTATAATCATTATTTTTTACGAGCTTATTACGAGCTATTTGCGCTTTAGTGTCGTAATTTAGTTAAACACACCACTACCACTAGTTCTCATGACCATTTGAAGTTGAAACGGCAGACACTAACTCGTACATTTCCACATTAATGGTTATTACTCGTACAAATAAATGACGACGCATGAGAACACATCCGTGGGAACGGGAGTCGGGACACGCCGAAACGGTAATCTTTAAGGTTTCCATTGCGTTTTAAGTGTAGAGGGAAGACGATGAAATTCCATGCAGCACGTTGTTCTTGGGGCAGGTAAGTACCTAGAATCAGAATCAGAAGATTTATTTTGTTAAACATAGGTAGAAAAAGATGGTACATAGACAGATACGGTTGACACTATGTTTTACCCGAAATGCAGGTGTACAAGAATTCATTTCGAGCGGTTATAATAAACATGTCATTCACTAATATAACTATACCTAGTTTACGAGAGAGTTTGGCTAAAAGCTATATTATTACCATATGACCGCGAATGCTCATGGGCTCTTTTGGAAGCAGTAGGTAATGGAAATTAATCTTCTTCGATTTTTTTAGGGTTTTAGTCAAATCATCAGTGATCGGATTTAGGATGCAATCTCCCGAGGTTTCAGTCAGTTGTCTTAACAATCTTAACATGGATATGACTTACAGTCCCGCGGTTTCTTATTGTTGACCAACTTTTAGAAAAACATGAATAATTTTTAATTTTAAGTAGTTTACACCATAAAATAACAAAGTAGTAATAACTACAAACAATGTAAAAGGCAATTTTAAGAACTGAACAGAACAGAAACAGAACTCAGTTTTTTGAAGTTTTCAAAACAAAAACATTCGTGAGGTCCACAGCTCACAGAGCCGCTATATAAAAATATTCAGCTTACAGCCGGGTCAGCGGCAGTGCTGAGTGGTACAGTAGTACAGTAGCGTGGTGGGCGCCCAACGGCCGTGGCCTACGATCGATGCGGTCGGCGACCCCGCGGCCGCCGCCGCGCGCCGCGCGCCGCGCCGCATTGGGCTCGCATATGTTTATTTAAGGATTACTCCGCCGATGCGTCTCGTTCTGCGCTGACACCGGCATGAGTTATGCATCTGCGCCTGAGCGTGACAGAGAACTGCTATTTTTGCTGCGACTGCAGCGTGTGTCACCGGCACCGCGTGCCTGACTCAGGCACGATTCACCAATCCAGCGTATACCACTTTAGTAGCCATAGAAACGTATACGTTGTAATTGGAAACTGTGGCTTAAATTATAAGAACCACCTAACAAACGGTTTGTGACGATAAAGCGGCTCGTCTTTATAACACTTATTTCCCTGTATACTTATTAGAAAAGCTACAAGTCATAACGCACGATAGCCGCTATTGTCCTAATTGTAATGAGGGTGTAATGCCCGTGTTACCGTTTGTAATCGCGTTGTTTCCCCGAAGTGTACTGCGGGTAATTAAGTAGCGCTGATTAGTGCATTGTTCCTCGACCGTGGAAAGTTGACTCATTGTTTACATTGCTGTCGCTAACCGCACGCGCACTGGACGGGACGACTAGCTTCACTAATACTCACAGTAAAGTCTTACGGGCTGACTGACCTGTAAAACTGTATTGTAGTTAAAGTCTGCCAAACGCCTACGCAGGTACGCACTACTCATGTTTATAAAAATTATTTTTATAATGAACGTAGCGAGGTTGCCCGATCAATACGGCGGTGGTGAAGGACAAACTTCTGAATAAAAGAAACCTAAAATATCAGGTCGTATGCAAATTTTTACTACCTAAGTAGTTCACTTCAAGCCATAGAGCTATCAAAAGAATGATGAATGTCAGAAAATCGTTACCCAGAATTGATGTAGCACTCAGTCTAAAGGGATAAAGCACGTTTGTTTATTGAACAAAAGAAAACTTTATACCTAGTACATAATTACTCATTTTACATTGTTACTCAATAGGTACACTACTTCAGAATAAATGTGTGGGAATAATATATTCATGCCGTAGTGCCGTAATTACTTTCAAACAGGACTATATAAATATAAGTGACATTCCTGGATTTAGGATAAAGATGCCTCGTAGGTACACTACAGTACACCAAATTTGGATAAAGTGCTTGAAAAGACTAGGAAAATAAATGGCGTTCTGCACTTTAGCGATGAACAAGTCTGTACGACCCGAGCATAATTATGGCCTAAATAATACTTTTTTTATACAACGCCGGTGGCAAACAAGCGTACGGTCCACCTGATGGTAAGCGGCCGCCGCAGCCTATAGACGGCCCGCAACTCCAAAGGAGTTACGTACGCGTTGCCGACCCTTTATGAAATTTGAGAATTCACTGTGTTGACAGCATCCTCGGGAGCTCTGGCAACCTTGCTCACCTCCAG
Source organism: Epiblema foenella (assembly GCA_963556455.1). Lineage (NCBI taxonomy): Eukaryota > Metazoa > Arthropoda > Insecta > Lepidoptera > Tortricidae > Epiblema > Epiblema foenella. The sequence continues at coordinate 38,135,620 of OY747096.1, forward strand.
GAACACAACACTACATACTTGTACAGTAGATAATGTTATTATGGCTGTGGTCTTCTGCAAGGAGGAGGTACTTCCCCAGTTGGTCTGCTCCAAATTCGAGCAAGATGACATTTTGCTGTGCCCTACCTCTCTAGTTTATAATACTTATTATATCTTGTCCCGCTCATATGGTAGACTGGTAGTAGATGTTAACGAAGGATTTCACGGTGGTTGCAGGCTTCCTCGGCGGCAGTGGCCGTGACAGCGCGTCTTCTTGCTGCGTGCGCGCTGCGCTGCGGACCCTGCGCGCCGCCTGGCCGCCGCCCGCGCCGCTCTCCGCGCGCGCCGACACCACGCACAGCTGCCGACGGTGAGTCAACTAGTACACCATACACCACATGAGGCGTTGGTATTCACTACGCTTATTGAAAACTCATAAGGAGCACTGGTGTAAATAATCTGACGAGAGGAGAGGTGGAGGAGGGTGAGTCGAGACAGAATGTGAATCGAAATATACGTCTCTATTGTCTAAATTGGGCGTAAACTGCACATCTCCCTACTTCGAACGGTTTAAGACAAAGTAAGCACATACGTTTCATGGTGACTTTATGACTGTATAGTACGCGCTATAATCAACCGAGTGAAACGAAGGTCTCTGATTCAGCTCCGACGAAAAAGCTTTCATATGCCCTGATGTCCGGATTTCCAGATGTCCTGATTTCAGTATTTTCACATTTCGGATTGTTCTCCTCTACAGATCGCATTTCTCAACCCATTCTCGTGAAATTTTGTGAGCAGATTCAGTAAATATATTGTCTTTTTTTGTATGAAAAAAAAAACATTTTTGTACCGATTCTCGTGAAAATTTGTGTGAAATTCGATAATTATGTCGATTTTTTTTCACTCGAAACAGACTCCAGTTTTTGAAAATTAAAAATAAAAACACTCGCAAAGTCTACTCACAGAGCCACTCGTATAAATTGTCTTAGCGTAAATTCAATTTTATTTATTGTAGAGTCAACGGAATCTTTCCTCAAACGCTCGTTCTGGACTCAACATACCTTTGACAGTTAAGTGACCGTTTAAAAACCATTAAACCAGGACATCTATCTGCTAATGGCCAGTTACTGACGTTACTGCTTGCGAGATGATTCGGACACCTCATCCGCAGAGCCCGGCTGCCGGCTGCGTGCGCATGCGCAGGGTTCGGGTCCGCTGCCCGCTGCGGCCGGCGGAAGCAATCGCTTGCGCAATTAAGATGATCGATTGACCCACTTGACGACTCGAGCGCAGCACAGAGTGCATCAGTGTGCGCCTTCTGGACTATGTTGAAAATGAAATATAATTAGGTTAAGAGCTTGATTATAAATAACAAACTTAATATCTCGTCTGGAAAAAAAAAACTGAGTACGTTCGTTTTCTGTGGTATACGCATGGCGTAAAATATACAACGTAAAATATTTAATAGCCGATTGGAATAATTTGAAGGATGTTGTAACTTTAGGCCCGTCAAAACTGTCGGATAAGTCAGCCGACATTCCTATCGATACCGCTTTCCGGTACCGTTTTCCCTGGCAGGTTTATTCTTTCTCAGAACTCCGGGGCAGCGGGTTGGGGGTGCATGTAGTTTTGATTAACCTACTGGATAATTAATTATAGCGAATGCTGATGAGAGCAGTGTCCATTGTCATTAGCTAATGAAGCGCCGTTATCGCGGCTGCGCCGGCGCCGGCCCGCTCTCGCGGCGTAGTCGCAGTCGCGGGCCCACACGAGGTAGTCGCACATAAACATCTCCAGTGATATCATAAAATCCTAATTAGTGTAAAAATTGTCTATGAGTGGTTGACTTTGGTTTCATTTCGTGGAGTCGTGAGTGGTGAGTTGATTTCATTCATTTCTTAGAGTTCCATACTATAAAGTTAAAAAAGCAACCCGTACAGTTTCACTCCGACTGTCTGTCTGTCTGTCACATCGCTAAATATTTCAAGAACTACTTATGCTATCGATTTGAAATTTGAAATAAATATAAACAAGGGTAACGCACATGCATAGAACATGTTTTTTTCATGTATTATTAGGGTTCCGTAACCAATGGGCCCAAACGTAATCATATTGTTCTCACTCACGCGTCCGTCCGTCCGCCCGTCCGTCCGTCCGTCGTCTGTCACACAGGTTTCACAGCGAAACGGTTAGAGCTAATACAGTCTTAAAATTTTCACATGGTAAGCATTTTGTGGATAGTTTGTTACGTCCTCCAAAAAACATACAGTCGAATTGAAAACCTTCAGCTTTTTTGATGTCGGTTATTAAAGTCCCGTTCCTTGCTTCTTGGAAATCTTCGATAAGTACCCAACTAACACAGTCATGTTGAACAAAAATTGAGTGAATGTCCATTCAGCTGTTAAATGTCTGTGTCAAGCAATTTGGGCACATTTTTAAATGCTTTAGCCTGTATAACAGCGATGTAAAGTCTGGGTAACAGCTTAGTAATACTCTGGCCCACCGTAATACAACTTTTAATAAGGTTAAAGAGGTATTAAATATCTAAAGAGAATATTATTCAGAATTTGGCTATGTTAATAGCCTTTACTCAAACATTGCGGAGATTATTGCTGATAAGAGGCTTAAAAATTTGCGAATTGCTATTTACTTAAACTTTATTCAGCAGCATGCTGTGTTACTTGGCCATTAATACCATGTTCGTACGTCCTATCAGTACACCATAAATAATCGATAGCATAATGTAATAGATGGTTTCATATGTCTTGCGCGTGAAGCTGTGGTAAATAATTCATTAGGTTCGGCGCCGGCGCAGTCGCCACCCCGCGCCCCGCGCCCACACGCCCGCTAGGTGAGATCTTTGAATCTGCTTGATATTTACATGTTTTCTACGACTCGCTCCGATTCCTGCGCCATGCCATAGATAAATCATCGATTTCCAATACGGTGCTGTACAGCATTTGTATTAATATAAATGTTCGGTGCACTGGACGCGGCGCGCGCGCAGCCTCGCGGGCGGGAGGCTGCAGCTGCGGCTGTGCAGCACTGCTCTGGGCTAGCTCACTAGCGTCTTTGTCTGGCAACCTATGTGTAGATCGAGTTCACTGGGGATTTCCCTTTAGGCGTTGGATTACTTTGGCTCGCTGTATAGTAGACCCAAAGCGAACACGTTCTACTAGACAAAGAAAGCAAATATAATCTAACAGTTACATACTCGTATCCTGATATAACATTAAAAAAATATACATAAAAAGCCCTAGGAGTTACGTGGCGTTAAGAAACCGAAGAAGTGAGTGGCGGATTCGGCCATCAAAGGTTCCGTACAAATTTTGTAATGCGTATATACATTACGCATACCTTTGCTTAACCTCGATTATTGATCATTATGTCTTAGTGTGTAGTGGTCGACGTGACTCATATGATTTTTTCTCATGCATGCAATGAAATATTAACGTTGTGTTCGCTATAACAAGCTGTATCACGTTTCGGGTGAGGCGCAACGAGCGGCCCATAATGGAATTTCATACAACATCGAAGGCCTAGGCCGGTAAAGTGATCTTTTTTTGGACCGGAGGCGCGATAGGCCGCGCGCCCGCTGCTGACGCGCCCCGAAAACAAAAAACGTGTTTTTATTACTGAGTTCTTAGAATTTCTTATAATTTTCAAATTGCATTGCAAGCCTCGCCCTTTTTGAGAAAAGCCCTATACAAGCATTCATTGTATTTCATTCATTTTAATCAACTTCTAATTCTCTTTGTAATGTTACTAATAACATAAATAGTGTCAAAAGTCGGTAAATATAGTGTGTAGGCATGACTTGTAATACAATTATTACCAATAAACGAGTTTGAGTTTGAGTCAAGCCTCGGCGCGAACAGGGGTTGTCTGCCTCGTATCTGTAGATGGCCTCGTTAACACTCGGCCGGCAATCCCCTATTTCAGAGCCTCAGCAGTAATGTACTATTTATTATATGCTTATCCCAGGCTGTGCGTCAGTGAACTATCGAGCCCCTGCACATGGTGCGCGAGCGCGCCGCCTGCGCCCGCTCCCGGTCCCGCCCGCTCGCCCGCCCCCGCCCCCGCTCCCGCGCCCGCTCCGTCGCCCGCCATGCCGAGCGAGCCCGTGCGCGCCGGCGCCTCGCCAGGCCTGCTGCGCCGCCGCTACTCTGTGCCAGAGACCATCATGAGAAAGTGAGATCATAAATATCATAATCGCTCAGAAGTAGAATTTAATATAAAGTTTGTTGCGTGTTGTCATTAAATACCATAAGTGTTTCTGTTTAGCGTGGCCTCGATCACGCTTAGTAGTAGTAGTTAAAGTACGGACAGTACGGTAGTTCACGCGTGTATACAGAATTAGAAAAATGCGTTTACTAACAGAACAAATGAGAAAACAGCCAAATGCAAATTCAAATAAGTAATAGAAAAGAAATATGCGTCAAACATCTCTTACTTAGTGCTTCTTTTAACGACATCTGACTAAAGTACACGCAGCTACGAGATTGAATTTTAACTTAAATTTTACAGATATCGCCTGGCACAACAGAGTAACGATACAGAAGAGCCGTGTGCGGCCACATCGCCCTCCTCGTCGTCGGCGGCGTGCGACGGCTGCGGCACGCGCGCGCCCGCCGACCGCGAGCTCATGCGCAAGTCCGCGCTCCTGCGGCGGCTGTGGGGCCGCGCGCCCGCGCCCGCGCCCGCGCAGCGCACCTCGCGCTCGCTGCACGGCTCCAGCTCGGAGCTGCGCCGCTCGCCCGCCGGCTCCGGGTGGGGCACGCCCAAGCGCCAACGTCTAGAGTGGATCTCCCCCCGACCCGGTTCACCGCCGGCGTCTCCGGGCGCCTCGCCCGCATGCTCCGACTGCACGTTCACATCACACCGCGCGCGATCTCCTGCCACGCGGGACCCGGCGCGCGACGTGTTCGCGCGTTACTCACATTTAGCGAGCGATGCGGCCCGCGCTCCTTCCCCCGCCTCCGTGCGCTCCACGCCGGAATCCGCGACGCTCTCCGAGTCGCTGCCCACCGCGCTGCCGGCTGTGACCGCGCCCGCACCGGTTTTCGTCCCTGATGGCGAGGTGGATCGCTACAGCAGTATGCCTTTCGACGTGCTGTCGGCCGGATCCCCCCCGTATGAGGTGCTCGAGATCGTTGTCTCCGAGACGGTGGAGGCGCCCCGCCCGGTCGACTCGGGCTCCCCGGCACGCACGGGCGTCAGCTGCAACCCAGCGGCGCGCAGCCGCGCGAACATTAACATTGACGAATACGTGTCCAATATTCTGGTAGAGAGCCTCAACTCGCTATCGGAGCAACTCGAGAGCATGAGTGCGGCGGTGGGCGGCGCCGGCGTAGTCGTCGAGAAAGAGATCAAAGTACGTCTGCAGAACACCGGCGTCAACACTATCGTGCACCTCAGTCCCACCTCTAACCACCAGATCATCTTCGGCAACGAGGAATTGTGTCACGCTGACAACGCGCGGGACGTGTGCAACAACCCACGCACGTCGCCACCAACTCCCGCACCTGAACCCAACAATAATGAGCCGCCCGATTCCGTGAATCGTGCGGTATTGCAGCAGATTCAGAAACTGTTCCATGATGAATTATACCGACTAGAGCCCGGTCCTTACCCCGGTGAACCAACGCTCACGCAAATCGAGTCATCTAACGTGGACGTTTATATCGAGCACCATACAGACTCGCAATCCGAGGGTTCGCCCGGACTAGGGGTGCTGGGCGTCGGCACCGGCAACTACTGGATGTGCGAGCCGGCGCTCGTACCACGACTTTCGGCGCTGCCGCATTCCGCTTCAATGGAGGTGAACACGTCCTCGTCCGAGGCGGAGCCGTCGGCCTGCCCCAGCCTGGTGGACAGCCTGGACGACCCCGCGTCTCCCCGCGCACCGCCGCCCGTGCGCCGGCTCGCGCGCTCCGCTGTTGACGTCCTGGACCTCCTGCCCGAGGCTACACCGCCGCGTGATCGTGCCGAGGCCTTTTTCGTACGCATCGACGAGGAGTGCGACTGCGACAAGGAGAACGTCGTCGTCGCCGACCGTATGCCCGACCGCATCCGCGAGCGTCTGCTGCGTCGGCACCGCAAGCGCGAGTTGCGCATGGAGTCGCGTCGCGGCGGCGGACTGGAGCGCGCGCGGCGCCGCGCAGCCGACCACGATGCGCGCAACGTTATCGCTTCGCTTGTGGATGAGCTCATTGCTAAAATAGTGCAGGAAGAATACAAGGGTATGCGAAGTCAGCGGCGGGCATGCGTGGATCGCGGCAAGCAGTCAAGAAACGGCGGGAGCCCTACCGACGAACATAATGGTAGGATCAAAAGTCGAACTCTGCACGATAAACTTTCATTACCGCCGCCCGACGCGCCGCGTCGCATCTATCAGAAGTCCGAGATTCACGACGGCGACAAGTGCATCGAAATCCTAGAGATCCTGGAATACGTCGATGATTCGCAGAATTCCCCCGAGACGACGAACTCTGACGAGCACCATGGCCACTCCAGAAGTAGGAAGTCTCGGATTCCGGTCCCGATCTACGAGAGGATCCAAAGGACGACGAAGAGGAACACGGGGGGACGGAGGTCGCCGCCGCCCGCATCGTCACCAGCGTCGCCTCCGCCGGCGCGGCGCGCGTCTGTGCCGCCACCCACGGAACCGCGCGCGCGCGCCGGCTCGCTGCGGTTCCGTCGCGTGTTCGATATCATTCCCGAGGAACGAGGTGCGGGGCTCGGGGCCGAGTCGCCGCCGACGGAGGACACGGCCCCGGCGCGGCGTGGCTCGGCGCCCAGCCTGCCGCCGGCGCCCGCGCGCGTCACGCGCAGCGCCGCCACGTCGCCACCGGCGCCGCAGCGCTCCTCCCGAAGCACGATGACGTCCCCGCGCCGCTCCGTGCCCTCCCCGCCGCCGCCCCCACCCGCGCCCCGCGTCGCGGCAGGTATCGCGCTCGCTTGTGCCCCGTGCCGCTGACGCACTACCTACACCGCACGCTTGCGTCTGACAGTGCTCATAGTGCCTTACACGGTTTTGTTTCGTACGAGTTGACGTAGACCTAGACACTATTATTTTGTATGTACCGAAGCGTAGACCGCCATCGAATCGACTATTTTTTTTACTTGCACTGAAATTTTATCACGAATATTTATATGGACCGGCACGTAAATTTATTTGTATATAGACAAATGAAGGACTGTAAGGAAGGAAAGAGCTATATCGTTATGTAGAAATTGAATATTTAATAAATGTTTGGAATGAAAAGTTAGTTTTATTAATTCGAAGGTACAAATGAAAATTTGAAGGAGAAAAGGGTAGCACTGGAAAATAAACGTCAGAGAGGGAGTGTCGGGGTGCAGGGCGGCGCCGGCGCGGCAGGCACGCCGCCGCCCGCGCCGCCCCCGCCGCCCGCCGCGCCGCCGCCCGCGCGCGCCGCGGCGCGCAGCTCCAGCTCGGGCAGCGACAGCGCGGGCTCCTCGCTGCTGTGCGCGGCGCCGCGCTGGCTGGCCGCGCGCCGCCGCCGCCCGCGCCCCGCGCGCGTGACGCACGCTTCACGCGCTTCGCACCGCGTTCGACCCGCCTCGCAATCAGGTAATGATTTTTTTCAGGTAATCTAAACACGCGGCACTCGGCAGCGTGTCAAACCAAGTTCAAAAAAAGAGAACGGCGACGCAGGGGCCGTGTGTTATATTACACGAGCCATTTGATAACGTATATTACATATAAAATGTGGTACATTTATTAAGATCCTTGAGTATAAGTAGATCCCCAAATTTCAGGAACATAGCTCAACCTGTTATTAAGATACAAACTCTGATCGGCGTTTTGACTCACTTCAGAGACGTGCTGTGTGGATTGTAGACGATCCCAAACTCACAAGCGATTTTGAACCGTTGAGTTTAAGGAGAAACTTTGCCTCCTTGGGCGTATTATATTACTTGTATAATGGGTTGTGATCCGAAGAACTGTTCGTGATGCCTACGACCGCTTTCTACCATCGCACCGCTCGCCGTCGGCAGGGCATTCATCCTCACACCTAAGAACCAAAATGGTCGCGTACGATACGGTTTCAGAGGAATTTCCTCCCACGGACGCTCCGGTTGTGGAATGAGCTCCCTGCCAAGGTTTTCCCGAGGGACTACAGTACCTATGGGGTTCTTCTAGAAAGGAGTGTTAAAATTTTTTAAAGGCAATGTGCATGTGACACCCCTGGAGTTGCAAGTGTCCATAGGCTGCGGTGACCGATTACCATCAGGCGGCCGCACGCTTGTTTGCGACCGACGTGGTATAAAAAAATCGGTAAATAGGATTTATTCCACTGGCCTAGAAATAGAGGAACGACCTAATATCAAAACCTATCCCACTTCTAGGTGACCAAATTGAAATTTGGCATCCAGCTGGGTAATTATGTTACGAACGTGAGATAAAGAAACAGTGATATTTTTACTATTTGAAATATTTTCCAAAATATTTTTTATTTAACACTAAGCGCCTATTGATTTTATAATAGCAAAAATGAATTTCAGTTTCGAAGTCAACTAGACTTGAACCGCATAGCTAACCGTCAGAGCTAAATTTCGATGCAAAAAGTAATGATATTCCAAAAACATAAATTTGATAAGAGAGCCAAGTTCAATATTTTAGAATATGCGTCGTTGTTGACTATCCGATAAAAGAATTGAAATTTCTATGGGTGCCAAGTTTTGTGTAGAAAATTCGGAAATTCATTTCACTTGGGACACCCCAAGGTCCGGATTTGAGTTGGCTAGCTTTTACCAAAAAAAAATTTTTTTTTAAATATCGTTGACAATAATAGATTGTATGACAAGGGTCTAAAATATGTATCACATTTCTTATGGACACTAGTGCAATGCTCAGAATAAGTGTGAAGCGGTGCTCTGCAGTGTCAACTCGGTGTCACCGATATTCAAACCGACTGGGTACTGTTATTAAACGGTGCCGCGGTCCGCAGGTGTGGCGGAAGGTGCGCAATGTAAGGGGAGCGCCGACGGGGGTGCGGGCGGGTGGTCGGTGACCGTGGCGGGCACGTGCCGCGCCGCGCTGCCCGCCGACGTGGAGATGCGCCTGCGCTTCCCCCGGGACGCACGCGCCGCTCCCCGGGCGCCGCCCCGCGCCACGCCCCGCGCCTCGGCCCGCGCTCCGCCCCGCGCCGACACAGATGCCACCCCGCGACGTAGCGTTGCCACGCGATCCGATGAGGTAAGGGAAGGTACTAAAACTTTCCGATTTACTCATTCGTACTCAATTTGCAAATGGAGGCGACTATAAATTCTGCAACGCAGAAGTCTCCGCGAACGAAACTATAATTTTCAATCAAAGGTCAAGATCCGTCAACCAACCCGTGACGTGCACCACTATTGTAACTACAATTTTTAGCCCGACTGGATCATGCGCAGGTTTAAGAGCACACAACACAACACACAGCAGTATTGGTTTGACCGGTGGTTGCAGACGGGCACCACGGAGTGTTGGTGCCGCTGCTGCTCGTGCGGCGGCGCGGGCACCGGCGCCGGGGCCGGCGCGGCGCCCGGGGCGCCCGGGGCGCCCGCACTCCCGCCGCCGCCTGAGCGCCGCGCCAGCCTCACATTCACCATGAAGAAAGAAGGTTTCTTCCTCTAATTTACCCAAGCGTTATAGTTTTTATATTGTTGGCTAAATGTGCAAAGGACAAAAGCAAGACATCGTCCAGCTGACTAGGGACCCAAGGTGGCAAGGGACACCCGAAATTAAGTTCCGATATCCAAAGTAGGAAAACTGTTGTTCAGTTCGCGCTCTCCGAGTACGCGACTCTACTCGGAGAGCCTGCCCCGTGCTGCGTGCTGCTGCTACGGGCTGACCCACATCCAGCCGGTCAACGACCGTTACTACTGTTGTGCCCTTTTTTATGCTATAAGCTTATCTTTTAGTTTTCCCGAGCATAATGCATGTAAAACTACTCAATACTTCTTTTACTAATACTAAAATACTTTATTGTACACAAGAAAGGTAAAAAATAAAAACAAAACAGATTATACATGTACAAAGGCGAACTTATCGCTGTAAGGAATCTCTTCTAGTTAACGTTACCAAATACCTTGATCATAAGTGTAAACGAATACATGGTTGTGTTGATGTTGTAGATTCTTCGGCTCTCGCTCGGAAGAGCAGAAAGAAGTGTTCCCACACCCACCTGCCGCAGCTGGAGCCGGCGGGCGGCGGCAGGGGCGCGGGCGCGGGCGCGGGCGAGGGCGAGCGGCGGCGGCGCTCGAGCAAGGTGCGCGCGCGACACCGTACCAAGACCCACGGTTGTAGGGGTGACCCTAGAGAGCCGACTTTTGGTCAACTATGACCGTGAAAGTAAAAATGTTCGTTTGATGGACACCTTGCCACGCTTAAACTAATAATATAAACCGATTTAGACTGTAGTTTGACAACGTTCCCCATCGTAGGAATCCATTAGTTAGGAAGGCTGTCTGTCGACTTCGTTCCCATCCCTCCCCAATCACTGATTAGGGGCCGCACGGTCCAGCGCCCTAGGCACAGAAGAAAGATGGAACGCTGTGTTCATGGCGTATACTTAGGCATTCTCGTTGGCGGGGACCCCCACCGCGCGATCGAGACAACACAGACATATATAGTCCCTATTCGTCTCGGTATCGCCGCATATCGGGTAGAGTCAGTCCGACCCAGGTAGGGCCTAGCTGAGTTTCCTGCTGGACTCTTCACAGCATAGGTTTAGTGAACCAGCGACAAAACTCTGAGTGGCTCGACTCCACTCACACCACAGATTTGGTTGAAGCCGCTCAACCAGTCTCACTGTATTCCAGTGTTAAACCCGTTTCGCTCGGATTTTCCCCAGGCCACTCTCCAACCGCGCACTTCTATCGCTTTATTGGGCCCGGCCTATAAAGTCACCCTCGTGTTTTAATGCCTCTCATTGTGTAGATATTAGAAGTCAGTTAATTATTTTTTACTTTTCCGTGTTTTTTTTGGAGTCGATTTATATTTTTATTAAAAAAATATTTATTTAACACTTCTTTGTGAATCATTATCATAGTGTATCTCATGATGTTTCCAATAAGCTCAAACACGGCTAAGCTACTCTGTTTAATTACGGAGTTCCGTTGCTTACCTTCCGGCTTCCATTACCAGATCAGGTTGATGGTAACATTACATCACGACCACATAAATTGACAACATCATAGTCGCTTCAGTACCTTAATCGAAATATGTTAGTGCTAACCGTGAAGCACTAGGAGTTTTCGATGACCATCCGTGGTCTTTATGAGTTCCCGTTCACTACTTTCTGTTTTTCTGATTTATAACCAAAAATACTGAAATCGGTATATGTTTCCCTTGAATTTTTAGGAGTTCCCTCAATTTCTCCTGGACTCCATTATCAGAATGATTCTGGTAACAATGGGACCAACCTTAAAGCATATACTTTCAACCATAGACATAGTTTTCTAAATAGGTTTAGAAATGACGGAGTTCTGAGGTAACAGAAATAAAAATAAAAACACAACCGAATTGAGAACATCTTTGTTTTTTTGAAGTGGTTTGAACTGATTGAACCTAAAACTGCTTATACTGTGAAAAATTGAAGACTAACGCGTGTATGACAGTCCTTCGGGTACGGAATCCTAAAAAGCAGATTGTTATTCCAGATGCGTCGCGCGTGCTCCCTGCAGTGCTGGCTGCCCGCCGCGCCGCGCAGGTGAGTGGGCGCGCGGGCGTGCGTGCGTGCGCGTGCGCGTGCGCGTGCGCAGGTGAGTGGGCGCGCGCTAACCGTGTGTGTGTGCAGGGCGGGCGAGCTGGCGGTGGAGGGCAGCGCCATCGTGCCCGAGCTGAAGCCGCGCGCGCCCACCATGAGCGAGCGCGACCTCACGCGCCACCACACGCCGCGCCTCTACCTGCGCTGCTAGCCGCCGCGCCGCCGCGCCGCCCGGTCACACCCCAACCGACGTGCCTCATACTACTTTAATACTTATCAATAAACACTTACACTACAGGGTTTGTTTCATTTATGAATAGTTGACACAATAACACTCCAGGGCTTGTTGTAAATTATGAATTGCTACTCTGAGTAGGTCTGGAGATGAATGACATTCATTGTCATCGTCATGCACAGAACTATAATTGAAAAGTGTGTACTGTAACGGTTCACCTAAGCATAGCCTACGAAGGTATGCCTAGCCTACAGAATTTTGCCTAATAGTCTACGTTATTGTGTTTAACCTACGATAATTATTCACTTGGGTAGGTTTGTAGAGAAATATTTTTCCCAAGGGATAGCTATCCCTCTCGGGTTTTAACCTGAGGCCAGTGGCTCTCGGTCCAGTCTGAGCAAGCCCTCATCTTGAAATAAAAGTCAAAAGGTGCAGCAGGATAGCCTTCAAAAAATCAAAGCATAAAGTTTCAAACTATAGCAAAACGATGCCTTATAAGGATATAATACCATGCACAACTTTTCAACCCTCTACTACCCCCGCGGCTCACGGCACTCAATTAACTCTAAAAACCTGTTTTTATTATTGCCCTAACTATGTGAATAAAAATTGGTAGTTTGCATGGTACCCTTTTAGATTGATTAAAAAGTACATAAATGCGTTGGTGAATTTTCTCTTCTATTTTATTTTCTTGAAATTGACATTTATATGTTATCTTACATAGACAATGACTTTCTCCACAAGGTTTGTAAGACGGTTAAACATGCCGCCCACCAAGGACGTAATTGCGTCATTAAATTCAAAAACCGCCCACCATGAGGGCCTTTTTTTACTTTAGTAAACGAAAATCATAACTTTTCTAGTAACACATGAAGAAAATGAAATAAATAAAGTCAACATTATTTTTGACCTATAACATAAATTAAAATATATAAAAAAACCGTGTAGTCCTTAAAGAATATTAAACAGTGATAAAACTATACTCATCGTAATAATAATCTCATGTTAAAGCATCTACATGCTAAAAGAAACAAAAAACAACATAACTTCCAAATATAGGCCTTCATTGTTCAATCACTCATTGGGAGAACATAAAGTTTTGACGTGGGACGCTTTAATTGGTGACCCCTTGGAGCGCACTGTAACAACACTTACATTGTCCAAACCAGGGTGCTTGGGCGTCACTCTGCCAACCAACCATCGACTAGGTGGTCGGTCGTCTTCCATAATTACAACTATATCCATAACATTAGGTTCCGGAGTTTGTTGTGACCTATACCGATGCAAGAATCGAGTGAGATACTCATGCAACCATCGACGCCAAAAATGTTGTAACATTCGTTGTGTAATTTGCCACTTGCCACCAAAATTGCGATCGGGTACTGTGAGTAATGGCTCTCCGACTAAAAAATGTCCTGGAGACAACACTTTTGTTTTCGGGATCGTTGTCAAGCCGATAAAAGGGTCGAGAGTTTAAACACGCTTCGATTTGAATTAGTACAGTGGACATTTCCTCGTATGTTAGTGAATTACCTAAAACACGCTTTAAATAAAACAGTAAAGTTTTTAATCACAAATAAATCAAATATAAATACAACAAATAATAAATTAATTTTATTGATTTTATACCAGTTTCCCACAGGCAATTAGGAGCGTGTGGGAGAGTAAAGTACCAGGTGGTGCCTTTTGTTGCCAAAGCATCAGCAACTTCTGAAGTTATGTTCGAGTTTTCGGATTTGAATAATGACTTGACTTCTTTGGTTGCTCCTAGAAAGTTGGTACGGTTATCATTCCATATTTCTGAACAGTGTCGACGACGAGCTACCATTCTTCGAAAGGCCTGTAGAAAACCTTCTGTTGTTAGGCTACTTACGACTTCTATTCTACGAGGATAATAGGACCGGCGTAATCTACGCCACTGCACGCGAAAGGGCGCGTTTGTGTGACTCTTACCACTGGTAATAATCCCATTAGCTGGTATTTTTTTGTAACTGAGCATCAAACACATGTCACACAACATTAGAGTCGGTTTTGGGCCGGAAGGTTTCGCTCGCTCGCCCGGTAGCCAAGTTTCTTTGAGATATTTTAGGTACTATTTGTATGAATGATGTGAGAAGATTCGATAATCATGTAGGTTTTTTTATTATGTTGTTAATATGGAGTTAAAAAAAAATTACCTTGTATAGGTTTCTTCTGGCGGATTTCGGTTTTTGTTCCTCTACAGATCGAATTTCTCAACTGATTCTCGTGTTTTTGTGAGCAGGTTATATAAATAAAAAAAAAATTTGTCGTCGTTTTATGAAAAACCCAAAAAAAAACACTCCCGAGGTCTACAGCTCACAGAGCCACTAGTTTTATTTGCGTTAGGTGCGAGTCATTCTAAATTCTATAAGACTGTGAGGCCCTTTACACCGCATTCTAGTGGTGCATGGATCCCGGCAGAGCGTGTTGGTGGTGAAGCAGCGTGATGACGACATCCACCTCCCCCTCCTCGCCCGCGGGGGGCGCGGAGCGCGTGACGCGCGCGCACGCGCCTGCCGCCGCGCACCACCCGCCCGCGCCGGCGTCGGCGCACGCCACCGTCTGCACGCCCGTGTCGCGGTACTCTGGATACAGTGATACTCGATTGAATTGATGAAAATTGGTATTTCTTGGTTGTTGTTTTAACAATTACACCCACCAAAAAACATTTTCATGAAAAATGTTGACGAGACTATATCATTCGCACTGTCAAAAAAATTCTCGTAGAGCCAAGCTTCTAACTCAAGATTCCCTGACTCCTTTTGTATGCCCGGATTTGAAATTGTTCTCCTCTTCAGTTGGCAGTTCTCATCTCAACAGGTTCTAGTGAAATTTGGTGAGCAGATTCAATAATTACTTGTTGTCAGATTTTGGAAACAAAAAGAATCTCTTTCGAGCAGGTCTACAGCTCACAGAGAAATACATACCTTGCTTCGATTGCGAGTGAGCGTCCTGGCGATGGTCGCTAGCCGTGAGGGGCGCGGGGCGGTACTTGCCGATGTGGCAGCGGATGGAGGTGTTGGTGAGGAAGTGCGCGCGCGTGTTGCGCTGCGGGCGGCACAGGCACAGCCACACGCGCGGGCCCAGCGACAGCGCCACGCACGTGCCCGCGCACAGGGACGCGCACGCGCACAGCGCCACGCCGCGCGCCTCCAGCGCCACGTACAGCGCGAACATCGCCAGCCACGCCACGCCCGTCGTGTATGTAGCCGCGCCGATGAACCTGCCCACACACACACTCAGTTAACATACAGTCAATAATTGCTCAATCTAAGGTTTTCTGCAGGTACTTTCACTGCGAAATTACTATACGTAGTCTGAGTGTAACAGGCTAATAATAAAAATAATTTATTTCGGACCACAAAAAATCCATATTAGGTTAGTAGGTATACAAAATTATTATAAATATGTTACATTACATTAGATCTCATAAGTTACTACCGAGCGGTGCAGGTTTGCCCAGTGCTGACAAAAGTGACTGTCAAACCTGTCACGTACTAGATACAAATTGTTTACTCAGCCACGAGTATCAGATAAGAAGAAACACTACTATTACTTCTATATTAGTGTGAAACATAAAA
Organism: Epiblema foenella; assembly: GCA_963556455.1. NCBI lineage: Eukaryota > Metazoa > Arthropoda > Insecta > Lepidoptera > Tortricidae > Epiblema > Epiblema foenella. Next base: position 38,151,153 of record OY747096.1, read on the forward strand.
AAGGGACAAGATTATTCGCCAAGTGCCTAACTATTAACAGTTCCGTCAGATTTAATTAGGGGATTTCATAGTGAAGAGTATACAAACTTGGTCTCATTGAAGTTGTGCGGTAGATGCCTGGTGCGCACGGCGGCGACGGCGCAGCAGGCGAGCAGCAGCAGCGCGGGCGCCAGCGGCAGCAGCTGCGCGGGCGCGCGCGCGCCGCCGCACGCCAGCACGGCGCGCGCGCGCCCCGGGTGCAGCAGCCGCGGCCACGCCGGCCAGCGCGCCGCCGCCCACGCGCCCAGGCACGCGCCCGGGGACACCTGGGAAATGCTGCCTTACAACATCTTACAGACAACATAAGTGTCTACACTACGCTTTGGCTAGGGTTACTGCATGACATATTAAATAATTTGTTTATTCATACTCATATTTTATTGGTAATCACACAACAAGAAGTCACAATGTCTAGGTGACAAATTACATGCCATTAATACATTTACCTATAATATACTAATTTTACATTCAATACATTTACCTACAGTATAGGTAATTTATTCTGCGTTATATTATTATCTCGTGAAAATAAGGAAAAATAAGGTTAGGTTAGGTCGTGAAATAAGGTTTTAACTAGCCTCTGCTACAGTCGAGGGCGCTAATATGTATGCATATTTTCACCTTATTCCATTGACATAAGGTCCACTGTACAATATGTGTCGTAAGGCTTCGAAAACACAAATTTCAAAGTGAAGTGAGTGAAGTAAAGTTTAATAGTATAGGGAGGGATTAGAATGTTACCAGCAGGGTCCAGGCGGCGAGCTGCGCTCGCGCCGACAGCAGCGGCACGGACTGGCCGCGCTCGGCGCCCGCCACGAGGCGCGCGATGCGCACCGTGCGCGCCAGCACCGCCGCGTACACGCCGCCCAGCGCGGGCGCCGAGAGCCGCACCGCCGCGCACGCCAGCGGGCTCGGCCGCGCCGCGGCCGCTAGTGCCGCTAAACACACACATTTAGGAGACAATTGTGTACCTACTACATGAAACTAAATGCTAAATCCCATCGTACCATATTTTTTAAATTGCTATCATTGATTTCACTTGCCTACGTTGGTCCTTTTGTAGAGTTTTTAACCTCTTCAGAAGAACTAACAGCACTTTGTTTTACACAAAGTAACGACGTGAACTAGTGCCACTGTGAGCCTTATTTACTATCAATGTAATGTTAAATAAAATGTTTAATATTATGAAAAAATGTTATAATTCCATATCTTTTCCTTTTTAAACGAGATAAGTGGGAGGTGAAGTTCTTTATAACTATTCCAAATTTCAAATCGATTGCATAAGCATTTCTTGAGATATTTAGCGACGTGACAGACAGATAATGTGAAACCAGAAGGGTTCCCTTTTTATCATTTTGATACGGAACGGAACCCTAAAACATGTATGCCCCGCGCTTCCGTTCTAGCGGAGCGGGGGCAGGTGTCTCACCGAGATGGCAAAGCGCGGCCGCGCCGAGCAGCAGCGCGCACAGCTCCCTCGACGCGGACTTGACGACGGGCGTGCCGCGGTGGCGCCACAGCGCGGCCGCGCACAGCGCCGCGCCCGCCAGCCCCGCGCCGCCCGCGCCCGCCGCCAGCGCGCGCGCCCGCCCGCCGCCCCACTCCACCGGGGACGGCAGGCACACTGTATCACGTACATAAAGATAAATTGCAATTACAAATCTCGCTTCAATTTAAAATTCATCAACACTCTCTTTCGACAATAGTGCGTCGTGCAACACAGACGTGTTGCATTTACGCAAAAGTGAGCGCATATCCAATTATATTGGATAAAAAATCTTGACAACGTAAAGCGAGGAATAAACGAATAAGTACTACTTACGCTTTCTGTGCACGTCCGGTCGGTGTCCAGGCGGGCAAAGCCGGCAGCCGGCGTGCGGCGGCGCGCGCGTGACGGCGAGCGGCGCGCACGGCACGCACGTCCAGCAGCACGGCACGCGGCGCGCGCCCCCCGCGTCCGGCGCGTCCGGCGCGTCCGGCGCGTCCGGCGCTGCGCCCGCGCCCGCCGCGCGCGCCCACTGCCCGGGCGCACAAGGCGCCGAGCATACTGCCTCCGTACCCGCAGCGCGTCTGATTCACCATGAAATCCGAGTTAGAGACCCAAGAGCGGCATGAATAAGTAACAAGCACTCAAGAATAAGTATTGAAACATTTTTTTGCAGGTACAATAAAAATACGCCTTACCTGTCCGGCGCATGCCTGCCGCCGCGCATATGTAGCTGGCCGCGCCGCCACCGGCCCACGCGCACGTACCGCCACGCCTCCCCAGCCTCCCCCGCCCCGCCCGGCGCGCGCTCGAAGCTCATCACGTCGTACTCGCTCAATCTGATCAAACAATGTTACTTTTAACATTAATGGTTTGAGAAAATAGAAGATGTTGGAATAGCGGGACGTGAGACTAACTCCGGCGGCGGGTCCCCGTTGTCGTCGAAGGCGACCTGCGCGCCGTCGGGCGCGGTGAAGCGCACGCGCTGCAGGTAGGCCTGGTACAGCGACACGTTGAAGGGTAGCATGGCGGCGCACAGGCCGCGCGCGCGCCCGCAGCGCGCCATTTGCATCGCGTGCAGCGCGTGCGCCAGCGCGTACACTCCGCGGACCACCAGCGCCAGCTTCGGCTCCTGCGAGTACCCGCGCGCCAGTGACTCCGACCCTGCCACATAACGTACTCATTTATGTATGTAGCATATACCCGCCTAACAGCTTACGCTAACAATTGCCACGTTACATAATTTTCATACTGGGTATGATTTCAGTTATTGTGGAATCATGAACTTGACTACTTATATGACAAGTAAGGCCAGGTAACATTAGAACTAAGATCCCAACAGATATTTCTATCAGACATGTAGATTTGCTGAGAACTATCGCCACTTAAGAAATGCCATCAAAGTCATAAGGATGAATAGTCACCAACCAGTACAGGGCTGAACTCCGTCGGGCGGGCTCGGGCTGCGCGCCAGCGAGCAGCCGAACTTCTGCTCCCAGAACTCCTGCAACACGATATTGATATTCTTGCTCGTCCCCAGCCCAGAAACTACTCCCCAGAACAAAAGGAATCATAGCCATCATCGAACTTCATCATCCAATACGTATATCGTAGTCCAATATTTCTAGATAATACAAAAAGATATCATTGCTGCTATATGACACAGAGCCATTGTAATTTAGAATTGCAACAAGGTCCGGCGGATCCGCTAATTTCATCGGTAAATATTTTGCAGCAAAACAACATCCTTTGTAATAAATCGAACCGGAGTTTATGTATACCACCAACATCGAACAGTGTTTGTTAGACTAAATTACATAACCTTGACCTAAATCTGATATAGTCAATTATCGGCCTGTTTCTAAACTATGTAGATATTCTGTCCAAAGTCCTTGAAAAATCGGATTTTAATCAGGTCTATGAGGCTTTTAAGAACTCATTTAGCCCAAACCAGCATGGTTTCCTTCAAAGCCGATCAATAGTGTCCAACATTGTGCTTTTAAATGGCTATGTGACTGAGACGACGGATTAGTGGTTACCAAGTAGATGTGATTTACACGGATAAGGTATTTGACAGGATCCACCATGCAATGTTATTATAGAAGTTGTATGACATAGGTATCAGTGGAGACCTGCTCAGATGGTTTACATCCTATTAGATGTCAGGCTACATATCTGGCTGGGTAACGGTACCAAGTGGTGAACCGCAGGGATGTTTGCTGGGACCATTGCTATTCAATGTATTCGTTAACGACATCAGCTAATGTATCATCCATTCAGAATTGCTCTATTTCGCAGACGCTTTTTAGTGTTTTTTGGAGTCATTTTTTTTAGGTAATTCTGAATAGCAATGGTCGAATGTGTGCTCAAAATTTGCTAAATTCCTTGTTCTGCTAGCTTGGGCTGTATATTATTACCAGTCTCTATCATAATTTAGTAGCTGTCGGTACCTTAACCTAAATAAATAAATAAATGAAAGTACTACTCCAATTCGGCCGGATTTAAAATCGTACCAATTTGCAATCGCATGGTAGTGCTTATCCAAGCCAACGAGGTCAGTATCCATTACGAGTGTTTGCTTGTTGCCCGGCAGGAGTACCTGGAACCAGGGATTCCTAGTGTTGTTGTGCGGATGCAGCGCGTGGTAGTGTTCGTCGAAGCCGGCGAGGTAGGGCGAGCGGATGCGCAGCGTGAGCGCGCCGCGCGCCGGCGCCTCCAGCCCGGCCACCACGTCGCCGCGGTCCGCCCAGCCGTCGCTGCCCACCAGCCGCAGCCGCCGCGCCGGCGCGCGCGCCATGCCCGCCAGCAGCGCGCGCGCCGTGCGCCCCTCGCACCTGCACAACGACAATACACAATACCTACATTTTTATTTCGATTGATTATTTCTTATTGTGGTTGAAATTGTCAAAACTAGTGCTAATTGGCAAAAAGTAGATTAGCGTAACTCAGTGAGTGCCAACCGCGATCGGGTAATATGAGTCGGCGCGAACGTGGCATCCACCTCCCCGGCGCAAGCGCACCGCGCAGCTCCTCCTCGCGCGCCGCGCACCAATGTGCTCCTCACCCTCCGCTCACCAGCAGACGGCGACGCGTGGGCCGCGCGCCAGTCGCGTGAGCACGGCGTCGACCTCAGCCGGCGTGGGCGCAGCGCGCAGCCCCTCTTCGCGCGCCACGCACACGCCGCCTACTAACGCCTCCTCTCGAAACGCTGCCATGCCACTTTGCCCATAGCTCTCTGAAAAGTAACCGATACCCATGATGCTAATTGCAATGGTACGCCGCGAAATGTACAATGTCCGGCTAGTGAGTGTGGTATACCGTCTGTGTGCACGGCGTGTACGTAGGTCCAGTTGTGCGCGCGCAGCAGTGCCACGAGCAGGCGCGCCTGGTGCCGGTCCGAGGGCACCACGCGGAAGAACGTCGCGAACCGCGCGCGGTCCGACAGCTCGCGAGACGTTGCTGAGTACGACACCTACGGTTTCACGGAGTTATTAAAAACCATTTAGACATCATAAATATAAGTGCAGGTTCAACCAGGGGGGTTGCAGTGGGCGGCGAGCGATGCTTTAGATACCTAATGCTCGCGCGCCCCAGGGTCGCCCGTCAGTCGAGGGCCGTCGCCGCGCGAGCGAGCACGTGCACGTCGTCTAAAGTTCCGCCGCCGCCGTTTTCCAGTGATAAAGTAATCTTTTGAGCTATCTATTCTATTAATTTAAACTTTATTGCACGTAGCTACGGAACCCTTAAAAGAGTATCCTAATAAAAACGCATGCTTTATGAACTACTGTTACTTACGAAATAAATTTCAAGAGTTCAAGAGTGTTGTTTTATTTATGGCGTTATTCAAAATGGCACTAACACAGAAAGGTACAATTATGTGAAGTAATACTTAGGTAGGTACTTAATTATTGTAGATTCACTGTACTCGAGCGACCTCTCGTGAGCTAGAACATTTATTGCCTTCATCAATGTATTTTTGGCGTAACAGCCCTAGCGCTACACGTGCCGCGTGTGAATGAATACAAGTAATACGATAGACAAAGATGCCCAGAGTAGAAACGTTTTTTATAAACGCCTAAACGCCATTTTTGTTAGGAAGTGAAGCTTCTGTACTTGTACTATTTATTATTCTGTGGTTCAACTCAGCTTGGCGCGTCTGTTACGGCGACTGCTGCTACTCCCACACAAGCCAAACTTGTGTAGTTACAAAAGCTAGCACACATGCTACCTACAGCGGCGGGCCAAGATGACTTGAACTATCTATATGTATATTTATTTATTTATTTATTTATATTAGGAGAACCAACAGCAGTATAAACAATGTAACAACATGCGTATTAACAGCAGAGCCAATTACAGGATCTCACAGATATTGGCAGTGTTAGAAGTGGAGCGCACCTGCGGGATGGAGAAGAGCTGCAGCAGGTTTTGCACCTGCACGGCGGCGGCGCTGGCGCCCGGCCCCAGCACTCCAAGCAGCGGCGCCGTCTCCTACAAACACAATAGCAGACACACACACTGCTGAAAGTCGGTATTTCGTCTCCCAGGGCCGGACATCTCCAGCCTCTTTTCGCGCACTCCCGCACTTGTCAATTGAGACTCTCGCCTGTCAAATAATCATAATTTTGCCGAGTAATGGGTATCAACAAGCTATCAACAATCGATTCATAAATAATCATGTATGAATAAAAGTGTCAGTTAACTGCGTCTGTTAACATAAATGAATACCTTAACCTACGTGTGACAATGTGACCTTGAAATGTCATTTTTCATTATTTAACGCCTTTATTTAATTTCAATTTGTAATTGTGGTGCCTTTATGAAGTCTGCTATCTCGTTAATAAGCACTTGCTATTTGTTTCCTCCGCAGGTAGCTTCGTTATTTTGCATAGGCAGGCAACTAAAATGTGATTGTTTGCAATGTTTATAATGCTTGTAATCAGAAGTAACAAAATAAAGAAATGTCACCTCACCGGAACGGCGGGTAATGTAGAAATTGTATGCCAAACCTCTCCAATGCTGGCTAATTGGCTATATACAACATTGATGTTCCTATTTCGAATACAAGATTACAAAAAGAAGACATTCAGAACATGGTCTAAGAAAACTTGGTCTGACAATCGGGATAGTGACAACATATTACGTCAATGTCGACGACACCTCGCACTTACGTCTGCATACGATCGATAGGCTGATGCTGGCTGACGACATAAGGTCGACAACTCGACACCCACTACTAACTGATGTACCGGATTGCCATACCTGGCGCAGTATATTTATTGTATCGAGATTCAGAAGACGTTAAGGAGTCGCCCTGGAAGTTTTGGCCTGGAAAACGAAACGAGGTTCCTCTCGCAGTCAATAAACCAAGTTCGATTGCCATACTATGTGTTATTCCTCTACGAGTGTACCACTCTTCATATTAGGACCTATGCATTCCCCATAAAGCGGTATGTTACCGTGTGTTGCGCGCCGGGCGCGGCGCAGGCGGCGGCGGGGTCGATGGCCTTGCGCACAAGATCGATGGTCTGTCGCAGCGCCGTGTGCGGCGCCCAGCACGAGTCACGCAGCTCCGCGCCCAGCGGCAGCGCCGGCAGCAGCGAGGGGTCAGCGTTGATGGCGTCGAGAGCTCGCAACGTCGCTTCCACGCGCTGGATGCCGTAGTGCTCGCGCACCGGCCCGCAGCCGGCGCCGGCGCCGGGCGCGCCGTGCACCGCGAACAGAGCGCCCAGCCGCACCGCGCCCGGCACCAGCGCGCGCTGCGGTGCCGCCTCGCGCTCGCGCCCCGCCGCCGCCGCCAGAGGCAGCAGTAGCAACATCGCCAGCAGCGCTGCGCCCATGCCGCCGCGCGCGACGCGGCCGTCTGCCGCGCTCGCGACCGCGACTCGAGACTCGCGACTCTAATTAACGGTGACACGTGTACTCGGGAGTGATGGATGGGGCCGCGGCTCTAGAATTAGACGAACGAGTGGAGGAGGGTAGGCACGGGTAAATAAGTACCGGGCGTTGTTTGTTTCCATTTTTATTTAGTAATTTGATTTTTTGTATATACGTTATTTAGAGTCTGGCTAATGGAAGCTGGGACTGAGATTGATTTAAAACTTTTTAAATGGCAACTATAATATCCACACGTCGAATATGTCAAACGTCACTTAATTTCCGTGTCAGTGGAGACAAATATAGCTGATCCTTTACGGGTCAGAAACAGGATACCGCAAATCGTATCATAGTACATTATTCCTCATGAATTGCAAATTCCATAACAGACTCGGAATCTATCTTCTATCTATATATATAAAAGAAGAAGGGGTGATCTACCATCAAGGCACAGCCGAAATTACTGGAACTAGAAACTTCAGGTCCAGAGCTTACTTTTATGACGTATGCAAGGGATAAGACGGGATTTTTGGAAAATCCACCCCTAAGGGGATCAAATAGGGGTGCAAAGTATGTATGGGAGAAAATTTTTTTTTTGAGCTGAAGACTTAAAAATTCTTAAAAAGGTTACGAACTTAAATCCAAAGAAACTGTTTTCAGCGTTTTGCAAAATTCTAACCCTAAGAGGGTAAAATAGGGGTGCAAAGTATATATGAGGAGCAAATCTGTTTTGAAGTGAGAGACTTTAAGACTGTAAGATACTGGTTAACTGCTTCTTTGTTTCTCTGGCACAGCAAGCGAAACCTATATCTCTCCGCCATGAATAATGGTTTAGGTTCAATATATTATGACTTCTAATGATTTCAGTGACTTCGGCGTATGTTAACTCGGCAGGGTTCCCAGGATCTTATAGACAGCGCCAATGTGTATGTACTGAAATAAGCGCCTGTACACAATTATTAGGTTAGGTTTTTTTTTTCTTTTTTTTTTTCTATGTTCTCGAGGTAGGTTAGGTTAGATTAGGTTAGGTTATAGGGGTAAATCTCGGTCGATTGTCTTGAAACTTGGTATACGGGGGTTTTTTAAGGTGATCTTTTTATGGTCTTTTTGGCTTGGGGTCAAATCGCCCTCCTTTTGGTACCTCCCGTACAATTTTTTTAAAAAAAGTGGTTTTTATTTTTTTATGAAAAAAGTATTTTACCTAGGGAGCTGGATTTCTGCTGCTCAAAAATTATTATCAATCTACGTATAATGCCTTTTTTTTGGTTGCTCTAGGTCAATAAACAAAAATTTTAGACCCGGGTTATTTTTTGAAATTTTTTTTTGTCGAATTTGCAACAACAAAAAATCGTTTTTAATATGCCCGTGAGTATAAATGTGAAATCCGTTTTTCGATATCTCTAACCGTTTCGGAGATAAAAAAATTCAAAGTTCGGAAAATTTGCCTGTTGCCTTCATTAGGCGCTGAGTCTCAAAATATATGGGGAAACTAAAATCCGACTCGCAATTGACCAAATTCTTTTTATTTATTGTTTTGTTATAATTTCTATTTTATGTTGAGTTTGATAATGTGAATTGACCTAATATTGCTTGTATGACAGTTTTTGTTTTTTAATGCAAATGCGTTTATTACGTAGAAATTGATGATATGACATAATTTATTTGACAAAAACTGTCAAATTAGTGAATTTTGACAGTTTTTTGACATTGATGATTTCGATGGTACAACTTACTATACAGGGTGCGCCAAAGTTCACATAAAATTGCTACTTCGATCCGTCCGAAAATGTTTGTTATATAATTTTATATCATAATGATCATTACTTATAACTTGTCTTTGCGCATAACTATCGTAACACTGAATCATTCATGTTAATAATGTCAATCATAATAAATATCTGTAATACTAATGTTAATTTTCATTTATTTTTAAAATATAACGATTTTAAATAATAAAATTTTAAATCATATTTATTTTTTAACAACGACAAATTACTAATAAAAATTTATATAATATTTATTTTAAACTTTACCTGGTTTTATTTATAAACTGTCAGGTATCTTCCACACCACATTCAACTTGCTATCAAAATAGAAATACAGTCCTAGAGTCGGGATAGGTACGACGACGAGCGAAGCGAGGAAGAGTGTTAGGTGTCTTTTGTTCCTCAGAGCGGAAAAAGGAGCCCCGCGAAGCGGGGCTCCGTCGACTCCTTGGCGGGCCGAAATCGCTTAATAAGCTAGGTACATGAAAAATAAAAAAGTTGCGGGGATAATCGAAATAATAGATGATTTATTGACAATCAAATCAATTCAGCGCATACATTGACAGCCGATATAATCCAATACACCCATACTTTATATGTTATGCTTTCAAATACTATTACAATATAAGTTTATAATTATTAAGTTTATTTTAAAAATCATTATGAGTTGTGATGAATAGTTGGAAATGACATTATGTTGTTAAAAAATCTGCCTAAATATAATTATGAGTAATGATGTTGGTAATACAAATGTATATACAACAAATTTGTAGGCAAAAAAATTATGACAAATGATTACTATGATCAAAAAGCGTTATTATGAAAAATAATATGACAAGTAATGTTATGTGAGCCAATATGGACCCTACTATACAAGTGGTAAGATGGCCAAAACTGTCAAATTTGGTGTTTGACAGTTTTTATTCTTTAATGCAAATGCATTTATTAGGTGGAAATTGATCATATAGTTTATTTGACAGAAAGTGTCAAATTAGAGAACTGACAGTTTTTTGACAATGTTGATTTCGATGTTACAACTTACTATACAAGTGATAAGATGGTTAAAACTGTCATTTTGGTATGTTTGACAGTTTACTGACAGTTTTTATTTTTTAATGCAAATGCATTTATTAGTTGGAAATTGATGATATGACATACTATATTTGACAGAAAGTGTCAAATTAGTGAATTTTGTCAGTTTTTTGACATTGTTGATTTCGATGGTTCAACTTACGATGCAAGTGGTAAGATGGTCAAAAGTGTCAAATTTGGTATGTTTGACAGTTTTTTCAAAATTTAAAAAATTGTCAAATTTTGACAAACGAAGTGTAATATTTAAGAAATCTCGAATAAGGAGTGTGTGAATTGCTCAAAAATGGCATTATTTTTGAGCTACCTTTTACCATTTGTTTTTTTTTTTTTTTTTCTTTTTTTTTCAAAATTTAAATAACAGTCAGATTTTAAAAAACGAGGTGTCGCTTTCAGTAAATCTTGAATAACTCACACCCTTTGGGTGTGAATTGCTCAAAAATGGCATGACTTTTGAGCTACCTCTTACCGTTTCTGAGATTTTACAAAATTTAAGTGAGTTTTGAGTTGACTTGAAAACTGTCAGTTGGGTTAGGTCAAGGGATCGTATTTCGCAGAAGGAGGCCGCGGAGAGGGAGCGTGAGGACAGTGCGGACGCGCTCCCGCTCCGGCGCAGGCGAAGGGGTAGAGGTCGCGCACGGTTGGCAGTGGCTGGCCGTGTCATCCCCCAGTAGGGCCGGTGGTTTGGGGAACCACATTACACGGCCTTACACAGCTGGAGGAAGGTCAAGCGTCCCTGAACTTCCTCCGTCCTTCGGTGAGGGTGTCTCGGCATGAGCGAGCTGGGACCGCCGGGGGGTGTCGTGGATGGAAATGTTCGCGATCCCATGGCGCCCCCTTAACGGCAGAGCGGGTGACGCCGGTGTGTTTTTAGTGGGTATGCTCCCCCCCTCCCTCTGGCTAGCAGAGGGGGTTGCGGGTGGAGAGAAAAAGGTCAAGGGATCGTCCTTCGGTAGAATTGGCTCAAATTCAGAATATAAGGGTTTCTAAATGGGATCTAATTTCTGGACCCCCCTTTAGTAGTTATTATTCTGTCAAGTTAAAAGTTAGGTTAGGTTAGGTCAAGTTAAATTTTTTTTTTTATTTTTTATTTTTTTTTTTAATTTTTTTTTTTTTTATTTTTTAGATTAGGTTAGGTCAAGGTTAGGTTAGGTTAGGTCAAGTTAAAAGTTAGGTTAGGTTAGGTCAAGTTAAAAGTTAGGTTAGGTCAAGGTTAGGTTAGGTTAGGTTAGGTTAGGTTGGGGCGCTAGGTCGGGTAACCTCCAAGTATGTCCGGGCTCGTCCAATCCCTCTAGATCCTCGCGGATCTGCAGGGAAGGGAAGGGTCTTGGCTGGTGCGCCCTGGAGGCAACGGTAAGTGATCCTGTCCGGGGATTGCTTACCGGTGCTACCAATAACCCGACACCGGGGGGGGGAAGGGGAATGGCCCACAGTGGCCGAGGTGGGGGGCTCTCGTGCTCCTATGATCCCCGAGGCTATACCGGATAGGGCTACCCATACCGGGAAGGCAAGGGGGGAGGAGTCACAATAAGAGCGGCAAGCTCTCTCCCGGCCGTCTGATCAGCAGACGGCGGTGGAGATGAGCATTGGATGTGAGGTCGGGCTGGCTCATACTAGAGCCAGTGGCCGCCTTCGGGCGGAACGTGATGGCGGGCCCTCAAGGGTCGTAGCGCGGTGGGTCTGGCAGCCTCGGCTGCTGGGTGGGTTTCGGCCTCCCGCCGGGCAACCCGTAACCCGCATTGAGCGGACCGGGGGCACTGCTCACTGAGAGCAGTGCTACGTGGAGAAAACCACTATAATAAATCCCTAATCCCAAGGTGAGCGAGTCGCGCCGATGGGATGAGTGGCTGGAAGGAGTCCAGTCCCAAGCGAGCCGACGATGTGGAGTCATCGGAGAGTATAAAAAATCATGCAGGTCGATTGTAAAAATAGTCCCCTGGCGGGTCTCCAAAAGGAGGAATCCCGCCCACTCACTGCGGTGAGTGGCTGCCCTCCGTATTCAGGGGTGGGCAACAATCGCCTCGTAGACCGGCAAGGCGCCGGTCTCCGTAAACACGACTCTGGCAAATTGAACATGGACTTTGTTACTAACGCGGTTATGGATGTTGAACGGGAGGTGAAGGACTACGGCCTGATGTCGTACTCCAACACCAAAGACCTTGGCAGGGAAATGGAAACGGATAGGCCATTGCGCCTAAGAGGTGGAGGCTCGCCCTCGCGAAATGCGAAGGGCCAATTCACCCGAGGGAGGAAGAATAAAAAAGGGGACGGCGAAAAAGGGGGCTACAATAGTAGAGCGCAATCAGCTCCCGCCGATGCTGACAAGGGTGACGAATTTGATAATTCGGAGACCCCCTCGGGGGACGAGGAAGAAAAGGTGGAAGAAGAGGTGGAGATGGCGGCGGCGCAGGCCCCCTCTGGCCGAAAGGTAAAGGGAAGGTACTTCGGGATCAGTGCGGCAAAAGCGAAGCTCAGGGAGTCGTTCCTGCTCTCGAACGAGCTGGACGATTTTCAGAAGGAGGCCGACGCGGATGCTCTCGCAGAACCCCTCTACAGCCCCACAAGGGCAAGGAGGAACTCGGGCTCGCGGTCGCGAAGCCCGATCCTTTTGGACACAACGTCCCACAACGACGAGGAGGAGGGGGAGAAGGCCCCCAAAGACGTAATAAAGCGGTGCGCGAAGGAGGTGCTCCGGGAGGCGGCCAAGAGTGGCAACCTCAAGGGGGAAGTTTGGGGCCGCATGAACGCGGCATGCAGGGAGCTGTTGAGCCTTGCCGACTCAATGGGGGAGTCGGAGGTTGTCCGCACATTGAAGGCGGACAACAAAAGGATGCGAGAAGAGCTGGCCCACCTCCGGCAGGAGACAAAGGCGCTGCGCACCGCCTTCTCGGAGCGCAGCTCCCCCCCGGTTACAGACCACACGAGGAGGCAAGAAGGCACGTCTGGCCTCCTCGAGGAGATGGGCGCTCTCCTCGACTCCCGGCTGGGGGATTTTGAAAGAGCCATATTCGTGAGCATTGGCAATATGGTGAATGTCCGCCTGGGGGATATTGAAGGGCGGCTCCCACCACAGCCGATATTGAGGCCACCGTTGGCCTCTGATAAAAGGGTGCCCCTGAGCCCTGTGGCGGATAAAGAAAAAGGGAAGAAAAAAAGGAAGGGGGGTCCCCCTCAGCCGGCCCCCCAAGAAGAGGAAGAAATGGAAGAGGCAACGGACCGGCCGCCGGCGAAAGCCCCAAGGGTCGTGCAATCCCAGCCGCCGACGCCAGCGCCCAGGTCGCACACGCCGGTGACAGTGACCAAGCCGGGGCCTGCCCCCAAAGGCAGAGAGACCCCCCGCGCCCCCGAGCCGCAGCCTCCGCAGGCAAGGAAGGAGGAATGGACGGAGGTGGTTAAGAGGGGGAAAAAGGGGAAGAGCCCTGCTGCTGCGGCTGCCGCCCCCTCACAGCCTCAACCCAAAAAGCGGACTAAAACGGCGGCCCAAATTTTAATGGTCCCAAAAACGGCGGCGGTAGTGGTGGCCTTAAAGGCCGGCTCTCAAACCGACTACAAGTCGATAATGGAAAAGGCCACCACACTTAAGTTGGAGGAACTGGGTGTAGACCATTTGGGGGTCCGCAGATCGGCCACGGGAGCCCGTATTATCGAGGTCCCTGGTGCCCAGAGTGCTCAGGCGGCCGATAACCTGGTGTCCAGACTGCGGGATATAATTGGGGACGAGGCGGACATATACCGACCAGTTAGAAAGGCTGAGCTGAGGATCTCCGGGTTTGACGAGTCTGTCACCCCAGAGATCCTCAAGAGGGTGGTGGCAGCGAAGGGAGGATGCGCGGAGGAGGCGGTATCGGTGGGCGCCATAAGGGTGTCGGGCAGTGGGGCCTGCTCGGTCATCCTGAGGTGCCCAGTAACTGCGGCTAAGACGGTGGCGACGGCGGGAAGGGTGATGATCGGGTGGTCGGCGGCGCACGTGGTGGCACTGGAGCCGCTGCCTCTGCGGTGCTACCGCTGCATGGGGAGGGGGCACACAAAGCCACTTTGCCCCTCCCCGGTGGACAGGGAAAGTTGCTGTTACAGGTGCAGTCAACCGGGCCATACTAGCCAAAACTGCACATCGCCGACCCCGTGGTGCGCCGTCTGTCACCACGCAGGATTACGTGCGGGACACACAATGGGGGGGCAAGCCTGCAACCCCCCCATTGTAAGAGGGAATACCGCCCCCCACCGGGCCACCCCCCAGAGAGATAACACAAGGACGGAAAGCCAAATGGAGCAGTAAATGTCCCTTGAGCTGCTCCAGGCGAACGTCAACCACTCCGCCCGTGCGCAGGATCTATTGATCCAGCACATGGCGGAGTGGGGAATAGCGGCGGTGGTGGTGACCGAGCCGTACTTCGTCCCCCCGCAATCCAATTGGGTGGGAGATAGAGACGGCTCGGTGGCTGTTGTGGTCCCGGCCCTGGGGGGGCTGCCCCTCTCCAGGGTGGCATCGGACTCCGGATACGCGGTGGCCAAAATGGGGGACACAGTTATGGTGGGGGTATACTTCTCCCCCAATAGACCGTTGCGGGAGTTTGAGGCCTTCCTGGAGAGGCTGGGGCGGGTGGTGGTTGGAGCGGCTCCCTCCCCCATAATGGTCCTGGGCGACCTCAATGCAAAATGCGTTGCGTGGGGTTGTCCCAGGACTGATGCTCGGGGGGAGGCCCTACTGGACTGGGTGGCCGGGCTCGGGTTGGAGGTCTGTAACCGGGGCACGACCAACACATGTGTGCGCCGCCAGGGGGGCTCCATTGTAGATGTAACCTTCGCCTCCCCGGTGGTGGCGGCGCGCACAGAGGACTGGCGTGTCCTGGACGAAACGGAGACCCTCTCCGACCATATGTATATTAGGATGAGGGTCTCCAGAGCCCGGCCAGCACAACAGCCCAGGCCGGCAGGGCATGGAAATCCGCCGCGGTGGAGTTTGGCCTCCCTGGACAGGGATGCCGCCGTGGAGGCGGCCATGGTTGAGGCCAGATGGGGGGGACCGCCGCCGCCACCACTTGAAGGGACAGGGGTGGACGAAGCGGCCCTCCACTTTCGGGCGGCCCTCACGAGGACGTGCGACGCCTCCATGAGGAGGGCAGGGCCGCCCAGGCTCAAGAGGGCCGCCTACTGGTGGTCCCCGGAGGTGGCCGACCTGCGGCGGGTGAGCAATGGAGCCCGCAGGGAATACACCCGCTGCAGGAGAAGGCGGCACACCGCGGCGGAGGAGGAGGAGCTGAGAGGGAGGCTGACGGAGGCCAGGATGTCCCTAAGTCTGGCTATTGCCAAGGCGAAAGACGCGGCGCATACGGACTTCCTGGCCTCCTTGGACGGGGATCCATGGGGGCGGCCATACAAAATGGTTAGGAGAAAGCTCCGCCAGGCCGCCCCGATGGACAACATGGAGAGAGGGCTCCTCCAGAACATTCTGGAGGGGCTGTTTCCGCCGGCTCCTCAATTCGACCCGCCAATAATGGTTGCCCCGCGGGAGGAGCCGGCGGAGCCGGAGGAAGTGCCCCCTGTTACAGAGGCAGAAATGGCCTGCGGGGCCTTCAGACTGAGGGCCTGTAAAAAGGCCCCGGGCCCGGACGGCGTCCATGGAAGGATCCTGCCCATAGTGATGGAGCACCTTGGAGACCGCCTCCGGTCCATCTTTGATCAGTGCCTCAAAGATGGACGCTTTCCAAGGTGCTGGAAGACGGGCAGGGTGTGCCTACTCCGGAAGGAGAATAGGCCGGCGGATTCTCCATCGGGGTGGAGACCCATCGTGTTGCTGGATGAGGCCGGGAAAATGCTTGAACGCATTCTGGCTTCCCGGGTCATCCAGCATCTCGGGGGGGAAGGACCGAACATTTCTGACCGACAATATGGTTTCAGAAATGGTCGGTCCACAATGGACGCCCTGGGGGCGCTTCGGGGTTTTTGCGAGGATGCGCAGGGGAGGGGGGAGGGAGTCATAGCGGTGTCCCTGGACATTGCGAACGCGTTTGGCTCTCTCCCGTACTCGGTGGTGCGGGAGGCCCTAAGATACCACGAGGTGCCCCTATACCTGAGGCGTGTCATAGAGCACTACCTCACGGAGAGGGTGGTGTTCTGTGACACGCCTACAGGGCGGGTGGAGAGGCGGATGGCCTGCGGCGTTCCCCAGGGGTCTGTTCTAGGACCCCTACTCTGGAACGTTGGATTCGACTGGGCCATCCGCGCAGAGCTCCTCCCTCGGACGGCTCTAATGTGTTACGCAGACGACACGATGGTTGCCGTTCGAGGCAAGGAGCTCAGAGAGGTAAAGAGGAGGGCGGAGGTGGCGGCGGAACTCACAATGTCGAGGATCCGCCGCCTGGGGCTGGAGGTCTCCCTACCGAAGACTGACGCGATAGTCTTCGGGGGGAGGGGATGGAGGGTGGCGGAGAATGCCTCCCTACGAATCAGTGGGGAGGTGGTCCAGGTGAGGCCCCATATTAAGTATCTGGGCCTCACACTGGACAGAAGGTGGAATTTCGGGGAGCATTTCCGCCAACTTGCTCCCCGAATAGTGGCGGCGGCATCGGAGCTGGGCCGCCTCCTGCCGAATGTGGGAGGTCCCTCCCACGCGTGCAGGAGGCTATACGCCGGTGTGGCCCGCTCCATGGCCCTATATGGGGCCCCGATATGGAGTGACAAGCTGTCCACGGCCACAAGGGCCCTGCTACGTAGGCCACAACGAGTAGTGGCCATACGTGTAATCAGGGCCTACGTGACGGTGGCGTGGGCAGCGGCGTGCGCTCTGGCGAGTGCCACGCCCTGGGAGCTGGATGCGGAGGTGCTCGCCGAAGCGCACAGGGGCAGAATCAGGAGTAGGGAGACCGGTGAATTCCCTGCTCCTGAAGAGGTAAGGGCGGCGCGCAGGATGATGCAAAGGAGGATGCGGGACAGGTGGAAGGCTGACCTGGAGGGCTCCCTCTATGGTGTTCGCACCATAGGGGCACTCCTCCCGTCATTCGACAGCTGGCTGGACCGGCCGCACGGGCGGGTGGGGTATAGGCTGGTGCAGGTATTGTCCGGACATGGGTGCTTCGGGCATTACCTGCACATGATAGGCCGAGAGCCTACCCCAGCCTGCCACCAGTGCGGCGAGACGGACGACACGGCCCAGCACACCCTGGAGGTGTGCAATCGCTGGGCCGTGGAGCGCGCTGCCCTCAAAACAGCACTTGGGACGGATGATCTCTCGCTGCACAGCGTCGTGGCGGCCATGCTGGGCAGCGAGAGATCCTGGGAGGCAATGGTCTCCTTCTGCGACACAGTCGTCTCGCTGAAGGAGACCGAGGAGCGGGAGCGCGAGGAACACCCGGACGCGCTCCCGATCCGACGGAGACGAGTTGGGAGGAGGCGCAGACGGTTTGCGGCTGTAAACCGTGCCCTCCCACCGTAGGGCCGCGGGTTGGGGACCCGCATTGCACGGCCCTACACGTCTGGGGGAGAGTCAGGTATGCGTTTACTGACTCTCCCCCCATTGGTGACGGCAAACCGGCGCCAGCCGGGACTGCCGGGGGGTGTAGTGGTGAAATGTATGATCCCATTGCACCCCCCTAACGGCAAGGATGGAAACGCCGCAGGGTTTTTAGTGGGTATTCCCCTCACTCTGAGGGGCGAGTCCCACATACCCCCCAATTGGCCCTCCCCAGGCCCCGGGGGGATGCATAAATGCATTTTCCCTGCGACAAAAAAAAAAAAAAAAAAAAAAAAGGTTAGGTTAGGTTAGGTTGGGGCGCTAGGTCGGGTAACCTCCAAGTATGTCCGGGCTCGTCCAATCCCTCTAGATCCTCGCGGATCTGCAGGGAAGGGAAGGGTCTTGGCTGGTGCGCCCTGGAGGCAACGGTAAGTGATCCTGTCCGGGGATCGCTTACCGGTGCTACCAATAACCCGACACCAGGGGGGGATGGGGAATGGCCCATAGTGGCCGAGGTGGGGGGCTCTCGTGCTCCTATGATCCCCGAGGCTATACCGGACAGGGCTACCCATACCGGGAAGGCAAGGGGGGAGGGGCTACAATAAGAGCGGCAAGCTCTCTCCCGGCCGTCTGATCAGCAGACGGCGGTGGAGATGAGCATGTTGAGCACCGCCTTCGGGCGGAACGTGATGGCGGGCCCTCAAGGGTCGTAGCGCGGCGGGTCTGGCAGCCTCGGCTGCTGGGTGGGTTTCGGCCTCCCGCCGGGCAACCCGTAACCCGCATTGAGCGGACCGGGGGCACTGCTCACTGAGAGCAGTGCTACGTGGAGTAAACCACTATAATAAATCCCTAATCCCAAGGTGAGCGAGTCGCGCCGATGGGATGAGTGGCTGGAAGGAGTCCAGTCCCAAGCGAGCCGACGATGTGGAGTCATCGGAGAGTATAAAAATCATGCAGGTCGATTGTGAAAATAGTCCCCTGGCGGGTCTCCAAAAGGAGGAATCCCGCCCACTCACTGCGGTGAGTGGCTGCCCTCCGTATTCAGGGGTGGGCAACAATCGCCTCGTAGACCGGCAAGGCGCCGGTCTCCGTAAACACGACTCTGGCAAATTGAACATGGACTTTGTTACTAACGCGGTTATGGATGTTGAACGGGAGGTGAAGGACTACGGCCTGATGTCGTACTCCAACACCAAAGACTGTGGCAGGGAAATGGAAACGGATAGGCCATTGCGCTTAAGAGGTGGAGGCTCGCCCTCGCGAAATGCGAAGGGCCAATTCACCCGAGGGAGGAAGAAGAATAAAAAAGGGGACGGCGAAAAAGGGGGCTACAATAGTAGAGCGCAATCAGCTCCCGCCGATGCTGACAAGGGTGACGAATTTGATAATTCGGAGACCTCCTCGGGGGACGAGGAAGAAAAGGTGGAAGAAGAGGTGGAGATGGCGGCGGCGCAGGCCCCCTCTGGCCGAAAGGTAAAGGGAAGGTACTTCGGGATCAGTGCGGCAAAAGCGAAGCTCAGGGAGTCGTTCCTGCTCTCGAACGAGCTGGACGATTTTCAGAAGGAGGCCGACGCGGATGCTCTCGCAGAACCCCTCTACAGCCCCACAAGGGCAAGGAGGAACTCGGGCTCGCGGTCGCGAAGCCCGATCCTTTTGGACACAACGTCCCACAACGACGAGGAGGAGGGGGAGAAGGCCCCCAAAGACGTAATAAAGCGGTGCGCGAAGGAGGTGCTCCGGGAGGCGGCCAAGAGTGGCAACCTCAAGGGGGAAGTTTGGGGCCGCATGAACGCGGCATGCAGGGAGCTGTTGAGCCTTGCCGACTCAATGGGGGAGTCGGAGGTTGTCCGCACATTGAAGGCGGACAACAAAAGGATGCGAGAAGAGCTGGCCCACCTCCGGCAGGAGACAAAGGCGCTGCGCACCGCCTTCTCGGAGCGCAGCTCCCCCCCGGTTACAGACCACACGAGGAGGCAAGAAGGCACGTCTGGCCTCCTCGAGGAGATGGGCGCTCTCCTCGACTCCCGGCTGGGGGATTTTGAAAGAGCCATATTCGTGAGCATTGGCAATATGGTGAATGTCCGCCTGGGGGATATTGAAGGGCGGCTCCCACCACAGCCGATATTGAGGCCACCGTTGGCCTCTGATAAAAGGGTGCCCCTGAGCCCTGTGGCGGATAAAGAAAAAGGGAAGAAAAAGAGGAAGGGGGGTCCCCCTCAGCCGGCCCCCCAAGAAGAGGAAGAAATGGAAGAGGCAACGGACCGGCCGCCGGCGAAAGCCCCAAGGGTCGTGCAATCCCAGCCGCCGACGCCAGCGCCCAGGTCGCACACGCCGGTGACAGTGACCAAGCCGGGGCCTGCCCCCAAAGGCAGAGAGACCCCCCGCGCCCCCGAGCCGCAGCCTCCGCAGGCAAGGAAGGAGGAATGGACGGAGGTGGTTAAGAGGGGGAAAAAGGGGAAGAGCCCTGCTGCTGCGGCTGCCGCCCCCTCACAGCCTCAACCCAAAAAGCGGACTAAAACGGCGGCCCAAATTTTAATGGTCCCAAAAACGGCGGCGGTAGTGGTGGCCTTAAAGGCCGGCTCTCAAACCGACTACAAGTCGATAATGGAAAAGGCCACCACACTTAAGTTGGAGGAACTGGGTGTAGATCATCTGGGGGTCCGCAGATCGGCCACGGGAGCCCGTATTATCGAGGTCCCTGGTGCCCAGAGTGCTCAGGCGGCCGATAACCTGGTGTCCAGACTGCGGGATATAATTGGGGACGAGGCGGACATATACCGACCAGTAAGAAAGGCTGAGCTGAGGATCTCCGGGTTTGACGAGTCTGTCACCCCAGAGATCCTCAAGAGGGTGGTGGCAGCGAAGGGAGGATGCGCGGAGGAGGCGGTATCGGTGGGCGCCATAAGGGTGTCGGGCAGTGGGGCCTGCTCGGTCATCCTGAGGTGCCCAGTAACTGCGGCTAAGACGGTGGCGACGGCGGGAAGGGTGATGATCGGGTGGTCGGCGGCGCACGTGGTGGCACTGGAGCCGCTGCCTCTGCGGTGCTACCGCTGCATGGGGAGGGGGCACACAAAGCCACTTTGCCCCTCCCCGGTGGACAGGGAAAGTTGCTGTTACAGGTGCAGTCAACCGGGCCATACTAGCCAAAACTGCACATCGCCGACCCCGTGGTGCGCCGTCTGTCACCACGCAGGATTACGTGCGGGACACACAATGGGGGGGCAAGCCTGCAACCCCCCCATTGTAAGAGGGAATACCGCCCCCCACCGGGCCACCCCCCAGAGAGATAACACAAGGACGGAAAGCCAAATGGAGCAGTAAATGTCCCTTGAGCTGCTCCAGGCGAACGTCAACCACTCCGCCCGTGCGCAGGATCTATTGATCCAGCACATGGCGGAGTGGGGAATAGCGGCGGTGGTGGTGACCGAGCCGTACTTCGTCCCCCCGCAATCCAATTGGGTGGGAGATAGAGACGGCTCGGTGGCTGTTGTGGTCCCGGCCCTGGGGGGGCTGCCCCTCTCCAGGGTGGCATCGGACTCCGGATACGCGGTGGCCAAAATGGGGGACACAGTTATGGTGGGGGTATACTTCTCCCCCAATAGACCGTTGCGGGAGTTTGAGGCCTTCCTGGAGAGGCTGGGGCGGGTGGTGGTTGGAGCGGCTCCCTCCCCCATAATGGTCCTGGGCGACCTCAATGCAAAATGCGTTGCGTGGGGTTGTCCCAGGACTGATGCTCGGGGGGAGGCCCTACTGGACTGGGTGGCCGGGCTCGGGTTGGAGGTCTGTAACCGGGGCACGACCAACACATGTGTGCGCCGCCAGGGGGGCTCCATTGTAGATGTAACCTTCGCCTCCCCGGTGGTGGCGGCGCGCACAGAGGACTGGCGTGTCCTGGACGAAACGGAGACCCTCTCCGACCATATGTATATTAGGATGAGGGTCTCCAGAGCCCGGCCAGCACAACAGCCCAGGCCGGCAGGGCATGGAAATCCGCCGCGGTGGAGTTTGGCCTCCCTGGACAGGGATGCCGCCGTGGAGGCGGCCATGGTTGAGGCCAGATGGGGGGGACCGCCGCCGCCACCACTTGAAGGGACAGGGGTGGACGAAGCGGCCCTCCACTTTCGGGCGGCCCTCACGAGGACGTGCGACGCCTCCATGAGGAGGGCAGGGCCGCCCAGGCTCAAGAGGGCCGCCTACTGGTGGTCCCCGGAGGTGGCCGACCTGCGGCGGGTGAGCAATGGAGCCCGCAGGGAATACACCCGCTGCAGGAGAAGGCGGCACACCGCGGCGGAGGAGGAGGAGCTGAGAGGGAGGCTGACGGAGGCCAGGATGTCCCTAAGTCTGGCTATTGCCAAGGCGAAAGACGCGGCGCATACGGACTTCCTGGCCTCCTTGGACGGGGATCCATGGGGCCGGCCATACAAAATGGTTAGGAGAAAGCTCCGCCAGGCCGCCCCGATGGACAACATGGAGAGAGGGCTCCTCCAGAACATTCTGGAGGGGCTGTTTCCGCCGGCTCCTCAATTCGACCCGCCAATAATGGTTGCCCCGCGGGAGGAGCCGGCGGAGCCGGAGGAAGTGCCCCCTGTTACAGAGGCAGAAATGGCCTGCGGGGCCTTCAGACTGAGGGCCTGTAAAAAGGCCCCGGGCCCGGACGGCGTCCATGGAAGGATCCTGCCCATAGTGATGGAGCACCTTGGAGACCGCCTCCGGTCCATCTTTGATCAGTGCCTCAAAGATGGACGCTTTCCAAGGTGCTGGAAGACGGGCAGGGTGTGCCTACTCCGGAAGGAGAATAGGCCGGCGGATTCTCCATCGGGGTGGAGACCCATCGTGTTGCTGGATGAGGCCGGGAAAATGCTTGAACGCATTCTGGCTTCCCGGGTCATCCAGCATCTCGGGGGGGAAGGACCGAACATTTCTGACCGACAATATGGTTTCAGAAATGGTCGGTCCACAATGGACGCCCTGGGGGCGCTTCGGGGTTTTTGCGAGGATGCGCAGGGGAGGGGGGAGGGAGTCATAGCGGTGTCCCTGGACATTGCGAACGCGTTTGGCTCTCTCCCGTACTCGGTGGTGCGGGAGGCCCTAAGATACCACGAGGTGCCCCTATACCTGAGGCGTGTCATAGAGCACTACCTCACGGAGAGGGTGGTGTTCTGTGACACGCCTACAGGGCGGGTGGAGAGGCGGATGGCCTGCGGCGTTCCCCAGGGGTCTGTTCTAGGACCCCTACTCTGGAACGTTGGATTCGACTGGGCCATCCGCGCAGAGCTCCTCCCTCGGACGGCTCTAATGTGTTACGCAGACGACACGATGGTTGCCGTTCGAGGCAAGGAGCTCAGAGAGGTAAAGAGGAGGGCGGAGGTGGCGGCGGAACTCACAATGTCGAGGATCCGCCGCCTGGGGCTGGAGGTCTCCCTACCGAAGACTGACGCGATAGTCTTCGGGGGGAGGGGATGGAGGGTGGCGGAGAATGCCTCCCTACGAATCAGTGGGGAGGTGGTCCAGGTGAGGCCCCATATTAAGTATCTGGGCCTCACACTGGACAGAAGGTGGAATTTCGGGGAGCATTTCCGCCAACTTGCTCCCCGAATAGTGGCGGCGGCATCGGAGCTGGGCCGCCTCCTGCCGAATGTGGGAGGTCCCTCCCACGCGTGCAGGAGGCTATACGCCGGTGTGGCCCGCTCCATGGCCCTATATGGGGCCCCGATATGGAGTGACAAGCTGTCCACGGCCACAAGGGCCCTGCTACGTAGGCCACAACGAGTAGTGGCCATACGTGTAATCAGGGCCTACGTGACGGTGGCGTGGGCAGCGGCGTGCGCTCTGGCGAGTGCCACGCCCTGGGAGCTGGATGCGGAGGTGCTCGCCGAAGCGCACAGGGGCAGAATCAGGAGTAGGGAGACCGGTGAATTCCCTGCTCCTGAAGAGGTAAGGGCGGCGCGCAGGATGATGCAAAGGAGGATGCGGGACAGGTGGAAGGCTGACCTGGAGGGCTCCCTCTATGGTGTTCGCACCATAGGGGCACTCCTCCCGTCATTCGACAGCTGGCTGGACCGGCCGCACGGGCGGGTGGGGTATAGGCTGGTGCAGGTATTGTCCGGACATGGGTGCTTCGGGCATTACCTGCACATGATAGGCCGAGAGCCTACCCCAGCCTGCCACCAGTGCGGCGAGACGGACGACACGGCCCAGCACACCCTGGAGGTGTGCAATCGCTGGGCCGTGGAGCGCGCTGCCCTCAAAACAGCACTTGGGACGGATGATCTCTCGCTGCACAGCGTCGTGGCGGCCATGCTGGGCAGCGAGAGATCCTGGGAGGCAATGGTCTCCTTCTGCGACACAGTCGTCTCGCTGAAGGAGACCGAGGAGCGGGAGCGCGAGGAACACCCGGGCGCGCTCCCGATCCGACGGAGACGAGTTGGGAGGAGGCGCAGACGGTTTGCGGCTGTAAACCGTGCCCTCCCACCGTAGGGCCGCGGGTTGGGGACCCGCATTGCACGGCCCTACACGTCTGGGGGAGAGTCAGGTATGCGTTTACTGACTCTCCCTCCATTGGTGACGGCAAACCGGCGCCAGCCGGGACTGCCGGGGGGTGTAGTGGTGAAATGTATGATCCCATTGCACCTCCCTAACGGCAAGGATGGAAACGCCGCAGGGTTTTTAGTGGGTATTCCCCTCACTCTGAGGGGCGAGTCCCACATACCCCCCAATTGGCCCTCCCCAGGCCCCGGGGGGATGCATAAATGCATTTTCCCTGCGACAAAAAAAAAAAAAAAAAAGGTTAGGTTAGGTTAGGTTAGGTTAGGTTAGGTTAGGTTAGGTTAGGTTTTTTTTTTTTTTTTTTTTTTTTTTTTTTTTTTTTTTTTTTTTTTTTTTTTTCTTGTCCTCCAACATGATCGGAGCCAGTTTTTACTATTTCTATTTTAACTCTTTCATACTAGTTCTCGCTAGCTTTCTTCTCGCACTTTCATTCTGCATACTTTATCTTTCTTTCATCCTTCATCTTTCGCTGCTTAAGGTCAGGAAGACCATTTACTATGCTTAGGTCTGGATGAGACCATTTTACTCTGCTCTTTCTATTACTAATCTATTAATATTTTTCCGGGGATTTGGGATAGGGTACATTCTTTATTTACATGTTTTATTTTTACAATCTCAGCTTGTTTACAATCAGGTCATATATTTTTACATTTAATTTGTTACTTAGCATGTTACTGATGTTCTAACAGGGATTTAGGTGTTGGGGTGCATTTTTTATTTACATTTATTTTTATTTTCACAATCAGCTTATTTTCTATGTGTACATTCTTTATTTTTACATTTTATACTCTATGTTTATTATATGATATGTATCCATATACTTTAATATATGCATTTATCATATCTTACTTACGCTACTTTGTTTCTCTTTACTACCTTAACTATTATTTGTCTACAGTATTGTAAGAATATATCTCGTTTTTTACTTTTAATTACATCTGCCAGGTTTTCTAGGCTAAGTTTTTCATCTAAGAGATGTTCGGTGTCATATCGGGATTTGGCAAAGATGGGACAGTCAAGGATTATATGCTGGATAGTTTCTTCAGCCTCCGGCTCACAGAGGCATGATGGACTCTCCTTGCATTTGAATCGATTCAAATATGAGGAGAACCCTCCATGCCCCGTGAGCAGTTGTGTAACCATTCCATCAATGTGGAGTTTCCGCACAGTTTTGTGAGCTGTCGTCGCATCTGGAAAGAAGATTTTTGTTACTGAAGCCGTTTCTTCCGTTTTGTATCTTTTGTCCCATACGTTTATTGTCTCGGTACGGATAGCCCGCTTTATAAACGACACAGGACATTTGTCATACTCCGGCTTTTTTCTTCCTTTGAGGGCCGCGTCCTTGGCTAGCTCGTCGGCTCTCTCGTTTCCGACCAACCCCGCATGTGCCTTTATCCAGAATAAAGATATTGTTTTATTCTGGAGTCTGCAGCTTCTCAGGTTGCTCCTGGTCTCGACTGCGAGGGGGTGGGTGGAACCTGTATTAATTACAGTTTGTAGTGCCGCTCTTGAATCGCTATATATGCCAAAGGTGGCTTCTTTGTGTTTGAGTGCGACTTCTGTTGCCCTACATATGGCCAGCAGTTCTGCCTGGTAGACGGTGCAGTATGGTGATAGGGTAAGCTTAAGGGCCCTGGTTTCCGCTGTGTTGTTCCATATCGACAACGCCGCTCCCACTTTGCCCTCAATCTTACTCCCATCTGTGAATATGCGCACAGCGTAATCGCTGTGACGCATGTACTGCTCCTCGTCGTCCAGGTTTTCGAACTGCAGCCCTGTTTGTTCTGCTGGGTGCGGGGCCAGTATTTTGGGTGCCATCTGTTCGGTCTCCCTATCGGCCAGCTGATGGTGACTGGATATTCCTCTTTTTGCTTTATACAATGACGCGGCCTCCAGAACCCGGAGGTCTAGAGGGAGCGTCCCCGTGAGTATCAGCGTCGAGTTCAGAGATACCGTCCGATAGGCTTTGCACATTTTCTGTGCGTATCCCCTCTGTATTGCGTTCAGTTTTTTGCGGACTTCAAGTTTTTCGGCTGCTGGTGCCCATGCCGCCGCAGCGTAGAGGACCACAGGCTCCACCGCTGTGGTGTATATTGTGCGGATCACTGCTGGACTCAAGCCCCAGTTAACGCGGGCTGCTCTCATCAACTGTTTGTAGATGTTTGCGGCTTTCTTACAGACGTTGGACACATGGGCGTTAAATGTCAGCTTGTTGTCAATGGTCAACCCGAGTATCTTTATCTCCGAGGACATTCCAATGCCGACCCCTCCCATGCTCAGGCGTGGTGTGTCATATTTCAATTTTTTAGTGATTACCATCGCGTTGGTTTTATGGGGAGCGAATCTAAGCTTGTTTTTGACACCCCACTCCCGAACATGTTCAAGGGCGGCATTGGCTTGTCTTTCAATTTCCCGGGCTTCCCTGCCTTCAAACACCAAAACCACGTCATCCGCAAAGGCTTGGCAGTAAAGCCCAAGATCCTCCATCTGCTTCAGCAGAGGGTCCAGCAGCAGGTTCCACAATATTGGCCCTCCTATGGATCCCTGTACGCATCCCTTCTCTGTCTTCCTCCTACACTTTGCCCCTGCGTATCTGACCTCCACTTGTCTATCGTTTAGATAGCTGCTGACTACCCGCCTCAGGTTCACCGGACACTTTTCCTCCGCCAGTCTGGCTTTTATGGCTGGCCACCAGGCACTGTCAAAAGCGCCCTCAATGTCCAGCGAAACCATGGTGACAATTTTCTTTTCTTTTATTTTGGATTTTATGTGGCTGGTGAGGGCGACTAGTGCATCTTCCGTGCTTCTTTGGGGCATAAAACCAAACTGACGGGAACTGATCCTGGGTAGTATGTGGTACTTGATGCGGTTCATCAGCATCTTCTCATAAATCTTTCCCAATACCGGTAGTAGTCCTATCGGTCGGTAGGACTTTGGGGTTGTATAGGTCTCTTTTCCCGGCTTTCTGAGTATGACCACTGTTGCTTCCTTCCAGGTCTTTGGGAAGTAGTGGAGCGCCAGGCACTTGTTGAGCAAAGTCAGGAAGAATTTAGGAGCCGCATTTATGGCACTTGTGCAGATGTCTGCTGTGAAACCATCTGACCCGGGTGCCTTCTTTGGGTTAAACGAATTTGATGCTGCGTCTAGCTCTTCGTATATGAAGGGTGGATCATGTTCACCATGACTACCCTCATTTACTCTTTCTGCTAGGATTCTTATTTGCTCATGGTGTGTGTTGTCGCCCTCAGTTGCATCCCCGGGGTAGAAAGTTTCCGCTAGGAATCTTGCAGATCCCTCTGCATCCAGTACTTTGCCTTCCTTCATTAATGGGAGGTCCTCCTCTCTCTGTGCTGTTCTCCCTATCACCCTGTAAATCCCTTCCCACATTCCTTCTCTGTCCTGTTTAGTGCAAAATTCCTTCCAGCTTTGTTCCATTGCTTCTCTTACAGCTTTCTCATACGTTTCTTTTTCTTTCAGGTATAGATTAACTACCGTTTGTCTTCGGTGTGGTGCTGCGTTCCTGATCCTTCGTTTTCGGGTAGCAACCTCCTTCTTCAGGGTCTCAAGTTCCTCAGACCACCACGGCAATTTAAGTATTTCCTTCTTCTTTTTATTAGGTATTGTTGTTTTGCATGTCTCCGTGATTACTTTATTGTACTTTTGTATTATTAGTTCTATGTCATTTGTGTTGTCCAGTTTTTCTATCTCCTCTATTGTGAGGTTATTTTCTGTCATAAATTGTAGCAGTTTCTCATGAAACTGCTTCCAATTTGCTTTCCTGGTATTGTACAGTCGTGTAGTTCTTTCTATTGCTGTCCCTGTCGATTTCTTTAACTTTATGTTAAAGATTATGCCGTTGTGGTCCGAGCACGTGAGCCCCTCGAGAACCCGCCATCCTCCTACTAGTGCTAGAATGTCTTCGGAACATGCAGTCACATCGACATGGCTGCTATACCTTACTACTCCGCGTATGGTGTCAAATGTAGGAATGTCTCCATTATTCAGGACTTGGAGCCCCATTTCCATGAGTCCTCCGCTCATCTGTTCTCCTCTATGATCTTCTTGTTTGCTGCCCCACCAGATACTTTTGGCATTTGCGTCTCCTCCAATCACAAGTTTTCCCCTTGCTTTCGTTGCTAGCTCTTTGAGTTTCTCTATATATGGCTCTATGGGTTGGTCGGGTTCAAAGTAGTACGATGCAAGGGTCACTGTCCAGGCTCTTGTTCGGATCTTAACTACCACGATATTATTGGTAGTTAATTCTGGGCACTGTATTACGTCGATGTCGTTATCCAGTATTGCAATTGATGCTTTGACAGTCCCTTCTCCGTTGCCAGAGTTTTGGTACACTCTTACTCCTCGATAGCTCTTCATCCTTTTTATATTACCGACATATGGTTCTTGAATGAGTACGATTGCTGTCTTTCTTTTTTGAGCTTCCAAGAGTACCTCGTCTGTGGCCTGCCTGCTTCGTTGGAGGTTCGCCTGTATAATTGAGTACTGGGTTGTGTTTGCCGGGACAACTTTAGCAATAAGCCACGGAGGCCCTTGCTATGGCATCCCATTTTCTCCTGATGGGGCATTCCTTGCTGAAAGCATTGTGCATATTATTTGCAGTTTTGGCTCTTTTACAGTTTATGCATTCTGGTGCTTCGCCGAGTACCTTTTCCGGGCAGTTTGCTCCGAGGTGCGGTCCTCCACAGTGGCTGCAGCTGTCTTCGGACTCGTTGCAGAACCTGCGGCTGTGTCCATAGCCAAGGCATCTGGAACATTGGACCAGAGGGGATTGGTCTTCTACTTGAACTATCTGTAGGTCCACTCGGAGCTTGTTCTTCTCTATCGCCCTCTTCCATATTGCCGGGGACACGGTCAGCACCATGCTGCACGTATGTGGGTTTCGTGTTTTCTTTCTGAACTTTATTGCCATCCTATCCTCTTCGTTTTCTAAGTCGCAGAAGACCCAACTGTTTTGGTTCCTGATGGCTCTCAGTACCTCTTCGTCACTATGTTTTGCCAGGACTCCCTTTAGGATAAGCAGCGGGTCCTTGTTTTTTACTTCTTCTACAACAAGATTGTTTCCCATTGTCTCTATTCTTTCTTTCACTCTTCTCCTATCTTCCTGTGTCTCGCATGCCATAATGATCTTTCTGTCCTTTGCTTTTCTAACTCTTTCTATCTTTATCCATCCTTCCTTTGCATCGATTGCTTCTCTGACTTTTTCCAACACCTCGTCTCCGGTGTCCTGTTCATTCTTTGAGGTGATCACTACTGAGTGCAGCGCAGCCTGCTCTGAGCTCTTTCTGCCGGTTTGGCTGCCCGCTGCTACGCTCGCGTATGTGACCCTCTCCATCACAGCTTTCTGCCTTTCAATTACTTCCTTGAGTTCGTCTATCTTCTTTGCACATCCATCTATCTTTTCTGCGTATTCCATTTGTTTCCTTTCGTTGTCTCTTAGCATGTTTTCCATTTTATCTAGCACTTCTTCCTGTCTGCCTGCTCTTCTCTCATGCCCCTCTCTCTCTTTATCCGCGACCGCCGTGAAGGTTGTGTCTGTAGCAGTTGCTTCAGACACGACCCTCTCGAGGTTCTCCTTTTTTCCGGCTCCTTTCTGTTCGGCATCCTTCACCAGCTTGTACAATTTATCTAGTATGTCCTTTACTGACAGCTTCATGTCCTTCTTTATGTTCCCAGATCTGTCCAGTTGGTCTTTGGCCTTCTCCATTAGTCTTCTGGCCTCGGCGGTTTTTGGGAGCACGGCTGTTTTGTTTTTCGAAGGGCCGGCCTGTGGTTCAGGGGTGTCTGTATCCACGGCCAGCACCGGGAGGGCCGCGGGAGCTGGCTTCGATGTCGCATCAGCTCCCGTGGCCCCCACCGGTGATGGGCTTGGTGAAAGCCGGAAGGTGCTGTCCAGCTTCACCCGGTTCGCAGGACCTGCACACTTCGTTACTGTGGTCGGAGTGGTTTTGGGGGGTATGGAGATTTGGCTTTTCCCCTGTTCCCACTGCCCGATACTGCGTCTTACGTTTGAGGCAGGTACCTCTTCAGTTTTCTGTGTGGAAGTTTTTATGGGGGACGATGTAGCTCCCGAGTCCGTGCTTTTCGTCTTTGGCGGAGTTTTAAACATTTTGTGGATGGGATAGGATCTCGCGTTTCGGTCAGTAAGAAGGGAGGAGGATATATATAAACTATTTGACCACTGAATACAGCGTTAGTTAATTAGTTGGTCACTCTACCTGAGATAGAGTCAGTTTAATATTCGTTTAATATACCGCCTCTGTAAAGTGGAGGTGGTATTTTAAGCGTAGCCAAGCTTAAAAAGTCAATACAGAAATATCTTAATATAGAGTCGCAGAGCTACTCTCTATAGAGCCGTTATTTTTACCTCTGTAAATGGGAGGTATATAGTCACTTATGCTAAAATACAGATATAGAGTCACTGACTCGAAAGTCTATGCACAGCAATTTTTAAAAGTCCGAAAGTAGAGTCAAAATAAAATATCTCTATGTAGAGTCGTTTAAATAACACCAAAAGATAGCTCTTTCCGAGCACAACCCAACGATACCAAACACGGTAGTCAAAGTCCAAACGGTCTCGGAGATACAGCGCTCTAAAGATACCGGTAATTATCCGGTAATACGGTAACTAAAAACGGTAAATGCTATAACTCCGGAACGCAAGGTCCAAATCCAACGTGCGTGGGCTCGGCGTACCGGGCTCGACGAGTTCTACCCAGCGGTGACGTTTCCCGGATCCGGATTTTCCGGGTTCTGAAAGTTCCCGGATAGGTGTGCAGCCTAAAATACCGGGAAGAGCTATCCCCTCTGATGTTCCTCGAAAAAGTCCCAGCTCTCTACGACTACGGGATACGAAGCTATGAAGGATTGAAAATTTTCAAGATGGCGGCCGAACTGTCAAACACGGGGTTTGATCGCCAATAGCTTCGCCCCCGGAAGCCGCAGAAGATCGGGGTTTTGGCTGAACAGGCTAAGATGGACCTTCTCTGTCCGATGGGAATGTTTCCCAGAGTCCAATTTTCAGGGGGTTATTTTGGAGTGGGGGTGGGTGGAAGTGGTAGAGGGGAGGATTTTACTATGACTTTCGAAAACCGCAGCTCCCTAGGTCCACCGGTTGCAGAGATATGGGGGCTTAAAGAAAATCAAAATGGCCGCCGAGCTGTCAAACGCCGACTTTGAAGGCTTATATCTCGGCAACCGGATGTCGCAGGACGATGGGGTTTTCTATGTTGTGATGAGGCCTGTCTCTTGTACAGTTTCTAATGGTCAAAAGTCAATTTAATTTTAATAAGAGATAGAGACTTAAAACTACAAAATTTTGTTTAATGGGCCAAAATGAGGGACCGCTGTGAAAAAACCGTTTCAATAGGACTTATAGTTCACGAGTTACAGCACTTTAAAAATTTTACCGGAAAAAAGCAAAATGGCGGAAAACCGGTAATTCCGCAGATTTGATGATAGACGACCCCGGTTTGGGGTCCGATGGGTAGGACTATGTATTCTAAAGTGAATTATATTATAAAAAAGTGGTATTTACCGGTACTTTTGGAATAATATTAGAAAATCGGTAAAAAATTAATATCTCGGGAACTATAAGTCCAAAAAATACACAAAAAATGGCATAAAATACTATAAAGTTATAGCTATCGAGTACTTAATCTAATTAATACACTACAATACAATTTTTTAATTTTATTTGAAAAAGAACAATTTTTTATAAAAAATGTCTCTGTGTCCTAGTTTTTCAAGTCAGGAACTTGAGTCTTCACAGGGGTGTTCTCCGGGTTAGCGCGCTACAGAATTCAATTTAAAAAGTATATGGTCTGCCTAAAGTTTTGGAGATATTCACTGTTAAATTTTGTAACTTTAAAAGTTTATATCTTGAAAACTACAAGTCCAAAAATTTTGATATTTGTACCTATGAGTTCCTGACGATGCGTAGATGTATCCTGTGATGTCAGATGTAGCCGCAAGCCTCTGGATCTCTGACCACGCCGCCACGTGGTACTTGTTTTTTTGATGATTGTGCTTCGACCGTAACTCTGACGGTGATGGGTGAGGAATCTTCTTGTAGGTCTCTGCAAGGCGCTTCGAACGGTGTACTGCACACGTAGGTCGCGCTTACGGGTCAAGCCACAGAGGCCGATTTGTGATGGAGTAACCTCAAAAAAGAGGGTTTTCGGTGTTTTTCCGTATGTTATTGCACTCCGAGGTTTGTATACGACACAACACTAGAAAGGCCTTTTTATTTCACGCACTTCAACACTTGATTCACGTTTCTAGCTATAAAATTGCCACTTTTACGAATTTTTTACTGCGGAGCAAAGCGAGAACGATGCTCGTCGGACGGCGGGGAGGCTGCGACTTTTGGGTTAGGTTAGGTTAGGTTAGGTTAGGTTAGGTTAGGTTAGGTTAGGTTAGGTTAGGTTAGGTTAGGTTAGGTTAGGTTAGGTTAGGTTAGGTTAGGTTAGGTTAGGTTAGGTTAGGTTAGGTTAGGTTAGGTTAGGTTAGGTTAGGTTAGGTTAGGTTAGGTTAGGTTAGGTTAGGTTAGGTTAGGTTAGGTTAGGTTAGGTTAGGTTAGGTTAGGTTAGGTTAGGTTAGGTTAGGTTAGGTTAGGTTAGGTTAGGTTAGGTTAGGTTAGGTTAGGTTAGGTTAGGTTAGGTTAGGTTAGGTTAGGTTAGGTTAGGTTAGGTTAGGTTAGGTTAGGTTAGGTTAGGTTAGGTTAGGTTAGGTTAGGTTAGGTTAGGTTAGGTTAGGTTAGGTTAGGTTAGGTTAGGTTAGGTTAGGTTAGGTTAGGTTAGGTTAGGTTAGGTTAGGTTAGGTTAGGTTAGGTTAGGTTAGGTTAGGTTAGGTTAGGTTAGGTTAGGTTAGGTTAGGTTAGGTTAGGTTAGGTTAGGTTAGGTTAGGTTTTTTTTTTTTTTTTTTTTTTTTTTTTTTTTTTTTTTTTTTTTTTTTTTTTTTTTTTTTTTTTTTACTTGTTCCCCTGAATGAGACAGGGTCTTTGTTTGCTGTTCACTTTCATTCCAGTTCTGTCTTTTATGCCTCTCGCACTTTCATTCTTCATACGGTTCTTTCTTTCATTCATCATCTTTTGTTCTTACTCGTGGTTGGGATTACCACCTATTACCACCTATTACTAATTTACAGTACAATTACACAGTACACGTTTCATAGGATAATGGGGGCTGGGATTTCTTTATTTTGTGGAACTCAGTTTCGTTCTTTATTGTACAATTTTGCTTATACCTAATTATTTTATTTACAAACGTTTCTTAAGTCTATGGGTTTTTAGTCCTTTATACTTATTGCTATTACAATTTTTCCTTTTTCGTGATTTTTACACTGACGACATATAGTATCTATATGTACTAGTGTTCTTATTATCTACTTATTTCTATTCGCTACTTTAATTGCTACATTTTTACAGTACTTTATAAATTTATCTCTTATGTTTTTGTTTCTTAAAATGTCCCATAGGTTCTCCTTGCATATATTTATATCTATCTCCATTTCTATGTTGTATCTATCTTTGCCGTATACTGGACATGCAGTAACAATATGTAGGGCACTCTCCTCCACACTTGGGTCGCACACGCACGCCGGGCTCTCCTTGCACTTGAAACGATGCAAGTACTCGGAGAACCCGCCGTGTCCCGTCAACACCTGTACTATGACGTGGTCCAGGGTTAGGTTAGGTTAGGTTAGGTTAGGTTAGGTTAGGTTAGGTTAGGTTAGGTTAGGTTAGGTTAGGTTAGGTTAGGTTAGGTTAGGTTAGGTTAGGTTAGGTTAGGTTAGGTTAGGTTAGGTTAGGTTAGGTTAGGTTAGGTTAGGTTAGGTTAGGTTAGGTTAGGTTAGGTTAGGTTAGGTTAGGTTAGGTTAGGTTAGGTTAGGTTAGGTTAGGTTAGGTTAGGTTAGGTTAGGTTAGGTTAGGTTAGGTTAGGTTAGGTTAGGTTAGGTTAGGTTAGGTTAGGTTAGGTTAGGTTAGGTTAGGTTGGCTCGTCCAATCCCTCTAGATCCTCGCGGATCTGCAGGGAAGGGAAGGGTCTTGGCTGGTGCGCCCTGGAGGCAACGGTAAGTGATCCTGTCCGGGGATCGCTTACCGGTGCTACCAATAACCCGACACCAGGGGGGGATGGGGAAGGGCCCATAGTGGCCGAGGTGGGGGGCTCTCGTGCTCCTATGATCCCCGAGGCTATACCGGACAGGGCTACCCATACCGGGAAGGCAAGGGGGGAGGAGTCACAATAAGAGCGGCAAGCTCTCTCCCGGCCGTCTGATCAGCAGACGGCGGTGGAGATGAGCATGTTGAGCACCGCCTACGGGCGGAACGTGATGGCGGGCCCTCAAGGGTCGTAGCGCGGCGGGTCTGGCAGCCTCGGCTGCTGGGTGGGTTTCGGCCTCCCGCCGGGCAACCCGTAACCCGCATTGAGCGGACCGGGGGCACTGCTCACTGAGAGCAGTGCTACGTGGAGAAAACCACTATAATAAATCCCTAATTCCAAGGTGAGCGAGTCGCGCCGATGGGATGAGTGGCTGGAAGGAGTCCAGTCCCAAGCGAGCCGACGATGTGGAGTCATCGGAGAGTATAAAAATCATGCAGGTCGATTGTAAAAATAGTCCCCTGGCGGGTCTCCAAAAGGAGGAATCCCGCCCACTCACTGCGGTGAGTGGCTGCCCTCCGTATTCAGGGGTGGGCAACAATCGCCTCGTAGACCGGCAAGGCGCCGGTCTCCGTAAACACGACTCTGGCAAATTGAACATGGACTTTGTTACTAACGCGGTTATGGATATTGAACGGGAGGTGAAGGACTACGGCCTGATGTCGTACTCCAACACCAAAGACTTTGGCAGGGAAACGGAAATGGATAGGCCATTGCGCCTAAGAGGTGGAGGCTCGCCCTCGCGAAATGCGAAGGGCCAATTCACCCGAAGGAGAAAGAATAAAAAAGGGGACGGCGATAAAGGGGGCTGCAGTAGTAGAGCCCAATCGGCTCCCGCCGATTCAGACAAGGGGGACGAATTTGATAATTCGGAGACCTCCTCGGGGGACGAGGAAGAAAAGGTGGAAGAAGAGGTGGAGATGGCGGCGGCGCAGGCCCCCTCTGGCCGAAAGGTAAAGGGAAGGTACTTCGGGATCAGTGCGGCAAAAGCGAAGCTCAGGGAGTCGTTCCTGCTCTCGAACGAGCTGGACGATTTTCAGAAGGAGGCCGACGCGGATGCTCTCGCAGAACCCCTCTACAGCCCCACAAGGGCAAGGAGGAACTCGGGCTCGCGGTCGCGAAGCCCGATCCTTTTGGACACAACGTCCCACAACGACGAGGAGGAGGGGGAGAAGGCCCCCAAAGACGTAATAAAGCGGTGCGCGAAGGAGGTGCTCCGGGAGGCGGCCAAGAGTGGCAACCTCAAGGGGGAAGTTTGGGGCCGCATGAACGCGGCATGCAGGGAGCTGTTGAGCCTTGCCGACTCAATGGGGGAGTCGGAGGTTGTCCGCACATTGAAGGCGGACAACAAAAGGATGCGAGAAGAGCTGGCCCACCTCCGGCAGGAGACAAAGGCGCTGCGCACCGCCTTCTCGGAGCGCAGCTCCCCCCCGGTTACAGACCACACGAGGAGGCAAGAAGGCACGTCTGGCCTCCTCGAGGAGATGGGCGCTCTCCTCGACTCCCGGCTGGGGGATTTTGAAAGAGCCATATTCGTGAGCATTGGCAATATGGTGAATGTCCGCCTGGGGGATATTGAAGGGCGGCTCCCACCACAGCCGATATTGAGGCCACCGTTGGCCTCTGATAAAAGGGTGCCCCTGAGCCCTGTGGCGGATAAAGAAAAAGGGAAGAAAAAGAGGAAGGGGGGTCCCCCTCAGCCGGCCCCCCAAGAAGAGGAAGAAATGGAAGAGGCAACGGACCGGCCGCCGGCGAAAGCCCCAAGGGTCGTGCAATCCCAGCCGCCGACGCCAGCGCCCAGGTCGCACACGCCGGTGACAGTGACCAAGCCGGGGCCTGCCCCCAAAGGCAGAGAGACCCCCCGCGCCCCCGAGCCGCAGCCTCCGCAGGCAAGGAAGGAGGAATGGACGGAGGTGGTTAAGAGGGGGAAAAAGGGGAAGAGCCCTGCTGCTGCGGCTGCCGCCCCCTCACAGCCTCAACCCAAAAAGCGGACTAAAACGGCGGCCCAAATTTTAATGGTCCCAAAAACGGCGGCGGTAGTGGTGGCCTTAAAGGCCGGCTCTCAAACCGACTACAAGTCGATAATGGAAAAGGCCACCACACTTAAGTTGGAGGAACTGGGTGTAGACCATTTGGGGGTCCGCAGATCGGCCACGGGAGCCCGTATTATCGAGGTCCCTGGTGCCCAGAGTGCTCAGGCGGCCGATAACCTGGTGTCCAGACTGCGGGATATAATTGGGGACGAGGCGGACATATACCGACCAGTAAGAAAGGCTGAGCTGAGGATCTCCGGGTTTGACGAGTCTGTCACCCCAGAGATCCTCAAGAGGGTGGTGGCAGCGAAGGGAGGATGCGCGGAGGAGGCGGTATCGGTGGGCGCCATAAGGGTGTCGGGCAGTGGGGCCTGCTCGGTCATCCTGAGGTGCCCAGTAACTGCGGCTAAGACGGTGGCGACGGCGGGAAGGGTGATGATCGGGTGGTCGGCGGCGCACGTGGTGGCACTGGAGCCGCTGCCTCTGCGGTGCTACCGCTGCATGGGGAGGGGGCACACAAAGCCACTTTGCCCCTCCCCGGTGGACAGGGAAAGTTGCTGTTACAGGTGCAGTCAACCGGGCCATACTAGCCAAAACTGCACATCGCCGACCCCGTGGTGCGCCGTCTGTCACCACGCAGGATTACGTGCGGGACACACAATGGGGGGGCAAGCCTGCAACCCCCCCATTGTAAGAGGGAATACCG
This sequence comes from Epiblema foenella, assembly GCA_963556455.1. NCBI lineage: Eukaryota > Metazoa > Arthropoda > Insecta > Lepidoptera > Tortricidae > Epiblema > Epiblema foenella. The sequence goes on from OY747096.1 coordinate 38,188,320, forward strand.
CCCCCCACCGGGCCACCCCCCAGAGAGATAACACAAGGACGGAAAGCCAAATGGAGCAGTAAATGTCCCTTGAGCTGCTCCAGGCGAACGTCAACCACTCCGCCCGTGCGCAGGATCTATTGATCCAGCACATGGCGGAGTGGGGAATAGCGGCGGTGGTGGTGACCGAGCCGTACTTCGTCCCCCCGCAATCCAATTGGGTGGGAGATAGAGACGGCTCGGTGGCTGTTGTGGTCCCGGCCCTGGGGGGGCTGCCCCTCTCCAGGGTGGCATCGGACTCCGGATACGCGGTGGCCAAAATGGGGGACACAGTTATGGTGGGGGTATACTTCTCCCCCAATAGACCGTTGCGGGAGTTTGAGGCCTTCCTGGAGAGGCTGGGGCGGGTGGTGGTTGGAGCGGCTCCCTCCCCCATAATGGTCCTGGGCGACCTCAATGCAAAATGCGTTGCGTGGGGTTGTCCCAGGACTGATGCTCGGGGGGAGGCCCTACTGGACTGGGTGGCCGGGCTCGGGTTGGAGGTCTGTAACCGGGGCACGACCAACACATGTGTGCGCCGCCAGGGGGGCTCCATTGTAGATGTAACCTTCGCCTCCCCGGTGGTGGCGGCGCGCACAGAGGACTGGCGTGTCCTGGACGAAACGGAGACCCTCTCCGACCATATGTATATTAGGATGAGGGTCTCCAGAGCCCGGCCAGCACAACAGCCCAGGCCGGCAGGGCATGGAAATCCGCCGCGGTGGAGTTTGGCCTCCCTGGACAGGGATGCCGCCGTGGAGGCGGCCATGGTTGAGGCCAGATGGGGGGGACCGCCGCCGCCACCACTTGAAGGGACAGGGGTGGACGAAGCGGCCCTCCACTTTCGGGCGGCCCTCACGAGGACGTGCGACGCCTCCATGAGGAGGGCAGGGCCGCCCAGGCTCAAGAGGGCCGCCTACTGGTGGTCCCCGGAGGTGGCCGACCTGCGGCGGGTGAGCAATGGAGCCCGCAGGGAATACACCCGCTGCAGGAGAAGGCGGCACACCGCGGCGGAGGAGGAGGAGCTGAGAGGGAGGCTGACGGAGGCCAGGATGTCCCTAAGTCTGGCTATTGCCAAGGCGAAAGACGCGGCGCATACGGACTTCCTGGCCTCCTTGGACGGGGATCCATGGGGGCGGCCATACAAAATGGTTAGGAGAAAGCTCCGCCAGGCCGCCCCGATGGACAACATGGAGAGAGGGCTCCTCCAGAACATTCTGGAGGGGCTGTTTCCGCCGGCTCCTCAATTCGACCCGCCAATAATGGTTGCCCCGCGGGAGGAGCCGGCGGAGCCGGAGGAAGTGCCCCCTGTTACAGAGGCAGAAATGGCCTGCGGGGCCTTCAGACTGAGGGCCTGTAAAAAGGCCCCGGGCCCGGACGGCGTCCATGGAAGGATCCTGCCCATAGTGATGGAGCACCTTGGAGACCGCCTCCGGTCCATCTTTGATCAGTGCCTCAAAGATGGACGCTTTCCAAGGTGCTGGAAGACGGGCAGGGTGTGCCTACTCCGGAAGGAGAATAGGCCGGCGGATTCTCCATCGGGGTGGAGACCCATCGTGTTGCTGGATGAGGCCGGGAAAATGCTTGAACGCATTCTGGCTTCCCGGGTCATCCAGCATCTCGGGGGGGAAGGACCGAACATTTCTGACCGACAATATGGTTTCAGAAATGGTCGGTCCACAATGGACGCCTTGGGGGCGCTTCGGGGTTTTTGCGAGGATGCGCAGGGGAGGGGGGAGGGAGTCATAGCGGTGTCCCTGGACATTGCGAACGCGTTTGGCTCTCTCCCGTACTCGGTGGTGCGGGAGGCCCTAAGATACCACGAGGTGCCCCTATACCTGAGGCGTGTCATAGAGCACTACCTCACGGAGAGGGTGGTGTTCTGTGACACGCCTACAGGGCGGGTGGAGAGGCGGATGGCCTGCGGCGTTCCCCAGGGGTCTGTTCTAGGACCCCTACTCTGGAACGTTGGATTCGACTGGGCCATCCGCGCAGAGCTCCTCCCTCGGACGGCTCTAATGTGTTACGCAGACGACACGATGGTTGCCGTTCGAGGCAAGGAGCTCAGAGAGGTAAAGAGGAGGGCGGAGGTGGCGGCGGAACTCACAATATCGAGGATCCGCCGCCTGGGGCTGGAGGTCTCCCTACCGAAGACTGACGCGATAGTCTTCGGGGGGAGGGGATGGAGGGTGGCGGAGAATGCCTCCCTACGAATCAGTGGGGAGGTGGTCCAGGTGAGGCCCCATATTAAGTATCTGGGCCTCACACTGGACAGAAGGTGGAATTTCGGGGAGCATTTCCGCCAACTTGCTCCCCGAATAGTGGCGGCGGCATCGGAGCTGGGCCGCCTCCTGCCAAATGTGGGAGGTCCCTCCCACGCGTGCAGGAGGCTATACGCCGGTGTGGCCCGCTCCATGGCCCTATATGGGGCCCCGATATGGAGTGACAAGCTGTCCACGGCCACAAGGGCCCTGCTACGTAGGCCACAACGAGTAGTGGCCATACGTGTAATCAGGGCCTACGTGACGGTGGCGTGGGCAGCGGCGTGCGCTCTGGCGAGTGCCACGCCCTGGGAGCTGGATGCGGAGGTGCTCGCCGAAGCGCACAGGGGCAGAATCAGGAGTAGGGAGACCGGTGAATTCCCTGCTCCTGAAGAGGTAAGGGCGGCGCGCAGGATGATGCAAAGGAGGATGCGGGACAGGTGGAAGGCTGACCTGGAGGGCTCCCTCTATGGTGTTCGCACCATAGGGGCACTCCTCCCGTCATTCGACAGCTGGCTGGACCGGCCGCACGGGCGGGTGGGGTATAGGCTGGTGCAGGTATTGTCCGGACATGGGTGCTTCGGGCATTACCTGCACATGATAGGCCGAGAGCCCACCCCAGCCTGCCACCAGTGCGGCGAGACGGACGACACGGCCCAGCACACCCTGGAGGTGTGCAATCGCTGGGCCGTGGAGCGCGCTGCCCTCAAAACAGCACTTGGGACGGATGATCTCTCGCTGCACAGCGTCGTGGCGGCCATGCTGGGCAGCGAGAGATCCTGGGAGGCAATGGTCTCCTTCTGCGACACAGTCGTCTCGCTGAAGGAGACCGAGGAGCGGGAGCGCGAGGAACACCCGGACGCGCTCCCGATCCGACGGAGACGAGTTGGGAGGAGGCGCAGACGGTTTGCGGCTGTAAACCGTGCCCTCCCACCGTAGGGCCGCGGGTTGGGGACCCGCATTGCACGGCCCTACACGTCTGGGGGAGAGTCAGGTATGCGTTTACTGACTCTCCCCCCATTGGTGACGGCAAACCGGCGCCAGCCGGGACTGCCGGGGGGTGTAGTGGTGAAATGTATGATCCCATTGCACCCCCCTAACGGCAAGGATGGAAACGCCGCAGGGTTTTTAGTGGGTATTCCCCTCACTCTGAGGGGCGAGTCCCACATACCCCCCAATTGGCCCTCCCCAGGCCCCGGGGGGATGCATAAATGCATTTTCCCTGCGACAAAAAAAAAAAAAAAAAAAAAAAAAAAAAAAAGGTTAGGTTAGGTTGGGGCGCTAGGTCGGGTAACCTCCAAGTATGTCCGGGCTCGTCCAATCCCTCTAGATCCTCGCGGATCTGCAGGGAAGGGAAGGGTCTTGGCTGGTGCGCCCTGGAGGCAACGGTAAGTGATCCTGTCCGGGGATCGCTTACCGGTGCTACCAATAACCCGACACCCGGGGGGGAAGGGGAATGGCCTACAGTGGCCGAAGTGGGTTGCTCTCTCCACGGAGGAGATGAGCGTCGACCGCGAGGTCGTAGAGGCGGAGTAGAGGGCGACGATTGACCCAGGTCAGCCGTCGGCCGACTCGTAACCCGGTCCGTGGGGCCGGTACGAGGGTCGCTGTCTGCGGACGGGGTCTGCGAGGAAGGACACCTCTTTAAAAAACCACCGCATGAGGAGGGTAGTTTCTAACCGAACTACCAGGGAGGCCTACGCCGGCTTCTCTGATACCGTAACCCGCAGCATTTCCCAACGACCCCCATCAGTGGCGGTATGGGGTATGGGAGGTGCCAGCAAGTCTGCGCGCGGAACGGTGGGCTTGCCTTAATTGGCCGACCCGCGGGAAGGAAAACCCTTTAAAAACCCGACAGTCAAGTCGTAAAAACCTCTGGATACCGGACGACCTCCAGAGTACATAGTCACACCCAAGGAATGGGCGTAACCCGGGGGTGTAGCGTTAATCGGCCCGACTCGTGGGATTAGTACATGGATTCTTTAAATAACAAAAATACAAACAAAATGATGGTGGGCGTGGATGCCAAAAATGAGGAGACAGTCGGAGACGCCGCTATGGCGAACAACGAGGCCGTGACAACTGGCCTAAACAAGGAAGGGGCAGCGCAGCTAGCGCAGCCGAAAATGAGGGAGCTGAGGGTGTCGCTCGAGCGAATCGACGCCATGGATACGAGAGATCCGATGGCCGAGCAGCTATCCGACTCAAGCGCGAGTCTGATAACGGTGGCAACGAGATCCAGATCCGGGTCCACAACCTCAATGCCGGAAGGCCGTCTCTGGGCCCAAGAGGGTCAGAAGAGAAGGCGATTAAAGCTCTCTGAGTCGTCCAGCGGAGATGACTCAGATATCGCCAAAGTAGACGAGCCAAGACCGAGAGGCCGCCCGCCCACAACGGGAAAATATGTGGGAATAGGCAAAGCGCAAGCTGACTTGAAGGCGGCGAAAGAGGAATTCCGTCGCCGAGCAGCAGAGGAGGCGGAGGCAGAAGTGGCGAATATGGTCATTCGCAAGAGACCAATTAGTGAAAGTAGGTCACCGCGAACGCCTCTAGTGGAGGACAAGCTGGCTTCCGACCTACTCATACAAATGGAGGACAGCACTGCTGTTATAAATACAGTTGTAGCCAAGTCAGGGAACTTAAAGGGCACCCACCAGCGAAAGCTGAAGGAGGCGGCGGCGGCGTACATGGACGCTGCCCGGGTGCTAATCGAACGGACTTCCTCCGAGGAGGTAAAAAAGCTTCAGGCGGCAAACGAGCGCCTAGAAGCTCAAATAACGGAGCTCCGAAGGGAACTTGGGGAAATGAGGAACGAACTCCTGCAGACTAGGTCCGTTCCGCCTCCGCCAGCACAAGACGAAGCTGAACGAGACATCATGGTCAAGGTGGGGACCATGGTAAATGCCCGACTGGAAGCGTTAGAGGGCAGGCTTCTTCCACAAAGGATCTTGCGGCCACCGCTCGCTGCAGATAAAAATGTAGCACTGGCCACCAAACGGCCAGACATTAGTGGGCAAAATGTACCAACCGCGTCAACGTCAGCGGACCAAAATCTCGCTGGTCCTACAGGGCAGAATAATGCGGAGCCTAATGTTCCGCGCCAGGCTCCTGAAGCCGGGAAGAAAGGGAAAAAGAAAAAAGCTGCCAAAAAAAGCAAAAAGAACGCTGCAACGTTCCAACCCAGCGAGCTGCAGCCGGAGCCTCGCCCGCTGCCGCCCGCGCCGACGTCGATGAAAGACACATGGACAGAGGTCGTCAGTAGGGGAAAGCGGAAGGCTGCCGCACAGGGCAAGGCTCCTCAGGCCAGGCCAGGTCAGGCCAAGCCCAAACAAGTCCGAAAGCTGCGGGCACCACGCTCAGCAGCTGTCGTCCTAACGCTGAAGCCAGGAGAAGGTCAGCCAACCTACGGTGAAATAATAAAGGAGGCACGGTCGAAGATTGACCTCAAGGATCTGCAGATAGAGGGTGTCCGGTTTAAGCGGGCGGTCACTGGGGCGACCATTATCGAGGTACCCGGGGCAACAAGTGGCGAGAAAGCGGATGCTCTAGCGAATAAGCTGAGAGAGACGCTAAACAGCGGTGTCGTCGACGTCTCAAGACCCACAAAATGTGCAGAGATTCGTATCTCGGGTCTGGATGACTCAGTCAGCCCCGAAGATGTCAAGGCCGCTATTGTACAGAGTAGTGGCTGCCCTGCTGATGCGGTGAAGTGTGGCGAAATACGTCGGAACTTCTCGGGCCTCGGAACTGCATGGGTCCGTTGTCCCGTGACGGCAGCGAAAAAGCTGTCCGACAACGGGCGACTACTGGTAGGATGGGTATCAGCACGGGTGCAGCTGCTGGATTCCAAGCCAATGCGCTGCTTCCGGTGCCTTGAGGAGGGGCACGTCCGCACGCAGTGTAAAGCACAGGAGGACCGAAGTGACCTATGCTACCGATGCAGCCAGCCCGGCCACAAGGCAGCCACGTGCACTGCCACACCGCACTGTGCAGTATGTGCAGCGGCCAAAAACCCGGCAGCACATACTGTAGGGAGTAAAGCATGCTCTACTCCCAAGAAGAAGGGGAAGTTTAGCAACAGTCAGCGAGCTGGCCTGTCAAACATCCATCCGCCAGCCAATGTGCCGGCAGTGACCGAGGAGGTGTCAGAAATGGAAACACAATAATGGCACTTTCATTCTTGCAGGCGAATCTAAACCACTCCGCTAGGGCCCAGGACCTTCTGTTCCAAAGCATGGCGGAGTGGTTGACTCACGTGACTGTCGTTTCCGAGCCTTACTTCATCCCCCAAAGGGACAATTGGGCTGGGGACCTTGACGGTTTGGTAGCGATAGTCACGCAAACGGCGGCTGGTTCACCACCTTTTGCAAGAATTGAGAAAGGAAGAGGTTTCGTAGCCGGGGTCCTTGGCGGCACCCTGGTGGTCGGTGTATATTTCTCGCCAAACAGGACACTGGCCGAATTTGAGTCCTTCTTGACGGACCTGGGGGCGCTTTTAAACCGATGCCAACCAAACCCTGTGCTAGTTGCTGGAGATCTAAATGCAAAGTCCGTGGCCTGGGGATCTCCATCAACGGACGTGCGTGGACGGGAATTGGAGGAGTGGGCCATTACCGCAGGCCTGGTCGTTCTGAATCAAGGGTCGGTCAACACATGCGTGCGGCAACAGGGCGGCTCCATCGTGGATGTGACATTCGCTAGTCCCGCCCTGGCGCGCCGCGTTAGGGGCTGGGAAGTGCTCGAGGGCGTGGAGACGCTGTCTGATCACCGGTACATCCGGTACAGCGTCTCCGCTCTATCAGATAACACAAACGGCTCCATAAGCCGGTCTCTGAGAGGGGATGGACCACGATGGGCACTCAAACGCCTCGATCGGGAAGTACTCGATCTTGCCGCTAACGTAGAGGCCTGGAATCCGGTCCCTGAGGGCCCAGTGGACGTGGAGGAAGAGGCGCAAGCACTCGGCGGAGCCATGACAAATATTTGCGACGCAGCAATGCCCCGAGTAAAACCTTTTCCTCCAAAACGCCAGGTCTACTGGTGGTCAGCCGAGCTCGATCAACTCCGCCAGTCATGCGTTGCGGCAAGACGCATGTATAGCCACCACCGCAGGCGCAGACGCAGGGATCCAACACAGGAGGCAGAACTATACGCGACGTACATCCAGCGCACGAAGGATCTCCAGTTGGCTATTAGCCAGGCTAAGGAGGGTTCCCAGCAAGAGATGCTGGAATCGCTTAATAGGGACCCATGGGGCCGACCATACAAAATGGTCCGCAATAAGCTCCGCCCCTGGGCGCCACCATTGACGCGAAGCCTCGAACCAAACCTGCTGCAGGACGTAGTCAAGACGTTGTTCCCGGACAGCGAGGACTTTTCTCCGCCAGCAATGGCGCCTGCAACGGCACTCGCGGACGGGGAGGAGAACGTTCCTGGTGTTTCAGAAGGTGAACTCGGAGCGGCGATCCTCAGGCTAAAGGCTAAGAACACAGCCCCCGGACCTGATGGAATCCCCGGTCGTGCCTGGGTCCTGGCCGCTAACGTGCTGGGGCCAAGGCTGCTCAGGCTTTACACGGCCTGCTTTGAGGAAGCCGTTTTCCCCAAGCCGTGGAAAACTGGAAAACTCGTGCTCCTTAAGAAGGAAGGGCGCCCGGTGGACTCACCTGCCGCGTATCGCCCTATTGTTTTGCTTGATGAGGTGGGTAAGCTCTTCGAGCGTATAATCGCGAACCGCCTCATCAAGCACCTTACTCGTGTCGGTCCGGACGTGTCGGAGTGCCAGTACGGCTTCCGCAGCGGCCGTTCCACTGTTGACGCCATCCTCCGTGTCAAGGACCTAGCGGATACGGCGGTGTCAGAAAAGGAAGTGGTGTTGGCGGTGTCCCTAGACATCGCCAATGCCTTTAACACCCTGCCCTGGAAATGCGTGATGGAGGCGCTGCGGTACCACCGTGTGCCCGACTACTTGAGGCGAATGGTCGGGGCATACCTCTCAGAGAGGTATGTGATTTTTCCGGGCCGGGACGAATGGGGCAGACACAGAATGTGTTGCGGAGTTCCGCAGGGGTCGGTCTTGGGGCCACTCCTGTGGAACATTGGATACGACTGGGTCCTGCGCGGAGCAAATCTCCCTGGTGTGAATCTGACGTGCTACGCCGACGACACGTTAGTGACAGCCCGCGGAAAAACGCACCGCCATGCCGGTATACTGGCTACGGCAGGCGTTGCGCACGTTGTTGGTCGCATCCGGCTGCTGGGGCTGAAAGTAGCACTCCAAAAATCGGAAGCCATATGCTTTCATGGGCCCCGAAATGCGCCACCTCCAGATGCGCACATTGTGGTGGGAGGGACCAGGATTAAAATTGAAGCCAACATGAGGTACCTGGGCCTCACACTCAACAGCAGGTGGAGCTTCCGGCCTCACTTTACGAGCCTCATGCCGAAGCTAATGAAAGCTGCCGGCGCGCTAGGGCGTATACTCCCGAACACGGGGGGGCCTAAAGCATCGTGCAGGCAATTATACGTTGGGGTCGTTAGATCGATGGCCCTCTACGGAGCTCCCGTGTGGGCGGATTCCCTGCGGAGCGAGGAAGGCGCCTTGCTGCGCAGACCACAGCGCGTGATGGCCACCAGGCTCATACGGGGATACCGCACTATCTCCAACGAGGCAGCATGCGTGCTGGCTGGGTCGCTACCTTGGGACCTGGACGCGACGGCCCTTGCGTCGGTTTATCGCTGGCGTAAGGAGGCGCATGGGCGAGGCGACTCTCCAGCACCGAGGGAGGTGGAGGCACGCAGGGAATCTGCACACCTTGAAATGGTGGACGTGTGGAAGGAGAGGCTGGCACAACCTAGTGCGGGCCTTAGGACTGTCCAAGCAGTACGTCCTGTCTTGAAGCAGTGGCTGGACCGGCGCCATGGCGCGATGACATTCCGGCTAACACAAGTCCTCTCGGAGCACGGTTGTTTCGGGAGGTACCTTCACCGCATAGGCCGAGAGCCGACCGCCGAGTGTCACCACTGCGACAACTGCCTGGAGGAGACGGCCCAGCACACACTGGAGGAGTGTTCAGCCTGGGAGGAGGAACGCCGAACACTATGTGCGACAGTAGGACATGACCTCTCGTTGCCCACCGTAGTCCACAATATGGTGGGCAACGATAGGGCATGGCAAGCGGTTCTCGCCTTCTGCGAGACCGTAATCGAGCAAAAAGAGGCGGCCGAGAGACAGAGGGAGGCAACTTCCGATGATCCCGGCCGCCGACGACGAATCGGGCGAAGACGGCGAGCGTATGATCGCCACCTTCCCCCTTAACTGTGGCCAGGGCCGGTAGACTTGGGGAAGTTTGCCGGCCGCACAACTAACTGGCCCGAGAAGGCGTGGCGTTTTGTTCCACACGCCACTCGAAACGATGTCGCAGGACTTAACAACTCATCCACCTGCCACAGAGGTCGGGGCCTTCCAATTGGCCAGTCACCGCCGGGTCGCGGAAGAGTGCAAGACCGTTCCCGTAACCCGGCAACATGGTGACGAGTTGGAACACCGTGGGGTTTTAGACGGTAGTCCGGGCGGTTCCCGGGAGTCCGTCATACCCGCCCTGACTACCCCGTCAGGGCGGGATGCGTAAACGCATTTCCCCACGTAAAAAAAAAAAAAAAAAAAAAAAAAAAAAAAAAAAAAAAAAAAAAAAAAAAAAAAAAAAAAAAAAAAAAAAAAAAAAAAAAAAAAAAGGTTAGGTTAGGTTAGGTTAGGTTAGGTTAGGTTAGGTTAGGTTAGGTTAGGTTAGGTTAGGTTAGGTTAGGTTAGGTTAGGTTAGGTTAGGTTAGGTTAGGTTAGGTTAGGTTAGGTTAGGTTAGGTTAGGTTAGGTTAGGTTAGGTTAGGTTAGGTTAGGTTAGGTTAGGTTAGGTTAGGTTAGGTTAGGTTAGGTTAGGTTAGGTTAGGTTAGGTTAGGTTAGGTTAGGTTAGGTTAGGTTAGGTTAGGTTAGGTTAGGTTAGGTTAGGTTAGGTTAGGTTAGGTTAGGTTAGGTTAGGTTAGGTTAGGTTAGGTTAGGTTAGGTTAGGTTAGGTTAGGTTAGGTTAGGTTAGGTTAGGTTAGGTTAGGTTAGGTTAGGTTAGGTTAGGTTAGGTTAGGTTAGGTTAGGTTAGGTTAGGTTAGGTTAGGTTAGGTTAGGTTAGGTTAGGTTAGGTTAGGTTAGGTTAGGTTAGGTTAGGTTAGGTTAGGTTAGGTTAGGTTAGGTTAGGTTAGGTTAGGTTAGGTTAGGTTAGGTTAGGTTAGGTTAGGTTAGGTTAGGTTAGGTTAGGTTAGGTTAGGTTAGGTTAGGTTAGGTTAGGTTAGGTTAGGTTAGGTTAGGTTAGGTTAGGTTAGGTTAGGTTAGGTTAGGTTAGGTTAGGTTAGGTTAGGTTAGGTTAGGTTAGGTTAGGTTAGGTTAGGTTAGGTTAGGTTAGGTTAGGTTAGGTTAGGTTAGGTTAGGTTAGGTTAGGTTAGGTTAGGTTAGGTTAGGTTAGGTTAGGTTAGGTTAGGTTAGGTTAGGTTAGGTTAGGTTAGGTTAGGTTAGGTTAGGTTAGGTTAGGTTAGGTTAGGTTAGGTTAGGTTAGGTTAGGTTAGGTTAGGTTAGGTTAGGTTAGGTTAGGTTAGGTTAGGTTAGGTTAGGTTAGGTTAGGTTAGGTTAGGTTAGGTTAGGTTAGGTTAGGTTAGGTTAGGTTAGGTTAGGTTAGGTTAGGTTAGGTTAGGTTAGGTTAGGTTAGGTTAGGTTAGGTTAGGTTAGGTTAGGTTAGGTTAGGTTAGGTTAGGTTAGGTTAGGTTAGGTTAGGTTAGGTTAGGTTAGGTTAGGTTAGGTTAGGTTAGGTTAGGTTAGGTTAGGTTAGGTTAGGTTAGGTTAGGTTAGGTTAGGTTAGGTTAGGTTAGGTTAGGTTAGGTTAGGTTAGGTTAGGTTAGGTTAGGTTAGGTTAGGTTAGGTTAGGTTAGGTTAGGTTAGGTTAGGTTAGGTTAGGTTAGGTTAGGTTAGGTTAGGTTAGGTTAGGTTAGGTTAGGTTAGGTTAGGTTAGGTTAGGTTAGGTTAGGTTAGGTTAGGTTAGGTTAGGTTAGGTTAGGTTAGGTTAGGTTAGGTTAGGTTAGGTTAGGTTAGGTTAGGTTAGGTTAGGTTAGGTTAGGTTAGGTTAGGTTAGGTTAGGTTAGGTTAGGTTAGGTTAGGTTAGGTTAGGTTAGGTTAGGTTAGGTTAGGTTAGGTTAGGTTAGGTTAGGTTAGGTTAGGTTAGGTTAGGTTAGGTTAGGTTAGGTTAGGTTAGGTTAGGTTAGGTTAGGTTAGGTTAGGTTAGGTTAGGTTAGGTTAGGTTAGGTTAGGTTAGGTTAGGTTAGGTTAGGTTAGGTTAGGTTAGGTTAGGTTAGGTTAGGTTAGGTTAGGTTAGGTTAGGTTAGGTTAGGTTAGGTTAGGTTAGGTTAGGTTAGGTTAGGTTAGGTTAGGTTAGGTTAGGTTAGGTTAGGTTAGGTTAGGTTAGGTTAGGTTAGGTTAGGTTAGGTTAGGTTAGGTTAGGTTAGGTTAGGTTAGGTTAGGTTAGGTTAGGTTAGGTTAGGTTAGGTTAGGTTAGGTTAGGTTAGGTTAGGTTAGGTTAGGTTAGGTTAGGTTAGGTTAGGTTAGGTTAGGTTAGGTTAGGTTAGGTTAGGTTAGGTTAGGTTAGGTTAGGTTAGGTTAGGTTAGGTTAGGTTAGGTTAGGTTAGGTTAGGTTAGGTTAGGTTAGGTTAGGTTAGGTTAGGTTAGGTTAGGTTAGGTTAGGTTAGGTTAGGTTAGGTTAGGTTAGGTTAGGTTAGGTTAGGTTAGGTTAGGTTAGGTTAGGTTAGGTTAGGTTAGGTTAGGTTAGGTTAGGTTAGGTTAGGTTAGGTTAGGTTAGGTTAGGTTAGGTTAGGTTAGGTTAGGTTAGGTTAGGTTAGGTTAGGTTAGGTTAGGTTAGGTTAGGTTAGGTTAGGTTAGGTTAGGTTAGGTTAGGTTAGGTTAGGTTAGGTTAGGTTAGGTTAGGTTAGGTTAGGTTAGGTTAGGTTAGGTTAGGTTAGGTTAGGTTAGGTTAGGTTAGGTTAGGTTAGGTTAGGTTAGGTTAGGTTAGGTTAGGTTAGGTTAGGTTAGGTTAGGTTAGGTTAGGTTAGGTTAGGTTAGGTTAGGTTAGGTTAGGTTAGGTTAGGTTAGGTTAGGTTAGGTTAGGTTAGGTTAGGTTAGGTTAGGTTAGGTTAGGTTAGGTTAGGTTAGGTTAGGTTAGGTTAGGTTAGGTTAGGTTAGGTTAGGTTAGGTTAGGTTAGGTTAGGTTAGGTTAGGTTAGGTTAGGTTAGGTTAGGTTAGGTTAGGTTAGGTTAGGTTAGGTTAGGTTAGGTTAGGTTAGGTTAGGTTAGGTTAGGTTAGGTTAGGTTAGGTTAGGTTAGGTTAGGTTAGGTTAGGTTAGGTTAGGTTAGGTTAGGTTAGGTTAGGTTAGGTTAGGTTAGGTTAGGTTAGGTTAGGTTAGGTTAGGTTAGGTTAGGTTAGGTTAGGTTAGGTTAGGTTAGGTTAGGTTAGGTTAGGTTAGGTTAGGTTAGGTTAGGTTAGGTTAGGTTAGGTTAGGTTAGGTTAGGTTAGGTTAGGTTAGGTTAGGTTAGGTTAGGTTAGGTTAGGTTAGGTTAGGTTAGGTTAGGTTAGGTTAGGTTAGGTTAGGTTAGGTTAGGTTAGGTTAGGTTAGGTTAGGTTAGGTTAGGTTAGGTTAGGTTAGGTTAGGTTAGGTTAGGTTAGGTTAGGTTAGGTTAGGTTAGGTTAGGTTAGGTTAGGTTAGGTTAGGTTAGGTTAGGTTAGGTTAGGTTAGGTTAGGTTAGGTTAGGTTAGGTTAGGTTAGGTTAGGTTAGGTTAGGTTAGGTTAGGTTAGGTTAGGTTAGGTTAGGTTAGGTTAGGTTAGGTTAGGTTAGGTTAGGTTAGGTTAGGTTAGGTTAGGTTAGGTTAGGTTAGGTTAGGTTAGGTTAGGTTAGGTTAGGTTAGGTTAGGTTAGGTTAGGTTAGGTTAGGTTAGGTTAGGTTAGGTTAGGTTAGGTTAGGTTAGGTTAGGTTAGGTTAGGTTAGGTTAGGTTAGGTTAGGTTAGGTTAGGTTAGGTTAGGTTAGGTTAGGTTAGGTTAGGTTAGGTTAGGTTAGGTTAGGTTAGGTTAGGTTAGGTTAGGTTAGGTTAGGTTAGGTTAGGTTAGGTTAGGTTAGGTTAGGTTAGGTTAGGTTAGGTTAGGTTAGGTTAGGTTAGGTTAGGTTAGGTTAGGTTAGGTTAGGTTAGGTTAGGTTAGGTTAGGTTAGGTTAGGTTAGGTTAGGTTAGGTTAGGTTAGGTTAGGTTAGGTTAGGTTAGGTTAGGTTAGGTTAGGTTAGGTTAGGTTAGGTTAGGTTAGGTTAGGTTAGGTTAGGTTAGGTTAGGTTAGGTTAGGTTAGGTTAGGTTAGGTTAGGTTAGGTTAGGTTAGGTTAGGTTAGGTTAGGTTAGGTTAGGTTAGGTTAGGTTAGGTTAGGTTAGGTTAGGTTAGGTTAGGTTAGGTTAGGTTAGGTTAGGTTAGGTTAGGTTAGGTTAGGTTAGGTTAGGTTAGGTTAGGTTAGGTTAGGTTAGGTTAGGTTAGGTTAGGTTAGGTTAGGTTAGGTTAGGTTAGGTTAGGTTAGGTTAGGTTAGGTTAGGTTAGGTTAGGTTAGGTTAGGTTAGGTTAGGTTAGGTTAGGTTAGGTTAGGTTAGGTTAGGTTAGGTTAGGTTAGGTTAGGTTAGGTTAGGTTAGGTTAGGTTAGGTTAGGTTAGGTTAGGTTAGGTTAGGTTAGGTTAGGTTAGGTTAGGTTAGGTTAGGTTAGGTTAGGTTAGGTTAGGTTAGGTTAGGTTAGGTTAGGTTAGGTTAGGTTAGGTTAGGTTAGGTTAGGTTAGGTTAGGTTAGGTTAGGTTAGGTTAGGTTAGGTTAGGTTAGGTTAGGTTAGGTTAGGTTAGGTTAGGTTAGGTTAGGTTAGGTTAGGTTAGGTTAGGTTAGGTTAGGTTAGGTTAGGTTAGGTTAGGTTAGGTTAGGTTAGGTTAGGTTAGGTTAGGTTAGGTTAGGTTAGGTTAGGTTAGGTTAGGTTAGGTTAGGTTAGGTTAGGTTAGGTTAGGTTAGGTTAGGTTAGGTTAGGTTAGGTTAGGTTAGGTTAGGTTAGGTTAGGTTAGGTTAGGTTAGGTTAGGTTAGGTTAGGTTAGGTTAGGTTAGGTTAGGTTAGGTTAGGTTAGGTTAGGTTAGGTTAGGTTAGGTTAGGTTAGGTTAGGTTAGGTTAGGTTAGGTTAGGTTAGGTTAGGTTAGGTTAGGTTAGGTTAGGTTAGGTTAGGTTAGGTTAGGTTAGGTTAGGTTAGGTTAGGTTAGGTTAGGTTAGGTTAGGTTAGGTTAGGTTAGGTTAGGTTAGGTTAGGTTAGGTTAGGTTAGGTTAGGTTAGGTTAGGTTAGGTTAGGTTAGGTTAGGTTAGGTTAGGTTAGGTTAGGTTAGGTTAGGTTAGGTTAGGTTAGGTTAGGTTAGGTTAGGTTAGGTTAGGTTAGGTTAGGTTAGGTTAGGTTAGGTTAGGTTAGGTTAGGTTAGGTTAGGTTAGGTTAGGTTAGGTTAGGTTAGGTTAGGTTAGGTTAGGTTAGGTTAGGTTAGGTTAGGTTAGGTTAGGTTAGGTTAGGTTAGGTTAGGTTAGGTTAGGTTAGGTTAGGTTAGGTTAGGTTAGGTTAGGTTAGGTTAGGTTAGGTTAGGTTAGGTTAGGTTAGGTTAGGTTAGGTTAGGTTAGGTTAGGTTAGGTTAGGTTAGGTTAGGTTAGGTTAGGTTAGGTTAGGTTAGGTTAGGTTAGGTTAGGTTAGGTTAGGTTAGGTTAGGTTAGGTTAGGTTAGGTTAGGTTAGGTTAGGTTAGGTTAGGTTAGGTTAGGTTAGGTTAGGTTAGGTTAGGTTAGGTTAGGTTAGGTTAGGTTAGGTTAGGTTAGGTTAGGTTAGGTTAGGTTAGGTTAGGTTAGGTTAGGTTAGGTTAGGTTAGGTTAGGTTAGGTTAGGTTAGGTTAGGTTAGGTTAGGTTAGGTTAGGTTAGGTTAGGTTAGGTTAGGTTAGGTTAGGTTAGGTTAGGTTAGGTTAGGTTAGGTTAGGTTAGGTTAGGTTAGGTTAGGTTAGGTTAGGTTAGGTTAGGTTAGGTTAGGTTAGGTTAGGTTAGGTTAGGTTAGGTTAGGTTAGGTTAGGTTAGGTTAGGTTAGGTTAGGTTAGGTTAGGTTAGGTTAGGTTAGGTTAGGTTAGGTTAGGTTAGGTTAGGTTAGGTTAGGTTAGGTTAGGTTAGGTTAGGTTAGGTTAGGTTAGGTTAGGTTAGGTTAGGTTAGGTTAGGTTAGGTTAGGTTAGGTTAGGTTAGGTTAGGTTAGGTTAGGTTAGGTTAGGTTAGGTTAGGTTAGGTTAGGTTAGGTTAGGTTAGGTTAGGTTAGGTTAGGTTAGGTTAGGTTAGGTTAGGTTAGGTTAGGTTAGGTTAGGTTAGGTTAGGTTAGGTTAGGTTAGGTTAGGTTAGGTTAGGTTAGGTTAGGTTAGGTTAGGTTAGGTTAGGTTAGGTTAGGTTAGGTTAGGTTAGGTTAGGTTAGGTTAGGTTAGGTTAGGTTAGGTTAGGTTAGGTTAGGTTAGGTTAGGTTAGGTTAGGTTAGGTTAGGTTAGGTTAGGTTAGGTTAGGTTAGGTTAGGTTAGGTTAGGTTAGGTTAGGTTAGGTTAGGTTAGGTTAGGTTAGGTTAGGTTAGGTTAGGTTAGGTTAGGTTAGGTTAGGTTAGGTTAGGTTAGGTTAGGTTAGGTTAGGTTAGGTTAGGTTAGGTTAGGTTAGGTTAGGTTAGGTTAGGTTAGGTTAGGTTAGGTTAGGTTAGGTTAGGTTAGGTTAGGTTAGGTTAGGTTAGGTTAGGTTAGGTTAGGTTAGGTTAGGTTAGGTTAGGTTAGGTTAGGTTAGGTTAGGTTAGGTTAGGTTAGGTTAGGTTAGGTTAGGTTAGGTTAGGTTAGGTTAGGTTAGGTTAGGTTAGGTTAGGTTAGGTTAGGTTAGGTTAGGTTAGGTTAGGTTAGGTTAGGTTAGGTTAGGTTAGGTTAGGTTAGGTTAGGTTAGGTTAGGTTAGGTTAGGTTAGGTTAGGTTAGGTTAGGTTAGGTTAGGTTAGGTTAGGTTAGGTTAGGTTAGGTTAGGTTAGGTTAGGTTAGGTTAGGTTAGGTTAGGTTAGGTTAGGTTAGGTTAGGTTAGGTTAGGTTAGGTTAGGTTAGGTTAGGTTAGGTTAGGTTAGGTTAGGTTAGGTTAGGTTAGGTTAGGTTAGGTTAGGTTAGGTTAGGTTAGGTTAGGTTAGGTTAGGTTAGGTTAGGTTAGGTTAGGTTAGGTTAGGTTAGGTTAGGTTAGGTTAGGTTAGGTTAGGTTAGGTTAGGTTAGGTTAGGTTAGGTTAGGTTAGGTTAGGTTAGGTTAGGTTAGGTTAGGTTAGGTTAGGTTAGGTTAGGTTAGGTTAGGTTAGGTTAGGTTAGGTTAGGTTAGGTTAGGTTAGGTTAGGTTAGGTTAGGTTAGGTTAGGTTAGGTTAGGTTAGGTTAGGTTAGGTTAGGTTAGGTTAGGTTAGGTTAGGTTAGGTTAGGTTAGGTTAGGTTAGGTTAGGTTAGGTTAGGTTAGGTTAGGTTAGGTTAGGTTAGGTTAGGTTAGGTTAGGTTAGGTTAGGTTAGGTTAGGTTAGGTTAGGTTAGGTTAGGTTAGGTTAGGTTAGGTTAGGTTAGGTTAGGTTAGGTTAGGTTAGGTTAGGTTAGGTTAGGTTAGGTTAGGTTAGGTTAGGTTAGGTTAGGTTAGGTTAGGTTAGGTTAGGTTAGGTTAGGTTAGGTTAGGTTAGGTTAGGTTAGGTTAGGTTAGGTTAGGTTAGGTTAGGTTAGGTTAGGTTAGGTTAGGTTAGGTTAGGTTAGGTTAGGTTAGGTTAGGTTAGGTTAGGTTAGGTTAGGTTAGGTTAGGTTAGGTTAGGTTAGGTTAGGTTAGGTTAGGTTAGGTTAGGTTAGGTTAGGTTAGGTTAGGTTAGGTTAGGTTAGGTTAGGTTAGGTTAGGTTAGGTTAGGTTAGGTTAGGTTAGGTTAGGTTAGGTTAGGTTAGGTTAGGTTAGGTTAGGTTAGGTTAGGTTAGGTTAGGTTAGGTTAGGTTAGGTTAGGTTAGGTTAGGTTAGGTTAGGTTAGGTTAGGTTAGGTTAGGTTAGGTTAGGTTAGGTTAGGTTAGGTTAGGTTAGGTTAGGTTAGGTTAGGTTAGGTTAGGTTAGGTTAGGTTAGGTTAGGTTAGGTTAGGTTAGGTTAGGTTAGGTTAGGTTAGGTTAGGTTAGGTTAGGTTAGGTTAGGTTAGGTTAGGTTAGGTTAGGTTAGGTTAGGTTAGGTTAGGTTAGGTTAGGTTAGGTTAGGTTAGGTTAGGTTAGGTTAGGTTAGGTTAGGTTAGGTTAGGTTAGGTTAGGTTAGGTTAGGTTAGGTTAGGTTAGGTTAGGTTAGGTTAGGTTAGGTTAGGTTAGGTTAGGTTAGGTTAGGTTAGGTTAGGTTAGGTTAGGTTAGGTTAGGTTAGGTTAGGTTAGGTTAGGTTAGGTTAGGTTAGGTTAGGTTAGGTTAGGTTAGGTTAGGTTAGGTTAGGTTAGGTTAGGTTAGGTTAGGTTAGGTTAGGTTAGGTTAGGTTAGGTTAGGTTAGGTTAGGTTAGGTTAGGTTAGGTTAGGTTAGGTTAGGTTAGGTTAGGTTAGGTTAGGTTAGGTTAGGTTAGGTTAGGTTAGGTTAGGTTAGGTTAGGTTAGGTTAGGTTAGGTTAGGTTAGGTTAGGTTAGGTTAGGTTAGGTTAGGTTAGGTTAGGTTAGGTTAGGTTAGGTTAGGTTAGGTTAGGTTAGGTTAGGTTAGGTTAGGTTAGGTTAGGTTAGGTTAGGTTAGGTTAGGTTAGGTTAGGTTAGGTTAGGTTAGGTTAGGTTAGGTTAGGTTAGGTTAGGTTAGGTTAGGTTAGGTTAGGTTAGGTTAGGTTAGGTTAGGTTAGGTTAGGTTAGGTTAGGTTAGGTTAGGTTAGGTTAGGTTAGGTTAGGTTAGGTTAGGTTAGGTTAGGTTAGGTTAGGTTAGGTTAGGTTAGGTTAGGTTAGGTTAGGTTAGGTTAGGTTAGGTTAGGTTAGGTTAGGTTAGGTTAGGTTAGGTTAGGTTAGGTTAGGTTAGGTTAGGTTAGGTTAGGTTAGGTTAGGTTAGGTTAGGTTAGGTTAGGTTAGGTTAGGTTAGGTTAGGTTAGGTTAGGTTAGGTTAGGTTAGGTTAGGTTAGGTTAGGTTAGGTTAGGTTAGGTTAGGTTAGGTTAGGTTAGGTTAGGTTAGGTTAGGTTAGGTTAGGTTAGGTTAGGTTAGGTTAGGTTAGGTTAGGTTAGGTTAGGTTAGGTTAGGTTAGGTTAGGTTAGGTTAGGTTAGGTTAGGTTAGGTTAGGTTAGGTTAGGTTAGGTTAGGTTAGGTTAGGTTAGGTTAGGTTAGGTTAGGTTAGGTTAGGTTAGGTTAGGTTAGGTTAGGTTAGGTTAGGTTAGGTTAGGTTAGGTTAGGTTAGGTTAGGTTAGGTTAGGTTAGGTTAGGTTAGGTTAGGTTAGGTTAGGTTAGGTTAGGTTAGGTTAGGTTAGGTTAGGTTAGGTTAGGTTAGGTTAGG
This sequence comes from Epiblema foenella, assembly GCA_963556455.1. NCBI lineage: Eukaryota > Metazoa > Arthropoda > Insecta > Lepidoptera > Tortricidae > Epiblema > Epiblema foenella. Next base: position 38,207,202 of record OY747096.1, read on the forward strand.
TTAGGTTAGGTTAGGTTAGGTTAGGTTAGGTTAGGTTAGGTTAGGTTAGGTTAGGTTAGGTTAGGTTAGGTTAGGTTAGGTTAGGTTAGGTTAGGTTAGGTTAGGTTAGGTTAGGTTAGGTTAGGTTAGGTTAGGTTAGGTTAGGTTAGGTTAGGTTAGGTTAGGTTAGGTTAGGTTAGGTTAGGTTAGGTTAGGTTAGGTTAGGTTAGGTTAGGTTAGGTTAGGTTAGGTTAGGTTAGGTTAGGTTAGGTTAGGTTAGGTTAGGTTAGGTTAGGTTAGGTTAGGTTAGGTTAGGTTAGGTTAGGTTAGGTTAGGTTAGGTTAGGTTAGGTTAGGTTAGGTTAGGTTAGGTTAGGTTAGGTTAGGTTAGGTTAGGTTAGGTTAGGTTAGGTTAGGTTAGGTTAGGTTAGGTTAGGTTAGGTTAGGTTAGGTTAGGTTAGGTTAGGTTAGGTTAGGTTAGGTTAGGTTAGGTTAGGTTAGGTTAGGTTAGGTTAGGTTAGGTTAGGTTAGGTTAGGTTAGGTTAGGTTAGGTTAGGTTAGGTTAGGTTAGGTTAGGTTAGGTTAGGTTAGGTTAGGTTAGGTTAGGTTAGGTTAGGTTAGGTTAGGTTAGGTTAGGTTAGGTTAGGTTAGGTTAGGTTAGGTTAGGTTAGGTTAGGTTAGGTTAGGTTAGGTTAGGTTAGGTTAGGTTAGGTTAGGTTAGGTTAGGTTAGGTTAGGTTAGGTTAGGTTAGGTTAGGTTAGGTTAGGTTAGGTTAGGTTAGGTTAGGTTAGGTTAGGTTAGGTTAGGTTAGGTTAGGTTAGGTTAGGTTAGGTTAGGTTAGGTTAGGTTAGGTTAGGTTAGGTTAGGTTAGGTTAGGTTAGGTTAGGTTAGGTTAGGTTAGGTTAGGTTAGGTTAGGTTAGGTTAGGTTAGGTTAGGTTAGGTTAGGTTAGGTTAGGTTAGGTTAGGTTAGGTTAGGTTAGGTTAGGTTAGGTTAGGTTAGGTTAGGTTAGGTTAGGTTAGGTTAGGTTAGGTTAGGTTAGGTTAGGTTAGGTTAGGTTAGGTTAGGTTAGGTTAGGTTAGGTTAGGTTAGGTTAGGTTAGGTTAGGTTAGGTTAGGTTAGGTTAGGTTAGGTTAGGTTAGGTTAGGTTAGGTTAGGTTAGGTTAGGTTAGGTTAGGTTAGGTTAGGTTAGGTTAGGTTAGGTTAGGTTAGGTTAGGTTAGGTTAGGTTAGGTTAGGTTAGGTTAGGTTAGGTTAGGTTAGGTTAGGTTAGGTTAGGTTAGGTTAGGTTAGGTTAGGTTAGGTTAGGTTAGGTTAGGTTAGGTTAGGTTAGGTTAGGTTAGGTTAGGTTAGGTTAGGTTAGGTTAGGTTAGGTTAGGTTAGGTTAGGTTAGGTTAGGTTAGGTTAGGTTAGGTTAGGTTAGGTTAGGTTAGGTTAGGTTAGGTTAGGTTAGGTTAGGTTAGGTTAGGTTAGGTTAGGTTAGGTTAGGTTAGGTTAGGTTAGGTTAGGTTAGGTTAGGTTAGGTTAGGTTAGGTTAGGTTAGGTTAGGTTAGGTTAGGTTAGGTTAGGTTAGGTTAGGTTAGGTTAGGTTAGGTTAGGTTAGGTTAGGTTAGGTTAGGTTAGGTTAGGTTAGGTTAGGTTAGGTTAGGTTAGGTTAGGTTAGGTTAGGTTAGGTTAGGTTAGGTTAGGTTAGGTTAGGTTAGGTTAGGTTAGGTTAGGTTAGGTTAGGTTAGGTTAGGTTAGGTTAGGTTAGGTTAGGTTAGGTTAGGTTAGGTTAGGTTAGGTTAGGTTAGGTTAGGTTAGGTTAGGTTAGGTTAGGTTAGGTTAGGTTAGGTTAGGTTAGGTTAGGTTAGGTTAGGTTAGGTTAGGTTAGGTTAGGTTAGGTTAGGTTAGGTTAGGTTAGGTTAGGTTAGGTTAGGTTAGGTTAGGTTAGGTTAGGTTAGGTTAGGTTAGGTTAGGTTAGGTTAGGTTAGGTTAGGTTAGGTTAGGTTAGGTTAGGTTAGGTTAGGTTAGGTTAGGTTAGGTTAGGTTAGGTTAGGTTAGGTTAGGTTAGGTTAGGTTAGGTTAGGTTAGGTTAGGTTAGGTTAGGTTAGGTTAGGTTAGGTTAGGTTAGGTTAGGTTAGGTTAGGTTAGGTTAGGTTAGGTTAGGTTAGGTTAGGTTAGGTTAGGTTAGGTTAGGTTAGGTTAGGTTAGGTTAGGTTAGGTTAGGTTAGGTTAGGTTAGGTTAGGTTAGGTTAGGTTAGGTTAGGTTAGGTTAGGTTAGGTTAGGTTAGGTTAGGTTAGGTTAGGTTAGGTTAGGTTAGGTTAGGTTAGGTTAGGTTAGGTTAGGTTAGGTTAGGTTAGGTTAGGTTAGGTTAGGTTAGGTTAGGTTAGGTTAGGTTAGGTTAGGTTAGGTTAGGTTAGGTTAGGTTAGGTTAGGTTAGGTTAGGTTAGGTTAGGTTAGGTTAGGTTAGGTTAGGTTAGGTTAGGTTAGGTTAGGTTAGGTTAGGTTAGGTTAGGTTAGGTTAGGTTAGGTTAGGTTAGGTTAGGTTAGGTTAGGTTAGGTTAGGTTAGGTTAGGTTAGGTTAGGTTAGGTTAGGTTAGGTTAGGTTAGGTTAGGTTAGGTTAGGTTAGGTTAGGTTAGGTTAGGTTAGGTTAGGTTAGGTTAGGTTAGGTTAGGTTAGGTTAGGTTAGGTTAGGTTAGGTTAGGTTAGGTTAGGTTAGGTTAGGTTAGGTTAGGTTAGGTTAGGTTAGGTTAGGTTAGGTTAGGTTAGGTTAGGTTAGGTTAGGTTAGGTTAGGTTAGGTTAGGTTAGGTTAGGTTAGGTTAGGTTAGGTTAGGTTAGGTTAGGTTAGGTTAGGTTAGGTTAGGTTAGGTTAGGTTAGGTTAGGTTAGGTTAGGTTAGGTTAGGTTAGGTTAGGTTAGGTTAGGTTAGGTTAGGTTAGGTTAGGTTAGGTTAGGTTAGGTTAGGTTAGGTTAGGTTAGGTTAGGTTAGGTTAGGTTAGGTTAGGTTAGGTTAGGTTAGGTTAGGTTAGGTTAGGTTAGGTTAGGTTAGGTTAGGTTAGGTTAGGTTAGGTTAGGTTAGGTTAGGTTAGGTTAGGTTAGGTTAGGTTAGGTTAGGTTAGGTTAGGTTAGGTTAGGTTAGGTTAGGTTAGGTTAGGTTAGGTTAGGTTAGGTTAGGTTAGGTTAGGTTAGGTTAGGTTAGGTTAGGTTAGGTTAGGTTAGGTTAGGTTAGGTTAGGTTAGGTTAGGTTAGGTTAGGTTAGGTTAGGTTAGGTTAGGTTAGGTTAGGTTAGGTTAGGTTAGGTTAGGTTAGGTTAGGTTAGGTTAGGTTAGGTTAGGTTAGGTTAGGTTAGGTTAGGTTAGGTTAGGTTAGGTTAGGTTAGGTTAGGTTAGGTTAGGTTAGGTTAGGTTAGGTTAGGTTAGGTTAGGTTAGGTTAGGTTAGGTTAGGTTAGGTTAGGTTAGGTTAGGTTAGGTTAGGTTAGGTTAGGTTAGGTTAGGTTAGGTTAGGTTAGGTTAGGTTAGGTTAGGTTAGGTTAGGTTAGGTTAGGTTAGGTTAGGTTAGGTTAGGTTAGGTTAGGTTAGGTTAGGTTAGGTTAGGTTAGGTTAGGTTAGGTTAGGTTAGGTTAGGTTAGGTTAGGTTAGGTTAGGTTAGGTTAGGTTAGGTTAGGTTAGGTTAGGTTAGGTTAGGTTAGGTTAGGTTAGGTTAGGTTAGGTTAGGTTAGGTTAGGTTAGGTTAGGTTAGGTTAGGTTAGGTTAGGTTAGGTTAGGTTAGGTTAGGTTAGGTTAGGTTAGGTTAGGTTAGGTTAGGTTAGGTTAGGTTAGGTTAGGTTAGGTTAGGTTAGGTTAGGTTAGGTTAGGTTAGGTTAGGTTAGGTTAGGTTAGGTTAGGTTAGGTTAGGTTAGGTTAGGTTAGGTTAGGTTAGGTTAGGTTAGGTTAGGTTAGGTTAGGTTAGGTTAGGTTAGGTTAGGTTAGGTTAGGTTAGGTTAGGTTAGGTTAGGTTAGGTTAGGTTAGGTTAGGTTAGGTTAGGTTAGGTTAGGTTAGGTTAGGTTAGGTTAGGTTAGGTTAGGTTAGGTTAGGTTAGGTTAGGTTAGGTTAGGTTAGGTTAGGTTAGGTTAGGTTAGGTTAGGTTAGGTTAGGTTAGGTTAGGTTAGGTTAGGTTAGGTTAGGTTAGGTTAGGTTAGGTTAGGTTAGGTTAGGTTAGGTTAGGTTAGGTTAGGTTAGGTTAGGTTAGGTTAGGTTAGGTTAGGTTAGGTTAGGTTAGGTTAGGTTAGGTTAGGTTAGGTTAGGTTAGGTTAGGTTAGGTTAGGTTAGGTTAGGTTAGGTTAGGTTAGGTTAGGTTAGGTTAGGTTAGGTTAGGTTAGGTTAGGTTAGGTTAGGTTAGGTTAGGTTAGGTTAGGTTAGGTTAGGTTAGGTTAGGTTAGGTTAGGTTAGGTTAGGTTAGGTTAGGTTAGGTTAGGTTAGGTTAGGTTAGGTTAGGTTAGGTTAGGTTAGGTTAGGTTAGGTTAGGTTAGGTTAGGTTAGGTTAGGTTAGGTTAGGTTAGGTTAGGTTAGGTTAGGTTAGGTTAGGTTAGGTTAGGTTAGGTTAGGTTAGGTTAGGTTAGGTTAGGTTAGGTTAGGTTAGGTTAGGTTAGGTTAGGTTAGGTTAGGTTAGGTTAGGTTAGGTTAGGTTAGGTTAGGTTAGGTTAGGTTAGGTTAGGTTAGGTTAGGTTAGGTTAGGTTAGGTTAGGTTAGGTTAGGTTAGGTTAGGTTAGGTTAGGTTAGGTTAGGTTAGGTTAGGTTAGGTTAGGTTAGGTTAGGTTAGGTTAGGTTAGGTTAGGTTAGGTTAGGTTAGGTTAGGTTAGGTTAGGTTAGGTTAGGTTAGGTTAGGTTAGGTTAGGTTAGGTTAGGTTAGGTTAGGTTAGGTTAGGTTAGGTTAGGTTAGGTTAGGTTAGGTTAGGTTAGGTTAGGTTAGGTTAGGTTAGGTTAGGTTAGGTTAGGTTAGGTTAGGTTAGGTTAGGTTAGGTTAGGTTAGGTTAGGTTAGGTTAGGTTAGGTTAGGTTAGGTTAGGTTAGGTTAGGTTAGGTTAGGTTAGGTTAGGTTAGGTTAGGTTAGGTTAGGTTAGGTTAGGTTAGGTTAGGTTAGGTTAGGTTAGGTTAGGTTAGGTTAGGTTAGGTTAGGTTAGGTTAGGTTAGGTTAGGTTAGGTTAGGTTAGGTTAGGTTAGGTTAGGTTAGGTTAGGTTAGGTTAGGTTAGGTTAGGTTAGGTTAGGTTAGGTTAGGTTAGGTTAGGTTAGGTTAGGTTAGGTTAGGTTAGGTTAGGTTAGGTTAGGTTAGGTTAGGTTAGGTTAGGTTAGGTTAGGTTAGGTTAGGTTAGGTTAGGTTAGGTTAGGTTAGGTTAGGTTAGGTTAGGTTAGGTTAGGTTAGGTTAGGTTAGGTTAGGTTAGGTTAGGTTAGGTTAGGTTAGGTTAGGTTAGGTTAGGTTAGGTTAGGTTAGGTTAGGTTAGGTTAGGTTAGGTTAGGTTAGGTTAGGTTAGGTTAGGTTAGGTTAGGTTAGGTTAGGTTAGGTTAGGTTAGGTTAGGTTAGGTTAGGTTAGGTTAGGTTAGGTTAGGTTAGGTTAGGTTAGGTTAGGTTAGGTTAGGTTAGGTTAGGTTAGGTTAGGTTAGAGGTTAGGTTAGGTTAGGTTAGGTTAGGTTAGGTTAGGTTAGGTTAGGTTAGGTTAGGTTAGGTTAGGTTAGGTTAGGTTAGGTTAGG